>CM045758.1:208162171-209412612 GCA_025200525.1 Camellia lanceoleosa
ACCTTGCATACACTTAGCAAATTCTTTACACAAGGTTTCATTAGTAGCACCAAATATAATGTCATCCACATATATTTGCACAATAAGTAAATCATCATTTTTAGTTTTAACAAAAAGTGTTGTGTCAATCATTCCTCTAGAAAAATTATTTTCAATCAAAAATTTACTTAATCGTTCATACCATGCACGAGGTGCTTGTTTCAAACCATATAAAGCTTTTGATAGTTTAAAAACATGATTTGGAAAAGCATGATCTTCAAAACTTAGGGGTTGTTTAACATAAACTTCCTTATTTATAAAACCATTAAGAAAGGCACTTTTTACATCCATTTGATAAAGTTTGAAATCTCTAAAACATGCAAATGCAAGTAACATGCGAATGGCTTCTAATCTAGCAACCAGAGCTAAGGTTTCATCGAAATCAATACCTTCTTCTTGATTTTATCCTTGTGCAACAAGTCTAGCCTTGTTTCTTATAATTGTGCCGGATTCATCAAGCTTGTTTCGAAAGATCCATTTGGTACCGATAATGGTATGATCTTTAGGTTTTGACACAAGTTCCCACACTTTGTTTATCTCAAATTGGTTAAGCTCTTCATGCATAGCTATTATCCAATGTTCATCGAATTCGGCTTCTTGAAAGTTTTTAGGCTCAATCTGTGAGAGAAAAGCCAAGTTACTACAAATGTTTCTAAGTGAAGAGCGAGTTTCAATACCTTTTGTAGGGTCACCTAGGATTAAATCCTTAGGGTGATTATGAACAAACTTCCATTCTCTTGGCAAACCATCATTGTTTCCTCCTTCTTCTTGAGGTGGAAGAATAGGTTGTTCAATCTCTTTGTTGAACTTACATGGTTGGTTCTCTTCTTTGTAGATAATTGAATCTTCCACATTTGGTTCCAAATCTATATTATCACTAACAATTTGCTTTTGAGCAGAGATATTAGTTTCATCAAATGCTACATGTATAAATTCTTCCACAACAAGAGTTTTTTTTATTAAAAACACAATAAGTTTTGCTAGTTAAGGAATAGCCAAGAAAAATTGCTTCATCAGATTTTGAATCAAATTTACCTAAGTTATCCTTACCATTATTATGCACAAAACATTTACAACCAAAACATGCAAATGACTAATGTTGGGCTTTCTATCATGCCAAAGTTCATAAGGAGTCTTTTTGAAAATAGGTCTAATTAATGAATGATTTAAAATATAGCATGCAGTGTGAACGGCTTCGGCCCAAAAATATTTAGGAAGATTATTTTCGCAAAGCATTGTTCTACTCATCTCTTCTAAAGTTCTATTCTTCCTTTCTACTACACCATTTTGTTGAGGGGTTCTCGATGCTGAAAAATTATGTCCAATACCATACTCATCACAAAACAATTCAAATTTCTCATTTTCAAGTTCTCTACCATGGTCGATTCGAATATTAGTAATAAGAAAGCCTTTTTCATTTTGAATTCTACGACAGAGTTTTGTGAAAGAAGAAAATGTTTCATCTTTGTGTGCTAAAAACATAACCCATGTAAATCTTGAATAATCATCAACAATAACAAGACAATAACGTTTACCACCTAGACTAGATGTCCTTGAGGGACCAAATAAATCCATATGCAATAGTTGTAAAGGTCTAGTTGTGAAAATATGAGATTTTGATTTAAATGATGTTTTAGTTTGTTTTCCTTGTTGACAAGCACTACAAAGATGATATTTTTCAAATTTTATTTTTGGAAGTCCAATGACCAAATCCTTTCTCAAAAGTTTAGCAATTAAATCCATATGAGCATGACTAAGTCTTCTTTGCCATAACCAACTATTTTCATTATTAACATATAAACATTTAACATCACTAGCATAAAGATCATTAAGATGAAAAACATAAATATTATCATGGCGATTACCAATAAATAAAGCTTTATGATCATTTGTGCTTTCAATTGTGCAATGTGATTTATCAAAAATAACTTGATTTTCTTTATCACATAATTGACTAATACTAAGTAGGTTATGCTTAAGTCCATCAATAAATAAAACATTTTCAATAGAAGGGTTAGGAGAAATACCGATACTACCAATACCGATAATTTTTCCTTTCTTGTTGTCTCCAAAAGTAACAAATCCTCCATCTTTCGATGATAATTTAGTAAAGAATGATATATCTCCGGTCATTTGTCTGGAACATCCACTATCAAGGTACCACTTTCCTTCTTTAGTTTTGGACTTAAAGCAAACCTAAAAGATAACAATCAAATGTTGGTTTTTGGTACCCATAGTTTCTTGGCTCCTTCTTGGTTAATTTTGTTAGATCCCTTAATAATCCAAATCTTTTTAATTCCCATGTTCATATTATTTTTGAATGGACAATAAGATATATAATGGCCTTTCTTTTTACAATAATGACAAGTAATATGAGGGTGTGTCATGAGAGGTGCCTTTTTAAAAATTGTATTGAGATTCTTTTGTTTCTTAATAGGATCATATCCAATACTCACTTTATCAAAAATACATATTTGATTTCCAAGAAGCATGTTGAGATTATCTCTACCTTTTACAAAATTTTCAAGTGTTTTTGTTAAATCATCAACATTGTTTTTTAAATTAGTTTTCTCATTCGAAATAGTATCAAAATTATTTTTCAAAATAATTTTTTCTTTCTTTAATTCTTCTACATTAATAGATAAAGATGCAACAGATTTCTTTAACACATTAGTTTTGGCACAAACTTTTCTAAATTCATTTGACAGCTCATGGAATGCACTTTCAAGTTCTTCATAAAGAGTAGTTACCTCATTTTAAATAGAGTCTTCATCTTCAAGAGCCATGAGACATAAGTTGGATACTTTATTTTCAATTTCATCACTTGAGCTTTCAGCTTCACTTTCTCCCCAAGCTGCTACCATGGCCTTTTTGTTTCTTTTGTAGTCTTTTCCATGATTCTTCAATTTTGGACAATCCATCTTCATATGTCTAGGATTTTTGCACTCATAGCAAATAATAGGTTCTTTCTTGTTATCTTTGTTGTACTTTTTCTTGAAAGGTCTTCTTCCTCCATAATTGTTTTTCTTGAAGTGCTTTTTCAGATTTCTACTAAACATGGCGTAGCTTTCATCCTCACTGGAGTTTTCATGTTCTTCTTCATTCGATGAGGCTTTGAATGCAATTCCACTTTTCTTTTTGTTTTCAACATCCTCATGTCATTTCATGGTGATCTCATGAGTCATAAGGGAACTCATAAGCTCATCTAATACAAGTGTGGAGAGATCTTTGGCTTCTATAATGGCGGTAACCTTTGCTTCCCAATTCTTTTGTAAACACCTAAGAATTTTTCTTACCAACTCACTGTTAGTATAAGTTTTGCCAAGAGATTTCAAAGAGTTTATAATTTTAGTAAATCTAGTAAACATACTTGAAATTGATTCATCATAGTTCATTTTAAACAATTCATAACTATGAACAAGCATATCAATACGAGATTCCTTTACTTGGTTTGTACCTTCATACGTTACCTCAAGTTTGTCCCAAATTTCTTTTGCCAAATCACAACTTGAAATTCTATTATACTCCTTAGAGTCTAATCCACAAATAAGGGTGAGTTTGGCTTTAGCATTGGCTTGCAATAATTTATGATCTCTCTCATCACATTCATCTTCAGTATTAGGTACACTAATATTGTTAACTAATTTGGTAGGAATTTTTGGACCTTTTGTGACAATAATCCACATGGCATAATCAGTGGCTTGTAGGTATAGAGTTATCTTATACTTCCAATGACTATAGTTGTTTCTGTCAAACAGTGGTGGCCTATTTGTGGCTTGTCCTTCAGCTAAGGTTGTCATAGATCGAAACTCCTAGATGGTTAAATCTAAAACAAGAGTCTAGGCTCTGATACCAATTGTTACCCAAAAGACAACCTAAGAGGGGGTGAATTAGGTTTTTACAATCAAAAATTAATAATACCCTAATAAAAATTATGGCTAGCACAATAGATAAATATAGTTAATGAAATAAAAATAATTAAAACAAGTGTTCTAATAACAATGTCAGTTAATGATTTTAGCATAGTGAAAATGTGAAATATAGCTACAACAATTTAAATAAAATAAAAAGATAAAGCAAAGAAGCAAACAAATTTATAGTGGTTCGGCTTCAACTCGGCCTATGTCCACTCCTCAAGCTTCACTTGAGATTTTTCACTATGCTCTAGCTTCACGGGGGTGTTAGCAACCTCTTTACAAATGGAGCAATCCTCCACAAATTTTACACAGACTTTCTAAGTCATGAACACTGAGTGTACTACACTCTTACAAGGTTGAAAAGAAGGTGTTTTTGCTTTCACAGAAAGCTACAAGAATTATCTCTCAAAGATAGATATAAAAATAAAGCTTTGGTTTTTCTGTAAACCTTATGCAAGAAAGATAGGCTTAAAGCTATAAGGCCCAGTGTATAATTTCTGAGAGAGAATGTAAACAAAAATTGAAGAATACTTCTCAGAGAATTTTTCAGAGAATAGATGTGAGTGATTATAGATCAAAGAATATTTTCAAGTTTTTTTGTAACTTGTTTTACATTAGAGGTTTCGGTATATATAATGAAAATTATAGACGTTTATAGCCGTTGTAGTCATCATTACTAATTTGAATATCTTTCACTTGAATCACTTGAACCTTTTGAACTATTCATTTGAATTTATAGCCGTTGTACTCCATCATTACTAATTTGAATATCTTCTACTTGAACCTTTTGAACTATTCATTTGAATTTATAGCCGTTGTACTCCATCATTACTAATTTGAATATCTTCTACTTGAACCTTTTGAACTATTCATTTGAATTTATAGCTGTTGTACTCCATTATTACTAATTTGAATATCTTCTACTTGAACCTTTTGAATCTTTTGAACTATTCATTTGAATTTATAGCCGTTGTAATTCCATCATTACTAATTTGAATATCTTTCCCTCAATCATTACAAATTTGAATATCTTCCACTTGAATATTTTGAACCTTTTGAACTATTCATTTAAATTTATAGCTATTGTAACTCCATCATTACTAATTTGAATATATTTCCCTCCATCATTACAAATTTGAATATCTTCCACTTAAATCTTTAGAACCTCTATTTTGCACTGTTTAAACTCCTGATTTAATAAAATATTAAATACATTCTAACAACATTTAGAATAAAGATTTAGGTGAGAAATAATGGGACAAAATAAATTTTGATTTTATTTTTCTCTTTCAAATAAATTAAAACATAATTAAATAAATCATCAAAATAAATTTTGGATTCTATTTTTCTCTTTCAAATAAATTAAAACATAATTAAATAAATCATCAAAACAAATAAGTCTAACAGAAGTAAAATATGGGTTTCTTTGAAATGGATTGTCCTACATTGAAACTTGAAGAGAGCTTTTGTGAGTATATAAGCTCTAGGTGGACAAACTTGGGTTGAGCCCCAAGGGGCACCCCAAGTTTGTAGAAGAGAGAAGTTATGGACAAAGTGAGCCTTGGCTCAAATCACCACACGCGCGCCACTGTTGTCAATCTGTCCGACCGACCGGCCAGCCGGCCGGGTCTGGGGTCTGGGTTGTGGGTTCGGTCCTTAAATTAATTTTTTGGACAAAATTTGTTTGAAATTTTTTCCAAAAATTCTTGTGGACAAATTATTTTTTCTTGATGAAATTAATTCAAATTTTGCATCAAATTTGAATTCAATTTTCTGTCCAAAAGGTGTCTCCTCCAGTCAGAAATTCCCTTCTACTTTTAACAAATTTAATTGTTCTAAACAGATTTAAATCTACCCAGCAGATTTGGACAAGTTCAAACCTATTTCAACAGGTTCAATTCAAATTTGTATCTGTTCAGTTTGAATTTGTATCTGTTCAATTCAAATTCATACATGTTCGGGTCTTTCCTAACAATCACCAATCTAGCTATAAATAGAGACCCTCTTCCAGCGGATTTTCACATCTAGAAAATTCATTTCTCTTCCCAATTTTGCTCTCCCTTTGCATTATTCTTCATACTAGTTTTTTAGAGAAAAATTCTGAGAGTATAGAAAACAGGTTTTAGTTCGCTATACAGATTGTTTGGAGTGCTACAACAATCTGTGTTAGATCATTGTATCCTAAGAGATAGACGCCATTTATCCGTAAGCACCGAAGTGGGACGAATCTGTCTTAAAGATAGAGTGTCACACACTCAACTTGATCAATTTTGTACTTATTCATTTCGGTAAATAAATGTTGTAAGTAATTTATTTTTATTTCTTTGATTTGGTTTCAAATTATTTATTTTACATAGAAGATTATTTCAATAATCTTAAGACAAAATCAAATTATTCTATTTATACAAAATTTTTCGTTTGTTTCTTTTTCTTCCTTTCTTTTTCTTACAGAAATTATTTTCTGTGGTTTCACAAAATAATATTCTGGTTGGACAATACAAATAGTAGTAATATACTGTTTATTTTCTTTGACAACTAGTAGTAATATACTGGTAGTCATTAACAATTTCAGAATATTCATTTGTGAAGTTGGTCAGAAATTAATTTTGGTTTTTAGATAATTTCTGAGTTTTCATTAATTAAAATTCTGTTTTCAGTATTTTAATTCTTGAAATGTTACAAAATATTTTTCTGTGTGTAATTAATTTGTTTAAATAAAATTTTATTTTCAAATTAATTGGAAATAAAAGTTACAATTCTTATTTTTTTTATTTTTGCAGAATTTAAATCTGTGCTTATGGTTTAATTTTCTGTGTAGTATACAAATTCTAAGAATTCATGGTTACTGAAACTAATGCTCAAACAAGTGCTAGTATGGTGATTGCAATTGCTCCAACCCCTCGTCCTTTTGTGACTGTGCCAGTCAAGAAGCCAGAGAAGTTTTTAGGAATTGATTTTAAAAGATGGTATTAGAAAATGCTGTTCTATCTTACTACTCTAAACCTAGCGCGTTTTCTAAATGAGAATGCTTCTACTCTAAACGAGAATAAAACCGACCGAGAAATGCTTATTGCAGTCAATGCCTGGAAACATACTGATTTCCTTTGCCGAAACTACATCTTGAACAGACTTGATAACACATTGTACAACGTCTACAGCCCTATTAAGATGGCAAAGGAACTTTGGAAGTCCTTGGAGAAAAAATAAAAAACAGAAGATGCTAGCTCGAAGAAATTTGTAGTAGGCAAACTTTTGGACTTCGTGATAGTTGATTCTAAGACTGTGATCAGCCAAGTTCAAGATCTCTAACTTATTTTGCATGACATTCATGCAGAAGGCATGTCTCTCAATGAATCTTTCCAAGTTGCTTCCTTAATTGAGAAATTACCACAAGGCTGGAAGGAACTCAAGAACTACCTCAAACACAAGCGCAAAGAAATGACTTTAGAGGAATTAATTGTGCGTTTGAGGATTGAGAAGGACAACCGCAATTCTGAGAAGCGGGTTGGTAAGCATCCAATGGAGTCTAAGGCAAATGAGGTGGAACATGCTCTAAAACAAAAAAACGGAAGTATTTCAGAAAAAATTCCTCACAAGACTCTAAAGAAGGAGGAAACTAAGAAGTACAAGTTCAATGGCAAAATTACATCTGTGAGAAAGAGGGACATCGGGCCAAAGATTGTCGTAGCAAGTGCAAAGGCAAAAGAAGATCAAGTAAGAAGCATGCTCAAGCCAATATGACCGAAGTGGACAAAATTTCCAATGGTATAGATGACATAAATCTTTCTGCAGTTGTTTCCGAGGCAAACCTTGTCGAAAATCCTAAAGAATGGTGGGTGGACACTGGTGCTACTCGCCATATCTATGTCGACAAAAAGATGTTCACATCTTATTCTGTGGTGGACAATGGCGAACAACTGTTTATGGGCAACTCCTCGACTTCTAAAGTTGAAGGACAAGGAAAGAATATTTTGAAGATGACATTTGGAAAGGAACTCACTCTCAACAATGTGCTGCATGTACCAGACATTTGCAAGAATCTTTGTTTTCGGATCTCTGTTGAGTAAAAATGGGTTTAGGCTAGTTTTTTAAAGTGATAAGTTTGTACTTACCAAAAACAGGATGTATGTAGGAAAATGTTATATGTGGGATGACCTTTTCAAACTAAATGTAATGACTATTGTCCCCTTTGTTATTAATAATAATACATCTTCTTCTTACTTGCTTGAGTCTTCAAATTTATGGCAAGGTAGAATAGGACATGTTAATTATGGATCTTTGCGTAAATTAATTAATATGGAATGTTTACCTAAATTTGACATTGATTTAAATCATAAATGTGAAATTTGCGTTTAGGCAAAATTAACTAAAACTCATTTCCATTCAATTGAACAAAGTACGGAGCCACTTGAATTAATTCATAGTGAAATTTGTGATTTTAAATCAATTCAAACTAGAGGTGGAAAAAAATATGTTATCACTGTCATAGATGACTATACTAGATATAGTTATATTTATTTAATTCAAACCAAGGATGAATCTTTGGAAACTTTCATTCAATTTAAGAATAAAGTTGAAAATTAACTTGGTAAGAAAATTAAAAAACTAAGAAGTGATAGAGGTGGTGAATATGAATCACTTTTTGGTGAGTTTTGTAAAGAACATTGAATAATTCATCAAACCACCACTCCTTACTCACCTTAGCAAAATGGAATTGTTGAAAGGAAAAATAGCACTTAAAAAAAATGATGAATGTCATGTTAATAAGTTTTGGATTACCTCAGAACTTGTGGGGGGAAACAATACTTTCTGCTAATTATATTCTAAATAAAGTACCTCGAAAGAAAGTGAATCAAACACCTTATGAAATGTGGCATGGGAGAGTACCATCCTACAAATACTTAAAAGTGTAGGGTTGTTTGGCTAAAGTGGCTATTTCTGGTCCTAAAAAGACTAAGATAGGTCTTAAAACTGTTGCTTGTATATTCAGTAGTTATTCCATGAACAGTAGTGCATATCGGTTTTTGATTTATAAGTCAGAACATTCCGAAATGCATATAAATACTATTATTAAATCTCGAAATGCATCCTTCTTTGAACATATATTTCCAAATAAGACTGGACAAGAGATTAGTACTAATAAAAGATCTTATGATGCTATTACTAGTCATGATCAAGGATAAGATCAAGAACAAGAGCAAGAGATAGATCAAAATGAGAAAGAGCTACCTAGGCATAGTAAACGTGCTAGAACCTCAAAATCTTCTAGTCTAGATTTTCTAACTTTTTTTTGTTAGAAAATGGGCCTTTAACTTTCAAAGAAGCTATGTCCACTCCTAAAGCTCCTTTATGGAAAAAGGTTATAAATAGTGAAGTTGAATCCATCTTGGAAAATCACACTTGGAAATTGGCGAATTTGCCACCTGGTTGTAAACCTCTTGGGTACAAGTGGATTTTCAAGAGAAAAAAGAAAGTGGATGGATCAATTAACAAATACAAGGCAAGACTTGTGATTAAAGGATATTTACAAAAAGAAGATTTTGATTATTTTGACACATGCTCACCAGTTACTAGAATAACATCCATTAGAATGCTAATTGTCATTGCATCTTTGAACAATTTAGAAATTTATCAAATGGATATGAAAACAGCTTTCTTAAATGGTGAGTTAAATGAAGAAATTTATATGGAACAACCGGAAGGATTTTCTGTTCCAAGGAAAGAAAAGAAAGTATGTAAATTGGTTAAATCATTATATGGTTTAAAACAAGTACTAAAGCAATGGCATGAGAAATTTGACAAGGCAATGATGTCAAATGGATTCAAAATTAATGAATGTAACAAATGTGTTTATATTAAAAACACAAACAAAGGTTATGTTATAGTATGTCTTTATGTGGATGATAGGTTCATCATAGGTAGTAATAATGACATGATTAAAACTACCAAGAAAATGTTGAATAAACATTTTGACATGAAGGACATGAGGATTGCTAATGTAATTCTTAGTATGAAAATTACCAAAACATCAAAAGGATATGCTTTGTCACAATCACATTACATTGAGAAAATACTTGACAAATTTAGGAAAGATGATAATCATCTTATTAGAACACATGTGGATGTTGATTTATTCCTTTCTAAAAATGTACAAAAAAGTATTTCTCAATTAGAGTATGCCCAAATTATTGGAAGCTTAATGTACTTGATGAACTGCACTCGCCCGGATATAGCTTATGCAGTAAGTAAATTAAGTAGATATACGAGTAATCCAAGAGTAGAACAGTGGAAAGCAATTATAAGAGTTCTAAGATATCTCCGATTTACTCATAACATTGGGCTAAATTATACTAGATATCTAGTAGTACTTGAAGGATATTGTGATGCAAACTAGATATCGGATACTAGAGACTCAAAATCTACCAGTGGGTGGTGTGGTATCTTGGAAATCTTCTATACAAACTTGCATTGCTAGGTCTACTATGGAATCAAAATTTATAGCTCTAGATAAAGCTGGAGAAGAAGCAGAATAGCTTCATCACTTCCTTGAAGATATTCCAATGTGGCCAAAATCGGTGCCTGCTATATACATACATTGTGATAGTCAATCAGCAATAGGTAGATCACAGAGTCATATGTATAACAGTAAGTCGCGACACATTCGTCATCGACATAACACCGTGAGACAACTACTCTCTAATGGAATTATTTCCATTAAATATGTGAACTCTAAAGACAACATAACAGATCCACTAACAAATGGTTAGCAAGAGAGTTAGTTGAGAATTCATCCAGGGGAATGAGACTTAAGCCTATTAAATAAGAGTTACCACAATGGCAATCCAACTTAGTTGACTGGAGATCCCAAGATCTAAGTTCAAAGGGGCAACCGAGTTGCGTATGACTCATAAAAATCACTAAAAAGTCAAACTCCTACCCATTTCTATGATGAAATAGTAATGTTTGCAGCGTTTTAGGTTAAGTAATACTTTTAATGATTTTTATATCTAGGAATACCTAGTGGAGTATGACAGGATACTCTTCATCAGAATCACCTACATGGGTGTGAACTGGGCCGGTTCAATGAGATTTGTAGGGCTACAATTCTCTAGAGCATTCATGAAAGACCAGGTTGTTCAGGGCCAAAATGAATACAATAGTGAGAATTAAATTGTGTTTGGTAATATACTGTGTGAGTTCTATTGTCTTGGTTTACACAAATGGCTAAACAATTCAAGACATCATGTTCACTGGTTAGCTAGTAAATCCGATAGTGTCTCACAAGGGAAGGTTCAAAGCCAAAAGCTACCTATCCTTTGCAGAATATTTCCTATTTCCGTACTCTCTGTAATAAGATCATGTTGTTGCATTTTCTCTCCATCAAATTCCATTCATGTAGGGGATTGTTGGAATTATGGTTTTTTATAAGCTTATTTTGGGCCAACTTTAAGCCCAAATTTGAGTGGGGCCCAGACGTCTTTTGGGGTAAGTCCAAAAAGGTGACGTGTTCCTTGCTGCATAGCAAGTCACCAGGTGCAAACGGTTTGTCAAAAACCATTTATGAGTGAATGAGAAGTTGACGTCATTTTCGGGTTCGTGGAATGGACAATTAAAGAAGTAAAATGTGGATTTCTTTTAAATGAATTGTCCCACATTGAAACTTCAAGAGAGCTTTTGTTAGTATATAAGCTCTAGGTGGACAAACTTGGGTTGGGCCCCAAGGGGCGCCTGTAGACACCCCATTTTTGACCGACCTTAAGACTCAAACGTCACCGATTAAGCGCTCGGTGATGATGCATATTGTGCTCCTTCTTAGGTCACAGAGTCTCGGCTGAGAGCTTTGCCTCCGGACTTCGGGGCTCTTTTGTGCTTTGCCTTAGTTTGCGAATCAGGTCCTGTTTTCTCTATTTTCTCTTCCCAAAGGGAGGGAGAGGTCTCGTAGACCATCTCTCAGTGGCCGTAGGCTACGTTTCATGGTCGTAGGCCATTTTTCCCATTTGGAGACCAGTTTTCGATTTTCGGAGCCGTCGGCCGTGTGCCTCGGTTCGGGACAGTCTAACTACCTCTGTTTGCTCCAATTTTTGGCACACACCTTGTTTTCTCTCTATAGAGGGACACTGTGGCCTGGGAGACCACCTTCGTGGTCGTACACCACCTCCGGTGCTTAATAGTCAGTTTTCGGGGCCCCCGACTGCGCGTTTTGGCCCCCGAACACTGGTTTTGCAGCCGTCTTGGTTCATTTGTGGTGTGGACCCTAGTTTCATTGTTAGGAAGGTGGTACGGGGGTGGGAGACCAGCAATTCTTCTTGGAGACCACCTTTCTCTTCGCCACCCGATTTTCTTGGCAGGCAGGTGGTCTCCCTCACTTTTAAGCGACAATTTCGGGTCTCCCATACCACCATTGAGCTGCATTCACATGGGAGGCCACCAATATGGGTAGGCCGACCACCTTTTCTTCTTGACCCTTTTAACCCCTTGGTCTCCCTCACTTTTGAGCCACAATTTCGGGTCTCTCATACCACCATTGAGCTGCATTCACCTAGGAGGCCACCAATATGGGTAGGCCGACCACCTTTCTTGCTTGAACTTTTTGACCCCTAGTCGGCTGACCACCTTAACTGGTTGGCCTACTTCCTGCTTTTTGGTCTCATTGAATGTGTTCCAACTGTGCTAGCTAGGAGCCATTTGATGCATCCTTCATACACGTGTATAGAGGATGTTTAAAGCTTCCAAGAGAAGCTTTGGCCTCTCTTCTCTATAAAGGGAGGCCTCCTCTTCCATTGCTAGAGTTGAACATTTGGTCTAGAGCATACACACACTTCTCTCCATATCTCTCTCCTTCAAGCTTCAAACTCCATTGTTCTTGCACCCATTACACTACACCTCCAAGCACAACACCTCCATTATCAACTTAAGCACCTTGGAGCTAATTTTCAGAGGTTTAAGAGCTCCTACCTTGGTCCAGAAGTTGCTGGAGGTCTTCTCTACAAGGGTAAGTCTCGATTTCCCTCTTTGTAGCATTATTTTGCTTCGTATCTTAGCCTTATTTGAAAGTATATTTAGGGTTTTTCATAAACTGAAAAAAGTCTTTTTTTGAACTCCTCTTCAAGTTTGATTAAGACCATTTTTCTGTTGGGGGTCATCTACCCCCTTGTATGATTCATTTCCTCATGCTTTGGGCTATGCATTAGAGCATTAGTGTTGGCCTTGGTTTGGCCTTTTAGCCAGTGAAATCCAGTGAATTTTTAGTGGCTAACATGTGTTCTTGAGCCTCAAAATCAGAGAGGGGTGACCCTCTCACCCCTTTTTCTCTTTACTAGCTTTGTTGGCCTTACAAAGGAGCTCCTATTTGCATGCTTTGAAGCCATGTTTCAGGCCATTATTTGTGAGTTTTATGACCTGCATATGCTCTGTCCAGAGCCCTTTTGGCCATTTTGAATGTCTATTATGCATGTGTAGAGCAATCCTATTCAAGGCCTTTCAAAGGGGCTTTTACTTGCATGTTTCCTAGCTTCATTTCAGGCCATTTTTGATGAGTTTTAGGGCCCTCATAACCTCTATCTAGAGGTGGTTTTTCTATTTTGTATGTTTATCTTGCATGTGTAGAACAACCCCTTGCATGGCCCTCCAAAGGAGCCTATCGTTCTTGAATGCATTGACTGAGTTTCAGTGGGTTTTTGGGCATATTTTGGCATGGTATACTTTTGTTTTTGGGTGGTTTGGTGAGCTCTCATATGCTTCATATAGTTGTAGTACAACTCATGGTTCACTAGCTTTCTTTGCATGCTTTGTTGACCCTGATTCTAGCACATTTTTACAATGCCTTAAACTGATTTTGTGGATATTTTGGACTTCCCTAGCTCTATTTTTGGTTCTCATGATTGAATGATGTTTGTTTTGTATGCTTGTAGTTCAATACACTTGCCTAGCTTTGGGATTTAAGGTCCATTGCATGCATATACTGAGGTGTTTTCATGCTTTGGGGTCATTTTGCATCATATTTCAGAGCTTATGTAAATGCCATATTCCCATGTCTTACACTCTTTAAATGCGTTTGAGAGTCAGGTTTGTATGCCTCATTTACCGACCATTGAATGAGCTCCATTTCTTTGCATTCCGAGCCATCATTTTGGGCCATTTTCCCACTGTTTCAGACCTGCCTAGGGTTTGTTTGGGGTTGGTTTTTCCATTTGTGCATTGCTTTGTGTACCTCTAGTGTAACGCACTTCATTAGTTTCGGTATTCGGGCCATCTAGCTTGCATTGTGTGACATATTTTCATGATTCGGGACCATTGTGCATCATGTTTCAGAGCTAGAAATTGCATACTTGTATGCCATATTTCATCCTTTACCATGCTTAGTTAGAGTTGCATGTTGTGCCTTAGGATCGGTCCATTGTATTCATGCATGTTTGCATGTATTTCGGTTGCCTTATTTCCATCATATGGCCACTGATGTGAGTCTAGTTGAGGTCCACTCATATTAGTGTAAGTTCATCTTGCATTGTGTATGCCATTTTAGTCCATAGCATTGCGTATGGTAGGTTGCATGTTAGTGCATTGTGCATGCCATGTTGTGTCACGTGCATTGTGTATGCCATTTTAGTCCATAGCATTGCATATGCTGGGTTGCATGTTTGTCGCATTGTGTATGCCATCTCATTGCATTGTGTTTGGGATAGGAGTTAGCCCAAGCACGGGAAACGAGGGACGTTTCGTACCCAAAATGACGAAATGTGTCTCAATTCCCGGTCGCTGACACTCCGGATTACCCATGATGGAGTCTAGGCCTTGTTGTGTTGTCATGTGCATTCATTTCACATCGAGTCGTGCAATTCGACTCCTCGGCCATCATGCATCGAGGTGCGTGATTGGTGGCACGAGGATCGAGGTGTGCATATATATGTGAAAATACTTTGCCATGTCCCTTTCTTGCTCTCTGTTACAGCAAACTAGAAATCAGCAGCCTTTTAGAGTTTTGCACAGCATTCTGGGATTAATTGCAAACAGAGGCAAATCGGGGCATCGCGAGGAATTTCCCGACAAGGCAGCTCGAGCATACATGCATCTTTCATCATTCAGAATAGAGCTGAGGCGGTCCATTTAGCTTGTATGCTAATTTACTTGCTTTCCTAGTTAATTTGTTGATTAATTAGGGTTTTGTAATATTTAATTATTTATTCAGACTGTAATTATTTATTCGAACTGTATTATTTATTCAAACCCTCCGAGCGAGGGCACAATTGTAATAAGTGTACGTGTGTGTGATGTATGTCTTCCAAGCCCATGTCTTTCTCCCTTTTATTTATCAGCTTATGATGGTTAGATTAGGGCATGTTTCAATTAGCATACTTATGCTCGTATGTTTGCATCCATTCATCTATCTTGCATGCACTGGGCTCGGCGCATCATACTAACTGCATTGTATTTCAATTCCGAGTTGAATACGTGTTAGCTGTAGCATCTCATATGCCATTCTTAGGATAGTCGAGCCTATTTCTAGTTGCATTTTGCATGTGTTGCATTAGGCATCTCAGCATAGTTAGGATCCATGCATGTTTTCTAATTAGTTTCTTTCTTTGGCTTGGAGTACTCAGTAAGTGGTTATGCTTTAGCATCCTTGCATGTGTGTGAGTGACTGTCATGACAGCATACTTACCATGAGGCTATGTGCTTATGTGATATACCTGCTTGCATGCCTGTGGGTGAAGGTTGGATTATCTGAATTGGAATAATGCATTGACTGTGAGTTTTAAGCCCACTTGAGAGTGGCAAATCATCTTGTTTTCTAAGCCCACCTGAGGGTGGCAAATCCACATTTTAGCCTACTTACGAGTAGCAAACCGTTTCAAAAGCAAACATGAGGTGTTTTGTTCCAATTCAGGCGATCCAATCTATACTTATATGTTGTGCGCATCACGTAGTAAATCTAGGCTAATAAACTGGAATAAGAGCATATGATGTTTTCAAAACTCGATGTCATGGTTAGTAGAGGCCGATCTTTGATCGGGCGAGCGGGGGTGCTCATAAAGTGACCTTCCCCAATCGTACCCAAGTTCCCGAGCCGAGGCAACTTTGGTGATGACGGACACATGGCCTTAGGCAACGAGTCAGGGTTTCCTAAATTTCCCAAAATAAAATATTTAGGTGGCGACTCTGTATCTGGCAAAGCAATCCTTGTTTGGCACTTCTTTAAAAAAAAATCTATTTTCAAAAACGATTTGCCAGATTTGGACTCTTTGATGATTCATCGGTCTTGCATTGCACTCTGCGATATTAGATACAGGATCGTGACTTTGAGTCCTGAACTGTAGTGAGCCCAAATGAACAAAATGGGATTCCCCCCCGGGACGTTCGGGGACGTCTACAGTTTCTAGCGACTCTGCTGGGGAGTTTGAAGAACTTGACTCGAACTCGTGATATCTGGTTTTGACTACACTTGTGTGTTTCTTTGCATTGCATTTGCATTGGTGCGCCTAGGACACCATGTTTGCCGTATGCTATTCCTGAACGGTTTGCCGGAGGCTCGCTTTGCGAAGCGTGCCATAAGGTTGACCGGTTGCGGGCTCTGCCACGACGAGAACACAAACCCCGATTTTTACCGGGGCACCCTCTTTGAACATTCGACCTAGTGCATATTCGGAATCCATAGTGACCATTCCAAGCTAGGACAGGTTGCTTACCCAATTATAGGTTGTTTGAAATCGCTGCATGCATAGTGAAACCCTAGCTCCTGACAAAATAGGACAGGGAACCTTACCCCAACATAGGGGTGTTTTGACTCTCACTTATTTGCTATGTGCTTTTAGAGTGCGTCTCTACAAGAATGCATGTATCAGTTTACAAGTTTGGGTATCAGGCCTGCGGGCACCAGTTCAGTATTTTGGGAATCAATTATCTGCGGGTATCAGATTCAGCTTCAGGGGCAGTGATTTGGGGACAATGATCAGTACTTGAGAACAGTGTATTTCAGCTTATCAACTGTGTGTTGTGTGTTTTTTTAAGCCATTATGCTGTCCGTTTGTCTGGTTGTTTATTTCCTTATTATTGCTTTATTTATCTTTTTGCTAGGGTAGGTTAGCACAATTGCTTCAGACCAAGCAGATATTCCCCAAGCATTCTGGACAAGAGGTCGCCGACTCAATCGATCTGAGGATCTGGTTGACGGACAACCAGTGTTCCATTCTCTACCCCCAGTTGTCAGACGAAGGTCGAGAAGACGCAGTGTATTCGAGCAGAGGTTGCCAGAGCAATGGTTTATGCCATCAGTGGACAGTCGGGCTGAGGTCTCAATTGTTGCCATAGAGATAGACCTACCAGTAGTTCAGATAAATCTAGGCAGTATGGCAAGAACGACAGGAGTTGAGGAAATGATGCTTCAGATGTAGGAAACCATGAGAGCCATGCAGCAGGACGCCATTCGTCGAGATAAATTTGCCAAGCAACAGGCCGAGATCATGGCCCAGCAGGCAGAGCTAATTGCCAGGCTGCAACAACAGACCGGGGCGTCTGCTTCCCACCAAGCTCCTCCCCCACCAGGAGTTCCAGCACCTGGGGAGGCACCAAATGTCCAGGGAGATACGGATATCCCGACAGGGCCGGCTCCGCCCCTGATTCTACCTCAACTATCCAAGGCACCTACGCCTGTCAATCAACTGGACTCTCCATTTGAGTTCAAGGTGGACCATACAGCGTTAAAGTTGAGCAAGCTTGAGAAGTTGTTCAAGAAATCCCAGGGGGTAAAGTCCATCCCAGACATTGAGGACGGATACACCGACGTGGCTGTAATGCTGCCAGATAGGTTCAAAATGCCACAAATCGACTGCTTTGACGAATCCGAGGATCCCATGGTGCATCTTCGGTTGTTCTCAGATATACTACGACCAATGGGACTTACCAGACCGCAGAAGCTTTCATTATTCGGCCAGACCCTGTCGGGTGTGGCCGCTATCTGGTACGCAAAATTAGAAGATGACATTAAGCGAAACTGGGATGAGATGGCCGAGGCTTTCATTGCACAGTACTCCTATAACACTCAAATCGAGATTACAACCCGTGATCTTGACACAACAAGGCAGGAGCCTAAGGAGAGCTTTTCGAATTTTGTAGCCCGGTAGAGGGCCAAGGCCTCAATGATAACCCTAAGGCCCACTGATAAAGATCAAATTCGGATGATTGTGCGCAATCTCCAACCCAAACTGATGTAGAAAATGATCGTGCTCCCCTTTCCTACCTTTTCAGATTTGCACGAGATGGGGGTACAAATAAAGGATGCTATGAAACAAGGTCTGATTGACCAAGACAGAGAGTAACCCAGAAGAACCTTCAACCGCAACAACAATACAGGCACCAGCAATGCCGCAAATGCTAGAGCTTCAGAAGTAAGCATGGTCACCACCATTCCCCCTCCAAGACCCATGGCAGCTACACCTTTCTCCGGCGCGTCCGGAAGCAACACACAAACCACCAAATACCAACCTCGAGGCCAGAGAACCTTTACCCCATTATATATGCCCCTGTCCAAGGCTCTAGGGGTGTTAATCAAGAAAGGGCACTTAAAGCCCCTGGAGCCAAGGCCATTGCCAAATCCACTCCCCCCCCTCTCATAACCCAGCAAAATACTGCGCATATCACTAACAACATGGTCATGACACTGACCAATGTTTTAGATTACGTCATGAGATTCAAGATCTCGTTGACGAGCAAGTGATTGTGCCTCCGAAAAAACCCAATGTCACAACAAACCCTCTCCCACCGCACAACCAAGCTCCACCCCCCAAACGTATCAACTTCATCCAGACTGGGGTCGTGTCTTACGATCCTAGCATATATATCACCCCATCCCACCTACCCAAGCCGGAGGTGCTCCTTCCTGACTGCTTTAACTTGTGCATGTTGGACATCTCCAGAACTCAACCCGAACCATTGATGGTGACTGTCAAAGACAGAACAGGGGAGATTTCAGAGGAGAATGGGATTGTTGAGTCAGAATCTGAGGAATTTGAGAGTTTTGCTGAGGAGGTATACAGTCCGAGTGGCTACATTCTATCAGTAGGCCAGGTTGGGCCAAATGTGGAATTGCCGGCAGGGGCAAAGCTTTATGTGATATTGGGGAATGAATCTGGTCAGAGGATAGATGACTTAGCAGCTGTGGAAGGGGACTTTGCTAACCACCAATTTTTCAATGAACAAGATCCAAAGGGCATGGTAGTCAACTGGTCAGATTTTGAGGAGTCAGCAGAGGTCACCGGGTGGCTTGATGACCTACCAGATATTGTCAACGAAACTCAGTTGGAACGGGGCCTGGCAGGGGCAAGAATATCAGTTGTGGTCGGAAGGGCTGGAAATCAGAATGCATCGCCGAAGAGCGCCGGTGCTAAGAATTTCGCTCAGGACTTGGGCATTGTGAATATGGGAAATGTTGAACAGCCAACTGTACTGACGTAGTTGGAACAAGAAAGGTTCGGGGATTCTGAGAGAATCATGAAAGCTAAGGCCCCTGAGGGGACTAAAAGTGCTGTATGCACGAGGATAGAGAATGCTACGAGCATGTGGACGAAAAGTACTGCGAGTACAATTGTACCGGAGTCGGACAAGTGTCTATTGGTTGCCGACGGAATGTGGTGGGAAGACGATGATCTATGTCTTGCCCACATGGATGAGGATTGGGGGAGCAACCAGCCAGACGATACCTGGTACATCGGCGAAGTCGATCATATGACTAGAAGCAGGCAGTATTTCAAGCCCCCACATCTAGATCAGCCAGAGGCATCTGGAAAAGATAAGGAGGTGGAGAAACAGAAAGAGAAGCAACTCGAAGAAGAGGCTGTATTGAAGCAGTTGAAAAAGATACAGGCAAACATCTCCATCTGGGGACTGCTTATGGCATCGCGAGCGCATCGACAAGTTGTCTTATCCTCCATGGATAAGGCCAAGCTCTCAATAGACACCAAACCCGAATAGCTGGTGGGCTTAGTTTTTCCGGTAGGGGCTACCCCGATTTTGACTTTCTCCGACAAAGAATTGCCACCTAAGGGTGAGAACCATAACAAGCCACTCTACATCTTCGTTGAGTGCAAAAACAAATGGATACCCGTGGTGCTTGTCGACACAAGGTCTGCTATTAATGTGTGCCCGACAAGGATTGCATATGCAATCAGTTTAAAGACCGCGGACTTCGTGCCGACAGCCCAGGTGATTCGGGCATACGATAACACAAGCAGAGAAGTAATGGGGATAGTGAAAATTCAGACCAAGGTTAGGCCGGGACAGCATGAGGTAGACTTCACGTCTTAGAAGTTCCTGCAACCTTCAATCTACTTTTGGGGTGGCCGTGGTTGCACCAAGTAAAGGCAGTTTCTTCCACCTTGCATCAGATGGTGAAATACCCCCATGGGAAGGGAGTAGCCATTGTTTTTGGAAATTCGTCGATCCATCCACCGCCGGAAGTATCTACACCAGTTTTGGAAATTGAGCACGGTATGAAGGATGTGTTCATGTCGAGTTTTACCCTGGCTGAGGCCTGAGTTGTGCAGAACATTTTAGTTGTTAATGAGGGGGTGTATCTTAGTGCACAATCAGTATACCTCATGAACAAGCTTCAACACATCCTCGGGATGGGATTGGGAAAGAGTGGCCGGAAGGGCATTGCAGTGTTGGCCAAAGTGCCACACAACCCACACACCTTTGGCTTGGGTTATCTACCCACCAAAGAGGATTGGATAAGGAAAGGTAAGGAGATGGCTAGGAGAGCCAGAGCGAAGCAGGCAGGGAAGCCTTTCGAGCTAACGCACCGACCCATCCAGGGTACCCTAAACGAACGCTTTGTTCGGGAGGGGGAGGACTTTCCATTTTGTGGCTTCCCAGAGCCGTGGATAAACGAAGAGAAGCGCCGTGTGCCAGGGTTTGAGATTTTCTTTAACCTACAGTTATCCGGGGATGACGTTACCGAAGAGCAGACGGACCCATTAGCTGAGGCTGAGCAAAGCAAGAAAGTGGAGTCTGAGGATTCCGAAAGTGAAATGGGGGTAGAGCTGGCGTGTCTACTTTCAGATCCTCCGATCGAACAGAAGTGCTTAGGGGATAACTTCTCGGTATGTGTGATCAGGAATGAACGGCTGCGAGCCTACTAGCAAACATTTTGGATGCATCTATCGCACCCTCTCTCATTTGGCAATATGAAGAGGGATTTTTGTCAAGCAGCACCGAGTTAGGTAGTGAGCCGGAATCTGATTCCACCGAGTCTGTTGAGTGAGTCTGAGTCCAGTATTCTTGGGGGTGATAACCCGAATACCACAGTCCTGTGTCCAAGTCGTCTTTTTCTTTCTCTTTTGAGTCTGTTGTAACCGAAGAATCGAACGATTTGGATGTGCTTAATGAGAAAGATGTGGCTGTGGTTTCTGATTACTTTTCTGTGCCCTTGATTTATTGCATTAACTCAGACTTTCAAAATTTTGATGACAACGACGAGGAAGAAATTCCTCCGGTTTTGCAACGCTTAATTGAACAAGAGCAGGAAAGATTTGTTAAACCCTTAATGGATGAAATCACTACTGTGAATATTGGTACTGAGGAGGACCCGCGACTGGTCCAGATCGGGTCCACGTTGTCTTCGGAGGAACGTGAGCGCTTAGTCGCTTTATTAAAAGATTTCAAAGATGTTTTCGCGTGGTCCTACGAAGACATGCCTGGAATCGATCCTGAGATTGTACAGCACCAAATCCCTCTTGACTCCAAGGCCCGACCCGTTAAATAAAAACTCAGAAGGATCCGCCTGGACTGGGCTCTCAAGATCAAGGAAGAGGTCACCAAGCAAATTGACGCAAGTTTCCTGCTGGTATCTGAATACCCAACTTGGTTGGCCAACCTCGTTCCGATACCGAAGAAGGATGGTAGGATCTGGGTATGCGTGGATTTCAGGGATTTGAACAGAGCCAGTCCGAAGGACAACTTTCTCTTGCCGCATATTGATGAGTTAGTGGACTTCACAGCGGGGCATGCTTTGCTTTCGTTCATGGATGGATTCTCGAGCTACAATCAGATAGTGATGGCACCTAAAGATCGGGGGAAGACTGCTTTCACCACCCCGTGGGGGACTTACTGTTACAGGGTGATGCCATTTGGGTTGAAGAATGCTGGAGCTACATATCAACGGGCCGCGACCACGATATTGCACGACATGATCCACAAAGAGGTTGAGGTGTACGTGGACAACATGATTGTCAAGTCCAAAGAAAGAGAGGGCCACTACACCGCCTTGCAAAAGTTCTTCCAAAGGATTAGAGAATTTCAGTTGCGGCTGAATCCTCAGAAGTGTACATTCGGTGTTACAGCCGGGAAAATGCTAGGGTTCTTGATTACACAGAGAGGTATCAAAGTCGACCCTTCCAAAATCAAGGCCATCTTAGAAATGCCACCACCAAAGACTGAAAAGAAGGTGTGAGGCTTTCTGGGTAAAGTGCAATTCATAAGACGGTTTATTTCAAAACTAACCTTGACTTGTGAACCATTTTTTGGCCTCTTGAAGAAAGGAAAGAAATTCCAATGGGACGGCCGATGCCAAGTTGCTTTTGAACAGATCAAGGAATACTTAGAGAACCTGCCCGTGTTGTCACCGCCAGAGCCAGGGAGACCGTTGATTTTGTATCTTTCAATAATTGAGACTACAATAGGCTGCATGCTCGCGCAAGAATCAGAGGACAAAGTGGAGAGAGCCATCTACTACCTGAGCAAGAAGATGCTGGAGTATGAGACTCACTACACACCATTGGAAAAGGCTTGCTTAGCCTTGGTATGGGCTACCAGGAAGCTGCAGCACTACCTGTTAGCTCACTCTGTAATGTTAGTTTCAAGATTAGATCCCATCAAATATCTATTCGAGAAACCGGCACTTACGGGTATGCTAGCTCGTTGATTGCTGTTGCTTTCTGAATTCGATCTGAAATATGTGATGCACAAGTTAGTCAAAGGAAGAGCAGTAGCAGAATTCTTAGCCGATCATCCAGTGGAAGGAGGTGAAGCAGTTGAGTATTTATTCCCAGATGAGGCCATTCTTCATATCGACGACGAGTTTTGGACGATGTACTTTGACGGAGCGTCAAACTAGTACGGGTATAGGATAGGAGTGTTGCTGATAGCACCCAACAACTCCCGTATCCCTCTAGCATTCAAACTCTGGTTCAAAGTCTCGAACAACGAAGCAGGATATGAGGCATGCATTGCCAATCTAGAAGCAGCCCTGGAATTAGGGACAAAACGATTGGACGTCATCGGGGACTCGAACCTTGTTGTATCTCAAGCGAAAGGAGATTGGAAAGTCAAAGAAGAAAAGATGATTATGTATCACCAGACCTTGGACTTGTTAATTCCTCAGTTTGAGAAGTTAAACTTTGCTCATCTGTTAAGAGAAAACAACAGGTTCGTAGATTCATTAGCAACTCTATCTTCCATGATAGACATCTCGTTTGGAGTCCAGATGCGTCCAGTCATTATCGACCAGAAAGTTGTGCCGGCTTACGAGTCAATTGCTACTATAGATGAGGTTCAAGATGAGAACCCCTAGTATTACGATATTTGGAATTTCTTGGAGAAGGAAGCATATCCACCAGGAGTAAATGCCAAGGATAAAAGGGCAATCAGAAGAATGGCCGTTCAGTTCATCATCTGCGGAGGTAAATTATATAAGAGAGGTCATCTGGGAATGCATAAGCTGTGCGCTAAAGCTGAAGAATCAAAATGCTTGATGGAGGCCATCTATAGAGGGGAATGCGGTGCGTATATGAACGGGGTAATGCTAGCGCAGAAGATCCTCAGACAAGGTTACTACTGGTCCACCATGGAGGAGGATTGTATCGGCTTTGTTCGGCGATGCCACAAATGTCACATCTATGCAAATCGCATGAACATTCCGCCGTCGAAGTTGTACAATATGACTTCTCCATGGCCATTTTCAGTTTGGGGAATCAATGTGATCGGGGCAGTCACTCTAAAGGGGTCTAATGGGCATGAGTTCATTTTGGTCGCGATAGACTATTTCACGAACTGGGTTGAGGCCCAATCTTATGCGGTGTTGAAGGCTTCACATGTTGCAAAGTTTATCATGAACAACATCATCTGTCGTAATGCGGTCCCGAACGAAATCATTTTAGATAATGGTTCCCACTTCAAGAAGGAAGTGATTGACTTGTTGGAAAAATACAACGTGACTTTTCATAAGTCATCCATCTATCGGCCGCAGACCAATGGAGCGGTCAAGGCTGCCAACAAGAATATCAAACACAGACTGTAGAAGATGGTGGAAACCTATCGGGATTGGCTAGATAAGTTGCCATTTGCTCTGTGGGGCTACCGGACTTCATTTAGAACGTCTACTGGGGCAACTCCATATTCATTAGTTTGTGGGATAGAGGTCGTTCTACCTATCGAGATTGAAGTTCCGTCTTTGAGAGTGCTGGCTGAGTGTCAGATAACCGAAGCAGATTGGCAGTAGAGCAGATTTGAAGAACTTATACTCTTTGACGAGCGTTGAGTGAAAGCACTATACCATGTTCAAGGTTATTAGCGCAGAATTGCCAGGGCTTTGAACAAGAAAGTTAAGTCCAGGAATCTAAAAGAAGGAGATTTGGTGCTCAAGAACAACCGAGCTCCCATCCATGACCCAAGGGGCAAGTTCAGACCCAATTGGACTGGTCCTTACATCATCAAAGTTATCTGGTCAGGTGGAGCTGTGTTTCTGATGGACCTAGATGGCCTAGAGTTCTCCCAATCGATCAACATGGACAAGTTAAAGAAATATTACCCCTGAGAGACTCGCTAGGCCGAAAACCCGAAAGGGCGACCTAGGCAAAAGTTAGAGCACAAAAAATTTGAAATTATAAAAACTAAGCTCGCAAGGTTGAAAACCAGCATAGGGCGGCCTTGGCAAAAGTTAGAGCGTAAAAGGAGAGTGAAAATACTCGAGTGAACCCGAGCCTAAACTACGTAAGGCTTGATTCCCATCTTTGGGATACGTAGGCAACTTCATCCTGAAGTTCAGCCATAAACCTTTCCCCGATCAATTTTGTCCATTTGATCATCTCGGTCATCTTTGTCTATTCAGCATTCGAGAGTTCAGTTATGATCTTCGGTGGAGTGCTTTTCAGACTAGGAGCAACTTGCCATTACTGTGCAGTGCCGCGGTATTATTCAGACCAGGGGCAACTTTCTGGTTGCTAGGATCCGAGGTTGTGTATCTCAGTGATAGATTTCAAGCGTGTCCAGTTCTGATCCATATCGAAAATGGTTTCGAAAAGTTTTAATAAAAGTTGACTGTGTTCAAAATTAATCTTTTTACAACTTAGACCATTTTTCGACCAAAGCGAAAAATTTTCAGTACCCACAACCTTCAATTTCATTTATTTCAATACAGAGTTCTCCTGCTCTTGCATACAAATTGAAGTTGCTTTTGGCTACAATCATAAAGAAAACTTGAAAGTACTAATAAAGTAATAAATTCGGGGCATAGATAAGTCAGGTGTTCCTGCGCCCCCTCCCAGAGCTGGTCGAAGCCTTTGATGCCAAAGTGGGCCCTTCTGTGCCTCTTCATTGAGCCAATCCAAGCACTCATTAGACAAAGTGCAACTAAAAGTGGGAGTGGGGGCCAGGAGCTCTCTAGTCCTCCATGCTATGGCATACTGCAAGGCCTCGTCTCGAAATGCAAATCTGAGGTACTCTATCCCTTTGGCGAAGTGCGATCATGTCCGAATCGGGCGCGAACCGGAACGGAAAATAGAAGACACAGTGTGTCATGCAAATCAATTAAATCCCAGGTTGACGAGTCATCTTGTAACTCATTGCTGGCAGGTTGAGCCAAGGGCAGTGCCAAGCGATGCGGTTCGCAGACAAACTGCACATCTAGTTGTACCACCACCCCTCATCCAAGGCATCGACCAGGCGTTGTCGAAAAAAGTAGCCGCGAGCTGAGTATGCTGGGCAAGACTCCACAATCTGTAACTTGTCCATCAACCACACCTGGGGAAGGATGAAAAATGGAAGAATAAAGAATAGAGAGATGTACGATAAGAGAAAAGTAAGAAAAGGGTTTTGTGAGAAAAACCGAGCCTGAGGGCCGAGTGATGTGAGCAATACATATGTGAGATTGGGTGGGAAACATTACCTGCAATAGTAGTGGGCTCCCTGCAAGCCTAGCCGTCTCTCGGCGATAAAAAGCGTCTAGGCCCATCAATGTCTCGGCCAATGTCATGGCAATGCAGCTCTTGCCCTCCTTCAAACCTTGGGCAACCTCGATCAACCGGACACTGAATCCTCCGGAACCTGAGGCAAGCAAGAAATGAGATAGCAAGCATAGGCAAAGAGTGTGTTGCCAATAGTCCTGCCAATGATGATTACCACGGTCACCAGCGTCAGAAAACCGGCAAACCAAGCTTGGGATGTCTAGCTCCCTGCCATGAATCAATGATCGAGCGTCATGCAAAGTGAGGCCGCACATTTGTCCTAAGGCTTGGACGTGGCCAAATCGGAGTTGAGGCAAGATTTCTTCATTACGCTCGGACTCCATCAAAGCTTGGAAATCCTCGAAAGTAGGACACATCTCTTGCTCGCTAAAGCTAAAGACGTGTGTTACCAGATTCCAAAACCTTGCCGCGGCATAGAGAAAAGGAAGATGCAGCAGAATATGGCCCAGCGTGAATAGTGCATTCAAGCCGAAGCCCCGGAAGTTCAACTTTTTCGAGCCATCCAGAGAAGCAATCCAAGCTGTGAGATTTTAGATGAGGAACACCTCCATTTTGATGCAGAACTGAGTTGAAATGAATGAACCATGAGGCTGGAACTTTTAAAGAGGATAAGGCACTGTTCGGGGGACACGTGTCGAAAAACTGGTGGTTGCCAAACCAGGTGGTCGGCCGACCACCTTTTCTGGTAGGCCGACCACCCCTTGGTCTCCAATGGAAAAAAGCTAGTCGGCCAGCTTCCTTAGGTGGTCGGCCATAGAGAGAAACAGGGCTTTGGTCTTATCCTAGCTTCTAGAAGAAAGTTCCTAGCATTTCCATGCATTGGGAGTGTGGAAGGTGCAAGTTTTCCTCTGTTTCGGATGCGTTCCGTCACTCCGATCGTCCGAGATAGGTCTATTTATCGAGTTATCGTTGAGTTTTTCTTATTGAGTTGTTGTTGAGTTTTGATTATCGAGTTGTTGTTGAGTTTTGTTTATCGAGTTGTTGTTGAGTTTTGCTTATCAAGTCGAGTTGTTAAGTTTTATCGAGTTGTCGAGTTTTGTTCGTTGAAATTGGTGTTCTTTGTTTATCGACATTTTCGGGATTTGCTTATCGAGTTGTAAGCTTGCAAAGGCCTTGTTGTTTCTTAGTAAGTTGAGTTGTTTAGTTTGTTGCGTCAGTTCACTACCTAACTTGGTAATTTTCAATGCTCAATTTTCATTCAATCTCATTTTTGTGTAAAATGATGCGATGCGATGCTAAGAACATAAAATACAACACTTTTTTTAACAGAAGTTGTTTCATTCCATTATGCTTCCTTTGTTACAACATTTTACAACAAGGGTACAAGTTTTACAGAAAATAAAACTGCCTAATAATGTACAATGTGCTACAACTACTAGTAAAAAAGGCAAATAGAGCAGGAACATCTGCATCAGTGCTCTCAAGTGCAAGAATAAGAGGCCCTCTTCGTCCTCTTCAACTGAGAAGTCCCTGCACCATCTCCACCGGCACCGCCATCTGAATCGGAGCTGTTGTCCTAGGAACCCTCCTCGGTATCACCTCTGCCCTCAGAACCGGACTCGGAGTCATCCTCTTTACCTGCAGATGTCTCTGACTAAGGATGCGCAGACTCCTCCTCCTCGCTGGACTCCTCCTCTATGACAGGTGCTTTGCGCCTGCCTCGTCTACAAGACGAATCCCCTCTCCCAACTCCCTAAGAAGGCCGAGATGGCCCGACCTGTGGCCCAGTATGCAGCGGAGGCATCTGAAAAGAAAGAGCGCAATTTGAATACATCAGCCAAAGCATGTATATCAGATACAAATGCACGAAAACTACATAGAGTGGGTGTATGCATATACAGTACATGAATGTGGTATGTGTCAGATGTGCTCTACACATACAGTCAATCAATGCAGTGAAATGTTCAAGTTCAGCATGTCATCAGAAGTATGATAAATGTAAGAAAACTAAAGAGTACCAGGACACCGACGATAGACAACTACGTCTCTCTCCGCAAGACCGTGCCCTCGAGTGAGGCCACCAACCCGAGCAACCCCTCAGTATACTCGCTGGGAGGCTGCAGATGCAAGTGCAAGCCATTAGTAAATGAATGAATGTCCAAGTATCTAAGTGATAAATCAAAGTTGTAAAGCATACCGGTGGCGAGTCAGGGTCTCTGACGTATGGGTGACCAAGCATAGAAGGCTCTATCAGAATCGGGTAGGAAGTCCCGTATCGCCATCTTGTCAACTCAGTCGGAATATCTGGCTGTAGACACCCCATTTTTGACCGACCCTAAGACTCAGACGTCACCGATTGAGCGCTCGGTGATGTTGCATGCTGTGCTCGTTCAGAAGTCTCAGAGTCGTGGCCGCGCGCCCTGCCTCCGGACTTCCGAACCCTCTTCTCTACCTTGTCTCGGTTTGCGAACCAGGTTCCATTTTCTCTGTTTTCTTTCCCGAGGGAAGGGAGTGGTCTCAGAGACTATCTCCGGTGGCCGTGAGCTATGTTTCGTGGGTCAGAGGCCATTTTTGCCCATTTTGAGCCGTCCGGTAGCCGTGTGCCTCGGCTCGGGACCTCCCAACCATCTCCGACTCCTCCGGTTTTGGCGAGACCTATGTTTTAATGTTCCGAGGAACACTGGGGCCCTGATGCCCACTTGACCCGCAATAACACCACTTCGGTGCGGCGACCCATTTCGGACCCCAATCGCGTGATTTGGGCCCCCAGCATTCATTTCGCATCCGCTCTCTCCGATTTTTGGCGAAGACCTCTGTTTTAACATTCCGAGGAACCCTGGGGCCCCCGATGCCCACTTCGTGGCCGTACGCCACTTTCGGTGCCTGTAACCGGTTTTCGGGACCCCAAACTGCCCGGTTTTGGTCCCGAGCATTCATTTTGCATCGGTTTTCTCTGATTTTTGGCAGGGACCTCTGTTTTGTCATTCCGAGGGACACTGGAGTTGCAGATATCCACTTCGCTGCTGAATACCACTTCCGGCACCCGCAGCTCATTTTCGGGATCCCGAATTGCTCGGTTTTGGCTCCGAGCGTTCATTTCTCATTAGTTTTTGTTCAAACTTGGCAGGTACCTCTGTTTCAACATCAGGAAGATCACTGGGGGGGGAGAAGCCAGCAATTATCCCAGATAACCAGTTTCGCTCCTCCGGAGCCCGTTTTTCTCACTTCCGGGCCAATGTTGAACACCTTGGGGGTATTTTCTTCCAACCAAAGCTACATATCTGTGATGAGGGCATCTAGGAGGACCCTAAGGGTTGGTGGTCGGCCAGAAATTCAGGGTTTCATTTTTGGGCCTCTCCTTCAAGCTCTATGTTGTGGCTCCTGCTTCAGTGTTGCCAATTTCAGACCTTGGAACCTTGTTCTACACATCTTGGAGGACACAAAAAGTTGGTGGTCGGCCAGCAATTGTTGGTTTCATTTTTGGGCCTCTCCTTCAAGCTCTATGTTGTGACTCCTGCTTCAGAGTTGCCAGATTCCAACCTTGGGGCTTTGTTCTACACACATGGGAGGGCACTTTGGTATGGTGGTCGGCCAGAGATTTTACTGTTCATTTTTTTGGGGTGGCCGGCCGGCCATGGTGGGTGGCTGGCCGACCAGGTGGGGTGGCTGGCCGGCCACCTCCCAGAAAACCACCTGGCCGGCCAGATTCCTCGCTCGGCTGTCAATTTGTCCGGATATCTTCCAACATATCCC
Source organism: Camellia lanceoleosa (assembly GCA_025200525.1). NCBI lineage: Eukaryota > Viridiplantae > Streptophyta > Magnoliopsida > Ericales > Theaceae > Camellia > Camellia lanceoleosa. Next base: position 208,192,053 of record CM045758.1, read on the forward strand.
GGGGCATCCGGGGGATATTTCGGGAGGGAAAGATTGGGTGCTTTCCCTCCCCTTTTACACCCCATTTCTTGCCTATTTGAAGGGCCCTCCCTCTCCTTCTTCAAGGTTGGAAAATTTGTCTTCAAGAAGACTTCTCCAAATTCCTCCATCTTCAACGCTCAAAACCACAAAAAAGCATCTAAGTCCCTAGGCCTTCTCTTCACCAACACCTAGCCTCACCTTCCCTACTACCATTCCAGCAGCTAGGAAGTGAATTTCAGAGGTTGAGAAGCTACAAATCAGAGCCAAGAATCAAAGAAAGACAAGTCTTCAAGGGTAAGTCTTCAAAACCAACTTTTAGGGCCTTTTCTTGATTCATTTCTATACTCTATTTGGTTGAGAATTGGGGCTCCGACCCCTACTGCTTTTGTGCTTTTTTTGAGCCCCTCTACAACTTTGTAGAAGGGCTCAACTTCATTTGAAGCTTCTATGATATACTTGTTTCAATACCTAGCTTTTATGCCATTATCTTGCATGCTAGTTTAGGCCTATTTCCTTTTGTTTTAAGGGGTCCGACCCCTACTGGTTTTGTGCTCATTTTGAGCCCCTCTACAACATTGTAGAAGGGCTCAACTTCATTTGGCCATTGTATATACCACCTCCTTCAAATTCCATCAAGTGTGCCATTTTTGCATGCAATTTTTGACCTATTTGTGTTTGTTTTTGGGACTTCGACCCATACTGGTTTTGGTCTTATTTTCACCCCCTTTACATATTTTATGAAGAAAGTTTTGTCATTTGGTGTGTGCATTGCATGTCTCATGACATAGCCTATTTGGAAGCCTACTTTGCATGGATTTTATAGCATGTTTGTATTCTGATTTTGAGGATATCATCTTCTGAAATTGTGCTTATTTTCATCTCATCTTCAATGTTGTAGAATAAAGTTTGTCCATTTGGGGTTTGCATATATCACTTGTCTCAATACCCCTCTTTTGGCCACTAATTTTGCATGCTATTGTTGATCTATCTATGCTTGCATTTTGGCCATGTTTGTTACTGAAAAATGCCATATTTGGGACTTCCTTGCTACTGTTCTTGCTGCCATGATCATATTTTGCATGTATAGCATGGCTATAGGCCATTTCGGGGCTTAATTTCACACTTTCGGGATGAATGCATGCTTCGAGTGTCATTTCGTTTTGTTTCGGGGCTGTTTTCCCCTTTATTTAGGTGCTGAAATTCTATTTCCATGCTTACATATCATTCCCTATGCCAGTTGCGTCATTTTTGCATTGCCTCGGTTTGCGTGCCAATGGGCACGCACTTCGAGGCACTTCATTTTTATCCGCCGGCAGCCTATGTGAGCGTGGCTGAGGCTATCTCATGTTGGCATAAGCCCAATTTGCATTTTCAATCTTCTACATCATTGCCCCGATTTGCGTGTCCGCGGACACGCGTTTCGAGGCAGCTTTGTTTTTATCCGACGGCCTCCTATGTGAGTGAGCTGAGGCTCTCCCATGTTGGTGTAAGCCCATCGTTGCATTCCGTATGCCATCTCGTCTCATTTTATCATCGCCTCGATTTGCGCGCCTGTGGGCACGCGTTTCGAGGCACTTCGGTCTTATCCGATTTTCATCTTTCATCATCGCCTCGATTTGCGCGCCTGTGGGCACGCGTTTCGAGGCACTTTGATTTTATCCGATTTTCATCATTTCATCATCGCCTCGTTTGCTTCGCTGTGGCACGCGCGTTTGAGGCACTTCGATTTATCCGATTTTCATTCTTTCATCATCGCTTTGGCGCTCAGGCACGCTTTCGAGGCACTTCGCTTTTATCCGATTTTCATTCTTTCATCATCGCCTCGGTTTACCAGGCACGCTGTTGAGCACTTCGCTTTTAACCGATTTTCATTCTTTCATCATCGCCTCGGTTTTGCGGCGCAGGCACGCTGCTTTGGGCACTGCCGGTTTTATCCTATTTTCATTCTTTCATCATCGCCTCGATTTTGCGCTTCAGGCACGCGTTTCGAGGCACTTCGGTTTTATCCGATTTTCATTCTTTCATCATCGCCTTGATTTGCGCGCCTGTGGGCACGCGTTTCGAGGCACTTCGATTTTATCCGATTTTCATCATTTCATCATCGCCTCGGTTTTTGCGCGCTGCTTTGGTACTTCGATTAGATTCGTTCTCCATTTTAGCTTCACCTCGGTTTGCGTGCGTGTGCGCGATTTCGAGGCACTCTATTTTATCCGCTTGGCGTATGCCTTCGCTTTCGGTTTGCGTGCCGCATGCACGCATTTCGAGGCACTCGTTTATCCGATTTATATCTCATCATCGCCTCGGTTTTGCGTGCGATGGGCACGCATTTCGAGGCACCTCATTCTTTTCATTCCGATCCTATGTGAGTGTGGTGAGCCCCTTCATGTTGGTATAAGTCCATCATTACATTTCGCGTGTCATTCAAGATCGCCTCGGTTTGCGTGCGTGGACACGATTTCGAGGCATCTCATTTTCATAGCATCGCATGCTAGGTTGTATGTTAGTTGCACTTCATGCATATCATGCATATTGCACGGGAAACGAGGTACATTCTGTACTCCGAGCGACAGAGTGTGTCTCAATTCCCCAGTCATCGACACTCCGGATTACCCATGATGGAGTTAAGCTTTGTTGTAGCATTCATCCCCATATTGAGTTGTGCAATCCGGTTCCTCTGCCATCATGCATCGGTATGCGTGATTGGTGGTACGAGGATCGAGGCACGCATATATTTGTGAAAATACATTGCTATGCCCTTTTCCTGCTCTCTGTTACAGCAAAATCGAGGATCATCAACTTTTCGGAGTCCAGCGCGCATTTCGAGAAATATTGCAAACAGAGGCTAATCAGGGCATTCCAGTGGATTTCCGCGCCAAGCAGCCCAGCATACATCATCTATCAGAAGCGAGGCAGTCCCTGGCTTGCACGCCAGTTTTAATTCTTTTGTAATTAATTTGTTAATTAATTAGAATTTGTATTATTTCGGACTGTATATTCTTTTATTCGGGTCTGTATTATTATTTATTCGGACCCTCTGCGCGAGGGCATAAATGTAATAAGGGTGTGTGAGTGTGATGTATGTCTTCCAACCCCCATTTCTTTCTCCCTTTTATTTACCCGCTTTGGATGGTTAGATATAGGGCATATTTCAATTAGCATACAAAGATGACAAAGATGTTTGCATCATTCATCTGTATTGCATGCATCGGGCTCGGCGCATCATACAAACTGCATTTGTATTTCAATTCTAAGTTGAATACATGTTAGCCGTTGCATTTCATATGCCATCTTTAGAATAGCCGAGCCTGTTATAGTTGCATTTTTGCATGTGTTGCATTAGGCATTCTGTATATTTTAGGATCATGCATGATTTCTAATCAGTTTTCTGTTTTGGCTGGGAGTACTCGGTGAGTTGTTATGCTTTAGCATCCTTGCATGCGTGTGAGTGCTGCCATGATAGCATGCTTGCCATGAGGCTATGTGCTTATATGATATAACTGCCTTGAATGCCTGTGGGTGGAGGTTGAGTTATCTGAATTGGGACAATGCATTGACTGTTTGTTTTAAGCCCACTAGATAGTGGCAACATCACTGTTTTCTAAGCCCACCCGAGGGTGGCAAATCCGCATTTTAGCCTACCTGCGGGTAGCACCTTCACACCATTTTCAACAAACAAACATGAAATGTTTTGTTCCAATTCAGACGGCCCAATCTATACTTGTTTGCTGCGAGCATCACATAGTAATCTAGGCTAATAACCGGAATAAGAACTCACAATGTTTTCAAAAACAGATATCATGGTTAGTAGAGGCCGGTCTTTGACCGGGCGAGAGGGTGCTCACGATGTGACCTTCCCTAATCGTACCCAAGTTCGAGCCAACTTTGGTGATGACGGACACGTGGCCTTCGACCGAGTCGTGGTTTCCTAAATTTCCCATTTTAAAATATTTAGGTGGCGACTCATATCCGCAAAGCAGTCCATGTTTGGCACTTCTTTCAAAAAAATCTGTTTTCCTTCAAAACGATTTGCCGGATTTGGACTCTTTGGTTCAGATTTAGAACCGTAACAAAAATCGAGTCCGAACTGTAGCGAGGTCCCCCCGCGGGCGTTGTTACACTGGCCATCTAGCATGATGATAAGTCGGGGGAATCGGGGGGACTAGTCCAGCCCCACCTCTCGATGTGCCGGCCCTGCTGGTCGAAGGAATATCTGCAGCCCGGGCCCAACTCGATGATGGCATACCAGCAAACCTCCTCGTGGGAGTACGGACACCTGTCAATGGAGGCATCAACTATGTATGACGGTAAGTCGCGTACTCCCTCTCCTCCAAATATAGAAATATGTCGGCACCCAACATGGCAGTGAGCCCCTCAGTGGATCGCATATCGTCCCGGAGGTGCTGCGGGGACACTCTGCTCAAGGAAGCCCATAGTCCGGCACATGAAGCGGTCTCCCAGAAACCAGGCCCTACCAACTGGCCCCTCAAACAGGATCTTGTACCGAGAGGCAGCCCATCCTCCAGCAAACTGAAATCGGGTATCTCCACCTAAGGGCGCCCAGGGCTGCCATGTAATCTGCGGATAACCAATGCATAAACCGATTAGAAATCGTAAATGTGCAAGATGAATCAAAGATGAAAACATGAAGAACTGAGAGTTCTAAATTACCTCGGTCGGCTGCACCGTGTCAAAAAATTGCCGCAGGTAGGGCAGCGTCTCTCGTGCTCTTGGCTGGTACTGGCCCTCGAATACTAGCGAATAAGGAATCATGAGAGGCACCTCCACCTCAAGCTCCGGGGCTAGCATCGGAAAGTATGCGAAAACCCATAGTTGTGGAAAACAAGGCAATAGCCATCAGAATACAGAATGCTGAGTGCAGAATGTGAATACAAATTATACAGAAAATGTAGAATGCTGAGAGCGAAATGCAAAGTACAGAATATAAAGTGTGTCGTGTGTGCAATGTACAGATAATGAAAAGCATAAATGTAAATCAAGAGGGCAGAAAGTACCTCCCAGGCTCTCCAATAGCCGCCAACTATGTTCCCCCGTCCGCGAGAGGTCGCACTCATGTAGCAGTAGAGGGTAGCTAAGCTGGTGCCACCCCAGTCGTACTGGCTGACTTATGAGAGGTCTACCAGAGCACTCAGCAGATAAAGTCCAATGGTGTTCCCCCTATCGGAGAATAGAGTGGTCCCGAAGAGGAACATCAAAAACCCTCGAGTGTACTGCACTATCTCCTCGGGAGTCTCGGGCACCCTCTCCCTGAAATGTGAGGAAAACCAAGTGTATCGGACTCTGCCCGAAGATCTGTCAACTGGTGGGCGAGCTCCCAACAAATAAATCCAGGCAACCTCCCACTCGCCCATGTCCTCATTGTAGGGGATCGACCAGCTGCCTATGTCATGGCCCGTCAGCACGGCAAAATCGAATGGGGTCATAGTCATGTCCCCGGTAACTGAGAAATGGAAGGAGTTGGTGGTGTTTCACCATCTCTCTACAAGGGTGCCCATTAGGGTCCTGCTCGCTGGATAACGTGATATCCCCGTACAGAAGAGTCCGAACCCTGCCTGGTTAACCAGACCGCAAACAGCCTCTAGGAGCTCCACGTACCACTCCCTGGCGATAATCGATCCATATCCTCGTGTAGTACGGGAAGATACCTGCATTCAGAATGAACACATGTATTCAATTTCAAAATAAAGTATATGAGCTGTGTGTTCATCACCAAAAATAGTGGGCTGCGTGTTTAACATAAAGTATATAGGCTGTGTGTTCATCTCAAAGTTCAAGCTGTGTGTTCAACATCAAAATTCGGGCTGCATGTTCAGACTTCAAAGACAGTGAGCTGCGTGTTCAACTCTCAACCAGTGTGTGCTGTGTGTTCACCTCAAAATTCGGGCTGCGTGTTCAGAAATTCAAAAATAGTGGGCTGCATGTTCAACATAAAGTATATGGGCTGTGTGTTCATCTCAAAATTTGAGCTGTGTTCACTCAAAATTCGGGCTGCGTGTTCAGAAATTCAAAAACAGTGGGCTGTGTGTTCATCATCAAAGTGTGAGTTGTGTGTTCAACATCAAAATTCGGGCTGCGTGTGTAGAAATAAAACAGTGGGCTGTGTGTTCATCTCAAAATTTGAGCTGTGTGTTCAACATCAAAATTTGGGCTGCGTGTTTAGAAATTCAACAGTGGGCTGTGTGTTCATTATCAAAGTGTGTGATGTGTGTTCACCTCAAAATTTGAGCTGTGTGTTCAGGCTTCAAAAGCAGTGGGTTGTGTGTTCATCATCAAATGTGAGCTGTGTGTTCAACATCAAAGTTTGGGCTGTGTGTCCAGATTTCAGAAATAGTGTGGGCTGCGTGTTCATAATCAACAAGTTTGGGCTGTGTGTTCAGATTTCAGAAACAGTGTGGGCTGCGTGTTCATAATCAACAAATTTGGGATGTGTGTTCAGATTTCAGAAATAGTTTGTGCTGTGTGTTCACAATCGCAAGTTTGGGCTGTGTGTTCAGATTTCAGAAATAGTGTGGGCTGCGTGTTCATAATCAACAAGTTTGGGCTGTGTGTTCAGATTTCAGAAATAGTGTATGCCGCGTGTTCACAATCAAAATATGGGCTGCGTGGTCAAAAATTCAAAGTTTGGGCTGCGTGTTCAACTCTCAACAAGTGTGTGCTACGTGTCCACAATCAAATACGGGTTGCAGAAATTCAAGTGATTGAGCTGTGTGTTCAAGATGCAAACAGAATACTGTGTTATAGACTAAGTATTTAGAACAAGCTGTGTGCTAGAATGAGTAGAAGTATGGTATGCAAGTGTGTTCAGAACGAGTAGAGAAGCATGCATAGCGAAAGCATGAAACGCACGGAAAGTGCAGAATACATTGTGGAAAATGTAAAAGTGAAGTACGTACCTCTCATGCTTGATAAGAGAGGTGGGACTCTGGCTCCCGCAGTAATAGATCTACAGGTGCTCACTCATCAAAGTCGGTAAAGTGGTAGAAAACGGCCCGAAGAAGGATGTGCACCGGAGGTTCATACCTCTCAGGAACAAATGGCCGAATCCTCGGAGGTAAAGACATAATGTCTGGCTCACCTCCGGCACCTGGAGGACCTCTGCCCTGAGGAAAATGACCTGCCATTTCAAGAAATCTGCAAAAAGGAGCAAAAAGAACCAAAATTGGAAAAAGTCAACAAAAGTCAATTCTCGGGAATTGGAAAAAGTCAACAAAAGTCAATTCTCGGGAATTGGAAAAAGTCAACAAAAGTCAACTCCCGAGAAAGTGTTCCAAATATTGAGACAAACTTACCTCAAGTGGTGAAAATGGAGAAAGAAGCTCCGAAATCAAATTTTAATCGGTCCAAAGTGAAGAAAACTGAAAGATTTCGCGAAACAACTTTGCGTAGGGCGTTGGAAAACACGTATAAAGAGAAGATCTGAGAGAGAAAATGGTCTAGGAAGGAAGGAGAGCTGGTTTCGGATCTGAAGTTATGAGGAAAAGTGAGTTGCACATGTGTATTTAAAGAAACAAGGGCAAAAGGACAAAACTACCCTTGTTTTTGGCTAGGTAGTCGGCCGACCACATTTTCTGGTAGGCCGACCACCCTCTTGCCCCAAACTTGGTCGGTGGCCCTCCCGAGGTGGTCTCCCATGTCTTTTGAGCTCCCTGCAAATTTTGGTAGTGATCGGAGTCCCCGGCTCTCGAGAAAGTACAAGGAAAGTGCACTTTCCGGCGCGAAATCCCTCTACAGGAACTTCAACTCTAACTTTCGATGCGTCTTTCATCGTCACTTACCAAGAGCGAGGTGTATCCTTTTTGAATACATTGTGACCCTTCCGGGAGGTAAACCGTAGGTTGCAATTGAGTTGTCCTTGTCGACGCTTGCATTTCTTTGCTCGACGTTTTGTTTTAAACATGCTCGTAAAGTCGCACTTATTCAACATTGTTATGCATGCCACTCGCATTGTGGTTGCACGTTTCACCGGTATTGTCATACCTCCATGCTTAACTTGCGTTGTCATGCACGCTTCTCTCGCATTGCGATGCACTTTCTCATCGGCACCATTTTTGTTTGCATTCAATGTAGTGTTGAACATGTCTTGATAACTATGTTGTGCTTGTTAAGTTTCTCTCTTTTACAGGCACGATATTGTATGTACGATTCATTTGAAGCTGGTGCAACCAGACGAATCACGCAGGTATCATATCTTCTCTATGTGAGACGTGGCGAGAATTGAATAATTCTCCGCATTCTTACTGCATGAAATGTAGTTGCTGCTTTGCATTCTTGCTTAAAACTGTTGCATCTATTGTGAATATTTGTTTCATTACAGCTTGCTGCTTTGCATGATCATGAGTTACGTTCGACTTGGTGCATATCATTTTGCATTTTCCCCCCGCCTGCGGGCATGCCTGCTAGTGCATCTCCTTTATCTTGCCTGTTTGTCTAAGTCTTCGGCCTTGTCAAAAATGGGTCGTCTCTGGGCTTTGACATTCACTCTCGTCACTTATGACTTTCGAGTTCTGTCAAAGAGGGACAACTGTAGACACCTCATTTTTGACCGACCTTAAGACTCAGACGTCACCGATTGAGCACTCGGTGATGATGCATATTGTGCTCGTTCTGAGGTCACAGAGTCTCGGCAGAAAGCCTTGCCTCCGGACTCCAGGGCTCTTTTGTGCTTTGCCTCGGTTTGCGAACCAGGTCCGGTTTTCTCTGTTTTCTCTTCCCAAAGGAAGGGAGAGGTCTCGTAGACCATCTCTCAGTGGCCGTAGGCTATGTTTCATGGTCGTAGGCCATTTTTCCCGTTTGGAGACTAGTTTCTAGTTTTCAGAGCCGTCGACCGTGTGCCTTAGTTCGGGACCGCCTAACTACCTCTGTTTGCTCCGGTTTTTGGCACACACCTTGTTTCCTCTCTATAGAGGGACACTGTGGCCCGGGAGACCACCTTCGTGGTCGTACGCCACCTCCGGTGCTTAATAGTCAATTTTCGAGGCCCCCGGCTGCACGTTTTGTCCCCCAAACCCTCGTTTTGCATCCGTCTTGGTTCATTTTTGGTGTGGACCATAGTTTCATTGTTAGGATGGTGGTACAGGGGTGGGAGACCAGCAATTCTTCTTGGAGACCACCTTTCTCTTCGTCACCCGATTTTCTTGACAAGTAGGTGGTCTCCCTCACTTTTGAGCCACAATTTCGAGTCTCCCATACCACCATTGAGCTGCATTCATCTGGGAGGCCACCAATATGGGTAGGCAGACCACCTTTTCTTCTTGACCCTTTTGACCCCTTGGTCTCCCTCACTTTTGAGCCACAATTTCGGGTCTTCCATACCACCATTGAGCTGCATTCACCTAGGAGGCCACCAATATGGGTAGGCCGACCACCTTTCTTGCTTGAACTTTTTGACCCCTGGTCGGCCGACGGGGGGGAGTAGCCGGCTGACCACCTTAACTGGTCGGCCTGCTTCCTGCTTTTTGGTCTCATTGAATGTGTTCCAACTGTGCTAACTGGGAGCCATTTGATGCATCCTCCATACACGTGTATGGAGGATGCTTGAAGCTTCCAAGAGAAGCTTTGGCCTCTCTTCTCTATAAAGGGAGGCCTTCTCTTCCATTGCTAGGGTTGAACATTTGGTCTAGAGCATACATACACTTCTCTCCATATCTCTCTCCTTCAAGCTTTAAACTCCATTGTTCTTGCACCCATTGCACTACACCTCTAAGCACAACACCTCCATTATTAACCTAAGCACCTTGGAGCTGATTTTCAGAGGTTTAAGAGCTCCTACCTTGGTCTAGAAGTTACTGGAGGTTTTCTCTACAAGGGTAAGTCTCTATTTCCCTCTTTGTAGCATTATTTTGCTTCATATCTTAGCCTTATTTGAAAGTATATTTAGGCTTTGTCATAAATTGAAAAAAGTCTTGTTTTGAACTCCTCTTCAAGTTAGATTAAGGCCATTTTTCTGTTGGGGGTCATCTACCCCCTTGCATGCTTCATTTCCTCATGCTTTGGGCTATGCATTAGAGCATTAGTGTTGGCCTTGGTTTGGTCTTTTAGCCACTGAAATCTAATGGATTTTCAGTGGCTAAAATGTATTCTTGAGCCTCAAAATCAAAGAAGGGTGACCCTCTCACCCCTTTTTCTCTTTACTAGCTTTGTTAGCCTTACAAAGGAGCCTTACAAAGGAGCTCCTTTTTCTCAGGCCATTATTTGTGAGTTTTATGACCTGCATAAGCTCTGTCTAGAGCCCTTTTGGCCATTTTGAATGTCTATTATGCATGTGTAGAGCAATCCTATTCAAGGCCTTTCAAAGGGGCTTTTACTTGCATGCTTCCTAGCTTCATTTCAGGCCATTTTTGATGAGTTTTAGGGCCCTCATAACCTCTTTCTAGAGGTGGTTTTTCCATTTTGTATGTCTATCTTGCATGTATAGAACAACCCCTTGCATGGCCCTCTAAAGGAGCGTATCATTCTTGCATGCATTGACTGAGTTTCAGTGGGTTTTTGGACATATTTTGGCATGGTATACTTCTGTTTTTGGGTGGTTTGGTGAGCTCTCATATGCTTCATATAGTTGTAGTACAACTCATGGTTCACTAGCTTTCTTTGCATGCTTTGTTGACCCTTGATTCTAGCACATTTTTATTATGCCTTAAACTTATTTTGTGCATATTTTGGACTTCCCTAGCTCTATTTTTGGGTCTCATGGTTGAATGATGTTTGTTTTGCATGCTTGTAGTTTAATACACTTGCCTAGCTTTGGGATTTGAGGTCCATTGCATGCATATACTGAGGTGTTTTCATGCTTTGGGGTCATTTTGCATCATATTTCAGAGCTTATGTAAATGCCATATTCCCATGTTTTACACTCTTTAAATGCGTTTGAGAGTCAGGTTTGTATGCCTCATTTACCGACCATTGAATGAGCTCTATTTCTTTGCATTCCGAGCCATCATTTTGGGCCATTTTCCCACTGTTTCAGACCTGCCTAGGGTTTGTTTGGGGTTGGTTTTTCCATTTGTGCATTGCTTTGTGTACCTCTAGTGTAACGCACTTCATTAGTTTCAGTATTCGGGCCATCTAGTTTGCATTGTGTGACATATTTTCATGATTCGGGACCATTGTGCATCATGTTTCAGAGCTAGAAATTGCATACTTGTATGCCATATTTCATCCTTTACCATGCTTAGTTAGAGTTGCATGTTATGCCTTAGGATCGGTCCATTGTATTCATGCATGTTTGCATGTATTTCCGTTGCCTTATTTCCATCATATGGCCATTGATGTGAGTGTGGCTGAGGTTCACTCATATTAGTGTAAGTCCATCTTGCATTGTGTATGCCATTTTAGTCCATAGCATTGCGTGTGCTAGGTTGCATGTTAGTGCATTGTGCATGCCATGTTGTGTAACGTGCATTGTGTATGCCATTTTAGTCCATAGCATTGTGTATGCTGGATTGCATGTTAGTCGCATTGTGTATGCCATCTCATTGCATTGTGTTTGGGATAGGAGTTAGCCCAAGCACGGGAAACGAGGGACATTTCGTACCCGAAGTGACGAAATGTGTCTCAATTCCCGGTCACTGACACTCCGGATTACCCATGATGGTGTCTAGGCCTTGTTGTGTTGTCATGTGCATTCATTTCACATCGAGTCGTGCAATTCGACTCCTCGGCCATCATGCATCGAGGTGCGTAATTGGTGGCACGAGGATCGAGGTGTGCATACATATGTGAAAATATTTTGCCATGCCCCTTTCTTGATGTCTGTTGCAACAAACTAGAAATCAGCAGCCTTCTAGAGCTTTGTACAACATTCTGGGATTAATTGCAAATAGAAGCAAATCGGGGCATCGCGAGGAATTTCCCGACGAGGTAGCTCGAGCATGCATACATCTTTAATCATTTGGAATAGAGCTAAGGCGGTCCGTTTAGCTTGTATGCTAATTTACTTGCTTGCTAATTTACTTGCTTTCCTAGTTAATTTGTTGATTAATTAGGGTTTTGTAATATTTAATTATTTATTCAGACTGTAATTATTTATTCGGACTGTATTATTTATTTGAACCCTCCGAGCGAAGGCACAATTGTAATAAGTGTGCGTGTGCGTGTGTGTGATGTATGTCTTCCAACCCCACGTCTTTCTCCCTTTTATTTATCAGCTTATGATGGTTAGATTAGGGCATGTTTCAATTAGCATACTTATGCTCGTATGTTTGCATCCATTCATCTATCTTGCATGCACTGGGCTCGGCGCATCATACTAACTGCATTGTATTTCAATTCCGAGTTGAATACGTTTTAGCTGTAGCATCTCATATGCCATTCTTAGGATAGCCGAACCTATTTCTAGTTTCATTTTGCATGTGTTGCATTAAGCATCTCAGCATAGTTAGGATCCATGCATGCTTTCTAATTAGCTTCTTTCTTTGGCTTGGAGTACTCGATAAGTGGTTATGTTTTAGCATCCTTGCATGTGTGTGAGTGACTGCCATGATAGCATGCTTACCATGAGGCTATATGCTTATGTGATATACCTGCCTGAATGCCTGTGGGTGAAGGTTGGATTATCTGAATTGGAATAATGCGTTGACTGTGAGTTTTAAGCCCACTTGAGAGTGGCAAATCATCTTGTTTTCTAAGCCCACCTGAGGATGGCAAATCCACATTTTAGCTTACTTGCGAGTAGCAAACATGAGGTGTTTTGTTCCAATTCAAGCGATCCAATCTATACTTGTATGCTGTGCGCATCATGTAGTAAATCTAGGCTAATAAACCGAAATAAGAGCATATAATGTTTTCAAAACTGATATCATGGTTAGTAGAGGCCGATCTTTGATCGAGTGAGCGAGGGTGCTCACGAAGTGACCTTCCCCAATCGTACCCAAGTTCTCGAGCCGAGGCAACTTTGGTAATGACGGATACGTGGCCTTAGGCAACGAGTCAGGGTTTCCTAAATTTCCCAAAATAAAATATTTAGGTGGCGACTCTATATCTGGCAAAGCAGTCCATGTTTGGCACTTCTTTAAACAAAAAAATCTGTTTTCAAAAACGATTTGCCGGATTCGGACTCTTTGATGATTCATCGGTCTTGCATTGCACTCTGCGAGATTAGATACAGGACCGTGACTTTGAGTCCTGAACTGTAGTGAGCCCAAATGAACAAAACAGGATTCCCTTCCGGAACGTTCGGGGACGTCTACAGCGCCCCAAGTTTGTAGAAGGGATGAGTTATGGACAAAGTGAGCCTTAGCTTAAACCACCACACACGCGCACGCCACCTTCGCCCTCAGTCCGACCGACTAAGTGACCGGGCCGGGTCGGGTACGGGTGCGGGTTGTGGGTTGAGTTCTTACATTAATTTTTTGCACAAAATTTGTTTGAATTTTTTCCAAAAATTCTTGTGGGAAAATTATTTTTTCTGGATGAAATTAATTCAAATTTTGCGCCAAATTTGAATTCAATTTTCTATCCAAAAGGTGCCTCCTCCAATCGAAAATTCCTTTCCATTTTCAACAGATTAAACTGTTCTAAACAGATTTAAATCTGCCCAGTAGATTAGGACAAGTTCAAACCTATTTCAACATGTTCAATTCAAATTTGTATCTGTTCAGTTTGAATTTGTACCTATTCGGGTCTTGCCCAACAGTCACCAATCTAGCTATAAATAGAGACCCTCTTCCAACAGGTTTTCACATCCAGAAAATTCATTTATCTTCCCAGTTTTTCTCTCTCTTTGCATTATTCTTCATACTAGTTTTTTAGAGAACAATTCTGAAAGTATAGAACACAGGTTCTAGTTCACTGTATAGATTATTTGGACTGCTACAACAATATGTGTTAGATCATTGTATCCTGGAAGATAGACACCATTCATCCGTAAGCACCAAAACGGGGTGTAGCTCGACTTTTTCGCGCCCCCTTTCAAAAGTCAAAATATGCCCTACAGTTCGAACTCCCGCGGTTTTGAATCTAATCTCACAAGTGCAATGCGAAATAGAAAAACACCAAAGAGTCCAAATCCGGCAAATCTTTTGGAAAATCGATTTTGAATCAAATTGACAAAAATGGATTACTTTGCCAGATACAAAGTCGCCACCTAAATATTTTGTTCTGGAAAAATTTAGGAAACCCATGACTCGTGCCAAAGGCCACATGTCTGTAATCACCAAGATTGTCTCGGCTAAAGAAATTAGGTATGAGAAGGGAAGGTCATGAATGAATTTGAGCACCTCCACTCGCCCGATCAAATATTGGTCTCTACTAATCATGATATGAATCTTATGTACATTATATGCACTTGCTCCGATTTTTTAGGCTAGCATTACTATGTGATGCGCACACATAAGTATAGACTAAATCGCAAGAATTGGAATACTTGATTCATGTTTGTTTTAAAAATTGTTTCAAATATGTACCACTTGAAAAAGTGATCGCATAAAAACATTACTCAAATTATTCCAATTCAAACAATAAGCCTTTATCCACAAGCATTCAAGCAGTTATAGCACTTAAGCAATTAGTCACATGGCAAGCATGCTAAACATGGCAACAATCACACTCATACAATTATGCTAACGCGAGTAAAGGCTCACCTAGTACTCCAAGCCAAAAGAGAAATGAGTTAGAAAAATGCATGATTCCTAACTATGTAATATGACTAATGCAACGCATGCAAAAATGCAACTAAATAGGCTCGGTTACTTAACATAGCATGTGAAGCAATTTGATAACATGCGGTCTAAGCACATATTCAAAGAAGTATTTAAACTAACAATGTAAGTTAGAATGATGAACTGAGCCCCGGTGCATGCAATACAAATGGATGCAAACATGAAGTGTGCTAATCAAAACATGATGCCCCTAAACTAACCATCACAAGCTAGTAAATAAAAAGGAAAAAGGCGTGGGGTTGAAAGACATACACATTATTATAACATTGTGCTCTCACGAAGGAGAGTCCGAATAAACTAACTACCTAACTAGCTAAGCTAAGCTAATCTAATTATTACAAAGAAAATTAAATTAGCTAAATTACTTAACTAATTATTACAATAACAAATGAATTAATTAACTAACTATTCTAGTTAATTAAAATAAGTACCAGACGGAATTGAATAACTAGTTAACTAACTAATTAAATAATTACAACACGTTATCAAATTAACTAGCTGCTACTAATTATTTATAACAAATATTTAAGCTAAATATTTAAACTAAACAAGCTTGGTATGCGAGGAATGCTCATGCCCGTGCTCGGTTTCCACCCAAAAAATCCATTGTTTTGCTTCCAGAGAGCCTCTGTTGCCCAGAGAACACATACATTGTTGCCCACTTCCAAAATAACTCTGCTGTGCCTCAAATCATTTTGCTAAATTTTGCATCAGTGGCCTGTCGGCCAGTGATGAGGGTTGCTGGCCACCTGTGATGCCCGTCTGGCCATCTGTCAGCCACCTATCGGCCATGGAAAGTAACCTACTGGCCACTGCTGCATAGGTTCATCTTGCTGCAACAGAGGACAATAGAGCATGCACAGGGTATTCTCAAGGGTTGTTTACACAATTCATCCCTCATTTTCATGAGGAAATCAAAAGAGTAGTGAACTTAAGCCACAAACCACCAACTCAAGCCATTTCATTGCATGATGGCTTGTGAATCAAAGTGTGTAAGTTTAATAAATGCAACAAATAAGACGTATACCTTCTCACTTTCATGAATTGATCAAGGGAAGTGGTGACCTTGAAATCTTGAATCATTTCATCACTAATTAGTATGAAATGGTCCAAGCTTCCATGTGTTCAATTAACGTCCAATTGAATACAACCAAATTCTTATCTTTCACCATTTTTTAGCCTCAATTTAATTACTTCATTTTAGATTACCATCCATTCTTTAGTAAATTGAGTCTAAAGGTGAGTTTAAGTCCTCTAATGGAGTGAAGTACCAAACCAAGAGTTGACTTAAGACATAAAAGAGATATCATGCCGTTGATAATGAACCCCTAAAAGGGATTAAACCATTAAGCGTGACAACCTCAATCTCATGCTTAAAAGAACAAGAGGCTTGAAACAATTCTTAAGGAAAAAAAAAATCCAAGAAAGGAGGAAGGTTGTAGAGATTATTAGTGCTGAAAATAAGTGAGAAAAGCATAAATAAATGCTATCAACTCAAAAGAGATGGTGTCTAAGGCCTAAAATACCAAGCTCATGAGGACAATTACACTACAAGTATGCAAAGCAAAGCTCAAATGCAACTATCAACCAAAAATAGTGTTAAAACATGGTAAAAAAATCCTAAAATATGCTAGAATTGAGCTAAAAATAGCTAGATTAATAGGCTAAAACATAGCACAAACTAAGCCAACAAGCAAGACACAAGGAGGGAAGGCTAACCCCTCCAAATTTGGACTTCAAAATATGATTTTGGCCACTGAAAAAGCTTTGAAAATCAGTGTTTAAAAGCTCAAAAAAAGATAGTGAAAGGATAGGAAACACAAGGGCAAAGGCTTCCAAAACAAGGTATTAAGAAAGGCTATCAACCCCTCAACCTTTAATGGCCCTTAAACCCAAGTTTCAACCCAAAAAAGTAAAAGTTTTGACATCCTAAAATAATGGAAAAATAGCAACAAAAATAGAAGAGAAAGCAAGTAAAAAGGCAAAGCCTTATACCTCTTGAAGAGAACAAGCAATTCAAGCAACAAAACCAAGACAACACATCCTTCAAGAGCTCAATCTAAGCTCAAAAGTACCTCAACTCAAAAATGAGAAGATTGGTTAAGGGTGTATAGGCAAAGGTTAAGGATTTGTAAGCAAAAGTGTAGAGATTTACTAAAGAGAGAATTGTAGAGAGAGAGAGAGAGAGAGAGAGAGAGAAAGGAAAAATTTTGCCCCCAAAATTTCTAACCCCATGGCCAAAGGAGAGGCTCTTTATATATAGAAAACGTGAGATTCCCTCAAGGACATCCAGCCTTATACGTGGGTGCAGATGCATGCATCTATGCAAATAGCTGGCACAGTTGTCATAAAATATCTGCAAAAGACACTGGTGGCCGGCAAGCCACATTAGTGGCCGACAGCCAAAAAGTGATGGCCGACAGCCTCTAGCAGTGGCTGGCAGGCCACCAGAGGTTGCAGGCTTGAAATGCACAAGGTTTGGTCCAAAAATAAGGCAACAGAGGGGTAAGGTTAGAAAGGCTCAAAGTTGTGGCATTCCACTGAGGACTTCGAGAACTTGGCAAGCGTATAGACTCATCATTGGGTGTGCAAGCATTGATGTCAAAGTTGTAATGGCCGTAAAAAATGAGGTGTCTATATGGGACGAATCTGTCTTAAGGACAAAGTGACACACACTCGACTTGATCAATTTTGTACTTATTCGTTTCAGTAAATAAATTCTGTAAGTAATTTATTTTTGTTTCTTTGATTTGGTTTCCAGTTATTTATTTTACACAGATGGTTGTTCCAACAAGAAGTAGTAAGAATGTAATGGTTGAGGCAATTGATGAGCTAGAAAGCCTTGGAAGCTCCTCTAATGAGCTAAAACGTATTGACAGCTCATCTAATGAAGAAGGTAGTTCTCATAGAAGGAAATACCCTGTTTTTAATGTTGACTCTGATATGCACAATCCTCAATTCAAACTTGGTATGGAGTTCAAGAGTTATGATATGTTTAGGGATACTGTGAAGGAGTATGCAATTAAGTGGGGCAAACATATAGCATTTACCAAGAGTGACAAACAAAAGGTTAGTGCTGAGAGCAATGTTGGTTGTCCTTGGGTTTGTTATGCTTCATATGTAAAAAGTAATGGGTTGTATAGGATCAAACCACTTGTTGATCAACACACTTGTAATAGGTCTTTTGATGTGGCACATGTGACTTCTAAATGGATTGTGAAGAGGTACTTTGAAAGAATTAGGTCAAATCCTACATGGCCAATTCAGTCATTGGCAGACACTATTTCAAGTGAGCATAATGTGAAGGTTGACTTACAAAAAGTGAGAAGGGCAAGAAAAAAGGTGTTGACACTGGTAGATGGTACTACAACTCAGTAATTTGCAATGTTATGGAGTTACATTGAGAAGATTAGAAATACCAATCACGAGACAACAATGCGCATTAAGGTGAAACAAATTCCAAAGGTTGTACTTGTGTTGGGGTTCATTAAAGAAAGCTTTTACGAATGCTTGTAGGCCAATGACGAGTTAATAGATGCCATTTGAAGGGGCCACATGGTGGTATTCTCTTGACTGTTGTTGGGATAGATACAAACAATTGCATATTTCCATTTGCCTATGCAATTATTGAGAAAGAGAAGAAGAAGAAAACATGGTTGTGGTTTCTAGAGCTGTTAGGACATTATCTGAATATTGTAAACTCTCATTGTTATACCTTCAAGAGTGATAAACAAAAGGGTTTGATTGGTGCAGCGGCTGAGTTGTTCTCAAATACTTCACACAAGTTTTGTGTGAGGCATTTGTATAACAATTTTGAAGGTGAACACAAGGGTTAATGCTGAAAGATCTGCTGTGGAAAGCTGCTAGGACGACAACTGTTCCTGCATTTACCAGAGTGATGTAAGAGATTAAAGAAGTTGATTGTAAGGTTATGCTTGGTTAGTAGAAAGACCACCAATTCATTGGAGTAGGAGCTACTTCAACACTTTTCCAAAGTGTGACATTTTACTAAACAATCTATGTGAGTGCTTCAATTCAAGCATCTTCGAAGGTAGGAGTAAACTTGTGGTTACAATGTTAGAGAAGAATAGGTTGTTGTTGATGGAAACAATTCAAAAAAAAAAAAAAAGATGCAATGTAAAGGCACAATCATCCTATATGTCCTAAGATTCAGAATCTGTTGCAAAAAATGAAAGTGGATGCAACTGGATGGATTCCTAGATGGAATGTGTAGCTCGGCTTTTTCGTGCCCCCTTTCGGAAGGTTGAAAAGAAGCACTATAGTTCGGACTCCCGCGGTTCTAAATCTAATCTCACAAGTGCAATGTAAAATTGATAATCATCAAAGAATCTAAATCCGACAAATCGTTTGGAAAATTGATTTTGAATAAAAAATGCCAAAATTGGACTGCTTTGCTAGATACAGAGTCGCCACGTAAATAGTTTTTATTTTGGGAAAAATTAGAAAACCCATGACTCGTGCCAAAGGTCATGTGTCCGTCATCACCAAAGTTGCATTGGCTCGGGAATTTGGGTATGAGAGGGAAAGGTCATGAATTGAGCACCCCCGCTCGCCCGATCAAAGATCGGCCTCTACTAATCATGATATGATTTTTATGAACATTATGTGCTCTTGTTCCGGTTATTAAGCTAGCTTTATTGATGTGAACAAACAAGTATAGACTAGTTTACTCAAATTGGAACAATTCAATTTCATGTTTGTTTTTGCGAAAAGGGTTTGAATTTGCCACCTCAAGTAGGCTTAAAATTTGCAAATTTGCCATCAAACATAGTGGCCTTAAAACTGATTTGCCACTCAACAAAGTGGGTTTAAAACTTACATTCATTGAATCATTCCAATTCAAGCAACAAGCCTTCAACCACCGGCATTCAAGCAATTTATCAAGTAAGCATTTAGCCTCATGGCAAGCATGCTAGTCATGGCAATCACTCACACTCATGCAAGTGTGCTAAAGCATTAAAAACTCACCTAGTGTTCCAAGCCAAAACGATATGAGTTAGAAAAATATGCATGATTCCTATCTATGCGAAATGACTAATGCAACACATGCAAAGAATGCAATTAATATGTTCGATTACTAATATGGCATATGATTCAATTAAATAACATGCGGTTAAACACGTATTCAGAGAAGTATGAAAATAACAATACAATTTGAATAACGTGCCGAGCCTCAGTGCATGCAAGACAAGATGAATGGATGCAAGCATGATGTATGCTAATTGAAACGTGATGCTCCTAAACTAACCATCAAAAGTGGTTAAGTAAAAGGAAGAAAGACGTGGGGTTAGATGACATACACATTATTACATTTTGCCCTCACCAAGGAGAGTCCGATTGAATAAAAGTTAAGCTAATTAGCAACTAATTAAAGCTAAGCCAATTAAGCTAATTATTACAAACTAAAATGAAATAAATAGCTAAACTAATTAACTAATTATTACAATACTTGAATGAACTAACTAGTAAGCTATTCTATGGTGTACTGGTTAGCACTCTGGACTTTGAATCTAGCGAGCTGGGGTCGACTCCCGGTAGGACCTTTTTAAATGCGTACTAGGGAAGTTTGATTATGACTATTTATTGGGTGATTTTTTTTTTTTCTTTTCCAAATGTTTTCATATATTTAAAATATAAATTATAATTATTTATTATACTATATGTATATTTGATTGAGCTCCACATTTACATAGCATGATTTAATAAAAAATCTTAAATACATTATTAGAGCACATATTATCTTTAAACTAATAAATATTTAACACATACAAATCATTCTGACTTTCTATATTATTAAATAGGTAAAAATTAAACAAAGAAACCATTAACAAACAGAGGAACCAACGATACTTAAATTAGAAAGATTAAATTATGATTATAAATATATATATCTTCCAATCATATACCTCTTAAGTAGGAAAATTTGGTGAAAAACCCCACTTTGAAACTGTATGTAGTGAAAAGGATAAGGAATATTTTATTAGTTTGTAAACCCGTCCAAATAGAAGACTCTCCTTCATGCAGGACAAACATTTTTGAAAATAATTTTTTTTGGGACAATTTTGCTCTGTGTTATATGTAGCAATGACGTGATTCAAACGTTGATTGCATCTTTTACATCTCTCTCACACAGCTCTCTTTCACAAATCTTCACCATGTCTGTTGATCATCTCTTTGGTATGTGTCTGGAATCTCTGAGAAAAAACATATATGCGGTTTGTTCGTTGATGAGAGAGAGAGAGAGAGAGAGAGAGAGGCAATTTTTTTTTTTTTTTTTTTTTTTTGTTACAGGGAAATCCTCTCACTCTTCCGCAGGTCCAAGGCAGCGCCCCTTGCAGAGATCACCAAAGTGTCCTGTTAGCCGGTACAAGCGAGAGACTATAACCTGGGAACTTGCCCCGACCTCCCAAGACAAGCTCCGGAGTATTGAACCCACACCAAGTGCTGACTAGACAACTTGAGGTCCAACCTCCTAACCAACAGTGCTTCGCCCAGGAGATTGGCCCAAGGGGGGTGGGGAATTGAACCTGTGACCTTGGGGCTTAAACCCCAAGGCTTTACCACAATGCCACAACCCCTTGGGTTGAGAGAGGCAAGTTCGTTGCAGGGTGTCACTAAGAGAGAGAAAAAGAGAGGATTGACGAAGACCAGAAGTTTGTTATTGTAGTGGTGCTTCTGTTGTGATGAAATGATATATACATGAAACTGAATACGTACACAGAGAGAGAGAGAGAGAGAGAGAGCGAGAGAGAGATGCAGAAGACGTAAAGCTTGTTTATTGATTGTTGTTTGTAGAGTTTTCTTTATGTATGTTGATTTGTTGTTAAATTGTTGTTGATTTGAATTGCTGTTGATTTGTTTGTAAATTTGTAGTGAAAGAATTCATAAAACTTATTTTAGTTCGTACTCTATTTTTTATTACTAATTTCCTATTTAAGAAGATAATAAATTATTATTCTGGTAGTCAGTAACGTTTTACTGTGAGTCAGAATAGCAGAGTAAAATGTTTCTTTTACGTTAATTTCAATGTTATTTTAAAAAAATAATAATAATTTCATAGTTAACTCAGATTTTGTTTGATAGATTTTGATGAGAGGATTCTAAAAGTACTAATTTTATTAAAAATTGACATTTAGATAAAAAGTTATATCATTTTAAAGTTTAGAATATTAAATTACTCATTAAGAATATTTTGATAATAATGTTGTGTGTTGAATTTTTCAAGATTTTTTTTTATACTTATTTTTAATGCATTAAAATTTTATTATAAAAAAGTTTTGACCAAATTTCTCCAAAAAAAATATACCTCCCACAAATACATTATCTACACCTATTATAGTCAAATTTGGTAAAAGTAAAATATTATCTGTTCATACTGTAAATTTATCAATCAATATAAGAGATTGTTTGGGAATTAACTAAATAAGTGCATTTATTCAAAAAAATACACAAAATAAACAAATCTCAAACAACCTCTAAGGCTTCTTTTGAGCGGATTATAAGTCAGCTTTTTAACTTATTTGAGTCACATTATTTTTTTATTTTTTATATATTTTTTCATATTAAGTAAAGAAGTTAATTTATTTGGCACTTTTCAAAATAACCATAAATGTATATATGCCAATTTTGTCTATTACTGAATATATGTAATTATGTACTGTTAGGCTTTTTTTTTTTTTTTCAATTTATTTATTTATTTTTTGCGTGTGTTGTGCTTCTGCATTGTCATATTTTTTTTGGGGTCTTTTTTGTGTGTACGATTATTATGATATTTTAACGTGTCGATCTTTTGAAAAAACACAAATTAGTAAGAAAAAATAATATTAATAAGCTATTTTAAAATCGTATTGTCATATTTCTTTAGAGAATTTTTATTATAACTTTTTTATCTGATAGGTTTTACAGATAATAATATCTCTATTTAAAATATAAAAAAAAATTGGTTGTAACAACTTTCTTTATTCTCATGTGAAAATATATACGCACTCGTATGTATTTGAATTATTTCTTTGTATTAGTGATTGCAATTTATATATATATATATATAATATGGAGGAAAAAAAAAAGTCTCAATAGATTAAATTGGGAGCATTTGATTTTTTTTATTTGTAATAAAAAAATACATTTTTAATATAACTGTAGGTATGAAAAAAAGTTTCAATAGAATAAATTGGGAACATTCATTTTTAATATGTTACAGTAGCAAAAGAATCTCATGATACTGTTAGACATTGTTATCATTAAAATATTATTTTATATTTGAAATATGTTGTACACTAATAAAAAATTTAGGATAGTTTCTTTTAACAATTAATTACAAATATAGATATTATTTATATTTGTATAAACATAATCGAATTATTATAATAACACCCTTCCAAGAATCCCATAGATGTTCTAAATAAGTGCATTTTTTGACTTTTTATAAAAAGATACGTAGAAAAGTAGAGAGGAGATGTTGGTTGATGTGACTCAAAAAAGATAAAAAGATAAAAAGTGTGGACTTATTTAGTCTTCCCAAACAAGGCTGAAATTATCAAAATACAATAAAAAGAGTAGAATAACAAAGATAAAAAAAAAAATCATAATAAGAGAAAATTTATTAATCTTTACGTGTAATACAAATTTAATAAATTTATAATTCAATCAAATAAAATATCTACATTTGTTGTTACTTTAATTTGCGTAATAAAAATAATTTTTAAATAACTTAAAATTTTAAGTCATTTATGTCATACTAAAATTAAATTTAAAATAAATAACTTGTGAGTAAAAGATAATTATTCAAATGTAAAACCCCACCCAAAGGAAAAATTATTTATAAGTCCAATTTGAAAGATTTATTTAATGTGAAATTCTATGAATATGTTTTTAGAATTTGAAATTCTATTTAAATTGGAATGTGTGAATATTCTTTTAGAATTTAAAATCTTATTTAAATAGGAATGTGTATTATTATAAGGTCCTATAAGTTGTGAATGAAATTAGTGTATTATTATACTCCTAATTTGTTTCTATATTGTACCTTATTTTCTCATTCATCATATCATGTTTGAAAAGGCTTTTAGGAAAGATAAGTCTATAGGCAACGACTGTGCGAGTTTTTTTTCGCCTTCATCGTGGGATTCCAATGCATTTTCAAAATGTTGTTTAAATGGATGTGGACATAGTCAATGATATGATAAAGTTTGAGGGTTGTGTGTTAATTCTTTCGACATATTTCAACTCCAATCGGTTGAAGGGAAGAGGTATTCTCTTCTTTTTTTTTAACTCTATTATTAAAGATTCTCTCATTCGAATATGTAATAAATGCAACATGAGATAAAAATAAATAAATTGTCTATAGGCTTACATCTTTTAAATTAAAAGAAAGAGTTTAACATTTTTTACATCAATGGCATTCCGCCTATAAATAAAAGGCCTCGTGGCCAACACATAAAGAAGATCCTCGATCTTGAAACCCTTCTTGACGTTTACCTAAAAAAGGATTAACAACGTGGGATGAACATAAAGTCCAATAGGGATCCCAAACTGTAACGCCCCCAAAATAATACAATAAAGATTACTCATATACGGAATAAATATGAGAAACAGCATACATTCATATATCAGAGTTCACTGTTTAACAACCAGTTATATGCCATGTAGGCTTACATCTTTCGAAGTCATTACTTGGTTACACAAATTGAGTCTCGCTCATTACAACTTAAGCCCTTGGCTTTACAATTAACAAACATACACACATAAAACATAAATAAGAAGCTCTTACTTCCCGTGAGTCCATCCATGCTATTGCCTTGGAGGTAACACCTCACCTGTACTTGAAAATGATATTCCCGTATAGGGTGAGCCAACAGCCCAGTAGAAATAATCTATCATAATATATGAAGTTTAGCAAAGGTATAAATACCACGTACATAAACAATACCGATACTAAAACATCCACAATGCCTGCATAATCATATGCCACTAAGACCAAGCCTCATTTCCATTTTTCCTTCAATTCATTTCTAATTCATATATACTATCCAATTCATGAGTTAAATTCATTATCTTTCAACAACCTAAATGAGACTACAACTCAATGGTTTTCCAAGTATGCAAAATACACATAAACACTTCAAACCTTGCCATTTTACTGATATTTTGTCCGAAGGAACCGACACCCATTTATATATAAAATTTTGGGTCTTTCATCCAGGACACTATGGCTAACTTGTTTAAATGGAGTCCATCCCCTTTCTCCTCCCAAACAAATATACATATGCAATGTATTTATAAACATAATCACATATAGAGTACATCCCATTTCTCCTCTCAATAAGCATACATATACAATGTATTTATAACATAGTCATACATGGAGTACATCTCCTTTCTCCTCTCAAAAAACATACATATACAATGTATTTATAACATAGTCATATTCAATGACACCAACAATGAATTAGCATTAAATCGCCTAATCCTCATGCAATTTCTACAACAATCATAGCTATTCTCCACCGATAACTCAATACAATTATTTCTAAGAGATGTTCAATCTCAAAATAAATAGTTCATTCAAAACTTCCATAGGTGAGATATTGCATATCCAATATCACCATTTGTAACCACAACCTTCCAATTTTACATTTTTAATGTTAATCCTAATTATTTATACAAAATAATAATTTAATCAAAATTAGGGCAAAATCTCCCTCTTTCCAAATATCAACCCAAACACCAAAATCAACTATTTTGACACAACATGTTCTTATATTCAAGCCTCATACTCATTTACCTCATATTCATCAAAACCCCTCTTTTCATTCACACTCAAGTCCAAGATTTGTCCAAACCACAACCATATCTCATCATCTATACATAATAGCAAATAACTCGGCTAAAAACCATATTAGAGTGTAGAAATCCCCTACCTCAAGTGTAGAAAACGAACAAGCAAGGTCGGAACTCCAAAGATGACGAAACCAACTCTTACTTGGATCGACATGAAGATCTTGAAGCCCTCTACCTTATTCTCAAAGACACTAGGGTCAAGAACACAATGAATGTAGATGAAACCTTAGAGAGAAGGTGACTTCTAGAGAGAGAAGCTGCAGATTTAGGGTTTGGGAGTAAAAAAGGAGATAAAAAATGCAGCAAAACAGCACTGCTGTGTACTGATGTAAACCAGGCTCGCTCGAGCGAAAGAGTTCTCGCTTGAGCGACTAAACACAAAAAGGTCGCCTCGCTAGAGCGAAGGAAGTATCGCTCGAGCATAGAATGCAAAGCTTCAAGTCTGCTACCCAACGCAGACGCACGCTTGAGCGTAAGAAGTCTCGCTCGAGCGAAGAAACATTTTCGCAGGGCTCGCTCGAGCTCAAGAAGCCTCGCTCGAATGAAGAATAGATTACACAAGGCTCGCTCAAGCGCAAGAAGCCTCGCTCAAGCGAAGAAGCCAAAATTTGGGCAACAACCATTTGTACCAAAAGACAACCAACCTGTTCCAAACTCGCCCAACAAGTCCCAAAACTCAAATTCAAAGAATTAATGGGAGGAAACAAGACATAGACAACAATGTATAACCACGGAACTCAAGTCCGGAACACATTAAAGGTCGGGATAAAACCGGGGTCGCTATACAAACAATAACACATACAGATAGGTATGACCATGAATGCTTTAAATCATAACATATACATAATGCGATGGTTTACACCACCACAAGAAAATGCATGTTTGGCGACTAAAATTGGCGACCAAACCAATTTTAGTCGCCAAAAACATCACATTGTGCAACTAAAAACCTGATTTAGTCGGCATTGATTGAATCTTTTAGCTACTAAATTATTTTAGTCGCCATATAGCCTTATTAGTGACCAAATTTATCTTTAGTCGCTGTTTGTTACAATTTTAGGCTACTAAAATTTGATTTTGTCGCCGTATAATCTCATTTTGCGACAAAACATTTTTGTCGCCCAAAAATGGGCATATTTTTCATTAATTTTTGACAACCAAAGCTGGGTTAGTCGTTGTATATTCAATATTGGCGACGAAAATTTGAATTTAGTAGCCAAAGAAGCATCTTTTGGCGACCAATTTTTAGTCGCCGTTAAGGATATTTGGCGACAAATTGTTGTTTAGTCACTAAAGCTTCGAATTTTTTTTAGAGGGAAAATAATGAATATTGGCGCCCAGTATATATATTACACACACACACTTTTTTGTTCTCTTTTGTCTCACACACCAACATCAACATACAGAGCAGTCCATACCAAACCTGTCGCTCACCACCGTCGATCATCACCATTGCAGGCCACCGGTGCTCGCCACCATGACCACTGTAAATTGGCCCCACCATTGATTATAGGTATGTGTCTGTCGTCTCTCTCCCTTTTCTGTCGATCTGGGTCTATATAGCGATTTCGATTTTCCCTTTCTTTAGTTATCGTATTCCGAACTCGGTTCCGTGGAGTTGGTTGTTGTGTATGCCGTGTTGTCATCCTTTAATTCCTTGTATTTGAGTTTTTGGATGTGTTGGGCAGGTTTGTTACAGGTTGGTTGAGCCTTAGTCTCCATTCTTGTTGCCCAAATTTTTGGTGATCCGCTCAAGCGGGTCCTTGTATGCTCGAGCGGAGTTTTCACACTCTCAGTACTTTATGCCTCTGCAAAACTTCTGAAGGTGTGTTTTTCATGCTCGAGCAGGTCGCGCTCAAGCGGGTATCTTGGCGCTCGAGCAGGTAGTTCATTGTCTGTAAAAGTACTGGAATGGGGAAATCTACGCTCGAGCGGCTTTCCCTTTGCGCTCAAGCGGGTGTGTTTTGCAATTGTGTCTTGGCGCTCAAGCGGGTACCCTTGCGCTCGAGGGGGTCCAGTTTTTGTGCTTGACGCTCGAGCGTCCTATTCTCCGCTCGAACGGGTCATACATATATCAGATATCAGCTGGGTCTTTTTAGATCACTTTTCAACTTCCACTGTCTCTTTTACTTTTCCAAAAACCCATTTTTGAGAGCCTCTCTCTCTACATTTCACCTTCTCTCTAGGGATTGATCTATCTTGAGTGATCTACTCCCTTAGTGTCTTTACAAAAAGTGTAGAGCTTGGTTTAGGCTTCCTTTTGATCCGAAATTTTCTTGGTTTGGAGCACTTCGAGATTTCTCCATCATCTCCATTGAGGTTAATCTCTTGAAATAGGGATTCCTACTCATTCTTATGTGCTTTAACATAGATGTTGAGCTTTTTGTATAAATGGTTTAATTTGGGTAATTTTGGGTGTTAGGGTTTCAAAGGTATGAGAAAGGGGTTTTATTATTTTGACTCATAAATATGTAATTTAGGGTCTTAAATGATGGTATTGTTGTTGGTTTTTGATATTTGTGCCTTTGGGCCAAAGTTGAAAAAGAGGGAAAAAAATCCTAATTTTTGTTATAAATTAATTTATACAATTAATTTGGGAATGTAATGGAATTATGAAATTGAGTTGGAAATATTGAAATTGGCTAATTATGAGATATAATGGTGGAGTTGGATTTATTAATCGCTCATTTTGAAAATGTTGGAATTATATATCTGTTGAGGCATTTATTATCTGTTAGAAATAACTGCTTTGGGCTGTCGGTAGAGGATAGTCTTGATTGTTGTAAACAATGCATGATGATTAGGCAAACTAAAACTAATCAATTGAATATGTCATCGAATATGACGGTTGGAATAATACATCACATTTATGTATTGATTAATTATGTATATGATATGTGTTTATATATATTGTGTTGTGTGGGAGGAGATAGGGGATGTACTCCATGGTTTAGAGGAAGATAGGGGATGGACTCCTAAACCGGATGTTATGTGGGAGGAGATGGGGGATGGACTCCATTGATACAGCAAATACGTGTATCTATTGAATTATTGATACAACAAATCTGTGTATCATTTGTGAAGTATGGAAGTGTTTTATGTGTTATTGATACAGCAAATCTGTGTATCTATTGTGACTTATGGAAGTGTTTTGATATGAGTTGTTATCTCATTTGAATTGTTGAAATGGAAGAATTATTGATATGAGGTGTAACCTCATTTAAAGTATATGGCCAGGTTCTGAGCCAGGGTTATGAATTGAGAAATTGGATAAGAAATGGAAAATGGAATGAAACATGGACACATTGTCATGTGATTGAAATGAACTATGAATTGATTTATATGAATTAAACATTTATCAAATGCTAATATTTTAGTTATTGCTCATATTATGTTTAGCATATCTCTACTGGGCGTTGACTCACCCTATATGGGACATCATTTTCAGGTACAGGTAGCATGCCACCTCCAAAGACGTAGCTTGAGAGGCTTAGTGGCTGGGACATCTTTTTGTGATTCCCTTTTTGTATTATATGTATATCAAGCCTAGGGCTCATTTTGTGTAAAGTTAGTACTCTCTTTTTGTAACCAAGTGTTGACTTGAAAAGTTGTAAGCCTATAGGGCATTTACTTTTGTTGTCAACATATAATACATTTTGTAATGAATACTCTAATGAAATGTAATTATGCTTATTTCTCTTATGTCTAAGCATGTCTTGAATGTTTGATTATGGGTTTATTTTGAGGGCGTTACAGTCTGTCTAGTTGTATCTCTGTTTCTCGATGTCTCTCTCATCCCCTTCTCTCACGATGCAAGTAAGTTTTCACATGTTTTTTTCTTTTATTTTCTATTTATTTCGTAATCAATTTGTTAGGGCTTTTTCTGATTTCGTGAATGGGTTTGGTTCAAATTTTGGATTGTGGATTTGGATTCTCGATTTTGGATTGTCGAACTACATCACCAAATGTGCCTCTGTTTCTCGAGTTTGTAGCTTTCTAAAAGGTGTCAATTCTCTCTATAATGTTTTCTACTGCATCTCCTCTAGATTTAGAGATGGAAGTACAACAATGACATGTAGTTCCAACATTTATTCATTTAGATGTAGGCAGATAGACTGACTCAACATAAATGAACAAAAAGTACACACACATACACACATTTTTCGGGAAGCCAGGTCCTAAAGTCTATATGTCCTTGCTACTGCATTTTAAGGTAAAAGAAGGAAGGCTATGGCATCCATTTCGTAGGTTCTTTGACACGCCGCGTGTCTATTATTCGTGCTGCACTTTACATGACCTGTTCTAGCTCTATGTTTGGTCTCATCCAGTTTCCTGCTCTTGAAGGTGACAACTACATGCTTGCGGTCTTATTACAGAAAGAAAGGATGCTTAACACTATACTTGGTTTTTTCTTCAAGAGGTTCCAAAATACGTTGAAAAAGATCTACTCCCAACACCACACACACACAGAGCAACGGATATATGAGCTGAATAGTTCCAAATCAAGAACAAAGAAACCAAATTTCATAACACTTTTCTATGATCAATAAACAAAAATATTACTCCCAAAAAAAAAAAAAAAAGAAGGATTATAACCAAATCTTAAATTGAGGTAGGAGGAGGATCAAATATATAAATGAGATTACTTAAAAAAAAAATTACTTAGAGCTTGAGGGACAAGTCAAGCTTTTGCATCTCATCCTGATTAGTCTTCAAGTGACCACCAACACCACCACCTGCAGTTTGGTTTCTGAATTATTATTTTGCATAAATCCACTACAGAAAATGCATGAATTCAAATGTATTATTGGTAAAGCAGGTTGGCAAGGTGAGTGTGGAATTGTTAGCCAGGGAAAAGACCAAAGTGCTCGGTACATTCCCACCTCGTAATCGAGGTTGGATAGGCTATGTTGAGAAGGACACTGCAGGGCAGACTAAC
Organism: Camellia lanceoleosa; assembly: GCA_025200525.1. Classification (NCBI taxonomy): domain Eukaryota; kingdom Viridiplantae; phylum Streptophyta; class Magnoliopsida; order Ericales; family Theaceae; genus Camellia; species Camellia lanceoleosa. The sequence goes on from CM045758.1 coordinate 208,222,545, forward strand.
ATATATTCAGTTGAGGTTAGTAGTTTCAATTTTTCCAGTTTGTTCCAATGCTTCCCCATTCTACTTAATTTTTACTTCAAATAATTATAAATGGGAAAGTTGAAATCAATATTAAGTGCAATATTACAGGAAGAATTACATAATTATTTGTCTCTCAAAAGATGAGTATCTAGAAATTGGTCGAAATTTTTGAGGCATTTCTTTAAAAAATCTCGACATGAAATCACAAATGTTAATATCATAGAGTTTCTTAGCTTTTTTTGTTGATAAAACTCGGGAGTATGGGAAGAATGTCATATAGTTTTAAGATGATCAGTTTACTTTCCTCAGAAATTAGGAACATTTAAATATAACTTGGCCATAATAATCGTCTACCACATATTTATGTGGAGTTCTTGAGAATATATTGTTACATAGTCTTGGATAGAACTCAACCTTAAAAGTTAGTTGATGAGGTAAGAGTGGCCTCAACCTTATATACTGCACATTACTGTCATACCTAGGCCATGTGGAACTTCATTTCACTTTATATGATGTAAATATATAAATACCTCACAAACACACAGCAAGAGACTAGCAAAGAGCAAGTCTTTTAAGAGTTTCAAACTTCAATCTCATCTATTAAAGATTATTATTTATGTTGACAATATCCGAATGGGGCCCATTCTTTGGTTTGTTTTGAACTGCTCCAAACGATTTCAAGTCTCTGGAATGAACCGTAATATATATATATATATATATATTTATGCATGTAATATCTGTTAATATTTGCAGCCAGCGGTTTATGTGGCAAAAAGTGCAATCAGCTCAGGAATTGCAGGTTCATCTGCTGATGGATCAAAGAATGCAAGGAAAGAGAAGATAAGGGTAACAACCTATGAATTACTGAAGTTTAAAATACTTGTTAGATACGTGTCAGACTTCCAAATACTTGTCAAATTTACACATCCAAAATGTGTTTCATTATTTTTTTTTAACTTTTAACCTTTAACTTGTCATGCAATATAAAAGAAAAACAATGTAGCTTTACATCTATTAATCTCTCTTTCCACCTTTTGATTTTAGGAATTATTATGTTGCATTTTTTGAATTCTTATTGAATGGAATATTCATATATGTGGCATATGATAAATATACAAAACTATATATTTTGTGTGTCCCCCATAGATGGTACAAGATGTATGACTGAACAAAGCCATGATTAACGAGCAATTTATTATTGAGTAGACATTGTTGTGTCATTATTACAGCAGTTACACTACTAATGTATGCGATGTTTATTACTCATGTACGTTTGTTACGTAATGTAAGTACAATGGTTCCTGGAATCAAGACGGGGCAACAGAAGAGAGCAACAAGTGGCAACGTACTATCAACCTCTGAAGCATGTGCACAGGAGATTGGCACCCCAATGATGTTCTCTGATGAGACGCAACCACCAGATGATACACAAATAGTGGTGGAGGAGACGCAGTCAGGTGGAGTGGGTAAGAGCATACTATTTAGTTGTTTTAAAAAAATTTGGTTTTTTTTTTTTTTTTTTTTGGTGCATAAGTCATCAAGTAAGGCAATGAAAACCCCATAAAGACAAATAAAAACAAAGGAAAAAAAACTAAACATCACTTTACACATAACAAGGACACTTACACAACAAATAAAATATTAGGTACGCAACCTTCAAATCAGCTACAACAGTAGCAACAACGAATTTACCAAGACTTTATGCATAATGTACCAAGACTTTATCCAAGTTGTAGCATAATTTACCAAGATTTTATATAGCCAAACAGTAGCTAGCAGCAACAGTAGGCAGCAAAAAAAGTAACAGGACCAGGAAGCAGCACATTTTTTTTTTTTGTAGTCTATTAACAATGTTTGTAATTTTGACTACCTTTCCCTTTTGTACCAGGGCAAACGAGGTCAACTCATGTTCGAGGACCTACATTAGGCAAAGGCGTGCAGAAAAAAATTGCTAGGAAAAAAGGGGGTAAATTACACGTCTATGTCAATCGGGTGTTGAACGCAATCACAAGAGAGAATGCCACCCCAGAGACGAATGAGTTGGGCCTTCAAATTAGACGGTTATGCCCTTTTCAGAGCGTGAAGTCATGGAGAAAAATTTATCAAAGTACCAAAGATGCGGTCGTCCAAGCGGTGCTAGTATGAGATTCATCTTGCCATAATGTCTTTATTATGTAATTTGTAATTGGTTAAATTAATTGTTGTACTAATTCTCTTACTATGTTTGTCATAACCCGAACCCGCCTCTATGGGTTAAGCACATAACCGGCCAGTAATCCTGTGATTACCTACAGCCTTAGACCAAAACAAACATAACTCGTCAGAGTAAAGGGGCCAAACGGAAGCAAAAATTTAAAACTTTGTCCATAGAGCCGTGCTTATATGCACATCAAACAAACCATACTCATATACGTTAATAACCCACATCAAAAGTACAGTAGCATAAACTTCCTTACAGATAGGATCATCTAAACTGAGCCAACCATAATAGACTATATACAAATATATACAAAGTCCTTGCCAACAAGACAAAACGCAAATGCACAACAAACGGTAAGGATGGGTCTCATGCGTGAGACACAAGGCTGACTCTCCAAAACCTTTGTTGTTCCTGACGGACTTCACTGGGGCTGAGTTTGGACTTCTCTTGGCTCACCTACAAACATATGAATGAGCGTAAGCGATAGCCCAGTGAATAATATCAAATATAGAAATTACATAATAATGTAGAACAACATATTCCAAACGGCCTTGGGCCCAATTCATATTTCTACTTAACCGATATATAACTATACGAATTTCAAATTAAGTGACTTGTAGTTTCAACATTCTGGCCTTTGGCCCATTTAGATTTCCATTCATGTCAGAACGGCCTTCGGCCCACTCATTTATGTCAAAACGGCCGTCAGCCTAATCATTTATGTCAAAACGGCCTTCGGCCTGTTCATTCTTGTCAAACGGCCTTCAGCCTACTCATTCATATCAAAACGGCCTTCGGCCCACTCATTCATGTCAAAACGACCTTCGGTCCATTCATATAAGTCGAAACGACCTTTGGTCCATTCATATAAGTCAAAACGACCTTTGGTCCATTCATATATGTCAAAACGACCTTTGGTCCATTCATATATGTCAAAACGACCTTTGGTCCATTCATATAAGTCAAAACGACCTTTGGTCCATTCATATATGTCAAAATGACCTTCGGGCCGTTCATTTCTATCAAAACGACCTTCGGTCCATTCAATTCTATCAGAACGACCTTTGGTCCATTTATGTTTATCAAAATGACCTTTGGTCCATTTATGTTCATCAAAACGACCTTTGGTCCATTTATGTTTATCAAAACGATATTCGGTCCATTCATTTATTCATGTCAAACTTTTGTCCACAATCCCAATTAGCAACTCATTACAATGCTTAACATATGCCTAAGAGTGCTTATGAGTGAAAGAGAACGGAAAACGAAACACAGAACGCATAAACGCATGAACAAAACTTCAGAAAACAGGGTCCCCGCTCAAGCGGACCCTTAAGGCCTACTAAAGTATTGGTTGCATGAAAATTACGCTCGAGCGTGAAATTGGGTGCTCGAGCGCAAGGCCTGTCTACAAAAGCTCCCCGCTCGAGTGTGGATTATTTCGCTAGAGCGGACACCAACTCTGCAAAAAGTGTTAGGAGCACGAAATTTACACTCGAGCGGCAGTTTTCCCGCTCGAGCGAACCTCAAATTTCTGGAAAATCCAGAACATGTTCTTGAGCTTCAATTTCAAATTCAAAGGCTTCAAATGCATGATTTTGACCCAAAATTCATATATATGTGCACTAACATGGTACAAACACTGAATTACAACATTTTGAAGCTCAATTTCATGATTTATTTGCATGTATGGCCCAAAATATTACAACTCATCTCCAATATGGTCAAATTCAAACATTCAAGACTTATACTCCCATGATTTGTACATGCATGCCCTTTTTGACTTCATATTCACTTCAAATAATGCAATTAGTGCTCATTCCCATAAAATTTGACAAAGACATGCTTGCATATAGGATTACACTACCAATCTTTCACAATTTTACAAAGTACATGCTAGATTTATGATTCCATGGGAGTTCATTACATGCATGAACATATCAAGCCTCAATTTCAACTAAATTAATTCAAGTCATGCTCTTGGTCACAAACAACCCTTGAAGACACAAGATTACACATTAAACTCATGAATTCAAGAATCAAATGCTCACCTAGAGGCTCAATCTTTCAAACTATAGCAATTTCTTGAGTTTAATCCTCTAATTCTACACAAATTGGAGCCAAACACCCAACTCTCCTCTTTTTCCTCTCTCTAGCTGGCTCCCTCTCTCCATTTTCTTTAGTTAGAATTAGCCAAGGTGAACCAAAGAGGGAATTGAACATAATAAGGCCCCACTAAGTCACAATATTTTAATATAGGGTAATTGGGCACTAATTTATTAATTTAATCAACTTAATTTGGTCCGGAATCAACTTCTAATTAAATTTCATCATAGGCTCTAAAAATTATGCCAATCACAATGACATAATCAATTTCAGGTTCCGTGGCCGATAAGGCCCTCAATTTAATTTCCAAGGCAGATCATTTAAACAGGTATTCCTACAGTGAACAGATAGAATTCCAAATCACATACATTCACATAATGGCATACAAAATCATATCAAAACATATAATCACATACGTATTAGGGACCAATTAACATAATACAGAACAGGGGTATCACAATGTTTGTAGGACAAGTTTGTTATCGGCGATGATTTTGATAATGATGAACAAACTCAACAGATCCTCGATAAGAAGGCATATTTGCTATACAAGGATTGGAGGTACAATCTAAAGCAAGAGTTCCTCGAACTTGAGAAAAAGGGTGTTGATGACCCCTATAGTCATTCGCCTAGTGGAGTGAGCTTGGAGGACTGGAAACATCTGATTGATGTTGCTTGGAAAGACGAATCTCACTTGGTAACAAATTAATTAGAAACCCTATTATTGAAATTAATTTATGTGTTAATATGTAAAACTTCTTCACTAATATATGTAAAACTTCTTCACTAAAACTTATTGATGTTGGTTTATATCTATATATATTTTTTCTATTATTGTAGAAACGCTCTAAGGTTGGTAAAGCAAATAGGGGCATGCTCCCCTATAATCATACAAGTGGATCGCGATCATTTCCTATAGCAATGTCGCTTATGGTGAGAAGTTAATTTAGTAATGTCATTATTTGGATTGATTCTTCTTGATTTTGAATATTACCATGTACTAATTCGTCAATGGAATTTTTCCAAACGTAATAGGCAAAGGAGGATAGAGATATAGATTTTCCCAAATTTTATAAGAAAGCACACAAGTCCAAGAAGACGGGAGATTGGATTGGCCTTAAATATGGTGAGCTACATGTGAGTATTGAATGTTGAAACCAAGTGTGTTGCATATTAATTAATAAAGTTGTTTTAAATTCCTTCTCCCATCTTGACTTTATTGTTTTTTTGCCATGACAGAATGATATGGTGAATCTACAAGTGGTAGCCACCGATGCGGGGTTGCCATTGACCCACGAAGAACTATCAAGGCAAGTGCTTGGGGAAAAGAAAAATTACTTGCCTGGATGTGGGATAGGCCCACAACCCTCTTCCACAGCTTCTAGTGCGGCACAAGCATGTGATAAACATATGGAGTCAATGAGAGCGGAACTGGAGATTCTTCATGAGCAGCGTCAAAGTGATCACGAGGAGTTGCTGAAGGAGAAAGAGGAACACCAAAGAGATCACGAGGAGCTATTGAAGGAGAAAGATGAGGGCCAAAGAGATCGGGAGGAGCTATTGAAGGAGGAAGAGGAGCACCAAAGAGATCGGGAGGAAATTATGAGGGAAAGAGAACAGCTGATCAAACAAGTCAATGACGAAAAAAAAGCACAGGAGGCACAACAAGTACAACTCAATCATCTGAACGACGTGGTGTCACGGCTCACAACCCTCTTGCAGGGTTCAAATGGTCATCCTACTATTCGGTAAACAGAATTTTCTTGACAAGCTACTGCAACTTCTACAAAAAATATGGATCATAATGACATAGAATTGTTTTCTAAAGTTGGTATGCAATTTTTTTTTTTTTTTTTTTTTTTTTGTGATGTGCTTCGAATAGGTTTGAAGGCATAATGTAAGTATACATTGCAGCAGCTGACCTGGTGTTTTGATACATTACACAAAGGACCGTAATCTGATTTCCATAAGGTAACCACATGATTTCAATGAAATATTAAGTTCCCCAAAATTGGGTACGATCAGCCTATGAATATGAGGCCAGTTACTATATTAGCAATGATATCCAATTGAATGTCATTTCAGATTTAAGACTAATTGAATAAACCAAGTGAAATTGGAATGAATTTTGATTTAGTACAATATAAGTAGTATAACTGGACTGATCTAAAGTGCATGCTTACAATTATTGGTTCATAGTGATGAGTTTGAGAGAGAGAAGAGTTGTGAAGATAGAATGGAAATTGAGAGCACTGTAAGGTACAAAAAGGAATTGGTGAAAAGGATGGTAATACGTGAAATAAATTAATGAAAGCCTCATTGTGCATTAGGAGTTCTAATTATTTTAATCATGAAATTATTTGGGTTGTAATCAACATAATTCCAAGTCTATTTCCCCGTATTGACCATATTCAATACGTTGGACAATTATGATCTTCATTATTGTCATATTGGAAAAATAAATTAGTTCAGTTAATATCCTATGTTAGTTGTCGTCTGTGAAAAAGCCATGAACTTAGCCGAAAAAGGTCTTCGAGGGTCGAAAATTGAAAGCAGCCCCCGAACCACTGTAGGGATGTCACGGGTAGCTTCCTCGTGTCAAATAGGACCTATGGGAACAGATGGGACGTAATTAGCACGTGTATGTTGGGAGTTGGCGTGAAAAACGCCATGAACTTAGCCGAAAAAAGGCCTTCGAGGGTCGAAAATTGAGAGTAGCCCCCGAACCACTATAGGGATGGCACGAGTAGCTTCCTCATATCAAATAGGACATGTGGGGACAGACGGGACGTAATTAGCCCGTGTACGTTGCGAGTTGGCGTGAAAAATGCCATAAACTTAGCCGAAAAAAGGCCTTCAAGGACCGAAAATTGAAAGCAGCCCCCAAACCACTGTGGGGATGGCACAGGTAGCTTCCTCATGTCAAATAGGAGTTGTGGGGATAAACGGGACGTAATTAGCACGTGTACGTTGGGAGTTGGCGTGAAAAAGGCCAAAAACTTAGCCGAAAAAAGGCCTTCGAGGGCCGACAATTGAGAGTAGCCCCTGAACCACTGTAGAGATGTCACGGGTAGCTTCCTCGTATGAAATAGGACCTGTAGAAATAGATGGGATGTAATTAGCACGTGTATGTTGGGAGTTGGCGTGAAAAATGCCATAAACTTAGCCAAAAAAAGGCATTCAAGGGTTGAAAATTGAAAGCAGCCCCCCGAACCACTGTATTGATGGCACGGGTAGCTTCCTCATGTCAAATAGGACCTGTGGGGACAGACGGGACATAATTAGCACATGTACGTTGGGAGTTGGCGTAAAAAACGCCATGAACTTAGCCGAAAAAAAGCCTTCGAGGACCGAAAATTGAGAGCAGCCCCTGAACCACTGTAAGGATGGCACGGGTAGCTTCCTCATGTCAAATAGGACCTGTGGGGATAGACGGGATGTAATTAGCACGTGTACGTTGGGAGTTGGCGTGAAACGCGACATAAACTTAGCTGAAAAAAGGCCTTCGAGGGCCGAAAATTGAAAGAAGCCCCCGAACCACTGCGGGGATGGCACAGGTAGCTTCCTCATGTCAAATAGGACTTGTGGGGACATACGGGACGTAATTAGCACATGTACGTTGGGAGTTGGCGTGAAAAAGGCCAAAAACTTGGCCAAAAAAAGGCCTTCGAGGGCAGAAAATTGAGAGCCACCCCCGAACCATTGCGGGGATAGCACGGCTAGCTTCCTCGTGTCAAATAGGACCTGTAGGGATAGACGGGACGTAATTAGCACGTGTACGTTGGGAGATTGCGTGAAAAACGCTATAAACTTAGCCGAAAAAAGGCCTTCAAGGGCCAAAAATTGTAAGTGTTAGAAAAATGATTTTTGGGGACTTTAATTTAATATTAAAGTGTGGTGACTTTAATTAAATATTAAAGTGGGTCCTAACCATTTTTTGTGTTGGATCCAAGTGAGCCAAAAACCATTGGGTTTTGAATAAGAAATTGCCAAGAAATTGCTTCATAATGTTAGATTCATGAATAGGATTTTAAAGAGTATTTAAATCTTTTTTCTTGGCTAAAGGGTGTGAATCCTTTGGGCATCCATACTTTTCATTTTGTGGAAAGGGGCTATAGATGCTTGATGTTTTAATGACTAGCCTTAAAGGCTGGAGGCTCTTCCTCTCTCCCCTATACATGTATAAATTGAGACCCTCCTGTCAAGTTTCAATATATAAATTTTTGCTTCCATTTTACAAGTCAGTTTGTTAGATAGTTCCTATTGTAAGAGAGTGCTGCCATTGTTTTGTTCGCTAAGCTAGACATATAGTGCTTCTGCCGTAGCTAGTTTTGACCGTCGTATCCTGGGAGACAAACGCCGGGTTTTCTCAAGCACTCGACCCGTGAGGCGGCGAAATCTGTTTTAAGGAAACTGTTTCCGTGCAGGCTTCGGTTTCGTCTCTTTACCCTTTATTGTTTTTTGTGTATTTCTGTAGAAATTTAGTTGTAATTATCAGCATATGTTCTTGGTATATAATTTGTTTTCTTCATAAATCTATTTATTTAATTTCACAATTTGAACAACAAGCTTAAAAAAGATTTTTACATATCTTTTCTATGAAATTGATCGAATAGATTTATATAGACTATTAGGTTAGCTTTGTATAATGTTACTAGGAATTGTTGCGGAATTGCTCACTATTTCAATAATTGTAAATTATGCAATAGTACTCTCTAATTGCTTAGTTTAATTAGAATACTTTATTATAATTTGCATACTTAATTGTATTAGTATGATCTTGTTTTATGCGTATGGTTCATCATTTCCCTACCATGATTTGCATGAATTTTAAAGTTATAAAATATAATTTATGGATGTTGCAATTTTGACATGCTAATTCTATTCTAGTCTCAATTTGTTACATGCTTATTATTTTCTAGGCTATATTACATAATTTAATGTATTTGGAGTTATAGAGCTTTATAAATTGTGTACATGATTAATCTAAATTATCTAATTGGGTGCATTAATCTGAGTTATTTAATTAGGTGCATTAATCTAAATTATTTAATTGGGTGCATTAATCTGAATTATTTAATTAGGTGCATTAATCTGAATTATTTAATTGGGTGCATTAACTTTGAATTTGACTTATCTATTTGGAGTTATTAGTTTAAATGTTATTATGAATTAATTTAATTCATGACTCATGAGTATTAAACTTTATTTTAAAGTTGTAATTTAATTTTGAAGTTACAAATTGTATTTTGTTTTGGTACCTTGTATTAGTTGGTTACTTATATAATTAATAGTTGGCTAGATGATTTCAATTATTTATTAAAATTAAATTTTTTAGATTATTTGTTTGTATTTTGTTGTGGTTTGCTACTAACTTTCTTTGTATGGATACCAATGCGAAAAACAAATATAAAACCAAATGAATAGAATTTGGGATATAAAAACAAAAATGTTTGGACTACTAATGTTTGTGTTGAATAGGAATACCTAAGCGTGGAAAAGCTTTTGGACTAAATAGAATCCTTATGGATTGGCTATTTTATCAAAATGTTTGAAGCATGTTTGCTTGAGATGTAATTGATTTGTTTACCAATTTGTAGTAGCAAGTTTTATTTTCTTATATTGTTGTTGTAACGCCCTCAAATCTAACCCATCATACATCTCACATTGACATGCAATATTTAAAAGAAACAATTCATCAGAGTATTACTAAATAAAAACATTACATGTAACATCAAATTAAATGCCCTACAGGCTTACATCTTTCCAAGTCAACACTTGGGCACATAAATATGAGTTCTAACTCAAATACAAGTAAAGCCCTAGGCTTGAATGTTTACATGTACTATCAAACCAAAACAACTAACTAAAGATAGCCTTCAAATCCAAAAGCCAAATCCTTCCAAGCTAAGTCCTTGGAGGTAACTTATCACCTGCACCTGAAAATGATGTTCCCATAAAGGGTGAGCCACAGCCCAGTAGAGAAATACTAAACCAAATATAAGCATCGAATAAAGCTATGACATTCAATAGATGGTTATTCAAGATGACCAGTTATAACCTTATACAGTCTCGTGACACTAATGTATATAACATGTATTAATTCCCTTTAATATCAACATGACTCAGAACCTGGCCAACTTACAACAGTGAACCATATATCATATTCACATTACTTCCAATATCCACAACACAAATGAGACTCAGGCTCATATCAAAACACTTCATACTTCCAGTTTGATACACATTTTAGTGCTGTATCAATAACATGTAAAACACTTCAATATAATAAGCACACATAATAGTGATGCTAATGGAGTCCATCCCCTATCTCCTCCCAAACAAAATCCGGTTTAGAGGTCCATCCCCTATCTTCCCCTAAACCGTGGAGTACATCCCCTATCTCCTCCCAAACAATATGCATATGCAATGCTCAATCAATACATGTATTTTCAATATTAATTCAATAGTCAAAAATTATGACTTAACCAATGTGATTAGTTTCAATTATCCCTAATCCACATGCAATGTCTACAACAACCACGACTATCCTCCACCGATAGCCCAAATCAGTTATTTCTAGACTAGAAATAAATAAATCAACAATTAGATAGATGAGTGATTTAAATCAATCAACTACCCAATTTAATCAACAAATTTCCTCAATATCATGAATTTAACTAATTTCCCCAATGTTCTTTAAATTAAATATACAATTCAATTTATTTAAACAACTAGGGTTTTTCCCAAAATTACCAAAATACCCCCCAACATATTAAAATGCCAGAACTTAGAACAAAACGTATACATTGGAGTAGGAAATCCCTACCTCGAAGAAACAACTCAAAAAGAAGAAGATGAAGATGATGCCCAAATTCCAAAGTGCTCCAAATCCAAAACTGTTCAGATTAAATGAAAGCCCTCGACTCACTCTACCTTTTTAATGAAGAAACTAGGGTAGAAACACACTCTAGATAGATCAATCCTAAGAGAGAAGGTGAGTTGGGAGAGAGAGAACTCGTAATCTAGGGTTTGGAATCTGAAAGAAGATGAAAAACTGATTAAAAACCCGCTGCTGCCTATATAAACTGGACAGGCCCGCTCGAGCGTAAAACACACCGCTCGAGCGTAAAGAACAAAACAAGGTCCGCTCGAGCTCAATGATAACCGCTCGAGCGTAGATTCCCCCATTCCAGAACCCACGCGAAGAATACACTACCCGCTCGAGCGTCAACAATACCGCTCGAGCTCAACCCGCTCGAGCGTATAAAAACCCGCTCGAGCGTAGAACTCTCACCTGCAGAAGTTTTGCAGGGACCAAAAATGCTGGAAGAGTGTAAACCCCGCTCGAGCTCAGGAATGTACGCTCGAGCGGAAAGGCTAAAAACTGAGCAACCAACATCTAGACCAAGGCTCAACCCAACTGTTCGAAACACGCCCAACACATCCTAAAACTCGATCAAATAGAATTAAAGGATGACAACAACAATCTGATAACAACGAAATCTACGGAACATAAGCCCGAATACAGTAAACAAATGGGAAAAACCGGGGTCGCTATAGTTGTAGCAATGGTTTTACATTGCTTGTAAAAGTTTTGGACCCTGGTTTGCTTTAACCTTGTTCATCCCTAAGAAAATTTAATTTTTAATTTGTTTATCACGGACTAGGAGTCAACATGCTCTTAAAAGTTTTGTCAAAAGGTTAACTGGGTTTTAAGTGGGACCGATATGACCCCTCCAGTCTTCCTGGGAACTTTCTTGACCATGTTCGATTCTAGGTTTTGTGGTGAGACTAATTTTTGAATTAATTTTTCTTCTAAGGGATTTTCTAAGGGTTAAGTTTAATTTCTGGAAACACAAAAGTGATATTCTGGTGTAATTTTTCAGAAATGGAAACTATCACTAATGCTGCTGCTACTACTAATGTTGGTGGGGATTTGAACCCCGGGGCAACTGGATTGCCAACCCCTACTGCTGTGACCTCTGTGGTCAACCCTGGTGTTACTCCGGTTATTCCGGGAGGACCGCTTAGTCACCATGGGTGCCCAGAAAAATTTGCTGGGGAAAACTTTAAGAGATGGCAGCAAAAGATGCTGTTTTACTTGACCACACTAAACCTTGCCAAGGTTCTGAGTGAAGATCCTCCAGCCATGGCAGAGAATGAGCCTAACAAGTAGAAAGTCATGGCGCTTGACACATGGAAGCAGACAGACTATCTTTGCCAGAACTATGTGTTCAACAGCTTGGCAGACTCACTTTATAGTGTGTTTTGTTCCAAGAGCTCAGCAAAAGAATTATGGAAATCTCTGGACAAAAAGTACAAGACTGAGGATGCCGGGGCAAAGAAATTTGTGGTTGGCCATTTCCTTGATTTTAAAATGGTAGATTCTAAAGCTATGATAAGCCAAGTCTAGGAGTTCCAAGTGATCTTGCATGAAATTCATGCTAAGGGGATGCCTTTGAACGAGTCATTCCAAGTTGCTGTGATCATTGAGAAACTTCCCAATGGTTAGAAGAATTTCAAGAATTACTTGAAGCACAAGCGCAAGGAAATGTCTGTTGAAGAGCTGGTTGTCCGACTCCGGATTGAAGAGGATGATAGAAAGAAATGAGGGAGTACCTCCTCAGTAAAGGCCAATGTCGTTGAGCATGGCAAATCTTCTGGGATAAGGAAGAAGCCCCCTGTGAACAAGAGCTCTAAGCTGGGGCCAAGGGGTGGTGTTGTAAAGAAGTCGGCTTATAAGCCGCAGGAACCTGGTTATCGATTCTTTGGGAAGCGTTATAACTGTGGTTACGAGGGGCATCGGGCTAGTGACTGCCGCAAGCAGAAGAAGCCATACAAGACCAAACCTCGTGCTCATATGGCAGACTTACAAGAGCACTCCCATGAGGAGGATGATATGCACTTGTCTGCTGTTGTCTCTGAGGTGAATCTGGTGGGTTCAAACCCAAGAGAATGGTGGATTGATACTGGGGCTACACGCCACATCTGCTCCGAGCAGAAACTGTTTACAACTTTCGAACCGATTACAAATGGTGAGAAGTTGTTTATGGGAAACTCTACTACCTCGATTATTGAGGGGAAAGGAAAGGTGGTCCTGAAGTTGACGTCAGGAAAGGAGTTGACCTTGAACGAAGTCCTGTATGTTCCGGACATTCGTAAAAATCTTGTCTCAGGGTCTCTTCTTAGTAAACATGGTTTTCGCATGGTTTTTGAGTTCGACAAGGTCGTTCTTACCAAAAGCGGAATGTATGTGGGTAAGGGTTATATGTTGGGGGGTATGTTTAAACTCAATGTTATAACTGTTATCCCAAAGATGAATAAAGGTGCATCTTCTTCTGTTTACATGCTTGAGTCTTCCAATTTGTGGCATGGTAGACTAGGACATGTGAACTTTGAATCTTTACGTAGATTAATCAAGTTAGATCACATACCATCTTTTAAGATTAATTCGAAACACAAGTGTGAAACTTGTGTTGAAGCGAAGTTGACAAGATCTTCATTTCATTCTATTGAAAGAAGTTCGTAATTGGATTTAGTGCATAGTGATGTGTGTGACTTAAAATTTATATAATCACGTGGTGGCAATAAGTACTTCATCACTTTTGTTGATGATTGCACTAAGTATTGTTATGTCTATTTGCTCAAAAGCAAAGATGAGGCGATTGACAAGTTTGTTCTTTATAAGAATGAAGTTGAGAATCAAGTAGGCCGCAAGATTAAGGCTCTAAGAAGTGATCGTGGTGGTGAGTATGAATCTTCGTTTATTGAGACTTGTGCTCAATCTGGGATTATCCACCAAACCACGGCGCCTTATTCTCCTCAGTCTAATGGGATTGCTGAGCGGAAGAATAAGACGCTAAAGGAAATGATGAATGCAATGTTGATAAGTTTTGGATTGCCACAAAACTTGTGGGGGGAAGTAATTCTCTCTGCAAATTACATTCTGAATAAAGTACCCCAGAAGAAGGTGGACAAGACGCCGTATGAGTTATGGAAAGGCGTTAAGCCTTCGTATAAATTCTTACGAATGTGGGGGTGTCTTGCAAAAGTGGCGATTCCTACACCCAAACGGGTTAGGATAGGCCCAAAATCTGTGGATTGTATATTCATTGGTTACGTACATAATAATAGTGCATATCGATTTCTTGTTCATAAGTCTAAAATTCCAGACATACACAGGAATACCATCATGGAGTCAAGGAATGCATATTTCTTTGAAGACATTTTTCCTTGCCGAACCCATGCAAGGGTTCCAAGGACTTTGGAGCAATTTGATGAGCTTGCTAGTGAGGATGATCATATTGATGATCCAGGTGATGATCAAATTGAGGTTTTAGATGAGCCCAGAAGGAGTAAAAGGGCTAGGACATCCAAATCTTTTGGTCCAGACTTCTTGACTTATATGGTTGAGAACGAACCTTAAACTTTCCACGAAGCTGTGACTTCTCCTGAGAGTCCTTTATGGAAAGAAGTGATCAAAAGTGAGATTGACTCTATCTTACAGAACCACACTTGGGAGTTCGTAGATTTACCTCCAGGTTGTAAGCCTTTAGGCTGCAAATGGATTTTTAAACGAAAGATAAAGGCCGATGGGTCTATTGACAAGTATAAAGCAAGGCTCGTTATCAAAGGGTACAGGCAACGAGAAGGCCTGGATTACTTTGATACGTACTCACCTGTAACTAGGATAACATCCATTCGCATAGTGATTGTGATAGTAGCTTTGCGCAATCTTGAGATACACCAGATGGATGTAAAGACAGCTTTCTTAAATGGGGATTTGAATGAAGAAATCTACATGGAGCAACCTGAAGGGTTTTCAGCTCTAGGACAAAGCAAGAAAGTCTGTAAACTTGTCAAATCTTTGTATGGTTTGAAGCAAGCGCCTAAACAATGGCATGAGAAATTTGACAATGTAATGTTGTCAAATAGGTTTTGAATCAATGAATGTGACAAGTGTATTTATGTCAAAGACACTGACAGAGGTTATGTCATTTTGTGTCTATATGTTGATGATATGCTCATTATAGGTAGCAACGATGAAATGATCAAAACTACCAAGAAGTTGTTAAACTCTAAATTTGACATGAAGGATATGGGCATTGCAGATGTTATTTTGGGAATTAAGATTACCAGACTCTCTGGCGGAATTGTACTTTTTCAGTCTCATTATGTTGATAAGATACTTGAGAAGTTTAGTGGATCAGATACGAGTGTGTCATCGACACCTATAGACTTAAGTCTACACTTTACCAAGAATAATAAAGAGAGTGTCTCTCAGTTAGAATATTCTCGGGTAATTGGAAGTTTAATGTATCTGATGAGTTGTACTAGGCCTGATATAGCTTACTCGGTTAGCAGGCTTAGTAGATACACAAGTAATCCTGATGCTTCTCATTGGAAGGGCATTGTGTGGGTGTTAAGGTATTTACGCTACACTCGGGATTATGGGCTGCATTATACTCGATATCCAGCAGTGCTTGAAGGATATAGTGACGCGAATTGGATATCAGATATAAAGGACTCAAAGTCCACTAGTGGATATGTGTTCACTCTTGGTGAGGCAGCCGTGTCTTGGAAATCTTCCAAGCAAACGTGTATATCTAGATCAACGATGGAATCAGAGTTTATTGCTTTGGATAAAGCAACGGAAGAAGCAGAATGGCTTCGCCATTTCATTGAAGATATTCCACGTTGGTCTAAACCTGTGCCAGCTATTTGTATTCATTGTGATTGTCAATCTGCAATTGTTAGGGCACGGAGTACTATGTATAATGGAAAGTCTAGACATATCCGTCGTAGACATAATTCCATACGACAACTACTCTCGAATGGAGTTGTCTCTTTAGACTATGTAAAGTCTAAGGACAACATTGCAGATCCGCTAACCAAAGGGTTAAGTCGAGTGTTAGTTGAAACGTCGTCAAAAGGAATGGAGTTAAGGCCTTTGGAAGTTACCGGAATGGAAACCCAACCTAGTTGACTGGAGATCCCAAGATCTAGGTTCAATGGGACAACCTAATTGCGTGTAATGGTGGTATGTCATTGAGGAGGTTAAACCTCCAGCCATTCCTTCTATCAGTGATACCTGCAAGTGTAGAGGATAAGCTGAGCTTTTAATGACTCTTATGTGTTAAGCTGTTGAGCTAAGTATTGCAGGATACTTTAGTAGAGTCACCTATGTGAGTTTGAAGTGGTAGAGTCACCTATGTGAGTTTGAAGTGGGGCCGCTTCTAGAAGAATTGGGCAGGCCAAGATTCTTTGAAACCACTCGCTGAACCAGGCTCGTGTCCAGGGCCACACAGGGCACACCAGTGAGAACATTATGGTGGTAGGAGTAATTCCTCGTGTAAGATCTATTGTCTCAGTTTACATTAACGGTAGAGCAGTTCAAGATGTCTTATTCACTGATCCGCCAGTAAACTCGATAGGTTTTCACTGGTAGAGGTTCAAAGCCAAAAGCTACCTTCTCTGATGTCGGGGTTAGTCTATTATACTCTCTCTCAGAGTCTTTATTGTTGAACGATGTCCGTTTGTTGAGTCATTCGGTCAATTTTTATTCATGTGGGGGATTGTTGGAAAAATGATTTTTGGGGACTTTAATTTAATATTAAAGTATGGTGACTTTAATTAAATATTAAAGTGGGTCCTAACCATTTTTTGTGTTGGGTCCAAGTAAGCCAAAAACCATTGGGTTTTGAATAAGAAATTGCCAAGAAATTGCTTCATGATGTTAGATTCATGAATAGGATTTTAAAGAGTATTTAAATCTTTTTTCTTGGCTAAAGGGTGTGAATCCTTTGAGCATCCATACTTTTCATTTTGTGGAAAGGGGCTATGGATGCTTGGTGTTTTAATGACTAGCCTTAAAGGCTGGAGGCTCTTCCTCTCTCCCCTATACATGTATAAATTGAGACCCTCCTATCAAGTTTCAATATAGAAATTTTTGCTTTCATTTTACAAGTCAGTTTGCTAGATAGTTCCTATTGTGAGAGAGAGTGCTGCCATTGTTTTGTTCGCTAAACTAGACAGATAGTGCTTTTGCCGTAACTGGTTTTGACCGTCGTATCCTGGGAGACAGATGCCGGGTTTCCTCAAGCACTCGACCCGTGAGGCGGCGAAATCTGTTTTAAGGAAAGCTTACGTGCGAGCTTTCGTCTCTTTACCTTTTATTGTTTTTTGTGTATTTCTGTTGAAATTTAGTTGTAATTATCAGCATATGTTCTTTGTATATAATTTGTTTTCTTCATAAATCTATTTATTTAATTTCACAATTTGAACAACAGTAAGCAGCCCCTGAACCACTGCGGGGATGGCACGGGTAGCTTCCTCGTGTGAAATAGGACCTGTGGGGATAGACGGGACGTAATTAGTACGTGTACGTTGGGAGTTTGGCGTGAAAAATGCATAAAGCTTATAAAAATATATTAAATGGAAATCTTATTGTCAAATGGTTTAATGTTCTTTGGGTAGTTTACCACCATACACTCGTGAAAAAATAGGAGGCCCAAACACCTTTGGTATAGCATCAGCATGATTCAACACGACTTCAAAAAAGGAGAGAGATATGAGAGTGTGGTTGCTACCTTTACACCACCAAGATTCATGGTCTCATCAGCCCTTCCCTGTACAACAAAATATCCTCCAGTAGTTCTCTTGATTATGTCTCCATGTCTCCTTAGTTGCTGTGAGTAGCAATAACCTAGAATGAATATTATCAGAGCCACTTCTACGCACCAGATCATATAGCATTTGTACTCACCAGATATTCTGATAATTATCCACTACTTATTTACGGACAAGAGTTCAAGGTTGAAAGTAATGCTAACAAACAATTACATCTGATAATTTTTATCCCCAGTAGTTTCTTACTGGAATTATGATTTATAAAGAGGTATGGTGAATGAGAAGACAAAAAGATTTATTCAAGTCAGCAATTGTTCATGACAACAGGTTAGATGAGGATATTGGCCTGATTGCTTTAGTTCTAGAAGACTAAATTTCATTCTTAAACTTTTGAAACTGAACATAATGCAAATTTTGAGAACACATGCAATTCCAAATCATTCATGTTTAAACAAATCCTCTAGAATTTTTTAAAAGAATATTAAAGCTTACGAATATATATGTTCTATAAGCATCTCTATATATGTACATTTATGAACAAAATATATATATGTTTACACATTAGACTAAACTTGACTTGGGGTGGACTTGGAAATTTCTTTGCACTTTAAATACAATTTAAAGTGTAAAGAAACGATATTGAAATTCCTAAATTCAAACTATATTTACATACAATTTCAATTACAATTGACATCCTTGCAATTTGTGTTTTGTAGATGGCTATAACTTTTTGTTTGCAATGGAACTAATGGGTGTAATTTTTGTTGTGTAGATGGCTTTTGACATTGACATGTAGATCTTCTATTTTTTTGCCCGAAAGATAATTCACACTTATGCAAAGTTGGGAAGTTTTTTGTCGTTCTATACATTTTGTGTGGACTGTGGATGTATCGAACATATAATTTTTGGCGGGGGTACATAGTATTTTGGGAGCTTGTATTAATTGCTTTGGTGGTATAGAATCAATGAATCGTGGAATTTGGATATGCATCATACATATAATTTCTAACGGGGTACATAGTATTTTTGGAGCTTGTATTAATGGCTCTAGTATTAATTAAAATAGATTACCTTTTGTTACCATAGTAATTTGTACCTTGTCAAATGGTTATTACAATGCATAGTATAGTAAAAATGTTGTGTATAGAGGACATTATTTTGGTAACATACTTGGAATGTATGACGTTATTATTTGTAATTGGAATATATATAGTTAGTTCGTACATAAGTCTACATTATTATTTGTAGTAGGAATATATATAGCAGGTGTTCTTTTTTGTTTCATGGTTGTAAGTGAAACATGCATTACGGAATAGGTGATAATATATATAGGTTGTATACGTATTACAGGTTGCGGTGGATACATACAGGTTCAGACAAAATTTAGTAAAATGAAACAAACAAAACAATAATATAAAATGACACTTTTGGTAACAAAACAATTGGTAGCCAAAAAGAAATAAATCTTTTGGTGACTAAATATTTAGTAGCCAAAACAAATCAAAAACAGTTATGGCGACTAAATGTTTAGTTGCTAAAACTCAAACGACTTTTGGCAACTAAATATTTAGTAGCCAAAACAAATCGAAAACAGTTATGGCGACTAACTGTTTTAGTAGCTGAAATCCAAAATATTTTTGGCGACTAACTTTTTAGTCGCCAAAACATAAAAGAATCATAGTCAACTAAACATGTAGTAGCTGAAGTTGAACTATTGGCGACTAAGAATTTCGTCGTCGTAGATATTTTAATTTTTAGCGACAAAAAATTTAGTAGCTAAAGATGTGAGTTAAACGAATTAATGTACTATTTGGGCAACTAATATCTTAGTCGCTAATGTTAGTTATCAGCGACTAAGACTCTTTTCGTCGCTAATACCTGTTACTTTTGCCTACTAAAACGTTAGTATATATTACTACTTTTGGCGACTAAATGGTTTTTAGTCGCTAATAACTTCGGCAACGATGTATTTCCGACAAAGCCAGTGACCAAAATATTTAGTCGGCAAAGTGTTTTGGCAACTAAAATCAATACTTTTGGCAACTAATTTTTTAGTCGCCAAAAGTGTATTTTCTTGTAGTGCACAGAAACACACTTATATAAAAACTTTTCTCAAAATCGTTCATTTCGTTCAACAACATAAGTAATTTACCTTTTCTTCCTTCTTGTTACTTTTTGCCAAAACTCATATGACAGTGACAAATTCTTAAAAAAAATAATAATAATTTCACCAAGCCCATTATGCTTTCTCCCACTTTCCAGGCTTACACTTGATTTACCTTTTTGAAACATGTTCACAAGTATCCAAAGTCCTTCACATTATTCACCCTCTCAATACAGTACTTACATCTGTTTCCAACACACTCATATCTATACATATATTCCTTTAGTACAAAAGGAAAATAACAAGCAACCAACAACTATCTACTCAACAAATGAGCCAACTCGGTCTTCCAGAATCATAACCATCACAACCCATAACATACCCAGATACACTGAGACAATAATGATAAATAAGATTTGCTCTACCTGCCTTAAGCACGGTAAACTAATAATACACCTTCCCATAACGAAATGCCAGGCCAAGGATACACCTCAAGCCATTTTAGTCATACTTCATTTCATGATAATTTATTTCAAGTTAATTTGTTTCATCTTAATTCATGAGCCAATTCATTATATTTTAGACACCCAACTGAGGCTACAACTCAGTGGTTCTCAATCAATACAATTATTACACAAACACTTCAATTTTGCCATTTTACGGAATTCTCATCCGAGGGAATCGGCACCCATTTATACATAAGCACTTCAACATTGCTATTTTACAAAATTCTCATCCGAGGGAATCGGCACCCATTTATACACAAGGTTTCAATTTTGCCATTTTACAGAATTCTCATCCGAGGGAATCGGTACCCATGTATATATATACGCGCTGTTTTGGGACTTTCACCTTGGACACTCCGGCCAACTTAATTTTCATGGAGTCCATCCCCTATCTCTTCCCAAACATCATACATATACAATGTATTTAAAACATGGTCATATTCAATGACAACCAATAAGAGATTAGTTTCAATTTGCCTAATCCTCATGCAATTTTTACAACAGTCATAGCTATCCTCCACCGATAGCCCAAGATAGATATACAATCTCCAAAATAGATAAACTATCCATATTTTCAAAGGTGAGAGATAACAAATATCCAACTCCATTATTTACATTCATATCTATCCATTTCTATATCTAATATGAAAGGAAAATAAAAATCCAATTATCGCAAGACTTTCAATCCAATAACAATGATAATATGTAAAAGTTTCAAAATTGACCTCAAGTTCATTATCAATTTACGAAGGGTGATGATTTCATTCTCTTTCAAAAAGACCACCTTTCTTTGTTTTACAATCCACATGACTCCAACCATTTTCTAAAAGTTTATTCTCGTCATTTTACAAACCCAAAACCAAATTCCATTGGTATTTAAAACCATAACTCAACTCAACTTCACGTGATTAGTCTAAAACAATACCAACACCGTAGTTACTTCTCTTTTTATTTTCTTTTGATATAAACACAATTATACAACCCATATTAGCAAAATATAAAGATTATTCAACTTCCTCTCTTTTAAATTTATTATATCAATAATATTAAATTAGGATTTTCTTCCCTCTCTTTACAAACATAATAAATCATCTCCCAAGTAACCTAACAACAAACAACTTAACAACTCCAATCACAAATATCAAATCCTATATCCCCTTTCATGGTTCTCAAGAAAATCCATAATGAATATGGTTTCTATGCAATAAGATCCACCACACATCTATCTATAGACGAGGTATTAGAAAGGAGTAAAAGAATCCCTACCTCTTGAAGCGAAGAAATGATAACCCAAAATTCACCGGCGATGAAGCCATGAATCATTCGGACCAAAAGGAAGCCCTTGACGAGATCTATAATTTTTCTCAAAAGACCATGGTGAAAAGATCACTCTAGGTGAGTAGATCTAGAGATCTAGGTGCGAAAAGTCAAGTTTTAGAGAGAGAAGAGAGAAATCACGATTTGAGAGGAAAAGAGAAGAAAAAGGTTAAGTGGAGACTTATTTATAGTACTAGGTCAAAATAAAAATAAACCCCAAAGTCAACCCAAAATATCTTATCAAAATCCCCAAAAAGTAAGCTCCAAACCAACTGAAAAATCTGGAAAAAAGTCGCAGGTGTCGACGCTTACAGCAGAGGTGTCAACCCTTCAGGCAAAAAAGCAAAGAGTGCAACATGCAAGGTGTCGACCCTTCCTAAACTAGTGTCGACACCAAAAAACAGCAAGCAACTTCCAGATTCAGCAACATACAAGGGTTAACCCTTCCAAACTGGTGTCGACCCTTAAGGCCAACAACAAAAGGCAAGTGTCGACACCAGATTGGTGTCGACCCCCGAACAAGGTTTCTAAGTTCCCAAACAACTTTTCAACGTAAACAAATGTGAACGAACAATCCCAACAAGTTTAAATCGATTTTCACTTATCCAAAACCAAGATATAACAACATCAAAGATCTTCAAAATAAAATAAAAGATTCAAATACACTTCCCAAAAGTTCTAAAAGGATACAAATGCTACAGTACGTTACACAAAATTATTGGGGATTTGGGTTTGTAATTGAATGTAGATTGAATCCCATTGCTCAATGTTGGAGTTACGTTGGGTTGGGGGTGATGGTGGTTTAGTTCAATACATGAGTTGGGTTGGGATATTATATGTTACATTTAGGAGGTTACATTATTCACAATTTAACGGTGGAGTATTGAAATGTCACGTTAGGTTTGTGATGAGAAGCATATGGGAATGTCACGGTAGGTTTGGAATGTTACATGTTACATTTACGTTGGATTTGGAATGAAAAGCATATGAGAATGTCACATTAGGTTTGAAAATGTCTCATTGGATTTGGGATGTTATATGTTACATTTATGTTTTGAATTTCAAATTTACAACCATATAGATATAATCACAATCTACGGTAATATTGGATTCCCATATATGATAATATCATTAATCAAGTTATTTTGAATTTCAGAAGCATATGGGAATGTCGCATTGGGATTGGGAATATCACATTGGGTTTGAGATGTTACATGTTACATTTACGTTTTGAATTTTAAATTTTCAACTTTATAGATATGATCACAATTGGATTTCTCATATTAATTAGGTTATTTTGAATTTCAAATTTCTAACATAAAAGTATGATCACAATCTATGGTAATATTAAATTTTCCATATATAGTATTACCATTAATTAAGTTATTTTGAATTTCAAATTTATAACTATATAGATATGATCACAATCTATAATAATATTAAATTTTTTATATATAATATTATCATTAATAAAATTATTAATTTATTAAGATTAGTGATAAATGTGTACAAAAGAAAACAACTTATTGGTCCTGTTTGGTAGAGCTGTGGGAAAGTGCTTATACCTTATGCGTAAACAGTTTATAGCTTATAACTTTAAGCTTAAGCTGATTTCCAGCTTATTCTTAAAGCATCTCCTACCCCACTCAAAGAATAAGCTGATTTCTGACTTCCAAAAAGCTATAAGCTATAAGATATAAGCTAAACCAAAGATATCAAAATAGCTTAAATTAAGTTAAAAGCTGAAATAAGCTGTAATTAAGCTCTGCCAAACAGGCACATTGAATTATAAAATTTTTCATACCACCATATATTTTATAAGTCTTCAAATATAACCTATAAATAATTTAAAACCCAAAACATTTATTTTGATTTGTTTATTTTAAACTGTTCCTAAACCCTAAAGCCCGTCTGTCTCTCCCCTCGCTCACTGTATCGCACATCCCTTCCATCCGGCCGGTCTTCCCTTCCCTTCCCTACCTACTCCAGCGGTATTCTCTGAAATCCGTACGGCGGTACTCCTTACCCTTCCATTGTATTAGACTCCGATACACAAGAAAGCCCCTCCCGGCAGTACTCTTCGTGCTTCGTTCGCATTCTCCATCATCGGCTCGGCTCTGCTCCCTGGTTTACGAGATGCGGTTGAAACCTCTCATCAAAATCTAAAGGTATGCATCTCTTTTCTTATTTATCAAACCCTAACCCTTTTATTGTCTCTGATTTTTATCCTATTTTGTCTCTCCCTCTCTCTAGGTTTTTGCTTTTGATTTTTTAGTTATACATGTCTGTTCTTATTTATCAAAACCCTTCTCTTCCACTAAAAACTCTATTCTCTTATTTTTATCCTATTTTCTCTCTCCCTCTCTCTAGGTTATCTTAGTCTTTGGACATGGTTTTTGGCCAAACTTGTAACCCTTTCATGCTATTTTCTTTGTAGTATTTACATTTACATTAATTAATTACTTTAGTGTTTACGAATCATATTTTGCTTCTAATGGTTTACTTAATTTGTTTTGTAAAAATTTCATATTGTTTTGGCATTAGTAGTTATCCTGCTAATTATGTTGTTCGAATTTTGATTATACTAAGATGGATGTAAAAATGATTTATTTGCTAACAATTTAAACATCTACTTTTATTATCTATATTATTACTACTAATGCCCCGTGCCCTAAAGGCACTCCCAATAAAATTGAATTTTGAATCATCCATCAACTAAATAGTATTCTAATTTCTTTCAAGTAATTTTTAGAACAGATTCACTAATGCTGTGTTTGGTTGGGGGATTTGGAGAGGGATTTGAAGAGGAAAATAGAAAAGGTAGGTGAAATGTGAATAAAAAACATAACTATATTTCACCTAATTTCACACACATTTTCCCTTTCCCTTTGCCTTTCCCTTTCTAAATCCCTCCCCAAATCTCCTAATCAAACACAGCGTAAACAAAACTTGAAGGATCAATTCAACCAAAAATTAAAATTTATATCATCATATCGAATTAGGAAAGCCCAACTAAAAGCCCGCAACCCAAAAAAAAGTGTATAGTAAATCTTCATGCTTTCAGTAGTAGTTTCCTAATCCATTCTTCCGGCAGCGTCCCCTTGAATCAACCACATCAGAATCCCCAATAATCAATATATTTTTTTGTGACAATTATCTATGTTAGAAAGAAGGTCAGTTTTTGAACCTTGATGGGCATTTGTTCTAGCTAGCATATTATTTGGACAGTTGAGGGTTTGTAAAGTTAAGATTGAATGGTTAGATATGGCTCTCCTTTCTACTGGGACATTTGTCTTGGAGAAAGATTTGGTATCAATGGTTGAAATGATTTCATTTTAATAATGGATGGCTGAGATGATTTTTGTTGTGTGTAAGCCTCTTTTATTTTGATTCTCTTTGTACGACACTTTTAGACGGCTTTTCCAAATGTTGAAACCCTCATATACCATCATCAACTTATTATTATTATTATTATTAATTTTTTTTCCTTACCTTCTCATTTTGTTTTGTTTCAAATGTTTGCAAATAATTTTTGCAATTTATTCAGCTATTAATAAAAATGTGTTGTTTTCTTTTAACAGATTGACAAGGCTGTTCAGAAGAAAATTCTTAGGATTTTTCACTTTCTTGGTTTCTTCTTCCAAAAAAAAAAAGGTTATCATATATCCATTTGAATTGTTTTTAATTGGGTAGATGCTGCCTTATTTGTGATAGAAAATGCTTGGATGAACATGGTAATTTCTTTTATGTTTGGTGTAGAAGAATGCATTTTTGATTGTAGGTTGGAAATTTACTTAAAGTTCTTATTAATTCAATTAGTCTTGCCGACTTGATTTTTGGCAAATTGAATATGTTTAGTGAAGAATAGGGTTGCAATGAACTTATTTTGTTTTAATACTGCATTTTGGCATGATAATTTGTAATGGATCACCAGAAGTTAAAATGTTTATTTGGTGGAGGTATTTGTGGTAAAATTTTCAATAAAGCTTGCTAAGTGGAGAAATTATCTAGAAATGTTTAGTTTAAATAAAAATAGAAATGTTTAATTTAAATAAAAATACGAAGTATATATAGTACTATAAGGCTTTTGTTTTTTAAGCTGCACCAGCAATCTATGTTACACGGACTCTTTGAAATTTCGGAGGTACCTGTGTCGACACGACACGACACGGGTACGGGTGCAGGATACGGTCGGGATACGGCTCATCACAAATGGATACGGCTATGTGTTGCCCTAAATACAACGAAGTAGCCCTAAATATAGAAGAAAGGAAAAAACATGTGTAAAAGCCCTAAATCGAACAAAGAAAGAGTGAAGGAAGTCAGTCAGACCTTGCGAAGACCTCTCTCTCTCAGTCGAAGACCCTGTCTCTCTGTTGAAGTCGATCGAAGCCCTCCGATCCACTCGTTTTAGTCTCTGTCTCAATCGATCCACTCATCTGCCTCAATCTTTGTCTCAGACCACTCTTCTCAGTCTCTGTCTCAGACCTCCGATCCAGACGACTTCGAAGGTAAGCTCCTCTCTGTCTCACACTCGCCCTCGCTCTCTCTCTCTCTCTCTTTCTCTTTCGCTCTCTTTCTTTCTTTTTGCTCTCTGCTCAGCTCAGTGCTCTTTACTGAGTTAGATTTAGATTTTTATTTTTATTTTTTAATACGTTTATATATATAAATATATATGTAAGATTTTATTTTATTTTATTTGTAATTATATGTTAATATATATGTATATATAAAACTGTTTTTTTTTGTTTGTTTGTAATTAATATATATGTATATATCTAAAAAAATTATAGGCTTATATATATAATGGTTATAATTTATAATAAAAAAATTAAAAAATTTAATAAAATCTATAAATTACATTATTTATTTATTTATTTATTTTAATATAATTTGTTATTCCTTATTTTTTATATATAATATATATATGTCAATTAAAAGTAAAAAATAAATTAAAAATATTATCAATAAAAATAATACATAAGATAAAAAATAATAAATATATTTAAAAAATAACTATTTAACTCATCTTTATATAATAAATATATTTTAAAAAATTAATTATTTAACGTATCCCCGTACCCGTATCCAAGTTTGGATCCATATCCACCTAAGAAAAACGCAGGTGCGAATGCAATGCAATGCAGTGCATGCATATCTGACAAAATCTCAAAAAAGTAGGCGAATGCACGGCGTAATGCGCCGATATTTTTTATTTTTTTTATTTTTTATAATTATAGTTAAAATATCCAACCTACAAATTGAAGTTAAATATCAAAAATATAAATAGAACTATAAATAAAACTAAAAGACAAATATCATGGGTAGGGGATTTTTTATAAATATTTTTATTTTAATACACATTAATTATTTTATTTATTTATTATATTTTTCAAATAATGTGTTTTAATTAATTTTTTTATTTTATTTTAAATACATGTATTTATTTTTTTTATTAATATGTATAAAAAATATATTATCTTATAAATATATTATATGTTTATATAATAATAATAATAACTATTATAAATATATTATATATTATATGTTAAATAACTATATTATATGTTTATATAATAATAATAACTATTATAAATATATTATATATTATATGTTAAATAGTTATTATAGAATATATGTTTGACTCAGAAGACAGAAGGGAGAGAATGCGAGACCTGAGAGAGCGAGACAGGCATAGCGATCGAGGGCGATCGCGATTGAGGGAGAGAGAGAGAGAGAGAGAGAGGGAGAGAGGCTTACCTTCGAAGTCGTCTGGGTGTCCCGACTGTTCGATTGACTGGATTGAGTGGATGAGCTTTGAATGGAGTTCTTCGATCTTCAACTGGAGCTTCGGCTGGAATTACAGGTTTGTCTCTCGTCTTTGTCTCTCTTCCTTCACACTCTCTTTCCTTTGTTTGATCGTTTCAATTCATTCCTCCCCTGGCGTACTTGCGTACCAACGGCGTACCCACGGTGTACCCAAGCCGTACCCAGTCTCCCAAACGTACCGAGCCACTGTTTGCGTGCTTGTCGCGTGCACGCGTGCATGCAGCGTACCGCACCGATGCGTGCCGATGCGATGTCTGGCGACATTTCTGGAGTACCCGTGCTTCATAGATATCCACGTATCCTCAATTTTTAATTTTGAAGTGTCCGACTCCCAGATACGTACCCGCACCCGATACCCATAGCCGAGTCCGTGTAACATAACCAGCATTATCTCTTCATGTGAATTTTTTAAGTTTGTTTGTGTCATACATGTGGACTTTGATATTTTATGATTTGACATCTCCCACATGAATTATTTGCACCGGTCAACTTGTGCCTAGACAACAGCATGCCACTGAATTGAACCTTGTATGATTATTATATATTAAATTTCAATATCTTCTTTTAGATCCAATGTCTATATTGCCCTGGTTTTGGGGATGGCCTTCATTGACTTGGTGTTGATGTACACAGTTGTATTTATCTATGCCTTGGCCCTATTATTTTGTTGTAAATGTCATCACAGTTGTTTTTTTTGTAGCTCTTTTTATTAATACATTCATAATTTTTAATTGGCAGAATGGTTGGTTTTGGTACGTTCGTTTTAGTCTTTACGTAAATGGCTATTGGTATTTCGAACAAATGTATTACAAGTTTCAACTTCTTTATTGCTTATGTGGTTTGTTACAGTCAAACGATATGTGCAAAATGATAATCGTCGTACATATATCCCTTCCCTTTCTCTCCATTTTCTTAAATTTCCTTAAGTATTGTGTTCTTTACTAACTCCCATTTTGATGTTACATTTTCTTTTGTATCTTTACGTAGAAGTAAAGTTATACCTTCCTTTCCGTAGCAGTAGCACCGGTGGGTGTGCTAATGTATTTGCTTGCTTTTAATTGATAACAATGCACTGGAGGATGTGCCAAATCATTTGTTTGCATGTATTTGCTTCCTTTTAATTGATAGTAGGGCATTTGCTGGTACGCCAATTAATTTATTTGCTTTTAATTAATAGTAAGGTACTGGCAGGTGTGCTAATGTATTTGCTTGCTTTTAATTGGTTGCAAGGCACTGGCGGGTGTGCCAATTTATTTCTTTGCTTTTAACTGATGGTTGTGCTAATGTATAGGCACTTTCATCCCTTGTTTTTTTTGGGGGCAAATACTTGTTTTTGTTTATTTTATTTTATTTTATTTGTTTTATGTCATTAAAATAGTTTTTTATTTGTTTTATGTCATTAAAATAGTTATAACTCAGGCTTAAAGGCATTAACATAAGTTTAGGTTATTTAACTATATGCTTCAATTACTAGAAAAAAAATTGACATGGCAAACATAAAATATTTCATGAAACCCCCTTTTTAGCTCTTCTCAATTTTTAACGTACTCTATTCGTAATGCGAAATTTTTCTATGAGTTCATTCTCCTTGGTGAAACAAAAGTTGTTGCATCCCAAGAATTAAAAAAAAAGAGGAATCTGTTTTTCATAAATTATTAAGCTTAACTTTATGTATTTACCCTTAAACCTTGGTTCTGAAGATGCTACGAACAAATCTCAGGTTAGCAATAAAGCCAAAGTTGTAGCTGTTGACCACAGAAGCTGCTGAGACTCCCAAGTGTTACTTATTCTCTCTCAATTCTTCTTCCCCTCACATCTCTTTCACTCGACATGGCTGCAAACATGAAAATTTCTGTATTGCACTCAACCACTAGAGACAGACTCATAACAGATTCTATGTCCATTGTTGATGGTAACTGGACAAGATTTAACACGACAAGAGTAGATTGTATGAAGGAGGTTAGTATATTAGGTTTTGAGTCTATTGATGAAGCCTTAAAGACATTTCATTTTTTTGATGGTCTCAACCATCCAAACCTGCCTACTGTGTATGGATTGGAAGAAGCTGGAGATGGTGATGGTTCAAAAGCTCACGTTATCATCGATAGATTGCCTCCAGTTAGAGTTAAGAAGTGGTTGAACCATAAATCCGGGAAGTGGGTCATGTGGTCACTAAATTCAAGTGGTGATCAATTCTTAGAAATGGAAGAAAAGCATCAACAATTGTTTAAGTACGTATAATTTTTATTTTTTGGTTGGGAGTGAAATTACAATAAAACTGATCGTTATTTTTTATTTTTATGTATTTTTTGTTTTCAAGGTGTATATCTGAAGCCATATTTTATCTTCACTAGAGGGGGAAATCACATGGAAACCTTCTTAATGGTATAATGATATCTGATCCAAGCAGTGATCACATACAAATCAAGCTTTGGAATTTTGATATGACATTGGGTGAGTTGAGCAAGAGGAATGATTATTATGTCAATTAGCTATGTCGACTAGAAACAAACACTAGTCGACTAGGTTTTGGACTAGAAGAAAATATAGTTATTTTATTTTATTATATTTTTAAAACTAATATTGCTTGTTTTCAGATTTTGATAGTGGCTTCACAAAAGATATTATTAGCTGATTTGAGAAAACTTGTGAAACTTGTTGTCAACAAGCATTCCACAAATATTATGATTAATGGAAAATATCCGAAGCAGCCTTATGTGATCAATTTGATAGTTTTGACATGGCAGAAAAGAGGTATATATGAATATTGTTTTAATGGTGTTTATTTATTTATTTCTATAATTCTTTTAAAAACTCTAAATTATTTATTTTATAGGAGGTTCGCAATATTTATTTATTGGGTCCCAATTTTTTGGAAATGGAATGATAGGTCGAAGTTCCTATTAATATTAGAGAATTTCTCAGAACAAGATGCTGATAGTTTTGAGGAATATATGATTTTGGATCTTGAGGTTGAAGAGGGAGGTGGAGGTGGAGGTGGAAAACAGAGGGAAAAAAAACAATTGGAGAAGGTATATGTAATGCCTGAGATGAAGGATTGGAAAGCTAGGATAATGAACGTACCAAAATTGCATTCTCTAGTGACTTTATTAACATGTCGAGAAGAGACTAAAAAGTACCAATCTTCTGGAGGAGTATAATGGCTACACCGAAATGCTGCTCACCATTATTGTAGTGGGGTAAGTCTCAAAATAAATTGATTTTTGCTTATACATATGTAATGTGTATATACTTTTATATATGTTAATCCTGATAATATAACAAGATGGAGATGAAAGGAAATCAACAATGGCAGCAATGCAGGATCTACTGTCTATTTTTCCAAATGCATTGCCATGCATTTTCAAGAAAGTCATAGAGGTGTTCCATATAAAGGAACAACAAAATACAAAGTTTAGGTAAGTGCTACTAATCTATACTATTATATAGATGTCAGTACATATGCGTAGAAATACCATAATTGTTATTATTGTTGCTTTTGTAGGAAATCAATCGCAGTCTACTATAATATTAACAGACTCATGAACTTGTTAATTACCTTGAAGGCCTTCCTTCAAGGTAATTAACAAGTTCATGAGTCTGTTACTATTAACAGACTCATGAACTTGTCAATTACCTTGAAGGCCTTCCTTCAAGTAGATTGCGATTGATTTCCTACAAAAGCAACGATAATAACAATTATGGTATTTTTATGCATTTGTTATATAATTATAACTATTTTAATGACATAAAACAAATAAAATAAAAGAAACAAAAACAAGTATTTGCCCCCCCAAAAAATGAAAAGTGCCTATACATTAGAACAACCATCAATTAAAAGCAAAGAAATAAATTGGCACACCTACTAGTGCCTGCAACCAATTAAAAGCCAGCAAATACAAGCAAACAAATGATTTGGCACATCCTCTAGTGCATTGTTATCAATTAAAAGCAAGCAAATACATTAGCACACCTACCAGTGCTACTGCTACGGGAAGGAAGGTATAACTTTACTTCTACGTACAGATACAAAAGAAAACGTAACATGAAAATGGGAGTTAGTAAAGAACACAATACTTAAGGAAATTTAAGAAAATGGAGAGAAAGGGAAGAATATATGTACAACGATTATCATTTTGCACATATCATTTGAAAAGCAAGAATATATTATTGTTGCTTTTGTAGGAAATCAATCGCAGTCTACTTGAAAGAAGGCCTTCAAGGTAATTAACAAGTTCATGAGTGTTAATATTGTAGTTCAATACTTGAGTGGACTATATAAGTGTTGACTTTACACGTTTTAATTTGTTTTAGTAAGTTTTGCCATTGAAAAGCTGGACCTCAGTTGTATATATTTCATGGTGGAAGAACTACTTCTATGTAAAAGATGTTTCCAAAGTTCAATGTATGCACTCATTTTTCTTAGCAAATGTTGTTTGAATGAAATTATCCTTGTTGTTCGATGCACATTTTGCAGTCCGTAGTACAGGGGAGATTTAATTTTAGGGATATTTCAGAAGATTGTTAGGAAAATGTGTTGAGGAAACATTATCAGGTTCTACATAGATATTCGCTAAAAAGAAAAAAGAAAAAATGAACTCACGGATAGAAATTGCAATCTTTTTGCTTAATTTTTTTTGTTTTTGCATATAGAAAGATTTAGATACAATCATCCCACAACTGATTCTTCTCCTTCGTAGAAATCGAAGAGTTTCTTCATTGCTTCAACAATCTCATTAAAGAAATCATTATGTTGGCCATTGATATTCTCAGTCTTTAATTTCAAAACCCCAAACAACTCTTAAAGTTGTCGCCCCTCTCTCTCTTATCCCAATCCACCACCACTCCATGTGAACTCCTCTCCAATTCTTCGCTCTACTCATCTACGGCCACCTAATAATATGTCGTTCATCGTTGTTTGTCTGTCATTGTTTGCTCTCCAATTTGAACAGTTAGGGCTGGTCTATAAAGTAAGTAAAGTATCTGAGAGACGAGAGGTGAAAAAAAAAAAAAACCAAAATGATGTCGTTTCGAATGCACTACGGGAAACTCGTATAGAGAGGATCTGATCTCCAGCCCCTGTGAGTTCCCTCCTCCCCAAGCACCTACCTAAGATTACCTAGAAAAGTAAATCTTCGGACCACATTCATTGTTGGGGTGACCCACATCCTTCTAACCAAACCAAACCAAGCCTTAAGTCTCATTAAATGGGGTCGGTTACATAAATTCTTCTTCTCCACGTGGTCCTATCAAAGGTCATTTCATTAGTTAAATTAAGTAGATTCATATCTCTATTTACAACGCTAACTAACATTAATCTAGGCCTACTCCATCCCCTAACACTTCCATCTACTGTTACAGCATCGCATCTCTTCACGGTGCTACTTCTACCCATTTCTGAATACACTTATAATTCTGTCTTGTCTAGTCTTGCCACACATCCACCTCAGCATTCTCATCTCAGCCACACTCATCTTATCTACATGTTGTTTCTTTGTTGCCCAACACTTCGTCCCATATAACATTGTTGGTCTAATAGCCGTTCTATAGAACTTACCTTTAAGTCTAGTGGGTATTCGTTTATCGCACAGTACCCCAGATGCACTTCTCCACTTACACCATCCCGTCTTAATCCTATGGGCTACATCCGCATCAATCTCCCCCGCTGTTGTGATAATCGACCCTAAATAACGAAAATGTTCACTCTTAAGCAGTTCTTGGTTTTCAATCTTCACTTTTCTTCTGCTTTCATTGTTATTGTTACTAAATTTACATTCCATATACTCTGTCTTAGTTCTGCTTATTTGAAATCCTTTAGATTCAAGAGCTTTTCTCCAAAACTCCAACTTTGTATTAACTCCTTCTCTAGTCTCATCCGCTAGCACTATATCGTTTGCAAAAAGCATGCGCTATGGCACGTCATCCTGGATATTTCTCGTCAACTCATCCATGACTAAAGCAAAAAGATAAGGATTTAAGGTAGATCTTTGGTATAACCCTACAGTGATAGGAAATTCATTTGTCTCTCTAGCAGGCGATTTAATAGTGGTCACCACCCTTTCATACATGTCCCTAATCACATCAATGTAACCTTTTGTCACCTCTTTCTTCGCCAACACCCACCATATTATATTTCGGGGTACTCTATTATAAGTTTTTTCAAGGTCGATAAACACTATATGAATGTCTCTTTTATTTTCTCTATACTTTTCTATTATTTTCCTCAAAAGACATATCGCTTCTATTGTTGACTTGCTAGGTATAAACTCAAATTGATTCTCTGACATTAAATCTAAATCATACACCTCACTTTTGAGGTCAAAATTCATGGTATGTAACATTTTTGTTTCAATATACATTCTAACGAGGCTCTTTACTTCAACTATCCTTCAAAACATTTTTTCTTCCATTCTTTATTTTCCAAATATTAAATGGTCAAAATTTTTTAACAATCATATTTTTACAACGATCATATTTTCTGGAGGGACATATTTTTTTAAAACTAGGGAGTTTATAGCTTGCTTACAGCTTGGTGCAGCTTTAAAAAAAATGTTGTTTTGTTGTTGCTGCTGTTGCTTTGATTCCATTAACTTACTTACCAATTCAGCTCATAATGTTTGGCAAGCAAACAAGCATGTGAAAAAAATAATTTGGGCCTTTTTGAGATGTTTCAGTGAAATGTTAGATATGAAATGAAGGTAGTTGTAGTCGGTGCTATTCTTAGCTAGTGTGCATACATGGTTTTTAAGGCTCAAACGAAAAGCACACTGGGTGAGAAGTGAACATAGGTTGTGAAGCTATAAGAAGTAGAAAATCACTACAAGAATTTACACATTTGCCGACCACTTTTGTCGACCAAAAAACTTTTAGTCGCAAAAAAATGACATTTGGCGACCAAATATTAATTAGTCGCAAATGATCATTATGAATCGGCGACCAAATATTATTGGTCGCAGAAGGTTATATTTTGGCGACGAAAAAATGATTTGGTCGTAAAAAGTGGTATGCTTTTGCCGACCAACTACAAATTTGGTCGCGAAAGGTCACATATTTTTTGGTGACCAAAAATTTGGTCGCGAAAAACTTATTTTCAGCAACTAAAAAAATTTAGTCGCCAAATTAGTACTTTTAGCGACTAATATTTTAGTCGCTGTTGATTGAAATTTGGCGATTAAAAAAGTTTGTCGGCAAAGGAACCTTTTCTGCGACTAATTTGGTCTTTTGGTCGCCAAAAGTTTGGGGGGAAATTTGAAACGTGGGGCGGGAATTTGAAATTCACCATTGCCCTCTGTCTTTCTCTCACACAGATCCTCATACCACACTTGACCTACGACCACATTGATCTCTCATTGATCCTCATATCCTCAGACCACACTCGCCATAAGGAGACTCTGAAATGTGTTTGTATACGCGAAGTAAGATCGTTTTACAGCTGATCCAATAACCATCCATATAAAATATCTCCCGTTCTTACTCTCTCTCTGTCTGAAATTTTTTTGAGTGCAACAGTCCATCTCTTCTCCACTTGCCCTTCATCAATCGGCAATCTCTAACAAATTCACAACGCCTCTTCTTCTCTACTCTCACGATCTCTGAACTTTGTCACCAACAGTCAACTCTCCCTCTCTCTCAGGTGCATTCTCATGCTTTTGTTGTCATGTTCTTGTTCTCATTCTCAATCGATTGATCTTTCACTCTCACCCTCACTCTATCTCAAACAATCAGATGAGGATAGAGATATGGGAATCCACTCTCCCGCCCTGATCTTCTTCACTCACATCCCAGACAATCTTGATGTGGCGAACTCGCTTAAAAGATTAGCATCTTGGTCTTCTTGGACGATCATAAGGTGATTTCAAACCATTTTTTTACTGAATATGTACATTTTTTTAAAAGCCCCAACTTAAATTGACTGTGTATGTACATTTTTTTAAAAGCAAAACTTTAATAACAAAGGATTTGTGTTTTTTGTTTTTTGTTTTTTTTTTCTTGCCTTCAAACTGTTTGATAAAATGTCTGTTAGGCTTCTCAAAATTCTAAGCCACAAGCCTAACCCATTAATGGGTTCCATCAATTTTTTTGATTTTCTATTTCTCTTCTTCTACTTTGAGTTCACTCTGTTTCTTTAGCCACCCATGAATTGTTGGTTTGGGAAGTTGTTATGGCTTTTCCATTTGGAGGTCTTTGGAATGACTTTTTTGATGTGTAGAATGTGTGTAAAATCCCAGAATTGGGGATAATTGTGTTAGTTTGAAGTGTTTCTTTGCTTTAAATTACTTTACAATGCACTTGTTTAACCTATCAATGGTGTATTACTCAAGTAGGTTTAGGAAATAATATAAAAAGAAAATAAAGAATTAATTAGAAGGAGCAAATAAATTACTAAGATGAGAATTGCTGCATAAAAACAAGGTACAAGGTCAGGATGCGAACAGGATTCTACACCCTTTGGTTCCTATTGTTTGCTTCGTATTTGTGATCACATTTTATTTGTTGATAGTCAGATGGACTAACTCTATAAGTTTTGTTATTTTAAGTATTTTGTGTATATGTTCATTGGATAATCTTAATTATGATTCCTTTACTCTAATAAGCAAAGACAGGACAAACATCTACAATGGAAAAGAATAGGTAGAAGAACCACTGAACATGGTTGAAAGCAAATGAGATAAATTAAACTATTGAGTTTGTTTCTATATTTGTTCTCTGTGTTGTCTATATTAAAAATGACATTTGTTCTCTTATGGTGCTTTACAGTGGGACATTATATAGAAACAATGACAGTGGAATTGTTCTCTATGCTGTCTATATTTGTTCACTTATGGTGCTTTACAGTGGGACATTATATCTCTTTGTAATCACTGCAGGCGATGTTTGAAGGGATTCTTGTTGATATACCATTTGCAACGTTCTTCTTGAGCAAATTAAAGCAAAAGTAAGTTTGTACCCATGTGGCATTCACAATGTATATTCTTATTTATCAAAAACACAAGAAATAAAAGGAAAAAGATATTCTTGCAGATGATCAACCTTATATCACTTTTCTTTCTGTCTCCTCCACACTCCCACTTCCACTTCCACTCCCACTTCCACTGCCCTTCTAAAAATTGTGGAAAAAATCCACACATGCTTTATATGTATCTGCGTACACATTATGGTCCTATGGAAATATTTTTGAATTTCAGGACTATCTCTGCATATAAAAGATGAGTCTTTTGGGGTCCCAAATTGCCTCATAGCAGGTGTTATATTTTTTAGTTTTGAATTCTAGTTTTGAAATCTATTTTGATGCTTTAATTTTAGTTTTTAATTTTGATGCATCCAAAATTCACTTTTTTAATAAACAACTTAACATTGCTTGCTTTGTTCCATCTATTTCTGTTTTGAAAACAGGGCTGTGAACTTGCCCAAGTAAAAAAAGGAAAAAAAAAAAAAGAAAAAGAAAAAAAAGAGAGAAGAAAGTAATGAAACATTCTAACATTAACTACCTAAATCTTATAGGGTTCTTGCACTGCATCCGTTTCAACGCACCAATACTCAACAGATATGTGCTCAGTTTTTTGATTGGCCTCCTGAGAAAACAGGTTTTGTAATTCACAATCTTAATTATGTATTCTAGAGTAACTTGCAAGCATGCACATGCTCACATCATTTGGATTCATGAGCTTTTTCAAGTTACGTATCTGTACTTCTATCATCTAGTTAGTTCACTGGTTCATTTACAAGACAATATCAATTAGCTCCTTATTGGGCTATTCCTCAGCTTATAGATTTTTGTTACAGCATGGGCAACCAGTATTGGGCAACCAGTATTGGAACCTTTCTTTTGGACTTTTAGTAACACTGCCAGCTGATCATAACTATTGTTTTCACATTTTTTTGTTGAAGGAAACTGTCAAACTAACTCCTGTAGTGGGATGAGTCAATTGTTACACTAAACTGTCAAACTAACATTTGTTTTAACATCAGAGAAATCTTTCTATAATAAGGTGTCTGTAGTAATCACATCTTTCCACTGGAATAAAATTTTCCTTTTTAGATTTCAATCTTTTGACCACCCTTTTAAGTAAGAATGTGAAGAGTTGAATCTATCTTAGCTTATAACTCAAAATTGTTAGGCACAAAGAATTTGTCCATTGCCCAATAAATTTTCTGAAACTAAGGTGACTCATGTGTGGGCATGTGTGCATCCATCTATTCATTCCTGCAGTAATCTTTCCTATTCATTTTTTGATATGTACAGGTAAAGCATAGTAGAACATCATCCCCATCTTCTTATGAGAAGGATTTTTGTGAATTGGTAGATATATATACCAGAAAGAAAAGGCCTGATAAAAAGAAGCATAATGTGATGTTTATATACATGTTTATATGCATGTGTGCATCCATCTATACATGTTTCTTCTAGTGACTCTAGTCACTTCATTTATCTTATTACTCTTCTAATTGTCCAATCCATGGTAAAGTGGGGATCTTTGAAAAATTATTCTCTTCTCCTCCCCGGACTGAAGAATGTGTTCCTATAATTCTTTTTCTCTTACATGAGCATTCACTTAGAAATCTATTCATTGCAGTTTCCTGTGGTGAATTCTTTGGTCAATCGCCTGATAAGGATTCGGATATTTGTGGGTTACGTGAGATAAATGATCCGCCTAACAAACGGGAAGAAGGATTAAAACTTCAGCAAGGTCATTTAGAAGGATCAACAATTATATATGTACCTACCAGAAAAGAAACATTAAGCATATCAAAGTTTCTTTGCAAGTGTGGTGTGAAGGCTGCTGCTTATAATGCCAAGGTAACTATTTTTGTACATCTGTTTAATTTGGATTACCTATCATTCATTAGTTTTTTTCATTTTGGTAATGGTTTTGTAACTCTCTTCCAGGTAAATCAACCCTTTAGCCTTACTAGACTTCTGTCACTCCTAGTTTTCAAAATTTGTAAAGTCTTACGTCTCATGAACGATGAAAGTGGAAGCTGAAAGTTTTATTCAATAAGTGATTATTAACTTTATAAAATTGATGCATTCTCCTTGGGGCAACAGAAACACCATTATTAACTTTTATTCAATAAGAAGGCGGCCATGGAAGAAAGACATCGTGCGAATCAGTTAGCTCAGCAATTAGAGGATAATAAGCGAAGAATAGAGGAACTACAGAAAGAGATATTGGAACTTGTGTCCTCTAGAACATTGGTTGAGGCTCTTGCTGTTCTCCCTGATAAAAATATGAATTCTGAAACTGCTATAATGAAGCTGCAGAGAAAAAAACTAAAGTTTAAAAAGAAGCAAGTAAAACATGCAAAAAAAGTTGAGTTTGAAATATATCGTAATAATATACTCCAACAAGAACTATGTTGCTTAAGGCAGGGTTTTGTTCAATTTTCGCATCGCTTGGATGTACTAAATAACTACTTCTCACATCGGGGTGAAGGTAGTGATGACCTGGTAAAGGTCGGTTTCTCTTTTGCTTATTATTCATTTAAACTTTCTGAACATACTTGAATTAAATTTTTGTTGATTATTTGATAGGTACAGTGATGTCATTTATCAATAATAGTCTATAGCATACAGGTTTCTAGTGTTTGTTATTGGACTATATTTGGGTTGAGTTTACTCAGAAGCAAGTTAATTGAAGTACATAGGTATTTGACCGATGGCTGTTTAGCTTTTAATCCGATGGGTGAGTAATCCAATCAGGGCTTATGCTCTTATAATTCATCATGGACTTGCTTGTATATGTATTTTAATAAATATTAGGAGATAGTTATTTGGTTGAAGATTATAAATAATGCTATTCATATGTAGCTGTTGTTAGTCAAGTTTTGCAGCCTGAGAATATATAGTTTCAACTTTAAATACTTGAGTTATGTGTTGAGTATTTATTCATCCTATTTTCTGTATTCTTTGCAAGTGATTAGATTTCGATATCTTATGCTTTTTTATTTTTTCTCCTTCCTTGAACCAGTGCATACACAAGTTTCTTCACATGGTATTTACTTAACTACTTGTCTAATTTTTGCAGACTGGCAACGTCTTTAATACTCCAAGCTTAAACTTGAGGAGGGAACGCTTCAGTAAAAAGCGGCGCAATAATGAGCTTGTAAAGCCTATTTGCGCAGCTATGGATGCCTCTGATTTTATCAAGCAAACCATAGAATATTTGAGATTGCTTTCTCAATAACATTAATCTGAAGGGTAGATTTTGATTCTGAATCTTGCTCACCCCATGATTCCACATCAAATTGATCATCTTGTAACTCAACCTTTTGTTCCAATGGAGTTCTTAGCTCTACATTATGATGGATAGGTGAAGAGACAGTGTCTTCTGCAATCTCAATAGCATTAATCTTCTGGGCAGATTTTGACTCTGAATCTTGGTCATGTTGATCTGAAGACAATGGGACTGTGGTAGCAGCAGCAATATGCATTTTTAGCTCTGCATTATGATGGGTAGGTGAAGATACAGTAACTTCTGCAATCTCAATAGCATTAATCTTCTGGGCAGATTTTGACTCTGAATCTTGGTCATGTTGATCTGAAGACAATGGGACTGTGGTAGCATCAGCAATATGCAGACTGTTTCTGGATGTTGCAACCATAGAAGAGTCAATAACACTATTGAGGAATTCTGAATTAGAATCATCACAAGAAACTGTATTGCACAAAACAGAGTCCAAATTTGATGAAGCAACTGCCTGTTGATCCACCTCCTTTTCTGTGCAAGATTCTTGAAGATGCTCTGGGGAACATGCCTCGTTGATTTCCATACCATTCTGATGTAAATCCTTGAGAATAGTAATAGATTCTTCTTGCAATTTTATGGGACTGGTAGAAAAAGATTTGCTGTCGCCTTCATTATCATCACAATGTGAGCCAACAACAGCAGTAGCCACACTCACAACGTTAGAATGAACAGTTTCAGTTACTACATCATCTAAATGCACATCGGATAAATCACTTTATTTAATTGCTTGGTTTTGCATTTATATATAGGATAAATCAGCAGATGTTCGTAAAGCAGCTGAAGTATGCATTAGTGAAATTTTCAGAGTCTGTGGTCCTGATGCAGTATGTAGACAAAAATTTTTGGTGCCTCCTTTGGTTTTTGTCAATAATCTAGCAGAACTCTTGAGTTTATTGTCTTGTTACATGACTAGGTGACCAAGAATTTGAAAGATATTTAAGAACCTGCCTTAGCTATTGTTCTTGAACGATTGAAGCACTCTGGGGCTTTTCAAGGTATGTTGTAGTGAAGTTTGTTGAGGTTTTATTATCTTTGTTCGGTAGTTCTGTTTCATAGTGACATAATTTTTCTTTGTTCCCAGAAACATTTGAAGTGGCTAAAACAATATCGGTGGGGCCATCATTGAAAAGTGGATCAAAAGTTCACGAACCAGACGAGCACCCTCCCCAACATATTTCTTAACAAGTTTACGAAGCTAAATTGTACAAGACTACTTGGCAGTATGAGTATTTTTGGGAGGATTAAATATTTTTGGATGAATGTGTATGGATAACAAATATTAGTAGTTTTATTTGTTGATAGCTGCGCATGGATAACAAATAGTAATGTTTCAAATTGTTATGCTAGATGGATGTGACTTGTGAATGAAAATTTAGAATAGTTGTATTGTGTTGAATGTTAATGATTCAGTTAATTTAAATGATGCTTTAAAATTATAAGTTTATTATGGATTGAATGAATTATTAGGAATTACAGGTGTATTGTTTTCCTGTTTTGGGGACCAATTTATTAGTCGCGACATCCAAAATAATTTTTTTTCACAAAAAATGACAATTACCGACCAAGAGTTTTGGTTGCAAAAAATACATCTATTGCCGACCAAAACAGCTATTGGTCGCGGAAACTCACTTTTACCGACCAAAAGTTTTTGGTCGCGAAAAATAACAAATGGCGACCAAATTTTTTGGTCGTGGAATGTCACAATTGGCAACCAAACTTTTTGGTCGTTGAATGTGTCAATTGGCGACTAAGATATTTGGTCGGGAAAATATCACTTTTCGCGACCAAAGTGTTTTAGCGACAAAATGAATTAGTCGTGGTAAATAAATATTTAGCGACCAAAAATTTAGTCAGCAAATCCAACTTTTGCCGACCAACCAAAATTTTGGTCGCGAATTACTTTTGCCGACCCTCAATTGGCGACCAAAGTAGCGACCAAAAAAATTGGTCGCAGATGACTTTTGCCGACCAAAAATAGACTTTTAGCGACCAATTTTTTTGTTGCCAAAAGTGTAAATTCTTGTAGTGAGCCTCTCATCATCTTCTAAAGAATTCGAAGTTGTTCTTCAAGGATCTTCGAAGATCTTCGAATTTTCCGGCAATATTCTTGAGCCCTTTCATACACTGTCCTAAGCATGAAAGCATCTTATTAGATGCAAAGAACTAGTAGCTGATGAGTCCATTGATGGTGCTTGTAGGATTGTTTGGTAAAAACTACTTTGTTATGTTTAATTCAATGGAATGAAAATAGAATGGAATAGAATGCTCATTCCTTAGCCTCCCAACGGTTACGAATTAAACATTACCTTCTTTTAATCTTACCTACTACTAAGTTAACTGCGCGACTACCAACAAAAAGAACAAGTAATGTTAGTTTAAGTAGAGCTCCCCGAAGGTCTGACCTATATAGTATCAAGAACTTCACATCTTTGGCAACCATATCTCTAGATGCATTCTCTATAGTTAGCTACTCCCCTACTGCTTCAGAGACAGATGCTTCACTTTCTTTGTCCCACCCAGCATCCCATCCCTGCACCATGAACATCCATTTAAAATAAAGAACAAAATAAAGGTATATTCCAATGTAGTCAACAAAATGTATATTTTTCAAAAAATTAAAAGTAAAAAACAGTTTGTTGAGCATATTACAAAAAATCAAGTAAACTCATTATTACTTTTCAAAAATCATTTAAGTTTCCTCACC
Organism: Camellia lanceoleosa; assembly: GCA_025200525.1. Lineage (NCBI taxonomy): Eukaryota > Viridiplantae > Streptophyta > Magnoliopsida > Ericales > Theaceae > Camellia > Camellia lanceoleosa. Next base: position 208,265,212 of record CM045758.1, read on the forward strand.
ATTATATTTTTGCAAATCTGTTAGACTATTGAAACTCAACTCAACTTCCACTTCCCTGTTTTAGCTCATTCATCTCTTTAAACGTAGTGGCCACTGTGGTGGTGACACAGTTGCAGGCAGGCTACAACCAGAGCTATTGATTTTTTATTTTTATTTTTTCCCTTCTTTTTCCACACAATTTCATAATAACATTTAATAGGATCCAAAATAATTTTTGGTAGATTTTGTTTTGTTTTTGAACAAGATATGATTTATGTACTAAACTTCACATTATTTTAAAGTTGTTGTGGAGATTATGTATTAATTTTCTATATTTTATTGATGATGTACCTATGGATACCTTCTTCCTAATTATGAAAAACAATTATCGAATCAAGTTTCATTTTGATAGTCATAGAGTCATGAACATATTAATAGCTTCAAACATAACTAGAAACAATGGCTTTACATACTGGCTACAAAGGAGTTGTAAAGGCTTTGCAATAGGCCGTTACATAATGGTGGTGGCCGTTGTTATGAGTGTGTTTTTTTGTCACAACACTGCAATAGGCCGCCAAAACCATTATCGTACCTAGCAAGAGATTTCAGCCAATTTTTAAAACCATGCGTTCATGTTCAATTTGAAATCCACTGCCAGGCATGGCTTGAGGCTGCAAGCCAAGCAATGGCATAATTTAGTTCAAATTTTGGTTTTGGGTGCTTCACACACTACTATGCTTATTACAAATTTGACACTCAAGGGATTATGAAAGCATTATGAAAAATCCATTTTTTTCCGCACAAAAGTCATGCAAACACTTCTCCATCTAATAATCCATCCTTTATTGGTTGCAGTGTTTGAAATGCAACCACCAAGGACGTAGACAGCAGAGACGAGAGTGACGACCATGGAACCATAGGGAGCCCAACTCGAACTCGACTTCAACTTCAACTTCAATGGAGTGAGTTCACACAATCCACCGCTACCACTACAAGAATTTTCACTTTTGGCTACTAAAACTTTAGTCGCCAAAAGTTAATTTTAGTCGTCGAAGGGTTTCAGCAACTAAATTGTTTGGCCGCAGAAGTAGTCCTCGAAGAATTGTCGGTAAAAGTCATTTAGCAACTAAATTTTAGTCGCTAAATGTATTCAATTTCCGACTAAATTTTTGGCCCCCAAAAAGTTGGACATTAAATTAAATTAGTACATTTTCAGCGACCAAACTTTTAGTCGCCTAAAGTCTCACATTTTTAGCTACTAAAATTTTAGTCGGCAAAGAGTTCTTGTTTTGGCTACTAAAAATTAGGTCGCCTAAAGTCTCACATGTTTGGCTACTAAAATTTTAGTAGGCAAAGAGTTCTTATTTTGGCTACTAAATATTTGGTAGCCTAAGGTCCCACATTTTTTGCTACTAAAATTTTAGTTGGCAAAGAAGTCTTGTTTTGGCTACTAAATATTTAGTCGCCTAAAGTTTCACATTTTTTGCTACTAAATTTTTAGTCGGCAAAAGTGTTTTTATTCTTTACCTTTTATTTTTAGTTACGAAATATTTTAGTTGCCAAATGTTTGATTTTCTTTTGGCTACAAAACTAGTCGCCAAATGTCTTCTTTTTTTTTTTTTTTTTGCTGCAAAACTTTTAGTCGCCAAATGTCTAATTTTTTTTTTGCTACAAAATTTTTAGTCGCCCAAAGTATTTTCCCAATTTCTTTTTAGCAACTAATTGTTTTAGTCGCCAAAAATATGATATTATGTTTTATCGCAAAATTATAATTTCTCCACAACCTGTCTATATTCCATGCAACCTGTAATACGTATATAAACAAAATGATACATACTATCAATCATTCCACAATCTGCATCCATATACAAAAAATAAATAACTTTAAATGTCAAAATCCATGCAAACCAACTATTGTCCAAACTAAAATTAGCGACTAATTTCTGTATTAGTCGGCAAAGGAATAGATCTCCTGACTAAATTTTTTTGTAGCCAAAAGATTATTGAACAGAGACGAAAATTTTAGTCGCCCAAAGTACTATTTGGCAACTAATTTTAATTTTAGTCGGGAAAAACCAATATTGCTAATTAATTTATTTTTTTGGGCCTAAAATTTGGACTAACAGTGACCAATCAAATTTTTAGTTGCTGAAAGTGAAATTTTTACCAACTAAATTTAAATTTAGTCGCCAATAAGGAATATTTATTGACTAAAATATTTTAGTAGCGATATCTTGAACCAACGCCGACAAATTTAAATTTCAGTCACCAAAAAATGTACTTTCGGTGACTAACATTTGTTTAGTCGCCAAAATGGTCGCCAAAGGTGCAATTTCCTGTAGTGTACCTCTATGAAAACGCTCATCAAGATCAAGCTCAGGCTCTGGCTCTGAGGATCTCACTGCAACACCTTCGGCGTAACTTTCTTCTCTTGTAACTCTTGCCGTCCAAATCAAGGCCGTACAACGCCAACCTTGAGGACCGTCGTACGTGAAAAGGCAAGCGGATTTCTCCAGCCCACCCTGCAGATCAGATCTAGGTCTTTTCCTTTCTTGCTCGCTATGTTCATTTTTTGCCATTGTTGTTATTGTTATTGTTCTTCTTCTTCGGTTCCGCAGCAGAGAAACAAGTCCCATTTTCATCATCATTGTTGGCATGTGGTTATGGGATTAGTTTAGTTGCAAAAAGATGAAATAAATTAAAAAATTAATAAAATAAAATGTAATATTTAAATTATAATTATTTGCAAATTACACAAATAGTCCCTATAGTTTGGGGCTTGTATCACTTTGGTCCCTGACTTTTCAATTGTGACACATTTGACCCTGAATTTTGAATCTTGTTCAAAATAAGGACAATTGAAGATATCATTAGATTTTTCAAGGGTAAAATTGTCAATTTGATAAAATATAAACTAATTTGACAAAAATAAATGTCAAACAAATATTTTTGAATTTTTAAAAATTATTTCTACCTACTAAAAATAAAATTATGTAAAATTGATAAATCTTTTAGACATTTATTTTTTTTTTACCAAATTAATTTTTATTATGTGTTTGGATGATGATCATGTAAAATTAATTTTAAAAAATTAATCATGTAATTTTTATTAATTTTACATAATTTTATCATTGGTGGATAAAAATAATTTTTTAAAAATTAAAATATTTTTTTGACATTTATTTTTGTCAAATTAGTTTATATTTTATCAAATGGCGATTTTACCCTTGAAAAATCTAATGATATTTTCATTTGTCCTTATTTGGAACAAGATTCAAAATTCAGGGTCAAATGTGTCACAATTGAAAAGTCAGGGATCAAAATAACACAAGTCCAAAACTATAGGGACTATTAGTGTAATTAACCCTATTTTTTCTCTTATAAAAATTAAGAAAAAAAGTCAAAAAAATCTATCCAAAGGCTTAAAGTTTTCCAACAGGCATAATGCGCGTGAATGTGTATATGTATAACAAGGCTAAGCAAGAAATTCGTATAATCTGTAATCCGATCTGGTCCAGTCCAATCTAGTGAGTTTGGATTGATTTTTTGAATCAGTGGTTCAGTTCCGAATTGGAAATTTAAAAATCCGTAAGCCACTTATGGATTAGTTCCGGATTGAATCTCATGATTCCGGATTGGAACTGATCCGAACCGTATATAAATAGTCTATATTTATACTATAGACTCTTCCATATAATATCATTTCTTATTCCGTATAAAAGCTAAACTCTTATTCCATGTTGCTGCTATGTTGCTACTATGCTTCTGTTCATGAAGTTTTGTTACTTTTGTTTGTCTAAAACCAGTTTTCTTATTGTTTTTGTTTGATGCTATTTTAGTTTTAATACAAAGAAGAACTATGCTTTCTGTAATGTATATCCAGTTTTATTGCTTTTATTTGATGCTATGTTTATGTTTTTATAAAATTAAAATATTCTATATTTTTTTGTTATTTAATTATGTCAATCCGTGATTCTAAACCGATCCAATCCGTGTTTAAACGGATTGGTTCGGATTGGCTCTATGATTTAAACGAATTTGGTTTCAATTTTTCAAGAACCATAAATAACATATTGGTCCTGGTTTTACCCCAATCCAAACCACGTGTACGTAAATATATAGTACGGAATAATGTAGGGGTTTTTCTCAAAGATATGGGGATGTTTTAAATCCATTATATGGGCTTACCATTGGATTAGTATGGATTTTTTTTTTTTTTATGAATAATAAAAACATAAAATTTTATGGAATTAATTAATCAAATCATCTAAATAGGCTTGTGATAATAAGCCCATGAATCTGAACTAACTGTCCAGTAAACGATTGACTAGATGATGATATATTCAGAGAAAAATCATTAAAAATCTCGTTGTTATGTTAGTTATGTAAGGTTTATTAAAATTATTTATTTTTATTTTAAATATTAGTATACTAATTTTTAATTATACTAGTAAGTTCTTGTCACTTCACACCCACAATCACTCTCTTTGTATATGTGGTTTTTATTTAAATATTAATATTTATTAACTAATTAATTATTTAAGTTAATAAAATTTCATCTTTTGCTACATTATAATTTAATATTTATATAAAATTATCATAAATATTTATTTAAGTTAAATATTCTATAGCTCAATAAGATCAATTTCTTTCATTGATTTATACATATATCGTAACATGTATAATGTGTGCTTTTCACAACATTTTATTATTTTATTATTATTATACCTAAATAGTATAATGTTTGAGATGCAGAAGCTGTTATGAAGTTAAAAGAGATTGCTCATAAAGTTTAAAATCCAAAACTACATTCCCCAATTTCAAGTCCACTATTACAACAATTGTTAGAACTTAAAATACATGATGTACAAGAGGCACTCTAGAGCTTGAAAACCCAACATGTTATATCTACATTTTGACATAGATTTAATTCCCCACATTTAAGAGGGTGGGTCACCAAACCTTTCTAGGGCCCATAAGCCCATGGACCTCCTCCCACAGCCCAACAGTATCACCCAACCCAATTACACTAGGGCTACATGCAGCCACAGTCCAATATCCAGCCCTTATCTCATCCTTCAATTGCTCCTTTTCCCACCCACAGTACCCATGAAAGAATCTGAACTCCCCAACCCCAACCACATCCCTCTTCACCATCTCAGCAGCACACCCTACACTCTCTTTGGTCCCATAGTACAACCCTTTCATCACTTCCTCAAACACCCCACTCCTCTCAACCCCACCATCACCGCCACCGCCTTCTTTGGGACTCACCAAAAACAACCCTTCCTCTAGTGGCCCTCCAAAGAACAATGGCCTATCCGAGAAAGTCCCCGCGACATCTAGAACCGTTGATTTGGTTTCCTTGATGGACATAAGTGAAGGGCGGTTGAGTATGATTCCGGTTGGACCCACTGGACCGGCTGATAAGAGCAGGATCACCGTCTGTTCAAAAATGTGGACCCCATCCAGCTTCTCTGTGGCAATGAGCAAACAACCCTTCTCTGGTTCATGGATGGTATGTGCCCACTTGTCACCAATTGATACAGTTGGAGGCTGATGCTGATGCTGAACCACCAGAGAGGTAGGCTCTTCTAGTTCTGGCCTTAGTGCTCGCTCGCCGGCTACTAATCTTGCTCTGAACGATCGCCAATCGGAATTATGAACAGGTTTGCTATCATCTTCTGTGGAGGATGATGACCCCAAATGGCAACCTATATATGATTCACAAAATCATCAGAAGCTTTCAAAAATTATTTAAATTGAAGGAATTTAATTTCAAGTACTTACATGTAATAGGAGATGGAATGCCAACTTTCTTGGATTGAAACTGATTGTGATTTCTCTTTGGATGGTGGGCAAGCAGTTTAGATTTGATTGAAGGGACAAATGTTATGGTTTTGGAAAATGAGTTTGAGGAGAGAAAACAAGCTTCCATGGTGATTGCTTCTTTTTTTTTTTTTTCCCCACTACTTTGTGCAGATTGCTATGCTATAGGATGAGAAGATTGACACAAACTTTGCAATGAGCCCTTAAAAGGATAAGAAAATTAATGCAATTATTATATACATGGGACGAGGCTAATGTACACCACAGGGTGATTCCAATCCCATCCCATCCCATCCCATCCAAATAGCCTCCTTTGTAGTATGGGCCAGTGGATATGACTTTACACGTAATAAAGGGAAAGAGCATTCAAGCTATGAAGCAGGGTATTCTAAAAAGTGTGCCGGATGAGTATCGGGTATTTATCAAGTGCGGATACACATATCGGTACGGTAGTATGCATATTAGTATGTCAAATACACGCCAGGTATGGCAAATACATTTGGGTACGTTGTGGGTACGGCACGGGTACGGCAAAGTATTTTTTATTTTTTTATTTTTTTTTATAGATGCTAGAATTTATTGCAATCTTTATTATTCTTCTTTCAATTTTGAAAATATCAAGTAATTTATTTCCATCATCCATTACCTATGAGTTATGATTTTGCTCTCTTTTGCACCTTATTTTAGACAATCAAAAAAGAAAAAAAAAGAATTATATGACTTTTCAGACAAGTTATTCTCTTTTTAGTTTTGATATTGAAACTTTGATTTATATGTTGAATGTTTAGTTTTTAAGTTTTAAAAAAAAAAAATTAAAAATTGACATACTCCAGTTGTACCTATACCCTACTTTTTAAAAAAGAAAAATGTTTGGGAGCACTAATTAGTGCTCCCACTAATTAGGTGGCAGTGGGTCCCGCCAATAATGATGTGATGTTTTGGTCTTGGAGTTGTATTTTTTTTTTTTTTTTTTACTTTTTTAATGCATTAGTGCTATTAGTGATGGTGTTTTTAGTGGGATGAATCATTGTTGTTTAAAAAAATTGTCATATTAGCATACCCACACCCACACCGCACCTATGCTTCAGTCAAGACACTCCAAGTGGACTCCTGTGACTGATTGTTGGCTCAAGCAAGTTTGAAATGTCGGCAACTTTATTATCCATCTCAATTGGGTGGAACCTATTAGCCCTTTATGAGTGGTGTGTCATGCTCTAAGCCACTCATCTTTGAGATCAATTCGCACCAGCGAGCACTGGTTGGTGAAGAAAATAGTTTAGAAAGTCATGACAAAGCTCCATTACCATCCATAGTTGCACACAGTAGGTAGAAGTTTCCTGATGTACAGACGCGCAGCATTCTGCCACCACTGCCCATGGAGTCGATCTACCAAAAACATAATTGTTGCTCCTGGAATGTCACATGATTTTGTTCTGCAACCATTCACTCAACTTACGTCTCTTCTTGGTATGACCATTGGCATTGATCTGTTGGTACCAAGGTTTTAAAAAATGGCCATAACCTTACGTCTCTTCTTGATATGACCATTGGCATGTGACGAAAATTTACATGTATAATAGTCATTTCAATGTTACGTAACGGCCGTAACAGTTAGTGATAATTTTTTTTTAATTATGGCACCATTTTTATTTTATAATCTTTTCATTTAATAATTATGAATATTTTTTATTCAGTTAATTCAAGTATTGGTAAAAAATAATTTGTAGACATTTAAAATCAATTATTCTTAAAATCATTAACTGTTGAAATAAAATGTAAAAAATTCCTTTTATAATATTTTGAAAATATGAAATATATTAGATCATGCTTAAAAATTAACAAAAAATAATCAAAATTTATTTTAAACCCCAATAAATGTGATTCTGAAAAGAAAAAATATATATGCATATCGGTGACTTTTCTTCAAATTGTGAGAAAAATTTAAAAAAAAAATTGCAGTTTTAGTTACTGCAACAGTTACGCTACGATCTTTACACCCTGCAACCACTACCGCATCACCGCAACCGTTACGGCAACCATAACTGCTTTTCAAAACCTTGATTGGTAGTGATGGACCCAACTGGTGTTGCATTTGATGAGCGATAGAGCAAGACCAGATGACGCTCTAATAACACACCAAACTGCATGAAGAGACTGGTTTAATGCATTGCTAAAGGTGCTAAATTCAAATTGTCATTCAAATGTGAAAACAAGCATAATCCAGATACATTAGTCACTAGCAAGTCTCCCCTGGAAGTCTTACTAATCCAAAAGAACTGATGTAAGATTCTGTACTGGCTTTGCCAAATGATAATTTCTGGAAATTCAAAGAGGGATTTCTCCCAACATGGCATACTGCAAGAAGAGGGTCAACCCATCCAGAGCATTTGCAATAGATTGAGGTCCTGTTAAAAACCAAATGCAACCCACAAACTTATCAGTATGCAACAAAAATATGCATTGTGCGCTACATTCCCCAACAAATTTCTGCTCATACACCATTCAATAGTATAGTCTCAGTGTATAATTAAAATTTCACATAGGAGGATCCAGAACTTACCAAAGTATGATTTCTGTCATATTTTCTGCAGAGGCTATAAATATTTAAATAAACAAGCATGATTTCAGACAATGAAATCTGCTGTGCAAGATTATAGATCTTTAAAAAATTTCTTCCAAATAGCTGCAAGTGGCAATTCATATATCATAGAGACGAGAGGTTACAAAATTCAAGAAAGCCTCTCAAACAATTACTTGTTAACTGAAGGAGAAATAACAATCCAGAACAACATATTGCAGGATTAATTACAACGTATATTAGATGAACAATGAATATAAGATGCCCTTTTTTGGTTTATCAGAAAAAGTCAACTTTATGTCTGCACAAAGAGAGCTGAGCAAAAGCAGCTGCAAGAACTTTCTCTGCTATTGCGCTATGTTCTCCAGTATAGGACCAATTCAAGAGCTATTCCACTTCAACTGAGAGAGAGCTCACAATATGAGTGTCATTTTAGTAGTTCATCCAACCAAATCATTATCTACGGTAAAATTTAGCTACATGCCTTTGGTACATAACAAACTGCCCATAATAGCTTTCATGAAAGTAAGAAATTTAGCTTTCATGTGTCGGTCTTCAAAATCAAAGAATCATGGAAGTAAGAAATTATTGAAATTAACTTCCAAACTACCCATAATAGCTGTCAACAAACCAAAACAATACCACGATAAATTATCAAACAAAAACCCCAATGGATTTTAATTGCCTTGAAAAATTATACTTTCATTTGGGTTTAAAGTTCTATGTATGGTGGAGAGGATCACCATTTATATAATTTGAACAAACTTGCATGTGCTCAAATCATTAGAATATTATTATTACAACTAGAAATTGGAAGTCATACCTTACCTTTTGAAGATTTATGGATAGGCACAGAAAGATATTTGAATTGTTTTCTAAAGAATGAGCAACAAAAGGAAACATTAAAATGCTTTAGTAAGAATGCAAATCAAATACTCACCACCATGTTTGGATGCGAAAGGTTCTTAAGAAGTTTCACTTCTTCCTCAAGCTCTCTAATGTGAACCTATTAAGCAAATTTAAAGTAATGATTCAGATATATAGGACCACAAACACAATGCTTCATAAATGTAAATAAAGCATTTAAATTGGAAGTGATTTTCTGTTTTGAAGCACTCTTACTACAATTGAAAGCTTCTTAGGTAAATACTAATATCAAAAACAATTGAAAAAACTAACACAAAAAATAAATAAATATATATCCAAAAGAATCACCAAAATATATGTTTTCAAAATGAAAGAGCACTTCTTAAAATAATATATAAATAAAAAGCATAAGAACATTACCCCAAAACAAAACCCACTACTCACATGCTCTGTGCACCACAACTCATCATCACTCTACAAATCATCACTGAATAATGTGCCAGAAAAAGCTTAAGTAAATACAAAAGTATTCAATAAATACCAAAAATATTTTGTCTAATTTGAAACTATGAGTAAAAATTTGACCATCTAATTTACTTTTAGCTAAATGTTAACCTGACAGGTTAACATTTCACATTAACCCATTTAATGTGAACAATCCTCATCCCATTTGACTAACCTGGAAAGAAAAAAAGAAAAAAGGGTGTTAACATTGAAACATTAAAGTAGTGTAATGATAGAGAGTGAGAGCTATGTTGGTGATGGTGGGAATGGTGGGGATGATGAGAGTGAGAGCTATCCATAATTTTAGACGTCACTGCAAGTTAGTAGGGTTCAAACATATAATTTTTATGAAAAACCACAATACATATTAATCCAAGTAATACATAAGTTAATTGACCAATTGAAACCAAATGAAGCAAACAACTTTTAAATATTCAATTGAAACAAAATATAACTAAAAAAAGAAAAAACTAAAAATGAATTTCAGTATTTTAAATATCGAATCACTATACACAAACCCAATCAAATACAACACATAATAAAAAATCAAAAATACAATATACATTACACTATTTCTTATAATGAAATCTAATGAATTACAATCATAATGATGAAAATCAACTACAACAATTTTTCACTTGTTTGATCAAACAATTTCTGCTCTGGTTTTTTTTTTTTTTTTTCTTTCTAAAACCATAATACAATCATGTTCACAAAAAAGGACTGTTAACAGAATTTCAGGATTTTAAATATCAATCACTATACACAAACCCAATCAAATACAACACATAATAAAAATCAAAAACACAATATACATTACACTATTTCTTATAATGAAATCTAATACAATCATAATGATGAAAATCAACTACAACAATTTTTCACTTGTTTGATCAAACAATTTCTGCTCTGTTTTTTTTTTTTTTTTTTAAAACCATAATACAATCATGTTCACCAAAAAGGACTGTTAACAGGATTTTCGGATTTTAAATATCCAATCACTATACACAAACCCAATCAAATACAACACATAATCAAAAACACAATATACATTACACTATTTCTTATAATGAAAGCTAATGAATTACAATCATAATGATGAAAATCAAATACAACAATTTTTCACTTGTTTGATCAAACAATTTATGCTCTTTTTTTTTTTTTTTTAAACCATAATACAATCGTGTTCACAAAAAAGGACTGTCAAGAGATTGGTAAGATTGGTTTGGGGGACGGAAAAATAAATAAATAAAACAAAACAAAACCTAAGATGTGAATTGTCCATTGTCATATGAATGGCTTACCTGTTCTAGAATAAGAGAGAGAAGCGGGGCCAATCCACCTGATTGTGCCAAAATCACACGACACCCATCATACTACAGTTAAATCAGAAAATAGGAAAAATAAAATAAAATAAACATGAGACCAAAATAAGATCAAAATAAAGAAATTTTCCCCCAAAATCGCTCCTTCACATACCAACAATGGTGATTAGACTTGAATAGGGAGGGGCTGCAGTGGTGGTGAGACGAAGGGGGCTCCTAATGGCCGAGGTAGTGGCTGCTCGGTTGAGAATGAGGTTCAAAATTTGAAACCTCTGGAATTGAGAGAGAGAGAAAGAGAAGCTTGGGTGGGAAAAGTGAGAGGCTCTGTAAGAGTGAAGAGAGAGAAGGCAAAAGTCCTCTATAAAGATAGATATATAAAATAATCTCAGCCCTCCAAAACCAAACAATCTTAGCCATCCACCTAGACAAAAGTCCCATCAAGTTTGAAAAAGCCCTTGGCATAGTTTAATCCCATACATACTACGATGCCCCAATTTGGTTTATCAGAAAAGGTTAACTTTATGTCTGCACAAAGAGAGCTGAGCAAAAGCAGCTGCAAGAAGTTTCTCTACTAATGCGCTATGTTCTCCGGTATAGGACCAATCGAAGAGCTATTCCACTTCAACTGAGAGAGAGCTCACAATATGAGTGTCATTTTAGTAGTTCACCCAACCAAATCATTATCTGCGGTAAAATTTAGCTACATGCCTTTGGTACATAACCAAGTTGCCTGAGATGCAGACCTAATCCATCAATCATCTGATATATACCATCTGATTTTGGGTGTGATCTATCCAATACTGTAAATTCATGAACATCGTCATCCAATTCAATTGAACTAGCTCCTGATGGCTTTTGAGTGCCAGTGTTCTTCATCTGCAGCCTTACACTAGCAACACTGTCCCAATCTCCTGCTGAAGCGTAGATATTTGACAACATGGAAAAATTTCCTGCATCTGTTGGTTCCAGTTTAACTAACTGATCAAGCACCTCCTTGGCATATCCCACAGCATTATGCATTCGGCATGCCCCTAAAAGAGTACCCCAAATAATGGCATTTGGTTCCATTGGCATGCTGCGGACAAGCTTAAAAGCTTCCTTGAGACGTCCACTGCGACCTAAAAGGTCAATCATGCAACCATAATGCTCAATTTCTGGAACTACTCCATAATCTCTCTCCATTGCATAAAAGTATTGAATGCCCTCCTCAACAAATCCTGCATGAGTACAAGCACATAGAACACCAACAAAGGTCACTTTATCAGGCGGAAATCCTTCTTGTTTCATTCTAGAGAAAAAGTTAAGTGCTTTCTCCCCATGTCCATGCATTGCCAACCCTTGAATCATAGCATTCCAAGACACCAAATCTCTCTTTGCCATCCCATTAAAAATACTTAATGCCCTGTGCACACTGTCACATTTTGCATACATATCTACCAAAGCATTGGACACATGAGTACTACACTTATATCTAGTCCTCTCAATCAATGCATGAACTCTCTTCCCCAATCCAAGCAAGCCAGACTCTGCACAAGCATCTAAAATGCTAATAATAGTCCCATCATCAGGCTTCAATCGTGCCGCCTCCATTTCATCAAACAAGCTAATCGCATCCTTTGCCATCCCCTTTTCAGCATACCCAGATATTATTATAGTCCAGGTAACTAAATTCTTGGCCGGCATCTTATCAAACAACATCCTCGCCATCTCCATATCCCCGGCTTTGCAATAACCAGAAATCATCGTCGACCAAGACACAACATTCCTCTCTGGCATCTTTTGAAACAAATCAAAACCCGTGTCCATCTCTCCTGCCTTTGAATACCCATCTAATATCGTATTCCAACTCACAGTATCTCTCTCAGGCATTTCATCGAACAATCGACGAGCTTCACTCAACTCACCAACCTTCACCAACCCACCAATCATTGAATTCCAAGAAACAATATCTCGTTCCTCCATCACCGTAAACAACTTCCTTGCCTCGTAAACACCAATCCAACCACACTTACAATAGCAATCAATCAACGAATTGGGAACAAATATATCTGAACAAAACCCAAATTTCTCAATGTGGGTATGAATCATTTGAACTAATCTCAATGAAGCTTGGCCAGAACACGCCTTCAAAAGAAATGGGTACGTGAAATTATCGGGGCACAAGCCGCAATATTGCATGTCAAAGAAAGCAGTGAAGGCTTGAGAGGGCTGAGAATTGTGAATGTGAGCTCTGATCAAAGTATTGTACAAATGAACATTGGGTTCTTGAACTTGATTGAAAACGTTAACTGCTAACACCATTTGGCGGCAAAGTGAGAACGCGGAGATGAGTTTGGGGGCAACGAAAAGGTCTCTGTGAAGATTGGCTTTGTATACGAGTGCATGAACTTGCTTCAAGTGGTTTAGGTCTATGCATTTGTGAATATCTGATAGCTTTTGCTCAAAGAGTCTTCGTGTGGAGACCCATGTTGGAGCTCGAATTGGTACAGACATCTGCATCTCAGAGAAAGACGAAAATACACTTCACATTACAATATTGCTTTCAGACCAGCATTGGTGAGCAATTGTTTACTTTTTTATTTTGGCCTCATTTGGAAAGTTAGCTATTTTAGTAAGTTATTTTAATAAGTTAAATTTTTGTGTTTGAGAATATGATTGAATTTTTTTTGTAGTTTGATGTGATGTTTATGAAAGAACATGTGAAATAACTAGGGCATGCCCATGCCTGAAGGCACGGTGTAAATAATGTTGGTATCACATACTTTACAAAAATTAATTAAAATAAATGAATTCAAAATGATAACAATTTCACTGCTACAAAAATCAATTGTAATAAATTAATTTAAAACGACAACAATTTCATTGCAATATAAAACTTCACACATAAGTCGAAATAGCAAATTACAGTTTTGGCAAACTTCATAATTAAAGTTTAAATAGTAAATTTATAATATAAAAAATGTGTACAACATAAGCAAAGTTATTCATGCCAAAATAACTCGTGTAGTGAGTTAGAATGGGACAACCTTCAAGAAATAGTGAGTTGTAACACATGTATAGTGGGTTGTAACTAACCTTTTCACTTTATCAAATTTCAAACTTTCAAAAAATGGTGAATGAACATTTTGGTACAAAAGAGTAATCATCCTAGCTTTTAAAAAACATAAAAAATAAAAAAGATTAATCATCCAGTTTAGAATGAAAGAGCCAACCATTAACACACATAGAAAAACAACACAATCCCAACATTTCTAAGGTGTATTAATCACCTACAACAAAATCACTCCAACGCTTGAATTCACTTTAAAAAATCAATTAAAAGAAATCATAACTGAAAAAATCACATCAAAATACCTTTGAGAACAGAGAATCCAATAACTATGAATTAACATGAATTGAACATTAAAAAAATATTTCAATATAACCCTTCATTCTTTTCTTTTCTTTTTTTTTCTTGATACATATGATCAAGCACCTTTCAATTTAGTTCCCAAGTCTCTTGATTAGTGTATATCATGAATATGAATATGAATTGTATCGGAAAAAAAAAATGAATATGAATTGCTAAGTATAACTCTTATTTCTTTTCTTTTTTCAATTCAGCATGAAGAATTTAACAACTAAAAATAAAAAATTACATCTAATTTGGAATCTCATTGCAGGCAGGCTCATGACAAAAAGCTTTGTCCAATTAATCATTGGCCCTGTTTGGTAGAGCTGTGGGAAGCTTATATTATTATTACTTGAAATTATATTTTATAATAAATTTTCTTTGTTTTTTTCCATTTTATTCTTCTACATATCCGCATCAAATCAATTAATAAGCTATTTCCGCTTTCCAAAAGCTATAGCTATAAGCTATAGCTAAAAAAATAAAAAAAAAAAAAAAAATTTTATTAAAATAAGCTTTTTTTAAGCTTATTATACAACAATTTACTCAAAATTCTCACTATCATTGTTTTTCTTCAATATACTCATCATAGCAAAAGAATGCGTAATGAGAAACCCAATAAAAAAAAAATCTAAATACAAAGATGTTACCTTTTACAATATCATGGACAATTGCCACTTTTAAAGAGGGGGGGGGGAATTTAAAAGTCAAAGTCAAAATATATCACTGTATCGAGTGCCAAGGATTCACAAAAAACAAAACAATTACATGAGATCAAATAATTTATGTTGGTGATGAGAAGAGATCAAACAATTTATGCATAATAAATTTTTATATTACAATTTATTAGGTAGTGCCTAATGAAACGATTAGAAGGCTTTTTTAAATTCAACAATTAGAAGGCTTAACCATAAAGTGAATTACCACCACCTCTTTTTTTGGGTAAGTAAAAATTACCACCACCTCAATAAGATAAAAAACTGTAATGATAGAAGACATCGTACTCGAGTGCTCAAAGTAGTAGACTAAAACATTCCCTACAAAAACCATGCATGTTGTGTAAAAAAAACTTTAACTTAAAGTAAATAAAAACTTAGAAAATAAAAATCAAACTAACATTAAACAATCAAGGGTGAATAAAGTCAAATTTTCCAAATGAAAACAACTCTTTCATTATCATATTAACAATTAACGAAAGGATCAAGAGATTTGTTTCTCCTTCTCCTTCTAAACACACCAGCCCATTAATTGATTAAATACATAAATTGAAAACCATTACCTAATCACAAACATAAACGTTAAGAGAGACATTATAGTTTGTGCAAGAATCAAATGGTAAGCCGACATTATATCAAAATCATCACCCACCCTCATCCCATCAAACCACCAATCAGATGGTTGCAGTTGAGAATCAAATAGAAAACTTCTAAGAAAGAAAAGGAAAGAAGCAAATTAATACGTACGCAGTTCCCCTAATATATTCTCTACCACTGGGAATCCTTAAACCAATTAATTTATCAAATGTAAAATTAACCGTAAGGATAGATATCTGATTTTTGTAAATTATAATCCATAACTACACAACTTAGTGAGGAATAAGCCTGCGAGATTGGACAAAACTTTGTCAAGCCAAAAAATTGTTTATGCCACTATACCCATTGGCAATATAAACTTAGGTTTTTGCTTAATGTTGCCCCCAAGCCAAAATATTGGTTTTGCCACTAAACCCATTGGCAATATAATTTAATTATGAGGCTAGGCTTGATTGTTCTAATGCTATGTCCTGAAACCACAATAGAAATATAAAATTAGAAAACATTGTTCTAATGCTATGTCCTGCAAAGACTAATATATTGAAACCATAAAAGAAATATAAAATTAGAATAAATAGCACCAAGAACAAAGAGACTATAATTATGTTTAGGGACCAAGTTTAAAACATTAACCAGCTTTTAGGAAGAGTTGTCTCAATTTACGAGTGATGCTACATTTCCTCTTAGCAAAGGAACAATAAGGAGGATGATGTGCTTCTAGTAGTACTTGATCTACCTACTTGGCATCTATTGGATTACTAAGTGGAGTAAATGATCTTTTACAAAATCACAAAATCCAAAAATCAACTCAACAAAAGCAACCGACTTCAAACAAGTGACGCCATCCTACTGTCAAGCTGCCAATTGGCCACGTAAATATTATTTAGTACAACTCTCTACATGAGAATCCCAAAATCATAAAGAAATAACAAATATCACATGAAATACAATGAACAAATTAGATATTAAAATCCCTCATTTATGTATGTAAATTAGATCGATAGTGCGTATGGTTGGGGAAAAAAGTAAAAAAAGAAATTACCATAGAACTTATCCTAGCTTAGCGTCGTCGGTTGATCTCACCCCACTTGTCTGCAAAATTGAACCGTTGTAATGGTGTATTAGTAGTGGACAACACACACTATCACACAATGATTTGTCTTTTTAATAGACAGTGGCATTATCAAATGAGAAAAAAATAACAACGAAAATGAGTAAACTTAACAATGTATCAATCAGAAAGCCGATCACCATGGATCCATAACCGCCATGGATCTTCTCAATTATAGCAATTAATGCTTACCCTTTAGCAAAACTAACTAAAATCTGAGTGTGAGAGTTTCAAATTCAATTTTGAAGGTCTCAACTTCTTAACATTGTCCAAGATTAAGGAATAGAAAAATATATATATATATCTTGTAATCTCATACATACTAAAGAGGGAAATGAGCTTAAATCTCAAGTATAAACTAAATATTTAAGGGGAAATTTTTTTTTTTTTTTGAAGGGAAGGGCCAAAAAAAAACTTGAATGTGGTTTTTTTTTTTTTTAAATTTGGAGTTCCGTAGGCACGGGTGGTTATTTTACGATAAAATGTGGTTCTTTTACAATGAAATCATGAAACTGTCCTATTTATACCCAAAAGACAATATAAGGTGATTTTACTATTACCCAATACTATCAATTTAATTGAATTGAATAAATCTAACAAAGACATGAGTTATTGCACATTGTTTTCCTATGCATTTTGTTAGTTTTTTTAGACCAAGAATCAAACCATCTAATTCAAGCAATCAATCAAAACAACACATATAATAATATAAAATTCTAAACTTGCTAAAGATGCATTGTTTTACGTCAATATTAATAACCTGCCAATCAATAATACCAAGAACAAAAAGAGATTAGATTCAACATTAAACATAGTTAAATCGTTACACCATGAAAAAAATAGAATTTGAAGGTAGACTAATAAATAGAAGGCTTCTTTGTTAAACCAACCGATAATGATGAAATTATAAACAACCCATTAGAGGATTCTATGTAAATAAGAAGATTTTTGTTAATGAGATTAATCAAAGATTGAACAAGATGATACTACAAATCCAAATAATTAAGTTATGAAATTCAAAACCAATTAACTAGGAAAAAAAAATCAAATAACAATATCAATAACTCAATAAAATTCAAAACCATGAATTTGAAATATTAGTAAATAAAAACTCCGACTCAACTTCTGTAAGTCTAAAACAAATTAACTCATGAATTTACCTTTTACATAAATAACTCATGCCAATTAAACAATATCAATAACTCAATAAACCAAAATTTTATAGATATTGAATTTACATTTGGTTTATTGAATTTACCCTCTTGCTTACATTTGTACCAATTAAACAAAGCCAAAATTTTAACTGAGATAGGGGGTGGGAGTGAGTGGGAATCATTCCATTATGAATCTTCAGCCAAGAACAAAATCCAAACACACGTGGGCTCAACTGGTGGTGTATGATAAGATTACAAATGTACATGAAATATTGAGGGGAAAAAACAAAGGTGAGAAAGGTTCAAATGAAAATCTCTTTGTACAATAATGCAATAACATACTAAAAACCCCAAAATCCCCATATTAATATACCAATAAAAGCATGAAATAACAACCCATTCACATGAAAAATAGATCTAAAAATCTAAGTTTGGGTGCTCGTCACAAAAAAGTTATTGAACCCATT
Source organism: Camellia lanceoleosa (assembly GCA_025200525.1). Classification (NCBI taxonomy): domain Eukaryota; kingdom Viridiplantae; phylum Streptophyta; class Magnoliopsida; order Ericales; family Theaceae; genus Camellia; species Camellia lanceoleosa. The sequence goes on from CM045758.1 coordinate 208,283,730, forward strand.
AAATATAAATGTTAAGAAAGAGAGAGAGAATCACCACAAATCAACTATGTAGAGCATGCGTTGGTCTTCAAAATCAAAGAATCATGGAAGTAAGAAATTATTGAAATCAACTTCCAAACTGCCCATAATAGCTGTCAACAAACCAAAACAATACCACAACAAATTATCAAACAAAAACCCCAATGGATTTTAATTGCCTCGAAAAATTATACTTTTATTTGGGTTTAAAGTTCTATGTATGGTGGAGAGGATCACCACTTATATAATTTTGAACAAACTTGCATGTGCTCAAATCATTAGAATATTATTATTACAACCATAAATTGGAAGTCATACCTTACCTTTTGAAGATTTTTATGGATAGGCGCAGAAAGATATTTGAATTGTTTTCTACGGGATGAGCAACAAAAGGAAACATTAAAATGCTTTAGCAAAAATGCAAATCAAATACTTACCACAATGTTTAGATGCGAAAGGTTCTTAAGAAGTTTCACTTCTTCCTCAAGCTCTCTAATTTAAACCTATTAAGCAAATTTAAAGTAATGATTCAGATATACACAATGCTTCATAAATGTAAATAAAGTATTTAAATTGGAAGTGATTTTCTGTTTTGAAGCACTCTTACTGCAATTGAAAGCTTCTTAGTTACTTACCAATATCAAAAACAATTGAAAAAACCAACACAAAAAATAAATAAATATATCCAAAAGAATCACCAAAATATGTCTTTTAGAAATGAAAGAGCACTTCTCAAAATAATAAATAAATAAAAAGTATAAGAACATTACCCCAAAACAAAACCCACTGCTCACATCCTCCATGCACCACAACTCATCATCATTCTGCAAATCACCACTGAATAATGTGCCAAATAAAGCTTAAGTAAATACAAAAGTATTCAATAAATACCAAAAATATTTTGTCTAATTTGAAACTATGAGTAAAAATTTGACCATCTATTTTACTTTCAACTTAATGTTAACCGTTAGGTTAACATTTCACATTAACCCATTTAATGTTTACAATCCTCAACCAATTTGACTAAAAAAAAAAAAAGGTTGTTAACATTGAAATAGTGTAATGATAGAGAGTGAGAGCTATGTTGGTGATGGTGGGGATGGTGAGAGTGAGAGCTATCCATAATTTTAGACGTCGCTGCAAGTTAGTAGAGCTCAAACATATAATTTTTATGAAAGACCAAAATACTTATTAATCCGAGTAATACATAAGTTAATTGACCAATTGAAACCAAATGAAGAAAGCAACTTTTAAATATCCAATTGAAACAAAATATAACTAAAAAAGAAAAAACTAAAAATGAATTTCAGTATTTTAAATATCCAATCACTATACACAAACCCAATCAAATATAACACATAATAAAAATCAAAAACACAATATACATTACACTATTTCTTAAAATGAAATCTAATGAATTACAATCACAATGATGAAAATCAACTACAACAACTTTTCACTTGTTTGATCCAAAGTTTTTAAAGGCGAATGCGTACCTTGAGGCGTTTTACCCCTCATGAGGCAAGGTGTAAGCCTCAGGGCGTTGAGGCGTAAGCATTTCAAATTTCAAATTTTAATATTTAATGAATAAAAATATTTTTAAATAGTTAAAAAATTAAAAATAAAATTAAATATAAATGTGTAAATACTTTTCACTTTAATGCGTTGAACATTTTACTGCATAGAAGGAAGTTTTCCTTCACTGAAAGAGAAATCGATATTCTTAACTTCAGTGATTGAGCTTCTCACTTGACCATTAACTGTGTTTTTCTTAATTGATCATTTACTTAATTTTTCCTGTAGAATATAGTTGTAAAAATGGATTCTTTTTAATTTTTTATGTTTAAACAATCTAATAGACTAAGTTTAACAAATGCCCAAAACAACTTCTACATGTGCATACTCCTCGCATGCTTATGCGCAAAGGCGTAAAAAGCGCACTTAAGGCGCATGTCTCAAACTATGATGTGCAAGCCTTTAGGGAGTAATGCCTAAAAATCAAAACCTTGATGCGCTTTACCTCAGCCTCAAGGTGAGGCGAGCCTCAAGAAAGCCTTTTAAAACTCTGTTTGATCAAACAATTTCTACTCTGGTTTTTTTTTTTTTTTTTTTAAACCATAATACAATCATGTTTTGTTAACAGAATTTTGGGATTTTAAATATCCAATCACTAAACACAAACCTAATCAAATACAACACATAATAAAAATCAAAAACACCATATATATTACACTATTTCTTATAATAAAAATATAATGAATTACAATCATAATGATGAAAATCAACTACAACAATTTTTCACTTGTTTGATCAAACAATTTCCGCTCTGTTTTTTTTTTTTTTTTTTTTTTTTTAACCATAATACAATCATGTTCACAAAAAAGAACTGTTAACAGAATTTCAGAATTTTTAAATATCCCGTCCCTATACAAAAACCCAATCAAATACAACACATAATCAAAAATCAAAAATACAATATACATTACACCATTTCTTATAATGAAATCTAATGAATTACAATCATAATGATGAAAATCAACTCCAACAATTTTTCACTTGTTTGATCAAACAATTTTTGCTTTGCTTTTTTTTTTATTTTATAACCATAATACAATCATGTTCACAAAAAAGGACTGTTAACAGAATTTCAGGATTTTTAAATATCCAATCACTATACACAAACCCAATCAAATACAACACATAATAAAAATCAAAAACACAATATACATTACACTATTTCTTAAAATGAAATCTAATGAATTACAATCATAATGATGAAAATCAACTAGAACAATTTTTCACTTGTTTGATCAAACAATTTCTGCTCTGTTTTTTTGTTTTTTTTTTTTTATAACCATAATGCAATCATGTTCACAAAAAAGGACGGTTAACAGAATTTCAGGATTTTTAAATATCCAATCACTATACACAAACCCAATCAAATACAACACATAATAAAAATCAAAAACACAATATATATTACACTATTTCTTATAATAAAATCTAATGAATTACAATCATAATGATGAAAATCAACTACAACAATTTTCCACTTGTTTGATCAAACAATTTATGCTCCCTTTTTTTTTTTTTTTTTTAACCATAATACAATCATGTTCACAAAAAAGGACTGTTAACAGAATTTCAAAAATTTTAAATATCCAATCCCTATACAAAAACCCAATCAAATACAACACATAATCAAAAATCAAAAATACAATATACATTACACCATTTCTTATAATGAAATCTAATGAATTACAATCATAATGATGAAAATCAACTCCAACAATTTTTCACTTGTTTGATCAAACAATTTTTGCTCTGTTTTTTTTTTTCCTTTTATAACCATAACACAATCATGTTCACAAAAAGGGACTGTTAACAGAATTTCAGGATTTTTAAATATCCAATCACTATACACAAACCCAATCAAATACAACACATAATAAAAATCAAAAACACAATATACATTACACTATTTCTTATAATGAAATCTAATGAATTACAATCATAATGATGAAAATCAACTACAACAATTTTTCACTTGTTTAATCAAACAATTTCTGCTCTGTTTTTTATTTTTTATTTTTTATAATCATAATACAATTATGTTCACAAAAAAGGACGGTTAACAGAATTTCAGGATTTTTAAATATCCAATCACTATACACAAACCCAATCAAATACAACACATAATCAAAAATCAAAAACACAATATACATTACACTATTTCTTACAATGAAATCTAATGAATTACAATCATAATGACGAAAATCAACTACAACAATTTTTCACTTGTTTGATCAAACAATTTCTGTTCTCGTTTTTTTTTTTTTTTAAAAAAAAAAAAACCATAATACAATCATGCCCACAAAAAAGTACTGTTAACAGATTTGTAAGATTGGTTTGGGGGATGGAAAAATAAATAAATAAAACAAAACAAAACAACCTAAGATGTGAATCATCCATTGTCATATGAATGGCTTACCTGTTATAGAATAAGAGGAGAAAGAAGAGGGGCCAATCCACCTGATTGTGCCAAATCACACCACACCCATCATACTGCAGTTAAATCAGAAAAAAAGGAAAAATAAAATAAAATAAACATGAGACCAAAATAAGATTAAAATACATAAATTTCCCCCAAAATCGCTCCTTCACACACCAACAATGGTGATTAGACTTGAAGAGGGAAGGGCTGCAGTGGTGGTGAGACGAAGGGGGCTCCTAATGGCTGAGGTAGTGGCTGCTCGGTTGATAATGAGGTTGAAACCTCTGGAATTGAGGGAGAGAGAGAAAAGCTTGGGTGGGAACAGTGAGCAGCTCTGTAAGAGTGAAGAGAGAGAAGGCAAAAGCCCTCCTCTATAGATAGATATATAGAATAATCTCAGCCCTCCAAAACCAAACAATCTTAGCCATCGACTAGACAGCAGTCAATCAAGTTTGAAAAACCCGAATACGACATTTTATTTTACTATTTATTTTATTTTATTATAATTTTTTTTTGGGAGGGGGGGGGGGGGAGATTTTGACCCAAAAAAATCTCTTAGAGCATCTTCAATGCTTATTCAAATTTTTTATCAAATTTGAGTCAAATAGTATCTATTTCATCAAATTTTATAACAGATGCTCCAATGGTTCACCATTCATCAAATTTGTCCCGAGACAACCGGGTGGTCAATCCCTGGCCGACCACGGCTGACCCATTGCCCCAAAATTTTTTTTTTTTTGAACTTTTTGAACTTTTGAACTTTTCGACGGACGGTGGTCGATCGCTACCAACCGCCGATCGACCGATTAGGCAAAAAAAAATTTTTTTTTTTTTTTTGAATTTTTTGCTGAACTGTTTGAACCTTTTACTGGTTGATCGGTTGGTCAACCGGCCGGGCAACCGGTTGGTCGACCGGGTCCTCCTCTCCAACGGTCCGTAACAGTGTTTTGGTGAATTTATTTCTTCCTCGTCGATCTGATGAAAGATTTGGTGAAATCTCATTTTGGTGCCAGCTTTGGTGAACGGTTGGAGCCATGAACAGTATCATTTTCATCAAAATTCCAATTTGACATCAGATTTGGTACAGCGTTGGAGATGGTCTTACCAAATAGGGTTTTATCAAATTAATGAAAATGTTAAAAGACGAAGAGACCTGTTTTTTTTATTGGGTGATACAAACAATGGGCTTCATGTATACACAATGTTCCGTAAAATACCTCAATTAAAATAATTGGGGGGGAGGGGATTTTGACCCAAAAAAATCTCTTACAAAATAGGGTTTTATCAAATTAATGAAAATGTTAAAAGACGAAGAGACCTGTTTTTTTTATTGGGTGATACAAACAATGGACTTCATGTATACACAATGTTCCGTGAAATACCTCAATTAAAATAATTTATTTTCTTTTGATTAAACTAGCTACTTATATAATTTTACTTTTTTGTTGTTCAAATTGATAATACAGTTTGTTCCAGGTGAAACAGGTCGGACTAATCCACGCTCCTCAAGCCTGTGCCTGAATGACCAAGTCCACAGAGGAACCTGCACAAGAGTTCAACGGAGAACGGAGAGTCCCTCAGCGAACCCTCCGATGAGCAAGTTAAAAAGAAATGTGATATGTAGAGATGGATTAAAGATAGAAAGCTTAACCTTTTTCTCATCTTCGACGTCTACTTATATCCTCTGGTAATCATTTTGTTGTCCCTTCCGACCTGTCACCTTGGCCGAAAGTCTATGCTCTAGCTTACCTTGTTCATGGTGAAGGTGTTCTGTCCCGACGGAGAGGGGTTGTTGCAATAAATGCTGTAAGGGGCTTCATTAGTGGCGATGTACAGTGGCAATGACTTTGCAGATCTTTGTTTGCTTATGTGGCTTGCCCTTCTCTTGCCAGGTGTCCTGATGTCATTGGTTCTTATTGCTACGTGGGGCTTCAGTAATGCTGGGTTTTAGTGTTTGAGTTACGTATTGGGCCCTAAGTGGTGGGCTGTAATCTAAATGGGCTTGCCCATGTCAGTAGTCCCCCGTTCCCAAGTGTAGCTTTACTCCAACGAAGAAAATAATGAAGAAAATGAGGGTTGTGAGAGGCTGGCAGGGTGAAAGTCGACCGAGAAGAGTGACCAACCACAAGGAGAGCCGACCGTGAAGGGTGGCCAAGTAGAGGGACCAACCATGAGGAGGGTCGACCGCGAAGGGTGGCCGAGGGGAAGAACCGACCATGAGGAGGGCCGACCACGAAGGGTGGCCGAGCAAAGGGACCGACCTTGAGGAGAGCCGATCGCGATGGGTGCCCGAGTGGAGGGACCGACCCTAAGGAGAGCCGACCGCGAAAGGTGGCTGAGTGGAGAGACCGACCATGAGGAAGGCTGACTGCGAGGGGTGACCAAGTGGAGTGGCCGACCATGAGGAGGGCCGACCGCGAACGGTGACCAAGTGACGGTGCGCGGGGCTCGAGGGGTGGTAGGGCACGTGGTAATTTGAAAGGAAAAAGACAGGGTAAGGGAAAGGGGCAGTGAATCGTGGGCGTACACGTGACGGAATCCCGTAGTAGGGAAGGTTAGACGTTTCGATAAGAAGTGAAACGATAGGTCATTATAGGGTGTTGAAATGACAGTTTTGACGGATTGTTTGAAAATTTTCAAACTGGCAAAAATTAATTGTGACCCTTGGAATATAGGCAAGCTTTGGGCTTTTGGTATTATCCGTTTTACGTATCTCTTTGCAAACAACAAAAGAATTCCCAGTCTAAACTCCTTTGTGTCAAGTGATACTCCTTTGCGACATTTTGTGGACTATCTCGCACCAGCATCTGAAGCTATCCGCAGACACATAATAGGGATGGCCCAAGAAGAAGCAACAGCTGCGAGGGTCGATCCATTGGGCGACGACGATGCGGTGGATTTGGTAAAACAATACCGGACGGAGAGGCGAGTGGGAAGCAAGGGGGAGCCGGTGGAGCGACCTCGTTCATCCACAATGATAGCGGCTGTGCAGTCAATCAGCCAGGTTAAGCCAAATCACTGGCACACGAAGGCCGACAAGTCGATCGTTACCGCGGAAGAGTTGGTGGGTATACGCGAGAAATACCAAATTCCCGCAGAAATAGAGTTAAAGCTGCCGACAACGAATGAGAGGTCGTCCGACGCCCGACCGGGGGAGTTTGCCCTCTACAAGGAGGCGTTGAAGGGAGGGTTGAAGTTGCCGCTTCCGCTAGTGGTCGTGGATGTCCTAAACCGATTAGAAGTGGTGCCGGGTCAACTAATGCCCAACACGTGGAAGATTGTATTGGCCTGTGCAAGCGCGTAGCCGAGGGCGAACGAGGGGACGGCTATGATGGTGGATGAGTTTTTTGCATGCTACAAGGCCTTAGGGTAGCAAGAAACTTGGGTCACTTTGCAGACGGCGGTAGGGAGGGGCCTGGTGGCGGGGTTGCCGTCATTAATAAAGGGGTGGAGGCCGCGGTGGTTCTACATGTTCGCAAATGGAGGAGTTAGAGTGCGCACGGTGTGGAAAGTGCCCACCAAGTCTGTGGAGCCAAAGTTGGGGGCAGCAGCTGAGGAGAAGGTGAAGAAGGTAAAGGCGTAGAGGGAGAAGGAGAGCGCCAAATGGGACGAGCTCGTTCAACCGTCAGCCTTGTTTGCTGCAGGGTTGGGCCCTCCGCCTACCGGTGGAGACCTGGAACTGGCGGAATTAGAGGCAAGAAGGAAGGCGCAAGAGGTAAAGGATAGGACCATTCTCGCCAAGGCCAGTAAATTCAAAGAGTCATAGGCAGACCGGCTGCCGAAGCCGATCACGAGGGAGAGGATCCGACTGCGCCCCAAACCGCTAGGGGAAAAGGACCTGGGTGAATTTGAGCCACGACCGCCCCCAATTGATCCTTATAAGGAAAAGGCTAACAAAGAGGTGGAGGCTGTGGCGAAGAAGAAGAGAAGGGTAAGGGAGAGGGAGGAGGGGCCAGCCCTGAAGAGGAGGAAGAAAGTGACGGCGGATAAGACCCCCGAAGTCGGGTTGGAGGAAGCAGCAAAAGGGGGGGAGAGTGGGGCGATTGGCCCTGAAGAACAAATGACAAGTGGGGCGATCGGTGCTGAGCAAAGGGCCCAGCCACAGCCTAACGAGGGTTTTACGCTCGAAGGAAAAGAAGAGAGGGCTAGGTTGAAGACCACCTTCTACCATGTCCCAACGATGTTCGGGCGAGTGAAAGGAGAAGGGAGAGAAGCCAAGATGGCTGCAGATCGCCTCTTGGTGGTAGTGGAAGACGCCGCCGTGCACTTGGTGGCTGGTTTTACTAAGGCTGAGCTGCTAAATGGGTTATGCTCTGCCCAAATGGAGGTGACTGCCTTAGTAGGAGCCTTGTTGAGCAAGGCGGTGGCGGCGAAGGGCGAAGTGAGGAAGGAGGGAAAAGTTGGGGCAGGTGGAGGCCCAGCGTGAAAATTTCAAGAAGAAGAGTGCATGCTGGAAAAGGGCTGCGCAGAGTGCTTGTGCCAAGGGGTTGGAGGAGGCTTAGAAAGCGAAGAAGATGGGGGTGTTGGCGATGGTGCAGAGCAATGTTGCCAATCGTGCCCATGTTGAGCTGTGCGCGGCCAGGTTGGAGCTGGAGGATGAACGCCGCAAGGTGGTGTCGCATTCCAACTGGTTGGCGAGCAAAAGAAGCTGGAAGAGGCCCAGAACGCCTGCACCATCGCCAACAAACGGAGGGATAAGGCGATGACTTATAACGAGGATCTGTGCGCCCAGTCGATCAAAGAAAAGGAAAAAGGAGATCTGAAGATCGCAGGGTTGGAGAAGGATCTGGCAGATGAGCGCGCCAAGGCAACGACAGAGAAGACAGGGTTGGAGAAGAAGTTGGAGAAAGAAAAGGCCAAAGCAGCCTCTGAAAGGGTAGCATACCCCGACTTATGCGTTGCAATAGTAGAGCAATTCAAGGGGTCTGCTGACTTTCAGATGGCTATCGATGCCGCGATCGCCAACACCTTGGCGAGGGAGGGGTCTGGAGGGGCTAGCCCGTCGGGGGCAACCGCTGGGAGTAGGAGTGAAGAAGAAGTGATCCAAAGCTTCCAGCGGTCAGACTTCTGTAAACCCGAGATGGCTGAGTTCTGGGATAGCGGCTAGAAAATGATTAAACGCAAAGTAGAAGAGTTGTTCCTAGACTTGGACTTCAGTAGTGTAAAGATTGACGAAGACGACGTGGCCCAGACCCCCTTAGATGAGGGTGTTGAAGAAGAAGACCTCGTCTCAAGTGAATAAGAATGATTGGTGCAAAGAAAATTTGCACTCAGAGTTTTGGTTGTTTTTTTTTTTTGTTTTTTTTGTTTTTTTTTTTTGGAATTTCTATAATAGACTTATGTATAAGTTTGTGAATGAATAAAATTATGAGTTGTGTTTGTGTTTTTATGCTATTGTTTGAATTATTTGAGGATCTGCAAAGAATGAAAGTGGTGACTTACACAGGGCTTGTGTATAAATTATTATAAAAGTTTAAAATGTAAGGAAACCTCAATGCAGAGTAAAGTTTAAAATGTAGGAAAACCTCAACGCAGAGTGAAGTTTAAAATGTAAGGAGACCTCAATGCAGAGTGAAGTTTAAAATGTAAGAAAACCTCAATGCAGAGTGAAGTTTAAAATGTAAGGAAACCTCAACGTAGAGTGAAGTTTAAAATGTAAGAATGTTAAAAACGTGAAGTTATGAATCACGACCCAGCAAGGAGCCAGTCTGACCTGGAAAACTTTAAACTGGAATTTGACTAAGTATGGTAACTATGCCACAATCATGAAGTTGCAAGAATAGCCTTGGCCGAGCGCTTCATTCGTGCTCAGTTCAGGTTGGGCCATGATTAACTCGGTCGGGCTGTCTCTTCAAATAACTTAGTCTGGCTGAGCTCTTCATGCTCAGCCTAGCTGAGGCTTTAAGTGACTCAGTCTGGCTAAGCTCTTCATGCTTAGTCTGCCTGAGGCTTGTCGTGCTTAGTCTGGCTGAGGCTTGTCGTGCTCAATCTGACTGAGGCTTTAAGTGACTCAATCTGGCTGAGCTCTTCATGCTCAGTCTGGCTCAGGCTTGTCGTGCTCAGTCTGGCTCAAGCTTTTAAGAGACTCAGTCTGGCTGAGCTCTTCATGCTCAGTCTGGCTGAGGCTTGTTGTGCTCAGTCTGGCTGAGGCTTTAAGTGACTCAGTCTGCTGAGCTCTTCATGCTCAGTCTCGCTGAGGCTTGTCGTGCTCAGTCTTGCTGAGGCTTTAAGTGACTCGGTGTGGCTAAGCTCTTCATACTCAGTCTGGCTAAGGCTTGTCGTGCTCAGTTTGGCTGAGGCTTTAAGAGACTCAGCCTGGCTGAGCTCTTCATGCTTAGTCTGACTAAGGCTTTAAGTGACTCAGTCTAGTTGAGCTCTTCATGCTCAGTCTGGCTGAGGCTTGTAACTCAGTGCTGCAATCAAAACGTTATTGAGGTACCACACAGATAATTGAGATATAAGATTGTTGTCGTGTAAAGTGTAGTCCATTTGATCAAAAATTTACATCATGTGAGAGAAGAAGAAAAACATCCAAGTGTGTAGATTGCCAAAAAAGAAAATACAATAATTGATCAATACAAAAATAGGGATTTATTGAAAATACCGCTTCAAGTGTTCGGTGTTCCACGGATGGGAGAGGTCTCGGCCTTTCATGTCCTGAAGTCGGTAAGTGTCCGGACGAGGTCTGGCTTTGACAATGTAAGGTCCTTCCCACTTGGCTGCCAATTTGCCCTCAGTCGGATTTTTGGTGGCAAGGGTTACTTCACGCAAAACAAGGTCCCCCACGGCAAATTCCCTTGTTCGAACTTTGCAGTTGTAATGTGTTCTCATTTTCTGTTAGTATGAGACCCATCTGACAGCAGTGGTTTCTCGGAGCTCTTTGATTAGGTCTAGGTCTGCCCGGTGCAGCTCCTTAATTAGTTCCGGATTCGGATGTAGAATTCTTAGGGTAGGCATACCGATTTCCACTGGGATGACCGCCTCAGCACCGTATGTTAAGCGAAAAGGGGTCTCCCCAGTGAGGGTTCGAGCGGTAGTGCAGTAGGCCTAGAGTACATTCGGTAATTCCTCAGCCCAGAGTCCCTTAGCAGCTTCCAGCTTAGTCTTGATGATCTTGAGAAGAGAACGGTTGGTAACCTCAACTTGGCCATTGGCTTGGGGATGACCTAAGGAACAGAAACATGGCTGGATTTGAAGTTCTACACAGAATTTTCTAAACTTGGCATTGTCGAATTGTTTGCCGTTGTCGGAGACAATGGCTTGAGGGATGCCAAATCTACATACGATCGACTGCTAAATGAATTTGGTTGTGTTACGCTCGGTATTGTGGCAAGGGGTTCTGCCTCCACCCATTTAGTGAAGTAATCAATGGCGATAATAGCGAATTTGGTTTGGCCTCAGCCAGTGGGCAATGGGCCAACTAGGTCGATCCCCTATTTGGCTAATGGGTAGGAACTACAAAGTGTGATCAATTTTGTAGGAGGAGCATGGGAGATGTTGGTAAAACGCTGGTACTTATCACATTTGAGCACGAAGTCAGTCACATCTTGATTGAGAGTAGGCCAGAAATAACCAGTGCGAAGTATTTTGTGGGCTGGGGACCGGGCGCCCGAATAATTACCACAGATACCCTCATGGATTTCCCTCATCACATAGGTTGCTTGAGCAGGATTGAGGCATATGAGGTATGGGCATGAAAAACCACGTTTGTACAAGAGGCCGCTGACAAGAATGTAGTTGGACGACCGGGCCCTAATTTTGGCGGCCTGCTGTTTGTCAACTGGCAGTTCCCCCGTTGTCAGAAATAGAGAGATGTCGGCCGCCAAAGAAATAGGTTCGTTTTGGAGGAAGTAGGCTTGCTGCTAGTTTGGGGAAATGGCAGGGTGGGCCAGGTACTCGAGGTGGACACCGTGGCTGAGGTCTGACTGGTCTGCCGAAGCCAATTGAGCCATTTCATCTGCCTTGGAGTTTTCCGTCCGAGGGATGTACTTGATATGGAAATTATTGAAGAGGCGAGCAAGAGGGAGTGCAATATCCCTATAAGCCCACATTGTGTCATCCTTGGCATCGAATTCCCCCGTGATTTGTCCGACAATGAGCTGGGAATCGCTGAACACTTGGATATGGCTGACCCCAATGTCTCTAGCGAGGCGAAGACCTGCAATCAATGCCTCATATTCAGCTTCATTATTGCTTGCGTCGAACAAGAAGCGGAGAGCACATTTGAAATAACCCCACTCTGGGGCGGTGAGGATGAGACCTGCCCCACTGCCTTCTTTGCGGGATGATCCGTCGACGTTGAGGGTCCAAGAGTGGGGGTCTTCCAGCTCGGTAGGGGGTGGCAAAGGCGGAGGAGCTGTAGTCATAGTGGGATTAGTGAATTCCAAGATGAAATCGGCAACAACCTACCCTTTAATCGCCGTTCGAGGCCGATAGGAGATGTCAAATTGGTTGAGCTCGACCGACCATTGCATAAGTCTGCCGGAAAGTTCTGGTTGTTGCATTATCTTCTTTAATGGTTGGTCAGTGAGGACCACTATGAAATGGGCTTGGAAGTAAGGACGAAGTTGTCTGGAGGCGGTGACCAAGGCCAAGGACATTTTTTCTAACAACGGGTAGTTCTGTTCCGCTCCCCTAAGAGCCCGACTAATGTAGTAGACCGGTCGCTGAACAGAGCTGTCTTCCCTGATGAGTGCTTGTGACAACCCTTACCATTGTTTACTGATAATACCATTGATTAGTGCTAATCTATGATTAAGTATGTTAAGTGACTGATTGACTGAAATTCTGACTAATTGATTAAAGTGTATTAGTTAAACGCATTTCTATCTGTTTGACTGTTAATTGATCTGTTCATGTTTTATGTTTTAAACTGCAAATTAAAGGCCTTATCGGCGGCCGAATCTGAAATTGATTAGTGTTTCATGTTAATTAGAATTTATGTCATTTTATGGTATGTTTAATTGAAATTTGATTTGGTATGATTAAATTGGAATAAATAATGTTGAATTACATTAAATGAGTTATTACCCCTTTTGCCATTGAGTGGGCATCTTTAAGCCATTAGTTTATTTCAATTTACATACACTATCTCAGCCATTTTCCTAGACCATAACCTAAATATAGAGAGAGAGAGAGTTAGGAGAAAGCTTGATTTCATTTGTGAATTACTTGGGAGACTTGAAGAAATTGAAGGTGGATTGCATAATTGAACTCCTAGACTTGAAATTGAGGACCTAAGGTAGGAGAATTATCTTCTTGAACTTGTATTTAAGTTGTACCTTGCATGTTTCATGGAAGATTAGAGTTTTAAAGTCAAGAATTGGTTTAAATGTTGAATTGAGTGGTAAATCATGCATGCATGTACACATTGTTGAGTTTTGAGGGTATTTTCATGGAAATTGCTACATGCATGTCCACATCTTGGTTATAGTTCATGAATTCATCATGTTTTTGGAAGGATTGAGTGATTTGGCCATGCATTTGAAGCTTTAATTTCAATTGAACACATGCATGCTACATACACTTTATGTTCTTGAACTTTTCTTTGAAATTGTGTTTAATTGACTCACCTTTGGGCTTTGGTTTTGCAAATTGATCTTTAAAACATGTCATATTATGAGTTTTGAAGTGTTTTCCAAAAAATTAGCCTAAAAGGATCGGATTTGATGCTTTAAAAGTTGATTTTGAGCTTGGAGGTTTAATCTGGAAATTTCAGATTTTGGACTCGTGCTCGAGCGTACACTCTGAATACATGCAATCCGCTCGAGCGGGTAAAGTGACGCTCGAGTGTGAAATGCATGTATCTAGTACTTTTCTTGTGTTTACAGTCCGCTCGAGCGAGGACATGTGTCTCACGCTTGAGCGGGGGTCGAGCGCCCGCCGAGCGTAAATTTCATGCATCCAGTACTTTTGTAGTCCGCTCGAGCGAGGAAAGTCACGCTCGAGTGAGGAAAGTCACGCTCGAGCGAGGCTCTTTTGTCTGCATGTTCGCTCGAGCGGAGAAAGCCACGCTCGAGCGGGACCCCTGTTTCAGCAAAATTTTGAAAAGTGTTTTAAAGTGCATCTTTGCATCCTCATTCTATCCTAGGCATTCCTAGGCCTAGTTTAAGGCATCTTAATGAGGATAATGCTATAGAACCACACTGAGTCAAGTTAGGGACTAAGTTATTGTTTCCTAAACGTGCAACTTAGTGTGTGTTCATCTTATAACTGTGTAGGGTTGGCATCCGAGGACGCTCACTAGCCTATCTGTAGCCCAGAACTCTGTGAGTAACAATGTTGTAAAGATATATTCAATCATGAATATTTTCTGAATGATCACTTGTACTGCTTCCTGAAATGATATTTCTTACTAAATGAATGTTTGTCCTATTTGTGAACTGTATTCGTGGCATCCATAGCAATTTACTGTTACTGCTACTGTTACAGAGATCTTTGTCGATTCCCATGTTGGAACCACTACTGTTTACTGATATGATGGCCATCAACTAACTGTTCGGTCTGATAAGACCTACTGTACTGTTTGCTATTGGATGTACCACTTATGACTGCTATGATCGAATAACTGATATACTGTTCAAATGATTGTTTTAAATACTGAAAGGACATTCATTCCTAACCTCTCTACGCATATGTTATTCACTGGGTTTTAGCTTACTGTTTATATATATATGTAGGTGTCCAGGCACCGAATCAGAGCTAGAAGCGTTAGGTTAAACTCCCTTTTTGTCAAGCCAACCAACGTGCTTCACTACGAGGTTCCAAGTGCTGCCAAGCCAAGGCTGCTTTGGGGTGTTTTAGATTCCCCCTTCCTGTTTCTGTTTTGTATAGTATCGACTTGTCTTGTATCAGATCGCTCGATAGGGATTAGGTCCCTGTCCTGAATGTCTGTATATGATGTATATATATACTATTATGATTTCGAATGTAACTATGTTCTGTAAAGTCTTTTTGCATACAGGCTGACACAGCTCATTGGACATCTTTTATTACTGTTTTGGCTTCCGCCACCTCAGACTCAGACATCATGTTATTCTTGTTCAAAGCCTTGGTAATCATAAATTACTGGCCGGTTATGGTGCTAAACCCATAGGGGCGGGTTTGGGTCGTGACAGTGCTGCACTGACTGCGATGTTTGACATGGCTAAATAGAGGAAGAGGGGTTCGCCCGTGATTGCCTAAGAAAGTAGGAGGGGTTGGCCATGCACTATTTCAACTGCTGAAAGGCCTTTTCGGACTCTGCCGTCCACTTAAAAGTTTGCCGAAGAACTTTGAAGAATGAGAGGCACTTGTCCGTTGCGTAGGAAATGAAGTGGTTGAGGGAGGTCACTCGGCCAGTAAGCCTCTGAACCTCCTTAACCGTTCTGGGTGACCGCATTTCAATTAAAGCCTTGATCTTTTCTGGGTTAGCTTCGATGCCTCGCTGACTGACCATGAAACCCAAGAACTTTCCAAATCCTACGCCGAAGGTGCATTTCTCTGAATTGAGCATCATTTGATGCTTTCGTAGGGTGGTGAATGTCTCTCGTACGTCGGCCAGATGATCAGTGGAGAGCTTGCTTTTGACTAGCATGTCGTCAACATATACTTCCATGTTCCGGCCTATCTGGCGATGAAAAACGGCATTGACCAACTGTTGGTAAGTGGCTCCAGCATTTTTCAACCCAAATGGCATCACACGGTAATGGTAGGTGCCTCGGTCGGTGAAGAATGAGGTGTGTTCCTGGTCAGACGGGTGCATCAGAATTTGGTTATATCCAAAAAAGGCATCCATGAAATTGAGCATTTGGTGGCCGGTCGTGGCGTCAACCAGCAGATCTATGTGAGAAAGAGGATAGCTGTCTTTGGGGCAAGCTCGGTTAAGGTCGAAGTAATCGACACAGAGTCGTCATTTACCATTATTTTTGTGAACCAAAACCACATTTGACAGCTATCTGGGATAGTCTACATTTGTGATAAACTGTGCCTCAAGGAGCTTATCTACTTTAGAAGCAATAGGTTATTGCGCTCCGGGTGAAAAATACGTTGCTTCTGGCGGATGGGTCAGAAATGGGGCTCAATGCTGAGACGGTGGGTGATGAAGGAGGGGTCAATACCTGGCATGTCGGAGTGGGTCCAGGAAAATACGTCGTTGTACTCAATCAGGAGGGCGGTGAGGTCGGCCTTCGCCTGGGAGGATAGTTGGCTGCCGATCTTGGCAGTTTTTGCGGAGTTGGTGGGATCGATGAGGACCTCAACAAGCTCTTCAACTGGTTTCCCTCTAACCAGCTCGTCCTCGTCTCTGACGTCGAGTCCTTTAATGATCATGGCCTCCTTGAGCTTGACCTCTTTAAGTGAGGCAACATAGCATTTCCTGGCCACAGTCTGCTCTTCTCTGACCGTGTCGACCCCAAGATCGGTGGGGAACTTAACGGCAAATGTAATAGCTTGGAAGGCATTTAGGACGGTGCGACCGAGGATGATGTTGTAGGCGGAGGGACAGTCGACGACTAGGAAAGTAAGCAACTTGGTGGTCTGCCATGGGTATTCTCCGATGGTGATGGGAAGATCGATGGAGCCGATGGAGGTCACCCAGTCTCCAATGAAATCGACCAACAGGGTTTGGAGAAAAGACAGACTTTCTTCCCCTATCTTGAGTTGGCGAAAGGCATTTAGGAAGATGATGTCTGAAGAACTGCCATTGTTGACGAGAACCCGTCTGACTGTGTAATTGGAGAGGAGGGCAGAAATGACGAGGGGGTCATCATGGGAGTAACGGATGCCAGTGCAGTCGGCTTCCGTAAAGGTGATGGGCTCCATCCAATGCTTGGGCTGTTTGGAAGGACGGTCTAATGTGCCAACTTCTTTGTCTGAGCCCTATCTTATCTTTCTGAGTTCTGCCCACTGAGCCGAGCGGGATGGACCTCCACAAGCAAGCCCACCGGCTATGACTCTGATTTCTCCGATAGGAGGGGCGGGGTTACCTTGTGCTCGGGGTTGCTGTGGAGGGCGATCGTGGCCAGGGTTAGGTTGTGCTAGTTGCCGAGAAAGAGTGCACCGGTAGTTGTTTCTGATGGGTTCAGTCCTTTGCCTTTGCTGAGGGCGGGTGTCTGTGAATCGACTGAGACGTCCTTGACGTATCAAGCCCCCGACTTGATCTTTGAGGTTAATACACTCCTCAGTATTATGACCGTGGTCCTGGTGAAAACGGCAATATTTGGACTGGTCTCGCCGATTGGAAGGAGACCGAGATGGTTGGGGCCATTTTAGGGGGTAGTCTCGTTAGATTTGATTGAGGACTTGTTCCATGGGGGAATTAAGGGGTGTGTACCATTCGAACCGGTTGGGCGGTCGGGTTGGCACCGACCGGTCGGCTTTAGAGGGTCGGTCGGTGTATTGAGGTGTTTGGTTATTGTACTGGGTGTTTTCTGGTGCCTGAGTCATTTCTCTTCTCTCTGGGGGTCCGGTTTTTGGCTGTAGGGTCTTGGCGAGCGGCTAGGGAATCTTCTGCGTTCATGTATTTTTGGGCTTTGGAAAGAAGGGTTGCCATGGAGGTCGGGGGGTTTTTTGAGAGGGAGAAAAGGAAATCAGATGATCGTAGGCCAGCCATGAATGCCCTGAGGATGACCTTGTCATCGTTTTCCGCCATCTGTAGAGCTTCAGTGTTAAAGCGGGTGACAAAACTGCACAGCGACTCCCCCTCAGTTTGACGGATATTGAGGAGCTGGGTTGCCGGACACCGCTGGCGCTGGGCTCCAATGAAATGGCTGAGAAAGGAGTCACTAAGGTGCTGGAAAGTGAAGACAGAGTCTGCTGGCAGTTGACTAAACCAGAGTCGAGCCGACCCCTTGAGTGTCACGGGGAAAGCCCGACACATGATTTCATTGGGGAATGCATGGAGGACCATGAAGGTTCTGTAGGTCTCCAAGTGATCGACTGGGTCCGTTGTACCGTCAAAAGAGTCGATCGTGGGCATTTTGAACTTAGGAGGTAGAGGTTTGTCCCTGATGGAGGCAACAAATGGGGAGTTGGCTGTGGTAAATGGTTCATGCTATATGTTCTGCATGACCCCTTGGAGTTGGAGCTTCATGGCTCGGAGTTCTGCGTCCTAGAGAGGAATGTTGTCACCACCGGAAGGCGTGGTCTTTGGATCTTCTTGGCCTTTCCTTGAGGGTTGGTCTTGGATCGATGGATGTGGGCCCCGGGGTGGCAGGTTTATACCTGGGGGAGGGGGTTGCAAGCCTTCCAAGTTAGGTGGATTAGGCTACTGGATAGTATGGCTCGGGGCTCGCTCTTGGTTGGGTGGGATATCTGGAGGTGGTGGAGGAGGCATATGAAGGTTTCTTTGGAGTAGAGCATTAATCACGGCTTGGTTTTGCTCGGCCAGGCGGTTAATGCTATTGGTGAGCTCGGTGAAATGCTGTGATGGGTTGTTTGGATTGGGAGGGTCGGCTTGATGATTGGCAACATTAGGGTGAGAAGCTATGGATCTAGTTTTGACCATCCACCTTCACAGGTGGTAGAAGGGGGTTACGGGGAGAGGGTCTCGGGCGACAATGAGCACAACTGGCGCGCGGAACAAAAACCTTCCCATAGACGGCGCCAACTGCTGATATAGTTTGTTCCAGGTGGAACGGGTCGGACTGATCTACGCTCCTCAAGCCTGTGCTCGAATGACCAAGCCCACGGAGGAACTTGCACAAGAGTTCAACGGGGAATGGGGAGTCCTCCAGCAAACCCTCCGACGAGCAAGTTAGAAAAAAAGGTGGTATGTAGAGATAGATTAGAGATAGAAAGCTTAACCTTTTTCTTGTCTTCGACGTCTGCTTATATCCTCTGGTGATCATTTTAGTTGTCCCTTCCGACCTGTCACCTTAGCCGAAAGTCTATGCTCTAGCTTACCTTGTTCATGGTGAAGGCGTTCTATCCCGACAGAGAGGGATTATTGCAATAAATGCTGTAAGAGGCTTCATTAATGGTGATGTGCAGTGGCAATAACTTTGTAGATCTTTGTCTGCTTATATGGCTTGCCCTTCTCTTGCCAGGTGTTTTGATGTCATTGGTTCTTATTGCTACGTGGGCTTCAGCAATGCTGGGCTTTAGTATTTGAGTTATGTATTGGGCCCTAAGTGGTGGGCTGTAATCTAAATGGGCTTACCCATGTCACAAATAGTGAGTGAATCTATAATAACAGGCCAAGTAAATGTAGTGTATGGTGGTAAGGTTTAGCAAAAATAGAGGTATATATTCAAATTTGTGATACAAATAATGGGAGTTGGATGTTATTTTTAATAATAAACAGTAAACAATTTTTGGACAAGGGATAATGAAGCTTGCTTACTTATGTTTTCTATTCTTTAGAATGACATAGGCACGGATTTATTAAGATCATTTGAAACTTTCATTTTCCTGAGATTAAAAATTTTAAACTTTCATTTCCTCTCTCTCTCTCTCTGATTCTTTTAATTTTATTTTTTGAGTTGTAAGCCCCCAAAGTCCATCAAGGACCAAGGCTGAGAGTTGCAAGTTTTCTCTATTCCAACTACTCTCTTCCAGTAAGTCTTTCCTTTATTCCCATTCTTAGTATTGTTAAGTTCCATTTGGGTACTCTCTCTCTCATGCTTTTGTGTTTTTGTGGTATGCTTTCTTTCATGTCTTGGGTTCTGTCAATTGATGTGGTAAACAATTTCATCAATATTTTAACAATGTCTTTATCAATTGATGAGCGGTTTTCTTTTTCCCTTAAAATGAGTTGTTTCTTCACTACGTAGCTGTGGTGTGTCAACCTCTTCAGCAATTTCGGTGTTTATATTAATTCAAACAGTGCACAATATCAATATTGTGGCCTAATTTTTACTTTGGTATTATTATTTTTTTTAAGCCAAATTTTGTTTTTTGTTGTGGTAGTGTGTTGGTTGTTTCCCATGAGCAAACCAAATGGATCCAAAAGGGTTGGTTCATATTTTGCTTATGAGAGGATTTGAATAGTTGGAGGTATTTGCTTTTTTTGTTATTATTATTATTATTATTTTGCAGTTGTTGTTTGTAGCATTTCAATGCACCATGTTAACCCATTAAAGGTGTCCTAATTCTTTAATAGGATGCTTGGCTTCCATTGGAAATAAAATTGTTCAATCTGTTTTTAGTTTATGAATTTTTTTTTAAATTTAATATTGTCATTTCTAAGTTATTGAAAATGATAAATGATAAAAACATATATACTCATTTTTTATTGCAGAACATTTGTTTTGTCATATGGTTGCTTCGTCTAATTATTAGTTCCCTATTATTTGCTATATGTCATTTTAGCTACCATTTAGCAGGTTTATTTATGTAGCGTTGATTGAATTTTTTTTTTCTTCAGTTTCTTTATGGATAACTGAAAAAGGAGTGCAGAGAAGTTGGGTATAAATGTTTGTGTTTCTTTATGGTTTTGATTTCATTTATATGAATATGAATTGTGTTGAAATCTCTATTAATAGAATCATACGATTTGCGATTCAATTTAGTGGGTAATCAATACGAACAGGTTGTATGAATCGCAAATAGCCATGAATCATAGGTGAATCGGTAAACCAAATCGGTGAATCGTGAAGTAAATCGATTCGATTTGCTAAAATCGATGTTGGACTTTCTTTTTTAGTTTTTTATTGTTGTAAAAGGGTTCACACAACCTTTTTAAGGTCTTTAGGATTACTATACGCCATCTTTTGACTTTTTCCCTCCCTCTTTTGTTAGTTGTTCATATCTCTTTATTCCCCTTAACATTATATCCATAAGTCAGTGGAGTTTTGTTAGTTTTATTTATAGATTTATTTATTTTTGCTGCTATTGTTGTTGAAATATATATAAAATTAAGATGAATCTCCCTTTCAAATTCTGCAAACCCTTCAGTTCCTTTATCTGTGTTGGACACACCCGCCTTTTATTGTTATTGTTTTCTAGAATTAATTTTAAGTATGAAAGATCTTTTCTCCTAAAATCTATGCACAATTTTTGTTGAGTTGGAATGTTGTAAAGAAATGATCAATTCATGTAAGGCTAATGTTTTTATTCTTAATGCTTTGTACATGTGACGAAGGCATCAGAATTTGGTGAGGAGAATAGTTCTAAAGGCTCCATCAATAGAGGTAATCAAAATTCCATCCCTTTTTTTGCTTCTATTTTTTATTTTTTGTACATTCATGTTGTAAGTTGATGATTTAATGTTTTACTCGATTTCCATAATTCAAAGACCAACTTCCTTGTGTCACTTGGAATAAATTACAACCTATTTCCTGTTATCTTAATTAAATTTATTGTTATTCATTCCATTCTAAGGAATTGGGTATAGTTTTGCAATAATTGAAGTTCAAAATAATTGGTTTTACACTATATAATTTCAAAATAATTGGGTATACTTGATAAATTGTTTCTCTATTTGATGTGTTTATTAATTTACAGGGAATGAAAGGTGATGGGAGATTAATCAAATGATCAAACTTTTGGTTGAGGAAAAAGTTCCCATTTGCTGAAGTTTTGATTGGGGTGAGGAAAAAGTTCCCTTTTGCTTGATTGGGTTGAGTTTATGAATTTATCTATTTTTTGGATAATGTTCTCTTTGTTAATTATTTTTATTAATATTTATTGTTTTTGGGAAAGACCAAAAAAATTAGCATTTTTTTTTGTTTGTTTGCATTACTTCTAAATAGTTTGAATGCTCTCAATTGGATCTCAGTTATGAGTTTATGAAATCTTTCTTTTGAGATTGTGGTTTAAAGATTTTTGAAACGGATGCTCCTTGCATTGTGGTGCCAAAGATATACATGAAGGTTGTCAAAGAAAAAACATTTTTCTTGGTTAGTAAATCTCTCTCTTTTTCCCTCTATATGGATGTGTCTGAAACTTTTTTTGATATATAGTAGTTTCTCGTGTGAACCCCACATGTGTCTAGGTGTATAAAATATTTGCTACATATATTGAAAAACAAAGAGGGTGCGTGAGGGAGAATAGAGATAGAGAGAGGCAAAAAGAGCAGATAAATTAATAAAATGGTGTGAGACAAATTGCTTTTTGAAAAGTTATCTACCTAGGTGTTGAATTCCATGTCTCTAAAAGACTGACATTCTTAATTTTAGAAATTAAATATATTTGCTGAATCATTAGTGCTCGATGATGGAGGGAGGCATTTATAAACATTAGTGCTTGATAATGTGTTTAAGAGCTAAAATCTAATAAGGTGTGTAGAACTTTCAATTAGTGTTTGATGATTTTTGCTTTTGCAACTATTATATAGTGTTTGATGTTTTGAGATTGGTGTAATCCATAGCCCCACTACAGGAAATCACACTTTTGTTGACTAAAAATTTAGTCAACAAAAGTCTATTTTTAGTCGACAAAAGTTATCCGCGACTAATTTTTTTGATTGCCACTTTGGTCGCCAATTGAAGGTCGGGGAAAAGTAATTAGCGACTAAAAAAAATTTTAGTTAGGAAAAACTTATATTTGTCGACTAAATTTTTGGTTGCTAAATGTTACATTACTACAACTAAACCATTTTGTTGCTAAAACACTTTAGTCGCCAAAAATGATATTTTCCCGATTAAATATGTTAGTCGCCAATTGTCACATTCCCTAACCAAAAGTGTTAGTCGCCAAAAGTAATGTTTGTGCGACTAAAACTTTAGTCGGGAATAGGTCTATTCTT
The DNA here is from genome assembly GCA_025200525.1 of Camellia lanceoleosa. Taxonomy (NCBI): domain Eukaryota; kingdom Viridiplantae; phylum Streptophyta; class Magnoliopsida; order Ericales; family Theaceae; genus Camellia; species Camellia lanceoleosa. The sequence goes on from CM045758.1 coordinate 208,306,409, forward strand.
GACCAAACACTTTGGTTGCCAAAATTAATAATTTTACCGACTAATTATTTAGTCATCAAATGTGAATAGTGAAACACCGACTAATCACTTGGTCGCCAAAAGAAGAAAAACCAAACCAAATTTTAGTCACCAATTTAGTTCTTTTTGTTTATGAAAATAGAAATAAAATACAAAAAGAATTCCATTTGACCTGTATGATATATAATAATCTATCTAAACCATTCAATATAACCAGTAATTTGCAAGAATCATTCAAACCAACAAAATCAACTGAATCATGAACAACCAACAAAATACATAAATCAGCCAATACTTAACCTGTTTAATTAAAGTTATTGACTATTATAAGTTTTCATCCACAAGTAATTCCAAACTACATAATCATCCAATTAAAATAGTCATGTAATCTATATAATTATCGAACTCACATCCATCTAGTATAAAAATTTAAAACATAATAACAACTACTTATTATGTTTTAAATTTTTATTCATATTCATCTATTCATAAATATAACTAGTAGTCTATCCAAATACTAACCATACACATCTATTCAAAGATATATAATCCTTAAAAAAATATAACAAGTGCCAAATAGTCCAGCTTCGTGCATGAGTTCATTCATTTGTACAAAAGAAAAACAAAAATAATGTCAGGTAAATTTTTATGAAAATATTTGCACATCACTCGGATTGTAAAATTGGACAAAAATTCAAAAAGGTCCATGAAAAATAAAGATAACATGAACAAATTAAAGGATTATCAATACCATTTTGTAAATAAAACAACATTCATATGTATACATCCAATCAACATTAAAATTCTATCAATATCAATGCATCACACTCAAAAAAATTCCACAAGTAATAGATGTATGACCTGCAAATTAAATTCTATCAATATAATAATTGAAATAATAACTGGACAACATAAGTGAATTGAAATAATAACTGTAATCTAAATAATAATTGAAATAATTCTAACAATTGAAATAAATGCTATCAATCAATGCTTGCATTTGAATTTTATATCTCATATTGCAATAACTAGACAACATAAGTGAATTGTTGATCTAGCAAGTTAGCTACTATGACCAGTAGGTTACAACACTTATGACATTTAAATCTCTAACTATGCGTCCTATCAATGCGCCGCTTCCTTTCACAAGTTTGTTTAATTTAGGCCGAGGTGACCATTATGATCTCGGTGTTGTTTGGGGGTTGTTTTCAATTTTCGCCCCCAAACGGCCCATTTTTGCATTTTTCTCACATTTTCTTGTTCAAATCTCTAACTGTGTGTCCTATCAACAAGCCACTTGCTCTCACAAGTTTGTTTAATCGAGGACGAGGCTACCGTTATGATCTCGAGGCTGTTTGGGAGCTGTTTTTAATTTTCGCCCCCAAACTGCCTGTTTTTGCCTTTTGCTCACATTTTGTTGTCTAAATCTCTAACCGTGCGTCCTATCGATGCAATGCTTGCTCTCACAAGTTTGTTTAATCTACTCTGAGATGACCGTTATAATCTTAGAGCTGTTTGGGGCCTGTTTCCAGTTTTTGCCCCCCAAACAGCTCGTTTTCACCTTTTTCTCTTACATTTTTGTGTCCGAATCTCTAACTGTGTGTCCTATCAAGGCGCCGTTTGCTCTCACAAGTTTGTTTAATCTAGTCTGAGGTGACTGTGATGATCTCGGGGCTATTTCCAATTTTCGCCCCCAAATGCCATAGAACAAACCAAACTAGAAGTGATCAAACCAATCTTAAGAATACTATGATTTCAAGCAAATTCAACCCCTAAACAAAAACAACGAATCTGAGAGTTGAAGTACTTGTAATTTGAAGGATTATAATATTGTATCAAAAAAATAAGAATAATGATATGTGCATTTTCTTGTATCTTTTACTTGTCTCTTTGCTTTCAAAATCAACAAAAATACTGCCACTATTTTCTAGACTTCCAAAAAATAAAGACATAAAGGATGTCTCAAATTTCATTTGACCAGAAAATTTCTAGAGCAAGAAAGCTCAGAAATATTCTCACAAGTATAGAAATCTTTAACTTTGTAACTTTTAGGTGTTTTCGTATCTTTGATAGTCATTAGAATTTGCTTTATTGCAAATAATGATATAACACAGATTAATGACAATCATCAGCTGAATTCAAAATATCACCCTCTTTGCTCAATTTAGATTTCCAGAATCTGAGGAAAGCAAGGCAATCTAAATTTGAGGAATGCAAGGAGTTTTGAGACATTTTAGGATTCAAAAGTATCTTTTCTTTGTGTTTATTTTTGTCAAACTAAATTTTATTTTATTTTTAAAATTTTCACAATACAAGTTCTGAAAATTCAACAAACAGACCCACAGATTTTGACAAGAAGTCTAGTGTTATAATGTGCTCAACTCATGCACATGCAGCATTCCTCCGTGACATTTATTATTTGATGAATAAATACCTGGATAATGATCAGTTCAATGAGGACTGGTTGTGTGTCAAACCCAAAACTCTGAAACAGATCCTTCGAGTTCCTCACAAGAGTGTATCCTCCAAATTGCAAGAATGTGAGAATCTGCAATGGGGTACAAGAATAAGACATAGTTTGAACTCAAGAAAGCTCCATCTCAAAGCTAACAACAATTAAAGGCATCATCAATAAAAAAAACCACAAGCTACCCGAAATGCAAATTCAAAATTTGACATTCTCACATATGTCAATGTTTAGTAAGACCAATAAAAGATCAAATAAGATAAAAAATAATTAAAATAAATAATAACATGAAAGAATCGTCTTTTTTAACAGAAAGATAACATATTAAAGAAAAATACCATCAAACATGATTCTTATGATGAAAAAGTTCTGAAACAAATTGTTTGCTTGAATTGCTTTTACCAAACCCAATTTTACACAGGTCAAAAACGGGATATATCTTGTTGGGAAAATTATCTAGTAGCTTAAGTTATTGGGCAACCATTTTTAATGGTATTAACATTAAGGATATCGAAATTCAAGAGGCAAAGCCCAAAGATAACTCTTAAATAACAATAACTTAATATAATATAATTGGATCCATGAGCATACGAGAAAAAAATAACAAGTAAAAGGACTCCCCTGTGCTTGAATCCTTCAAACTTATTAGTGGCAATCTTCAATGTTTTTCAGGTCGACAAGGCTGGCAACTTGATGGCCTATATCTGAATATTTTCTATCATATCTCTATTCAGATAAGATAAATTATAAACCATAATGTAAAAATTGGTGGAATGCATACTACTAAACTCAAAGAACTATTTTTAAATAAGAAACATTAAGAGAGCATTAAAAGAAAATCCTGCCACGGATCGAAGACCTTTTTGTCCCACAAATGTAATTGGTAGAATATTATTATTAGTATTTAGTTAGATTTAGTTACATAAGTACTAGTAAAAGTATTGATTCTGTTTCCAAATAATATTTGGCCTATATATTTAGGCTTTTGGCATTGTAATATTCAACTTTTGAACTAATAATATTGATAGTATTTTAGGCTGTGGCCATTTGTGAGTTTTCTTCCTTTTCTCCCTATTATCTTCTTTGCAATTCTGACATTCCAAGATGGGTCTAGTTAGTAAAGTTAATAAATCTATGACAGCAGCGACCACTACCTATGCATTTCTATTAGTGTAACAACATAACAAATCATTTTGAAACATTCAGTTGCTTAATAACAGTTGCAGCATACCTGAATAGCAATGAAAGAGTACATTGTATGATTAAGTTTCCAGTGACCCAATTCATGGAACAACAATTTGGGAACAAATCTAAAACAATGGGCCAAGATAAGGTTCACGTTGAATTTTGCTAACAGAGAAGACAAGGCTTCAGTCAGTTAAATATGGGCTTGAGTCAGTGAATGCATGAACAATAATGCACTAAGACAAAAAAAAAGTAATAGACATATGAAACAGATACACCAATTCATTAAGAAACCAACAAAGTAGCTTTACATTCAATACAAATAAGACATTACATAAACCTAATATTGCTACAAAAATAGAAGGCTTCATCCATATGTACAAAGTGCAAATAAAGAGTAATGTTTCCAGAGAAACAATTTTGGGTTTGTGTTTGTTCTTTTGTAGAATTTCAACCACAACCATGTTAATGTCCTATTTTTTCTTACATAACAAAAAATAAAATGAGAAGATAAAACAATCACAAGGAGAAGTCAACAATTCACAAATGGATGCAAATTGGGGAAACAAATATCCTAATTTCAAACAAGATAAGCATCTAAACCTGCTGAATCAAAGTGTCGTAAAGGACAATGCGCTAGTTCTTAAAGATCCCCATACATATGTGCTTGCATAATGTTGACAAGTAAGGCCAGTCCAAAACAAAAACAATAGCATCTCAAATTCAAGTAATATAAATATTGTGTGAGATTTCCAGATTCTGGGTTACAATATAACCTTTTGAGACACAAAAGATAGCACCAACCATTAACTTAAGAATCAGAATCTGAAACAAAGAGTTTTGAAATTTCACAGAAGAACAAACAAACCCAGTAAAATGAATCATGAATTTATGAAATCAACATCAAACCCATAAAACTCTAGAAATCAAACCAATTAAACTAAACCCATTTAAGAAATCAACACAAAATTAAATTGAATAAATCATTTCAAAGCAAGAGTTGGAAATGGGAAAATAGAGGAAGAATATCAAACCCTGGAGCAAGAGTGAGAAATAGGGAAAGAGAGAGAGAGAGAGAGAGAGAGAGAGAACTTGGTATTATGGTGGTGGTGGTGGTGATGGTGATTTGTGGCTGTGGCGATGTGCAACGTAGGTTTGCTTCATGGTGGTGAGCGACTGCGGTGAGAAGGTGAGGTTTGGCGGTGCCTGAGATTCTCTGTGAGAGAGAGAGATTTGAAACTGTTTTTATTCCTATTCTGCTTCAGACCTGGGCGCCAATCTATATCACTAAAATTTTACACCTTTAGCGATTGAATTCACTTTTTGTTGAAAAATCTTTATTTATAACGACTAAATTATTTGGTAGCCAAATCTTAAGTAATGGCGACTAAAATGTTAGTTGCCAAAAGTACCAATTTGGCGACTATTTTTTTTTTTGGGAAAAATGAGTATATGACAACTAATTTTTTTTTATTTGCAACCAAAATAATTCAATAACAATTAAAACGGCATAGTTTTATTATCTACGACCAAAATATTTTAGTCGCTAAATTTTTTTTTTATTCCCACTTTTTTTTTTGGTCTTCCCTCTTCGACTTTTGCCGACCAAATTTCAATTTTGGTCGCAGAAAATTATATTTTGGCAACTAAAAAATATTAGTCGGCAAAACTCCAAACCTTTGCCTACCAAATTTTTATTTAGTCGCCAAATGAAAAATTTTTGCGACTAAATTTTATTTGGTCGAAAAAATTGGTTGGGAATATTCCTGTAGTGCCCATAGACATATATGCTTGATTGGAGGGTTATTTGATTGCCCAAAGAGAGGTGATTTTGTTGATTAAGATTTAGTTTCTTCTATTTTTTTTACTTTCTATTTTTCTCTTTATCTGTAATTGGTTTATTAACTAAGTTTTAGCAAGAGAGAAGTGTAATATGAAGAGTTTGAGACTTAAACTTAGGAAAGTGAAATAAGTGATGTAACTAACTAATTCTGTAATATCACTGAGACTTGAGCGTAATATGTTCATGAGTTTACTAATCATACATTTTATTTAACTAATTGATACATTTTTCTTGCTATATTTTGGGCTTTGATAGACTTTAATTTTGCACAATGGGAGTGAGTGGCAATGCACGATTTTTCTTTTCATGCCTTTTCTTTTTAAACATTACCTATCAATAATTGACATGAGAGATGGTTTGTTAATATTGTAATCACTAAGATTATATTCTTTTTGAATTCCAGCTAAAGTTCAAATAAGACTAACATCTTCAATTAGAACAAGAAAGATTGACAGTTTGGGTAAGTATAACAGTGATGCTATAAGAAAGGAATAATTTTTCTCTGAAATTATTTTGTGAATAAATTTTTCATGTACATAGGAGAAGATTAATCACAACATTATTTCTACCATGTCTTTAGGTATGAGCATACACTAGCATATATAATACCTAAAATATCCCTCTAAATACAAAGTAAATAAAAAAAAATGTACATATATTCTTCGTAATCATTATCCATCCAAATAAAAAGGTCAGGGAAAAAAAAAATAAAAAAAAATTCCCACCTAAATAAAAAGCTCCAATCATTTATTTATTCTTCTTTTTTTCTCACCTTATCAAGATAGTTGAAATGGAGGCCTTACTTGAAAAGTGAAAGCGAACAAAAAAAAAAAAAAATCAATTTTAAAACCACCCCTCGTGGCGTGTATCCAAACACAACCTAATTTGTTATGGTAGGAGCCAGGAATTTGGGAGAAATCTCATTATTGGGGTTGTTGGTGGCTTCCTATTTTCTCCAAAATCTAAAGCAACCCACCACTCTGCCTGCGTGAGTCCTACCCACACCGCACCTTCATCTTTTTGCGAAGCAAAATGGAGATTCTACCTACCAATTTTCATCACCTACCATCCCCAACCCACCATCACCATCACCATCACCCATAGTTTCTAGTCTTCCTCCTCTGTTTTCTTCCTTCATCTGATTTGGTTTCTCCTCCATTCCCTTCTTCTGATTGTTAACCAACAATGGAGGCAAAGCTGTTAAGAGTCGCCTCTCCTCCCATATCGCTACCTACTGCTTTCAGGTATTTAAAACCCATTTGCCTTCTCTCCCACCATAACAGCCTAAGTGGCAGATTTGGATTCCTCAATTCAAACTTGCCAAACCATGGCATCCAATCGCTTCAAGCCTCTGCAATTTCCATTGGGTACACATCTAAAATTATTATTATTATTATTATTATTGTTGTTGTTGTTGTTGTTGTTATTTATTTATTTATTTATTTATTTATTCTGGGTTCTGTATTGTTAGTTCAATTCTGTGGATTGTAATTCATAGTTTGTAGTCTGTCTTATAGCAAAAGTGCCTATGTTTTTGCTCATTGTTGTCATTGTAATGTAATATGTTATCTTTAAGTTTGGATTCTGCTCCGAACTACAAATGGGTTTAATTCTATTTTTTTGAACAATTAATTGAAGGGCTAGATTGACTATACGTATGATTTAGATTTACCTTGAATCCTGATTTCTTGAACTGTTAAATATATATATATATATATATATATATGAGATTGAGACCTGCCTGTTTGGTTTCGTGTTTTTCGATAAGTACAGAAAACTCTGTGTTAGAATGAGATGTGGCTCAATGTCAACCAACAGAACATCCTTGAAGTTAGTTTTTATTTACAAAACTGTTATTGTCACATCATTCTCATTTGAGTGTCACATCATTCTCATTTGAGTGTAAGTAAAGTTATTCTTATTAGATGGTACCAATTAAATAGCCACATCCTAGAGAACCCTATGCCGAATGGACAATTATACTTTGAGCCCACTTGATTAATTTGAAAACTCTGTTCATTTAGAAACTCAAAATAAAAAAATAAAAAAACAAAAACAAAAAAAACAAAGAAGTATAAACCTATGTGTTCTGAATGAAGAGTAATCAGATTTGTCCAAATATCCTAACTTTTTTGATCACCGACCGTTCAATTAAAAGACTGACCAATGGCCTTTTCAGTTTGTTTTGTTCGACTGTGCTCTGAATTTTCGGAGAGAGTTTTGACTCTATGAGGTTTAAAACCGCATGCTTTTCTTTACGGGTATCGCTATTTCAATCCAAGAAATACTTTTTCACAATGCTCTTTTTAAGCTGATTTCTTGTCATTATGAATGTCCTCTCATATGGGTTTCTCTCATTCTTGAAGAAGAACACCAATACAGCAGACCAAACTTCATTCTATCTCTTTCTCTAATTTCAATACAGAGAAGGCAATCTTTCAACCAGTGTCACTTGCAGAGAAATTTGCTTCTTACCTGGAGCACTGTTCAGATATTGTTTCATTGAGAACACTTCATGCTTCCATATTCACATTTGAACTCCAAAACAACATCTTTGTGGGCTCCAAGCTCCTCAATTGCTATGCTAAGCTTGGGTTCTTAACTGATTCTAGATGGGTATTTGACAAGATCATTAATAACAGCCTCTCTCTCTGGAATTCAATTCTTGTTGGATATTATAGAGTTGGTTACCACGACGAAGTTTTGGTTCGATATTTGGATTTAAGACAACGAAACATTGGTGTGAACGGTTCAACCGTCACGTTTAGTTTGAAAAGTTGTATCGAGTTGGGAAGTTTACAATTTGGCAGAGGAATTCATGTGGATGCTTTGAAATTTGGGTTGAGTGCTGATCGTTTTGTGGGCTCATCGCTCATTGGATTGTACTCTACATATGGTGATACTGACAGTGCATCCAAAGTGTTTGATGAAATAATTGAGAGAGATGTGGTTGCCTATACGTCCATGATTACAGGGTATGCTCAAAGTGGTTATCGCCATGCTTATGAAGCTTTTGGTGTTGTTCGGGCTATGCAGGAAGAAGAACTCTGTCCTAACCGGGTGACTTTAGTGAGCTTACTTCAGGCTGCTGGACAGTTGGAGGCACTGGAAGAGGGTCAGTCTATCCATGGCTATGCTATTAGAAGAGGTATTGGATCTTCAGATGAAGTTTTTGAAACCAGTCTAATGGACATGTATATCAAATGTGGGGCCATGAATGCGGCGGCCTCAATTTTCAGCAAAATGAGCACAAGAACAGTTGCTTCTTGGAATGCATTGATTGCTGGTCATCTTCAAATGGGGCAGCCACTAGAAGCTTTGAATCTTTTCTTTATTATGGTGCAACAAAACCTTGAGCCTGATTTGATTACTTTAGCAAATGGGATTTTGAGTTGTGCTGATTTGAAGTATTTGAATGAAGGAAAGAGTATCCATGGGTACATAATTCGAACAGGGCTTCAGGTTGATATAGTAGCTACCACAGCTTTGATTGACATGTACTCAAAATGCAACAGTTTAACCCATGCCAGAAAAATCTTTAATAGAATGGAGGCAAAGGATGTTATTTCATTTAATGTGATGATGGCAGGTTATCTCCAAAATGGGTTTGCTTGTGAGGCCATGAACACATTTTATGAAATGGTTGGAACAGGTATTATACCAAATCTTAGTACCATCTTAAATATACTTTCTGTATTTTCAGATCTGAAAGACGTAAGACAAGGCAGGGGGGTCCATGGATATATATTCAGACACAGGTTGGATTTGCATAGTGAAATAGCTAATCAAGTCATCTACATGTATGCAAAATGTGGATACATAGACTCTTGTGGACAAGTCTTTGATAGAACAAAATATAAAGACTTGGTTTCATGGACATCAATAATGATGGGTTATGTACATCACGGGCATGCTGATGAAGCCATAGCTCTTTTCCGCCTGATGCAAAGAGAAAAAGTAACTGCCGACTCTGTCACTTTTTTGAGCCTGCTTCAGGGATTTTCTCAGCTGGGATGTTTACGTCTGGCAAAGGAAGTTCATTGTCGGATATATCGGGTTTCAATGGAGGTAGAGATGCCAGTCATCAATTCTTTAATTACTACTTATGGAAAATGTGGAAAACTAAACATTGCTAGCGCTCTGTTTGAGCACATGAGTGAACGGTGTTTGACATCATGGAACGCAATGATTGCTGCATATGGGATTCACGGAAAATGCGTGGAAGCACTTAAATTGTTTGACCGAATGAAGGAGGAAAAGGTTGCTCCGGATGAGGTAACCTTCACTTCATTGATCTCTGCATGCAGTCATTCAGGCTTGGTCGAACAGGGCCTAAATATTTTCAGGTCCATGAAAGAAGAATATTTTTTAATTCCAATTGAAGAGCATTATGGGTGCATGGTAGATTTATTAAGCCGAGCCGGACGGATTGAAGAAGGGTATGATCTTCTGAATTGTTTGCCATTAAGACAAAGAACTTCTGCATTGGGTGCTTTGCTTGCTGCTTGCAGAGTTCATAAGAACACTCAAATGGGTGAGGTTATAGGAAGGCAACTTCTGAATTTAGAGCCAGATAACTCAACTGCTTATGGTTTGCTGTCAAATTTATACGCTGAAGTGGGCAAATGGAATGATGCTGCCAGCATAAGAACTATGGCGAAGGAAAGAGGTTTAAAAAAGACTCCTGGATATAGCCTGATAGAAATAGATAAGCAGGTATGTCAAATGTGAATGTGTACTATCAATCAAATTGATTCTGTGTCTTTCAGAAATATGATACAGCATTATTGACTCTAATTCTTTAGTATGTGAAAAAAAGAAGATGATTGTACAATATAATAGTGATAATCTGGGTTCTCTAGGACGTGGCTATTTAATTGGTACCATCTGATAAGGAAAACTTTACTTGTACAAAAGACATATATAGAAAACACTAGAAGAATAATGTGACAATGGATGTTTTGTTTTAAAATAGAAGGTTGACATTGAGCAACATCTCTTTCTGTATTTTGTGTATCATTACTGATCTAATAAAAGTGTTTCATGGTTTCAGTTGTTAGGAGTTTTCCTTTGTGGAGATGTTTCTCAGTTTTGTTTCAAAGAAAGGTCTAAAGCTAGCTCTTGCTTTTTCTAGATTTCTGAAGAAAGAAAGGATTGATAAGACTGAGAGCTACACTCTAGAGGGTATAAGACATTCTTTAATTCGACAAGCGGACAGCATCATATTTAGCCTCCTGGAGAGAGCTCAATATTGTTTCAATGTTAACACGTATGACCCTAATGCTTTCTTTATGGATGGATTCCACAGCTCGTTGGTTGATTTCATGGTCAAAGAAACTGAAAAGCTTCATGCTCGGGTATGTTATGCCTTAATTTATGAAAGGAGGAAAATGGAATGATTTTATTGCTAGTTTCTGATTTATTTTTTAGTGCACATCAGGTTGGAAGATACAAGAGTCCCAATGAGCATCCTTTCTTCCCAGATGACTTACCAGATCCAATGCTGCGGCCTCTGCAGTACCCTCAGGTAAGACAATAGATACAATGGTTTTAGTTAATTTACTCTGAGCCAGAATTATCATTGACATAGCTTGTAACATAATGCGTAACATGCAAATTTATGAAGTTTGGATTGGAACATGGCAAACTTGGAGGGTGCTTGTTCATGACTTCTTGAGCTCAATTTTATTTGATGAAGTCAACCACATAGATTTGCTACGTACATGAAACTTTATCAAATCTAAGTGTAGAATGTAATCTTGATGTTAATTTAGTAAAATCTTGGTATCAACTATTACAATTGGGAAACTCTCTCTTTCTCACTATGCTGAATATCATAGATTGAATTATAAACAAGACATTTTCCCTGTTGTAAAACAGTGAATGATCCATTTGCCGAGTATTAGTGACTGCCTACTGTGTTCACTAGTTACATTAATGATCCATCATTCTTTCCCATGATAGAAGTAATTGATGGATTTGTTGCTTTTGCAGATATATGCTGACTAATTATATATATATTAGCGTAACATTTTTAGATATGTTTTTTATATATCCCAAAGCATGGCATTTAATATAGTGTTGGGGATTAACCATTCTAACTTGCAACTATTCCTTCTGGTCATGTTTGATTCATAAGATTAATAGTGAAGCATTAATAATCCTATTAAATTAGTGTGGTATTCACTATCCAATTGGATTAATATCCATTGAATTAATAATCCCACTCCTTCCGCATTACTAATAATCTTACAAATTTGTTGGATTAATTATCCATTGAATTAATAATCCTAAACCAAAATATTAAAACAAACATAGGATAATTGGGCCCACGGGTTAATAATCCCAATCCCATGCTCTAATCCACCCTATCAAACATGCTCTCTATGTATTGCTGTACTTCTGTTTGCAGGCTCTCTCAAAGAGAATTCATTATGGTAAATTTGTAGCAGAGGCTAAATTTCGAGCTTCACCAGATGCATATGAAGCTGCCATTAGAGCACAAGTATATATTTTATTTTTCAGATGCACCCCAGTGCATCCATTCCTTTAGTATAACTTCTTCAAAACCTTGTGTGCTGAAACAGGTCATGATCACTTTGATTTTGTTAAATTGTGGTGCTTGTGATTTTGCAGGACAGGACTCGACTAATGGATTTGCTGACGTATCCCACTGTGGAAGAGGCGATAAAGAGGAGAGTAGAGATGAAAGCCAAAACTTACGGGAAAGTGGTGACTGATAATAATAATGTAGAGGAAGATGGAGCTGATCCGGTATGCAAAATAAAACCAAGCTTGGTTGCTGACCTATATGGGGACTGGATCATGCCCTTGACAAAGGAAGTTCAAGTTGAATATTTATTGAGAAGGCTTGATTGAATTAAGGTCGGTTTCTAAAAATAAAATCATATATGTATATTATACTGCAATATGAAGAAATGGCCTAATGCCACGTTGACACGTGTACACGCAATGTGTTTATGAATAAAGTCTCCGAATGCTGTTTATGATTGTGATGTCTGTATGTACAAGAGGATTCTGGCACATGTCTTGATCATGTGAAAATAGGATGCAAGGTTGATATTTCAGAAGTTATAAGTGTTTTGTTTTGTTTTTTTTTTTTTTTTTCTGAGTAGATGCGACTCTGGTTATTGGTTCGGATAGAACTGTGTTGTAGTAATCAATCACGGATTGAATTAGAATTCTCCGCAATGAAGCTTTATGCTTATGTTTAAAGTTATTACATCATTTTGAGGTGTGTGATTTTAATGTTAGGTTTAACTTGAATGGTTAAATTTATATAGGTCTTGTTTGATGAAGAGTTTTTTTTTTTTTTTAAGATTAAAATTCATAAAAAGAAAAAATATGTTAAAATAGTCAATAAAATAAAATGTCATATCAAATTTATATTTATTTTATTTTTTTTTTACAAATATTACATCACATCCAATTATAAAAAAAAATTTAATTATCTTTTTAAATATAAATATCTTAATCTACTAAAATAATTTAAAATTAAATAGATTATTGAAATAGTCAACTTTTTAAAAGAGACCTACTTTACAGAATTGTATTGTTATAATAAGAAAACATAGTAAGAAAAAAAAAAAAAAAAAAAAAAAAAAGAGGGGGTGGTGACAGACAAATCAACTCTCACACACACCGTTTGGGAAGAGTTATTTGGGATTTTTTTAGTTATTTTAACTATAAAAAATAAAATAAGTTATTTTAGTCATAAAAAATAAAATATCACATTCAATTCATAATTACTAGCCTATCACCCGTGCTATGCACGGGATAATTATAGATATTTATATTTGTTTTCATTTTTTTTAATATATAAATTAAATACATGGGGTTTGACCGAGGAGTTTGAAAGAATTTAATAAGTGTTTATTTATTTATTTAAGAGGCATTTACACAATAATTACATGGGTCTCTTAGGGATGCAAAAAGTAAGGAAATTAGGATTTCATTTATTGCGTTATTCATTTAATAAGTGTAATTATTATGAATTAAGTGTTTATTGTAATCAATAGTGTAATTATTACAATCTTTGAACCAATCACCAAGTCAATTTTTTTTTAAAAAAATATTAAAAAATCAAGAAATTAGGATTGACATGTTGGAGCTTCCACAAGCCTTGGGTTTTAAAAGACCATTTTCCTTAATATATAGATTACATTTTTTTCTCACAAAAAAAAGTTAAAAAGTCAAAAAATTCTTTCCAAATTAAATTTTTTAATCCAGACTAAAATAACTAAAAAAGTTAAAAAATCAAAAAGCCAGCCCACTTTTCAAATGGAGGCAGAATTTGTTTGAGGCCACAAATTTTAAGGTCTATTTAATTGTTTTTTCAAAAAATTTATAAAAAAGTAAAAAAAAATATCAAATAAGTTTTTTAATTATTATTTTTTTAATTATCAGGCCTAATTACGAAGTGGACCCCCAACCGGGTGTTGCGGTTAGAGAGCAGGCAACCCCACATGCAAAATGCAGGAATAAAGGAAAAGGCTCTGATTTTCGTGCCTTTTCATGAAAAATTTAAAAGTGAAATGTAATATTATTATTGTTTTTTTAAATATGATTTTATTCATGTTTGTTGGTATTTTTTCATAAAAATATAAGAAAAATATATTAAATAAATTAAATAGAAATAACAAAATAATAATAATAATTATTTTTATTATTATTAAAGAATGAAATATACAATAAACTATAAAACTAAAAAAAAACATAAAAATAAATTAGATTATATCATGAAACATATTACAAGATAGATTCAAATAGACATATAAAATAATATGCGAAAAATTATTTAAATTTAAAACTTTGAATAACAAAAAATAAATGATACAAACTGAAACTTGTGTAATACCACAGTTTCCTTAAAACAGATTCACCGCCTCCCAATGAGTGTTAGAGGTACGCCGACGTTTGTCTCCCAAGATACAACAGTCGAAATTAGCTAATGCAGAAGCACCATCTGAATACTTCGACGAACTTGACAATAGATACATTTTCTCTAACAAAAACCAAAGAAGGGACTAGCAAAAGAAAATAGGAAAAATTTTATTTGGTGTAAAATAAACAGCTCCAACTTTTTATCGCAAAACACCACCTCAATTTTCCATCAAAAATCTCTCTAAAATTCATTTTACAAGTTGGAGGGGAAATGCCTCTATTTATACAAGTAGAAGAATCCCTAACCATAAAGGCTATACATTAATAGAGCCATCAAATATCATTAACCAAGGCCATCAACTCTAGCCATTAGGGCTAAAGTTACAAAGGTTGAAAACCTGTGACCACTAATATAGTCATCAACTCCATCATCAAAAGATGAGAGTTACAAAGGTCTAAATCTCCTATGTGTTTAATATTTACAAATAAATATGTATATAATGATATTTAAATAAACCAACTAAATGGGTCACAAAATGGATACTAATGTTGAGTCACAATCCAATCCAAACCCAATTCTCAAACACATACACAAATTAAGCCCAACACAACATAACTTAGTCCAAGCTTAAGATTAAGTTCAAGACCAAACCCAACACATGAACAAGCACAAGCACAACACACAAGTCTAGGCTCAGTCCAAACTAAGACTAAGGCCTCGTTTGCCAATATCACTTTTTAGCTTAAAAGCAAAAAAGTCACTAAAAAAATTAAAAAGCTAACAACCTATACAAAAAAGTCAAAGATTCTATTTTCTCTCTATTATTATTATTTTTTTTGCATATCTTTTCGTTAAAAAGTAAAAAGTCATTCCAAATATACTATTTTTTTTACATCATATTTTAGCCAAAAAAATTTAAAAATTATTAAAAAAGCATGTTCCCAAATGAAGCTTAAGTCTAAATCTAAACCCAATTTTATTAATGTTCACTTTATAAGACAATTCTCATTCATAACTCAATAGTTTCGCCTCATTATTTTTATATTATAATCTTCTCACTTGAGAGAATACAAAATCACTCAAACTTAGCTCAAGTGGCGATTAAGTCCCACTTAATTTCAAATTAAAGTTGCCGAAAACCATTATTTTTCAATAATGGCTTAACTTTGGATTATTTTAAGAAAATGATTAAAAATTATTTTTCAATTTTTAACTTATTTTAAATCTCATTATTTTTGTTATTTTTTTATATATTTAGAAAAAAAAATTAAAAAATTAATTTTTAACCAAATTTTCAAAAACAACTTTATGGGCATGATGTTACTACACTGCGAATGTAATCATTTCTAACACATGAAAAGGTTACATGGTTATGCACGCCTTCTACCTTCTTTGTTCATTCTAAGTTTTTTTTTTTTTTAAAAATCACAAAAATTATTTCAAAACAGCCAAACTAAAAAATTTTAATAAAAAGAATAAATATGTTAACCAATACATATATATTAAATTATACTCACACACAAAAAATAAAAAATCAACTGAATGGCAAGAAGGCGGATTATTTATTACTTTGGTGATGTTTTAATATAAATTTTTCACAAATTACTTTCGTATAATGTGTAATAATAAAATTTTAATATTTTAAACGAAATTATAAAAATAATAGGATAACTAGTGCATAAGTGAATAAAAATAATTTACTAAATTTATAACTATATATTTTTTTAGTTTTTAAAACATATGTTTGGTTTGAGTTTGGAAGATAAGTTTGGGAAATAAAAAGTACGAAAAGTTGTTTGGTTTGTTTTTTTTTTAAAGATGTTTTGGAAAATTATTTTGAGAGAGAGATTTGTTTGGAAAACTTGTTTGGTTTACAAGTTTTGGAAAAAAATTTTGGAAAAATTTGTTTGGTTTGAGTTTTTCTGAAAATTCATTTGTAGAGAAATTTTTTCAAAAATTTTTGGGAAATTCAAACCAAACGAACCCAATATTTTTTTATAAAGATTTTTTATAAAAAAGAAAATTGAAAGTGTCTTCACCTTGTAAGAGAAGAGATTTATAAATTTATTGTTAATAAATAAAATAGAATCCATTGCCATTATATTTAGTGACAATGATAAATTTTTAAAAAAAGAATGAAGACCAAAAATATTTAAAAATAAATAGGTGACCCACACAAAAAAAAAATACTCTTTTATAAAATTTTGGCCCATTTTTTATTACACTTATCCTCACATAAAAATAAAAAATAAAAAAAAAACTTTCAAAGCAATTAATAAAGCGCATGTTGTTGCTGACAAAAACTGAGCTGGAAAATAATACTAACGGTCAGGTCACTTTTTAATAAAAAAATATTGAATTAATTCACGAATTAAACACACAATTTAATTTGTTTAAAATTATAAATTTTATTATGAATAATATTATTACATTAAAAATATTAACTTAGGACTCATATTCATAACATGAACCTCACATTACATTACCGCCGGGTGGTGGTGGTGTGGACTAGACTCCTAGGGTGTAATTAGCAATTTATTTTTCGAATAATAAAGTTGATTGTGTTATATTCTGATCATTTATTTTTTGTGTTGAAAATAAGTCTATCCCGCATACTTACGCCTAAATGAGCACTTTTTTTTTCTAGATCAAAAAAAAAAAAAAAGGTCCCCTCACATCACATTAATTTAATTTTCAACACAAACACTTTCTTGATAAAAACTTAGAATATAATTTTGAGTTCACATGATTTCCGTTTTATTATTGTAAATAAATCAAAACTTATTCATTGCATACTTTGATTTGAATATTTAACAGGTTGTTTGAGATTGGTCTAATAAAAAAAAATGTAATATTGAAAATAATCACCTGTTTGGTTTGAAATTTTTGAAAATAATTTTTTTAATTTTTAGTTCATATTTTTATATCTTTAGTAATTTTTTAAAATATTTTAATCAATTTTTTAAACACTTTTTAGATTCACTTAATTTTGATATATTTAAAAGCATAAAATTTTTACACAATTTTTTCAAAAGTTCATTGAATACAATAAAATACAAAAATGTATTAATTTTTCAAATTTTTTTGTATATTTTTATATTTGATGATTTTTTTTAAATATTATATTTTTTAAAGTTTTTTTCACAAATGTTGTATTTTTTTAAGTACATTTAGATTAGGTATATCTAAAAAATAATAAAATTGCATAAACTATAAAAAGAATTATTAAAAACAAAGAAATAAGGGGGGGAAAAAACTCAATTTTCCAAAAAAAAAAAAATTAATTTTTTTTTATTATTAATTTAACCCACAAACCCCCCAAATTCCTGAAAAAAAAAAAAAAAAACTGAATGTAACCACAACCGCTTATAAATACTTCAATTACAGAAATCCATATACATTGAGAGAGAGCGAGATATATTAGCGAGTGACAAGTAGCATTCTAGAGAGAGATGGAAAAGCAGAGGAAGGGCATGGCGTCTCCGGCGGCACTTGCAATGCTAGCATGCGCCGTATTGGTGATGATACCGGCAGTCTCGTCCGTTCGGTACATCGTGGGATCGAACATGGGATGGACTAACAATAATGTCAACTACACCATTTGGGCCCAAGGCAAACATTTCTACAATGGCGACTGGCTCTGTAAACTCTCTCTCTCTCTCTCTCCCTCTCGCCTACTCTGCATACATCATCTGTATAGCCTCAGATCTGTTGTTTTCAACTCTTTATCTGTTCTTTGCTAGTTTTACTTCCATGTATGTGTTCAATCTCTCTCTCTCTCTCTCTCTCTCTCTCTCTGTTGCTGACATTGATGTGCTTTTCTTCATAGCTACTGTAAGCGTATATCTATGTGTTTATGTTTGATTTCTTCGTTATACTACTTAAATTAAGTGAAATTTACTTGTATAGAGTTCTTTTACTTCATTCTTTCGCTTCTGATCTCTGCCTCAGATCTGTTTTTTTTTTTAAAACTCCCACTATGCTCTCCTCGTGATTTTTCTGCCTGTAACTGTTAATCATCCATTTGTTGATTTCTCACGGACTTTCTCTTACTTGAAAAGTTTCCATATTACTCTTTTTAACCACATTTTTACCCTTTTCTTCAAAAGATTATTTCTGGTCATTGTTAGATCTGTCCTTTCTTCTGGATTTGTCTGTTGATTTTTTTTTTTTCAATTAAAGCTCCCATTGGCTCACTGAGTCTGACTCGATGACTCATGTGATTCCACACACACGCCAAAAAAAAAAAAAAAAATTGTTGTGAATTCTGGCTTTTGTGACTGAAATCCACATTTGGTTTTTCAATTGTAAAGGGAGAAGTTTTAGGCTAGTGATAATTAATGAGCAAAAGTAACTTATTTTCATATTGGTTAGTTCAAAACAGCTGGTAATGGAAATCATTAATTTTGTATTCTAAATGAAATTAGCCAATGGATTTCTTTACATATGATTGCGATATGACAATGGGTTGCCCAAAATTCAAACTTGGAATTAGTTGGATGGAGTAGATAATTTCCTGGTTAAACAAGCAAATACCCCCCAAAGCCATGCTTGCATTCCCTTTTATTTTTTGGACAGAATGCCCATACAACCAATGAGAGGACACCGTTGCTTTTGGTACTACTGAATGAATCCTTCGTTCATTTTACTCCATTGAAGGAAAAAATCTATTTGCTGATCATGGTTTCATATACATTCTTTTGCTCTCGTAGCTTTTGCTCGTCTTTGTTCTTTCACCTGAAACTATACAACCCAAAAATCAACAGAAGCTTTGCTCCAGTTTTTGGTGATAGATAGTTACGGTTTCAAGGTCTGGAGTTGTGGGTTACTTAAATTCTTTGTGTATTTAGAAGTCTCTCCTATCACTCTTAGAAGTATTCCTGCAAGGCACAATGCCAACTTCATTATGACATACCCTTGATTTTCCATCGATGCTTAAGTATAATTAAAAAATTAAAAAAAATAATAATAAAAACCATGCACTTATGCTGTGTTTGGTTGGGGGATTTGGAGAGGGATTAGGAAAAGGAAATGGAAAAGGTAGGTGAAATGTAAACAAAACATGTCTATATTTCACCTAGTTTCACACACCTTTTTCATTTCCCTTTCTAAATCTCTCTTCAAATTCCCTAACCAAACACAACATTAGACTATCTAGTCAACTGACGTGGATCCACTATTTATTGTCATACTATGGTAGCGGCCATAATACTATTATTAACCATTTGTGATATTATAATGATTAGTTTTCTTTATTGATATCTGTATTTTGTGAACTGCATTCTTACTACAATACATTTAAAATCAGTAGCAGGTTGCATAGCTATGTCAAAAACAAAAAATAAATCACCAAAGAATGGGTTGGTTGGAAGGGAGAGGCTTATGGGTTAGAGACATTAGGAAAAAATAATGGTTATTTGACAGTTGGACACATGCAAATTGGGAAAAACTCTACTTTTAATGTGAACGATGATACAAACTATTTGCCAACAAAACATATTAAAATTCAATACTTGATTAGCTGTCATGATCGAGGAGATTTGTCCAAAGTGCAAGGTTCCTTGTATAACTATTAAACCTATCTACTGCCCTTATTTTTCTCTTTTGTAACGGTCATTTAGCTAATTGTTTTCAACACACAATTGCCTCTCCATCTGTTGCTTTCAACGGTTGACACGTTGTATACTTGTAGTCTGAAAATTGGTATCAATGCCATGTCCCCGAGGCCATTTAAACATTTCATTCCAGATTTTTGTTGTGGAACGATCTGTTGCTGTTTGGTAACTTTTCTTGTTCATTTCCAGTTTTTGTGTATGATAGGAACCAAATGAACGTGCTGGAGGTGAACAAAACAGATTATGAGAATTGTATTTCTGACCATCCTCTTCACAATTGGACAACTGGAGCTGGAAGGGACGTCGTTCCCCTTAATGTGACTCGCAAGTACTATTTCATTAGTGGCAAGGGTTTCTGTTATGGTGGCATGAAATTAGCTGTTCTTGTTGAAAACCCACCACCCCCTCCTGTAGCCGCGCCAATCAAGAGCAGTGCTTCAACATATACTTTGAGAGGTCAGATTGTCATACCAGCTGTTTTTGCCATTGCTGCTGTATGGGACTCATTCCTCTGGGTCTGGTAGCAAACAGAACTTCAAAAAAAGTTTTCAGCTTATCTATTTCATCGAAGTCATCACTCAAAACCAAATTGTGAAAGAAAATTTGAGTTGTGTACCGGTTGTGTTCTGTAGTGTTCTCTGTTTCTTTTTCTTATTCTTTTTTTTTTAAATATTTTAATTTTAGATTATTGATTTTTATGAATTGTTCATTACAGTTTGACCTGAACATTAATGATTGTTTGTTCAAGATCTTCTGTTGAAGTTATTCGTGCGGTGTTTGAACTTTGTAATTTGTATTGTGCGGATTACTTTGACTAAAAACAATTTAAAGAATGGGTTTGTTAGAGAAATCAGATGCGTAATTGGTGGGAGTGGTTTTTGTTTTGCCTTTTTTTGGTGGCTTTTGGTTAGGTAGGGAATGCATTTGATAGGCCTGCAAACCATGTGGCCTTGTTTGGTGTTTCATACGAAAATGGCTACGGATTTCACAAGGCACAATTTTTTTTTTTTTTTTTTATTTTGTTAAAAAATTATGAACGCATTTCCTAAATTTTGTGATTGCTTATCATTAAAAAGGGTTTCGGCCCCGCCACATCTCATTCGTGGACCATGGTCAGCTTCTTCCGGAATGGTCCCTTTCATAATGAACGATATCTCTGTTGTGATTTCCAGCCCCTCTCTTCACTCCTTCCTCCGGAGGATGGTCTAGATTGGATCACATCAAACCACTAAAAATCTGCGACTTAGATTAGTTTTAAATAAATAATAAAAAAAAAAATTCCCTTTTGTGACACTCTCCCTCTCGTGTCCCACCACTCTCACTCACACACACACTCTCTTTTCTAATAAAAAATTCAAAAAATTATTTTAATCTTTTTCGTTTTATTTTCATAATATATATATATATATATATAATTTTTAATATAAAAATTTAATTTTATAAAATTAGTATAATTGAAAATATATTTTTAAAATAAGACTAATATTAAATATATTTAATAAAAAATTAAAATAAATAAAAAATAATTACTATGTTTAGTTACGTTTTTTAAATTATTATTTTTTAAAGAATAATGCTATACGTACCAATTGGTGTACTAATTAGTATACCAATAGACGATGTGATGTAATTTAAGAGATTTTTGATATTTATAATGTGATTAATGAGTAAGATCAATAAAAATATTATAAGTAGTGTTGGTACACTAGTTAGTAGTGCATGTAGCACCATCGTTTTTTAAATATAAAAATTAATTTGATGAAATTAACACACAAAATTATATATTTTTGAAGTTCTCCAAAACAATCTTCATTTAAAAAAAAATCATATGAAAATAAATTTTTTTAAAGAAAATAAAAAAACACACAAATTCAATCTCTACATAGGTGTAAATCAAATACAGAATGTTTTTTTTTATTTTCATATGATTTTTTTTATGTTTTTTATTTTCATATATTTTTGAAGTTCTCCAAAACAATCTTCATTTCAAAAAAAATC
This sequence comes from Camellia lanceoleosa, assembly GCA_025200525.1. Classification (NCBI taxonomy): domain Eukaryota; kingdom Viridiplantae; phylum Streptophyta; class Magnoliopsida; order Ericales; family Theaceae; genus Camellia; species Camellia lanceoleosa. The sequence goes on from CM045758.1 coordinate 208,328,440, forward strand.
ATATGAAAATAATTTTTTTTAAAGAAAATAAAAAAACACACAAATTCAATCTCTACATAGGTATAAATCAAATACAGAATGTTTTTTTTATTTTCATATGATTTTTTTTATGTTTTTTATTTTCATATGATTTTTTTTGGAATGAAGATTATTTTTGAGAATTTCAAAAATATATGATTTTTGTGTATTTATTTCATCAAATTAATTTTTATATTTAAAAAATAATTTACTTTTTATTTATTTTAACTTTTTATTAAATATATTTAATGTTAGTCTCATTTTAAAGGTATATTTTCATTGATATTAATTCTATAAAATTAAAATTTTATATTAAAAATTATATATATTATAAAAATAAAATGAAAAAGATTAATATAGCTTTTTTTATTTTTTATGAGAAGCGAGAGAGAGTGAGCGAGCGAGCGTGTGAGTGGTGGGACGTGGGAGAGTGTCAGAAAAAGAGAATTTTTTATTTTTTTTTTGTTTGAGCTAACTTGAGCCTCAGATTTTCAGTGGGATATATATATATAATTTTTAATATAAAGTTTTAATTTGATGAAATAAACACACAAAAATCATATATTTTTGAAATTCTCCAAAACAATCTTCATTTCAAAACAAATCATATGAAAATAATTTTTTTAAAAGGAAATAAAAAACACACAAATTCAATCACTACATAGGTGCAAATCAAATACATAATGTTTTTTTTATTTTCATATGATTTTTTTTATGTTTTTTTATTTTCGTATGATTTTTTTTTGGAATGAAGATTGTTTTTGAGAATTTCAAAAATATATGATTTTTGTGTGTTTATTTCATCAAATTAATTTTTATATTTAAAAAATAATAATTTCAAAACGTAACTAAACATAGTAATTACTTTTTATTTATTTTAATTTTTTATTAAATATATTTAATATTAGTCTCATTTTAAAGGTATATTTTCATTGATATTAATTTTATAAAATTAAAATTTTATATTAAAAATTATATATATATATATTATAAAAATAAAATAAAAAAGATTAATATAGTTTTTTTTTTATTTTTTATGAGAAGAGGGAGTGAGTGAGCGAGCATGTGAGTGGTGGGATGGGGGAGAGAGTGTCAGAAAAAGAGAATTTTTTATTTTTTTATGTTTTTTGTTTGAGCTAACTTGAGCCTAGATTTTCAGTGGGATGACGTGGTCCAATCTGAGCCATTTCTTGGAGGAAGGGCTAGAGAGAGGGGTTAGAGAGAATCTGAACTCCTTCACATGACCCTTTATAAGTAATGGATTTTTTTAAGTGAATTAAAAGATAATTTTGAATTTTTTTTTAACATATGAGTTATAATGGTACACATTAACATAGTTCATAAATAATTAAAACATCTTGAATGTTAAATATCAAATTGTAACATGTTATTGTCAAATTCTGATTATTCTATATATATATTTTTTTATTTGATGGATTATTCTATATTATAAAAATACTAAAATTTAACAATCTCACTCTTGTAGCAAATAAACAGAGAGGGGGAAAGCTTTATCATGCAGCAGACGATATACTTTGTAAGAAAACATCCTTAAGTTTTTTAGACTACATTTGGATTATAGATTTTAGTAATAATATAAAAAGAGAAAGGAAAATGTGAAGACAATGTGAATGAAATATATATATTATGAGTGTTGATTTTTGACCACATAATCAAACAGGGAAACTTAGTAGGAGAGCACCGGTAAAATAAATTAAATCCGAACAACTTGTTACAGAAAGATAAAAATTCGACGGTGCTTCGTCCACCCGGAGGTATTTCGACAATCAAATCAGTAATCAATTATCTCTCAAAGATCACAAATAGTGCTTAACTCACTGGATAGAGCATAAAAAACATACCTTAGACTTATGAGGGTGATTTACTTTTACATTGAGCACTAACCTGATCCCTGTAGAAGCTTAGCTTCAATAAATTGTCTCAATACTCATCTTGGACTCCCAGTTAGATAGAGATAAATTCCCTAAGAGCTTTATCTATATCCAGACTAAAATCCTCTTCCATTCTAGAAGTCTTGTCCCTTATCTGTTTATCTCGGATTCCGATATCTCTGCAGATAACCTCGATCTAGCCGAGATCACCTCGGCATTAGGACCATGTCATGTGACACCTCGGCTGACATTTCAGCATTACCTTGGCCATGTGCTGTTATTCACAAAATATGACCCCACACACATATATATATATATATTTATATTTTCTTTTTCATTTTCATTTCTTTCTAAATTTTTATCTAAATTTTCAATCCAAATACAATATAAACAAAGTTAGGTTGAAATATGCAGGATATTTTAATTGTTGAATAAAATAGTCAGACCAGTTTGAGAAATTTTAATAAAAGGGGAGAGGAATTTCGTTATTATGTACACCAATCTGAACCCCCACCGGTTTATATAGCTTGGCCTGGGCTTCGAAACAAAGGCCTATTTTGTGAAGATGATAAAAAGTAATTTTTTGACTTTTAATTAAGTTTTTAATTTTTTTAGATAAATGATTTGAAAAGTTGGTAAAAAATTATTTTTGATTTTTTGATTAATATTTGTTTATGATATCAAATCACAATAAAATGACCAAATTATCCCCCATTTAATTTAAAATATTATAACTTCACCTATTTAGCACATTTTGACCCATGAAGGATAGAATTGTAATTTCATCATTGACTAAAAACTAACTTTCCAAATAAAAAAAAAAAGTCAAAAAAATTAATTTTTAACTTTTGCTACAAACCAAAAAAAATTGACTAAAAATTATGTCTCCAAAAGAGACCTCGTAAATGTTCGTTTCTAATTTGGGCCAAATGATCTAAAATCTGGCATGCTTACTACAAAATATACCAAACGAGATTAATAAAAAAGAAAAAAGAATAAAGAAAAACTTGGTGACTGTTGGCTTTTTGACTTTTGAAGGGTATTTTTGTAAATGCGAGCGTGCCAACAAGGATCAATCAGTCCTTACAGAATTTATAATTGCCAACCAATTATCAGACGATTGCGTTTTAGTTCTTTCAACCTCAATGAAGAGGACTTTTATTGGTGGCTTGACTTAGGAGAAATTAAGTAAAATAACAATCAAATGACGAACAATTGAAGTATTTCATTAAAATGAACACTTACAATGATCCAAACTCAGCCTCGAAGAGGTTTACAGTGACGATCTATTTGAAACTACTCCTATGAATCGAAGTACAGTGCAGGAATGTAAAGAACAGATATTTAAAGTACAGGAATTTAAAGTGCAGGAAATGTAAAACTGGAAAAGAAAATATGAAGTAAATGACTGGTTTGTTGGATCTGAGTCTGGGGGTTTTTTCTAGGACCTTCTTTGTTATTTATACTTCTCAAGGATGACCTTCGAACTGCACTTCAAACCGTCAAACTGCTCCTCCATGATCGCTGATCAGGTTGCCTTATAAGTAGTTCCACTATATCATCACTTGCAGTTGAGCTTCCCTCTTGTATTTGAATTTGAATATGAGTAACCGTTGAAGCCACGTCACCCTGCATTTCTTTATTGATCTAGTGCTACTCAGATCACGTGAGAACCAATATTAATTGCCACGTGTATGATCAGGATTGAAGACTTGAATAATCTCCCCACAATATCCTTACTCTGCCACGTATCGAATTGTAACTGGCTTTTACAAAATATGTAGCCAACATTACCCCCCGTACTAATATACCCAATACTTGGTGATATTAGTGGATCACAGTTTTTTCCCGCGCTTTTAGAACGTGCATGGAGTCCATATTCTAGAAACGCAACCATTACCTGTTTGGTGATCATTTGCATTAACTCTCTTTCAATTTGTCAAACATCCCAATACCCTAGTATTCGAACAGACCATGGCTAAATCAACTTCCCTTTCTACTGATCAAACATATAAAGAGCCATTGAGTAATGCTGCTTCCCCTCAAAAGAACCTCCACGCATTCATTAGCCACCTTTACCCGCCTTTCTATATTTAGGTCATGGAAGCTTTTGCAAATTATCAACCTTTGGACTACGAGCACATTGCCCTTAATCCTCCGATTCAAAAAGTTGCAGATATAGATACAAGAAGTTCTTCCTCTAACCTCCCCTTGTACTTTGAACGAACTGCTCTCAAGCCTTTGATTCGGCAAGTTGCAAATATGGATTTGGGAAACTCTTCTTCGCAAACCTTTGCATGAGATGAAGCTGCGACTTCTTCCTCTTCTGCGGTTTCTAACTGGACAAGCTGGTCAACACCTGAGTCCTGGGATTTGAGGGAACGAATCAACCATCATTTTGTTGAGTTCACTGACCCTTTAGAATTTCCTTCTTACGCTCGAAGTTCAGTGGTCTACCCCTACGTGCCCATTGACCATCGACGTAGTTTGGAAGAGAATCTGCTTGTAGCATGGTACACATCCTCCATGCCTACAAAGATAATGCATGCTACCCGGCGCCTAGAAGAAGCACAAGGGTACAACCCATCATTCTTAGCCAAAAAGGTGAAGATTTGTTCTTTTGACTGGCTTGATTATATTAATGCTTTTGTTCCTTCCGCTCACGTGCCATCTCCCATAATAGAAGCATCCACACCTTCTTCTCCATCTTCTGAAACAGAAGCATCTATTTCATCTTTTGAAGCAGAACCATTTACCCCTTCTCCTCCAATAACTCTTTCCTAGACAGAGAAACTGAGGCTTGCCCTTCCCATGGATAAGGTCTTCTCACCTTACAAACCTCCACTATTCCCTACTCCAGCTGAGCGGAAACAAGCTCAACTTCTGCTTGCAGCTTTCTCTCACTTGCTCTTTAATGTTCTTGAGGACGCAGTTCCTCTTAAGAACTTTCAATGGGCTTGTGATATTCTGACTAGGAGCCATGTCCTTAATCCCCTCACCCAAGCAGAACTTCATATGTTCCTGGACCAACTTCCATTGCTCCTCTACTGGTATCGAAATTCCAAGGCTACTATGCAATCTTTAGACCAACTTTTGTCTCTTCGAATTCATGCCCAGTACGAAGCAGAAAACTTCATCGAAGAATTCGATGATTTCAAGAATAAAGATTCTGCGTATTGGGATGATTTGGTTATAGACGAACTGGAACAAAGATTAAGAGAGGAAGCTTTCGAAATAAAGGCTGAAGAGCTCTACTACAAAGTGAGAGCACATCAACTCATGCAGCCAACATTAGAAGAAATAGAATAAATAATAAAGAAAGAACAAAAATTCATTGATCACTGTTGGACCAAATTTCATGATCTTGTTATTTATTCCATTCCTTATTTTTATGAGCTTGAGTTTGTACCCTGATAGGGTTACTTGATGTAATTGCCTTGGCTTGAATACAAACAAAGTTCTTCTGTATTTGACATTGTTTGACTCTGTTTCCTTTTGTCTTTAAAAGCCAATTCAGAGCTTCGAATTGAACAATCTCATCCTTCGAATCTGGACTTAATTGTTTTTAATGAAACACTAAAAGGAACCAACATGTCTTTTTTCAATTTATGGAGTAAAGTTAACAATTCTGGCTGATATCATCTAGAATTAGTGCTTCGAATTTAACAACCTTACCCTTCAAAACTAACTATAACCAATATATGGTCATGGTTGATATAGCCAATCAATTTTAAATTGACCACTTTTACTTCAAAGAACAGTCCATGCTGTTTTAGTTTAAAAGACAATCTCCTTTTATAAAAACCAACGATTGGTTTCGATGTTTCGAATAGTAATTCTCATCCTTAAAGAATCCTAAGTTTTGCTTCGAAGGCCGTTATTTTCATTAATAACCCTCAAACAGGTCTTTAAACTCTTTGAAGTAGACCAATACTCGAGCATTCTAACATCTTTAAGCATGTAGTATGCTTCGAAGCCAGCTTCTGTATTTCAAAGCCGTTGTTGTTTGATTTTTTGGCGCCAAAACCTGGCTTCGAAGCCAAACATCTTGCTTTGAAGCTGGCATCATCATCCGAAATGTGCTTTTCCCTCAAAAAACTATCAATATTGAAAGAGACTCCTCGTATTCGGACTTTTAGTACTTAACGACTCACGCAATATATTTTTCAGACACAAAAAGCTTTTAAAACTCTTTTGTTTCGTGTTCTGAAATCACTTGCTCTTTTAACGCACAAACCTTCATCAGTCTTCCACTTCTCTCTCTACTCTTTTCTCCACTTTCTAAAAAAAGCGTATTATCAATGGCTTCTTCTTCGCCAAAAATGCCAGTCATAGAACGTGTGAGCTCATCTGTGGCCTTGAAAAAACTCATTGATGCAGAATGTGAGAAATACAAGGCTGGGGAGAAAAGCGCTATCGACGGGCGTATTTTTGTCCCTCGTCACCATGTGCAGCAAGATTATGTGCTCGGGCCCATATTCAAAGAGATCCTCACTGAGCTCCCAGCCCTATATCCTCGTCTGGAGAACCAATGTCTCCTTTATGAAGGTGGTCTCGACTGGAGGAACTGGAGAATCAGTCGCCCTCACCGATGCTGGCCCACGGTGAGACCAGAGTGGCAAGAATGGTACGACCGGGTCATTCCTACTAAGACACTGGACCTCCAAGAGCTCTGCCTTCTCGACGCTCTCCGACTATCTAAGGTAACTATCTCAGAGGACCCTTTCCTAGTCCCTGCTGCTTTATGTTTTTGGAACCCTATCTTCAATTTTTTTCAATTTAGATGTGGGATGATGGCCCTTACTGTTCTTGATATTTTCCATCTACTAGGAGTATCCCCTATTGGTACCCCAATTACGCCAGATTTCCCTGACTTAGCAATCCCTTTCTCCCTCCCTTCTCTTAACTCATCTTACAGTGATTTTGTTAAAACTGAGAATAAAAAAGAGGGCCTGGTGACCGATAGGGAATTCTTTTCCTTCTTGTTATATTGGCTTTGCAAATTCCTCTTCTGCACCTCCTCCCAAAGAATCATGCATGAATTTGCCCCTCTTGCCAAAGCCTTTGTTTTGCAGAAAAGGGTAGCCTTGGCCCCATATGTTCTAGGCCATGTATATAGAGTTTGCTCCATCTTTTGTGAAAAAACCCTTAGATGCTAATCAAGGGGGGCCATTCTAGATCCTTCAGCTTTGGCTTTTCGCCTATTTTACTGAATTGCAATCCAAATGCCTTAAATTTTCTGGGTTACACTCTCTTACCCATGGCATAAGACTGGCCAATACTTCACTTACTCCCTCTACTTTCGCCTTTTATTTCTCTTTCTTCCATCAACTTCCAGTTGCCCTTCCTATTCACCATTTCCGCCCCTTCAAACCCAGCATTGGTCCAACTTGGTTGAATAATTTCCTAAGTGACAGGCTTTGTGCCTCGCCTGCTCACAAGGATATATGGGCTTCCCTTTTGATTCCCAAAGAGCTATTTATCGGGACCACGAACCCTAGAGCTTATAAATGCATAGCTAAGCCGTATTGTCCTGCTCAGTTTGCTAGACAATTTGGCTTCACACAAGGGGTCCCAATACCTCTCTGCAGCAACACCAACCTGAGCCTTACTAGGAGGGATTTGAAGGTTCGGAAATTGAGGTTAGAAGAGGCAACTTGCAAGTTTATAGATGACTTAGCCAATTTTGAGTACACCCCTTTCATTCCTCAAGGTACTATATTGAGAAGATACCAAAATTGGTGGGTGAGCAATATGGAAGTCCATTTGGCCATTTCACCTCAAAACCTACTAAAGGTGTTAGATGTGCCCAAGCCCAAGGGAGCTGGGATTGCTATTTCTTCCACTGTTTCAGTTGCAGTACCTGCTACAACTCAGTCCATTCTTGCTGCCTCAAATCCTCCTAAAGTTGTTTGAGCTGCTTCGAAGAAAGGTATATCCCTTTGTTTTCTTCCCTTCGATCTCCCATATAATGCTTGTTATCTTATCTTTAATTCTTCTTCCGTGAAGGTGGTCAACAGCAAAAGAAGAGGAGACTCCTTGAGTTAGAAAAGGAAAAATCTGAGTTTCAAGTAGAAGAAGAAGAAGAAGAGGAAGAAGAGGATTAAGAGCAGGAGTCTCTCTTGAAAAGAAAGAAAAGAGTGACCGATTTGGCTCAAGAGGAAACGGCTGCTAGGGAGGCAGAGGAGGAGCTCATTTTTGGAGAATCCGGATCTCAGACTGAAGAAGTTGAGAAGACAATGGAGGAGCTGACAATACCAATTCAGAGAAAAAAGAGAAGAAAGATTACTGTCTCTCCTAATGATTTTGCTGAAGATTCTGATTCTGAGACAATTGCCCAAGCAATAGAAAAGAGAAGGAAAGTGACTGCTTTAGCTACTGGTTTGGTTTAAGATCCCATTCATGAAGCAATTGCTAAAGCCGTAGAACAAGAACATTCCAAGGCCATAGTTGTCTTCGAAAGGGCTGGGAGGAGACGGCAGCAACAATTTCTAAGAGAGGAAGCTGCTGCTGCTGATGCATTACCAAGGGAAATGGCAAGAAAGCAACAGACTGCCGAACATTACTCCCTTCGCAGCTCCCTGTCGAACCTTCAATATTGAGATTTAACATTACTTTATATTTCTCCTTTTGCAGCAACAACCACTGATCCTGTCCCTCGATTTGCTTCTTTTCCGAGCCTTGCTCCTTCCCCTTCTTTCAAGGAAATTCCAACTGCTACTCCATCTATGATGGCAGTTGATCCCCCTATTAAGGGTGCTTGTAGCTCTCCAACTCGAGGTTCATTGCCTTTGCCTACTTCCAACCCTTCTTCACTTGATTCATTGGTGGCTAGGACCATGGAGACTGCTAAAGATGCTCCATCCATTTCCCCTATCCCCATGCGGTCCTCTGTGCCTTCCACTACAACTCTTTCTGCGCCTTTCATGTCTATGGATGAGGTTGATGTCTTCGAAGCCAGACTAGCTAGTCTCTTCGACATATCCTTTACCTCTCCAACATTCAATGCTGAAGCTGAGCCATTAGCCTTGGCTGATTCCTTGCTGGAAATTTTTTAGAGTTCTTCTTTCTCCAGCAGCAAGCCTTCTGGACCTTTGATAGACTTGGACACATGCTTGGAACTATTAATTTCTTTTTCGAGGATTCCCTTCGAGGCTCTACAAAGGCTTATAATCAGAAATGGGTTCCCTCAATGCTGCAAAGTTGCTGAACAGTCCGGCATGAGTGTTTCAAGCCACCTATCTCAGGCAGCAGCCACTGTCGATTTCTACCTCAACATTTGTCATGCTGCCAAGGCTGCGGATGAGAAACTGGCTAGAGATCAGAGTTTTGTTTCCCAAGTGCATAGCGAAGTATTAACTCTGAAAGAACAACACTCCTCTGCCTCCCACTTTCGAGTCCAGCTGCTGGAAAAGAAAGCTCAGCTTGAAGAGGAGCTGGCTGCAGTAAATCAAGCCTTAGTTCGAACTGATAACAAATTGCAAATCACCAACCAAGGACTGGCTGATCGAAAAGAAGACATGGCTGCAGCTATTCATCTATTTTCCTCACTTAATAATAGGAAATTGGTTGTACAAAAACAATTGAGACAATGTAATGATTTCTGGGCCAATTTGTGGCAAAATGTACTTAATTCTTTATAAAGGAACAAATTTTTGTCTATTATCTGAGTAGTCTTGTATTCTTATACTTGGTTTTTGTACTTTACTCCTTGTGTTTCCCAAATGGTTGGAAAATAAGGCGTCAATGCCATTAATCTTTTTGGGATGTATATACCTATTCAAATTTCTCAAATGGTATGCTCCAAAAGGCAAAACTCTATGAATCTGATATGGTCCTTCCCAGTTAGGTGACCATTTGCCAAACTTATGGCTTTTAATTCCTATTGGGAGTATTGTTTTCCATACCAATCATCTTCATCAAAGCCAATGTGTTTGACTTTCTTGTTATAATTCTTGGCTGCTTTCTTCTTTTGGAAAAGAATGCTATTTAATGCCAAAATTCTGGCTTCATCTATGCCTTCTAACTTCAAGCACATACTTTGATGGTATTGCTCAGGATCTAACTGATCTTGGCATCTTACCCTCAGACATTTAACATTAATTTCCACAGGTAAAACTGCATCATACCCATACACTAAGACATAAGGAGTGACTCCTGTGCTTGATCTTGGGGAAGTTCTGTAAGCCCATAAAACATCCAACAAAAGATTATGCCAATCCTTAGGATTATCCACCACAACCTTTTGTATTCCTTTTTTCAAGGACTTGTTGGATGATTCAGCTTGACCATTGGCTTGTGCATAATAAGGTGTGGAATTAACAAGGCTAATTCCAAACTCTGCCACAAAAGACCTCACCATTTTTCCATCGAACACAGTCCCATTATCCACAGTTATGGTTTGTGGGATGCCAAATCTATGGATCAAATCTTTAATGAACCCAATGACTTCTGTTTGGTCTACAGCCTTGTATGGCTTGGCTTCGACCCACTTAGTGAAGTAATCAGTAGCCACTAGAATGAAACAATGATGCTTCGAAGAAGGTGGGTGTATTTTTCCCATCATATCCATGGCCCATCCTTTGAATGGCCAAGGCTTCACTACTGCATGTAGATCAGTTATGGGCACATGCCTTATTGTGCCATGCTTTTGGCATGCCTGGCAACCCTTTGCATATTCTATGTAGTCTTTAAGGATAGTTGGCCAATAGTAGGATTGCCTTCGAAGCAACCATCTCATCTTCACACCAGGCTGATGAGCACCACAGATGCCTTCATGAACCTCAGCCATAGCTGTTAATGTTTCTTTTGGACCTAAACATTCCAGCAACAAACCATCTCCCCCCTTTTTATAGAGAGCATTACCATATATCATGTATTGCATAGACTGCAATTTGATTCTCCTGCTGGCCTTCGAAGATGGACCAGCCAAGTACTGCATTATTGGATGCCTCCAATCTTGTTCTTGTAAGTCATTATGATTGATTTCCAAGACCACATTCCTTTTATTCAAAGGTTATATTAATCTTTGATATGTTGTTTGACTTATGTCCCTTTTGGGTATCATCCCTTCTCTTGAAGTTCGAAACTTTCTGAGCCACATCATTAGCTCTATTGTTCAAGAATCTTGGAATATGAGTTACATTTGCTATTTGAAACTGAGAAAGCAAATGTAATGCAACAACATAGTATGGCAAAATGCTTATGCTTTGACACTTGAAAATCCTTTTCACTTGGTTAACCACCAATTGAGAGTCTCCAAATTTGTCAACTGCATGTACTTGTAATCCAATAAGAATTTCTAGTCCCACAATTAAGGCTTCATATTCAGCCTGGTTATTGAAACAAGTGGCTTCATCCACTCTGAAACCATGTGTGGTTTCTACCCCTTGTTGAGATTTAATCACAACACCAATTCCAATTAAGCCATTGGCTTTCGATCCATCGAACCACATCTGCCATGGCTCAATACTAGCCATACCAAGCTCTATTATCTCTTGGCTCTCTGTTTGAGATGGATGGTCTACCAGAAAATTGGCTAAAACTTGCCCTTTTACTGCCCTTTGAGGGACATATTCTAGATGAAATTCTGATAAGGCTAGTATCCACTTGCCAATTCTTCCCCTCAACATAGGTCTAGATAACATGTATTTAACCAAATCTGTAGTTGCAATTACCAAGACAGTTGTAGGTAAAAGATAATATCTTAATTTCATTGTAGCAAAATACAAAGCAAGACACAGCTTTTTAACAGCTGAATATTTACATTCACAAGAATTTAAAAACCTACTAAGGTAATAAATTGCTTGCTCCTTGCCTTCTTCATTGTCTTGGGCTAAGAAGGCTCCCAATGAATCTTCTGTTGCAGCTATGTACAACTTCAAGGGTTTATTTCCTTTTGGTGGCATCAACATTAGAGGGTTGGCCAAGTAGGCTTTAATACCTTCGAAAGCAATTTGATGCTCTGCTGTCCACACAAATTCCTCTTCATCTTTCAGCCTTAACAAGGAAGAAAATATTTTAGTTTTCCCTGCAGTGTTAGAAATAAACCTTTGAAGAAAGTTAACCTATCCAAGGAACCTTTGTAATTCTTTCTTACTTGATGGAGGCTTGGTTTCAATGATGGCTTTAGCTTTATTCTGATCAATCTGTATTCCTTTCTTGTGCACTACATAACCCAAGAAGTTTCCAGATGATACACCAAAAGCACACTTTAGAAGATTGAGTTTCAACTTGAACTTCCTCATTCTTTCAAAAGCTGCTTCTAAATGAAACAGATGCTCCTCCATGGACTGGGATTTCACTACAATGTCATCAATATAACACTCTAGACACCCTCCAATGAGATCATGAAAGATAGTGTTCATAGCCCTATGATATGTAGCTCCAGCATTCTTCAGACCAAATGGCATTTTAACCCATTCGAAGGTGCTAATATTTCCAGGACATCTGAATGCTGTCTTGTGGATATCCTCCTCTGCAATGCAGATTTGGTTATAACGAGAGTGTCCATTCATCATTGATAAAACTTGATGCCCTGCTGAACTGTCTACCAGCAGATCCATTATAGGCATAGGGTACTCATCTTTGGAAGTTGCTAGATTTAAGTTTCTGAAATCGATGCATACCCTCATTTTGTCATTCTTCTTAACTACAGGCACAATGTTAGATAGCCATTTAACATACCTGGCTGTCCTAATAAAGCCTGTCTTGAGTAGTCTAAGAATCTCTTCCTTGACCTTCCGAATTACTTCTGGACTCATTCTTCTTGGTTTCTGCTTGTATGGCTTGAAATTAGGCTTCATGGGGAGCCTATGTTCCACTAATGACCTATCCAATCCTGGTAGTTCATTATAGGACCATGCACAGCAATCTTTGTATTTCTTTAGAACAACCAACAACTGGTCTCTGTCCAGAACATTCAAGCAAGCACTTATATAGGTGGGCTGTTGTATAGAACCTTCCTCTAAATTTACTTTTTCTAAGGGGTCTTGTGTCTAAGAACTTATTGAAGCTTCTTCCTTAGTTTCTTCGACCTTCGAAGCAACCTTCTTGCTTTGTTCTGCTCCCATGTTCTTTAGTTCAACATCTTTGCCCTCCTCCTCATAGACAAAATCTGTCCATAAGGCATCCTCCTCCTGTATCTCCTGGACTTTTGTTTCAATGTCCAATGCACAGTATTTACCAAGGGTCAAAATTCTGATCTGTTGCTGCTCCTGTTTGCAGCTAATTATTGTGGCTTCTCTCTCTTGCTCCTATACTTTCTGGACTATTGCTTTTACATCCAATGTTGAGAATTTAATCAGAGCCAAGGACTTGGCTTCTTGTTCTTCATCTCTTTGCCTATAACCAGGCATCGTTGTCATCCTTAACAACAATCTCTTCATCAGCACTCTCTTGGACTAAGTGCTTCAGGTGTGTCACTTCCTCATCAGCCGTCACTTCGGCTGGGCCATCAGCTTTCCTCGATAATCTTGGTGGTGTCACTCCCTCAATATACAACTTGGCCTCTGCAAAGTCTGCACAGGCTATGAAGGATTGAGGATCTGCATCAATCTCCTCTGTCTCTCCATTGCCCAAAGCCATCATGATTTTCTGATGCAAAGAGGAAGGCACACATTTGTTAGTGTGGATTCAATCTTTCCCAAGTAAAGCATTGTATTTAGCATTACTGTCGATTACGAAGAATGCTGTTATGCAGTCCCTGGTTCCCACATTCAAGTTAATGGGTATAATCCCCTGAGCCATCTGTCTGTCTCCAGCAACGCCAGCGATGGTTGTGCTGGTTGGGATCAATCTGGGATTCTTTTTCCCTAGTTTCTTCAAAGAAGATTTCGGTAGTAAGTTCACTGCTGCCCCATTATCTATCAGGACCTGATTCAATTGTATCCCATCAAAGAAAGCCTTGATATACAAAGGCTTGACATGTTGTGTCATAGAATTCGAGGGATATTCAAAAAGATATGAGAGGTTGATGCTCACCTCTTCCTCGCCCTCGCATTCAGTTTCCATCGGAGTAGCCATTTCAGACTCATCCTGTACCATACTCACTTGTGACTCCTCACTAGAGACTGGAATAGGATCCATGTCTTGGTCATCTTTGTCCTCCTCTTCACCCTGGAACTCGTGAGGCAGTATGTGTACTATATTGACTGATACCGGAGGAAATGAGCCAAACTGGATGGCTGTCTGTGCTTGTCTTCTTTCTTGGCTACCTTGATCAGTGACTTCAGCAGCATCCTCCATGCTGCACTCTGGCACTTTGTTGCTAACTGATTCCTTCGAAGGATCTTTCTCAACTGGTCCTTCAGCCATAAATGTTTGCTCAGCCATGAAGGCTTCGAACATTTCTTCCTCTGCCATTTCCTTCTTTTGGCTTATGCCAATCTCTTCTTCCATCTCGCTATTACTTTCCATCAGAGCCTTCTTCAACCCTGCTAAGTTAGCCTTCTCCCTAGCCTTTAGTTCAGAATGAACCTTGGCTAACTGTTCTCTGCTGCCAACCACTTTGTTATGTGGATTTGGCTTTGAAGCATGGTCTGACTTTGGATTCTTCTTTCCTTCTGTCTTGACCAGTGAAGAACTCTCTCTACTTTCTTTCAGATCTTGCTGGTACTGGGTGTATCTGCGTTGAATCTTCCTCCTTTGTGATCTTGAAATGACTGGAACCATATCTGGTTCCTTTGTCTTTGGGTGTTTAAGCAATATCCAATTGTTCGGAGCCACCAATGGAGGCTTGACCATCCTACCTTGGTTTCCAACATCCCTTTGGGCAGGCACTTCCCTAGGCTTGTTCTGCATTACAAACCAATCTGGGACCCCAGGTACCCACGAACTTGCTGACTCAGATGTTGAACTGCTTTTTTCAACCTTCGAAGCCATCTTCGAAGCTGGCTGTGAAGGTAAGTGTTTGGCTCTGACCTCATGTTTTGAGCCTGATTCAGACCTTCGATGAAGGTAGCCACTTTCTGTCCTGCGTGAGGCTGGTCTAGGAGGCCAATCCCTGGCTTTGATCCCATGAAATGAGCCTCTCTCCAGTCTTCTTTCAGAATGACTGCTCTCCATTCTGTAATAGTTAGGTGGCCTGGATTCATGTAAGGGCCTCTTGCCTTTAGCATGCATTCTGTCCATTGTAGGCTCAACCACTGGTGGTCACTGCCTATCACTAGCTAGATACGGCCTTTTGTTGTAAGCGTCGGTTGATTTAGGACGTCTCTGAACATCCCTGTAGTATTGCTTCCCATCAATTGGAAGCCCCTTCAACCATGTATAACTCAGTCTGCACCTGGGACACATCCTCTGCATTACAGCTGCTTCCAAGGAATCATCATCCAATGCTTCTTCCTCAGAGTATTTTCTCTGGTGTGAGAAACCTTGTCCAATAGTTGGTGGGTTTCTAGTATCTTTCTTGGTATTTGTCTGGTTGGCAATATGCATTTGCACATTGACCTCTTTCAACTCTTGCAGAGATAAATTCTAAAAGTTTGATACAACCACATTAACTGCGCTTTCTCCAACTTCTGGAAACGGATTACTGTCAATCCCTATGGCCTTTTCTGTTTTGGCTGGGAATTTCAAACTTCCTTTCCGAATTTGCTCTTGGATCCTGTCTCGAAAAAAATGCAGTTCTTAGTCGAGTGAGACCAAGAGTTATGCCATTTACAATATATTTTTCCTTTAAGTTCATCTGAAGATGACAGTTTTACTCCTTTTGGTAATTTAAGGAAATTGGCTGCAAGCAAATGATCAAAAATTTCATCTACTTTTGTTAGATCGAAAGAGTACTTTCTATGAAAGTCTTTCTTTTTAAACTGCTAGTCAATTGTTGTATCCTTATGAATTAATGCTTCACAGATTACAGGTTCTTTGCCCACAATCTCTGCTGCATCAATCTCATAATTTGGATCTTTATAATATGTCTTGTACGAGGCATTATTTCGATCTTGTTCCTCCTCTAGTAATGCTTCATATCGAGACACTTTATAGGTTAGTTCGACCAAATCTCTGAATTCAGTTGAGTCAAACTTCTTTCGAAGCCTGAATTCTAAGCCATTTTGAGCCCAGCTTACGAATTCTGGCTCTGGCAGTATGACTCTACATTTATTTCAAGCCTTTTTAAATCTGGTAATAAACTGAGTAGCCTTTTCTTCAGGCCTTTGACTCAATCTTACCAAGTCTGCCATGGAAACCTCTGGCTCCGATTAGAAGAATTGGGCATGAAATGCCTCTTCCATTTGTTGCCAAGTTTGAATGGAGCCAGGTGTAAGGTTGATGTACCATACAAATGCTCCCCCAGTTAGAGAATTTGGAAATAATTTCAGTTTCATATAATCATGATTAGTGAATTCACCGCATTGAGCAGCAAATCTAGCAATATGCTCTATTGTTGATTGATTTCCACTCCCATAGAAAAAGGGTAAAATC
Source organism: Camellia lanceoleosa (assembly GCA_025200525.1). Lineage (NCBI taxonomy): Eukaryota > Viridiplantae > Streptophyta > Magnoliopsida > Ericales > Theaceae > Camellia > Camellia lanceoleosa. Next base: position 208,344,774 of record CM045758.1, read on the forward strand.
TGGTATCCTGAACCCCCTTGGGTATTCATGTACCCTATTCACCCATTCTGGGTATGGTTTCCTGTATACAAGAGTCTGGATCCCCCGAGCCATCGGTCCACACATCTCCCTAACAATACCAGCAATTTGGTCCCTAGGGACTATATTTTGTGCCTGCTGAACCACTACTGGAGGGACAAACACAGGATTTGGTGGACAAACTTGTGCTTGCGGTCCTCTTGGTCCATAAGGTGGTACATTTGGGACTGGTTGCCCCTGTGGTGCATATTGCTGTTGGGGGTGTAGGTAACCCCTTTGAGCCTGTCCTGCGAAAGGGCCTGCAAAAGGTGCTGGAACAGGTGTTGTGTCCCTTCCATTTGCAGGCCAACCTTCCAACCCCCTGGGTATAAATTCGAATAAGAGATTATTATACCCTCTAGTGCCAGGTATGGCTTCGAACATGGGATTTGTAACCATTCTTACGCCAGTTTCTTGTACTTGGCCAGATCCACCAACTTGTGTGGTTTCATTGTTAATTACTGAGGCATTTTGGCTTGCTATAGGCCTCGAAATGGGTTCATACCAAGATTGAGGTGATGGTCTTTCATAGTTCTGGTTACTAGTTTGACCATTAGAGTATCCATTAACTTGCATAGGCTGTTTGTCTCTAGCCAATCTTTGTTGAGGGACATTTAAAACTTCTTCTGTGTGTCTTGTGTTTGTTGATTGGTGGTTATTCATTCGATCCAAAAAGGATATTGCCCACTTGTCCATTGTGTTCATTAATTGTTGTCCCATAGCATCTACTAGACCATCCCATGGATTGGTTGGCTGAGTAGATGGAACAGTAGATGGTCCAATTTCTTGGTTTCGTCTAATATTATGAACATATGGTTCTTGTCCCGAAGTACTGGTCTGTTCGACCATAGGTTTTGATAACATGGGAGTTTCCACAGGATGTGTTACCACATTATCCTCTGGATTAGGTATTTCTACCTCTTCTTCTACGTCTTCTTCCAAGCGTTCATTTTCTCCTTGTCGTCTTCGTCTAGCCATTTTAACAGGTCCCACTGGACGTGCCAAAAATATATGTTGGCTTTTTGGCTTTCGAAGGGTATTTTTGTAAATGTGAGCGTGCCAGCAAGGATCAATCAGTCCTTACAGAATTTATAATTACCAACCAATTATCAGACGATTGCGTTTTAGTTCTTTCAGCCTCAATGAAGAGGACTTTTACTGGTGGCTTGACTTAGGAGAAACTAAGTAAAATAACAATCAAATGACGAACAATTGAAGTATTTTATTAAAATGAACACTTACAATGATCCAAACTTAGCCTCGAAGAGGTTTACAGTGACGATCTACTTGAAACTACTCCTATGAATCGAAGTGTAGTGCAGGAATGTAAAGAACAGGTATTTAAAGTACAGGAATTTAAAGTGCAAGAAATGTAAAACTGGAAGAGAAAATATGAAGTAAATGACTGGTTTGTTGGATCTGAGTCTGGGGGTTTTTTCTGGGACCTTCCTTGTTATTTATACTTCTTAAGGATGACCTTCGAACTGCACTTCAAACCGTCGAATTGCTCTTCCATGATCGCTGATCATGTTGCCTTATAAGTAGTTCCACTATGCCATCACTTGCAGTTGAGCTTCCCTCCTGTATTTGAATTTGAATATGAATAACCGTTGAAGTCACGTCACCTTGCATCTCTTTATTGATTTAGTGTTACTCAGATCACGTGAGAACCAATATTAATCGCCACGTGTATGATCAGGATTGAAGACTTGAATAATCTCCCCACAATACCCTTTACTCTGCCACGTGTCGAATTGTAACTGGCTTTTACAAAATATGTAGCCAACAGTGACATATGATATTTTTGTGGGAGATTTATGTAGAAATCTTAATAAGTGGATTTATTATTCAATAGGTTATATGAGAATTAGGCATCGTTTGGTAAGTGCTTGTTTTAGTCTAAAAGTTAAAAAATTATTAAAAAAATCGAAAAGTCAATAACTTATACCAAAAAGTCAAAGATTCATTTTTCTCTTTACTTTTTTGCACATCTTTTCGTAAAAAATTAAAAAGTTATTCTAAACATACAAGTTTTTTTACCTCATATTTTAGTCAAAAATTCAAAAAATTACTAAAATAACATATTGCCAAACGAGGCCTTAATGATGTTTTTCATCAAACATTATTAAAAAAACATCACTAATTATTAATTTTTAATGATAGTTTGAAAATTGTTATAAAAATATTACTAATTATAAGTTTTAATAGCCGTTTAAAAAAATTGTCACAAAAAATGTTACTAATTTTTAACTTTTAACAACAGTTTAAAAAATTTGTCACATAACTAATTACAAGTTTTAACGACAATTTATTAAACTGTGACAAGAAAAATTACTAATCGTCAACTTCATTAGAACTTATTAGAATTCGTTTAGGAAGTGGGTTGCTTTTTGATTTTTTGACTTTTTAAATTTTTATAAGAAAAAAAATATAATAATTATGAATTAAATGTGATATTTTATTTTATTAGACTAAAAAATTTATTTTATTTTTTTATGACTATTTTAATTAAAAAAATCTCACCCCAAATCTATCTTCCCAAACAGAGGGCGTAGTAATTTAACTATCAACCTTTATAAATTAATAGAATACCCCTCATCCTAGACCTTAATGGATCCGAATTGTCATCAATCATTATGTTGGCGTCAATAATTTTTTTTTTGTTGAAGAAACTAATTATTTTTGGAAAGCTAATTAAGTATTAGCAATGTAGCCAAAAAATATAGATTGTTTATGTCCTAAAAATGCAAATTTCGCTACAATTGTCATTTTAAAAAAGAGAGAGCAAGAGAGGTCTACCTTTTTATTTTCCTTTTTTCAAGGGGTAGCCCTATTGCCAGGAGACTCTTGGGTTTTTTTTTTTAACTATATATATTTTAAATTGATAAGAGATTATTTACAATATAAAGAAAATTATATCCGAATAATTATAATCTAACAATTATAATATTAAAAAAAAACCTTAATAAAAAAGGTCCATAATAAAAAAAAGGGTAAATTACATTGACACTTCTTGAGGTTTATATTTTTTACAATTTTTTCCTTACATTTTGAAAATTACATCTCCCCTCTAAGGTTTAAAGTTTCATTACAGATTCCCTTCTTCAGTAATTTAATTTTTTTAAATATCAATTTTGCCCTTATTGGGTAAATTATATTGACACCCCTCACATTTTAGAAATTACAATCCCCTCCATAAAGTTTAAAGTAACATTACCAACTGTCCCCTTTGTTAGTATTAGTTAGAAAAAAAATTCATTAAAAAAAAATTAATTGGAAAAAAAATTAATTGAAATTTTTTTTTTGTTAGTAAAGTTTTTAAATTTCTGTTTAAAAATCAACGTAAACTCATTTTTTGAATTTGCGTTTTTTTCTCAAATTTACAAACTGAGACAATCACTTATAAATCAAAAAAATTATCAAATAAGTTTTTATGACAGTTTTTAAATTTTTTGTAAATATAAATTGAAAACTGAAAACGAAATAGTTACTAAACAGACTTGATGGTAAAAATGTCGTAAAATTAACAAATAATTAAATAAGTTACCAACGTAAGAAATGACTTATCAAAAGACTCTTAGGCTATGTATGATTTGATTTTTAGAATTTTTTTTAAAAAATTAAAAATTAATTTGATTAAGAAATAAAAAAATAAAAAATAAATATCATTTAAGAGTAAAAAAAAATTATCATTTTAACTTTTGGACAGGTTATATATATACGTATGACTATTTTAATTTAATTTATAAAAAATTATTTCTAACCACTTGAAAAATAAAAATTATGTAAAAATGATAATTATTTTTTATTTTTTATTTCTTAACCAAATTAATTTTTAATTTTTAAAATTTTTTTTTCTAAAAATCAAACCATATATAGCCTAAGAATCTTTTGATAAATAATTTTTTACGTTGATAACTTATTTAATTATTTTTTAATTTTACGACATTTTTACCATCAAGCCTATTTGGTAACCATTTCGTTTTCAGTTTTCAATTTATATTTACAAAAATTTTAAAACTGTCATAAAAACTTGTTTGATAATTTTTTTTTGGTTTATAAATGGTTCTCTTAGTTTGTAAATTTGAAGAAAAAACGAAAATTTAAAAAATGAGTTTACGTTGGTTTTTAAACAGAAATTTAAAAACTTTACTAACAAAAAAAATTTTCAATTAATTTTTTTAAAATAATTTTTTTTCCAACTAATACTAACCAATGGGGTAATTGGTAATGCTACTTTAAACCTTAGGAAGAGGATTGTAATTTCTAAAATATGAGGGGTGTCAATGTAATTTATCCAATGAAGGCAAAATTGGTATTTAAAAAAATTAAATTGCTGAAGAGGAAAATCTGTAATGAAACTTTCAAGCTCAAAGGGGAGATATAATTTCCAAAAGTAGAGGTGAGAAACTGTAATAAATATAAACTTCAGGGGTGTCAGTGTAATTTACCCTAAAGAAAATAATAAATAATACAACAAAGATACCCATAATGGGGGGATTGACCACCTGATCTCTAGAGCAATTTATTGTGAAACAACCAAGAAGAGTGCTTGTTATTTGCATAGGAGTCAATTTTTTTGTTCTAACAGTTTTCTATTCCTTTCTCATAAATCATTTTTCTATTAGGATCTTATTACTAACAAGTGTTTTTGGTGCCCAAAAAAACTAAAAAATAAAATTAAAAACACAAGTATTTTTTTTAACTATATTTGAAATGTTTTTTTACATAAATTTGAATATTAAACAATGTCCTACAAGATGTTAACCTTTGTCTTTCTATTACATGATTTACCTTTTTGACTTTAATTTTATAGTAAAAAATAGATGTGAGTAAGTAAAACAATAGCTGATGAACCTAAAATTCCCAATAGATAATTAGCACCAATAATTGGGAAAATTACTTGGCGTTCATGTTGTACCACATGGCACATGATCACAAATTATTACGATTATATTGTTCTTTCATTACTCAATATAAAATTATAAATTTTATATTTTTCACCAATTAGCAAAATTATGTGGTGCCAATGGGACATAGAACAATAAACCTTGAGACCTCTAATTAGAGGTGTCACTAGTGATATAACAGTGGGCTCCACCCACTGCCACAATGTGTGTTGTGTTTTTTTCTTTGTTTTTTGTCATTTTCACCTTAGTAGTGGTAGATTTAGAGCTCAATATTTAAAGAGGTGAATTACGTTAGCGGTCCTTATAATTTGAGATTTGTGTCATTTTGGTCATTGACTTTTCAATTGTGACATATTTGATCATGAATTTTGAATCTTGTTCCAAATAAGGACAATTGAAGATACCATTTGATTTTTCAAGGGTAAAACCGTCAATTTGATAAAATATAACTAATTTAAGAAAAATAAATGTCAAAAAAATATTTTGAAAATTTTAAAAATTATTTCTACCCACTAAAGATAAGTTTATGTAAAATTGATAAATCTTTTAGACATTTATTTATTTATTTATTTTACCAAATTAATTTTTATTATGTGTTTGGATTATAATTATGTAATGGGTGGTTGTTTTTGTTTTCATTAAATTAGTTTCTATTTTTTCAAAAGTCAAATATGGCGATAACTTAGATATCATTATTAAACCAATCCATTAAATTAAAAAAATCCAAAACTAAAAATATTTCATATATTAAATGTATCAATTACACATTAAAAGTTTAACAACTACCTATTACATAATCATCATCTAAACATATAATAAAAATTAATTTGGTAAAATAAATAAATAAATAAATGTCTAAAAGATTTATCAATTTTACATAATTTTATCTTTGGAGTGTAGAAATAATTTTAAAAATTTTAAAAATATTTTTTTGACATTTATTTTTGTCAAATTAGTTTATATTTTATCAAATTGACGATTTTACCCTCGAAATTAAGCAATGATATCTTCAATTATCTTTATTTGAAACAAGATTTAAAATTCAGAATTAAATGTGTAACAATTGAAAAGTTAAAGATTAAAATGATACGAGCTCCAAACTATAGAAATTATTAGTGTAATTTGCCCTGTTCAGAGCTCCAAATCATTACGGGGACAGCGAATAAATTTTTGTAGATTGGATCACTTCACAAGTTTAAGTTCCATAAATTTGTAAAGAAAAAAAATAGACTGCACAACATTTACTCTATTTGGTTGAGTTTTTAAAGCAATTCATGTGGTTTTTTTTTTTTTTTTTTTAAAATTTGTTTTGTTCATATTTTAGAGTATTTTTTTTTAAATGCACATAAGTTAAATGTACCTAAAAATTCAGTATATTTTCATTTTTTTTATGTATCTATTATTTTTTTAATAGACTTTTTAACAAATATTTTAGTCTAATTTTTTATTTTTTATTTTATATTTTAAATGCACATAAGCTAGATGTACCTAAAAATTAATAAAAATTAAAATATTTGTCAAAAAAATCTATAAAAAAAATAAGAGATACATAAAAATAAAATAAAAATGTACTTAATTTTTGTATATTTTTATATTTAATGAATATTTTTTAGATTTTTATACAAATATTTTAATTTTTAAATATATTTAACTTAAGAGGATCTAAAATGTTTTAAAAAAATGCTTAAAATATTTAAATGTTCACTTTAAAAAAAAACCTCAACAATCATATATACATTATTAAAAATAGTGTTTTTCTCTTACTTAAGTGACAAAATCTAAAGACTTACTTGTTTAAAAAAAAAATCCACATCATCATGTCATTTCCATTTAGATATAAAGTTCTACACAAATTTAATTTCAATTATAATAACCAATTTTATATGGACTCTATTTGAGAAATACTTATTTTCTATATATATAATTATAATTTAATTATTATAATAACCAATTTTATATGGATTCTATTTAAAAAATACTTATTTTTCATCTATATAACTATAATTTAATTGTTATGATATTTGAAAAAAATTATCCCAATATCCCACATCGATAAAAAAAGGAAAAAATGAGTTATTCATTTATATAAAATGAGCCTTATACTTTTAAATTTTAAAATTAAAATAACATTTAAAAGTTTTAATTAATAATTAATTTTTGTATATGTTAATTGGTCTTTTGACCTAACTGATTAGATTGAATCGTTTTTGATTTAACTGCTTCCCTGGTTTAACTGCGATCTTAATTTTTATCAAAATATATTGGTCAGATTTGTTTGATTTGAAATAAACTACAGATTGACCTAATTAAAGATTAAATATTTAATATTGTTTGATTCGAAATAAACTTTTAACCCGAACAATTGTTAATTTTTATTTTGCAAAATCCCATATCAAAAAAAGAAGGAAAAAGTGAGTTGTTTTTCTTGCTTAGGTGGCAAAAGCTAAGGACTTTTTTTTTTTTCTAAAAAATTCACAGTAGCATGCCATTCCCATTTACATATAAAATTCTATACAAATTCAATTTCAATTATAATAATCAATTTTATATGAATTCTACTTGAGAAATACTTATTTTCCATATATATGATTATAATTTAATTATTATATCAACTTATTGTAGTGTTATACATGTTTTAATTTAAGATAGTTTAAATTTTAAAATTAAAATAACATTTAAAAGTTTTAATTAATTAATTTTTGTATAAATTGATCTTTTGACTTGGCTGATTAGGCTGAATCGTTTTCAGTTTAACTGATTCTCTAGTTTAACAACGATTTTAGCAATTTTATCAAAATGTAATTGTTAGATTTATTTAATTCGAAATAAGCTAAAGATTGACCAAATTAAAAATTAAATGATTGATATTGTTTGATTCAAAATAAACTTCCTATCCAAATAATTGTTAATTTTATTTTACACAATCTCACATTTGGAAAAAAAGAAAAAAATGAGTTGTTTTACTTATATAAAGTAAACCTATGCTCCCATTAAATATTGTAGTGTTGTGCATGTCACAGTTGAAGACAGTTCAAATTTTAAAATAAAATAAAATTTAAAATTTTTAATTAGTTATTTTTTGCATAAATTGATTAGTCTTTTGGCCGATTTTAATGATTTTATCAAAAAATATATATTGTTTTATTTCTAAAAGGTTTGTTTAAATTTTATGACAGGCTTTAACATAGAAAAAGCTAAAACTTAAAAAAATTATTAAAACAAAATTTATTTTTAATTTTATCATAAATATATATATTTTAATTTATTCTATTTTTTTCTTTACCAATTAAATTATGACATCTATTTTTTATTATGAACTTAGAATATACAATTAATGACATAACAACTGCAATATATATTCTCATAAAATGATTAAAATTTAATTCATTTTAACTTTTTTTTATATATTTTTAAAATAAATTTTATGTTATTATTTAATTTTAAAATTATTTTTAATTATTTATTTAGTGGGTGCATCACACGGGGGTTCATATGCTAGTTATATTTAAAAGCCATTAACCAAACAAAGTGGTTTAAACTTGTCATTATTTGATAAGTTCTCTTAATTTTTAATGAGATTAAACTACATTAAATAAATATGAGTAAATTACTAATAGGTCTTAATAGTTGAATTTAATTTTTATCAAGTTCTATTAAAAATATGTCGTAGTAAAATTATTACTAAAAATATTTTTTTATGACGATTTTTTACTTATATCGCTAAAAATTGACAATCAGTGATTTTTTTTTTTAAATTGTCGCTAAAATTTACAATCTGTGATGTTTTTCTATGACGAATTTTTTAAACTATTGTTGAAAGTTGAAAATTAATGACTTTTTTGTGACGACTTTTTTAAACTGCTGCTAAAATTTATAATAAATGACATTTTTGTGACAAATCTTAAACTGTCGCTAAAAATTAAAGATTAGTAACGTTTTTAATAATATTTAATAAAAAATACCATTAATTAATACATAATTTATTAGACAAAAAATTCACATACACGTAAGCCCCTAAAGTATTAACAACATAAATAAATTTTTTTGTAATGATTCTCGATAAATATGGGACCCATTACCATTGATGTGGAGTCGCGTGCTGTTACAGCATTTTTTTTTCTTAAAATGTCTTCTGCATGATAATTAATTACTTTATTTCTATTTATTCCAGGAACAAAACAACTTAAAAATTTAAGGAATCAATGGAGATTTCATTTTCATAGAGAATAATAGTTAAATAATTTATTTCTCACATCATTTGGCACAATTCCAAGGATTTCAACCTAATTAATTATTATTATTTGTTACAACATATCTCAATAAAATAAAATAAAAATAAAAATAAAAGTTTTGAGATTATTCAAGTAAAAGTTTTGTAAGCATTAAGGCCTCTTTTGGGTAGTTAATATTTTAGCTACAAAAAATTAAGTTTTTTCTAAAAAGGGTAAAAAGTTAAAAGAAAATTCAATTTATATAAAAAAGTAAAAATTTCTTCTCATTTTTACTTTTTATACATTTTTTCGTTCAAATTTAATTTTTTATTTTTAAATATACTAATTTTTTACCTAATATTTTAATAAAAAATTATAAAAAATTACTTAAAAAAAAAAAAAAGTTACTTCCCAAACTATTCATAACAAATAAATAAAAATTCATCGCACAAAATATTTGCCTCACTGTTGTAATTTCGAACACGCGGATTTTGTCGCAGTACTTTTCATGCATGAATGTGTGATGCACCGCATATATATAGTGGTAGATTCGTAATAAAGGTGTAAAATAGGGCTGAAATTTAGTGCCCTTCATGATTCGTACATGTAATCAATCAATCATGCATGGGAAGTGAGCTGCAAAATCTCATCAGGAGGGTTAAGCTGCACACGTGTACGGTGATAAGGCCCTGACTCCCGTATAGAGTGCGAAGACTTCTCGACTTTGGCGTGAATTCAGGCGCAACCGAAATAGTTACTGCTAAAGTGCGCCGGGTTGGCAAATGCGCCACCCTCTCCATTTCCAAAAATGGCCTCACAATACATACATAGATACATACATACAGATATGTCTGCGCTGTGGTCATCCTTTCTGGTGCTCACCAAAGTTGATTTGGCGCTATAAATGCTTCTATTCTATACAGAGAGAGAGAGAGAGAGAATCTGACAGTGATGGAGGGTTTGAGGAAAGGTGGTTCTGTATGGTGGACCACGGTTTTGGTGGTGGTGGTGGGGATGCTAACCTGTGCAGTGAGTCAGCCACCGCGGCGTCTCACGGTGGGAGGACGAGTGGGTTGGACAAAGGACTTCAACTACACAGAATGGTCGATTCATAAGCAATTTTACGTCGGCGATTGGCTTTGTAAACCTCTCTCTCTCTCTCTCTCTATATATATATATATGTTTGATTGTTGTGTTAATGAAAACGAATGTGTTTGTGAATGCATTAAAAGTTGGTAATTTATATGCTTGAATTGAGTTGATTGTTCTAATTTTGCTTTGGCCTGAGTTTCATCATTTCGCGTTTTCGTATGTTTCTATCTGCGAGTTTCGTATCATGGAATTTATGATTTGGAAAATGGATTTGAAGTTCATTGTGTAGTTCAAAGTTTGAAACTAGGGTAACGTCCCTCTATTAAAATTAGCGTAAAAACCTGAACGCAAGCTCTAGATTTCATTTCATCTCCTCTTTTCAGAAAATTTTCCAGACAAGGAAACTTCTGGCTTTTCCTTTTTCCAAAACTTTCTGAGATAACAAACGCTACCCTTCTCTCCGATTAATTGGTGGGTTTTGTTGCTGTTTCCTTGATTGGAATTTATTCCTCTAATTTTTCTTTAATTTCGTAAGGTAAATATTCAAATGCTTCCTTAAGGGCCAGGTTTTTCTCCAGTTCAATCTATGGATCACTACGGGTCTTGTTTCGATAATCTAAAATTTTCAATGTGCTTGTAAAATATCGCATTGATTGGATATTAATAGTTATTTGATTCAAATTTCAGTCAATGATAAATATAATTTTAAAATAAATTATTGACAAAAATCTAATCTGATCGAATAGTTATTGATATTTAATCAATGTGATTTTTTATAAGAATAAAGTACTCAACAAACTTTACACATTAAAATATTCAAATTATCAAAACAAAATTTATAATAAACTCCACAAATCCAACAATACCGTCCAGTCCACTGACCACTACCGTAATACGTTTAGGCATGAGTTATACCATGAAAACCAGTTCAAAGTGTATGAACAGAACATCATTCAGTTAGATAAATACAGTTTATTTATTTATTTTTTAATGAGAAGCAAGTGTTTTGTGTTTTGTATTTTGTGCAGTCACTTCTTTTTTCTTTTAATTTATAATATGCAAATTTAGTCTAATTAACTAATGGAGAATATTCACAATCAACAATGATTCATACCACAAAAAAAAGATCACTAACAACACTAATGTATTGAGAATGTCAAAAAAAAAAAAAAAAAGGCATACCCACTGCCACATCATTAGTGATGCTATTAAAGTATCACTTTTAGTGCTCTCAACTATTTTTCTATTCACAATCAATCCTAATTATTAATTAAGCGTTGCTAAACCCTTGTATATCACATTCCATCTGTCAAAATTAGTCTCACCTCTTTAAGAGTGGGTCCTGCTTAATAGTAGTTTGGAGAAACTACATATGAGTGTAGTTTTCTAAAAAAAAAATCAAATTAATGAAAAACTTTACAAATTTTAATAAATGAATCTATAATATATTTTTTTATTAATTTGTAAATATTTTTTCAAATTCCTACTAATGTGTAATTTTTCCTAGTAGTTTTCATATGTGGCACACATACTATTCTTTAAGGCCCACTGTGAGTATTAAGGAGAATAAATGTGCTAATAATATATATGGAAAATGGAAAATGTCTCGTAACTCAAATTTTGTGGCTCAAAAGTGGCTCAAATGGCCAAAACGACGTCGTTTTGGCCATTTTTATATTATTCTGTACTCAAAACGACGTCGTTTTGACCATTTGAGCTACTTTTGAGCCACAAAATTTGAGTTACGTAGCATTATCGAATATATATATACACAATAATGCTAGAATGAATTAATAGTGTAAGCGGTTATCCAAATTCTAACTAGTGAATTGATGTTGGCATTTTTACCCTCTATCTTGATTATAATAGAATTTAGCAACGGCAGATGATCACAATCCGTAGAGGACATGTTTTTAACCCTCTATCTTGATTGTTTCTTCTTTTCTCATTTTGAATTTGGTGAAATGGTAACATTAAAACTCAAAGGTAGTGTTTGGTTTGATTTTTAAATCATAATTTAGATTGAAAAATTTCAAAATTCATAATCAATTTTTTTTTTTTTAGAATTCAATTCAAAAATTCTTTTCAAAACTCTATTTTTTTTAAAAAAATTTCAAAATATTTTTTTTATTATTTTGTTCTTTAAATATATTTTTTTAAATTTTCGAAGAAACATGTTTTGTTATTTTTTTGAGTATTGGCCAAATAATTTGTTATGATTTATATATATATGGGTGATCCAATTTTATTATTATTATTTTAAATAATAATAAAATTAAATATCTAAAATAAAAAAAAATATTTAGAGTATTTAAAAAATTAAAAAAATTAAATATTTAAAATAAAAAATATATATTTTAAATAAAAATATTTTTTTAAAAATTTTTAAAAAATATAGCGCATAAATGTAGTAAATACAACATACATTAAAAAAATAAATATTTTCAATAAAAAATATTTTCCCTAAAAACATAAAAATAAGAAAACTTTTAAATATTAAAAAAATAAACCCAAAACAATTTCAAAACTCATAATCAAACAAATTTTTTCTTGTCAAATCTCATTTTAGAAACTTATCTTTCAAAATATAACTAAAAATTTCAAATCTTATGTCAAAAATTAAACCAAACAGAGCCTCAATAATCAAGCACCACTACCCTCAATAATCAAGCACATCTTCATGCAGTACCAGATGACAGCTAACTAGAACTCAACAATACTACTTATCTAGAAAAGTAACCAAAAAAAATTACATCTATGAATCACATTTATTAGGAGTATGATCCACACTATCAATTTTAAATCGACACCATACACATAAGCTTCGGGATAAAATTCGGGTAGAATTTCTGGGCACACAGCATTTTCCAACCGGAAATAGCAACATTATGCTCTTATTTGGCTTCCCAGCTAACCATTATTTGGGATGCAACAAATTCAAATTAGTGCGTGACTTTAAAACAATTCGATTACCTTTGACAATTGAATGCTGAATTAATCTGTGTGGAGAAATCTGAGTTACAGTGTCAATTCTGCTCTGCTAGTCTCAGTTTTCTTCCTAATGACAAAACTGTATTGTTCTGACTTCAATATTTTTTGTATTTCATTGTAAGATTTTGTGTTTGACAAGCGCTACTACAACGTGCTGGAGGTAAACAAGACGAACTATGAGAACTGCAATGACCAGAACTTCATCACGAACATTACAAAGGGCGGGAGGGATGTGTTTGAGCTCAAACAAGCGAGGCCTTATTACTTCCTCAGCAGCGGAGGCTACTGCTTTCACGGTATGAAACTGGCCATCAACGTGGAAGAATATGTACCTCCTCCGGCAGCTGCTCCAACCATAAATGGTGGTTATATGAACAATGACAGCCAAATAATCCTAACCATTGTGCTTGGGATTACTTTGGTATGTGCCTTACTTATGAAATTGTATTAGCTGCTCATTATAATATCATTCGAACAAATCATAGAAATGATACTTTTGGTATGTTTGTTTCCCTTCTGATAGTCACAGGTAGTAAGAATGGGTTAGTATGTGAAAAATTTATCGGGTGAATTGAAAGTTGTTGCTTAAATATAGTGAGAGCATGAAAGTGTGACTCTTTCCTTTCTTGGTTGCTTGTAAAATTTATATCTGATATGCAAGTTTGCTGTTCGAGGAAACAATTGTCCTGCTACAGTTGTAATGTTTTAAAATTTCTAGACTGACTTGGCTTGTTTTAAAGTTTATTGTAGGATGAACTGCATTGGTTTGCTGTAATATTGACCCCAAAAAAGAAAGGGCAAGAAACCTAAGGGTGTGTCTAACAAATTTTTCCTCTCTTTTGGGGATGAATTGAAGGGCTAAAATTCCTTCATCCTATATGTGAATTATTTCTACTATTAGCTTCTCCCCATCTACAGTACAAATTTCTTCATTTTCCAAAGTGTCTCTCCCGATTGAAGTGAATGGGACTCAAATATAAAATTTAATGGTTGAAATTACAGTAGTGTGATCAAATGGCTCTCAATCTCAAGAGATAATTTGCAATTAAATTGGTGAATGAAACACATAACCGGTCCAGATGAGGATCAGATCCGACATAATTTAATCCAATTTTGACAAATTAGATAAGAGGTAATTAAAATCTGAATTCATTTTATCCAATTACCCAATTCAAAAATTGCAAGTAACATAGCAATGGCACTTAAGGAGGAATTTCCCAGACTGTTTTCCTTATCCAATAATCAACAGGGAGTGGTAACGAGCTTCTTCCAGAGAAGGGCTGGCTAGTGGGATTCAGAAGGGCTTTTCTGGCCTGGGAGGAACAGGAGGCTAATAGACTTTACACTTTGCTTAATAATGTCCCTACACCTTGCAGCAACAAAACAGATGATTTGATCTGGGAGGCAGACACATCTAGGAGGTTTATCGTTTCTTCAGTCTATAATTGGTATGATTCTTTTCTTGGCCCTAAGCTGGATGTGGTAGGATCAATTTGGAATAACTATGCTCCACCTAAGGCGCAGTTTTTTGGATGGTTGGCTTGACAAGGTAAGGTTAAAACTTCTAGTTTTCTGCAAAGAATCGGTATCCTTCATGGGAATGCATCTACTGTCCATGTGTTTTGTCAAAGTGAGATAGAAACAGTGAACCACATTCTTCTTTTTTGCCCTTTTGTATGGCGGCTTTGGTCAAACATCATAAAATGGTGGGATTTCCAGTGGGCTATGCCGGGCTCTGTAAATAGTGTGTTGCAGTGGTGGTCAGGGAGTAGAATGAAAAAGTTGGAAAAGAAAATTTGGGCAGCTATCCCTGTAACCATCCTGTGGTCCATTTAGAAGCATAGAAATGAGTGTGTGTTTCTTGGCATACAACTGAATTGGGATGATCTGTGCGACATTGTGAATGTGAGAGTAGCAATGTGGTTAAAGGCCTCTCCAATGGATGTGGTGTTTTCTGCATTTGATCTGGTGTTTAATTTGCAACAAGTGCAGTACTGTATCAGAAATGGTGGTCGAATCCGTTGTTAAAATGTTATACCGTTGGCCTATTATGTTCTGCTGTCAATTTGCTGGTTCACTGTTGGACTGCTATGGCTGAGGCTTTGATTCTATGGTTGGTTTTTGGGAGCTAGTGCTGGGTGGGTAAGTTGGATACAGGTTTGCGGAACCGTGGTGCTCTGCTAAGTAATTCCAAATTTCTCTGCTGAGTCTGTTTGTTTACTTTGCTTGCTTTGTTGGAAACTTATTTTGTTGGGTTATAAAACTGATAGGCTAGGCAGATTTGTTGGACTGAAGTTGGATTATTGCTGTATAGTGGTTGAATCTGTTGTCAATTTACTGTGTTTTTGGTTCCTATGGGAAGAAGTCTGCTGTCAATTTACTCTGTTATGGCTGATGTTTTGGTTCTATGGTTCCTATCAAAGTTAGCACATTCACTTCTGCTGCTGGCTGTTCATTCTGGATGCTGCTGGTTGCTGTGATGATGGCTGTTGTGTTGTTGGACTATCCCTGGCCATTTATAGCATGTTGTGGTGCTCATGCTGCTGTTTTTATAGGTAACAGAGTGGAGAGTTGTAGATTGGCTTGTAGCAGTCTGTGAAGGCAGTGCAGAGGCCTGCTGAGTGTAGGAGTGACTGATGGTCAGCTTCTACCCAGTCTGGTCTGCTGTTTGGATGCTCCAGCAAAGGGTTTTATTGTTGTGTTTGTTTAGTTTTGTTTCTGTGTTGTGCTGGGTTGATAATTCTAGTTTGGTGCTTCTGTGCTGTTGCTGGGTTGGAGGTGGTCTACTCAGTTGGCTGGTTTGACTGTGCTGTGGCTGTGCTTCTGGCTTGGAGTGTGCTGTGGCTGTGTTTCTGGTTTGGTGCTATTTATTGAAGTGTTCAAGAATCTGCCATGGACTGCTGGGCACGTTTGTCAACAGTCTTGCTTAGAAAGAGGATTTGATCTGTTCTGCACCAGTCTTGCAGTGCTGTGGTTGTGCTTCTAGCTGCTGGTTATTTGGCTATTTCTCTATTTCTCTTTGTTTTGGTTATTTCTCTCTCGTTGGTTTCTCACCAACTTGGGGTGCTAGCAAATGATTGGATGGGTTTTATGGTACCAATCTAGTTGGGATCATTTAGCTCATTGTGATGCTCATGCACTCCTCTTTTTTTTATTGGTGTAATTTATTTTGTATCTTGTATTAGTTTTTACATCAATAAAGTTTCTTTTTTGCTGATAAAAAAAAAAAAAAAAAAAAGTCAAAAAGTCACTATTCTATTTAAGTCACATCATCTTATTTAAATCATATCACCTCTCTACCACATCACTTCAAACCCAATCCATACCAACCCATATTTCATAAAAAGTCAAAAAGTGCACTTATTTAGAACATTTCAAACCACCCCCAAGTATTCTGATAGAGAAGTTTGATCTTTCATCAAAACAACGATGGACCGGGCAGACGATCGGGCGGATGTTGGTTGGTCAACCAGCCTAGAGTTAGTCCGGGGACAACCGGTGGTAAAAATCTAATGGTTATATATGAACCGTGATTTGATGAAGTTTCCAAATGTCTTCAATTTGGTGAATTTTGTTGATATCCTCGATTTGATACTAATCGGATGAAACTATTGGAATAAAAAGAGTTATTTTTTCATCAAATTTAAATTTGATAAAAGAATTGTTGAACCATTAGAGATGAAGGTTCAATTTCTCAAATCACATAATAACCAAAACAATCATAAAATATTTTTATATGGCATGCGTGACTATTGCATTCAAATTCAATCTAGTCCTAAGTAGGAATTGGAAACAATTAATATGCAATATAATGTCAATATATTCTAGTATCCTACCAAGCTTCTCCAATGTCCACCCACGTTCAAAACCGCTTCGTCTCCGAAACTTTATTGTAAATAGTGGCCGCCTGAGCTACTACTCCGGCGATATCAGCCGCTGTGCCGGGAACCAACACGGTGGTGCTCTGCTTCAAAATCTTATCAAACGCTTCAATGTACTGCTCTGCAATGCTCAAACTCGTCGCCTCAACCCCTCCGCTTTCTTCAATAGCTTTCGACACTTCTTGAATCCCTTTCGCAGTAGCTTGCGCGTTCATAAAAATGGCTTCCGCTTCTCCTTTCCCAACATTCTCCTGCGCAATCTTCAAAGCTTCGGATCCCAAAATCACCGCGTTCTTCTTCCCATCCGCAATGTTAATATCGTCTTGTCTCTGCCCTTCGGAAGTCAGGATTTTAGCTCTCTTCTTCCTCTCCGCCTCCGCCTGCAACTCCATCGCCTCCTTCACCCCTTCCGGCGGATTCACGTCCTTGATTTCGTATCGGAGACACTCCAATCCCCAATCCGTACGTAGAGGCCGATCGTTGATCGAATCTAGAATGCACTTGTTGAGCGCGTCTCGCTCTTCGAACGTCTTGTCCATGGTGATTTTTCCAAGCTCGCTTCGCATGGTGGTCTGCGCGAGCTGTACCACGGCGTTAATCGGGTCCTCGACGCCGTACGAGGCTAAGATTGGATCGATGATCTTGATGTAGAGCACGCCGTCAATGGTGATCGGCACGTTGTCTTTGGTTATGGCGGTTTGATCGGAGATCGGGATCGCTTGTTCTTTGAGAGAGTGAACATAGGGGATTTTGTAAACGAAGGGAAACAAGAAGTGGAGACCTGGGTTTAGAATTTTGACGAATTTTCCGAATCGTTCGACTATATAGGCCTTCTTTTCCGGGACGAATTGGATGCCCAAGTTCATGGGAGATCTGATTTTGTATTTATAGGAATGGAAATTGCGAACGGCCGAGGGGGTGAGGATCGATGATTGATAATAATCCGAGAGTAGTGAGGGCGGTGGTTCCTTGAGGATCAAGGATGATGATGAAGTTGAGAGGTGTCTGCAATGATTGCTGGCCGATTTGATGTGCTTCTTCAAGGATTGGATCATGTTGAGAGAGTTTCCTTTGAAGAAACTCATATTGTTTTGACAGATCGGAACTGGGTCTTGTGGCTTCTCAGAATTGGGATGTGAAAGAAGAGGGTTTTAGGAGTCGTGGTTAAACCCTATCGCAAGTTTCTTGCTGGACAAGTTGTGTAGAACTTTTATGGGAAAATATCAATTCAGTCCAAATTTGAAAAAATTATTATATATTAATGATAAACTCTATACGTATTGAAATATTAAAATTATAAAATTTTCATGATTGTGTAAATATATACTCCCTCCGTCTCATAATATTAGTCCCTTATTCCATTTTTTATTATCCCAAAATATTAGTCTCTCTTCAAAAATCAAGTACAAAAATAATATAAATTTCTTATTTTGCCATTCTTTTAAATTCATAAATAATATAAAAAGGGGGTATTTTTTTCAGGTCCTTGGTATTATGATTTTTTAGCATAAAGGACACCAAATATTTTCATAATGTCTAAGGTCCATCAACAATATTTTCATAATGTCTAAGGTCCATCAACCTTGATCTAGAGAAATTTCAGTCCAGAGAAAATTCAGTCCAGAGAAAATTGGTCCAGAGAAATTCTGGCCCAATTTCTCTGGAAAGTCTACAGCAATTCTAAATTTCTCAGAATTTCTCTGGCCCAATTCTTCATACAATTTCTTAGCATTTCTCTAATGCATTGGCTGAGTCCAGAGAAATTTTGAATTTCTCTGATCCAATTCCTTGGCCTCCTTAGCCTTTCATGAACACTGCCAGAGAAATTTCCTTATCCTTCAGAGAAAATTGAGTTGGTCTAGAAAAATTCTTTGGTCTAGAGAAATTCTCTAGTTTCCAAAGCTTCCACATATTATAAGAATAAAACACTGGAATATCTTGTCAATAATTGTCTTAAATCACATGTGATTTTCGTTTTGAGGGAATAAAATGAGCAACTTTGTAAAGAAATTTTAATCAATGGACAAAAAACGAAAAAAGAATTCAAATGAATCAGAGCACTGAGAGAAGAAATCTGTGGGTTATAAAATGAATTCAATTCTCAAGTTGACATCATTACACCTTTATACATACCAAAGATTCAAAAAACATGATTTCCAAACTAGAGAAAATTCACAGAGAAAATGCCAAATTTCTAACTAGTTCAATCCAAATCGAGAATTTCTTCTCATCAACCCAAGAAAAACCTAGCGGTTCAAACCCCGAGAATTTCTCTTTTTCAACAAGAAAAAAAAATGTTAAGATTTACCATTTCTTTCTAATAATAGATCATCCGAATCGACTTTTTCTTGCCCCACAAAAACTTGCCCTTCCTTTGGTTCTTTTTTCATAATTTCGAGCTCTCGGTATCCACTAGCTTCCATTCTGAATTGACAACATGTATATGACATCAACTTCACGGATCAAACATTTGGCTTCAAGATTAGCCTTACTCGATGGGACGTCATCGGATCAAACATTCACCACCAACCTTCATCAAATATCTTGCCTCCATATGGCTACCACACGAAGATGGATTATCTTGAGCTCTCGTGGATCACCGATCTTCAAGAACCCGATCAAACTACAATCGGGTTTAAAATCCTACTGAGTGCTGTGACACGGACCGCCCATTGCTTGATTTTATTATCTTCCCGAATCGGTCGGAGAGAGCGCGGCGGCGAAGAGAGAGGGAGCTGGAATCAAGCTGGGGAGAGGAGAGAGGAGAGAGAAGAGAGGAGAAGGAGACAAAATGGGTTTTGAACTTGTAGTTGAGATCGATGAGAGAGAGAGAGAGAAGAGAGAAAGATATCAAATTTATCTGTGAGGATCTTAGACATCAAATAATAATATTGTGGATCTATAAAAAGTACAATTATGACATTGATATTCTCAAAAAAATGTATTATCAAAGGGTAATTTTGGAAAATCAATTTTTTAAAAATACAATAATTGTACTATCAAAAAAAGTTAAATTTTCCAAAAGGAACCATTATTTTGAGACGAAGGGAATATATATTTTTTTAAAACAAACGTGTAATTTCTCAAACTTTAATTCTCTATTGTATAAAAAAATTATTGAAAATAAGGGATCGTTTGACAATAGGTTAATATAGTTGCACAAGGGTATTTTAGAAAGATAGTTAAAGGTTGACTTTTTGACTATTTAAGCTCTTTTTATCGTTTTATGTGAGAGATGATGTAACTCAAAATGAGTTAAAAGCTAACTTTGGATTTTTTTGACATGTTGCCAAAATAACATTAAAGTCATATATATATATTTCATTATTTTTTCATAAAAAATATATAATTATTGAAAAAAAAATTACCTTTTATGTGAGTAATTTCACTGATTTTGAATGTGAGATGGCAAAGAAAGTAAAATTTTACTTTTGCTAGAAGAAGAGTAATTTAAGGGGTGTTTCTATTTACACACCACTAATTTACTCATCCCATACTATTTTTTTTAATTTTTTTTATTACTATTCTGTCCACAAAAAGAATTACCAAAATATCCTCTTTTACTTTCTCTCTTTTCTCTCTCCTCCGAAGCCCTAACCAGTAGCTCTTCCTTCCATCGCCACCACCGCCAGTGACTTCCTCACCTTTTGCCGATGTCAACCTCTCACTACAAGAATTTTCATTTTTGGAGACTAAATTTTTAGTCGCCAAAAATCAATTTTTAGTCGCCGAAGGGCTTTAGCGACTAAATTATTTGGTCACAGAATTAGTAGCAGAAGAATTGTCAGGAAAGCTAATTGGCGACTAAAATTATTTTAGTCACCAAATGTATTCAATTACCGACTAAATTTTTAGTTGCCAAAAGGTTGAAAATAAAATTAAATAACAAATTTTCAGCGACCAATTTTTTTGTCGCCAAAAGCCTCAATTATTGTTAACGACTAAACATTTAGTCGCAGAAAAAGTTTTTAGTTACTAAATATATTAGTCGCCTAAAGTAAATACTTGTATTTTGGCTACTAAAATTTTAGTCTCCTACGGTCAAATTTTTTTGGCTACTAAAGATTTAGTCGCCTAAAGTCCCACATTTTTTGCTACTAAAATTTTAGTTGGCAAATAGTTTTGTTTTGGCTACTAAACATTTAGTCGCCTAAACTCCCACATTTTTGGCTGCTAAATTTTTAGTCGGCAAAAGTGTTTTTATTCTTCAGCTTTTGTTTTTAGCTACAAAATATCTTAGTCGGCAAATGTTTGATTTTCTTTTTGCTACAAAACTTTTAGTCGCCAAATGTTTGCTTCTCTTTTGGCTACAAAACTTTTAGTAACTAAAAATTTGATTTTCTTCTGACTACAAAACTTTTAGTCGCCAAATGTTTTTCTTTTCTTTTGGCTACAAAACTTTTAGTCACCAAATGTTTGATTTTTTTTTTTTTTTTGCTACAAAACTTTTAGTCGCCCAAACTATTTTCCCAATTTTTTTTTAACTACTAATTGTTTAGTCGCCAAAAATATGATATTATGTTTTATTGCAAAATTATAATTTATCCATAACCTGTCTATATTCCATACAACCTGTAATACGTATATAAACAAAATGATACATATACTATCAATCATTCCATAATCTACATCCGTATACAAAAAATAAATAACTTTAAATGTCAAAGTCCATACGAACCAACTATTGTCCAAACTAAAATAATAATTCCATACAAAATATAGAATCATACAAAAATCAAAGCCCTCTGTATATAAAAAATACATTTACTACAATGTGAAACGACCATTTGGCATGGTACAAATTACCATCGTAATCTGTACCATGACAAAAGGTGATGTATGTACCAAGACAAAAGTACATCTATGTACCATGACAAAAAGTGATGTATGTACTAAGACAAAAGTACATCTATGTACCACGACAAAAGGTCATATCTATGTACGACGACAGAAGGTGATCTATTTACCATGCTAGTAATTATCTGTTGGCTACCAAAAATTTTTTGTATCAGTAATAGTGAACTGCACAAAAGCCGGAGACGACAAAAGTATTATATTAGTTTTAAACAAAAGTGAAATTTCTTCTCCATACACCAAAATGGATTATCCACAAGTCCACACAACAAAGTCATCTACAAAAAATAAAATAAAAATAAAAATAGAATTAGACCCAAAAATGCCCACCTCATGAATGAATTTGGTAACAAGTGACAAATAACATATCAAAGAAGCAACCTTCCATGATGAATCAATTATCAGTCTTTCTAAAGTCTTTTGTTATAAGGAACATTGTTAAATTAGCAAATCTGTCATTACGAACATAAAGCTAATGTAACAATCTTCTATTGTATGCAGCATCTATTCAAATTCTGTGGCTAAACCAATATCAAAGCCCAATGTGAATAGAAAGTATTCTTTTTACCAACTTCCTCATTAATTGTTTGCAAAAGGCACTTTAATCATTAGATTGTATATAAAACTATCCATACTTATTAATATCTGTCAGTGCCATTTCATTTAAGATATTAGAACATGTGAGAAAAATAATAACAAAAATAAAGTTCAATCACAAAAGGAAATATGTAGAAATGTATGTTGAGACACCTATAAATGGTTCATCAAAGAAAGAATACTTGATATCTCATGAAGCTGCCTGAGAGCCACACGCTGGTTTATGGGCCGTTTTGAATTTTCACCCCTGGAAAGCCTTTTTTTGAGTAAGTTTAGAGCATATTTGGCTCTAACTCCCAACCTAAAGGTCTGGATTACATTCCATCAGTTGTCACAAGTCCTATTTGTTATGGAGAAACTGTCCGTGAGAGTCATACGGTGGTTTGGGGGCTGTTTTGAATTTTTGCCCTCGAAATGCCTTTTTTCGAGTAAGTTTAAGGCGTATTCGGCTCTAACTCCCAACCTACGGGTCCGAATTACATTCCGTTAGCTGTCACAAGTCCTATTTGTCACGGGGAAACTGCTCGTAAGAGTCACACAGTGGTTCGGGGGCTGTTTTGAATTTTCTCCTCCAAAACGCCATTTTCGACTAAGTTTAGAGCATTATCGGCACTAACTCCCAACCTACGGGTCCGAATTACATTTTTTTAGTTGTCACAAGTCCTATTTGTCTTGGAAAAACTATCCGTGAGAGCCACACAGTGGTTCGGGCAATTTTGAATTTTCGCCCCTGAAGCGCACTTTTTTCAAGTAAGTTTAAGGTGTATTCGGCTCTAACTCCCAACTTATGAGTCCGGATTACATTCCGTTGGTTGTCACAAGTCCTATTTGTCATGGAAAAATTGTCTGTTAGAGCCACACGCTGGTTCGGGGGCTGTTTTGAATTTTCATTCCTGGAAAGCCTTTTTTCGAGTAAGTTTAGGGCGTATTCGGCTCTAACTCCCAACCTACGGGTCTGGATTACATTCCGTCAGTTGTCACATATCCTATTTGTCATGGAAAAGCTGTCCATGAGAGTCATATGGTCGTTTGGGGGCTGTTTTGAATTTTCGCCCCCGAAACATTCTTTTTCGAGTAAGTTTAAGCCGTATTCGACTCTAACTCCCAACCTACGGGTCCGAATTACATTCCGTCAGTTGTCACAAGTCCTATTTGTCATGGAGAAGCTGCCGAGAGTCACACAGTGGTTTGGGGGCTGTTTTGAATTTTCGCCCTTGAAACGCCCTTTTTTGAGTAAGTTTAAGGCGTATTCAGCTCTAACTCCCAACCTACGAGTCTGAATTACATTTCGTCAGTTGTCATAGGTCCTATTTGTCATAGGGAAACTGTCCGTGACAGCCACATAGTGGTTCGGGGACTGTTTTGAATTTTTGCTCCCGAAACGCCCTTTGTCGACTAAGTTTAAGCCATATTCGACTCTAACTCTCAACCTACGAGTCTAAATTATATTCCGTTAGTTGTCACAAGTCCTATTTGTCATGGGTAAACTATCCGTGAGAGCCACATAGTGGTCGGGAGCTGTTTTGAATTTTCACCCCCGAAATGCCCTTTTTCGACTAAGTTTAGGACGTATTCGGCTCTAACTCCCAATCTACGGGTCCGAATTACATTCCGTCAGTTATCACTAGTCCTATTTGTCATGTAAAAGCTGTCCGTGAGAGTCACACCGTGGTTCGGGGACTATTTTGAATTTTCACCCCCAAAACGTCCTTTTTTGACTAAGTTTAGGGCGTATTCGGCTCTAATTCCCAACCTACGGGTCCGAATTACATTTTGTCAGGTGTCACAATTCTTATTTGTCATGGGAAAATTGTTCGTGAGAGCCACATGGTGGTTCAGGGGCTGTTTTGAATTTTCGTCCTCGAAATGCCCTTTTTCGACTAAGTTTAGGGCGTATTCGGCTCTAACTCCTAACCTACGGGTTCGAATTACATTTCTTCAGTTGTCATAAGTCCTATTTGTCATGGGAAAGCTGCCCATGAGAGTCACACGGTGATTCGGGGGCTATTTTGAATTTTTGCCTCCGAAACGCCTTTTTTGACTAAGTTTAGGGCGTATTCGGCTTTAACTCCCAACCTATAAGTCCGAATTACATTCCGTCAGTTGTCACAAGTCCTATTTGTCATGGGAAAGCTGCTCGTGAGAGCCACACGGTGGTTCAGGGGCATTTTTGAATTTTCACCCCCGAAATGTCGTTTTTCGACTATGTTTAGGGCGTATTTGGCTCTAACTCCCAATCTACGGGTCTGAATTACATTTCGTCGGTTGTCACAAGTCCTATTTGTCATAGGAAAGCTGCCCGTGAGAGTCACACGGTGGTTCGGGGGCTATTTTGAATTTTCTCCCTCGAAGTGCCCTTTTCAACTAAGTTTAGGGCGTTATCGGCTCTAACTCCCAACCTATGGGTCCGAATTACATAACGTCAATTGTCACGAGTCCTATTTGTCTTGGAAAAATTGTCCATGAGAGCCACACGGTAGTTCGGGGGTTGTTTTGAATTTTTGCCCCCGAAACACCCTTTTTCGACTAAGTTTAGGGCGTATTCGGCTTGTTATCAAAATAATTGTGGAGATATGGTAATAAGGACAAGGCCTTATGGAAAAAGTTGTTTTCTCTAAATATGAATCTATTGGTGGGAGATGGATGCCATTCTTGGAAGATATTAGCAGAGTTTCAAGAGTATGGGGTGACATTCTTTCGGTTGCTAGTAGTAAAGTGCATAAAGAGCTGTTGAGGCAGAAACAAATATATCCACTACCCATGTCAAACTAATTTTATTATTCATGAGGCACTAAGGAACACTTTAATCATAACATAATAACTAAGCACTCAAGTAATCTTCTCCAAGTAGTTGGGATTTCTGCTTGTGTCTAGGGATGCAATCGGTTCGGTACGGTCGGTATTTAGGTAAAAAATTACACTAAACCGATAATGGTGGTTTTATTATTTTGAACACCGATACAGATCGCTTCTCTCATCAAACCGCACCAAACCGAACCAATTGAAACGGTTTGGTTTGGTACAGTTTAATCGGTTTAGGATTTTTCCAACTTGAGCCACTTTTGAATATAATCATTAATCTGTATAAAAATATTAAATTAATTATTTGTCTACCATTTCAAACATATCCAATCCGTCGATTTAATACATGCTTTTCAGTTCCTAAATTAACAAAAATAAAAACAAAAAAAAAATTAAAAAATACTAAGGTTTCAAAAATAATGAGTTAGAATTAAGATTATATATAATAAGAGTTTACAAACTTAGGTTATAAGGATGATAGGGTTAATTAATTAAGGTTAATAATTTATTATACTTATTAATATCATTATATTATTAGATTATATATATATATATAAATTATAAATACAATATATGTTTAAGCGGTCGGCTTCGGTTTAGATCGGTGCACAAGATACTTAAACTAATACCGAATCGAAAATCGAAAAAATTCAAATTTAAAGACAGCACAGACCGATTTTTGTTAAAAAATAGACCAAATATAGCCGGTTTGGTCCGGAACAATCGGTTTAGTCGGCTTTTTCGATTTTTCTTACATCCCTACTTGTGTCTATTTATGAAAATGAAAATGAATTTTAATAAATAAAATTAGACCAATGTTATTGCACATCAAAATTTGAAGTAGAGTCTACTCATTAGAAGCATACCTCATATCCTATCCAAGCAACTGAAGCAATCATTGTTCCTGCTAATGCATTTGAGAACTTTCTATAAATATCCAACTTGACACAACTCCTCTTTGCCTGGATGGAGAGAAAAATATCATTATACAAACTCTGAGAATGAAAATAATAAAGTTGCTCTAATGGAAAAATAATTTAATGTTGCAACTAATCAGTTTTCCAAATTTTACCTATCCCCATGAAAATGGTACTAAAGAAGCCCTCTTGATGATGTTAACAAAGCTTTATTTTGTCTCGTAATTCCTTTTGCAAATATAGTGTGATGGTTAACATCTATATTTAGCAGGCCACTGTTTCAACTAGAGAAGTTTAAAATTTTTAAAATTTTACACTTAATAATGGGGAACTTGAAGGCATTGGATGAAGACATATTTGTAAGATCCTGAAAATTAACAAGGGAAAGTACCAAAGCAGCGCATGTAAATGTTAGTCATATCCATTAATCAATGGGAGCCAAATCAAATGATATATAAAATATATAGATGTCAATACAACTTTTTAAAGAAAAAAAGTAGTCTCAAAACTTGATATATTGTTTTTATATATTAAAGATGTCAATACAGTTTTTTAAGTTTGAGGCATTTTTGGCGCTTACTCCCAACCTACAAGTGCAAATTACATTCCATCTATTGTCACAGGTCCTATTTGTGATGAGGAAACTGTTCGTGACAGCCACACGGTGGTTCGGTGGTTGTTTCGTAGTTTCGCCTCATTAACGTCCTTTTTCTGCTAAGTCTGAGGTGTTTTTGGCTCTAACTCCCAACCTACAAGTTCAAATTACATTATGTCTATTGTCGCAAGTCCTATTTGTGATGGGGAAGCTATTCGTGATAGCCACACAGTGGTTCTGGGGCAGTTTCATAGTTTCGCCCCCTTAATGTCCTTTTTTGGTTAAGTTTGAGGCGTTTTTGGCTCTAACTCCCAACCTACAAATGCAAATTACATTCCGTCTGTTGTCACAGGTCCAATTTGTGATGGGGAAGCTGTTCGTGATAGTCGGTGGTTCGGGGGCTATTTCATAGTTTCACCCCCTTAATGCCCTTTTTTTCGGTTAAGTTTGAAGCATTTTGAGCTCTAACTCCCGACCTACGAGTGAAAATTACATTCCGTCTATTGTCACAGGTCCTATTTGTGATGGAAAAGCTATTCATAATAGCCACACGGTGGTTCGGGGGCTATTTCATAGTTTCGCCCCCTTAACGTCCTTTTTCGATTAAGTTTGAGTGTTTTTGGCTCTAGCTCCCAACCTACAAGTGCTTCCCAAACATTTTCAAAGGTTTGGTTTGGTAGCTTTGCATTGAGCCCATCCTTTTAAAACTTGCCGTCAAATTTGGCCTGAGTTGTTCTTCTTGAGGCCAACTGCTGATTTTTCCATGACTGGAGCAAATTAGTAACGTTCTCATAGGTGTTACTGATTTACACATATAACCACGTATCTGAATGAAGCTCAGGCTTTAAAATTTTTTTAATGAACCATTAAAGGTCATGTTGATGAGCGAAAGTGTAAGACTATTATAAATAGATGATGTGAAAGAAATCAGTTAAGTAGACAGTTTAGGCATATATGATTACTGTGATATCCCTGTTCCGTAATATGTTAATTGGTCCTTAATATGAGCATGATTATGTGTTTAATATGATTTTGTGTGCCATTATGTGCAAATATGTGATTTTGAATTTCTATCTGTTCACTGTAGGAATATCTGTTTGATTGTCTGCTTTGGAAATTAAATTGAAGGCCTTATCGGCCACAGAACCCGAAATTGATTGCGCCATTGTGATTAGCATAATTTTTAGAACCTACGGCGAAATTTAATTGAAAATTGATTCAGATCGGAATTAATTGATTTAATTGATGAATTAGTGCCCAATTATTTAATATTGATGAATTGATTTAGTGGGACTTTTATAAAAAGGGCAATACACACTCAATTCCTCTCTTTGTTTCATCTTTTGGCTGATTTAGCTCTCTAGAGGGGGAGAGACCCGAAATTAGAGAGAGAGGGGGGAGAAAATTTATGTTTTTGTTTTGGAGCTTGGAAGTCTTGAAGTTAAACTCAAGAATTAACCATAGATTGGGAAGATTGGGCTTCTAAGTAAGCAATTGATTTTGAATTCACGAGTTTAATGTGTAATTTTGTGTATTCAAAGTTGATTAATGACCAAGAGTAAGAATTGAAATGAAATTGAGTTGTATTTGTTGAATATAAAGTCAATAGATGCATGCATGTAGGAAATTACTATGGATTTCCATATTTGAACACAATGTGTATAATCTATGTTGAATCTTGTTTGAAATCCATGTATTGATCATCTCTTCACCAATTAAGTTGAGATGAATGAATATTTCTGACATGCATGAGTAGATCATGGAGGTATGAGCTTTGCATGTTTGAATTTGATGTGTTAGGGTTAATTTGAGGCATGCATGTAAGTAATTCAAGAAATTGAGCTTCATTGTGTTGTAATTTGGTGTTGGTATCATGTTAGTATATGTATATGTGAAATTGGAGCCATGGCATGCAAGAAATGTTGGTTAGAGTGTTGAATTCGAGCTCAAGAACCATCCTGGAAAACCCAAAATTTTTTATGTTCGCTCGAGCGGGGGAACCGTCGCTCAAGCGGAGATTTTGAGCTCCCAGTATTTTCTTGCAGGCATGGTGTCCGCTTGAGTGGGGAAGTTCACGCTCGAGCAGGGAGCTATGTAGGATGAACTTTCGCTTGAGCGTCCGAGTTCACGCTCGAGCGTAAAAATGATACAACCAGCACTTTTGCAGACCTAATGGGTCCACTCGAGCAGAGAATCCCACGCTCAAGCGGGGACCTTGTTTTCTAAAATTTTGTTTATGCATTCTGTGTTTCATTTTCTGTCCTCTTTCACTTCTAAGTACTCTTAGGCATACATTGAGCATTGTAATTGAATTAAAGAGATAAGAATGAAGCCTAAAGAGAAAAATGTGAATTTAGAACGGATTGAATTGTTTGTAACCCTTTTGTGTTCATGGAATGTGTAGGGTCGAGCTCCAAGGCAAACCAACCAACCGATCACTGTGAGTAATATCGATATTTGAAACTTGTTGTTTGTCCAATTGCTTATTTCCTTCTAAGCCTTATGAGTTTGCCAGTTCGAATTGTGGACAAATGTTTGATATGACAAGAATGAATGGGCCAGAGGCCGTTTTGACATGAATGAATGGGCCGGAGGCCGTTTTGACACAAATGAAAGTTTGAATGGGCCCAAGGCCAGTTTGTTCAGAATCGTAGTCACTTGACCTAAATTGTGTATATATGTCAAATAGAAATATGAATTGGGCCCAAGGCCATTTGAAGCATGTTGTTCTACATATCGTTTGTATAACTTCTTTACTTGATATTATTCAATGGGCTATCGCTCACGTTCATTCATGTGTTTGTAGGTGAGCCAAAAGAAGTCCAAACCCAGCCCCAGTGAAGTCTGTGAGGAACAACAAAGGGTTTTGAAGAGTCAGCCCTCACGTCTCACGCACGAGACCCATCTTCGCCTTTTTGTCATTCTGTTTATTTTGTCTTGTGGGCGAAGTCTCGGAATATGTTGTATATAGTTTTCTTGGGTTGACTTAGACTTATATGATCCTGTATGTACAGAACCTTGTGTAGTACATAATTTGTTGTGAGTTATTAATATGCATATATATGGTTTGTGATGATGTGCCATGTAAGCACAGCTCTATGGACAAAGTTTTAAATTGCTTCCGTTTGGCCCCCATTAACTCTGTTAAAATACATTTGGTTTGGTCTGAGGCCCTAGGTAATCTCATGATTACTGGCCGGTTATGTCCTTAGCCCTTGGAGGCGGGTTCGGGTCATGACAATTACAGTGCTCGATTGTTTTATCAAATCCACATAGGCAATTTAACAAGGATGCCACAATTGTAAGCAGCAGACAAATTTGAATTTCTTCAAATTCAAGTCACAAAAATATTAGGAATACAAATAAATTTTTTTAAAGCAACAGAGCATATACCCATAACAAAGCTAAGAATGTAAGGCACTGTGATGTGAAGTTCATTGGGCATAGCCTCCAGGAGAGGGAACAAAGGTAGCAGCTGTGACCTGCCAAATGAACTTGCTAAAACAAATAATTTAATACATTAGTTACTAGTAGTAATTTGGCCAACTAGAAGGGCAACCATAAATGTCCTCTAAAAATGACAATGAAATGTTTAAATTCTTTATCTGAAAGCTAACCTGAATTGGCTAATATTACTACCAGGTTAATGGTTGGATTACGAGCTGCGACAGCAAGTGCTAGGCATTCCTCAAAGGAATCGCCCACCAGATAAATTGGCTTATTTGGAAATGAAGCATGTTCGAGCCTTACAATTTCTTCCACAAATTTCACCAAGTCTACATGCAATAAAATGTAAATTTTAATTAATTTGAAGAGGATCTGAAAAAATTGTGGATAAAGTCATACAAGATACATAAACAAACTCACTATGCAAGAAAATAATAAGAATAGTAATAATAAGAATAATAAAAGAACGAAATTAACTTGCAACATTATTTAAATATATCAGCAGCACAAATGAACTATCATAAGCAGCACTACAACACAAAGAAATACTTATAAAGATATTTACAAGTTACAGAAATTTAAGACATTGAAATGATGTTCGGTCATAAATAGGAATATGCAGGCACCAAGCTTCAAAAGCTCTGTATTCAAAGCAATCCCATATTAGAATTAGGGTTACAAATAATCAAAAAGTACCAAACTATACATGAATTTCCATCATCATAGTATTACTTAAATAGAACAATGCAATTGTAAGACAAGAAATTTCTTTGACCAACATATATGCAGATTCTATCACAATGGACCCAAGAAAAATGAAACATAATAAATTAAGAACTTCTATTGCAATACAAGCATAGTTTCGCCCCCTTAACGCCCTTTTATCTTGATTTTTTATTGTTGACACTAACTGCTTAACCAAGATCTAGATTGCACCAATTGAGATCATGCAAGTCAAAAAATTCAGGCCTCTATTGTTTCTTCCTCGCCCACACCCTATTTTGTATTTATTCCACTTCTTACTCTTCTTTCTTCCTTGTTAAACCATAGTTATTAGCCATTATTCTCACATATCCTAAAGACATCTAGTGTAACACTTATTTTCCTGGCCATTACATTTCTAACTAGTACAAATTCATTTACCAAACTCATTGAAAAAAAGACATTGCAGTATTTTGCAAGCACTAAATTATATCATGTTGTAGCTCAAGAAACTTCCTTAGGTAGACTTCAGATCTTTTTTTCTTAAAAAATAAAAAAAATAAAAAAAATTAATTTAAAAAAAATGGAGAGATGGAGACAGAGAGAGAGGAATGTAAAGAATTA
Source organism: Camellia lanceoleosa (assembly GCA_025200525.1). Lineage (NCBI taxonomy): Eukaryota > Viridiplantae > Streptophyta > Magnoliopsida > Ericales > Theaceae > Camellia > Camellia lanceoleosa. The sequence goes on from CM045758.1 coordinate 208,376,454, forward strand.
GAAAACTCCAGTGCTCAAAGGAAAAATGTCCATACCTTCCAACAACAGATTTGGCTTTTGAAATATAAGCAAAGGTCACTTTCAATGATCAGAGACACTAAGAAACAAAGGTAGTTCACATCCCATACCAAAATACACAAAAAGAAAAATTTAGTCCCTGTGAAGATCCATAATTACTCCCCCATCACATGATGTTCAATTTAGTTCATGTCACCAATTTAAATTGTCAGCATTAACAACAATATAGATGGCAGTAATCGTCAATCCACAAGAAAGAAATACAAAATTCATAGGAATATCATTTAGTACCCAAAAAAAAATTATAATTACAGTATTTTGAATGCTAGGCTATGGGTATGACAATGTGAGAGTGAAAGATTGTGGTCAAAGACTAGTGATCTTGGAAAGATAAAATCTGAAGCTCTGTTTTTCCATAACAATGGTATATAACCCTAAATTATTTCGTCAAACATCTTGTGAGCAATACATAAGTGATCAACAAAATGAAAAATATAGGGATCCAATCATTTGGGCATAAAATAGAACAGCTTCTAAACCTAAAGATTGTGAGAAAAGTTGAAGCTATGAAACTGAAATAAACTTTATATAAACAGGAGACGCCGCACATCCAAGAGAGATTGAAACTCTTGCATTGCAACCCATTACTTGCAACGTCCAAGGGAAAAAAAAGGGAAGGGGGGAAACCGCAACAAAAAAAAAAATCAGAAAAGGGGGAAATAGAGGAACAGTCTAAATGAACACAAAATTAAACCCTAAATGAACAATCAGAAAAAGGGAAAGACAAAGAATAGGAAAGGGCGAGAGAGAGAGAGATAGACAGAGAGAGACTATGAGCGAGAGAGAGTGAGAGAGAGAACCTGTGATCTGCGGCTGTGGCGGTGGTGATTTCTGGCTGTGAGTGGTCATGTCGACGTCCTTCGTACAGTGGGCTGCAATGAAGTGATTTCATGTGAGGTTTGGTGGTGAGACAGTTTGAGTGGGAGAGAGTTTGAATATCATTTCGTCTAACAGAGGAAGTGGGGGCAACAGTATTGTTTCCCTCCCAAAACTCATATCATTTAGCGACTAAATCAATTTTTTGTCGACAAACGTATTAAAACTTATTTTTTTAATATTCTTTGTATTTGTTGGAATTTAAAAAAAAAAGTTTCACAGATATTATATTTTTTAAGCATATTTGGATAAAGTGTATCTAAAAAATAAATATTTATAAAATTCACTAAAAAACAAAAAATATATATATAAAAAAATCAATTTGTAGTACAGTAAAAAAAAATAAAATTCAAACAAATGGCCAACGGTTAAAAAAAGAGGGCATCAAGATGATAAAGAGTTTTTTTTTTTATTTTTTTGCTGAGTAGGATAAGAGTTGTTAAAAAAATAAAATAAAATAAAATAAATAAATTATTTATAAGATAAGGGAAAATATCTATATATACGATAATGCTATATGTAAACTATAAAAGTGTATGAATAAGCTCCTTAATTATAAAAATGTATCAATTGAACCCCCTAATAGAATGGGTCAAAGTGAAACATATCAATAGTTTAGGGGATTTATTTATATATTTTTATAGTTTAGGGGCAAAGTAATACTTCTTAATAATCTAAGAGGTCTATTTATATGTTTGTATAATTTAAGGAATCAAAATAATATTTTTTTTTATAGTTTAAGAAATCTGTATGTAAATACTTACTTTAAAAAAAAAATTTAAAAATTATTGCATATATATATATATGTATAAAACTTACCCTAAACAAATCTGCATAAATATGACCCACCATTCTCTAATATTCAGCCACGCTTGGAAGTGTTGATTTAAGTGGAAAAGTTAAAAAAAAAAGTATTAGAAAGTTTAAAAAATATATGTGTTTGGTTCTATATTTGGTTCTTTATGTGCGTATCATTACTATTATTTTTTTGTACCTCACATTTTAGTCAAAAAATTACTAAAAATATTGTTTCCCAAATGGGCCTCTGTAGACACCCCATTTTTGACCGACCTTAAGACTTAGACATTACTGTTTGAGCGCTCGGTGATGATGCATATTGTGCTCGTTCTGAGATTGCGGAGTCTCAGCTGAGAGCCTTGCCTCCGTACTTCGGGACTCTTTTGTGCTTTGCCTCGGTTTGCGAACCAGGTCTTGTTTTCTCTTCCTGAAAGGAGGGAGAGGTCTCGTAGACCATCTCTCAGTGGCCGTAGGCTACGTTTCGTCGTCGTAGGCCATTTTTCTCGTTTAGAGACCAGTTTCCGATTTTCGGAGCCGTCGGCCGTATGCCTCGGTTCGAGACCGCTTAATTACCTCCATTTGCTCCAGTTTTTGGCACACACCTTGTTTCCTCTCCTTAGAGGGACACTGTGGCCCGAGAGACCACCTTCGTGGTCGTACGCCACCTTCGGTGCTTAACAGTCAGTTTTCAGGGCCCCCGGCTGCACGTTTTGGCCCCCGAACCTTCGTTTTGCATCAGTATGGGTTCATTTTTGGCATGGACCCTAGTTTCATTGTTAGAAAGGTGGTACGGGGGTGGGAGACCAGTAATTCTTCTTGGAGACCACCTTTCTCTTCGTCGCCCGATTTTCTTGTTAGAGAGGTGGTCTTCCTCACTTTTGAGCCACAATTTCGGGTCTCCCATACCACCATTGTGTTGCATTCATCTGGGAGGCCACCAATATGGGTAGGCCGACCAACTTTTCTTCCTGACCCTTTTGAACCTTGCTAGAAAGCTGGTTTTTCTCTCTCCTAGGTCACATTTTTTGGTCTCCCATACCACTACTGTATTGCATTCACTTAGGAGGCCACCTTTCTGGGTAGGCCGACCAGCTTTTCTTCTTGACCTTTTTGAACCCTGGTCAGCCGACCAGGACAAGTGGTCGGCAGACCACCTAGGCTGGTCGGCCAGCCTTCTGCTTTTTGGTCTTTTTGAGTACAACACAGCTGTGCCAGCTGGGAAGCATTGGCCCCATCCTCCGGGATTTAACCCTCTTGTTTGCCTTTTTAAGGGAGCTTTGACCCTTTTTGCTTAGCTTCTAAGGGAAGCTTGACCCTTTCTTGAGGAAGCTTGACCCCTTTGGTCTAGCTTCCTCAAGAAGCTTGACCATTTTGGTTAAGCTTCTTTTAGAAGCTTTGACCCTTTGTTGAAGCTTCTTAGAGAAGCCTTGGCCCTTTGTCTTCTATAAGAGAGGGTCTCCTCTCCATTTGCAAGGGTTGGAAAATTTTGGCTGAGGCTTATACACTTCTCCCTCTATAGCTCTCTTCTTCAAGCCCCAAACCCCATTATTCTTGCACCTATTACACTACACCTCCTAGCACAACACCTCCACCATCCATCCAAGCACCTTGGAACTGATTTTTAGAGGTTGAAGGCTCATTAACTTGGTCCAAAAGTTGCTGAGGGTCGGCTCTACAAGGGTAAGTCACCATTTCTCCCATTTTGACATTGTTTTGCTCTATACTTTAGCCTTATTTCTAAGCATTTTTGGACTTTGACATAAACTGAAAAAAGTTTTTTTTTTTGAGCTCCTCTTTAAGTTTGATCAAGGTCATTTTTCTATTTGGGGTCATCTTCCCCTTTGTATGCTTCATTTCCTTATGTTTAGGGCTATGCATTAGAGCATTTATATTGGACTTGGTTTGGTCTTTTGGCCACTGAAATCCAGTGGATTTTCAGTGGCCAATATATGTTTTGAGCCCTAAAATCAGAGAGGGGTGACCCTCTCACCCCTTGTTCTCTTTACTAGGTTTGTTAGCCTTCCAAAGGAGCTCTATTTTGCATGTTTTGAAGTCATGTTTCAGGCCCTATTTGGTGAGTTTTAAGGTCTGCATAAGCTCTATCCAGAGCCCTTTTGGCCATTTTGAATATCTATTATGCATGTGTAGAATAATCCTATTCAAGGCCTTTCAAAGGGGCTTTCACTTGCATGCTCCCTAGACTAATTTCAAGGCCTTTTTGGTGGGTTTTAGGGCTGTCATAAGTCATTTCCAGAGCTTGTTTTTCCATGTTGATTGTCCTTGTTGCATGTGTAGAATAACCTCTCTTGTAGCTTATCAAAGGAGCACCCCATTCTAGCATGTGTGGACTTTGTTTCAGTGGGTTTTTGGGGTTTATTTGACATTCCTTGTTTTTGTTTTTGGCTGGTTTGGTGAGCCCTTATGTGCTTCATATAGTTGTAGTGCAACTCATGGTTCACTAGCTTTCTTTGCATACTTTGTTGACCCTTGATTTTAGCACTTTTTGGCCATGCCTTAAACTGTTTTTGTGCATATTTTGGACTACCTTAACTCTTTTTTTTGGCTCTCATGGTCAAATGATGTTTGTTTTGCATGCTTGTAGTTCAATACCCATGCTTAACTTTGAGTTTTGAGGCTCATTCCATGCATATACTGAAGTGTGTTCATGTTTTAGGTCCATTATACATCATATTTCAGATCTTGTATGAATGCCATATTGCCACGTTTTCTACTCCTTAAGTGTGCTTGAGAGTTGTCCATGAATGCCTTGTTTTCGGACCATTGAGTGAGCTCCATTTCCTTGCATGTTGAGCCACCATTTTAGGCCATTTTCCCACTGTTTCAGACCTGCCTAGGGTCTATTTTGCCATTTGTGCATTGCTTTGGGTACCTCTAGTGTAACGCACTTCACTAGTTTCGGTACCCGAGCCACCTAGCATGTATTGTGTGACATACTTGCGTGTTTCGGGAGCATCTTTTATGCCATTTCAGAGCTGTATCATGTGCCATCCTATGCCGTATTTCATTCCTTGCAATGCCTTGTTAGAGTTGCATGTTGTGCCTTAGGATTGGTCCTTTGCATTCGTGTATGTTTGCATGTGTTTCGGTTGCCTTATTTCATCATTTGGCCACTGATTTGAGTGTGGCTGAGGTCCACTTATATTGGTGTAAGTTCATCTTGCATTTGTATATGCCATTTAGTTCATGTGCGCATGATAGTCTTTGTAAGTGCATTGTGTATGCCATGTTAGTCACATTGTGTACGCCATTTCAGTCCATAGCATTGCGTATGCTAGGTTGCATGTGTGCATATCATCCCTCGCATGCCAGCATGATTAGGTTGCATTGCATTTAGGGTTGCATGTTAGTTACATTGTGTATGCTATCTCATTGCATTGTGTTTGGAGTAGGGTTAGTCCAAACACGGGAAACGAGGGACGTTTCGTACTCCAAGTGACGAAACGTGTCTCAATTCTCGGTCCCCAACACTCCGGATTAACCATGATGGAGTCTAGGCCTTGTTGTGTTTATATGTGCATTCATTTCACATCGAGTCGTGCAATTCGACTCCTCGACCATCATGCATCGAGATGCGTGATTGGTGGCATGAGGATCGAGGTGTGCATACATGTGTGAAAATATTTTGCCATGCCCCTTTCTTACTCTTTGTTGCAGCAAACCAGAAAGCAGCAGCCTTCTAGAGCTTTGCACAGCATTCCAAGATTAATTGCAAATAGAGGCAAATTGGGGCATCGCGAGGAATTTCCCGACGAGGCAGCTCAAGCATGCATGCATCTTTCATCATTCGGAACAGAGCTGAGGCGGTCCATTTAGCTTGCACACTAATTTATTTGCTTTCCTAGTTAATTTGTTAATTAATTAGGATTTTGTAATATTTATTTATTCGGATTGTAATTATTTATTCGCACCCTCCGAACGAGGGCAATTGTGTAATAAGTGTGCGTGTGTGTGATGTATGTCTTCCAACCCCACGTCTTTCTCCCTTTTATATACCAGCTTATGATGGTTAGATTAGGGCATGTTTCAATTAGCATACTTATGCTCGCATGTTTGCATCCATTCATCTGTCTTGCATGCATCGGGCTCGGCGCATCATACTAACTACATTGTATTTCAATTCCGAGTTGAATACTTATTAGTTGTAGCATTTCACATGCCATCTTTAGAATAGTCGAGCCTATTGTAGTTGCATTCCTACCTATGTTGCATTAGGCATTTCAGCATAGTTAGGATCATGCATGGATTTCTAACATAGCTTCTATTTTAGCTTGGAGTACTCGGTAAGTGTTTATGCTTTAGCATACTTGCATGCGTGTGAGTGACTGCCATGATAGCATGTTTACCATGAGGCGAACTACTTATATGATATACCTACCTGAATGCCTGTGGGTGAAGGTTGGGTTATTTGGATTGGAACAATTCATCGACTGCAAGTTTTAAGCCCACTTGAGAGTGGCAAATCATCGTATTTTCTAAAGTCCACCTGAGGGTGGCAAAACCTGCATTTTAGCCTACTTGCGGTAGCAAACTGTTTTCAAAACAAACATGAGATGTTTCGTTCCAATTCAAGCGATCCAGTCTATACTTGTATGCTGTGCGCATCACATAGTAATTCTAGGCTAATAACCGGAATAAGAACACATAATATTTTCAAAACTTGATATCATGGTTAGTAGAGGCCGATCTTTGATCGGGCGAGCGGGGGTGCTCACAAAGTGACCTTCCCCAATCGTACCCAAGTTCCCGAACCGAGGCAACTTTGGTGATGACGGATACGTGGCCTTAGGCAACGAGTCAAGGTTTCTTAAATTCCCCAAAATAAAATATTTAGGTAGTGACTCTGTATTTGGCAAAGCAGTCTATGTTTGACACTTCTTTCTAAAAATTTGTTTTTTCAAAAATGATTTGCCGGATTTGGACTCTTTGATGATTCATCGGTCTTGCATTACACTCTGCGAGATTAGATACAGGACCGTGACATTGAGTCTTGAACTGTAGTGAGCCCAATGAATAAAACGCAATTCCCTCCCGGGATGTTCGGGGACGTCTACAGCCTTATATAAGCATGACTCTTCTAAAGGTTTAATGCTAAGGAGAGATCGTAAGTTCAATTCTCCCTAAAGGGAGTTGAATTAGGAGAAAAACACAAGAATGGGGAGATGAGCTCTTATAAATGTCAATCAACCTAATAAAATTAGCTTACGATAGAAACTCCTATATAAAAGAAAACAAGTGGAACAAAATAAAGAATAAATTATACTGACCTTTTTTAAATTAAAAAAAAATCTACAAATTTAACATAATTATATTGAGGGCTTTTTTGAATAAGTTAAACCAAATGAAATTAATGCAAAAATTAGAGTGAATAAGAAGGAATCTTTAACTTTTTTTTATATGAGTTGAATTGTTTTAAGTTTTTGACTTTTTGAATGACTTTGACAATTGTTTTTACTAAAATAGCCCATTGTCAAGCAGATTCTAACTTCTTGGTATATTTTTTAAAACAAATTATTTATTTTTAAATAAATAAATATAATAAGAATAAAATCAACTATTTAAACCACTGCAATAAGATTTGTGATGAGCTTTGTGGGCTCAGTTACACCTTCAGTCCACATGAAAATGGATTCCACAGAAGCTCGTTTCATGGGAATATAATTGATTTTTTTAATAGGAAATATAAAAAATAGAAATAAAAAGTTTGTTTAACCTTTATCCCATAAATTATTATTATTATTTTTTCACCCTTAAGTTATCACTTTCATTTATTTATTTATTAGAATTTTTTATGTCAACTTATGTGGTACAATTGAAGACAACTATCTAAATTAATAACTTTTAAAGCTTAATTTTATGGACAAAAAAGTCCTTGTAAAATTTGAACAATACTTAAATGATAGTAGGGAAAAGGGGAGGACTATAGGACTTGGTAAAATTCAAATCTAAGGATTCATACTTCCCAGGATGAGGTAAGTTACATTTCATTTTAATTTTCATAGTTTCAATTAGAACTATTTAAGCCTCATACTTTCAATTTTAGTGCAATGTGATCAGCTCATTATGTGTTGTTAACATTTTTGAAAGGGAAAATATCATATAAGGGTGCAACTTGGGCGGGCTCAACCTAACCAACCTGAACCCAACCCAAATTTTTTTAGGGCTTTTGACAAGATATTTTCAAATTCGGTACGGGTTTGGGAAAAAATTCAAAAGCCTAAATTAAATTTGGGTGAGCTTGGGCAAAGACGTCAAACAACCCGAGCAACCCGAAACTCGAATTATACATATATAGATGTAGCGATCCCGATTTTGACCCGGTCAACTTCAGGGGTCGAGCATCAGAGACCAGCGGGTTTGTTACAAACTTTACCTATAGCCGAGTGAAAATGGGAGCGTGTTACCATAGATTTTGTAGTTGGGCTTCCTAGAACACAACGAGACAATGACGCTGTTTGGGTGATTGTTGATAGGTTGACTAAGTCTATCCATTTCATTCCGATGTGCACCGGCGACTCGGTTGAACGCTTGGCAGAATTGTACATTAGAGAGATAGTTCGACTTCATGGAGTCCTTGTGACTATTGTGTCGGATAGGGATCTTCGTTTTACTGCCCGGTTATGGCAAAGCCTTCAAGAGGCGTTGGGAACTAAGTTGACTCTTAGCACCGCTTATCATCCTCAAACCAATGGACAGTTAGAACGTACCATTCAGATTTTGGAGGACATGCTTAAAGCTTGTGTCCTTGATTTTAAGGGGTCTTGGGAGAAGCACTTACCGTTGGTTGAGTTCGTCTACAACAATAGTTATCAAGCTAGTATTGGGATGGCACCATTTGAGGCCTTGTATAGCCGACTTTGTAGATCGCCAGTTTGTTGGGCTGAAATGGGTGACACACCGTTACTAGGTCTGGAAATTGTTAAAGAAACAACCGAGGAAGTGGTTCTCATTCGGAAGAGGTTAGCTACTGCCCAAAGTCGACAAAAGAGTTATGCCGATAAGAGAAGACGACCTTTATCTTTTGAAGTTGGTGACCATATGTTTCTAAAAATCTCACCAAGGCGGGGTTTGATGAGATTTGGTAAGAGTGGTAAATTATCTCCAAGGTTCACTGGGCCTTTTGAGATCTTAGAGCGAATTGGGGAAGTGGCATACCGGTTAGCTTTACCGCCGCAACTTTCGGGAGTTCACAACGTATTTCATGTAGCTATGCTTAGGAAGTATGAACTCGACAATTCTCATGTGCTTGATTGGGTTGACTTGGAGGTAGATGAGGATGCCTCTTACGAAGAACGATTAGTTCAAATATTAGATACCCGGGAGCAAGTGTTACGGGGAAAAACTATACCGTTGGTAAAGGTGTTATAAAGACACCATGGGGTTGAAGAAGCGACGTGGGAACGGGAGGTGAAACTCCGCTCTAAGTATCCGGATTTGTTTGAAAATGCTTAAGTTGTTTTCCTTGTAATATTCCCTAGTGTTTGAGGGAAATGTGTTAAAATTGTTGACCACATGTTGTTATGTATGTTGTTATGTTAAGCATGAAGTAGTTACGGATTGTCATTTCTTTGCTTCATGTTTAGGTTGATGTGGACGATTGTTGTTGATGAGATAACCATGGTGGAAATGGCAAAAAAATTGGTTGAGAGTTAATATTGTGATTTAAAAATGAAATAGCGTGGTTTTGATCGCTAGAAACCCCTTTGTTTGGGTAGTTTGATTTGAAATTTCGGGGACGAAATTCTTTAAGAGGGGAGGTTGTAGCGATTCCGATTTTGACCCAGTCAACTTCGGAGGTCGAGCTCGCCGAAAGCAAAAATGCAAAATGCATTCGAAATTGCTTACGGGAAAGTGTATTTCACGCTTGAGTGACCTTGTTATATCAATCTGTAAATTAGGGTTTCAGATCACTTTTTGTAGCTTCCTCTCTCTCTCTAAAACTCTCCAAATTTCCAAGTCTAAAGCTTCTCTCTCTAGAAGTCATCTTCTCTCTTTGATTTCTCCAAATCCATTGGGATTTAGGCCTAATTTCTTCACCAAAGTTGGTTATCACCTTGAGGGCTTCATTGTGTATGCTGGAGATCGAGTTTCGACACCGTAGATTTTGGGGTTTCATCTCAAATTCTCTTCAAAACTTGGGGTAGGGATTTTCTACACTCTAATATGGTTTTTAGCTTAGTTATTTGCTATTGTGTATAAATGATGAGATTTGGTTGTGGTTTGGACAAATCTAGGATTTGGGTGTGAAATGAAAAAAGGGGTTTTGAAGAATATGAGGTAAACGAGTATGAGGCTTGAATATAAGATCATGTTGTGCCAAAATAGTTGATTTTGGTGTTTGGGTTGATATTTGGTGAAAGGGGGATTCTGCCCTAATTTTGATTAAATTATTATTTTGCATAAATAATTAGGATTAGCATTGAAAACGTGAAATTGAAAGATTGTGATTATAAATGGTGATATTGGATATGTATTATCTCACCTATGGAAGTTTTGAATAAACTATTTATTTTGATATTGAACATCTCTTTAGAAATAATTGCATTGGGTTATCGGTAGAGAATAGCTATGATTTTTGTAGAAATTACATGAAGATTAGGCGATTTAATGCTAATCCATTGTTGGTGTCATTGAATATGGCCATGTTATAGGTACATTGTATATGTATGTTTATTGAGAGAAGAAATGAGATGTACTCCATATGTGATTATGTTTATAAATACATTGCATATGTATATTTGTTTCGGATCAGAAAGGGAATGGACTCTATTTAAAGCAAGTTGGCCGGAGTGTCCTGGGTAAAAGACCCGAAATTTTATATATAAATGGGTGCCGATTCCTTCGGATGAAATATCCGTAAAATGGCAGGTTTGAAGTGTTTATGTGAGTTTTGCATAATTGGAAAATCATTGAATTGTAGTCTCATTTTGATTGTTGAAAGATAACGAATTTAACTTATGAATTGAGAAGCATATATGAACTGGAAATGAAATTAACGGAAAATGGAATAAGGTTGGTCTTTGTGGCATATGGATATGCAGGTCCTATGGATGTTTTAGGATCGGTATTGTTTATGTACGTGGTAGTTATACCTTTGTTAAATCTCATAAATTGTGTTAGATTATTTCCATTGGGCTGTTGGCTCACCCTATATGGGAATACCATTTTTAGGTACAGGTGAGATGCTTCCTCCAAGGCAATAGCATTGATGAAGTTTTGGGAAGCAAGAGCTTCTTAATTATGCCTTATGTGTGTATGTTTATTATTTGTAAAGCTAAGGGTTTAAGATGTAATGAGCGAGACTCAATTTGTGTAACTAAACAATGACTTGGAAACATGTAAGCCTACATGGCATTTAACTGGTTGTTAAACAGTGAACTCTGATATATGAAAGTATGTTATATTTCTCATATTTATTCTGCATATGAGTTATCTTTATTGTATTATTTTGGGGGCGTGACAATAGATATATAAAAATATTAAATATACATATAAATTATTAGTCATTACATGATATTAAAGTAATTTAGATTATTAAATCATATTGAATATATATTTTATATACAAATAATATAAAATCTTACTTTTTTTTTTAATTTTCACTCACAAATTGTTAGGACTATTATAGCTGCATCTCTCTTATATTATATAAATTATTTGTTTTGATAGTATTAATGATTTTCTATAAATAAATAAAAATGTAAATAAAGTTGTTGGTTTGTTATGGTTTGGGTTGGAAACAAAATACATATATAATTAATAACAATTCGCGACTAAATATTTTGGTCACTAATTACTCATTTAATCCCTCCAAAATTTGAAATCTCCCTCTAACACTATGTTTGGGAACCTAGGAGAGAAAAGAAAAAAAATGATTACTTAAGTTATAAGAGAAAAGAAAAGAAAAGAAATGATTGTGATTTCTCTCCTTTTTGTTTGGATAAGGAATAAATAAAAGAAAAGAAATGATTTTGATTTCTCTCATTCTTGTTTGGTTAAATTTCATTAAGAGAAAAAAAAAGAAATTATTTTATGTTATATTACTAAAATAACCTTTTTATATTTTCAATCGTTCTATTTCTTTTATTTTTATAGGGACAAAATTGGTATTATGAAAATAGTGGTTTCTTTTCTCTCCCAATCTCTCCACTTTTGGGAAGATTGAAAATGAAGCTTATAAGAGAAATGAGTTTATCTCAATTTCTCTCCATTTCTTCCCATTTCTCTCCACTTAGATTATCCAAACAAGTAAGAGAAACACATATCTCTCCATTTCTTTTCTTTTCTCTCAAAATCACTCAATCCAAACATAGTGTAAATATTTTAGTTTTTTGGCAACTAAAATATTCTTTTGTTGCTAAAAATATACTTTTGGCGACCAAACTTTTGGTCGCCGAAGATAAAAAATATATATATATTTTTTCATTTGGCTACTAAACAATTTTAGTAGCTAAAACTAACTATATGGCTACTAAAATATTATTTTGTCACTAAAAATATACTTTTGACGACCAAACTTTTGGTTGCCGAAGATAAAAAAATAATTTTTTTTCTTTTCATTCAGCTACTAAACAATTTTAGTAGCTAAAACTAACTATAAGGCTACTAAAAAATTCTTTTGTCGTTGAAAATATACTTTTGGCGACCAAAATTTTGGTCGCCGAAGATAAAAAATAATTTTCTTCCTTTCATTCGGCTACTAAACAATTTTAGTAGCTAAAACTAACTATACGGCTACTAAAATATTCTTTTGTTGCTGAAAATATACTATTGGCGACTAAACTTTTGGTCGCCAAAGATAAAAAATAATTTTTTCCTTTTCATTCGGCTACTAAACAATTTTAGTAGCCAAAACTAGCTATACGACTACTAAAAATTTTTTTAGTCGCCAATTGTAATATTTTTAGCGACTAAATTTTTTTTTAGTCGCCAACAATCAATATTCCCCGATTAAAAAAAATTAGTAGCTAACTATTTAACTTTTGCTAACTAATATTATTTTTAGTCGCCAAAAGTGTATTTTGTTGTAGTGCCTCTCCCGTATCCTCCCGCAGCCTCTAGCACCTCTTTCACTTAGATTTTGCGATCTTCCCTTCTGGTGAATTGCACATCTCTCTCTCTCTCTCTCTCTCTCTCTCTCTCTCTCTCACTTTTATAGAAGGGGGGTTTTGGTGGTGATGGAAGGGGGTGGAAGATCTATGGTGCCACTACAAACCCTAGCCGGTGCTGGTGATATAGCAAACCAGGTTTTTCCCCCGACCTTTGTGTTCCGGACTTAGGTTCCGTGGTTGTATGTTGTTGTCCTTGTCTTGTGTCCTCCTTTTAAATTCTTTAAACTTGAGTTTTGAGACTTGTTGAGTGAGTTTGGAACAGGTTGGTTGTGTGTTGGTGTAGGTGGTTGCTTCCCAGGTTTTGGTTTCTTCGCTCGAGCGAGGCTTTTTGCCCTCGAGCGAGCCTTGTGTATTTGCTTATTCGCTCGAGCGAGCTTTATTGCGTTCGAACGAGAAATGAGGGTCTTCAGGTTTTTCTCCCAGACGTAACTTTTCTGGGAAGGTGAAAGTGAGTCGCTCGAGCGAGGCTTCTTGCGCTCGAATGAGCTTTGTGAAAATGTTTCTTCGCTTCAGCGAGACTTCTTGCGCTCAAGCGTGCGTCTGCGTTGGTGGTAGACCTGAAGCTTCGCATTGTGTGGTCGAGCGACGTTTCTTGCGCTCGAGCGAGGCCATTTGTTGAGTTTGGTCGCTCGAGTGACAACTCCTTCGCTCGAGCGAGCGTCGCATATATCAGTTCGCAACAGTGTGATTTTATATCACTTTTGACATTTTCTTCACTCAAAACCCTAATCTGGCTACCTCTCTCTCTAAAACTCTCTCTCTCTCTCTCTCTCTCTCTCTCTCTACAAATACCCCTTGATCTAGAGTCTCTCTACCCTACTCCTTTTGTAAAAAAAGATAAAGTATCGCGTGGGCTTCCTTTTGATCCGAAAAAGTTCAAGTGTGGAGCATCTTCAAGTTTCTCCTTCTTCCTCTTTGAGCTTCTCCACTTGGGGTAGGGATATTCTACACTTTGTTATGAATTTTAACCTAGTTATTTGTTGTTGTGAGAATATGGTGAGATTTGGGATGTTTGGAGAAAACCTAGGGTTTGGTTCAAATTTATGAAAGAGAGGTTTTTAGGTGTTGTTGTATATTTGACCATGAGGTTGGGATATAAGGTGGTTTTGTATTAAAGTTGTTGAATTTGACCTTTGGTTTAGTATTTGGAATAAGGGGGAGATTTTCCCTAATATGGGCTAAATGATTATTTGGTACAAATTATGGAATTGGTGTGAGAAATAAGAAATTAGGAAGTTGCATAAATGACTGGTGTAAGATTTGTCAAATCACTCACCTATGGAAATTTGATAAATTATCTGTTTAAAAGATTGGGTATCTATTAGAAATATCTATTTTGGGCTATCGGTGGAGGATAGCCACAATTGTTGTAGAAATTGCATGTGGATTAGGTGAATTGAAACATGTCGTTTAAATTTACCTCATTAAATATGATGGTATGGTTGAGATGTTGAATAAATGTCATACATAGTCATTGTACATGACGAGGCTTTTAATACATTGCATATGTATCATTGTTTGGGGGGAGATAGGGAATGGACTCCATTTATAATTAAGTTGGCCAGAGTGTCCAAGGTGAAAGTCTCGAAATCTTGTGCATATATGGGTGCCGGTTCCCTCGGATGAAAATTCCATAAAATGGCAAAACTTCATATCTTGTGCATATATGGGTGCCGGTTCCTTTGGATGAAAATTTCGTAAAATGGCAAAACTTCATATCTTGTGCATATATGGGTGCCGGTTCTCTCGGATGAAAATTTCGTAAAATGGCAACATTGAAGTATTTGAATAATGGTTTTATTGAATTGTAAATCACTGAGTTATAGCATCATTTTAGATTGTTTAGATAACAATGTACTTGTCTCGTGAATTGGCTCAGAATTTACTAGATTAATATGAAATGAATAGAGGAAAATGAAATTGAGAGATGGGTATTAGTATTGAATGAATATGGACAGAATGTGAGTTGGTTATGAATGTGGAACACTTTACTTGGCACTTATATCTTAGTTAAGCTTCATATAATGTGCTAGGCTATTTCTATTGGGCTTTGGCTCACCTTACTTGGGAAACCATTTTCAAGTACAGTTAACATGCTTCCTTCAAGAATGTAGCATGGGACGACTCAAGATCTGGAGGCTATATTTTGTTATTTTCGTGTTTAAATGTTTATTCAGGCCAAGGGCTTTATATGTATCGAGTTTATGACACTCTCTTTTGTTGTAACCAAGTATATCTTGGAAAGATGTAAACCCGTAGGACATTCATTTATGTTAAACCCTTCTGTATTATTATTACTTCATGTAATGAAAGGATTATTTGCACTCTAATTTATGTAACTATTATTTATGCTGTTGTGGGTCATATTTATGACGTTATATTTTGGGGGTGTAACAGATGATGATGTCGCCACCCCACTAGCTTCGTGCCATCCTCCCTATCCCTCTGCGCCATCCTTGCAACACCTCTCTCGTCAACTTCCCTCTCCAACCCCCTCCCTCCAATACCCTTCCCCCATCATTCTTTCCATTCTCCACCTTCTTCTTCTTCTTCTTCCCTTCGCCTCTGAAACCCTAAATCTCTACCCTCTGAAACCCTAGATCTGAATTAGGGGAGGCTGAAGAGCAGATTTCAATGGTGGTTTAAAGAAGAGAGGGCAAGGGGGCTACACCGACGCTGGCAACGGAGCTGGGTTGCAGGTAGTGGCAGTGGTGGGGTGTATGATTAAGGGTAAAAATGAAACATTATGGTGTGTATTGAGCAAATTTATTATTTATTAAATTATTAAATGTGTGAATTAAGTATTGGTGTGTCTTGAGATGAAATGTGGTGTGTAAATAGAGTTACCCTAATTTTAGAGATTCACAATTTCAAATATGCATTCACAATGATGTGATAAAGGAGTTGAGTCTTTTTAGCATTAATTGTATAACAAATTAAAAGTTGACATTATTATATCACATCATTATGAATTAAATTGTAAAAAGTTTTTCTATGTCTCAAACACTTTCTACTATTAAGAGTAATTTTGTTTAAAAAAAAATTTGGGAACAAGAGGCTACGAAATTATTTCTATTTGTCCTTAAACTATTAAAATTTATTGATTAGGCATGTAGAAAAAAGAATCCATTCACTCTGTTTGTTTCTAATTTTCAAAATTCACTTTTTAGAAAATTTATTTTTTTGTTTTCCGTATTTTTTTATTTTCAATGAATTTTTCTAATATTTAAAACAATTTTTTTTATTTTTAGACACACCTAACATAAGTACACTTAGAAAGTATAATATTTGTGAAAAATATATATTTAAAAAATCACTAAATATAAAAAATATATTAAAAAAATACTAAAATTTAGTTCATTTTTCTTATTTTTGTGTATTTATTAATTTTTTAAATATTTTTCACAAATATTTTACTATTTAAATACATCTAAGTAAGGTATATCTTAAAAAGTTTTAAAAAAAAATTTGCTTAAAATTTAAAAATATTCACTAAAAACAAAAAAAAAAATACGAAAAATAAAAAACTTATTTTTCAGAAAACTGAAACCAAACACACTGATTTTTTTTTTCTTCAAAAATAAATCATCCTTTGTTTATTAAACACATAAAGTAGAACAAAAGCCAACTCTTATTATTTTTTCTTTTTAAATAACATACGCTGTAGACTCCAAATATTAAGAAATAAGATTTATAGAAAAATATCATTTTAAGTCTTCGTTTGGTATTAGCTTTTTTAGTTGGCTTTTTTAGACTCATTTAGTTTAACTTTTTGACTTTTTAAACTTTTACGAGAAAAAAAATGTAATGATTATGGCTTAAATGTGATATTTTGTCTTATTGGCTTATGTAGTCAATTTTGTCTTTTTATATTTTTTTAACCAAAAATCTAAAACCAAACGAAGCTAAATGTATCCCGAATGAGAGTTGTATGGTTGAGATTAAATTTGTGTAGCGTGAGATCTATGTGTAGAATAAATGTAAATTATAAGATGTTAATTCTAGATAATTTCTAAGTAATTAAGTATGAATTTATAGTTTATTATTTAAATAAAGATAAATTATACTTTGTCTCCTTTATATTTGACCACTTTCTTATTTTGACTCTTGAAGTTTATTTTTTCTCAATTTAACCCTTAATGTTTCAAGTTTTTCTCAGTTTACTCCTAAAGCTAATTTTTGTTCAAAATTAGACAGAAAATGTCACGATAATTTCACATAACATAAAAAATATAATTTATATTGGAGTTTGAATTTGTGTTAGATGTATGATATAATAAAATATTTTTATGCAACATGATTGTCAATGCATCATTTTTGTTTAATTTTTAACCAAAGTTAGTTTTCCTATCCAGCACACTAGTAAAGGCCTTCTTCCAAGTCCACATCGCTTGTTTAAATTGAATAATGTGCGACATACAAATTCTATTTCTTCTAATCTTGTCTCTCTCCAGAAATTGGCTCAAGATAACAATTGTATTTGTTATCCCAGGTAGGCAACCCAAGAGGGGGGTGAATTGGGTTATTAAAAAATTTATAATATTAAAAATAATAAACACAATATTCAAAATTTTAACAAATAAAAAACATAACAAAAATTATCAATATAAAAGTAAGAAAGATAGGAAGAAAAAATCAAACACTGAGCATTTATAGTGGTTCGGTACGCCGGGCCTACGTCCACTCCCCAAGGAACCTTCTTGAGAATTTTTTAACTATCAAAATGAATCAATACACCACCAAAGTTTCACCAAGCTTGTGGAATTTACACAGGTCTTACTTTTATCTATTGAGCCTCACTCAACAATAAATGCCTTACCCTTAAAAAAATCTCTCACTAAATAACGAATAAAATAGAGATACTTTAACCCTCTTTTACAATACTTTGCTCACAAAGAGTAGATATGAAAGTAGAAGAACAAAGACTACACTTAGATCTGAAAGAGAAAGAGCAGAATACAATACACTCAAAATTTTGGAGCACACAGATTTTTTTTTTCTTTTTAAGTTCTTAATTTTTCTCTATACAAACACTTCTATTTATACACAAAAATATATCCGTTAGGAGAGATGCAGACACTCCTTTCATGCTTAGACGCTCTTACAGACAGCTTGTAGCTCAGCATACTTTTTTTTTTTTTGTCAAACTCAAGAAAATTAAATCAACTTTTTGAATATTCATTCAAAACTTTTTGAATATAATATTATATATATGCAAGGATTTTGTCAAACTTTTGCACTAACTTTTTCTATTTATTATAGTGATATATATATTTATTTATACACATATATATATGTGAAGGATGCAAAACCCACTGTCAAATGATTTGTTCATCTTTTTCTTTTTACAAGAAGGATGCAAACCCACCGTCAAATGATTTGCTCATCTTTTTCTTTTTACAATAATTTATATATATATATATATATATATTTAAATGAAAAGTATGATTTATTTTTAAACACCACTTGAGTATGTTTCACTTTGCATGTAAAATATAAATCAAATATTTTTGTT
This sequence comes from Camellia lanceoleosa, assembly GCA_025200525.1. Taxonomy (NCBI): domain Eukaryota; kingdom Viridiplantae; phylum Streptophyta; class Magnoliopsida; order Ericales; family Theaceae; genus Camellia; species Camellia lanceoleosa. The sequence goes on from CM045758.1 coordinate 208,394,850, forward strand.
ATAAACCAACCATCCCATGTGAGTATATTAAATTTGTCAAAAAATGGCAACTCACTAATATCATATTTGTCAAAATAATACAACCAATCAATATTAATTTTGTCAAAAAGTGAATAGTGACCAACCGCACTTTTCAAATATGTGAATAGCAATATTTTAAAAATATTTCCATTTAAATAATATTTATAACAAATATATCATACAATATATATTTTAAACAGATAATATTTTGTGTCAAATAATATGGAATATGTATATTAAAAAATCTAAATTTTTTAAATAATATTGTAGATATCATCAAAATTAAACAACATGATTAACAATCTCTCCCTTTTTGATGATGGCAATACAAGTATGAATTTGACACAAAATTAAAATCAACAAAATATTTGATGACAATGCAACATATAATTAAAGCACATGCATGCACAACAGTTCAAAATCATATTTTTTCTCCCCCTTTGACATCATCAAAATAAAATATGAAGAGAGGAAACAAACACATTTGATAATATAACCTGAGATTCCAAAAATATAATAATGGTCCTTATGTCTTGTTGGGATTATTGTGGGGGAATTTGGAGCATCTCGGGCGCACAAAATGTTAACAAATAGAAGATTTGAGAAGATATGCATCGAGTATTGGATTGGTGGAATGTATAAAAAGTGACAAGGATGATAGGTAGAGATACGAAATTATCAAGTGTTTGAAGAGAAAAATTTGTTTTACCTTCTTGCGTAATCATGTCATTCCTTACCTTAGCCATCAATGGTTCGGACATGCATGAGGTGCATGTAATGTAGGCAAATGAGAAGTTACCAATGGTGAAGTCACATGATATTCCTGTAAATGAGAGTCCTAGTGTTGTTGGTAATCGGAATGATATTGATACTATTAATAACACTATGACTCTTAGTACACATGCAATGATTGCAGTGTCTAATATGGCTCGACGATTACAAGTAAAAATACAAGAAAATCAACAATTGAGAGATGAGGTGTGCTTGTTAAAATAACAACTGGCTAATATTCGTAAGGAGAAAAGAGTGCTAGAAAGGAAAAATGCTCAGCTGGAGAATGCAGTGCAATATTATGCAATGGTTATAATGCCAAGACTCACAGAAGTCGAAAATAAAGAGAGGCATGTAAAGGGGGCTCATGAAAAGTTGTTGAGAGAAGTGAACCGAAAAAAATCTGTGAAGCCTTCTGAAAACTTACATGTAATCGAGTAATATTTTATTCTTCTGAAATAAAATTGCAAGCATTTCTTTTTCTTTTTCTTTTTTTAATTTCTATCTTTGCAAAAAAAATTATTGGTGCAGATAAGGAGTAAAAATATATATATATATATACTCCCTCTAAAATTATGCACAGAATATACAAATATTTTTTTTTATAATAATTGTTTTAATCTCAAAATATGACATAATATGAGTCTCTCCCTAAATTAATGCACTAAAAATTACTTAAATTGGAAGAAATTGATTACCAATTTATAATACCAAGGGCCATTAAGATCCGGCCATAAACAACTACATGAAGTGCACTAGCATAAAAAAAAATACAAATAAAAATATTTTCTTCAAACAAGATAGAAGCAATCATTATTAAATTCAAGAGAGTCTGGAGCACATACAACAAGATAAAAAATATAACACAGTACAAAAATAATTTTAACATGTTGATTGGCAATGATGTTGATGATCATAAAGAATGGAGAAGATCGTGTAGATCGGTGATGAATTTTTGTAAATCGGTGATAGATGTGGAGCAGTGATGGATCTTGGTAGGTCGGTGAGAAATTTGGGTGGATGATGGTAGCGATGAAGGTGATGGATGATGTTGTGGATGGTAGAGCCGGAGTTGAATGATGAAGGGAAAGCGACAGTGAAAAAGAGATAGAAGAACAAAGAGAGAAACAAAGAGCAAGAGTGAAAGAAAAAACAGAGGGTGAGGAAGAGAGCGAGTGAGAGATAGAGACAGAATGGGTGAGAGAGAGAGAGAATATATATATAATAATTATTGTTATAATTATTTTATTTATTTATTTATTATTATTATTATTTATTTATTTTTATTTATATAAATATTATATTAAAGTATTCATCATACCAAGTTTAGTTCTAATATAACAAAATTATTCTTCATTAAGAGGCTTGATAAATATATCAGCTAATTGAAGATTTGTACGTACAAATTCGAGTTCAATGTCACCTTTAAGTACATGATATCTTAGAAAATGATGCCTTATTTCAATGTGTTTAGTGCGTGAGTGCTAAAGAGGATTTTTTTAAAAGGTTACTGACACTTGTGTTGTCACATTTTATAGAAATATGATCATAGTGAAATCCAAAATCTTAAAGCTATTGTTTCATCCAAAGCAATTGCATACAACACCCAGCGGCGGCAATGTATTTTACTTCAGCAATTGACAGAGCCACTGAGTTTTGTATTTTGCAAAACCAAGAAGTGAGTGAGTGTCGAAGAAAGTGAAAAGTACAACTTGTGCTTTTTCGATCAAGTCTACATCCCGCAAAGTCGGCATTCCAGTAACCAAAAAGTTCAAAATGGTTCCCTCAGGATACCATAATCCCAAATTTGGAGTGCCAACAAGATATCTAAAAATACGTTTGATTGTGACAATGTGTGACTCTTTAGGTGCGGATTGAAAATATGCACACATGCAAGCACTAAACATTATATCGGGTCTACTTTGTAGTAAGATAAAGTAAGGAACCAATCATACCTCAATATTTCTTTTCATCTACACGTTTACCTTGCTCATCTTTGTCGATTTTTATTGATGCGCTTACTGGAGTTGCTGCAGACTTTGATGATTCCATTTCAAACATTTTGAGTAGATCTTTGATATATTTCGTTTGATTTAAATGGATTCCATCATTAGTTTGTTTAATTTGTACCCTAATGAAGTAATTTAACTCCCCCATCATACTCATTTCAAATTCACCCTGCATATCTTTAGCAAACTCTTTGCACAAATTTTCATTAGTAGCACCAAAAATAATATCATCAACATAAATTTAAACAATTAACATATCCTCATTTTTTATTTTTATAAAAAGTGTTGTATCAATTTTTCCTCTAAAAAATTCTTTGTCAAGTAGAAAATTATTTAATCTTTCATATCATGCTCTAGGAGCTTGTTTTAAACCATAGAGGGCTTTTGAAAGTTTAAAAACATAATCTAGGTATTTATGATTTTCAAAATGGGGAGGTTGTTCAACATAAACTTCCTCCGAAATATACCCATTTAATAAAGCACTTTTAACATCCATTTGATACAATTTGAAATCTATAAAATATGCAAAAACAAGTACATTCTAATAGTTTCAAGTCTACAATCAGTGCAAAAGTTTCATCAAAATCAATGCCTTCTTCTTAATTATAACCTTAGGCTACCAATCTAACTTTATTTCTAGTAACTACTCCGTATTCATCCATTTTGTTTCGAAAAATCCATTTTATTCCAATAACTGCATGATCCTTAGGCCGAGGTATCAAAAACCAAATTTTATTTCTTTCAAATTGATTTAATTCTTTTTACATTGCTAAAATCCAATTTTCATCTTTTTCAGCATCTAAAAACAATTTTGGTTCAATTTGTGAAACAAATGCTAAGTTACCACAAACATTTCTAATAGAGAAACGAATTTTTATACCTTCCGCTGCATCACCTATAATAAGGTCTTTAGGGTGGCCATGAGCAAACTTCCATTACTTTGGTAGATTTGATTCATTTTCTGAACGAGCATATTCTTCTTGAAGATTTTTCATTGTGATTTCTTCTTTTTGTTCAGGAGATGAATTTTCTTCATTTGTTATGTAAATGCTGTCTATTTTTGGATGTGTTTTTGTAGTGTCATCACTTACAAGATTCTTGGACACAATGTTGTTAGATTCATCAAAGGCAACATGTATAGATTCTTCAACAAGTAACGTTCTTTTATTGAATACTCTATAAGCTTTACTAAAATTCGAATAACCAAGAAATATAGCTTCATCCAATTTAACATCAAATTTTCCTAAGTTATCTTTATTATTATTTAATACAAAGCATTTACAACCAAAAGCACACAAGGGGCTAATATTAGGCTTTCTACTTTTCCAAGGTTCATAAGGGGTTTTTCTTAAGAATAGGTCTAATTATAGCACGGTTTACAACATAACATGCAGTAAAAACGGCTTCAGCCCAAAAATATCTAGGTAAATTATTCTCACAAAGCATAGTACGGGGCATTTCTTCAAGAGTTATATTTTTTTTTTTCAAACACACCATTTTGTTGAGGAGTTCTCGAGGCTGAAAAATTATGATTAATTCCTAAGTCATCACAAAACATAATAAACTAATAATTTCCAAATTTTCTACCATGATCACTTCTAATACTACAAATATTAAGACTTTTTTTATTTTGAATTCTTTTACATAGTTTTGAGAAATTATAAAAAGCTTCATTTTTTTGTGTTAAAAATAATACCCATGTATATCTAGTATAATCATCAACACAAACAAGAGCATTCGATTTTCCTCCTAAACTTAATGTTCTAGAAGGTGTAAATAAATCAATATGTAAGAGTTGAAGCGGTCTAGTAGTTGAAACGATATTTTTAGATTTAAAAAAAATTCTAGTTTGTGTTCTAGGTTGGCATGCATCACAAAGTTTGCATTTTTCAAAACTAATTTTGGGCAAACTAATGACTAGCTTATTTTTTGAAAGTTTTGAAATTAAATCTAAATGAGTATGTCCTAATCTTCTATGCTATAACCAATTAGTTTCATTTATTGCAGATAAACATTTAACATCAAAACGAGAAGACAAAATCAAACAAATATACATTTTTATGCCTATAACCTACAAATTAAGTTTTGTTTTCTAGGGTGTTCTCAATAGTGTAATGAGTTTTCTCAAAAATAACTCTATAACCTTTATCACATAATTGACTAATGCTAAGCAAGTTATGTTATAAACCTTCAACAAGTAAAACATTTTCAATAATGGGAGAAGAATTTTTCCCAATACTTCTTACACCAATGATTTTACTGTAGCTATTGTCGCTGAAAGTCATATATTCACCATCCTTTGGTTGGAGTGTGGCAAACATAGCTTTATTTCCAATCATATGCCTCGAACATGCACTAGCGAGATACCATTTATCGTTCATAAATTTTGTCTTCAAACATACCTTCAAAAATTTAATTTTTCTATTGGTACTAATATTTTCTTAAGTTCATAAAAGTTAGAATTTGACACTCTTGAAATGTCCTTAAGGACCCACATCTTTTTTATTCTAGCAAAATGATTTCTTTTAATAGGACATGAAGGTGAAATATGACTTTTTGTACCACAAAAATGACATATGAGATGAGAATGACTAGAAGATGCATACACAAAACCATTTTTGATAGTTTTTACTTTTGAAAAAGGCTTATATCTAATTCTGGCTCTGCCAAAAGTACGATTTTGATTTTTAAGAATTTTATCTAAAATCTCTCTACCTTGAGTGAATTTTGAAAGAGTATTTTTCATGTCTTCAATATTTTCTTTTAAAACAATTTGCTACTTTTTTAAATACTCATTTTCTTTTTGCAATACAACTAATTTTCTCTTATAAATTGAAGACTCTTTTCAAATTAAAATCTCATTTTCCTTGTTCATTTTCATGACTTCATTTTCTAAGGCATTTATGTAACGCCCTGGAAATAATGACATTTAACCTAACAATATTGACATGCTATGATATATAAAAGAATTTCTTTTTCATTCATTCATTCGGGTTACGTTACATTACAAATAACAACAACAAAACAAAAAAAGCAAATGCCTATTTTTAAACTTTTTAGTTACAAATTAAGTTAGAAGAAAATAGAAGCTAGCAAGCTTATATTAAATTTAGAACAGCTTGAAAATAACAAAAAAAAAACAAAAAAAATCAAAAAATCCATCAAGCTAAGTCCCAGCCAGCTTCCTTAAGGGTGGCATGCTACCATGCTGATGTTGAACCACAACTATAGAAGCCCCATATGAGCCAGAAATAAAAAAAAAAATATAAAAAAAAAAACTAATAAAAAAAAATAAAACTAACAATTGATAGATGGCCAACTTTTTTTCATTCTTCAACAAATATAAACATATAAACAAAAGCAGATATATTCACACTTTCACATCATCTTCTATTTATTTTCTTTCTTATTATACATATAATACATCATCTCTCTAGTTCATCCCCTATCTCCATCCGGTCCCATCCATCCCCCCCCATCCCCCCCTCCCCCCCTCCCTATCTATCTCTCAATCTCCTACCAAATGCACACATATATATATATAACAAACATATACAATACATATATATATACATCACATATCAATATAATCTTCAATTTATCAATGTTTTTCCCAATTCTCAATCAATTCTTCATTTTTTTCATTAATTATTCAATTTATTAAATTAAATTATTCATATAATTTTCATTATTTACATTACATTTATTGTTTCTCAAATTTAATTCATGTTTCATTATTTTCTAAATGTTTCTATTTAATTTATCCTTCTACTTTTTTTAAAAAACTTAAATTAACTTTAAAAAAAATTTAAAAAAAAACAAAATTAATAAAAAAACAAAAAAAAAACTAAAAAAAAAAAAAAAAAAAAAAAAAAAAAAATCAAAAACAAAAAAAAAAAAAAGTAAGAAAAAAAAAATAAAAAAAAAAAGAAAAAAAAAAAAAAAAAAAAAAAAAAAAAAAAAAAAAAAAAAAAAAAACAAAAAAAAAACTAACAACAAAAGTTTTTTGTTTTCAAAAAGGAAAACAACACACACTATGAAGAGAGAAGAAAAAAGAATGAGAAATTTAAGAGTGAAAATGGTGTTTGGAGAGTGTAAGAAAAAAAAAAAAAAAGTCAAAAAAAAAAAGTGAGAAGAAGAGCCAAAAAGATAAGAAAAAAGCGATTTAAAAAAGAGAAGGCTCCCAGTCAGAGGCTGACAGCAAGCTGCTCGCGCTCCGAAGATAAAACCGCACAAAAAAGCTCAAACATTGCCCGCGCTGAGTGCGCTCAATCATCGAGAGCTCCTCAAACTCGTCACTCCTCCTCAAAACCCCTCGGCGCTCCTCTCGCTTCTCTCTCAAAGAAGCGCTGCCGCGCTCTTCCCATCTTGCGCCGCGCCGCCAAATCGAAAAAGAAATAAACGGCCGGGCTCGAAGCGAAAAAAACACCAACGGCCTCAACGCATCAAAATACAACGGCGCAAAAAACATAAACACAAACAAGAACACGGAGCAAACAACACAGGGCTCAAACCACTGAAACAAAACTTGACTCAAACAAAGCAACAAAAAGCTAACAAAACTTAAAGACAAAAAAAAAACAAAAAACATAAAAAGAAAAGAACGTAAACAACAAAATACGGGATCAAACAGACACCACTACAAACACAAACAAGACACATAATTAAAATTTATCTTGGAAATTAATGATTCATTTTTTTATTTTTATTTTTTTATAAACTTGAAATCACTTTCTTTTGATAGTCACTTTTCAAACCAAATTTCATACATTCAGCATGTAATTCATCAAAAGCTGATTGTAATTCATCAAACATAAAAGATTCGTCATTTACCTCATCTTCATTTCCAAGTGTCATTAAGCATAGGTTAGCAACCTGATTTTTGCAAACTTCAATTTTTGAGTCACTTTCATCGCTATCTTTTCCCCATGTTGCAATCGTGGCTTTTTTCTTGTCTTTCTTGAATTGTTTCTTAAGTTCTGGACATTCTGATTTGTAGTGTCCAAATTTGTTGAATTCGTATAGGTAACTTTAGATTTTTTGTGATTTTCTCCCCTTTGAAAATCCCTGTTGTTGAAGTCTTTTCTGAAAAAATTCCGCACACCTTGTTTCTTTTTTACAAACTTTTTGAACTTCCTAGTGATGAATGTCATTTCCTCATCATCTTCCTCATCCTCTTGATGTTTTGAGGTGAATTTGAAAACTATTCATTTCTTCTTATTGTTGTCCTCTTCTTTCTTTTCTTTTTGCATTATAAGCTCATGAGTTAAGAGAGATTCCATTAACTCATCCAGACTTACCTTTGATAAATCCGTGGTTTCAATAATGGCAATGACTTTTGTCTCCCAACTTTTTGGCAATGACTTAAGCACTTTTCTTACAATTTCAGCATTCGTATATATTTTGCCAAGAGAAGTTAAACCATTAATAATATTAGTAAAGCGAGTAAACATTTGAGGAATAGTTTCATTAGGTTTCATTTTAAAGAGTTCATAATTATGGACTAGAAAACTGACTCTAGATTCTTTAACTTGTTTAGTTCCCTCATAAGTCACTATAAGCTTATCCCAAATTTCTTTTGCGGTTTTACGTGTGGAAATTCTATTAAACTCGTTGGCATCTAAGTCACAGAACAACATGTTTGTGGCTTTCACATTAATTTGGGCCATTCTAGTATCTGATTCATTCCACTCATCTTTAGGTTTTGGTACCGTAAGGCTATCTACGGTTTTGGAAGGAATTTTTGGACCATTGCAAATAATTTTCCAGCATTCATAATCAATAGATTGAACGTATATGGTCATCCTAATTTTCCAATAGCTAAAATTTGTGTTGCTAAACAGTGATGGCCTATTGGATGCTTGTCCCTCATGTAAGAAATAACTAGGGGTTGCCATGATCTACTCTAAGACGGTTAAATCACACAAACTAGAGTTTAGGCTCTGATACCAATTGTTATCCCAAGTAGGCAACCCAAGAGGGGGGTGAATTGGGTTATTAAAAATTTTATAATATTAAAAATAATAAACACAATATTCAGAATTTTAACAAATAAAAACAGAATAAAAATTATCAATATAAAAGTAAGAAAGATAGGAAGAGAAAATCAAATACTGAGATTTATAGTGGTTCGGCATGCCAGGCCTACGTCCACTCCCCAAGGAACCTCTTTGAGAATTTTTTTACCATCAAAATGAATCAATACACCACCAAGGCTTCACTAAGCTTGTGAATTTTACACATGTCTTACTTTTATCTATTGAGCCTCACTCAATAATAAATGCCTTATCCTTACAAAAATCTCTCACGAAATAATGAATAAAAATAAGAGATACTTTAACCTTCTTTTACAATACTTTGCTCACAAAGAGTAGATATGAAAATATAAAAACAAATACTACACTTAGATCTGAAAGTGAAAAAGCAAAATACAATACACTCAAAATTTTGGAGCACACAGATTTTTTTTCTTTTCAAGTTCTTAATTTTTCTCTATACAAAACATTTCTATTTATACACAAAAATATATCCGTTAGGAGAGATGCAGACACTCCTTTCATGCTCAGACGCTCTTACAACTAGCTTGTAGCTCAGCATATTTTTTCTCTTTGTCAAACTCAAGCAAGTTAAATCAACTTTTTGAATATTCATTCAATAGTTTTTTAATATAATATTATATATATGCAAGGATTTTGTCAAAGTTTTGCTCTAACTTTTTCTATTTATTATAGTGATATATATGTGCGTGTGTGTGTAAAGGATGCAAAACCCACCGTCAAATGATTTGCTCATCTTTTTCTTTTTACAATTATATATATATATATATATATACATATATTTAAATAAAAAGTATGGTTTGCTTTCAAACACCACTTGAGTATGTTTCACTTTGCATGCAAAATATAAATCAAATATTTTTGTTATAAACCAACCATCCCATGTGAGTATATTAAATTTGTCAAAAGATGACAATTCACTAATATCACATTTTTCAAAATAATACAACTAATCAATATTAATTTTGTCAAAAAGTGAATGGTGACCAGCTGCACTTTTCAAAAAAGTGAATAGTAATATTTTCAAAATATTTTCATTTAAATAATATTTATAACAAATATATCATACAATATATATTTTAAACAGATAATATTTTGTGTCAAATAATATAGAATTTGTATATTAAAAAAATCCAATTTTTTAAAATAATATAGTAGGCATCATCAAAATTAAACAATATGATTAACAGTATTTTCAGTTTTGATGATACTAAATTTGTCATTTAGGACAAGCTTACGAAGAAAATTCTTCACAAAGGATTTAATCTTCATGGCTTGTATCACTTTCTTCCATCCACTTCACTACCTGTTGATCATGCTTCTTCAGCAGCCCCCACAAGTTTTGCTTCTCAATAGCTGTCTAGTTCTGCTTCTATTTCTTATGTTTCTAATAATGTTTGGCATAATAGTCTAGGGCAACCTAGTGCTTTGAAGTTTAAGCATCTTAGATCATACTTACATCTTAAAGCCTCTACTTCTGTAACATCTCAAGCTTGTGTAGACTGTTGTATTGCCAAAAGTCATAGATTACCTTTCCATTTGTCTAATTCCACTGTAAATAAGCCCCTTGCTTTAATTCACAGTGATGTTTTGTGGCCTTTTTCATCCACTTCTTGTTATAAATACTATGTTCTCTTCGTGGATGAATTTAGTAGGTTTGCCTGGTTGTATCTATTGCTTTATAAGAGTGAAGTTTATGCCAAGTTTCTTGAATTCAAAGCTTATGCAGAAAAACAATTTGATACTCAACTTAAGATCCTTCGAACAAATGGTGGTACAGAATTCTTTAATAACAAAATGAAGGCTCTCACTGTGTCACAAGGAATTGTTCATCAACATTCTTGTTCTCATACACCATCTCAAAATGGTGTAGCTGAACGAAAACACAGACATCTAATTGAAATTACTATTGCTATACTTCATCACTCTTATATTCCTGAGCATTATTGGTTTAATTCTATTGTTTGTGCCACTTACCTCATTAATAGATTGCCTTTCTCCAAATTGGCTTATATGACACCTTTTGAAACTTTGTTTCATAAACTTCTAGATTTTTCTTTTCTCAAAGTTTTTGGTTGCCAATGCTTTCCTTGGCTCAAGCCTTATCATCCTACCAAACTGCAACCTAAATCAGTTGAGTGTGTCTTCTTAGGCTACTATTCTTTTGCAAAAGGTTATAGGTGTCTTGATCTCAAAACTGGAACTATTTATCTTTCTCATCATGTAGTGTTTAATGAACAGGTGTTTCTTTTTGCCCATCAAGCTTCTTTCTCCTCATCCACTTCTTCATTAGAGCTCCATTTCCTTCAATCCTTCTTTTGGTCTTCTCCTTCTTCTTCTACACTTTATAGTCTTCGTCTGTACCCACTGCCTCTACTTCACCAGCATCTAGTTCTTCTTTTCTTCCAAATTCTGCTAGTTTACCTCTCAGTACCTCTTCACCTCAGTCTCCTCTTCCACTTATTTCTCTCCCTCTTCATTCTCCTATACCTATTAACTCCATTTCTATTCAGTTGCCTCTTCCTTCTACTTCTGTTTCACTGCCTTCTGTGCCTCATCTTTCTAATTGTCATCATATGCTTACTAGGTCTAAAGCAGCTCTCCTCACTCTCAAACTTGCTTCTCTTTCTTCTCATGATGTTGAACCTCCCTCTCACAAGGAGGCCTTGGTTATCCCTATTTGGAAACAGGCTATGTTGGAAGAATTTCAGGCTCTTCAGGCCCAGTAAACTTGGTCCCTTGTTTCTCTTCCTCCTAGAAAGCATGTCATAGGTTGTAAATGGGTGTTTAAGGTCAAGAGAAATTCTGATGGGACCATTGCTAGGCATAAAGCCAGATTAGTAGCCAAAGGCTATCTTCAACAAGGAGGCCTTGGTTATCCCTATTTGGAAACAAGCTATGTTGGAAGAATTTCAGGCTCTTCAAGCCCAGAAAACTTGGTCCCTTGTTTCTCTTCCTCCTGGAAAGCATGCCAAGAGAAATTCTGATGGGACCATTGCTAGGCATAAAGCCAGATTAGTAGCCAAAGGCTATCTTCAACAAGAAGGCATTGACTTTCAGAAAACTTTTAGTCATGTTGCTAAATTGCCCACTATTCGCATTCTTTTATGTCTTGCTCTCCATCACCATTGGCTTATCAAGCAACTAGATATCTCTAATGTTTTTCTTCATTGCATTCTTGAGGAAGAAGTTTACATGTTGCAGCCACCAGGATTTAAGCATTCTTCTCAACCACAATAGGTTTGTAAGCTACACAAAGCTTTGTATGTTCTTAAACAAGCACCAAGAGCATGACACTCTACCTTTTCAGCTTTTTTTCTTTCTCAAGGGTTCAAAAATAGCAAATGTGACTCTTCTCTTTTCATATATCAACATGGTTCAGTCTTCATTACTCTTCTTGTTTATGTGGATGATATTCTACTCACTGGAAATAATGTTACACATATTCAGTTTCTTATTACTAAAATGCATCAGGCATTTTCTATGAAAGAGCTCGGAAATCTTTTATATTTTCTGGGTATATCTGTTGAAACCTCTGGCTCCACTTATGTGCTTTCTCAGAAAATGTATGCTTAAGATGTTCTTACTAAGGCTGGCATGTTAGATTGTAAGCCATGTGATTCACCTATATATCTGTTAAGCCTGGGTTGCCTCACAATTCTGATGTTCCTTTTCATAATTCTTCTTTCTATAGAAGTATAGTTGGGGCATTGCAGTACTTAACAATTACCAGGCCTGACCTATCTTATGCAGTCAATCAACTCTGTCATCATATGCATAATCCTATTATTGGCCATTTTGCTGGCGTAAAAAGGTTGCTTAGGTATCTTAAAGGAACTCTATCTCAAGGCCTCACCTATACACCCAACTTCTTTGCTCTTCAGGCCTATTTTGATTCTAACTGGGCTGGAGACTCTGTTGACAATAAATCCACCTCTGGATACTGTGTATTTCTGGGCTCCAATCTTATTTCTTGGTTAGCCAAAAAGCAAGCCACTGTGTCTAGATCCTCTACTGAATTAGAGTATCGATCATTGGCTCATACTGCTGTAGAACTTACTTGGATTGGCATGTTACTTCATGACCTTTGTATTGTGTCTCATACAATTCCTCTTCTCTGGTGTGATACTGTCTCTACCATAACTTTAGCCTCTAATCCAGTCTTTCACTCTTGATCAAAACATATTGAAATGGATTGCCACTTTATTCGTGATCAAGTCCTTGCTAAAAAGCTTGTGTTACACTATGTTCCTAATCTTGATCATTTGGCTGATATTTTTACTAAACCATTATCAGTTTCTCGTTTCTTTTATCTTCAATCCAAACTGATGTTAGTTTCTCCTCCCATCAGTTTGAGAGGGAATGTTGAGGAATATAGTTCAGCCAGCTCAAGCTCATTAGTTTAGCCAGCTCAGGCTCAAGTAGTACAGCTAGCTTAGGTGACACCGGCTCAGATTGCGGTTCAAGAAGTTCACCAGTTTAGGAGTTAGTTACACAGTTGAGAAGACAGTTAGTTTATTAGAAGATATTTTGTTCTAGATGATTAGTTGAGCTCCTTATTACTTTGTATATAAATATAGCTAATGTATTATCTAATGCGTTGTTGAATAAGAAGAGTATATGGTTTCAATTTTTCTTCATGGTATCAGAGCTCCAAAGCTCCAACGAGCAACTGATCCATGGCATCACCATTATCATCTTTGCTTTTTTCAAATCTCACTCTGTTAATTTCTAATCTTCCATCCTTTATTACTATCAAACTTGATGGTTCCAATTTCCTTATTTAGAAGACTCAGCTCTTGAATATTCTTCGAGCAACAAATTTGCTTGGTTATGTTGATGGATCAATTTCATGTCCATCCTCTACAATCACAGATCCAGAAGGAGCTTCCGTTCCAAATTTAGAATTTCTTCAATGGACTTTGATTGATGCACATTTGCTCAGTTGCATTACTGCAACACTTACACCTTCAATATATACATCTGTATCATTGTTCTGAGGTCTGGAGCTCTCTCCACAAAAGGTGTACGACTTTGTCTCGATCTTATATTCACCAATTGAAAAAGAAATTAAATAGTGTTGCTAAGAAAACTGAGTCAATTGAAGAATATCTCTCCAAAATTAAGGAACTTGTCAGTTAGTTAGCCGTAGCATTTGTTAAAATTGAAGATGAAGATCTAGTCTTGGTGACTCTCAATGGTCTTCCTTCTGAGTTTGATTCATTTGCTACTACAATTCGTGCTAGACCAGACAACATCACCGTGGATGATCTTTGTGCTTTATTGTGTTCTGAAGCAATTCATTTAGAATCCAAGATAAAAAAAAAAAAAGTCCACAAAATCAACTGTAGCTTTCTCTACAGTCAAAGGATCTCCAACTCCAAATTCTTTTCACACTTCTTCTTCAAGATCTTAGAATTTTGGCTCCAATCGAGGTCGATCTTATTCCAGAGGAGGAGGAGGAGGCCGAACTAGAGGCTATGGTCGATTTACTCTATCTCGAAGTCCAGGAAGGTTCTCAAATCAAATTTGCCAAATCTGTGGAGGCTCCAGTCATTCTACACTGGAATGTTGGTATCACGTGGATCCACAATATCAGGTTTCAAATCAAAATTTCCAAACTCATAATCAACAGCAACAACCACGAGCTTTTGTTACTTCTTCAGCAGCCTCCATGTCTCCTTCTTCAATAGGTTATTCCTCAATTCAAAGTCCATGGTACTTGGATTCTACAACATCGGATCGTGTGACTAATGATCACAGTCATCTAAATTGCTATCAGCCTTATCAAAGCTCAGAACAGATTACCATAGGAGATGGAAACTCCAATCTTATCCAGCACATTGGTAAAGGTCTTCTTCCAACTCTGCATCACTTGTTTAAATTGAATAATGTGTTACATACAGATTCTATTTATTCTAATCTTGTCTCTATTTAGAAATTGGCTCAAGATAACAATTATATTATCAGTTTTGATGATACTAAATTTGTCATTCAGGACAAGCTTACGAAAAAAATTCTTCACAGAGGATCTAATCTTCATGGCTTGTATCATTTTCTTCCATCCACTTCACTACTTGTTGATCATGCTTCTTCAACAGCTTCCACAAAACGCTGTCTAGTTCTGCTTTTAGTTCTTCTTCTATTTCTAATAATGTTTGGCATAATAGGCTATGGCACCCTAGTGCTTTGAAGTTTAAGCATCTTAGATTACACTTGCATCTTAAAGCCTCTACTTCTGTAACATCTCAAGCTTGTATGGACTGTTGTATTGCCAAAAGTCATAGATTACCTTTCAAATTGTCTAATTCCACTATAAATAAGCCCCTTTCTTTAATTCACGGTGATGTTTGGGGGCCTTTTTTATCCACTTCTTGTTATAGATACTATGTTCTCTTTATGGATGAATTTAGTAGGTCTACCTGGTTGTATCCATTGGTTTATAAGAGTGAAGTTTATGCAAAGTTTCTTGAATTCAAAGCTTTTGCAGAAAAACAATTTGATACTCAACTTAAGATCCTTCGAACAGATGGTGGTACAGAATTCTTTAATAACAAAATGAAGGCTCTCACTGTGTCACAAGGAATTGTTTATCAACATTCTTGTCTCCATACACCATCTCAAAATGGTGTAGTTGAACGAAAACATAGACATCTCACTAAAATTGCTATTGCTTTACTTCATCACTCTTATATTCCTGTGCATTATTGGTTTGATGCTATTGCTTGTGCCATTTACCTCATTAATAGGCTGCCTTTCTCCAAATTGGCATATAAGACACCTTTTGAAACTTTGTTTCATAAACTTCTAGATTTTTCTCTTTTCAAAGTTTTTGGTTACCGATGCTTTTCTTGGCTCAAGCCTTATCATCCTACCAAACTGCAACCTAAATCAGTTGAGTGTGTCTTCTTAGGCTATCATTTTTTTTGCAAAAGGATATCGGTGTCTTGATCTTAAAACTAGAACTATTTATCTTTCTCGTTATGTAGTGATTAATGAACAGGTGTTTCTTTTTGCCCATCAAGCTTCTTTCTCCTCATCTTCTTCTTTATCACAGCTCTCTTTCCTTCAATCCTTTTTTTGGTCTTCTTCTTCTTCTTCTTCTTCTTCTACACCTTTACAGTCTTCGTCTGTACCCACTACCTCTGCTTCACCAACATCTAGTTCTTCTACTGCCTCTACTTCACCAGCATCTAGTTCTTCTTCTCTTCCAAATTCTGCTGGTTTACCTCTCAGTACCTCTTCACCTCAGTCTTCTCTTCCACTTATTTCTCCTCCCCTTCATTCTCTTATACCTATTAACTCCATTTCTATTCAGTTGCCTCTTCCTTCTACTTCTGTTTCACTTCCTTCTGTGCCTCCTCCTTCTATTTGTCATCCTATGCTTACTAGGTCTAAAGCAGCTCTCCTCACTTTTAAACTTGCTTCTCTTTCTTCTCATGATGTTGAACCTCCCTCTCACAAGGAGGCCTTGGTTATCCCTATTTGGAAACAGGCTATGTTGGAAGAATTTCAGGCTCTTCAAGCCCAGAAAACTTGGTCCCTTGTTTCTCTTCCTCCTGGGAAGCATGCCATAGGTTGTAAATAGGTGTTTAAGGTCAAAAGAAATTCTGATAGGACTATTGCTAGGCATAAAGCCAGATTAGTGGCCAAAGGCTATCTTCAACAAGAAGGCATTGACTTTCAGGAAACTTTTAGTCTTGTTGCTAAATTGCCTACCATTCGCATTCTTTTATGTCTTTCTTTCCATCACCATTGGTCTATCAAGCAACTAGATATCTCTAATGCTTTTCTTCATTGCATTCTTGAGGAAGAAGTCTACATGTTGCAACCACCAGGGTTTGAGCATTCTTCTCAACCACAATAGGTTTGTAAGCTACACAAAGCTTTGTATGGTCTTAAACAAGCACCAAGAGCATGACACTCTACCTTTTCAGCTTTTTTGCTCTCTTAAGGGTTCAAGAATAGCAAATGTGACTCTTCTCTTTTCATATATCAGCATGGTTCAGTCTTCATTGCTCTTCTTGTTTATGTGGATGATATTCTACTCACTGGAAATAATGTTACACACATTCAGCTTCTTATTACTAAAATGCATCAGGCATTTTCTATGAAAGAGCTCGGAACTTTCATATTTTCTAGGTATATTTGTTGAAACCTCTAGCTCTACCTATGTGCTTTCTCAGAAAATGTATGCTCAGGATGTTCTTACTAAGGCTGGCATGTTGGATTGTAAGCCATGTGGTTCACCTATATATGTTAAGCCTGGGTTGCCTCACAATTCTGATGTTCCTTTTTATGATACTTCTTTCTATAGAAGTATAGTTGGAGCATTACAGTACTTAACAATTACCAGGCCTAACCTGTCTTATGCAGTCAATCAACTCTGTCAGCATATGCATAATCCTACTATTGGCCATTTTGCTAGTGTAAAAAGATTGCTTAGGTATCTTAAAGGAACTCTATCTCAGGGCCTCACTTATACACCTAGCTCTTTTGCTCTTTAAGCCTATTTTGATTCCAACTGGGGTGGAGACTCTGTTGACAGGAAATCCACCTCTGGATACTGTGTATTTCTGGGCTCTAATCTTTTTTTTTGGTCAACCAAGAAGCAAGCCACTGTGTCTAGATCCTCTACTGAAGCAGAGTATCGATCATTGGCTCATACTGTTGCAGAACTTACTTGGATTAGCATCTAACTTCATGACCTTTGTATTGTGTCTCCTACAATTCCTCTTCTCTAGTGTAATAATGTCTCTGCCATAACTTTAGCCTCTAATCCAGTCTTTCATTCTCGATCAGAACATATTGAAGTGGATTGCCACTTTGTTCCATCCATCACTAATTAAATTACTCTTTAAATAATGTATACTTCATTAATTTTTTTTAAAAAAAATTAAATTTTCTTAATTTATTTTAATAATATTTTTAAAATAAAAAATTATTATAAATCTCAAATAAATTATTAGACAATCTACTAAACTTATGGATCACATACATGTAATTTATATGTAAGAAGTTGGATAAAATATTTGGGTCCTTTCATTACTCTCTGGGATAAGAGGGAAATTCTATTTCCAACACCCTAATAAACTCAAGGCAAATCTTTTCTCAATACACATCCCTACTAATTTAATTATTAAATAATTATCTCAACCCACATCATTAAAATTACAAATAAACCCTTGTACACACACTTTACCCTCAAAATACACATTTGAACTTATTATTGGATATCGATCTGCATAGTCTCCAATTAATTGTTACAAGTGTTGAGTTATAGTGTTTTTTTGGTTTCATCATACAACATCTTTGCCTTTCTGATCTTCCATTAAAGTTAGTCTTCAGCCCATCTTCTTGCATCTGTTGGGATGGATCATACCATTTGCATTTGGAGTGTGTGGAGCAGAGATCAAAAGAAAGCACGTGTATTGAACTATCACAATGCGGCAGTTAAAGATGTGAAATGGTCACCGCAGGGACTGTTTGTGATTTCTTGTGGATACGACTGCTCATCGAGGCTAATTGATGTTGAAAGCGGTTTAGAGACTCAGGTCTTCAAGGAGGACCAAGTTGTTGGAGTCATAAAGTTTCATCCAAACAACTCCAACCTCTTCCTTTCTGAAGGGTCTAAGGGCTTCCTTAGATTATGGGATATTAGAGTCAGGAAAGTAGTACATGAGTATATTCGAGGTCTAGGTCCAGTTCTTGACATTGAATTCACCATTGATGCCAAGCAGGTCATTTCTTCAAGCGATATATCCAAAGGCAACATCAGTGAGAATTCAATAATTGTTTGGGATATCTCACGACAGGTTCCCTTGTCTAATCAGGTAAGAAACTTTTTTGTGTGCTCTTTCACGCGATATTTTAACAATGACTTCTTTGTGACATCATCAATTACACATCTCTGTCTCTCATGGTTCCTCTTTTCGCAGGCTTCAATGGCAGCTTTTAATTTAAGTACGACAACGGGGGCATAAAAACCCATTCAAATCACATCTATTTCTCTGCTTTCTGGGTTCTCTCCAACTCACAATGTTGGTGAAGAACTTCTTCAGAGCTTAGAGCTTCGTGTAAGAGAGAGAGAGAGAATAGGGAGAGGAGATCAATGGATTTGGTCACCGACTGGGGTTTAATTTTTTTGTTTCAAACAATGTATATTGAAATATTTTTATTTTAAAAAGATGTGTATTGAGAATTTGTATATATAATATTAAGAGTGTTGATCAATGATTATTATAATAAATTTTAAGTAGGATATAATTGTCATTAATCTAATTTTTCATTAAGCGTGTTGATTGAGTTTATTAGGGGGGTGGGAATAGAATTTCCCGGGATAAGATGCAACCCAGCACACGCAGAAACACACACACGGGGCTGAGGACACTACGCTCCCTCCATGGCAGCCCTATGCTGCGCTTCAGTTGTTCCTTCTTCTCAAATATCCAAACCCCTCAATCCAAACACAAATCCCCTACCCCTCCCCCAATTTTCCCCATTCCCAAACCCTTTCTTAGTCGCATTCCCTCTCTTCGCTCTCCCAAAACTCGACCTACGAATTCAGCAGCATCGTCATCCTCCACCGAGGTTGAAGATGATGAGAAAGAAAACCAAGTATCGATGAGCATCGACGCTCTCCAACGCTTCGTCGACTTGAACCTGGGCAACTGGATCGGTTCTTTTTACGTCAGTATTTATTTTACAATACGCTCATATGTGTTTGTGTATTTGTTCATATGAAGCATTTATTTGAATTCTTACTATTTTGATTCGCGTGTATTTGATTGATTCTCAGCAATTTGATCCTGACGGGAATTTGTTGCATAAATTGAGTACGAAGCTCGCGGTAAGCTCTTACGGCGAAGATGAACTCCTTAGTTTAATTCAAACGTAAGCTTCATCAAACACATGCACATCTAGGTCATATATATATATATATATATATTTTAAAGTAATGTGCAGCAAGTATGTGCGGGTGTGTATTAGAGATAAATGTATGCGTGTTTGTTTGCCCAATTGTTGTGAATTTTATTGCAACAATGTTTTGTTATTTGATTATCACATTTTAATTTGCAATAAGAATTAGTAGTTTAATTGTGATCAGAATGAAATTTCTGTTCCATTAAAATTAAGTTGAAGGACTCTTTACCGTATACCATTCCCCTTTATGATACGATTCGATAGTGAATGAACCTGTATAATATTCCCAATGGGAAAGGGTTGGCTTAATGCTTTGATGAAATGTTATGTTTTAAATTTTCATTGCATTTGTGGTGATGGTTGCTACTTTTTTGCATAGAATTCTGTTAGTTTTTGCTTTATTTTTGGACAAGACTATGTAAAAGACTAACAAAAATTCAATTTCAATGAGACCTTCAGACATGCCTATTGTGCCTGCACTCAGCCAGTGCCGTTGGGTTTCTATGTTTGACACGGCAAGATTAAGTAGATATTGTTTGGATGTAATCCTTGAAATAGCATTTATGTGTGCAATAACATTAATGTATATATACATATGATGAGATGCAGTCCAGCCTTTATCTAGTAAGCATTTTTTAATTCTTTGAATCAATGAATCTGAAGTGTTTGGGAAATAATTAATAAAAGTATAGGTTTGTGGATTACATATGTTTCAAAGGAAAGTAAAATAACAAAACGAATCTATCAATTACATTGGATATATTCAAATTGACAAACTAATTGAATTGTTACCTTGAAAGAAATGGTTGTGGGATATTTTTAGGTATACCCTTTTCCAACAATTGAAAGCATTCTATTGTTAATATCACTGCAAGAATTTATAATATTAGCCTTTTGCTTTAATGTCTACCTGTGCGAAGTAGCTTAATGTGCTTGACTTCTTTAGGTTATACATCAAACAACCCCCATCAACCACTTCAATATCAGGAGATGCATTTGAGCCGGAATGGGCAGAGTACAAAATCAAGGAAACCAACATGTTTACTGTAGACAAATATCAACAGGTGAGTTCCTTCAGTACTTCAAGGATTTGTTGTTCTCTTTGGCAAATTTGCCCTGGGAAAAAAACTTTTGCCATAATTTGCATGGTTTCTTTGTTTCTTGTCGAATATCCATCGTGAGTAGTTTGCAGATTGGTTTTTTCCCCAATGAAAAGGCCTTTGCATTGCGGTACCAGACAGCTGGCATGTTAGAAACTGTATTAAGGCAAGGTGTGCTAGGTGAAGATGACACTGGAGAAGAATCGCCCAAGTGAGTGTTTTTTTTACAAAAATAGTTTGTCGATGCATGAATTGATAATTTGGTAACAGCAAAAATAGTGATTCACCATATCATACTTCTAACCACTAATAGTCTGCACTATCATACTTCTTACCACTAATGAGTTTTGTGGCCTCCACTGGCCAATGCAAGTGGTTACACTTCACCATTTATCTTATAGACTGCTTCAATGCTTTTGTTCTACCTAGCAGACGGCAAGCGATCAATTTGGAGAGAGAGAACTCGATTACAAATTTTGCACATCATTATATCACTTTTGACAGAAGAAAAAGAAGATTAATGGTTTTATAGTTCTCGTGGAGTACTCTGTGAATTTATGTCTCACCCCCAGTTCAAATAAATTGCCCTTTCATGTATTTGAAGCTCTCATTGCACTTATAGCTGCCATTATTTCACTATATTTTCTTTTTTTATCTTTTTTTTATTTTTCCATGCAGAAACCCGAAGCTTCCCTCTCGTCGGCCTTCTATAGTATGTGAGAATTGCCTTTATTCGCTGGAGACAGATATGCGAGCAAGAGCATTCCATATTTTGGATCCAAAAGGCATTGTAGAAATGCTTCTTATCTTCCTTGAAGAAAGAGGTTGTGGGGTGTTTATTCCTCCTTCCTTGGACAATTCTAAGGTAAAATTCATATAATTCATTTGCTGAAAATTTTTCTT
The DNA here is from genome assembly GCA_025200525.1 of Camellia lanceoleosa. Classification (NCBI taxonomy): domain Eukaryota; kingdom Viridiplantae; phylum Streptophyta; class Magnoliopsida; order Ericales; family Theaceae; genus Camellia; species Camellia lanceoleosa. Next base: position 208,416,633 of record CM045758.1, read on the forward strand.
TAGGTTAATCTTCATTCCATTTAGACAATTGCCACTACATGGTATACTATATTGTCCTCGAAAGTATGACTTTTACAGTATTATATTTCTTGTTTGGTTGCAGGACAATACAAACAGGATAATACCATATCTTGGTAAATGGAAAGGTCATTCTATAACAAAGCGCAGTGGTGTTTATGGAGCAACAATTGCTGAAGCTGATACAATTACTGTGCTTGAAATTAATGATGAGGGTCAGTTAATCCAGGTTTGTGGCAGTTTTTGCAATTAATCCTTTAGGTAATGTTTGGTTCGTTGGAAATTGAAATGAAGATGGATAGAATGATCATTCTATCACAATGTCCTTTCCCATGTTTAGTTTACTGAAAAAAATGATGAAAATATATTGCAAATGGAATTATCATTTACCATTGTAAGTGAATGGTCATTCCGTAGGGAGGTTATGGAATGAGCTTTCCATTCCATTTTGCTTTCATTCTAGTGAACCAAACGTAGCATTAGAGGAAAAGGTGAATTGTCTTTTCATGAAATGGAGACTGGAGAATGCAAGAGAATTCTTGGCTGATGATGGAACATGTTCCTTTTAACTCATCAACAACTATACTGCATGCTGTTCCAAAGCCGTGGAAAATTTTAGATTTTATTTGTTTTCATTTCCTTTAGTTAGTCAGCTGCACTTATAACATTGTTTTTTCTGTCACTCAGAAGCATGCTACGAATTGATGGTCAGGGTAGAATTCCAGGGAAATCTTTAATTGGTGGAGGCATAACACTGTTCACTCTAGACATTGGTTTGAAAAAAGAAAAAAAAAAAAAAAAACACTGGTTTTCCATATGACAAAATTCCTCTTGCTGATCTTTGTAGAACTATCATTTCCTCCATTAATCAATTAGTTGCTTTTATAGATTTGTATAGGTTTGCAGTTAAATCAATATTTGTAGAACCATTTATTTTTCTTAATTTCCAATTTCAAGAGAAAATGTAGGATTCACCAACTTCAACATGCTAACTTGTACATATCATCATTTTGTTAGTTCTCTTCTTTTTGTTTGGGGGATGGCTTGGTTGAAACTTGGGATTCATAAAATAAAAATCCATTATTTTGGCATGAAACGATTTGTAAATTGAACACATAATTGGTAGAAATATTAACATAAATGAAAAACAATAAGTGCTCTAGTGCATGTACCACATGTAGCTTTCCTCCATCTCTCAGTCACTTGACACTTTTTGTCTTGTGCTTGGGGATGAATTAAGTTTGTTGCTCCTAGTCAAATTGAGTGAATGGAGGATTGGATTGTTTAGTGTATCTCTCCGTTCTTAATTTCATGTAACATGTCATATTCCGAGTTTCTCTTCTTTTTCCTACTTCTGCCTCATCTGTCTTTTTTCTATTTTTAATTAAAACAGGATATAACCTCTACATCTAGTGGAGATGATGTCACAACTAATGTACACTGGACCGGTACCATATCCAACAACTTGGTCAAATTTGATGGTGGCTTCCAGGTGACCTTATTGCCTGGGGGCATGTACATGGGATGCCCATCTGATGTGGCAAAGAGTGTTGCAGAATCCAAGTCATTCCATTTGGAGTTCTGTTGGCTTGAGTCACCTGGCAAGAGACAGAGACTGGTTCGCACTTATGATGTCGAGGGCTTAGCCGTCTCTTCGACTTATTTTTTTGAGACCAAATTGTGAGTGTCCCCTGTACCTTACTGTACATTTATTTATTTATTTTTGAATGTCTTGGAAATGTTATGCATACGTTTTCCTTCTGAACTGTATCATTTAGTTGAGTGATCAGATTGAGAAATTAATTTGCATTCCATTTTTCACATTACATAATGGAATCTCAGGTGCTTCGTTAGTCGACCTTATACAAATTGAGTGTTTGCATCAAAGAATTGCAAGCACAAAGATGTTAAACAAAATAGAGAGGGATTATCAGTATTCCTCTTGCACGAATAACCCATAGGAAAATCATGTTGCTTGATTACGAACCTCCACAAATGCATGCAATGCCAACCCGTCAATGGTTGAGATTAATTTTGATATTATGTTATGGGGGGGTGGTCAAAGAAATTTCATAAAATTTTTAAATATTTTAGTTGGAAATATTACCATGTTTGGTTTCAGAAAATTCAGTTCATTTTTCAAAATTTTGAGTTTTTTTATTTTTTGTGTTTTTAGTGAATTTTTTTAATATTTTACATAAACTTTTTTATTTTTAAAATATACTTAATCTAAATATATTTAAAAATTATAATATTCGTGCAAAAAAACTTAAAATTTTTTACCAAATATAAAAAAAAATACAAAAATTTAATATATTTTTATATTTTTTGTATTTAATGAATTTTTCTAAAGATTTTTTTGTATAAATTTTTGCTTTTTAAGTATATTAAGATTAAGTGAATTTAAAATTTTTTTTAAAAAAATTATTAAAATATTTAAAACAATTACAAGTCTAGAAGGTGAGCTTGTTTTGGAGGCCAATTTATATTAAAACAAAAAAAAACAAAAAAACAAACAAAAAAGTGAGAATGTTCACATCAAATTGAGTATACACATTATATAATACCATATATATATGCACATATTTTTCTTAAAAAATCACAACCATCAATATAAGTATTTATGTCTGTAAAAACCAATTATATATAAATAAGGTAATGTTAAGGTGATATGATTTTACTATCACATTTAATTGAAAAAAAAATTGATATACCATGTAAAATTCTTGTAACCTACTTACTGAAAACATTCAAAAAAAAAAAATTCCAACCGAATTGAAATTTTCTTTCTTTTTAAAAAATAATTTGTAAATAATTACTACAATGAGAGGATGAATTGACCACAACACACAAATTGAAAGTCAGTTGATTTGTGAGAGCTTGTCAATGCCAATTTATGGATAGGAAGGAATCGGTTCACAGGCATAGTTTGGATTTGAAGGTCAGAGTATTGTTCAAGGAGAGGAAGAAGTGATTGAAGAGTTGTAGGTCACCCATGAAGCATCTTTAGCTTTGATCTTCTTTGGCACGTGAACCTTTTCAGAATGGAAAAGACGAATGAGAGGGTGACAAGTGAAAAGGAGATAGCTTTGGCTTGGAAGGAGTTTTGCCAAGTGAAAGAGAAATGTGTTTTGAAATTTGTGGTGGAATTAATTTTTAAAAATTTTATCTGAGGCTTCACATGAAGGGGGTGAAATTATGATTAAACCAAACACAGCCTTACTTTTTTCATATAAAAAAATTACTGCCTTCAAAATAATTATAAGCATAGCCAACAAGTTTTTTCTTGTTTGTTTTGTTCACTAGAAGTTAGTGAATAGAAGGTAATATATAAAAGTTATAGAATATGCCGCTTTACATGATAAATACAAACAATAATCAATCAACAAAAAATACCCAAAATGGCGTGAAAGGGCATAAGTCTTTAGATTTGTTTTCATTAAAGTTTGAGAGGTTAAAATGAGAGTAAAATTATGTTAATATAAAATTGTAATTTGAAAAGAAAAAAAAAAAAAAAAACAAAGCAGGAGTCCCAAAAAAAAAAACAAAAAAAGGGCAGCGGTGTGATTACATTTGCCTATTTGTATCTGTCGCATTCGCCTATTTGGGGACGAGGTTGAAAGTATTTTTTTTTTTTTTTAAACTTTATTTTAAGTTATATTATTTATATATATATATTAAAAAAATAAATTAAAAAATAAAATTTTAACCTAATTTTCAAAACTAGCCTTTGGCTTAATTTGGGATCATGGTTAGGGTCAATTACACTTACACCCTTGAGATTTAAGTTTACTACATATTTTCTTTTGACGTTTGGAAAATTACACTAATCCTCTATTATTATAATTATTTAAACGGAATGAAAATATTGAACTTACGCACTCTCTCTTTTCTTGTTTTATTTTACTTTCTTTATTTTGTTTTGTTCGTTTTTTTGTTTTTTGTTTTTTCCTTTTCTTTGTTTTATTATTATTATTTTTCAATGTAACTTCCTCTGTTTTCTATTAGGAGTTGTTGTCTTTTATATAAATAGATATTTATGAAATGAGATTTATAAATTGAGAGGGTAATTTATATGAAAATTGGGCCAAGCTGGGTAAATAGGCCGTTATGGGCCATTATACGAAGTATTGAGTAGAATGGCTGTAAGGTTACTCCGGTCTTGAGGAGGCGTGAAGTTAGTCCGGTCCATAAGTACCTATTGTTATTTCGGTCCATGAAAGTAATGTTGTCAGTCCGGTCGCCCGGTTGCCATGCTCAGGAGCTTAGGCCGGCCGTGGCATGACACTGCTAGTTCGGTCGAACCTGGCTGGGTGTTACCCTCTCAATTGCCCCTTAATTCCATCTGCGTAGCATGATAGGGATTACCTGTCTATAAGCTGAGCTAAAGTTTTTAACAGCCGAGCTAAAAAACCTTTTAGCCTTTCGGAAATTTGAAACTCTTCAAATTTATCCGGTAGAGCTAATTGTACACCGGGCTCTGCTTTGTCCGGTCACGACGTCTCTTCAATCAGTGCAGTTGAAACGCTTCTTATTCTAATGACACGTGGCGCGCTCTTATTGGTCTATCACAGCTGTCACGCTGCCCTCGTACATCGCAATTTTTGAACAGTTCCCGCCTTTAGGTCGTTTCACCAAAACAAAAACCTTTCGTCTTTGAATTACCCTCACACTACTCATCCCCTTCCTCTCTCTTGCAAGCCCCTGAAATTCCCGTTCTCAGCACTGTGAAGCTTGTGTCCTTTTGTTGCTGCCGTTGCTTCCATTTTCTTGCCTCTTGGATCTTTATCAAGTAAACATCATAAATCTGTTCCCTATTTTTGTTTTTTGCTTTCGTTTAATCCATAGTATACTTTTCTGTGTTTTTTTTTTTTTGAAAACACTTTCATACCACTAGTTCTTGCTTTGTTCACTTCTGGAAAAACTTGAGCAATAAGAACACTTGAACACACACAATATCCTGAGAAACACTGATTTTTTATCCAAAATTATGATGCAACCGGACTAGAAAGTTGTTCGTAGTTGATGTCGAATCTAGGCAGATTGTCAACCGAAATAACACTTCATGTTGTGAAACCATCGTTTGGTTGTCAAACCAGCGCTTGGTTTACCTTAGCTGAAATAACAAACCAAACTAAGTCTGAACTTAGTATACTGGAAACCTTAGCCTTTGACCGAGCTAAGTCCTTGGGGGCTAGACCAGCTTCCTTAGTTTTAAACCGAACTAAGAAAGCTGATCCTAGAGGCTCGACCGAGGTAACAACCATAGTTCAAACCGAGATAACCATAATACACTAACCGATCTATCGAATCCCCTGCTTAATCCGAGCTACCAAGCATCTTGTTGAAACCGAGATAGAACCTGTAGCATCCCACATAGCCGAAGTAGGGCTTCTTTTATCTTACTTTAATTTTGTAGCACAATCAACAATCTGTGCTTAACACCTCTATTTTTCACTTTGCAGACTTAGGTTACCCAGGCACTCCTCTGCGCGCTCAACCAAGCTACTGAGCACAATTTTTTGACCGAACTAACTTTATTTATAATTTATATAAAAAAAAAAATGGGGAAGTATAGATTCTTAGTAGAGACACCAGGTGGTCTAGCCGAATTCCGAAAGGACTATAACATTCCTGACAATGTCCACCTTACCCTAGCAAAAGAAGGTGCCATACCATGGAGGAATGAAGGCTTTGTACCTTTTACCCTTCTTTCAATAATAAAAACCGGACTAAGATTTCCAATCCAACCCTTAATCTGCGAATTCCTTAGGCAAACCAGAATATGCCCAACCCAGCTATCCACCAATTCTTACCGTATAATAATAGGTATAGCCAAACTGAACCGCCAAGCTGGTCTTAACCTCGGTCTAGCTGAAATATTCCACCAATACTCCATTGGCTCCAAAGATGACGGCTGGGTCTACTACCTTAGGATATGCCGCCGCAGAGAAAAAATAATTAAAGATACGCCAGATAAAGACCTAAACGATGATGATTTTTTCTGGGTATCTGGGAATTTTGAAGACCACCAAGCCCAGATCCCAGGCCGAAGTATAAATTGGAATAAAGGAATCCCTGGTATACTTTACTTCGGTCACTTTTCATGCTTTTCTTTATTTCGGTTGCCTGCTCTTGAACCGAACTAACAGTTGTTTTCTTTATGCAGATTCAGCCCATCTTCACTCACTATATAGCCACTCCAACCTGGGCGTACTTCGCGCTGCACTGCGATACCCAGAGAGAAGTTGGGCCAAGCTTCTAAATTTTGAACCGACATATAGATACAGCGGCCGCCGGAAAGCCAGAGTGACTGACTTTCTTCTAGAGGATGCCCCAGAACTAGGCCCAACCTTGCCCCAGATTAACCTGGTCCCTCTCACAGCCGAACAAGAAATGGCCAAGAGAAACAGAGTGAGGGCTCTTCTGACCGAAACCAACAGACCCGAAGTACCACCACCAACCCAGACGACAGAAACCGTAGTGGCTCTCCCCACTCAACGGCCTTCAACATCACGCCCAAGCAAGCGCGCCCGGACTACCCCAACCGAGCAGCATCTTGTTAATGAAGATGAAACTGTTCTTCCACCGAGCCACCCACCGAGTCCGCAACCGGAGTCATCTGGCCGAGCTACCTCCGGGTGGGCACCCAAGCTCATTTTTCAAAACCGAGATATACAAGAAACTGACTCAGTCGTTTCTGAGAAAGATCACCGCTAGCCTTCAACCTCGCAAAAAGTGTGTGCCTTCCAAAAGATATGGAGCACCACAATCAACTAAACACCGAGTTGAAGGCCATCCGGTCTTCAACAAAATCTATTATCCTGGTAGGTAGCATTCTTCTTCTTTTTTATCTTTCTAATTTTTCCAACTTTCATCTCGGCTATAAAAGAAAGTTACTATTCTTTTGCAGGCCATTCAGAAAAACAACATTGCGCACAAGTGCATATTGGAACTCAGAAAAACAACAAGATAGGCCATGGCTGAGGCCGAAGCCAAGACCGCCGAACTAAAACAATCCAAACAGAGGACGGCTGAGCTGGAGGCTGAGGTAACTCGTCTAACCGGACTAGTTACCTCGGCTAATGACGATAAACAAAGAGCTTTGACCGAAATGAAAGACAGGTATTTGCGGGAGATGGCAAAGCTTGAGGCACTAAGGACACCGAAATAACAGTTCTGAAGAAGAAAGCTGAAGGCGCCGAGCTGAAGGGCTTCAAGGAAGGTGAAGTTGCATACATCCAGCAGTGTGAAGCTGCGAAGGACTTGTTCTTCAAGTGCGGCTGGAGGGGTGCTATGAAGCAGCTCGGTTATAGAACCGACACTAAGGTCTACAATGCTCCTCAGTATTTTATTCTGGCCTCACTGGCGGAGTATGCAGCCGATCTTCAGAAGCAATTCCTTGAGGCGTCGGACGACGACGATGAAGAGAATGAGCCAACTGACACTCCGATTGACAATGTTCCAGCTAACCAATCAGTTCGGGCGGAGCCTGTGGTAGAAGATCTGACCATTGAGCAACCAGCTGACACTAAGCTCCAAGCCGAGACCGAGCTCCCAACTCAGACTGTAATTCCGTCTGAAACCGGACTTCGGGTTGATGCTGAGCTGGATGCCGAAATAGATGACCTTTTTAGCTGATTTTGCACTTCTCTTTTCTTTTTTTTTTTGTTTGTTTGATCAGTTTTTTCTGGACTTGTAACCGGACTGAAGTAACATCTTTCTGTACTTGGTAATTTTTGAATGCATGCCTCTGTTATCTTCAATACTGTATTGCGGTTGATCTGTATGCTTGCAATTATAATGAGTTTTCCATGATTTTTTTGCTTCAACTGTCATCTCGGTTTAAATCCCTGTGTTTGTGCTTTGCTTTCTAACTGTAACTTGCAATATTTTCGGCCGAGATACCGTATTCCGGTTTAAGCTGGTCAATCTTACTAGCTAACCACTCTTCAGCCATAAACTTACTTCGGCTGAAGAGTAACAAGAGTTGGTTTAATCCAGCCAACTACTCTTCAGCCATAAACTTACTTTGGTTGAAGAGTAACAAGAGTTGGTTTGATCCAGCCAACCATTCTTCAGCCATAAACTTACTTCGGCTGAAGAGTAACAAGAGTTGGTTTAATCCAGCCAACCACTCTTCAGCTATAAACTTACTTCAGCTGAAGAGTAACAAGAGTTGGTTTAATCCAGCCAACCTCTAAGTTGGTTTTTCCAGCCAACGTAGAATAAAATGTTTGGTTATTCCAACCAAACGTCTTGCGGCCTGGATCCTTATCCTAGGCTTAGGAAGGGTGTTGGTTTAATCCAGCCAACCTCTAAGTTAGTTTTTCCGGCCGACTTAGAATAAAGTGTTTGGTTATTCTGACCAAACGTCCTACAGCCTGGATCCTTATTCTGGGTTTAGGAGGGGCGTTGGTTTAATCCAGCCAACCTCTAAGTTAGTTTTTCCAGCCAACTTAGAATAAAATGTTTACAATGCTCCTAACTCACTAAAACTATCTTTTGCAGAGAACAAATATGCTGAAAAGAATTGTCTTGTTTTATTGAGAAAAGAAGAAATTACATATGCTTGAAAAGAAAATAGCTAAAAATAAAATTTTTTGAGATTTGCGGTGTTCCATGGCCTGGGAATTGCCTTGCCGTCCTTGTCTTCTAAGTGGTATGCCTTTTTGCCTGCTAATCCGACCACTTTGTAAGGTCCTTCCCAATTAGGCCCTAACCTGCCATCTCCGGGCACCAAGGTGTTTCCCATCACTTTGCGTAGTACCCAATCTCTGACCTTGAATTGCCTTGGATGAACTGTTTTGTTGTATTTCCTGGATAACTCTTGTTGGTACGAGGCAATGTGAACTAGTGCTTTTTCTCTTCTTTCCTCTACGAGGTCGAGCTCCAATGTTATGGCTTCGCCGTTCAAGTCTGGATCAAAATTCTCGCTTCGAATTGTGGGGAGGCCAACTTCCAGTGGGATTACTACTTCCATGCCGTAAGCTAAGGAGAATGGTGTTTCTCTTGTTGATCGCCGAGGTGTGGTGCGGTAAGCCCATAAAACATGAGGGAGTTCTTCTGTCCGCTTGCCTTTTGCTCTTTCTAACCTTTTCTTTAATCCATCCAAGACTACTTTGTTTGATGCTTCTGCCTGTCCATTCGCTTGGGGATATACCGGTGTAGAATTGTAGAACTCTATCTTGTATTCTTCACAAAAGCCTCTGAAGATTCTGCCGTCGAACTGAGTGCCGTTGTCTGATATTAGTGTCTTTGGTATGCCAAATCGAGTGATGATATTCTGCCAGACAAACTTTTTCACATCTTTTTCCTTGATGGACGCCAAGGCTTCTGCTTCTACCCATTTTGTGAAGTAATCGGTTGCTGCAAGAAAGAACTTCATGTTTCCTAGTGCTATTGGAAGTGGTCCTACTATGTCCAATCCCCACATTGCGAAGGGCCATGTGCTAGTTAGAAGTAGGAGTTCTCTGGCAGGTTGGTGTATTTGGTGTGCGAACTTCTGACACTTCTCACATTTTTTGACATACTTTTCTGAATCCGCTTGCATGTATGGCCACCAATATCCTTGCGAAATTGCCCTGTATGCTAGTGATCTTCCATCTTGATGGCTTCCGCATACGCCCTCGTGTATTTCGAACAAAAATGCTTCCACTTTGCTGGGATGTACACACTTTAGGTAGGGTCCTGAGAATGACTTTTTGTATAATGCCAAAGATGGGGAGAGCCAAAATCGCTACGACTTCGCTCTTATTCTGTTGGCTTCTTTTTTCTCTTCTGGTAAGATGCCATCTTTTAAGAACAGGATGATGGGATCCATCCAAGAGGGGCCTAGCTCTGCACAACATACCTCTTCTGCTTCGGGGTCTTCAATGCTTGGTCTAGGTAGGTAGTCGATCAGCAATGAATGAGGGATGGAAGTGTCTGCCATTGAGACAAAGCCTGCTAGTTCGTCCGCTCTGATGTTTTCCTCCCTGTCGATTTGTTCTATCCTGACTACTTCAAATTTTTTGATCTCTGTTCTGACCAACTTTTGGTATTTGGCCATCCTGTCATCTTTTGCTTCGTAGTCGCCAGATATTTGGTTTACCACCAGCTGTGAGTCGCTGTAAACCATTAGCTCGGTGGCCTTCATGAAGAATGCTGATTTGAGACCTGCAAGAAGTGCTTCATACTCCGCTTCGTTGTTTGATACTGGGAAGCCAAGGTTGATTGCCTGCTCCACCACTAGGCCGTCTAGAGAGATGAGGACGATGCCGAGCCCTGCTCCATGCTGGTTGGATGCTCTATCCACGAAGAGCTTTCACATCTCTCCAACGAACAATTTCCAGCAAGTAGAGGGATCAGATGATGCCTTGGGATCTTCCATGTTGCTAGTGTCTTCTTCGAGGTCCATGCTCGCCGTTTGTCCCTCGCTATTTGATTGTACCAAGTCTTTGCTTGTTGGTGAGTCTTGACTTGGTACAGCATGGTTTGCCTCTTCTTTCCTTACTTCGCTTTGCTCCGCCTTGGCGTCTAGCTGAGTATCTTATACCAGGGGTTGCGCTATTCCGGCATCAACTTCCGTTCCTAGTTCATCTGTTTTAGTCAAGTTGACTGGGCAGATGTGATGACTTCCTGGTGTGAATTCTGCGACAAAATCTGCCAATGCTTGAGCTTTTATTACGATTCTGGGTTGGAATTTAATGTCGTATTGTCCCAACTCTACTGCCCACTTCAAGATTCGCATAGAAAAGTTTACCCTTTCAAACAAAGCCTTTAATGGGAAGGCTGTTAGGACGACTATGGTGTAGGCGTGAAAGTAGTGTGACAACTTTCTCGAGGCCATCATCAAGGCCAATGCCAGTTTTTCCAGTGGCAAATACCTTGTTTCGGCGCCCAGTAATGTCTTGCTGACATAATAGATAGGCAGATGTTGGATTCCTTCTGCGCGGACCAATATTGCACTAATTGCGTGCTGGGAGACTGCCAGGTATAGGAAGAGTTCTTCTCCCGGTACCGGGGTAACAAGTAGTGTTGGAGAAGACACGTATTCTTTTAAGCTTTCCAAGGCGTGGTCGCATTTTTCGTCCCACTCAAACTTGGCCTTTAAGGCATGAAAAAATGGTCGTAGTCTATCTGACGACCGGCTTATAAACCGATTGAGCGCAGCTGCCATGCCGGTGAGATGCTGCACTTCTTTTACTGAGTTTGGTCTCTCCAACTCTTGGATTGCTTTGATCTGGGAAGGGTCTGCTTCAATACCTCGGTTGGTCACCAAGAAGCCTAGGAATTTGCCAGATCCTACTCCGAACGCACACTTAGATGCATTGAGGCACAACTTGTGCTTCTTTAGGATCGCAAACATCTCACCTAGGTCCTTAAGGTGGTTATTCTCGTCCTTGCTCTTGACCACCATGTCATCGATGTAAGCCTCCATTGTTCTGCCTAACAATGGTTCAAACATCTTGGTGACCATCCGTTGGAATGTCGCCCCTGCGTTCTTTAGGCCAAAAGGCATGACCTTGTAACAGTACAATCCTCTTGGAGTTGTAAAGGATGTGACCTCTTGGTCTGGTTCATACATGGCGATTTGGTGGTAGCCTCTGTATGTATCCAGAAAGCTAAGTCGGTTGTGCCCCGCCGTTAGGTCTACCAGTTAATCTATCCGTGGTAGAGGAAAGCTGTCTTTTGGGCATGCTTTGTTGACTGTTTTGTAGTTGACGCAGACATGCCACTTGCCATTCTTCTTTAGCACTACGACTGTGTTGGAGATCCATCTTGGATAGTGCACTTCTCTAATTGCTCCTGCCTCTAGCAGGTTTCCTACTTCTTCTGCCACTATCTCGACATGGTGGAGTACCGATCTATGTGTGCGTTGAATGATTGGTCTGGCGGATGAGTGGACATTGAGTTGGTGACAGATGAAGTTGGGATCGATGCCTGGCATGTCGTATGGTGTCCAGGCGAACACTTCGATGTTAGAGGTCAAAAATTCCAATACTTATAATCTCTCAGTGCTGGACAACGATGAACCGAGCAAAAAGAACTTAGCCGGGTTCTTTTCATCTATTCTTACTTCTACCAAGTCCTCCACTGCTTTCTGATCAGCCGCTTTGTCGACATCCGCGAATAGGTCATTGCTCTCAGGTTCTTCCACCGAATGAACGTATCCCTTGGCAACGCAGCTGCCATTCACCGTAACGAAGCATTGCTTCGACATGATCTGATCTCCATAGACTTCTTCAATTGCCTCGATGTCGTTGGGGAACCGCATTACTTGGTGGTAGGATGACGCCACCGATCACATGGCATGCAGCCATGTTCTGCCCAAGATGATGTTGTAAGTGAAGGGGACCTTCAATACCCAGAACTCCACTTGTTTCGTCACGCTTCCTGCTCTGACTGGAAGAATTATTTTGCTGACGGGCCATTCCAACATGGAGTTGAATCCAATTAGGGGAGATACGGCAGGTGCCAAGTCTTTGTCTTGTAGCTTCAATTGTTTAAATGTTTCGTAGTACATGATTTCACATGAACTACCTTGGTCAATCAGAATCCGCTTGATGTCAAAATCCTTGACTCGGAGGGTGACGACCAGGGCATCATTGTGAGGGCAATATATCCTCGCCAAGTCTTTATCTGAGAAAGACATGACGTTCGTGGCCTCTGTCTTCCCTTTCTTGGAGGTAGGTTGGGCACTTAGTACCTCTCTTAAGTGCTCAGCCTTTTTTATTGAACCTCTGAGCTCGCATACACGCTCAAGTTCGTAGACCCTATGTATCACATTGATCACGTCTTGAGGTGGGGCGTCGATTGGCATTCCGTTGGGGTTATTATGGTCCTGGGGGGCTGGTGTAGACACCCCATTTTTGACCGGCCTTAAGACTCAGACGTCACCGATTGAGTGCTCGGTGATGTTGCATACTGTGCTCGTTCGGATGCCTCAGAGTTGCGGCCGTGCGCCTTGCCTCCGGACTTCCGAACTCTCTTCTGTGCCTTGTCTCGATTTGCGAACCAGACTCGATTTTTTCTGTTTTCTTTCCTGAGGGGAGGGAGTGGTCCCATAGACTATCTCCCAGTGGCCGTGAGCTATATTTTGTGGCCGCAGGCCATTTTACCCATTTCAGAGCCTGGTTCCCGGTTTTCGGGACCGTCAGGCCGTGTGCCTTGGTTCGGGACCAACCAACCATCTCCGATTTCTCCGATTTTTGGCAGGTACCTCTGTTTTATCATAACAAGGGACACTGGGGTCTCTGATACCCACTTCGTGGCCAAACACCACTTTCGGTGCTCACGGCCCATTTTCGGGACCCCGAACCTCGCGGTTTGGCCCCCGAGCTTTCATTTTGCATCGATTTTTGTTTAATTTTGGCAGGTACCTCGGTTTATCATTCAGGGACACTGGGCCTCTTTCCTTGGCGATACTACTGCGACCCATTTTTCGGGACCGCGGTTTTGCCACCGAGCATTCGTTTTGCATTAGTTTTTGTTCAATTTTGGTAGGTGCCTCTGTTTTAGCACCAGGAAGATCACTAGAGGGTGGGAGGCCAGCAATTGTCTCAAAGAACGCTTATCTGCTTGGTCAAAAGTGGTTCAGCATGAATCCGGGAAGGAGAAAAGTCTGCGCGGCTTCACCGAAACAAGCGTAACTCTTTGCACAAGAGGAATTAAAATATGAGGCCACCACCTTTGGAAAACTTACTTCCGGGGCTTCATTTTTCTCTTAAGAATCTCCTAAGTCCAAATCCGGGGGGAGGAGATATGGTTGGTTGAAGTCCGGTTGGACTGAATCTGCGCGGCTTTACGGAAACTGGCATAACTTTTTCTACAGGAGGAATTTTGATGCAAGGTTTGCGGCATTGGAAAGCTAACTTCCTGGGCTTCAATTTGGATACTTGAATGGACATTTTTGGACTTCCCTAGCACCCAACAGCCAGTGGTCTTCTCGGCAGTTTTGTTTATCTAGCTGGCCAGCCACCCCTTTTGTGAAATGATGATTTTGCCCTTGTGAGTTGGCCGACCATTTCTTGCTCCCTCAGTGTATTCCAGCTGTGCTAGCTCATTTTCCAATTGGCCAATCCTCCATACAAGTGTATGGAGGATTAGAGAGTTGCTTTTTAGATATTTTGATGCACTTTAGATATTTTGGAGGCACTTTAGATATTTTGGGATGCTTTTTTCCTCTAAAAGGAGAGGTTTGGCTTCAGGTTTAAGGGGGTTAGACATTTTTGAGGGGGATTGGAGAGAGATCCATAGCTTTCACCTTCCATTTCTCTCCACTTAAAAGCTCAAAGGTTATTTTTCTTGCATAATTTGTTCATCAACACCAAGCACCACCATCACCACCCTATTTCCAACACTTGGAGTTGATTTCCAGAAGCTAGGAGGTGACATTTTTCAAGCCAAGAGGTAGCAAAAGACTTGTCTTCAAGGGTAAGTCTTCATTTCCCTTTTTCTAGCTTATTTTTGCTTCAATTTTCTACCCTATTTTCTCACTGTTTTGAGCTCCGGCCCTAACTGAAAGGGGCCTTATTTTGAGCTATTCTACATGTTTGTTTAAGGGCTCAACCCTGTTTGAGCCCTCTATGATGCACTTGTTTCAATACCTCTTGGAATGCCATTATTTTGCATGCTTTCTTTAGCTTATGAGTGATTTGATTTTGAGCCTGATATAAACTGTGAGTGGGCCTATTTTGAGCCCCTCTTCAACATTGAAGAAGGGATCAACTGTGTTTGGCCTCTCTATCATGCACTTGCTTTGCATTTCTTCCAATTTACCGTAAAATTGCATGATTTATTTGGCCTATTTGTGATCTGATTTGGAGCATCTCATGAACTGATATTATGCTTATTTTGAGCCCCTCTTCAACATTAAAGAAGGGCTCAACCTGGTTTTCTTGCTCTACATATCACTTGCTTTGAATTCTTGTTCCACTCCCATTTTGCATGCTTTTTTAAGCTCACCATGCTTCGGATTTCAGCCTTCATCAGGCCTAGAGAGTGCCTTATTTTGGTCCATTATTCATGCTTTGTTAAGGGTCTTAGGCCATTTGATGATTGGTTTTGGTACTTGTTTTGTAATCCTCCATATTTTCCGTAAAATTGCATGCTTTGTTAGGCTTGCTTAGCTTCGGATTTCAGCCTCCATCAGGCTTAGAAAGTGCCTTTTTTTGGTCTATTCTTCAAGTTTTATTAAAGGTCTTAAGTTGTTTGGTCATTGCTTATGATACCTCTCTTTATAGCCCTCTTTTGGCCCAAATTTTGCATGCTATATTTAGTATATCTACACACTGAATTGGAGGCTGTCATCTATTGTAAATATACATATTTTTGGTCCCTCTTTAGTTTTGTAGAACTGATTTTTTGGGTTTGAGCATTATAAATACCACTTGCTTTGTAAATCCCCTCTTTTCTCCCATTTTTGCATGCCATTGTTGCCATATCTATGCTCACAATTTGGCCATGTTTTGTACTGAAAAGATGCTATTTTTGGGGCTGCCTTGCCACTGTTCTTGCTGTCATGTGCCAATTTTGCATGTTTAGCATAGCCGTAGGCCATTTCGGGTACTTAAAATCACATTTCGGGATGATTTCATGCATTGATTGTCATTTCATATCATTTCGGGGCTGTTTTCCCCTTCATTTAGCTGCTAAAATTTGGTTTGCATGCTTGCATATCATTCTCCATGTCATTTCATGCCTTAGTGCATTGCCTCGGTTTGCGTGTGTGCACGCACTTCGAGGCACTCTGCTTTCATCCGTTATTTCCTATGTGAGTAGGCTGAGGCTCTCTCATGTTGGTATAAGCCCATCATTGCATTTCTGTACCATTTTCATGCTTGTATATCATCGCCTCGGTTTGCGTGCCCGTGTGCACGCATTTCGAGGCACTTCTTTTTTATCCAACGGCAGCTTATGTCAGTGCGGCTGAGGTCCTCTCATGTTGGCGTAAGCCCAATTTGCATTCCGTATGCCATTTCATTCCATTTTGTCATCGCCTCGGTTTTATCCGATTTGCATTTCGCATCATCGCCTCGGTTTGCGTGCCCGTGTGCACGCATTTCGAGGCACTTCAGTTTTATCCGATTTGCATTTCGCATCGCCGCCTCGGTTGGCGTGCCTGTGTGCACGCATTTCGAGACACTTCAATTTTATCCGGTTTGCATTTCATCATCTCCTCGGTTTACGTGCCCGTGTGCATGCATTTCGAGGCACTTCGATTTTATCCGATTTGCATCTCACATCATCGCATCGGTTTACGTGCCCGTGTGCACGCATTTCGAGGCACTTCGATTTTATCCGATTTGCGCCTCACATCATGGCCTCGGTTTGCGTGCCCGCGTGTACGCTTTTCAAGGCATCTCGTTTTCATCTCATTTTCCCAGTATTGTGCATACTAGGTTGTATCTTAGATTGCATTCATGCATTTCCTCGATTTGCGTGTCTGCAGGTAATGATTTCGAGGCATCTCATTTTCATAGCATTGTGCATGCTATATCACATGTTAGCTGCATTTCATGCATACCATGCATATTGCATCGTGTTCGGGATAGGTGTTAGCCCGGGCACGGGAAACGAGGTACATTCCGTACTCTGAGTGACGGAGTGTGTCTCAATTCCCAAGTCACCGACACTCCGGATTACCCATGATGGAGTTAGGTTTTGTTGTAGCATTTATCTGCATTCATCCTATATTGAGTTGTGCAATTCGGTTCCTCGGCCATCATGCATCGGTATGCGTGATTGGTGGCACGAGGATTGAGGCATGCACATATTTGTGAAAATACATTGCTATGCCCTTTTCCTGCTCTCTGTTACAGCAAAACCGAGGACCAACAACTTTTTGGAGTCCGGCGCGCATTTCGAGAAATACTGCATACAGAGGTTAATCGGGACATCCCAGTGGATTTCCGCCCGAGGCAGTCTAGCATACACTATTCATCATAGCAAGGCAGTCCCTGGCTTGCATGCCAGTTTACAACTTTCTTAGTTTAATTTGTTAATTAATTAGGAAATTGTATATTTATTCGGACTGTACATTTCGGACTGTATTATTTATTCGAACCCTCTGCGCGAGGGCACAACTGTAATAAGGGTGTGTGAGTGTGATGTATGTCTTCCAACCCCCATTTCTTTCTCCCTTTTATTTATCCGCTTACAATGGTTAGATATAGGGCATATTTCAATTAGCATACAAAGATGACAAAGATGTTTGCATCATTCATCTGTTTTTGCACGCATCGCTCATGATCATATAAACCGCATCAGATTTCAATTCCAAGTTGAGTACTTGATAAATTGTAGCATTCCACATGCCATCTTTAGAATAGCCGAGCCTGCTATAGTTTGCATTTTTGCATGTGTTGCATTAGGCAATTCTGTGTATTTAGGATCATGCATGATTCCTAATCGTTTTTCTGTTTTGGCTTGGAGTACTCGGTGAGTTTTATGCTTTAGCATCCTTGCATGCGTGTGAGTGTTGCCATGATAGCATGCTTACCATGAGGCTATATGCTTATGTGATATAACTGCCTTGAATGCCTGTGGGTGGAGGTTGAGTTATTTGAATTGGGACAATTCATCAGATTGTTTGATAAGCCCACTAGATAGTGGCAAAATCATGTTTTCTAAGCCCACCCGAAGGTGGCAAATCCGCATTTTAGCCTACTTGCGGGTAGCACCATCACACCATTTTCCAAGAAACAAACATGAAATATTTTGTTCCAATTCAGACGGCCCAGTCTATACTTGTTTGCTGCGAGCATCACATAGTAACCTAGGCTAATAATCAGAATAAGAACTCACAAAGTTTTCAAAAACAGATATCATGGTTAGTAGAGGCCGGTCTTTGACCAGGCGAGAAGGGGTGCTCACGATGTGACCTTCCCCAATCGTACCCAAGTTCCTGAGCCAACTTTGGTGATGACGGACATGTGGCCTTTGGCACCGAGTTAGGGTTTCCTAAATTTCCCATTTTAAAAAAATATTTAGGTGGCGACTACATATCCGCAAAGTACCATGTTTGGCACTCCTTTCAAAAATCTGTTTTTCTCAAAAAATGATTTGCCGGATTTGGACTTTTTGGTTCGAGATTTAGAACCGCAACAAAATCGAGTCCGAATCAGCGAGGTCCTCATGGCGCGTTATTCTGTTGGTTGCGCCTCCTTCAATGTACTTATCCAAGTGACTCGCCGAACCAATTCCTCCGTGTGCCTCTCAATGGCGCAGTAATTTTAGTGCGGTGTCCCTTTGCTTTATGGAAGGTGCACCGCGACCTCTCGTCGTAGTCCTTCTGGGCCTCCCCTAGCTTGACAGGCCATCTGACGAAAGGCTCGTCTCTTATTTCACTTAGAATTCGGTATATCGGTTTCTTGAAGACCGTGGTTATGGCAGTGCGAACTCTCAACCATCTTTTATCCTAGTCCTCTCCGTTGTCTCGCCTGCCACGTCCGTTTCTATTCGGACGATCTACCGCGTTGACCTTTGCTGAGGCCTTCTTTTCTGGTACTGTGGTCGTGCTAGATTTTGCTTTGGCACATGCGCCATCCTCCTCCACCCTGATGTGCTGATGCACTCTTTCCATCAGGGCTTCCATGGTGAGGGGCGGTGTCATGGTGATTGAGTCCCTTAGTCTGTTCCCGACTGGAAGGCCTCTTTTGTATTGTGCAATGGCGAGATTGGTGGGGCAGTCCCCGATTTGATTGAAGGTCTCCCAGTAGCGACTATTATAGGATCTTAGGGTCTCCTTGTCGCCCATGTCGATGGAAAGCAGCTGGTCGATCTCCACCAGGGTTTTAGTGTTTGTTCGGAACCTTGTCACGAACGCCTCCGCCAATTGCGCCCAAGAGGCTATGCTACCTTCTGGAAGTTTCTCGAACCAAGTCAAGCCTAAGTCGCCAAGGCTAGATGGGAAGAGGATGTACATCAAGGCCTCGTTTTGCTGGTATACAGCCATGACCTGGCGAAAGTGGCTCAAGTGTGAGTAGGGGTCCGTCTTCCCCTCATATGTAGCGAATTTGGGCTGAAGAAAGCCTGATGGTAGAGGTGCGTTTTCAATTGCCGGAACGAACGGTGAGGTCTGTAGCCTCGCTAATGCCTTGTCCGTCGGTTCGTAGACAGGACGTGGAATTGGCATTCCAACCTCGACGCTTCCATGCGTCCGAGGAGCCAACCGCTGTAAGGCAGAAACTCTATGTGGATCGTGTACCCTGGCATCCTCCTTCCATTATGCCTTCTCTTCGAGCACAGTTCGTAAATCGGATGATCTGGGCAACTCCGTCTGCCTTGATCTTGTTTGGTGAGTATGCGAGGGCCAATACGTGCTTCCCTCGGTGTATGACCTCTCAGATCTCGTCCTCTCAGACCTGGAGTGACGAGTTCTGGAAAATCTGGATTGAGTATTGCCTGTCTTGAGGCTTCTACTCTCCGCCTGAGAAGGTGTGGTATTCCTACTACGTCCTTCTGAGTGGCGAGAGGACATCTTGTTTATGCGCCCCTCTCCTGTCGCCATTCATTTTCCTTTTACCTAGCGCTTTAGAGATTCCATGTCCGCCGCCATCCGACGTATCAACTCGTCTTGCTCCTTGACGCGATCCTCCAAAGCCTGAGGATCAATCCTCCATCTTTGTCTCTCTAGACTTTGCGAACAAGAGTGATGGGGGCTATTTGTCCGCTTTCTTCCCCTTGTATCCCTCCTGGGATTCTGTCTTTGTGGTTCTAAGTTCGCCATAGGAGGAATGAGAGGTAGACCTTCGCGCCTCGCACCTCCTTCTGGTGTTTGTCCGTCGATGGCGGACTGTGGCAAATCTTCGTTGTGCGCCATTGATTCTTAAGAGGAAAAGCTTGATCAAGAGGTTTTGTTCTTGTCTGAGTTCCCACAGACGGCGCCAATTGTACGGGAAAGAAATAAACCTTCTCGTATAATTCTGTTGATCAAGTCTGCACTCCTCAGTACGTCGTCGCTTTATCACCTGAAAACACAAATGTGAGCCAGTCGGCGGGTATTTGTCGGAAACCTTTCCGATGCTTAAGTCAGTAAACTTGACAAATAGACAAAAACTCTGTGTATTTAAAAAACAAAGTTGTGTTACCTCTCCATAGGTGATGTTTGTGAGCTTTTATAGGTTTGCGTAGCACAATCCTAGTAGGACTTTTACTCCTCTATGCAGAGTCCTCTTAGGATTCATACTCCTGAGAGATAATGCTTATCCTTCAACACCCCCCTCACTGCTTAAACCAAGTGAGATGATTCTTCCATGTCCGTATTCCAATATGACCCAAACAAGCATGGCTATGCCAGTTTACAGAATAGACCAAACTACACTTAATTCAGCTCCTTTCAATCAGATTTACCTGCCTCCCTCGCTCAAACCGCGCTAACCATGGTGTTGCTGAATCGTGCTAACACCCAGCCAGGTTCGACCGAACTAGCAGTGCCATGCCACGACCGGCCTAAGCTCCTGAGCATGGCAACCGGGCGACCGGACTGACAACATTGCTTTCATGGACCGAAATAACAATAGGTACTTATGGACCGGACTAACTTCACGCCTCCTCAAGACCGGAATAACCTTACAGCCATTCTACTTAGTACTTCGTATAATGGCCCATAACGGCCCATTTACCCAGCTCGGCCCAATCTTCATATAAATTACCCTCTCAAATCACATGATAAGAATATAATTTCTAAAACGTTAAAATGTCGGATAAAATTGAACCAAATCTCATGAATGTCGGTCTAATTTACCCACATGATTAAAAGTTAAATTTTAAATTTAAATTTATTCAACAATGCTATAGACCCCCAGTACGGACGACCCCCACCGACCCCCCCCCAGCGCCACGTGTCGGCTTGGGATTGGCCGAAAACACCAAAAAAAAAAATTTATTTTTTTTCCACCAATCACGGGCGACCCCCAGCTGAGCACCCCCAACTGGGGGTCCAAGTCATTTTTCTAATTTATTTTGAGTTATATTATTTCTTTATTTTTTACATATTTTTAAAAAAAAAAAAATTAAAAATCCAATTTCTAACCAATTTTCCACACAGAAAATCAGAATGATCGAATCTGAATTTTGGGTTCGAGCTAACAATGGTGTCTGTACTGATACTTTCATGGAAATTATGGCGAAAATTGGATGGAGGAGATGGCGGCCTCGACAAAGGATATTGGAATGCCAAGCTCCAACGCCTCGCCCCAACGGCTTTGATGGGTTCATCCTTCACTCCTTCTGACAAAATTGTCAATGCCGCCTCTCATCTCTGTCCTGTGAGTTCATTGCTTTCAAAAATCAATTCACTTTTGTGTATGTTGATAAAAAGAGTGTTTCGTTTCACTTGCTTTGCTGCTATTAATTGATGCATAAGTCTTCGGATTTCTTTTCATTAAATGGGTTTGTTTGACTCATTTTTTGCCTTATTGTCGACCCAATATAGTGCATGCTTGTGTGTGTATATATATTCATATTGTACAGTGGAGAGAGAGAGAGAGAGAGAGAGAGGGGACAGATGAGAATTGGGTTGAAGAAGTTTTGCTTCGATTCTTTCCGCAATTAAAGGCTCGGAAGAACTCAAATTCTATATATATATATAGAGAGAGAGAGAGAGAGGGAGAGAGAAGATTTACAGTGAAATCGCCATGAAAGACAGAGCTTCCAAGGTCTCAGCACCTCCACGCCCTACGATTACACTCCCGCCTCGCTCCTCCATCGATACCCTCTTCACTGGCGTGGTCGGTTTAAGCCCTGGTCCTCTAACCCTCGTCTCCAACTTCTTCTCTGAGAACTACGCCGACTCTGGCTGCCGCTCTTTCTCTCAGCTCCTCGCCGCCGCCATAGCTTCGCCGGTCGCCGCCACAAAGATGCCCAGCAGCTTTTTAGCCGATAATTCGCCCAAGGAAGTGAATTCTGAAAGTGGCTGGGATCGAAATTTAGGGTTTAAGCAGAATCGGCCGGTGAATTTGGTGCTCGCTCATTCTCCTATGTTCATGATTCCTCCTGTGTCGAGTCCTGGTTTTCTTAGCTCACCCGCTTTCTTCTCGCCTCTTCAGGTGAATTTCTAAAATTTTATGAAATTGTTGGTGGAAGTGTTTTGTTTTTATGTTTCACGATATGCATGAAATATCATAAATTGGAAACAATTTTATTTTGGTGGCTGTCAGATTCATAGATTGATGGAGTAAAATGTTTATAAGCTCGAAAACAAAGTTTTTTATGCATAATTTTTGCAGAATAGACTCTGGTGTGTTCAAGCTAAAAACAACTGTGATTTTGCTACAACAATAGATTGGTGCTATATGCATGGCCTGTATAGTGTACATGTGTAGTTGTGCCTGTGTTAATGCATCCATGCTCACAAGGGCTTGTTTTCTGACATTCAATTCTTTACTCTCATCATTTGGCACTGCTTGAAAAAATATTGAGGTTTAGTTTCCACTTGGATAAGTGGCGACCCAATCAAGATTTGAAATTGCTTTGCTATCAACGTTATGAGGGCCTTTGGTTATTATAGGAACTGGTCAGTGTGATTCAGGGGATCATCTAATATTGACAGATTATGCAACTAATGCCTATACATATACATGTTTATAATTTTTCTTTTTTCCCTGGAGATTAAAGCTTTAGTTTTTTGTTTTTTTGTTTTTTTGTTTGATGTGAGATTTTACACTGTTTGATCTGAAAACATCTGCAGTGGGCTATTGCTTTGACATTGTGGAAAGTGTTAGTATATAGAATTATTGAAAAAATGCAGAAAATAAAATATAAGTTGTATTCCAGAAAATCTTGAAGATACCCATGATTTATTATAATACCCATAGCTGGCATACAAAACATTGTTTCACATCTGAAGATGAGAAACTGATGCAATTTGACCTACATTCAGATCTGTGGATTTTGTGATGGTTGCAGTTTCTTGGTTTTACTTATCAATGTTCCTTTCTGTATAGGATTCCTTACTTATGAAAACGTCATATATGATGCACATATTGGTAGCCAAAGGCTTTCTTTACCTCTTTTAATGTAGAAGAAGTTCATGAGATTCACCCCTCTTAACTAAATGCAATTTATAAATCAAAAGATTTGAATTTGGAATTCAGATGTCCATCTAGGTAATTTCTTCTTGATATGTTTTCACTTCTGTTTTTTATTTTTTTATTTTATTTTATTTTTTTTGATAATATACATGCTTTTTGAATTCCATGCAGAGCCCCTTTGGAATGACCCACCAGCAGGCTCTGGCACAAGTTACAGCTCAGGCTGCATTATCTCAATCTTATATGCACGTCCAAGCAGAAAATCAACCTTCTTCACTAGCAGCTTCTGCAGAATCTTTAAGCCACCATCAATCACGTGCTTCCAAAACAACAATACAACAAAAGGTGCACAGCGTGATATCAGAACCCAAAAGTTCCATAATGGAATCGTCAGAGGTTTCTCAATCCGATGGGAAATCACTACCTCCCGTTGCTGTTGACAAATCTGCAAATGATGGCTACAACTGGCGAAAATATGGGCAGAAACAGGTCAAAGCTAGTGAATATCCTCGAAGCTACTATAAATGTACACATCTCAATTGCCCTGCCAAGAAGAAGGTTGAGCGTAATCTTGATGGACAGATAATTGAGATTATCTACAATGGCCACCACAATCATGAACTTCCACATTCTAATAAACTTGCAAAGGATACTATTGATATGAACCCAAGTCTGGACTCTCGGGTGAGGACTGAACTTGGTTTGCAGGGTGAGACAGAAATGAACAGGCCAAATGAACCAGCATCAAGTGATTGTGTAGAAACAAGTGATGAAACAAGACTAGATGAGGACAATAATGATGAACCAAATCCCAAGAAAAGGCAAGTTTGACTCCTAATAATTCTTCTTGAAGTGAATACTTTTCTCTTATCTTCCTATTTTCTTATCTAGATTGCCTTGTAGTACAGGAACACAGAGGTTGGTACATCTGCGCCGACTTCGTCACATAGAATGGTCACAAAATCTAGAAATGTTGTGAAGACAAAGAGTGAAGTTGATCACTTGGACGATGGGTACAAGTGGCGAAAATATGGGCAGAAAATGGTCAAGGGAAATCCTCATCCAAGGTGGTATATGTTGGTCTTAATATTACCTATTTATACCATATCATCAAGAATGATCTATGCTATGATAATTTTACAGGAGACCTAAAATCCTTTTCATTTTCGTTTCTTATGTTTTTCTTTGTTGAATTGCATCGTGATTCATGCTAGTTGATTATGTGATTCTTTTTTCCATATAATTTTCAATCACAAATTTTATTATCCCGACTTTGTTGGCCTCTTGGTGGAACATTAATAGATGATGTATGGCCTTACTGTTTAATTGACAGTAATTATGTGCAGTAACCTGTTGGAATGTGTCCCACATTGCCTGAAGTTGCTCCATCTGTGTTGGTTATAAGACTCTAATTTTCCTCTCCTTAATACTTGGGTTTTAAAAAAGAAGTGTAGGCTAGGTTTTTCAATTTGGTATCAGAGCTTGGTTGGCCTTGTGACTGGTGTGCCTTACACATTACCTAGAGTTGTCCCATCTGTGCTAGTTATAAGGTTTCCGTTCCCTTTCCTTAGTGTTTGGATTTTAAGGAGAAGTGTGGATTAGGTTTTTCGATTTGGTATCAGAACTTGGTTGGGCGTGTTATTGGTGTGTTGTTTGTTTGGGTAGTGTATGTTGTGGTCCAGGAAGGTGATTGGTGTGTTAGAATGTGTCCTACATTGCCTAGAGTTTCCCCATCTGTGGTAGTTATAAGGTTTTAGTTTCTCCCTCCTTAATACTTGGGTTTTAAGGAGAAAGTGTAGACTAGGCTTTTTAATTTGGTATTAGAGTTTGGTTGGGCCTGTAATTGGTGTGGCGTTTGTCCGACTAGTATATGTTGTGGTCCAGGGGGGTGATTGGTGTGCCAGGTGTGTTGGAATGTGTCCCACATGTTGTCCCATCTGTGCTAGTTATAAGGTTTCAATTTCTCTCTCCTTAATATCTGGTTTTAAGGAAAAGTGTGGGCTGGGCTTTTCAATTTGAGGGGTGTTAAATATAGTAACTATATATTCTATCTATTATACATACCATATTATGTTCAGTACCATATTTAAGTTTCTCTCCTCTTTATATAAAAGAGTCTTGTATACATTGTTGCATAATTATTTAACACAATATTGAATATACACATCATACAATATTCTCTTTCTCCCCCTCCTAGATATTGTAACATAACCAGTTCTGAGAATCATTTGGGAAAGAAATTTATTGCAGTCTGTGATGTTGGAAATTTTTGTTATCTATATTTTATTGCTTAAGAGCTGTTCATGTTCTCATTTGCATTTACTTTTTGTGCGACCAAAATATTATAAACAAATAGAAAAAAGAGAAATAGTTAAGTTACTATGAGAATCATCTCTGATGCTTTGGATTCTATCTGCTGCAGGAGTTACTACAAATGCACTAGTGCTGGATGCAACGTTCGTAAGCATGTCGAGAGGGATTCAACAGACCCCAAAGCTGTCGTAACCACATACGAAGGGGAACATAACCATGATATCCCTGCAGCTAGAAAAGGACTAGTTACAACACAGCAAATAGTGATGCATTGAAGTTAAAACCACAGAAGGTGGTGGCTAAGGAGCCTGCTCTACTTGAAGAAATAAATTTTGGAAACAAAGATCAAAGATCAGTTATTTTACAGCCAAAAGAAGAGAAAATCACAGCCATAAACTCCTATGGAGGATTGGATTTGAACTGACCTGCCACTTCACATGCACAGGTTAGTAATAATGAAGAGAGAAATTATTTGAAAGGCCATTGAGCATTTTATGATGATTCCTGTGTGTACAGTGAATGCATGAAGTGCCATATGCATCTGCACTTCATTATATTCTGTATGTGGCAAATCAGAGCTGGTTTGTATGTGTATTGTTCATAGTTTGTGATAGGATATAATGTTTGAATGTGATGTTTTTTTCGGAATTTTAGCTTGAGATTGTTTGTTTTCATAATCCATCTGGATAGTTTACTTGGTTATAATATAACTTACAATTTCAATGGGGGGTTGTGATCTATAAGTGAATTCTTCTGGCATTATCTTTTGTATTATGTAAGTGATGAACCGAAGTAGCACTGCTTGCTCAAATGCACATTCCAATGGCGGTGTTTGGGAAGGAAAATTTTTGGGTTTTTTTTTGTTTTTTTTCACCAAAAGACAAATTAGTTATAAAACCAAAAAAAAAACAAATCCAAACAAAATTTCACATTAAACTCCATAATCATTTTATTTTTTCTCTCACAAATATCATATCCAACCACAAAAAAATTCAATTATTTTTCCAAACACAAAATTTTTTCTCCAATAATATCCTACAACTAAAAAAAATTACAAAAAAAAACCCCTTCTCAAACGCACACATTGTCATCAACTTCAATTGTTTTGTGAACAAAACCACTAGACTGAAGAAGACAAAGTTTGACAAAGTTGGGCAATCTCTATATTCATCATTGAACTGTTTTGCCACAAATGGTGGCACATAACCAGTGAAATGTGATTGTGTCAATCTAATAATTAGTTTTCCATTGAATTTGGAGCTAAAATCATCATTTAATTATAGGCAAGAAACTTGACTAATTCAAAATGTTGGCAACAATGAGTCTCGATTAAGAGTAGCCGCCTTATTAGCCGAAAAAATAGGATTAGCTGTAATAATGGAAGTGGAATTAATATGAATATTGATTGAAACCTAATTATAAGAGACTGTCACAAATTTGTATGTCTCTTTGTTTCAATGTTTTCCCAATAACATGATTACCATATCCTCCGGCAGAATTTATGCAAAAAATAAAAAATATTCAATTAATAAAAGTAATTTGTGATCCAAATTCACTCTATACTCTACTTGAATGATTTTAAAAACTTCAAAAATGAACAGAAATGAGATTACTATTAATAAAGGGAATTTGGATCACTTTCATAATCACATTCATATTTTTTTTTAAAAAAGATTTTCTTACCAAACTAGTTTCATTGTATAGACCAAATCAAACCAAACCTTAAGTCTCATTAAATAGGATCGGTTACATGAATCTTTCTTCTCCACGCGGCTCTATGCGATAATCATTTCGTTAGTCAAATTAAATAGATTTATATCTCTATTTACTACACTAGCCAACGTCAATTTAGGTCTACCATGTCCTCTAATACTTTCATCTACCGTTGCTGCATCGCATCTCTTCACTACTACCTCTGTTGGTTTTCGTTAAATATGACCAAACCATCTCACTCTATTCTCTCTCAACTTATCTTCTATCGGTGTTACTCCTACTCATTCCCAAATTTACTAATTTCTAATTTTGTCTTTTCTAGTCTTGCCACATATCCATATAGGGGTGCAACTTGGGCGAGTTTGGTCGGATTAGGAGGTTGTCTAAGCCTAGCTCAAGTTGTGCTGAGACCTGCCTAAACCCGAATTGTAACATGAGGTTGCCTGCCCAAGCCAACCTGAGTTAAACCCAAATTGTTTGAGTTGTTCGAATTGTAAATGAATTTCTTTTTTTTCTTTTTGTTTTTTTTTTTTTTGCAGCTACATTATTAAATTATTAAAATTCGGCTCTATTTACATTTTTTAATAGAAAATCATTAATACCATCAAAACAAATAATTTATATAATGTAAGAAAAATGCCACTATAGTAGTCTTTACAATTTATGAGTGAAAATAAAAAAATAAGATTTTATGTTATTTGTATATATATATATATATAATATAGATTCTATATGATTTAATAATCTAAATTACTTTAATATCATGTAATGGCTAATAATTTATATGTATATTTAATATTTTTATATATTTATGTATGTATAGGGTTGCAAACGAGTCGAGCTGAGCCAAGCTCGAGCTTGAGTTTAGCTCGTTTACTTATCGAGCTCGTTTATTGAGCTCGAGCTCGGCTCGATAAGAAACTGAGCTTGAGCTCGAGCTCAGCTCTACTCGTTAACATTAATAGAACTCGATCTCGGCTCGGCTTGGCTCGATAAATTTTTTTAATATTATTCATATTATTTAATATATAAATAATATATTTATTA
Source organism: Camellia lanceoleosa (assembly GCA_025200525.1). Taxonomy (NCBI): domain Eukaryota; kingdom Viridiplantae; phylum Streptophyta; class Magnoliopsida; order Ericales; family Theaceae; genus Camellia; species Camellia lanceoleosa. Next base: position 208,444,742 of record CM045758.1, read on the forward strand.
TATAATTTAAATAAAGATAAACGAGCTGAGCTAATGCCAGCTCGAGCTCGGCTCGTTTACTAAATGAGCCTAATATTTGAGCTTGAACTTGGCTCATTTACTAAACAAACCGAGCCGAGCCCTTAACGAGTCGAGCCGAGTTTGTTTATAAATAACTTGGTTCATTTGCATCCCTATATATGTATAATTCGGGGTTTCGAGTTGCTCAGGTTGTTTAACGTTTTTGCCTATGCCCGTCCAAATTTAATTCGGGCCTTTGAATTTTTGCCCAAACCTGTACCGAATTTGAAAATATCTTGTCCAAGCCGTAAAAAAAATTGGTCTAGATTCGAGTTGCTAGGGTTGAGTCTACCCAAGTTGCACCCCTACATCTACCTTAGCATCCTTACCTCAGCATCCTTACCTCAGCAACACTCATCTTATCTACATGTTGTTTCTTGGTTGCCTAACACTCTGTCCCATACAACATCGCTGGCCTAATAGTTTTTTTATAGAACTTTCCTTTTAGTCTAGTGGATACTCGTTTATTACACAGTACCCCAGACGCACTTCTCCACTTAAGCCACCCTACTTTAATTTTATGGACCACATCCACGTCAATCTCTCATGCCGTTGTGATAATCGACCCTAAATAACGAAAATGTTCACTCTTATATAGTTATTGGTTCTCAATCTCTACTTTTCCTCTATTTTCATTGTTACTGTTACTAAATTTACACTCTATGTGTTCTGTTGTAGTTTTACTTATCCAAAATCCTTTAGATTCAAGTGATTCTCTCCAAATCTCCAACTTAGTATTAACTCATTTTTTAGTCTTATCCACGACCATGATATCATTTGCAAAAAACATGCACAATGGCACATTATTCTGAATATTTTTCATCAACTTATCCATAACTAAAGTAAAATGATAAGGAATTAAGATAGATCTTTGGTGTAACCCTACAGTAATTGAAAATTCATTTGTCATTCCAACAAGCGATCTAATAGTAGTCACCACGCCTTCATACATGTCCCTAATCACATCGACATAATCTTTTGTCACCCTTTTCTTCTCTAACACCTACCAGATTATATTCTGGGGCACTCTATCATATGCTTTCTCAAAATCGATAAACACTATATGAATGTCTTTTTTATTTTCTCTATACTTTTCTATTACTCTTCTTAAAAGATAGATCGCTTCTATTGTTGACCTACTAAGTATAAACCCAAATTGATTCTCCAACACCTCTGTTATATCTCGCAATCGATGTTTCATCACCCTCTCACACACTTTCATTATATGACACATTGATTTGATTCCTCTATAGTTGTAATTTTGGATATCTTCTTTATTCTTATAGATTGGCACTAAAATACTCTTCCATCACTCATCTGGCATGTTCTTAGTTAACAAAATATTGCTAAATAACCTAGTCAACCAAGTAAGCCCCTTCTTATCCAAATTGTGACGCCCCAAAAAATCGGGAACATCAGAGAATATATTAACAAATAAATATAGGGCTTATCTGAGGTTACAAGAGTAAGAAACGTCACTAATAAGTCATTAATAATCAAGTAAGATCCCAAGAAGGTCGAATGAGTCAATATAGCTTCATTTCTAAGTCTAACCACCTTAGATAGCAAAGCTATCTTTTTGGCAGATCTTGACAAAGTATTAATGCAAGGCCTACATGAGTTAACGAAGTATATGGATAGGTTACAAATGATATATATATATATATATATATGTATATATATGATAATTACAAAATCATATCTTAAATACAACAAACAATTAATCACTTACAATCTTAAAACGTTTTTACAAAACTATTTCCTAACTCTCATAGGGTAGCCATACATCTTCAAATCTTTCAGGCTTGCTTTCGACCGGTCTAATAGTCCTAGGGGTGTCCGCGGTTCGGTTTGGGACGGTTTGCCGTTCGATTTGGACCTGCCCGCATCTATGCGGTTTGGGGAAAAGTCAACCTGCAACCGTCCACAATGCGGTTTACAGTTTGTGCGGATAGGGTTCGCGGATGTGCGGACGGTTTGTAGATTGAACTTTTTTTCCAAAAATTTATTTTTAGACCCTTTTTTTTTCTCCTATTTTGTCAATCTTTATTTTGGACATTTTTCCTCATATTTTCTAAAATGCTCCAACATTAATAATTAATGAATTAAAACTTATAAAAAACTTATAAAATAAAAAATACAACAGATTCAATTCGTAACCTAAACAAATCATTCAAAATCTACATTCATCATTAACTTGCATTTATTCTACATTCATTATTCATAACCCAAATAAAAAAATCCTACATTGAAACATTCATCATTCCTAACCCAAAAAAAAAAAAAAAAAGAGTAATTCTTCATTAACTTACATTCATCCAAAATGCAAAAAAAAATAAAAATTCATTAACTTACATTCATCCAAAACCAAAACGCAAATAAAAAAAAAAATGTTGTCAAACTTCATTCAATACAAACCCATGAAATAAAATTAAAACATTTCTAAGATATCAAACTTCATCTTCATGAATCACATCCAAATCAACTTTAACAAATTCCAATTCCAATTCCAATTCTAATTCCATGCATTTGGTTAATGAACCCTACACAAAAACAAATTGAAAAAAATATAAACTTTAATCTTCAATTATAGTAACAAATTTAAATAAAACATTGTAAGAAAGATCAAACAGATTCAGATCAAACAAAACAAAACAGATTCAGATTTGCAGATTCAGATCAAACAAAACAAATACAGAAGCCAAAACAAATTCAACATAAAACAGATCTAATTCAACGTAAACAAATCTAATCAGACTATACAAACCCAACAACTAAAACATTCAGAGTCAAACAAGAGGATGCCTCAAACAACTCATATATGCCTTATCAGATTCCTCAGAATATCAAATAAAAAACAGATCTAATTAGATCATCAGAGCAAGCTACAAAGTCCAATATAAACAGATCTAATTACATATGGCTCCAACTAAAACATTTAGAGAATAAACAGATCTAATTCAACATAAACAGATCTAATTACAAATTCAACATAAACAGATTTAATTACAAATAAAGTCTTACCTGTGAGGCTGTGAGTAGATTCAAAAAACAATAAATTCAACAAATTCAAAAAAACAGATTCAAAGTAAAGCAGAGTCCAAGTGAAGCTTACCTGTGAATCAAAAAAACAAATTCAAGAAAACAGATTCAACATCAACAAATTCCAAAAAAAAAAAAACAAAACAGATTCGAAGTGAAGTAGAGTCGAAGTGAAGCTTACTTGTGAATCAAAAAAATAGATTCAACATCAACAAATTCAAAAAAAAAACAGAGACCGAGTCTTACCCGAGCAGAGTCGATCTTGCGAAGCACGAGAGAGTGAGATTCGAAGTGAAGCTGAGCATAGAGTTGCGATGAGAAAGCAGAGATCGATCGGCGATGAGAAAGCAAAGTTAAGGATGAGCAGACAGACCAGAGGTCAATCGGTTGATCGGCGATAAGCAAACAAAATTGAGAAGTCGATCGGCGATGAAAAACGAGAGAGAGAGAGAGACTGATATGAGATGAGAGAAGGAGCTCAACTCTCTCTTTCAGGCTCCAGTTGCGCAAATGTGTGAGATGAAATGAGAATGTTTTGTTAAGGTTTTTTTTTTTACTTTTGTTTGTAGAATAAAGATGAAGATCAACGGTTCAGATTTTACATATTAAAAAATATATATATATCTGTGTAAGCGGGCGGGTGCAGTTCAAACCCGCAACTCGAAATTCAACCATAATCCAAACCACACCCGACCCTAACGTGTTTGCGAAACCAACCAAAGGTCTGCGGGTCGGATAACCCTATGCCACCCCTAAATAGTCCTCAATACCTAACATGAAACGCTGTGAGCTTTGAATGCCCAGTAAACACACACACACACCCAGTTCCTTTTTTCCAATCCAATACACCATCACAATTATAACAACTAAGTAATGAAGCATAATAATCATTCAATAATAAAGGATTACAAGATTAGATGTTAGTAATCTAGAAATCCCCCAAAGAGATTTGATCCTTCCAACTGCAAGAATTGGACACCGGACTATTCGGAACTCCCTCTTTTGTTGCTTTGCAAACCTTACCACGAATGCCTGCAATGGTTACATACCGCGCAATGCCATCGATGGATCACAAAAGGGACGGCGAAAAGATTTTATCCTTTCAAAAAATTTTATCTTCCTGAATGTCTCATCTGGACCCAACTTATCTCACCAAATCAAATCATCGCACGAGTCCAAATAGGTTCGTTCCATTCTAGGGTTTACGCGATAATTGCTTGTGCAATACTTAACCTTCAATTAGAGAGCACATCCCATCAATCCATACATAACACATTATCATCTCTTCATTATTCAAGTGATCAAAAACCTAATACCACCCCAATCAAGGTTTCCGTTGAGTTAGATATCTTAAATTAAAGTTAGAACAACTTAACAAGATAGTAATATCCACATAAGCATGAGCTTTGTTAAATGAAGAAGATAAGGTACATAACCATAACACATGCAATACCATACTAAAATATGATCATATACTAATAAGCATATTCATGAAGCCAAGAGCATAAAACTAGGGGTGCAACTTGGACGGGTTCTATCGGGTTAGGAAGTTGTCCAAGCTCAACCCAAGTTGTGCTGAGAACTGCTCAGGCCCGAATTGTAACCCGAGGTTGCCTGCCTAAACCTGACCTAAGTTAAACCTGAATTGCCTAAGTTGTAAATGAATTTCATATATATATATATATATATTTTCCCCAGCTACATTATTAAATTATTAAAATTTGACTCTATTTACATTTTTTTTAATAGAAAATCATTAATTTTATCAAAATAAATAATTTATATAATGTAAGAGAGATACCGCTATAGTAGCCTTTACAATTTATGAGTGAAAATAAAATAAAAAAAGTACAAGATTTTATGTTATTTGTATATATAATATATATTCAATATGATTTAATAATCTAAATTCCTTTAATATCATGTAACGACCAATAATTTATATGTATATTTAATATTGTTATATATCCATATATGTATAATTCGGGTTTCGGGTTACTCGGGTTGTTTGACGTCTTTGCCCAAGCTTGCCCAAATTTAATTCTGGCTTCTGAATTTTTACCCAAACCCGTATCAAATTTGAAAATATCTTGTCCAAACCCTAAAAATATTCGGGCTGGGTTCGGGTTACTCAGGTTGAACTCGCACAAGTTGGATCCCTACATAAAACACCAATGCAAAACTAAATTTTCAGATTCAGTACCATTTAAAGATTAAATTTAAAGGACCATTTCATATTTTTCTTGAGCATGGACTTCCTATGGTTTGTATAGAATTTTATTTAGTTTTCAAAATATTTTTCAGAAATGAAATAGCTTTTCTAGATTTTTAGTTATTTAAGAAACAATCTAGCGCTGTCTAAATTCGTCGACCATTACGAAAATAGGATTTGCCTACAAACCGCTCACTCTTTTTCAACGAAACCAATTTTCCTTGAAAGATAACTTCTTAAGGAAGCTTTTTCCATAAAACCAAAGTCCAGGAGATATTTCTACATTTTTCTAGAATTTTTTAAAGTTGACTATAAAACAGGCTTTTCATGCACAATACTCCAAAATAAGAAGATTAGTGAGAAAAGAGGCCAACTAAAGGAAATTTGTCACTTTTTTTATGATGAAAACATACTAAATAATGTGTCGATAACTCAGATTTTTAGAGTGATGGTATGCCTTTGGAAATAATGTGAGATATGAGAAGAAAAAGATAGTTTTGCATTTATTAAGAGAAAATATGAGTAGAAGAATGATGAAGCCTAATTCATCAACTTTAAACACATGAACACTATTACAACACATCTAAAAATATAATTTTGAATCTCTAATAACATGTATTTGAAAAAGAAAATAGAAGGAGAGATGGTAATATGGCTTACTTGTTGCCTAGTTGAAAAGTTTGCACAATTTCTTTTCTTTTTTCCTTTTCTCTACCACCAAAGCTCTCTTCCTCTCTTTTTCTCTCCCTCTCCTCTCTTTCTCAGCTGAATATGTAGTGTGTGAGTGTGTTTTGTTATCAAAAGTGTAGAGAGGATTGGCGTATTTATAGGGGGGAAAAAAAAAGAATGGTGAAAAGTCCAAAATGTCCTTAGTTCCAATTCAATTGAATAAGCTTGGATTTAGTTAGGATGTAATGGAATAAGGGGTGATTAGGGCCCTAATTGTGTACTTAAACAAGTTTTAGTTAGGGTTATGTTTAATTAGAACTAAGCTAGTTACAAGTACAAGACAAATTTGCTTGAATTATGGTATTAAGGTCAAATTTGCCTCCATAAATCATGCAATATTATTTTCAAAAGTACACTACAAGTGTATATGCTAGGGTGGAAGGCCATGTGATATAGATTTGAGGGACCTTTCTCATTTATTTATATATATACATATTGTAGATATTTTGAAAAAAGAGATTATGATATTGGAGGTGTACTTTTATATGGATAAAGAATGATTTGGGCTAAAACTGTAATTAAAATAAAATGTGTGGATTTGGAATTGATTGGAATATCTATTTCAAGTGTAGTATTAATTAAAATAATGTTAGGAAAAATAATTTGGTTCGAATGATCTTGCTTTGAATTAAAAGAAACATAACCAAATGAAAATGAAAAAAATCAAAAATTAGGATTTTAAGCTACTAATCTGAAATTTGAGAGTTAAATAATTAATACTAGACTGTTAAAAATGATTTCTAAGTTACCAGTTTCGATTAGGGTTTATACGAGCTTATCCGTGATACGATTTCAGTTCTAGGGTCAATTTTGCGAATAAACGGAGAACTAAAGACTTTTATTATAATGATTCAAAAGTAAGGGTCTTACTAGGATTTACAAAATTTAGGGGTCACACACAAACACTTTCAAGTTTCAATAGGGATATCATCAAATTCTAAAGACTTATTCGATTTCATCTTCTTAAGTGCAATCTCCACTTCAAAGTTCCTAATCCTGTGATAAAACCTATAGTCTTGGTTTTCCTTATTATTGGTTATTTTCTTTCCTATTAACGTACCTCCATATTCCTTATTTAACAATTTCTCAAAATAGTTCTTTCACCTCTTCTTAATCTCTTCATTCTTCACAAATATCTTAGAATCCTCACTTTTGATGCACTTAACTTGATTAAAATTTCTTATTTTCCTCTATTTTATTTTAGCAAGTTTGTGTCACGACCCAAACCCTACTTAAGGGCTTAAGCATCAGAATCGCCAAGAATCCGAGATTACCAAGGCCCGCTAATAAAAGAGTACAAGAAAACAGAGTTCGTGTTCAAGAAGCCAATACAAGAAATAAATAATGTCCATTGAGTTGTGACGGTCAGATGCCAAAAAGATTTTATGCATTCACACGTGTAGAAACGATGATCTATACAAAATTTACAAATATACAAAGACAAGGACCTAATCCCTTGGTAACAGTACAGTAAAGCAATTAACAGTCTATACAAAACAGTGAGACAGTACAGAAGGGGAAATGCTAAAACACCCCTAAGCCTTAGCATGGCAACTCGGAACCTCGCAGTGAGGCACAAAGGCTGGCTTGACAAAACTGGAGTCTAACCCATGCTCCTAACTCCGATTTGGTGGCTGAGCTCCTACATATATATATAAACAGTGAGCTAAAGCCCAGTGAATAACATAATGCGTAAAGAGGTTAAGAATGAAATGTCCTTACAGTAATGAAAACAGTTCATTAAACAGTATTTCAGTCTTTCAATCAGAACAATTATTCAGTCATATGTGGTACATCCATTAGCATAGCGATGCTTGATGAGGTCTTAAAGACCTAACAAGAATGATGGCCATCAATCAAGAATGATAATGGTTCCACGAGGAACCGACAGAGATCTCTATGTGAATAAAGAATAAACAGTAGGTGCTAAGGATGCCACAGTACAGTTCAAAATATAGGACATACATTCATTCAGTAAATAATAACATTTCAGTAAACCGTTCAGTTCAGTAATTCAGAAGATAATCTTTTTGAACATATCTTTACACAATTGTTACTCACAGGGTTTGGGCTACAGTATGCTAGAGCGTGTCTCCCCAGTCGCCAACCCTACACAGTTCACAGGTTGAACACACACTAAGCTACACAGTTGGGAAATATCAAAACTTAATCCCTAATTTGCCTAGGTGTGTTCTACATCTATATCCTTATTAAGATGTCTTAAACTAGGCCTAAGAATGCCTAGAATGGGATGAGGATGCAAAAATACACCTAGAAAATATTTTGCAAAGTTTGCTGAAAATAGGAGCCTCGCTCGAGCGAGCCTTCCTTTGCTCGAGCAAGCTTCCAAAATCAAAGGCTTCGCTCGAGCGGTCTGTCGAAATAGTAAAAGTACTGGATGCTGAAATTTTACGCTCGAGCCACCAATCCTACGCTCGAGCGTAGCTTCGAACAAAGGTTGGTTGCTCGAGCGAAGAATCCTTCGCTCGAGCGAAGAAGCCAAATTCTGGAATTTCCAGATTTGTCTCCTAAGCTCAAACCAAGCATTATTTCACTCAAAACTCGACCTCTTGGGCCCAAATTCTGGAAAACACATCTAAATTCAATGTATAACAAGTTTCAAAGCTCAATTCACGAATTCAAGCCCCAAAGGTGAGTCAATTAAAACCATTTTTCAAACCCATTTTCATGAACATGGAGAAATGCAAACATGCATGGATTTAAACCAAATTCAACCTTCAAAGCTTGTCCAAATAGACTCATTTCTTCAAGAACATGATGAATTCATGGACTCAAGTCTATTTATGAATATACATGTACATTTTACCATGGATTCAACTCAAAACTCATCAATTCAAACATGCATGCATGAATTAAACTCCATATTAACACTATAGAACCAATTCAAGTCTTAACTCTACAATTTAACTTGACTCATGCAAGAAGAACCTTAAATGCAACAATGGGAGATTTAATTACCTTGCCTAAGTCTTCAATTACAAGTGTAGAGGCTCAAACAAGCAAGAACTCTTCTAATCTTCTTAATCTCCAAGCAATATCATAAAAATGAACTCAATTCTCTCTCTCCCTCTCTTGGTCGACTATGGTGAAGTAAACGGCTGGGGAAATGTTTTGATTAAGCATATACAAGGCTTCAAACATGAATAAAGAAAGGCCCAACTAGGTGGCAAAAGTGTAATTACAACAAACTCTTTAATTGGCTCAAATTAATCTAGTTTAATCATATCTAATCACATTTTAGTTAAATATACCATTAAATCACAAAAAATTCACCAATCATGAAACACTAAACAATTCTCAGTTCGACCGCCGATAAGGCCTTCAATTTGCAATTTAAACATAAACATACCAACAGATAATCAAATAATCGAACAGATAAATATGCAATACATTAGATATGCTTAGTCAATTCAGTTCTAGTTTTCAATCAGTCCGTTCAAGATCGCTTAGTTCAATTATCACCATAAGCAGTCCGGTTTAGCGTAAATCAAGAGGTAATTGATGATTTATCGGTATGCTTGATATGGGTTACGCCTCCTCCTTATAAGGAGTTTAGTCCTCTAAACTCGAAGTTACCTTCATTCTGAAGAAAACAGATCGTGGAACAAATCAGGATATCGCTTAGCCATGTCATCTTCCCTTTCCCAAGTGGCATACACACCACCATGGTTCTGCCAGTCAACTTTTACTAACGGGATCTCTTTGTTTCTCAGTTTCTTGATTCGTTTGTTTACAATCTGTATAGGCCGTTCCTCGTAAGTGTAGTCATCACTCAACACGATACGAGTAGGCTCAATCACATGGAAGGGATCCCGGAGATAATCTCTCAACATCGAAATGTGGAAAACATTATGCATATGCTCCATTTCAGGAGGGAGCGCAACTTGATACGCCACCGGATTGATTTTCTCAATAATCTCATACGGTCCAACATATCTTGGCGCTAACTTGCCTTTGACTCCAAAACGAGTCTGGCCTTTCATTGGTGTCACTTTCACAAAAACGTGATCATCCACTTCATACTCTTTGTCCCGTCTTCTGACATCGACATAACTTTTTCGGCTGCATGCGGTTTAGTCTCATTGAATTAGTTTCACTTTTTCAGTCGTTTCATACACAATCTCGGGCCCAAGAAAAGGCCCATCTCCAACTTCTGCCCAGCAAATCGGAGATCGACATTTCCTGCCATACAATGCCTCGAAAGGCGCCATACCAATACTCGAATGGTAGCTGTTATTGTAGGCAAATTCAACTAAGGGCAAATGACTTTCCCAATCTCCCTGAAAATCAAGGACACACATTCTCAGTAAATCCTCCAGAGTCTGGATAGTCCTTTCTGACTGGCCATCTGTCTGAGGATGGTAGGCACTACTCAGTCTCAATTCAGTACCTAATGCAGTCTGTAGGCTTTGCCAAAACCTCGATGTAAACTTCGAATCCCTGTCAGAAACAATGGACACAGGCACTCCATGCAGTCTCACAATTTCATCAATATAGATAACAGCCAATTTGTCCGCATTATAGATTGTCTTGACAGATAAGAAGTGAGCAGATTTGGTTAGTCTATCAACAATAACCCAAATTGAATCTATACCTTTTCTGGAGCGAGGTAACCCAACGATAAAATCCATCGTGATATGCTCCCATTTCCACTCTGGTATAGGTAAGGGTTGCAATAATCCGACAGGTCGTTGATGTTTAGCTTTGACTTGTTGGCAATGAAGACATTTGGACACAAAGTCGGCAATTTCTTTCTTCATTCCCGGCCACCAGAAATTCTGTTTCAGATCTTGGTACATTTTCGTATTCCCCGGGTGGATAGACAATTTTGAATTGTGGCCCTTTTGCAGAACTCTTCTTTTCAATTCAGTGACATTCAGCACACACAGTCTTTCTTGAAATTTCAGTACATTATTCTCAAATTTGAAACCCGGTCTCGGCTTAGACTCTCTTTCTTCGATGATCTTTTTCAAAAAGTCATCCAGTTGCTGTTTCTCTTTAACTTCTTCAATCAAGGCTGGTTGAGCAGTAATGGCAACTATCGTTCCACCTTGTTCTCTCAAGACAATTTCAATTTCAGATTTTTTGAGATCATAAAGCAATTCTTTCTGTCCGGTGAGCAAACAAGCTAAGTTGGCAATTGACTTTTGGCTCAATGCATCGGCAACAGTATTGGCTTTTTCCGGATGGTACAAAATCTGTAGGTCATAATCCTTGATCAGTTCTAACCATCTGCGCTGTCTCATATTCAGTTCTTTCTGTGTGAAGAAATATTTTAAGCTCTTGTGGTCGGTGTATACTTCACATGTCGCTCCATAAAGGTAGTGATGCCAGATTTTCAGTGCAAACACTACTGCAGCCAGTTCCAAATCATGGGTCGGGTAGTTCTTTTCATGTGGTCTCAACTGTCGGGAAGCATAAGCAATAATTATCCCATTCTGCATTAAAACACACCCCAAACCCTTATGAGAAGCATCACTAAATACAGTATAACCATCCGTACCTGAAGGTAAAGTCAAAACCGGTGCAGTCACAAGTCGAGTTTTCAACTCTTGGAATCTTGATTCCTCCGTCACCCAAATGATGTCCCCTTCTAAGTTAGCTGAGTCAATGGTAAGGCAATTTTGGAGAAATCTTTGACAAATCTTCTGTAATATCCAGCCAATCCCAAAAGCTTGGACTTGATCATTTGTTGGTCTAGGCGATTCACTTGACTTCAATTTTCATGATCAACAGAAATTCCATCTTTGCTAACAATATGCCCCAAAAACATAACATGATCAAGCCAAAATTCACATTTAGACAGTTTAGCATACAGTTTCTGTTCCCTTAGGGTTTGCAAGGCAAGTCTCAGATGGTGTTCATGTTCTTCTCTACTTTTTGAATAAATCAGTATGTCATCAATAAATACCACAATGAAATCATCAAGGTATGGTTTAAAAATTCTGTTCATAAGGTCCATAAAGGCAGCAGGGGCATTCGTGACTCCGAATGGCATAACTAAAAATTCATAATGGCCATACCTCGTTCTAAAAGCAGTTTTATCAATGTCTTCCGGTTTAACCTTCAGTTGATGATACCCCAATCTGAGATCAATCTTGGAAAACACTTGTGCACCCTGTAACTAATCAAATAAATCATCAATACGTGGCAATGGGTATTTATTTTTCACAGTTACCTTGTTCAATTCATGGTAATCAATGCACAGTCTCAGCGAGCCATCTTTCTTCTTTACAAACAAAACAAGTGCACCCCACGGTGAAGTACTGGGCCTGATAAACTTTTTGTCTAACAGTTCTTGCAATTGCACTTTCAACTCCTTCAGTTCAGTTGGGGCCATTCTGTAAGGAGCTTTAGATATTAGCTGTGTACCCGGAACCACATCCACAGTAAATTCAATTTCCCTGTCAATTAAATCCCCTGGCAGATCATCTGGAAATACATCTGGAAATTCTTTGACTATAGGAATACAATTCACGTCAGTTTTGACACTATCATCAGTAGACACAGTCAGCACAGAACACAGATATCCTTTACACCCTTTTCTAATTAATTTAACAGCTTTCACTGAAGAAATCAAATACGGAGGAGGTACTACTCCACTCCCATTAAACACAAATTCAGGCAAACCAGGTGGACGGGAACAACTTGCTTGGTCACACAATCAATAGTGGCATGATATTTTTGTAACCAATCCATCCCCAATATTACATCGAAATGATCAATGTTCAATGGCAGTAAATCAATAAACAGATGCATATCCCCAACAATAATCTCACAAGCAGGATACATATATGTACATGTCATGGATCCCCTAATAGGTGATGATACAACTAACAGGTAATTCATGGGTTCTAAGGGTTTATTCAATTTCCGTGCGAAAGCATGTGATACATATGAGTGTGTAGACCCCGAATCAATCAATACATATGCATTTTGTGTACAAATAGAGAGGATACCTGACACAACGGTTTCAATATTTTGCACGTCTCTCGGTACTAGGGCGAACACTCGGCCCTGCCTCATAGGCTCTTTCCCGGTAGCTTTGGGGTTAGGCTTTGGTGCTACAGTTGACGTTGTTGCGCTTGGTGCAGCTTTACTACTAACTTGCGGAGCAGAGGGACAGTCTCTAACCATGTGGCCTACTTTGCCACATCTGTAACAGGCTCCGGATATTTTGTGACAAACCCCTTTATGCTTGTTGCCACATACAGAGCAAGGGGGAATGAACCCACTCCCTTGGCTGGGGCTAGTTGTTGACCCCGTATTCTGTTTCTTGTTGGCCGGGTTGTACTTGCCTTTTTTGAATTTGAAACCTTGCCTTTTACCATGCCATTCAGTTGTTGGTGTTTCAGATTGTTTCACTGCTGCAATGTTCGACTCGGCCATCAATGCCCGGTCGAGAACACCCACAAAAGTCGGTAGTTTCAAAACACTTATTTGGTCAAGTATTGCAACATTAAGGCCACCCTCAAATTTTCTGGCCTTCTTGTAGTCAGTGTCTACCATATGTGGTGCATATCTGGCAAGCTCAATGAACCTTGCTTCATATTCAGCCACAGACATTGTACCCTGTCTCAGTTGTTCAAATTCAGTCACTTTCCTATCCCTGACGCACTGTGGGAAGTACTTTTCAAAGAAGGACTCCTTGAACTGAGCCCAAGTCATAACAGTATTTGTATCACGGATCAACATCCACCACCTTCTAGCTTCTTCTTGTAGGGTGAAGGTGGCTAACAGAACTTTATTTGCTTCTGAGCACGGAAACACTTCAAATAATTCTTCTGTTTCAAGCACCCAAGTTTCAGCCTTTAGCGGTTCTAGGCCTCCCTGAAAGGATGGCGGTTTCATCTTGCTGAATTTATGGGTGAGAGCAATTATGTCCCCATCATTCACATTTGCATTGGGTTCCGACTGTACCGGAGGAGGAGGAGGTGGGGGCTGTTGGTTCTGTTGTTGCTCAAGTCTAGCAGTTATCAGTTCCATCATTCTTTCCATTCTTTCCATTCTCGCCTCGGTAGATGAGGATTCAGGTTCATTTGCATTGTCCATTTCACTATAAGCAGTTATAACAGTTATAGCAATTATAACACAAACAGTTGTATGTTTAGACAGTTATCACATTAACATGTATTCAGTCATAACATAGCCACACACTTTTCAAGTTCATGAAATGCCCTAATCACTTTTCTAGGACACCCTATAGCTCATTTGGACACGTGTGTGGGATATAACTCGTGGTTAAGTATCGTTCTGATACCACTGTCATTTGACCCAAACCCTACTAAGGGTTTAGGCAATCGTGAATCGCCAAGAATCCGAGATTATCAAAGGCTACTTAATAATAGTCTGATAAAAGCGAGTTCGTGGCCTAATAGCCAATGATAAATAAATAATGTCCATTGAGTTGTAATAATCAGATGTCAAAAGATTTTTCATGCATTCACACGCGTGTAAACGATCAGATCTGTACAAAATTTCTGATCATACTGATCTGATGACCTAATCCCTTGGTAACAAGATAAAGAAGCGGTTTACAAAACAAAGGAGACAAGTCTGAAGGAAAATGCTAAAACACCCCTAAGCCTTAGCATGGCAACTCGGAACCTCGTAGTGAGGCACAAAGGCTGGCTTGACAAAACTGGAGTCTAACCCATGCTCCTAGCTCCGATTTGGTGGCTGAGCTCCTACATATATATATAAACAGTGAGCTAAAGCCCAGTGAATAACATAATGCGTAAAGAGGTTAAGAATGAAATGTCCTTACAGTAATGAAAACAGTTCATTAAACAGTATTTCAGTCTTTCAATCAAAACAATTATTCAGTCATATGTAGTACATCCATTAGCATAGTAGTAAACAGTAGGTCTTAAAGACCGAACAGTAATGATGGCCATCAATCAGTAAACAGTAATGGTTCTACGAGGGAACCGACAGAGATCTCTGTAACAGTAACAGTAAACAGTAGGTGCTAAGGATGCCACAGTACAGTTCAAAATATAGGACATACATTCATTCAGTAAATAATAACATTTCAGTAAACCGTTCAGTTCAGTAATTCAGAAGATAATCTTTTTGAACATATCTTTACACAATTGTTACTCACAGGGTTTGGGCTACAGTATGCTAGAGCGTGTCTCCCCAGTCGCCAACCCTACACAGTTCACAGGTTGAACACACATTAAGCTACACAGTTGGGAAATATCAAAACTTAATCCCTAATTTACCTTGGTGTGTTCTACATCTATATCCTCATTAAGATATCTTAAACTAGGCCTAAGAATACCTAGAAGGGGATGAGGATGCAAAAATACACTTAGAAAATATTTTGCAAAGTTTGCTGAAAATAGGAGCCTCGCTCGAGCGAGCCTTCCTTCGCTCGAGCGAGCTTCCAAAATCAAAGGCTTCGCTCGAGCGAGAAATCCTTCGCTCGAGCGGTCTGTCGAAATAGTAAAAGTACTGGATGCTGAAATTTTACGCTCGAGCCACCAATCCTACGCTCGAGCGTAACTTCGAACAAAGGTTGGTCGCTCGAGCGAAGAATCCTTTGCTCGAGCGAAGAAGCCAAATTCTGGAATTTCCAGATTTGTCTCCTAAGCTCAAACCAAGCATTCTTTCACTCAAAACTCGACCTCTTGGGCCCAAATTCTGGAAAACACATCTAAATTCAATGTATAACAAGTTTCAAAGCTCAATTCACGAATTCAAGCCCCAAAGGTGAGTCAATTAAAACCATTTTTTAAACCCATTTTCATGAACATGGAGAAATGCAAACATGCATGGATTCAAACCAAATTCAACCTTCAAAGCTTGTCCAAATGGACTCATTTCTTCAAGAACATGATGAATTCATGGACTCAAGTCTATTTATGAACATGCATGTACATTTTATCATGGATTCAATTCAAAACTCATCAATTCAAACATGCATGCATGAATTAAACTCCATATTAACACTATAGAACCAATTCAAGTCTTAACTCTACAATTTAACTTGACTCATCAAGAAGAACCTTAAATGCAACAATGGGAGATTCAATTACCTTGCCTAAGTCTTCAATTACAAGTATAGAGGCTTAAACAAGCAAGAACTCTTCTAATCTTCTTAATCTCCAAGCAATATCATAAAAATGAACTCAATTCTCTCTCTCCCTCTCTTGGTCGACCATGGTGAAGTAAACGGCTGGGGAAATGTTTTGATTAAGCATATACAAGGCTTCAAACATGAATAAACAAAGGCCCCACTAGGTGGCAAAAGTGTAATTACAACAAACTCTTTAATTGGCTCAAATTAATCTAGTTTAATCATATCTAATCACATTTTAGTTAAATATACCATTAAATCACAAAAAATCCACCGATCATGAAACACTAAACAATTCTCAGTTCGGCTGCCGATAAGGCCTTCAATTTGCAATTTAAACATAAACATACCAACAGATAATCAAATAATCGAACAGATAAATATGCAATACATTAGATATGCTTAGTCAATTCAATTCCAGTTTTCAATCAGTCCGTTCAGTACTTCAGTTAGTTCAATTATCAGCCATAAGCAGTCTAGTTTAGCAGAAATTAGTAGGTAATTCAGTGATTTATCGGTAAACAGTATGGGGGTTGTTACAGTTTGTATACTCTCTTTACTTCCTCTTTACTATCTAATCTAGTGTATAGGTCATCATAAGTTTTGAACTTAGCCTCTTTCACTGCTTATTAGTCAATCTATAACTCTTAAAGTTTTATTCAGTTCTGTCATTCTGTTACTTTTTAAAACACTCTTTTTTTGCCTTAACTACTGCTTGAACCTCTTCCCTCCACCACCAAGTTTTCTTAGAATTGGGTCTCTTTCCTTTCGACTCTCCAAGAACTTCTCATGAGATTCTCCTCATACAATTGGTTGTCGAGTTTCACATAGTGTTAGTATCATCTTCCAAATTCCAAGTACGTTTCTTATCCATTATATTCGTAAATATTTAGGCCTTGTTTGGCATATACTAAAAAAGTTAAAAAGTCACTATCCTATTTAAGTCATATTACCTCTCTACCACATGACTTCAAACCCAACCTATACCCAACCCATATTTCATAAAAAGTTAAAAAAATATACTTATTTAAAATATCTCAAACCACCCTTATACTTTATCTCATTTTAGATCTCACCATCTCATCCTACAACACCTACTATCTTTTCTAATTTGATATTACTTTTTAAAGTATAAATCTACTACCATAATCCAATATTGAATCTAAATTTTATATTATTATTTTTATATAAAATTTTGTGGAAGAGTTTTGGTTCTGTAATTTATTGTTTGGGCTGGGAGAGGATCAGTGGGGCCTACCCCCAACAATTTCAGGGCCCCACCGCTTAATTATGTTGATTAAGTACTTTGTCTCCAATCAGTCTAATCTAATCTAATCCAGTTGCTTAAATTGTAAAGTTGGTTGAGCAGTTGCACACTGCACCCACCGCCGGACCACCCTCTCTCCTTCTTCCCCACCCCACCAAAGCAACTAACTTCCTAACGGCTACATTTCACCTCTCTCTCTCTACCCAACCTTGTTTGGCAAAATACAAGAGGAAGTAGAAAACATGAAGCAATTTGTACCTTCTAAGAGTGTCGATTCCTTTGGTTTCGTAACGATTGTCACAAACACAAACCCCCCTTTCAATTTTAAGGAAGGGAGAGAGAGAGAGAGAGAGAGAGAGAATCACTGGATACCCCCCAAAAACATGAATATATTTGATGCATTGCAGGTCTCCGCAAATTAATCTCCTTATTTGAAGGGTTTTTATCCATTTTGGGTCGATAATACGCGAACCCATTTGAGCTAAATGTAGGGGAAGTCAATCCCCTATCTGTTGACCCATTTCCCCCCAATCAGGGGTCGATCTGGGTTGGTTTTGTCCCGTCCCATGAATTCGCTCTGACTTTTGATGGGTTTTGGGGGTGATGGGTTGCGTTAGTTCGAAACGGGTGAGGTCTCCTCCCCCTGCTTTCGATTCCTCCACCTCCACCACCACCACCTCCACCTCCACCTCCACCAACACCGTCAATGTTCGCCGCACCAATGCCTCTTCTTCTTCTTCTTCTTCTTCTTATGCCGATTCCTCCTTGCTTACACGAGGAGGTGTGTTTGGGGAATTGGAGAAGATAAGGGAGGAGCCTGAGAAGGAGAATGAGGAGGAATCGGAGGACAACCATACTCGCGAATTGAAGCGATCCAAGTCCACAAAGAAAGGAAGTTCCGAGAAAAAAGCCATTTTCAGTTTGAAATTTGGAAGGTACACAGAAGCTGAACAAATTGCTGCCGGTTGGCCAGCTTGGCTCAGTGCTGTCGCCGGCGAGGCCATTGACGGATGGCTTCCCCTCAGGGCTGACTCTTTCAAGAAATTTGACAAGGTAAGTGAAAAATACCCCAAGATATTATCTCTTTCTTTTTTTAATCTCGACATCTTTTCTAGTTTTATTAGTTTATAGTTATATTTGTCCATTTAGTAATGGAAGAATGCAAATCATTATGTAGCAAATCACATTACCATTGACTCCCATATTCCAAGGTTAAGGTCGTTCAACGTTGAATTTTTATTTTTCACCTTAAATTCATTGCATAATTGCCAGACACCATGTCATTCAATGTAGATCTCATTATCGTTGGCCATAGTTACTAGAAAACTCTCTCATACCTTGGTGATTTTTGTTTTGGAATGCATATTTTGAAACATGATTTACTTCTCATTCCAAAACATTAAATTTAACAATGCAATGCATTTACTCCTTAGTGTTTTTCTTTGAGGAAAAAAAAAAAAAAAAAATCCCATATAATGAATAAAAATCTAGACAAGTGGAGTCATTTAAAAAGAGGCCAGATTGTCCTTATTGTACTTGTCTTTTTGAGTAATGAAGTCTTATTTTGCAACAAAAAAAAAGAAAGAAGAAGAGGTGATAATGTATCAAGAAATCAACTTACACATGCTATGAACTTTTTTTTTTTTGGTCAAAAACACTTCGACAAGAAGCCAATGGCGAAGTAAAAAAAGGAAACAGAATTAGTTGTGTGGTTCAGCATATAAATAAATGGTTCCTTACTTGCACAGAGACTTAAGAACAATGACATTCAAGGAAATCACTTTTGGTGACACGCAGCTGTTTATGATGATGTTGGTGGCGAATTCTTGATGATACTGATAGTTTTTCCGGTTTTCTGATCAATTTCATATCATTATTTTCATTTTCTTTACTGATATTTATGCTAGTTATTTCTGACCATAGTTCTTTTCTATTCCTATTTTATTTGTAGATTGGACAAGGGACATACAGCAGTGTGTACCGTGCACATGATGTTAAAACTGGTAGGGTAGTTGCTTTGAAGAAGGTCAGGTTTGACACTTTTCAACCAGAGAGCGTCAGGTTTATGGCTCGAGAAATTATGATTCTTCGCAGGCTGGATCATCCAAACATCATGAAATTGGAGGGGCTAATTACTAATCGATTATCATGCAGCATATACCTTGTATTTGAATACATGGAACATGATCTTTCTGGACTACTATCATATTCTGAAATTAAATTTAGCGACACTCAGGTTTGTTCACAATCACTTTGTACATCAGGTTGCTGACAAATAAGCAACTTCAGTTTTTATTAGAATGTTTCTTCTGCATTATTTCTAATTTTCAAATATGAGATTAATTCTGCAAATTTTTTTTGTTCTTCCGTCTTGGAAAATTTAATCGACTCTTCCTTTCTTTCTTTCTTTCTTTTGGTAGATCAAGTGCTACATGCAGCAGCTGTTATCTGGACTTGAGCATTGTCACTCACGAGGAATAATGCATCGAGACATCAAGACGTCCAATATTTTGGTAAACAATGAAGGAACATTAAAGATAGCAGATTTTGGATTGGCAAATTATATTAGTGCAAGGCACCGGCAAGATTTGACCAGTCGTGTAGTGACTTTATGGTATCGTCCTCCTGAACTTCTGTTGGGATCAACAAATTATGGGGCTTCTGTGGATATGTGGAGTGTGGGCTGTGTCTTTGCCGAACTTTTTATTGGCAAGCCTATCCTTAAGGGGAGAACTGAGGTGAACTCCTTTGATGAATTCATATGCTCTAACATTAGATTTTAATGTGTATGTTGTCTTCGATATGCTTTTCAAAAGAGTCATACAGTAATTCACTATCTTGAAAAGAGAGAGAGAGAGAGGAGACAAAGGCATAAGACATCTTGTGGTCTAGAGGTTTGGGGGTGGTTTTTTTGGTTCTTTCAAAATTCTTTTGTGGTCTTTACGTTTCCACGTCATTGTTCAAATGTGTTTACAGCCTTTTTGGAAGGAGAATTTGATTAAATCAAATTTTGAGAAATTTCTCACTTATGATTCTCAAGCTGCTTCCTGAGTGGACGTAGCTCTCCACATGGAAATTTTTTCCATCCTTGCAGACACTACGTAGTCTAGATTTGAGAATGAAATCATCATATGCAGATTTTATATATTGTGTTTGTAATAAATTATGTATAGGACTTTGTTCCCCTTTCCTTTACTGGGTATGCAATTTTTTATTTTTTATTTTTTTGAAAAAAAATAAAAAAGTTCTAGTGAAGTTCTTTGCTTGAGATGAGATACTCCTAGAGAAAAACATAAAATTTGTTTATGCAAGTATATGTATAAATATTCAATATAACTTACTTATTTACATGCATGTTGATAGTTATTGTTAATCTCACATTAAAGTTAATGAGTGTTTTCCTTCCTTTGACAGGTTGAGCAATTACACAAAATCTTCAGGCTTTGTGGTTCTCCACCTGATGAGTACTGGAAAAGGTCTAAACTTCCTCTTGCAAGTATGTTCAAACCCCAGCATCCTTACATAAGTTCTCTGCGAGAGAAGTGTAAAGAATTCCCAAAAAGTGCTGTGAACCTCCTCGAATCTTTTCTTTCCATAGAACCTCACAAGCGTGGGACTGCTTCATCTGCCCTTGGTTCCGAGGTAACTTTCAATGGAAAAGTTGGTCTAATACGGATGCTTATTCTAAGCGTGCAATTTTGTGTTCTGAAATTAATGAATCTTTTTTTTTTTTTTTCTTTTTTGTGTGTGTGTGTGTGTGTGTGTTTTTCTTTTGATTGTGGTAGTTAATGAACTTCTAAGTTAAGGTTTTGTGTTTGATTGTAGGCAGTTTAGTACCTGAACTATTTCTCAATTTACACCACTGTGGATCATGATAATGAATTATCTAATCTTTACCAAGTTTTATTTTCGCATTCTACTTGTTTTTCAGTATTTCACTACAAAGCCTTTTGCATGTGATTCGTCAAACTTGCCAAAATACCCGCCTAGCAAAGAGATGGATGCAAAAATTCGTGAAGAAGAGCGAAGGTGAAGTACCTTATTTTGTATCCTCTGATGATTATGGTGGTGCATTTTTCTAATGACATGTTCTTTGATGTGAACATGCTAATAATCAAGAAATGAGAGAAAAGGACCATTAGTAAACAAGTTCACTTGGTTTCAGTGTTTTTTGAGTCAGATCTATGCAACTTTGCAGTTGTATTTGTTTGTGGGTCCTTTTGACTGCAGTTTGTTCACGCATGTGTCCTCAGGGGGACAATATGTAATAACTAATATTCCTTTTCCTTCCCTTTAAACTAGATTCAATTTTTTGAAAACTACGAAGCCCCCCGCCCTCCAAAATATATTTTGCTATTAATGGCCCTCCAAATCCTAAATAGTTTTCATCCCAACCTCCAATTCCAATCCTGCTAGTAAAAAATGCTAGCTCTGTCCCAAATAATTCTATAATTTGTTACCCAAAAGTCTGAATTGAAGTACCACCATCTTTTCAGAAGGAAGGCTAGTGGCAGAATACGCACATCTGGAATTTCAAGAAATTCAAGAAAAACCCGTAAAGCTTTGCAGGAACCAAACTCTATCTCTAAAATGGTACCAAAAGAGCTTTTCCTTCTCTGTTCTATCACTCGTACCCTTCTTTTCTTTTCCTCAGCAGTTACAGAATAAGCTGGTTGCAACTAATTTGTGTACTGTTGTTTGTGAAGGACCGTGGAAATGCATATGTTCTCAAGGCAAAAGGAGTCACTGAGTCTCGGGAGTCAATGTCATCGTATGATACAGTGTCTGAAGCTTCTCAGGCAACAGAGGTATCTCAAGTAGACAGCATTCGCTCGGTTCCGGTAATCACTACAATAAGTGATTTTTCATGGGCCAAAAAACGAAAAGGCAATCCTGTCTCCACAAGATTTCACAGACAGGGTAGTTCAAAAGGTCGAAATTTGCATGATGTAGACCTGCCCAGCATTCTGCATGCAAGGAATGCCTCAGACTCTGAGGAGCAAGAGAGTGAAGAATTTTCAAGCAAGGTCGACATTGATTTAGGAGACAATGAATCTTATGAGGTTGCCAAGCATACGACGTGGAGGCAACACAGCCAACCTTATCGGCCAGAGTCTTTCAATGATTCTGATTTGTACCATTCTCAGGAATTTTCGGTGGTAAGTTTATCTAATAAAGAAAAGAATGTTTCAACACTTTGTTTGGAACTTAGATTTGGTGGGAGAAAAGGAAAAGGAAAGTTAGTGAGAAGGAAACCATTTTACTTCGAGTTTTCCCTCGTACTTTAAAAAACATTTTGTGGAATAACAAGAAATGATGGAAAAGAAAGGAAATTAAAGATTCCTTTGCATTTTTTTCCCTCACCAAATCCATAAACCAAACACAGCTTTAAAATCAGTTATTTTCATACAAATAACTGAATTATTTTTGGTTTTAGTGATACTTGGAAGCTAAAAGACTAAAAAATAATTGGGTTGATCATAATTCAGTTTGTTGTGCTTTGTTTTTCTATCATCGACATTTTGGTTTTAAAATCACTTGTCAACTTGAAAATGTATCAGCATTACAATGATAAAAAAGAAAGAACTCAATACTCGGGACCATTGGTATCTCGGTCAAATAGACTTGTTGATGAGCAAGAAAATCATCTCCGGCGAGGTGTTCATAGGTCACGGTTTTACAGAGGTAGGAAACTACTACTAGTATTATTATTCTGTACCTAACTGTCAAGCTAGGTTTCCATGTTCTATTTTATTTTGTTTGCATTGTAAAATCAGACAATGCCAAAGTAATGCCTTGCACAAACATAGCAGACGATGTTGATGATGATTAAACAAGAATATTGAATTAGTTAGATATATGCATAACTAAAACATATATTAACAATTGTATTTTGTAAATTGCAGGCTAGTAATGGAAAGGAATTGGGAGTCCGAGATGCTCAGAAACTGAGAGGAGATTAGAACTTCATGGCCAAACTTCACGAGTCCCCCAAAAAGTCCGAAAGTCTTTTCCATCTCCTCCTATTGAGCAGATTTGAGCTGTTGCTTTGCTAACATATATGAAGTGAAAGAAAAGGAAGTTAATTAATTCATGAAGTGTCATAAAAATGCATAATTAGAAGAGAGAATGGAGTCACCAACAAAGGTAATGTATAAATGAAGAGTTGATTGAGCAAAATGTTGTGAATGGTTCCCTTCAACATGGCAAAAAACAGGGTGGTTTCAACTTCCAACTGCTTCGGAGACGAGGCATGTAAATAATGAGTTTTTTTTGGTAGTGTCCAAACCCACCCTTACTTTGTCAATGTAATTGAGTTTCCCTTTCTCTTCTTCTTATTTCTTTTTCTTTTTCTTTTTTCTTTTTTATAAATTTCTCCCCTTGATAAAGAAGGCTTTCTATTATATCGCATCTTCTTTTCATTTCTTTTTATTTCTTAATTTATTTTTTATGTTTAGAGGAGGTTGAAACAAGTTGAGTAGTGATTAAGTTGGCTTAAAACATCAACTTGTTTTTATACGTCTCAATCCAATCTCAAATAACTTAATTAACTATTTATTTATAACTAAGTGTGTATTTAGTCCAACACATTTGGGGATTACGAAGTGGAATGAAAAAGACAAAAAAATAAAATAAATAAAAGACAGCTCTATAGGGTGTCAACAGCATAAATTTATATAACATGATTAGGTGTTTGAAATCTTGATTTGTGCTGTTAAAAAAATGGAAAAGAAAAAAAAAGAGAAAGAAGCTAAATTTCCTTTTTTACTATGTTGGGATAAAAAATTGTTTATCAACAAATTAATTTATATTTAGTTAGTCATAAAAAATTAAATAATCAATAAATAAGGCAACACCCAGTTCTGTACCCATTTAATGGGGTAAAGGGGAAATTAAAATAAATGAAAATTAGAGGGGAAAATTACACAAACATGAAAATAAAAAACAATTGCAAGAATGTGAAATCTGTTTAGAAATTGACAAAAATGTCCATTAGCCCCTCACTTTTTTTCCTTCTCTTTCTTCCTTTTGCAACCCCCTCCCTCGTCAAGCAACATTTCCTTCATTCATTAGCCAACCCACTCCCACGAGGAGAAATTTTTGTATACGGATAAGGTACCACGTGACACTACCTTTCACTAATCACAAATGTATATACCTACTATTGTTCCCTAAACACTCAACATAAATGTAATAGGCCCTATTGTCAAAATTAATCATAATAGTAGAAGGTACCACATGACATCGCATACAAAAATTTCTTCCCCCACCCTTTCCAGCCACTTTCCCTTATCTAACTCTGCTATTGCCATACTCGTCCTTATCCTTCCTTACACCTCTTCTTGGGTTTGTAGCGAACAAAGAGGTAAAACAAAAAGTCAGGGGTAGCGGTGAGGTTGGGAGAAGGTTAAAAGTGTTATGGGGTGGTGGAAAAGGGACTATTGTGTAAAAGGGTAAGGGTGATAGCCTGTAGGGAATTATTACTGTTGAGGTTGCGGAGAATAAAAATATAGTGAAAAGAAAAGGGCAAAAATGTTTTTTAAAAAATCATAATTTTGTATTTTTTTTCGACTTCCCAACCCTAATGTAATTAAATTGATTTTCGATATTTTTTGTAACTTTTCCTTGCTTTCTATTTCTTTGTAATTTTTCCAAAAATAAATGTGAAACAAAAGTTCTCTTTTATATATATATTTTTTAGAAAGTGAAATTTCTCTGTTTTGAAATAGAGAAATTTTGGGTATGTTTGATTTATCTCTCAAAACATGTTTTTGGAGAAAAAAATTCTAAGTTGAATTTTTTTATAAAAAAAAGTCCAAAATCACTTTTTGGTCTAAAACACATCAATTAATCACTTTTTCTCTCTCATCTTTCATTCTTGATCACTTTTTCTCTCACACTCATCCGTTTAACTACAAAAAAATATAACTCATTCCAAATTCTAAAACTCCAAAACTATTTTACAACCAAACAAATTTTCTAAACTTTCTCTAAAAAATTATTTTTGAAATAATATCTCAAAATACAAACCAAACAAGGCCTTTCAATTTTTGCATTTTTGAGTCGGCAATTTGAAATGTTTATTAGTAGATTTGATACTAAGGCCAAGTTTGAGAAGACTAAATAAGTGTATTTTTTTTTTTTTATGTATTTATGTGTAAAAAAAAGTAGAAGAGATTATAATTAACCAAAAAAAAAAAGATAAAAAGATTAAATAAGTGCACTTATTTTGTTTAGCCAAACTTGACCTAAATACTCATTTTTTTTCCAATTAACCTTCAGTTTGACTTTTAGTCAACAACAATGAAGTTTTACTGACAAGGACAGCAAAATTTTCATTATTATTATTTTGTTGAGATTTTACATTTATCATGGGCTTTGTTTGATAAATTTCAACAAAAAAATTATAAATATAAAATAAAAAATTCAAAAAACAGATATCTAGGCCTAATGAAAAGGTCCCAAGATTGGTATTGAGTAATGAGATAAATGTGACATCATTTGGGAGGAATGTGTTTCTTTAAACAGTGACAACACAACAACTAAAAATTCAGATGTTTGGTTTGAATTTTTTGAATTAAGTTTTTCGAAAACTTAATTTTTTAATTTTCGTATTTTTTTGTTTTTAGTGAATACTTTTAAAATTTTAAACATTTTTTTTAGATGCACCTTATTTATGTATCCAAAAAGTAAAAAAATTGTAAAAAAATATTTTAAAAATTTAATAAATACATAAAAATATTTTTAAAAATGTACTGAATTCTCGTTTTTTTTTTTTGATATTTAGTGAATTTTTAAAAGGTTTTTTTCACAATTTTTTTACTTTTTAAGTATATTTATGTTAAGTATGTCTACAAAATAAAAAAAAAATTGCTGAAAATATTAAAAAAATTCAATAAAAACAAAAAAATAAAAAAATAAAATTTTTTAAAAAGTGTTTTTGAAAAAACACAACCAAGCACTATTATAATGCCAGTGACCAAGCACTTTCTTCAGATAACAAGGTGTGAAACAATATAATATAATATAGGGGGATTTGGTCATAGCCCCCTCACTATCTAATTTGTCTTTCAAAAAGAAAAAAGAATATATATAAATTTTCAAACCCCCCCTATTTTTAAAACTTTTTTTTTTTTTTTACTACCCTCATACAATTTTACTTTAATGAAAGTAAAAAATTTTTTACTCATGAAAAAAAAATTTTTTTACTAAAATAAAAAAAAAAAATAAAAAAAAAAAAAAAAAAAAATATTTTAAAATAAAAAAAATAAAATTTTACAAAAGTAAATGTTAAATAAAAGTAAAAAAAAAATTTAAAAAATAAAAAATAAAAAAATAAAAAATAAAAAAAAAAAAAAATTTAAAAAAAAAAAAAAAAAAAAAAAAAAAAAAAAAAAAAAAATTTTAAAAAAAACAAAAAAAAAAAAAAAAAAAAAGAAAAAAAAAAAAAAAAAAATAAAAAAAAAAAAAAAAAAGACACACAAAAAAAAAAAAAAAAAAATTAAAAAAACAAAAAAAAAATTTAATATAAAGATGAAAAAAAAGGAAAATTTAAATAAAAATGAAATTTGAATTTAATTTTTAAAAATCATCAAAAATCAATTTTTTGATTGATCTTTGTTTACTCTTTATAATGAATCTTGAATCCGTGATTTAATCATCATCGTATAAATCATAAAAAAAATCTCAAAAAAAATCATATAAAAATATAAAAATTTTTCAAATTTCAATTTTTTTTCATTTTTTTTCTCTTTTTTTCAAAAATTTTTTTTTTTTTTTTTTTTTTTTTTGATTTTGAGTTTCAAAAATTTTTTTCTTATTTTTTTCTCGTTCATTAATTATACTTTTTTTGATTTGATTTCATTATTCTGAAATTCATTCACTTTTTCCATTACATCATCTTCTTTCTTCACATAACATCATTGATCTCTACAAATATTCAATCTTGAAAAGAAATTGAAAAAATAAATTTCAAGATTTCTTGAATCAAAAAAAACAAGAAAAAAACAAAAAAATCAAAACTCAAAAGCAAGAGAGCTCAACTCCAAGAAGTGACTTCAAGTGTCAAGTGGTCTAAGTCTAAACTAAGAAGACTTCAACTTGTTGATAAGATTATGAGTCTCCTCTGATCTCTAGGGCTTTTCCTAAATTGAGATCGATCATTTTGAAATTAAATTGAAACAAACACTCGGGGAAGGGGGGGGGGGAGGAAGGTGGTGGGAAGGGAGGGGGAGGAGGGGAGGGGGATAAAGTCTTAGGAGAAAGAGGAGAAGTAAAAGTGGGATATTGTAATATAATTATAAAAAAAAATTAAAAAATAAATTTATAATAAAAAAAATTTTTATGTAAATAAAAAAATTATATAAATTTTTTTTTTTATAAAATTTTTTTTTTTTATAAAAGGATTTTAAGGAGAGGAAGGTAAGGAGGGTTAATAATATTAAATATAATATAATATGATAGGATGTGAGGGAATTTTTATTTTTTATTTTTTTTCTATATTTCATTTTTTTTTTTTTTTTTTTTTTTTTTTTTTTTTTTTTTTTTTTTTTTTTTTTTTTTTTTTTCGAAAGAAAAAGAAGCGAGAAGAGGAAGAAGAAAGAAAGAAGAGAGGAGGGAGGAGAAGCGGGGAAAAAAAGGGAAGAAGGAAAGAGGGGAGGGGACAGGGAAAGGGGCCATAAAATGAGGCGAGGCAATGATTGCGGGGGCAGGAAGCAGCGGCATGAGTAGGACACGCAGAGACCACATGCCGGGACAGGCGTGACGACCACTTCCCAGTGCAGGGCGACTCCGCTACTCGACTGCGTGGCGGTCTTCAGCCTCTCTCTCTCTCCTCTCTCTCTTTCTCCTCTCTCTCTCTCTCCTCTCTCTCTCTCTCGAGTTCTCTAATAGTAAAGCATTTCAATGTTAACATAATTTTTATACATCAAAGGTGAAAGGACATTTTATTTTTTGCCTATAGAAAAAACAAAATTTTCCTTTTCCCTTTTCCTTTCAATTATGCAAGGCTGGAATTGCAGGGAATTTAAATGTGTACATATATAATTGGCATATTGAACGATCCTCCCAGACGCCGCGTAAAAAACTTTGATATACATTTTATTTAAATCAACCCCTCCCACAAGCTGAATGGAAAACTTTGATATACATGTTAAATCAACCCTCATCTGCTGCTACTATAGTTGGAATTTGACCGTGATTAACAAAGTCAATCTTGTTCAGTCTCACACAGCAAAGCAATTTTTCTGGCAGTTCTTCTGGTTTTTGTGCCTGCAATTAAAAAATTAAAAAACAAACAAACAAACAAAAAAGTCGTTTGTCTTAAAGGAATTGAACCAATAAGTCAGAATCCATTTCTGACAAACAATATTGCTCTTATATTTTTAAGCAAGCATTGATCAATCATCAAATAATAACAAAACCATTTCTCTGTTTGTTTCTTTCTAAGAGCTCCAATAGATTAAAAAGCCCGGAATTCCCAACAATGGTGTGTTTAACAAGACAAAAGTAATACCTGGATTGTCAAACCCAGATCCAGTATTCCATTTCCTAAACGATCTCGGAAGGCATCAAGTCCTTTCCTTGCTATGTAGCTGAATCGGTGAATGTCGAGGTCAACCTCAAAGTAATTTGGGCCCTGGATCAGACAGGAGAGTAAGATTCAGACAGAAGTATCATCACCTCAGCATTAAGGCAAGATTCAGATCTAAGAAGCACGGATACTTCTAAAAAGGTGGCATATCCATGTCGTGTCCGTACTTTCCCGACACGTGTTCGACACTCATCCAAATGTGTCTTGGTTTTTTAAAAAAAATTTAGATTCAGACACTATTTGGACACTTAGAGGACATGCATGTCCATTGACTAGACACACATGAAACTAATTGTAAATTTGAACAAAATAACTTAGAATAAAATGATAAAAGACAAATAATGTCAATTTATAGAAGTTAGTGTTATATTATATTTATTTATTATCTTAGAATGATATGTTCATATATATGACACATAATAAATATACAAATTTATATATTCTATGCATGTCCCCCACGTGTGGTATCTTGCATTTTTTGAAAATTGTCGTGTTTGCGTGTCAATGTTGTATCTGTGTCATGTCACGTGTCCGTATCTATACTTCTTAGATTCAGATACTGCAACACCAAAGGCATAACAAATATGAAGTTTAGCTACGTAAGAAAAAAAAGAGGGTATGATACTCCACCTGATAAAAATTGTGTTGGGGGCGTGAAAGGACTGGCTTTTCATTATAAGCATGTAAAAGCTTCTTTTCAGTAGAAGATGAGACAAGTTCATCGGGATTAACCACCCCAACCATGATCTTTAGCCTTTCTCTAAAAGGAACTGTGGTTTCTTTTGCAAACCCTTTAACCTTTTCCATATCATCATCAATCAATCTCTGTCGCACAAACCAACATTTTTTAACCAACTGAAACAGTATTTATACCGACTTGAAAAAAGTGATCAACTGGACATTAAATGCAATAGCTGCAGGTGCATTACAGAAATCAAGAAATTGGGCAACAGTAGCAAACTTCATTTAAAAACTGAGCCAAAGCATTATGGACTTTATTCCAGTGAACACAATTTTTTCCAATTTAATATATGCCCACTTGATCCAACAATATTGGAGGCATCCTACTCATTAACTTGCAGTTTGATTTCCAGCAGAAGGAAAAAACAGATAAGGTACCACAGGTCAAGAGGACAGGAGTAAGACCCAAGTGTATCATCTTATATATATATATATTTTTTTTCTAATGACAAGTAAATCGCCAAGTGTTTCATCTTATCAAAATTTATGATAAGATTCCACTCCAGCAAAGGGAAAATGCAAGTATTAGGCTACCAGTCTAGGAAGAGATATTCAAAGTAAATTACCTTGATGCCGTCCAGAAATTGGGGAGAGATGTCTTTCTCAAAACTTTCAGAAAGTTTGAAATAGAGGACAAGACTCAAGCCCTCACCATCACTATCACCAAGGAACATTGGAGCAGGATAAGTAGGCAACTGCCACGAAATACAATAAGCCAATAGATAAATGATGAGAAACTGCTCAGTAGCCAAACTTTGAATTTAAACTGATGAAGTTTAATATCTATATTCCACCAGAACAACATGGCATTCATGTGCAGAGTAAATAGTGTAAATAGAAAATACATAAATGAACAAGAGATGTGGAAATAAAACCTGAATATTGATAATTAAGAGCGGAGGCAGATTCCCATCTGCTTTGACAGAAGGAAGGTCAAGGTGTTGGGCAATGTGGTTAACCTTTCTTGGGCACACAAATAAATCAACACCAATTGGAATATAAGGACTGCAATTTGGAGCAGGGGATTTCCGCTTATCTCTGCATATTGATTCGTCAGACAATTAAATACTACAACAAGCATTCAGATAACACATACCTTGTCAACAGTTACACGTGGAAGTTAACAGCATACTTGAAATAATTATCACCACGGAGTTTAAAAGTTGAGGGTTCAATCTCAGACCAACATCCTGGAGTTGGCTTCAATTCCTTGCAACATGGGATTAGGAGTCCAGCCCTAGGACGATACACGAATCTTTTTGATGCACCTGCACAAATGTGAAATTGTCTAAATGCAGTATAGAATTATAATCTTTCCAATCACACAAAACCAAACTAAAACATCAAACTACCAGTTTCTGATCAAGATTTGAGGTAAATTAATCAGATTAAGGATTGCTTTTAAAAAATTTAATATAGAATCAGGTGAATCAAGGAACTGAGCTAACACATCTTAAATTACACTTGAATCGTCCATTAATCTAAACATATTATAAAGTGTTTAGCTAAAAATTAAAAAGCACAAACACTTCTAATAAGGTGGTGTGACCCTGTCAACACGTGTCCAAATGTGTCCTGTTATTTTTTAAATATTTTGAGTTGGGCACACATCAGACACTTGGAAGACACACATGTCCATCAATATAAAACACATAAGTTTGAAGAAAATACCTTGAGAGTCAACCATTAAAATCTAAACAACGTGATTTTCTTACCTATTAATCTCTCCTTAAAGCTTATCGAAAAAATTCATACTATTTTGATATAATAAAATATAAATATATTTACAACATAAAATGAAGAAATTAATATTAATTTCATTTATATATTCAAAGTTACATATTTATTAGCTGTTGTGTCATTGTGTCCAAATTGTGTCGTATCTATGTAATGCATCCCTATCCACGCTTCTTAGCTAACAAATTAATAATTGAGCCTCTGGCTTTGGAAATTATAGAGATTTGTACATAAAACACATTGTGGTTTTCAGGCCCCCCTAGAAATTTCATGCAGGTGTATATGAATAATAAAGAAAAAGAAAACACGGAAAGCACTCAGCTCATTTTTTTTTTTTTAATATTCTTTTTTAAAGTCTTCTGGACCCAATCCAAGAAATTAATACTGAAAGAGATATGAATTGGCAGTACACTTACTATACTCTTCTGCATCAACAGATGTCCTCTTTAATGAAAGCCTGATAACTGTTGATTTCCTTTTTTGAGATTGAGCTGTACATGTTGCATTGATTATCTTGTCATTAAAGCTTAAAGAAGGAATAAGCCGAGGTAAGCCAGATTTCATAAAGTTCTCTTGGATTTTCTCTTCAAAGTCATGTTTATTCTCCTTTAAAGAGTTAAAGCTTCCATAAGACCTGTCTAATTTTGTCTTCGTCTTGGTTGAAAATTCTTCAGCCTTTCCCAAGCGAGCAAGTTCATAGCCCTGGGCATTTATAAGTGCAAATCCATTCGAGTCCTTGAACGCATCTTTGCTCACTAACTTCTCTGTTTTACCACCATCAATTTTCAGATACCTTTCATAGCATTCTTTGTATAACTTGTTATCCACAAAGCATGATGAAGTTTCATATTGAAGCACTTGGCCACTCGAAATGCTAGGGAAACTGTCTGCATGAAGAAAAAAAAAAGTAAAACAAATAAAAAATTCATTTAGGTACAAGAGAAGTAGTAATTACTTTACTAATCAGTTCGTCAATACAGTAAGTAGTCTGGCATAGTCATGTAGACATACCCACATCTAATAAGATTTGAGCAAATTTTTTTTAGATATTTACAAAATATAAAATCTAGATGACCAAAAGTACACTACTGAATTCATTATCTTTTGAAGATAGTCAAAACGACATTGATGTTCATTACCTCCAAACACACTACAGAATTCATCATCTGAATCAGACTCCAGAATACTGAGTGAGTCAAACCATGCTTCCTCTTGGCAAATTACTGCAAAGATGAATTTCTTACGTCATTTTCAAGTCATTAAGCTCTCTAACTTGGTAGCTGTAGAACTTAAAACTTCAGAAAAAGAAAAGAAAAGAAAAGAAAAGAAAGAAAGAGAGAGAGAGAGAGAGAGAGAGAGAGAATAAAAAGTAAAACTTATAGACATCAAATATACATGCCATTGATCAATTCTAAATGTGAACTGTCAGATAAATCAAGGTTCCATAGCTTGGGAGCATATTCTAATTAATTCCAAACAACTTATTATAAGCAAGAACAAGAACCTGGGAAATAATTAACGCTTTTAATATAAAAATTCTCAGACCATCAAAACTGCAGATTTCTTTGGGGATTGATGCAACGAGATGTTCAAAAATAACATTTCTTTACAAATACTTACCCAAAATCAACCCAATTTGATTCAAACAGGGGGCACATATCAAATTGATATTCTTCCATAAATTAGAAAATTTGGCTGAAAAATGAGACATGGATGGAAAAATGTAGAAAGCAGTTACAGTTTATACAATAATAAAAAATGGTTTACACTAGGAAAATTAGACCATATAATTTCTCATATACTGGGAAAACTCAGAGCAGCAATAATACAAATTGTACATGTTTGGACTAAGGCTGTATTAATCAAAATTGCTCCAGAAGTCACCAATCAAAACATTACCCAACCAAGAAGAATCTGCGAAGGAAAGAGCACACCTCACAGAGACCATTGCTTACAGCAAGCTGTTGTTTCTTTCATCAGCCCAAAACTTTTCTTTTAAAAAACCCAAGCAGGATCATCCAATCATGTAAAATCACGTTGCTCTCAGATAAATTATTAAACACTAAAGAGGAAGAAAGAGTATACCATTAGCATCAACCTGACTATGGTGCCATTGCATTTGAGTGAGATGGAACGTCGAATTGGAATTTTCAGATCTTCTGCAGGTGGTTGTTTGAACAAACTCACTAACAGCAAAATCTGTTATGAGAGTTCCTGCATCACTATTCCTTTTCCTTATTCCCTTAGGAATAGAAATACAACGCTTTCCATGCTTTTTTCCAGAATGATGATGGCATTTCCTCCTTGGTTTAATCGTGCGCAATGGTGTGGATGCACAACTGCCCATTGTGAATACCAAGAAAAGGAAAAAGAGGTACCTGAAGCATAAAAGACCAGATAGCATCCAATAAAGTTGAAGTAGAGCAATTTTCATTCACCAAAATGCATGACAAGAAAACTAGCAACTCATCCGTTTCTTAAAGAAGTTTCAATGGCTACCAAGCTAAGAGGCTCTCAATCAAGCAAATAATTGGTGTCAGTAATTGAAGACCATAAAGGCAGTGGTGGAGGAGAGGGGTGCAGGCAGGGATTTTGGCCACCAAAATCTTGAGAATAAACAGAAAAAGAGCTAAAATGTCCATAAAAAGTGGCAGGTAAGGATATTCTAAACGATTTTTTTTTTCCATTTCACATGAAAGGGAAAGTTTTAAAAGAATTAGAAAACATAGCAATCATAGATACAAAGTCTACTAGAAACAATGAATAAGCATACAAACATGAAGCAGATTGACCCCAAGTTACTACATTCTCTAATTCCAGTGTCGTAACTTGTACCTCACCATCAATTTCTTATCAGTCCTAACTACTAAATTGATAGTACTACATCAGCCCTCATCATCTTAGAGAAGAAACTCCAATATTGTAACTGATAATAGACATGTGACAAATGGATCCTCGCCACTAACAATAACAGAGATTCACACCGAGTACCCTACAGGTTGGTTTCCTACAATTTCTATTCCAAGAATCTTTTATATCCACATAATATATTGGCATGAACATGCAAATACATATTAGGCACAAGCAGTGAAGCACTCACACACATGCAACAAGTAGATAGAATCCACTTTTCTTTACGGTGAAAATCATTAATTTGAACTTAAAAATCCTAAATGGCAGTAAGGCTCATGCACAAGCAATTGAATGAAGTAAAGAACTATAATTAATGTTGCTCTATGGGACGACCATTTTGCTGAAATGGCAACCAACTATGGGCTTTGCAATACCAATTAACTAGAAACAATAACAATTATAAAGTAACAAAAAAATAGGGACACAACACTCCACCAATATGGATGTTGATCTTAATGACACAACATTCTTCTATCATTTATTTGAACAAATATCATCATATAATGCATTTTTTTATATAATCCAAATATCATCATATTGTGTTTGTGTATTTTATAAAATCTCAAACTACTTAATCAGAAAAGCTTGCCTTTAGCGAACAACAGCCATCTTAGAGTAAAACCAACAATGACGTGACCACTGCTAGCAAGAAAGAGAACAACAAATAGTGATCCTACCGCAAAAATCACATATCAAAAGCTGCAAAAATTAGATGTTTCAGTACTGAAAGTAACCTGCAGAAAAATAAAACAAGAATCACATATGTAATAAAAACTTGAAGAAAATGCATTTCATTTTGTATGAACCTGGCAACAATATTTTGATGCAAAATTCCAGGAAACTGACTAATCAGTAAAAGAATTTGCTAGCACACGCAGTATCACAGAATTTTCAACAGCTGCATTGTGATTTGAAAACAAGAGAAAAACAACTAAACCTTGAAGCAAAGAAGAAAAAAATTGCAGACTACAACATGCACAAAGAAGTCCTATTTGTCTTTTTCAAACATTCCAACGTGTCACACCGAAAGAAGATGGAGTGGGAGAGAGGATGGACTTGGCTTCAAATCAAAGAATAAATCAAACAAAAGATACAATGAGAATAAGACAATTGGGTCCACATTGAAAAATAAATAAAAGAAAAAGTAAAAAGCCAATCCACTGTACAAGCCTCACCAGCGTACCATGCAAAAAAACTGTTTCTAGATTTCAACAGTCCATTTGATATATTGGTGGGAAAAGAAAATTAATGATTGTGGTCTCTAATCTGATTGAGAAAATATATATATATATATATATATATGATTGTGATTTTTTACTATCATGTCTGGATGAATAAGAAATCTAAACAGGTGAGATTAGGATACGAGTGAAATTTCTTTCTCTTCCTTTGAATTTTGATGGGCAATTTCAATATTATAAAAAATACACAACCAATCATTTTGGGATCTTCTAAATGCATTCATTTAATTCCTACACACACCCATCATATGCATTGTAAAAATAAAAAATCTACCTAATGAAAAAAAATGCATGTATATGTGAATGTAGAAAGAAATTTGATGATGAATTTAGTAATTCTCAACGTTTTGTTTCTCATTAAATCTTATCATTTTTTTTTCTTTTGGGTGACGAATGAAACCGACAAAATAATAGAGTTATCTTTCTCTTCATTCATTTCTCATTCTTTTTTCTCACCTAGTTCGTAAACCAACCAACCAACCATTTTTTTTTTTTTTTTGAACGCAGAAAAAAGAGAATAACAAAACTTTAAGAGAATGATATGAAAATGAAAAGAAAACAAAATTTACAAAATACAGATCAGATGGCAATGAAGCAATTGACATAAACAAAAAAAAGTATAATTGAGATTGCAAAACAAAACTAGAACAATGATACAGATCACATATATGTATAAATCATAAAATTTTAAACCTACATTACCAATGCATATAATACATAGATGAGAGAGAGAGAGAGAGACCTGAAGAGTGGAAGAATGAGGATTATGATCGTCTCCCTCTCTCTGCAAAGACAATAAACAGCACCGGCACCGGGAGAGAGAGAGAGGGACGCGAAACGCACAGTCCGAGAGTCGGTTCGACTGCTCGGATCCAAATCTCTGTTTTAATTTAAATTTAAATTCTACAAATAAATAGATGTAGAACAAGAAAGAAACAGATAAGGACACGGAGGGAGGGTCCGTCCCTAGATTTTCACTAAATATTTTCCGCGTTTTTCTTACTACATTTTTATTTTATTTGAACGAATGAATGGTCTTTATTATTACTCTACATAACTTCCGTTTCTTTTTCCTATTTTTGTCCCCTATTTTATTGGCTGTTTTGCTCTTCATGTGAATCAAGCCTCCTAGATTTGTTTGTGGATACAATACAACCATTTCCACAAAAATCAGCTTATGCATATTATATTTTTTATGATATGTTTTTAATTTTGGTATTTTACAAATAAAAATTAGAAGATCAAGGGTTCACGTAGTAGTTCAACTACTCATTTATTAGGGTGTATTTGGTAACGTTTACGTTTTCAGTTTATATTTACAAAAATTTTATAAACTGGTTTTTGTTTATTTTTAGAAAATCATAAATTACAAATGCGTTTACCAAACAAAATGTTTAAAAAATTTTAAAAATATAAAAAAAGAGTGGTGGTAGGTGGTGGTGGCGGGTAGGTAGCGGGTGGTGGCGGGGTGGGTGGTGGTAGTGGATGGGTGGGTGATGGTGGTGGGTGGTAGCGAGTGGGTGGTGGTGGTGGTGGTCGTGGTGGTCGTGGTTGTGGCGGGTGGTGGGTGGTGGTGGCAAGTGGGTGGCGGATGGCGGGTGGTGGTGGGTGGTGGCGGGTGGGTGGTGATGATGGGTGGTTGGGTGTGATGGCGGGTTGTGGCAGTGGGTGGTAGTGGTGGTGGTGGTGGTGGTGGCGTGGTGGTGGGTGGTGGTGGCGGTGGGTGGCGGATGGTGGGTGGTGGCGGGTGATGGTAGTGGGTGGTGGGTGGTGGCGGCAAGGTGGGTGGTGGGTGATGGTGGTGGTGGGTGGTGGTTGCAGGTGAATGGCAGGTGGCTGGTGGTGTTAGATGGTAGATGGTGGTGGCAGGTGGGTGGTGAGCGGTGGTGGCAAGAGGTGGGTGGTGGCGGTGGTGGCAGTGGTGGTGGTGGTGGTGGTGGTGGTGATGGTGGTGGTGACGAGGTGTAGGTGGTGGTGGCGGGTGGTAGGTGGTGGTGGCAGGTGGGTGGTGGTAGGTGGTGGTGGGTAATGGTGGCCGAAGATGATGGTGGAAAATGGTGGCGGGTGGTGGCTAGTGTTGGGTGGTAAAAAAAAAAAAAAAAACTGAAAACTCAAAATGGAAACACATTTTTTGTGTTTTCATTTTTTGGCTAAATTTATAAACTGAGACCACTGATTTATAAATTAAAAATTTAACCAAACAAGTTTTTATTTGAGTTTTTAAAATTTTTATAAATATAAACGAAAAACTGAAAACGTAAGTGTTACCAAACGGCACCTTAGTATCAGGTTTTGCTTTCAATGTGATGCGACTTACTTTTCTAAACAATAATGTTAGAAATATTTACACATTTACTAACAAATTTACTAACACATTTACAAGTTTTGATAAGATTAATCATCACTTAATATGGGACTTACATCAACTTATGAGTATGTTAGTAAGATTGTTAGTTTTCCGAACATTTTTCTTTTTCTAAATCCCTTTGTTTCCATTGTAAAAAATATATATATATATATATAACCCAAGGGTGGGTGTCATTATGGTTAAGACATGGGATTTAAGTTCCAAGGTCACATATTCAATTCCCTTCCCCTGGATCAATCTCCTGTTCGAAGCACAGTTGATTAGAAGGTTGGATCTCAAGTTGTCTAATTAGCACTTGGTGTGGGTTCAATACTCCCACGCTGTGCGAGTCCTGACTTAAGCGGAGCTTGTCTTAGAAGGTCGGGGCAAGTTCCCAAGTTATAGTCTCCTTGCTTGGTACAGCTAACAGGATACCCTGGTGATCTCTACTAGAGGCGCTGCCTTGGACTTGCGAGAGGGTAGGGAGGATTTTCCTGTAAAAAATATATGTATATATATTTATAGTTTTTTTAAAAGAAAAATTAGTAATAAATATCTTATTGTAATTTAGCTCCTATTTTAAAGTTGGCAATGGCTTGCCTCCAGTCTACCATCTAGATAGGAGGGTCCAGTTCGGCCCATTGGACTCACTTTTGGGGTCCTTTTTAATAATTAAAATTGTTCATATTTTAGAATTTGTTGAGAACATTATCCCTGTAAAAAATCACGTCGATCAGATAACGAATATTATGTATTCGGATCATTTTTTTATGAATCGTTAATTTTTTGACCATCTATTTTTTTTAGACAAAAGTGATCTGAATATATAGTTCCGTTATCCGATTGACTTGATTTTTTACAGAAATAATGTACTCAAGAAACCCTAAAATGTGAACGATTCAAATTATCGAAAAAGGATCCAAACATAAGTCCAATGAGATAAACTGAAAAGAACTGTCTCAAATCTGAACTAGAGACAGTCCAGGCCCTCTAAAGTTCTAAAATTTGGGATTGCTCCTCTTGTTGAATGTTAACATATCTATCTATATATTAAGGAAAAGGGTCTTTTAAAACCCAAGGCTTGTGGAAGCTCCAACATGTCAATCCTAATTTCCTGATTTTTTAATTTTTTTTTTAAAAAAAAATTGACTTGGTGATTGCTGATTGGTTCAAAGATTGTAATAATTACACTATTGATTACAATAAACACTTAATTTATAATAATTACACTTATTAAATGAATAACGCAATAAATGAAATCCTAATTTTCTTACTTTTTGCATCCCCAAGAGACCCATGTAATTATTGTGTAAATGTCTCTTAAATAAATAAATAAACACTTATTAAATTCTTTCAAACTCCTCGGTCAAACCCCATGTATTTAATTTATATATTAAAAAAAATGAAAACAAATATAAATATTTATAATTATCCCGTGCATAGCACGGGTGATAGGCTAGTCTATATATTAAGGAAAAGGGACTTTTAAAACTCAAGACTTGTGGAACTTCCAACATGTCAATCCTAATTTCTTGATTTTTTAATATTTTTTTTAAAAAAAATTGACTTTGTGATTGGTGATTGGTTCAAAGATTGTAATAATTACACTATTGATTACAATAAATTCAAAAATTATAATAATTACACTATTGATTACAATAAACACTTAATTTATAATAATTACACTTATTAAATGAATAACGCAATAAATGAAATCCTAATTTTCTTACTTTTTGCATCCCCAAGAGACCCATGTAATTATTGTGTAAATGCCTCTTAAATAAATAAATAAACACTTACTAAATTTTTTCAAACTCCTCGGTCAAACCCCATGTATTTAATTTATATATTATGTAATTATTGTGTAAATGCCTCTTAAATAAATAAATAAACGCTTATTAAATTCTTTCAAACTCCTCGGTCAAACCCCATGTATTTAATTTATATATTAAAAAAATAAAAAAATATATAAATATATATAATTATCCCGTGCATAGCACGAGTGATAGGCTAGTTAGATCTTATTTCTAAGGGTTTTAATTTTATTTATTTTTTTATTTTTTTACAAATCTATCTTTGTAGATTGAAGTAAGAGACAAAGTGTTGAGCTGAATTTTTACTTGCAATTTGATTTGAATTGGTGTCTTGCCAATGAGTTTGAGTGTCGCCTCTTTTGGAAAAAAAAGTTAAAATTAGTTTTTTTTAACTTTTAATTTCTTTTGCGTCACATTATTTTTTTATTTTTTATATATTCTTTTAAAAAAAATCAAAAAATTAATTTTGAACTTACTTTGCAAAACAACCCAACGTCGATCTAATATATATGGAAAATGTTAGATTTTATGAAGAATTTTCATAAAAACTATCATGAAAACCATCTGCACCGTTAGATCATGAGACACATATCCGATCTAACGGTGCAGATGGTTTTCATGAAAATTTTCATGAAACCTAGCATGACCCAATATATATATATGCTGATAATCTTACAGTTTAAACAACAATATTGTGGCTATGTCTTTTCCTTAAATTTTATTTGTAGGAGTTGAAAAATTCTCAAAATAAATGAATGAAGTAGCCTAAAGCCACGTTGTTGCTAGACTGAAACCATTTTAGGTATGCTATGTGTTTGAATAATAAAAAAACAGAAACAGGAATGCACGTTTTCCTCTGCTAGTCTCATCATTTTATTATTATTTCTTTAACTCTCATGTATATATTTTATTTTATTTTTTATAAATAATTTCATGTTGATATAAGTAGATGAGGTGATAAATTTAACATTTATTAGTAAGAATATTTTTGTTCAAAAAATAAATACATCCTATTATTGCAAGAATTGAAATACCAAATTTTATTTATGTACCCTTATACTTGTAAGAACCTAATTAGAGATCTAAAAAAATCCTTATTTTTATGGGTAATTAAATAAAAAATATTTTTTTTTACAAATACCTATTAATCTTTTTTTTTTTTTTGCCCAACAATTTTTTGTTACCAAACTACAATCATGTACCTAATTTGAAAATTATTTCAAATATTAATTATTTTTTTTATTTGAATTTCTATTTTTTTATTGTTCCACTCTCATGATCATAGCCATATTATTGACAATGACCCTATATTTAGGGATTTTTGGTGAAATTCTTTTTTTGGGCCTTTTTATTAGAGTAAAGGATAATCTAATCAATTTTCTTTTAAAAAGTTCCTTAGTAGGAAATGCCTACCTTAATAAGGACATTTTATAATTTCTATTTTTTTTTATCACAATATTGCCCTTATATATATAGGTATCATACGTTTGAAAAGTTTGAAATTTGAGCTGAAGATCTCGCAGGAACGAAATCAGGAATAAAATTGATGAAGACGATCTCCAAATCTGAAGATCTTGCAGCCGAACATCTCTCACTTGTTCAACAATAGATGATCTCGCAGCTGAACATCTCTCACTTGTTGGCCGATGATCAACACTCTTAATTGAATGAGAGTTTCATTAAGATTTGTGACTGTTGATCTCAATTAGGTATGTTGATTTGTTGATTAATTATTTTTTTTTTTGATTTATTTTTGTTGCGTTTGATCTGATTTCGTTTGACAGAATCAGAATAAAATTTTACTCTAGTTCTATTGCTCTGTCTTTTGTTTCAGAGAATGAGAGTAAAATTTTACTTTGGTATTAGAATGACAGTAAAATTTTGATTATTGAGAAGATAGGGAAGATATGTTCTTTTAGCTTATGCGTTTTAGTTATTAATTTTTAACTAGCAAAAAAGTTGCACCAAACAAGTTCATTGTTTGCAAAATTTTTACTTTATGCAGAGTAACATTTTACTTTTATATTCAGAGTCTAACATTTTACTCGTTTCTCAGAGTAACATTTTACTTTTAAATTCATGGTGTAACATTTTACTCTTAGATTCAGAATGCAACATTTTATTCTTATTTCAGAGTAAAATTTTACTCTTATGCAGAGTAAAATTTTACTTTTATGCAGAATAAAATTTTACTTTTAGATTCCTTTTGTAACATTTTACTCTTATATCAGAGTAAAATTTTACTTTTAGATTCATGTTTCAAGTTGTGTTAGTGACACACTGTATGAGTTGTCAATCTTTGGTAAACTAAATAGTAAAAATTAACTCTAAAATATAGTACAATGTTACACTAAACCACAGTAAAATTTTATCAATTCAAACTACACATAAATTATAGTGACAGTAAAATTTTACTTTGATAGTGATAATAAAATTTTATTTTGATAGTGACAGTAAAATTTTACTTTAATTGACAGTAAATTTTTACTGTTAATTGATCGCAGATTTGTAAAATGGTTCCACCTCTTATGTTGTTATGCAAGTATGGTGATCATACCATTATGTTCAAGGTTATGTCAAATTGCACGTTGAAGGCTTTAACTAATTTCTTAAGTTGTAAATTGAAGAAGTTTGACAATAGTTGTTGCATACTGTTATCGTACTGTTTACCTGGATGTAGACACGCCCTGAGGACTCTCGAGAAAATCTCGTTTTATTCTCTAGTATACTACAGTTCGGACTCAAATGTCACGGTTCTGAATCTAATCTCACAATGTGCGATGTGAGACCGATAAATCACCAAAGAGTTCAAATTCGGCAAATCGTTTTGGAAAACTAATTTTTAATAAAGAAGTGCCAAAGATGGACTGTTTTACCAGATATAGAGTCGCCACCTAAATATTTTATATTGAAAAAATTTAGGAAATCCTGACTCGTGCCTAAGGCCATGTGTCCGTCATCACCAAAGTTGCCTCGGCTCGGGAACTTAGATACGATTGAGAAAGGTCATTTAATGAATACCTCTGCTCGCCCGATCAAAGATCGGCCTGTACTAAGCATGATATCTTGTTTTTGAAAACACATGTGCTCTTATTCCGATTAATTAGCTAGTCTTACTATGTGATGCGCACAGCAAACAAGTATAGACTAGATCACCTAATTTGGAACAAAGCATTGCATATTCGTTTGTTTGGAAAATGGTTCGAAGTTTGCTACTCGCAAGTAGGCTACAATGCGAATTTCAATGGTTTGAAGTTTGTTACTCAAGGGGGTGTGGTTCTCGACCCTTGGGCCACCAATCGCGCATTTCAATGCATGATGGCCGAGAAGCAAAGTTGCACAATTCAATATGGAAATGAATGCACAAGTAAACACATAAAGCCTAAAACTCTATCATGTATAATCAAGAGCGTCGGCGACCGGGAATTAAGGCACGTTTCATCACTTTACGTATGAAACGCCCCTTGTTTCCCGTGTTTAGACTAATACCTATTCCCAAACACATGCAACAAGAAACATGGCAAACATGTAATGCAACTACATGGCATACACAATGCAAGGGATAAGCATGCAACAACATGCAATGCAACATGATCAAACTACCAATGCAAATGGCATGCATAATCAATGTAAGGCAAGACAAGATTCTAAACACAATGTAATGCATGTATACATAATACAATGCAACAAGGGCAACTTATCAATGCTAGGAACATGCATACTGAATGCAAGGAACAACTTGGCATACACAATGTAAATGAACTACATGGCATACACAATGCATAATGTAAGATGGCATACTCAATGCAATAAAACAATATGGCATACTCAATGCAATGGAAGATGGCATACACAATGCGAATCAAGAGCATGGCATGCGCAATGCAAACAACAACATAACATGCATGATGTGATGTGACATGGCATACACAATGCTCAATGGGCTTAAACCGAATGTGGGTAGACCTCAGCCATGCCAAAACAGAGGCCACAATGCTAAAATAAAGGCACCGAAAACACATACAAGCATGCATGCCAATTGGCTCACCAATTAAGGCACTAAGGTGCAACTCTCAAGAACACTTAAAGAGTGAAAAGCGTGAAAGTGTAGCAACACTAAGTGCACTGAAATGAGGTAAGAAATGATACCAAATCATTCAAACAACGCAAACATGGCATACAAAGGTCC
Organism: Camellia lanceoleosa; assembly: GCA_025200525.1. Lineage (NCBI taxonomy): Eukaryota > Viridiplantae > Streptophyta > Magnoliopsida > Ericales > Theaceae > Camellia > Camellia lanceoleosa. The sequence goes on from CM045758.1 coordinate 208,488,732, forward strand.
TTAAAGCTTAAGACAAGCAAAGAAGACTACACATGAGGCATGCAATACATGGCACAAATGCATGAACTAAGTATGGACAGAGCTCAGGTGGGTCAAAATGAGAACCTAAACATGTTGAAACAAGGGCTCAAATACCTAGGCATGGAAGCATATGAGCTAAGGCATAAACTAGGCAACAATACATAACACTCAAAGGCACTTAAAGCATGATTGAGGTAGGAACATGGCAATGCTAAATGCTCTGAAATGTCATGTTAGATGATGCCAAATCATGTATACAACACAAATGAAGCATGCAATGGTGCTCAAAGCTTGAGGCAAGCAAGAGCATTTGTACTACAAGTATACAAAACATGAAGTATGTGACTAAGGCAATCCAAAACAGTTCTAGAATATGTTAAAATAAGTCTAAAACATGCATGGAAGGAAGCCAAAACAAGCTAGCATGGAGGGTATAAGACATGATGCATACAAGGCAAATAAGGTGGATTACACTACACCTATTAAGACCAAGCATGGGATGACTTAAGTAACAAAAATCAGAGTTATGTCATGGCATAATAACCTCCAAAAACACACTGAAATGATGGCTCGCAAGCTAAGGCATGAAGGCATACACAATGATTCATGTTAAGGCATAAAGGGGCAAACCCTCCAACGCATTGAATGAGTGACAAATGTGAATGCATGGCCATAAAACATGGACTGAAATCACATAATAAATGATACCAAATCACTGAAATAGGCCAAGCAATGCATGCTAGAGGATTCAATACACAAGGCTAACAAGCTAGATTGAACCAAGGCCATACAAAGCAAGTCATGCATGACCAAAACAACCAAAATCAGACCTTAGGCATGATAAAACATGAACAAAGTCTTCTTAGAGCTAAGCCAAAAGCATACTAAAATGACATGTTACAACATGATGCATGTTAAGTTATTTTATGGCATTACACTACAAGTGCATAAGGCGTGCAAAAGGTGACCAAACCAAACCAAAATAGAGTCATGAAATGGCAAAACATCACCAAAAACATGCTGAAATGGAAAGAAAACAAGCTAGAATGACATGCTATTTCATGAGGCATACAAAGCTAGTTTGTGTGATTTACACTACAAGTGTATTAACCATGCATAGGGTGACCAAACTAAACAAAAACGGTGGTATGCCTCATCAAAATAACCACAAATACAAGCTAAGATATGGCCAACACAAACTTAACAAAGGTGCTCAAACATGAGGCATATGAAGCAAGTAAATAAGACACAAGGAGATGGGATGACCCTCTCCTATTTAGGACACCAAAACCACCTTTCCACCACTGAAAATCCTCTGGATTTCAATGGTAAAAAGGTCATGCAAAAGGTTCAACAAGAGCCTAAAGGGATGGCTCAAAATAAGGCCTAACAAGGCCTAAGAGGGGGTAAATCACCCCAAATGAAAAAGAGACCTCAAACAACTATTTTAAGCACTTAAATACAGAACTTTTTCTAGTTAAGAGTTAATCTTAAAAATAGATGCAAAGGGGTCCAAAATCTTAAGCAAAAAAGGGGGATTTAAAGGTCAAAGGCACACCCTTGAAGACCTTCTTCACTTATGCAACTCCAGCCACCTCTTTGAGCTTAAACCAGTCCAAGAACACCAAAAACAATCCCTTAGCACCTCAGCAACCAAAGGAAGGTGTTTGAGTGTGTGTTTGTGTGTTAAACTAAGACAAATCTACACTTTTGAAGCACAAAAATGAAGAAACAAGGCAAGATAGATACAAGATAATATGTATCACTCAAAGGTGGTTTTTTTGAACCTAAAGGAGGGAGAAGGAGCCTCCCTCTTATAGAAGACAAAAGGCAAAGCTTCTCCAAGAAGCTAGGCCTCAAACCAATCCCTCCATACACATGTATGGAGGATAGCCCAAATGTCCTCCAGCTGTGCCAGCTGCAGGAAAATATCTCCAAAAAAGTGTTAAAAAGCAGCCGACCACTTCAAGTGGTCTTTCAAGACACAAACTGGTCAGCCATGGTGGGAGAAGGTCCAGGGCATGAAAGCAATGCAATGGTGTGGTGGCCGACCAGAAAAGATGGTCTAAAGACCAAGAAAGCCAGTTATTCGACCAGAAAACTGGCTGGCAGAAGGAAAAGTGGTCTCCCACCCTTGTACCACCTTCCAAACAAGGAAAACAAGGTTTGTACCAAAAACAAACCAAAGCGGATGCAAGACGAGAGATCGGGGAGCAAAGTACGCGGCCGAAAGCCCCGAAAACTAGCTGACGAGCACCAAAAGTGGTATGCAACCACAAAAGTGGTCTCTCGGACCATAGTGTTCCTCTAAGCAGAGGCAACAAGGTGTGGTTCAAAAACCACGCCAAACGGAGAACGTTAAGCAGTCCCGAGACAAGGCGCACGGCCAAAGGCTCCAAAAACCGGAAATTAGTCTACAAATAGGAAATGTGGTCTACGACCACAAAGAGATGGTCTACAAGACCTCTCCCTCCCTTCGGGAAGAGAAATAGAGATTTGGTCCACAAACCGAGCTGAAGCACAAAAGAGTTTAGAGGCCTGGACGCAAGGCTCTCAGCCAAAACTCTGAAACCTCTAAACGAGCACAACATGCACCATCATCGAGCGCTCAATCGATGACGTCTGAGTCTTAAGGTCGGTCAAAAATGGGGTTTCTACACTAGACATTCGCAATGCATGATTGATGATGATTCTGATTTTCAGAATATGTTGTCGCTTGTTTATCCCCTTGGTGTTGACCGGGTTAATATGACTATTACTGAAATGAACATTTCAAATGAAAAACATGGAGTTAGAGAATCAGGGGACGCTAGTGGATCCGACATTGCTGATGATGAAATGGATTTATTCCCTATGTTTTGTCAACATGAAAAAAGGACTTTGTTGTCTTGTGGATGGGTGAATGGAATTACTTATGTAGGTCAAAGATTTATTGGAGGTGCAAAGGATTTCCGGACTGCATTATGTAAATATGCCATTGAGATAGGATTTGAATTTGTGTATGTGAAGAATGAGAATGTTGGGTCACTGCTGTGTGTTCAATGCGGAAGTCCAAAGCTTGTTTATGGCGAGTACATGCATCTCTAGAAAGTGCTAATAATTTTTTCTACATTAGGACTCTACATGATGAGCTGCAGTTCGTACTTCTAAAAACTCAAGGATGAGTTCAAATTTGGTTACAAGTTTGATTGTTAATGAAGTTCATGGAAATCCCCAAACTCGTCCAATTGATGTTGTGCGTCAATTTACAAATTAATATGGGCTCACCATTACGTACAATCATGCTTGGTTGGGAGTTAAGAAACCTAGGACTACTACTTTTGGAGATTTCTCTATATCTTATGATGAGATTCGATGGTATATGGATATTGTGATGAGCACAAATCCTAGTAGCTATTTGCATCTTGACTATAACCATCAAAGTGGATAGTTCAAGAGGTTTTTTGTTGCATTTAATGCTTCCATTCAAAGGTTTAGGCATTGTCGTCCTCTATTGTTCATCGATGAAACTTTTCTGAAGGGGAAATATTAGGGCACCTTGTTAACAGCTACAACGAAGGATGGGGATCAAGGTAGATATTACTATAGTTTATTCAAAAGTAACAAGTTACTTATTCTCATAGTAACATGTTACTGTTATTCAGAGTAAAAATCTACTAATTTTGTCCTTTTCGTTTAATATACTTAGTAATTGTAAAATGTTATTTTTCAAGTTTTTTCCCTCTTGCAATATCAATTGTCAATACAAAGACTACAGACAATTGGGAATGGTTTTTTATGCATTTGTCAAATATATTGTTGAATGAAAGACCAATTACCTTAATATCTGATCGAAACGCTGGACTTTTGGAGGCTTTACCCAAGGTTTTACCTACTACTTATTACTATTTTTGTCTCAAACACTTGAAGGCCAATTTGAGAGATAGGTTCTCTAGTCCAAGTTTTAGCAATACTTTCAGGAGTATAATAGTTTTTTTGTTTTCTTCATGTGCTTATGCTCCGACAGTAGGATGTTTTAATCAGTGCTTAAAAGAGTTACAAGATGAGGGAAAAGGGATCGTTTGTGGGTTTCTATCCAATTTGCCCTATGACAAGTGGACTCATGCATATTTTAAAGGATAAAAAATACGGTGAAATGTACTCGAATGTGGTAGAGTCTTTTAATTCATGGATCCGTCAAGCTCGCCATTTGCCCACTACGAAGATGATTGATTCAATTAGGTTGAAGATCATGGATTTGATGTTGAGAATGAGAGAACAAGCTAAGAAATGGAATACTTTTCTTTGTTCGGAGATAGATTTTACATTAGTAAATGCTCTTAAAAGTGGAAGAACTTGGTTGGTTAGTCGTTCAAGTGATCATGTTTTTGAGGTTCAATCCCGGCCATCGGTTAGCGTTGACCTCTTGAATAGAACTTGCTCATGTTACCAATGGTAATTGAATGGATTTCTTTGTGCTCACGCGACGACCGCTATCCAAAAGAGCGGAGGTGATTTGTATACACATGTGGAACCATTTTATTACACTAGCAAGTTCAAAGCTTGCTATGCTGAGTTCGTTTATCCAATACCCACTGTTGAGAAACCTCTTGTAGCTATGGATGATCTTGCTGTCCTTTCTCCAATTTGTAAGAAGCCACCTGGTAGGCGAAGGAAGAATAGGATTCCATCTAGGGGTAAGAAGATAAGACGAGTACAGTGTGGTAGATACGAGAAGTACGGTCATAATAGGAAGACTTGCAATGAGACATTGCCATTAAAGACATTATTGATTTTGTAATAGAAGTATGAAAATAATGCAGTTCTTCTGCAATAAATAGTCCATAGCAATAATAGTAGTCTTTTAGACTAGATTTGTAAGAAGACATTGCAATAAAAGACATGTTTACTATGTTCTTGAATGGTTGTCTGTTCAAGTTTCTGATTTGCTTTGTAGTTGAGTTTGACATTTTAATATATTTTTTTAATGTGGTTGAATAAGTTTTATGTAAATGAGCTTATAATGGAGTTTGTTAAGTAGGTGTGAAGGTTTGAAATGGCTGTGCTCAGTCTGTGCTTTCAAAGTATTTTTTTTTGGTATTTTAGAGCAAACTTTTACTTTATTGCAGAGTAAAATTTTACTTTTTCGAGAGTAAAACATTGCCTTCATTCACATGAAAGTAAAACTTTATTGCGTTTCAAAATAAAAATTTACTTTCTTGTTGAATGGTTCTCTGTGGGTGTGATGAACCTGTGGTTTCACAGTAAAATTTTACTTTATTTCAGAGTAAAATGTTACTTTTATATTAAAATTTTATCTTATTTCAAAGTAAATTTTTTTTTTTTATAGAGGGTAAAATTTTACTTTTATGCAGAGTAACATTTTACTTTTAGATTCAGAGTCTAACATTTTACTCGTTTTTCAGTGTAAAATTTTACTTTTATACAGAGTAAAATTTTACTTTTATACAGAGTAAAATTTTACTTTTAGATTTAGAGTATAACATTTTACTCTTTTTTCAGAGTAAAATTTTACTTTTATACAGAGTAAAATTTTACTTTTAAGTAGAGTAAAATTTTATTTTTAGATTCAGAGTGTAACAATTTACTCATATTTTATAATTCAGAGTAAAGTAAAATTTTACTTTTACTTTATTGCAGACAGTATGTTAGCTACTTAGAAAAACATTTTCAACCTGCACCAAAATTTACCACAATACACAAACTCCCTTGATAATCATCATGCAATCTTTGTGCAAAAATAATCTAACAACACAACTACATATATCATCAAAGATACACAAGTATAACCTATATCATTGTATTCTATCCATAACAATGTTCATTCTCAGTCAAAACAATATCCTGCTATAACAATGTATTAATCACCAAACCATAGCAAAATTAACTAGAACAATAGACATAGCATGTACTATCTAATACTCTTTTAGTATTGTTTCATTTACAATTACTTTTTCACCATTCTTTCATTTACAAAATCCAAAATTACATACGTCATTCACAGTAGTTCTCCAAAAAGTTGTCCATATTGTCATCCTTGAAGTCTTAGCTCTAGCCCATTTTTTTTTTTGAGGTTGAATTCTTCCTCAGTCCATGCTTTTGGATAATCATTCAAAAATTGATGCACTATTGATGCTCGGAAATTGTTAATTTCATCCTCTTCCATAGAATTTGCAATAGGCTCATCTCTTATGATTTGGCGCATGATATAATATACAATAATTCCGCAATCAACACTGTTAATAAAAATCAATATCTTGTTAGATTTAGTCAAATTTGAAAACTACCAATTCAAGCATGTAGTAGTAGCGTGAAATACTTACGATGTTGGGCGTTGTTGTGGACTATCTTTCACCGGAACCGAGTTTGCAAACTTTCTTCTACCTCTCTTCGTTTTGTTGGCCAACTTGTTGTCCACATATGTTATCTAACATCATTGCATAATTGTTTGGTCACGATTAAATACAAGAATAAGACACAGTAAAAAATTACTGTTAATATGATGCAAAACACTTACAATCTTTTCTGCATCCTTAAGGTAAGGATCTTTTCTGTTGTCTCTTGGCTTTAAAGAATTGTAATGTCTCCACTCATTAAATTTAGTGTCAAATACAAGAAATGTCCAGTGGTAGGGTTTTTCTTCCTTCTTGTTCCCATTGGAGTTCATGCAAAAATGAAGGTATTTGTATCATCTCAAATCTTGTTCAAGGACTTCATCAATTAAATGATTTCTCAACTCTCCATAACCTCATTTCACTAATGACTGCATTTAATCATATAAGAGTGTCATGTCTCAAGTTGTGTTGGTGACACACTGTTTGAGTTGTCAATCTTTGGTAGACCAAATAGTAAAAATTAACTCCAAAATATAGTACAATGTTACACTAAACCATAGTAAAATTTTATTAATTCAAACTAAATACAAATTGATGGCTTACCCAACAAAGGCTTGAGAAAAAGAATGATTTATTCTTTTCTGGCTTCTTTGCTTGTTGCTCAATTTGAAGCATTTCTACAAAGCTGTCAATGACCTACAAAAACAAAAATCAATTAAATATATGTTAATAAAATGAACTATTTTTAGTAATTGAAGTGAACACTAGTCATTGAAACTTGTATAGCCACTTACATTATTTGCAATATCACCATCTCTCAGAATTGCATCCACATCATACAATGTAACATATACTCCATTTCCTGTGCCGGACCATATGATTGTGCTAGTCATAAGGTAAAAAAAATGTTGATTAGCACATTGCAGTTTGATAACAGTAAAAATCTGTTGTTTGATAAAATTAAAATGGTCTTACTTTGTGGTTTCCAAATTGTAAATCTTGCTCAGTAGACACTTATCATTCTCATCAAGCAATTTGCATATTGCACCGTTATCTGGAAACAAAGCCCTTCCAACTGGCTTTGGTTGGCTTAGAGGCAAGTTAGGCAAGTTGTCAACACAAATCACTTCATTTGATATCACTTCAATTGCTTGTTTTGTGGTCTTTTTTTTTCTTTGCCTCTCTTGGCTCACATTCAAAATCAGGCATCTCTTTTTTCTTCCTCGCCTTGTGTGGACGTGCCCCGAGGGACTTATGCTACCACAGTTCGGACTCGTTTTAGTTACGGTTCTAAATCTGAACCAAAGAGTCCAAATCCGGCAAATCATTTTGAGAAACAGATTTTTTGAAAGAAGTGCCAAACATGGACTGCTTTGCTAGATACAGAGTCCCCACCTAAATTTTTTTTATGGGAGAATTTAGGAAACCCTGACTCGATGCCAAAGGCCACATGTCCGTCATCACCAAAGTTGCCTCGGCTCAGGAACTTGGGTACGATTGGGGAAGGTCAGCTATGAGCACCCCCTCTCGCCCGATCCGAAGATCGGCCTCTACTAACCATGATATCCTATTTTGAAAACGTTATACGTTCTTATTCCAGTTAATTAGCTAGAATTACTATGTGATGCGCACAACACAAAAGTATAGACTAGATCGTCTAACTTGGAACGAAACATTGCATATCCGTTTGTTTGAAAAACATTTTGGAATTTTCTACTCGCAAGTAAGCTAAAATACGGATTTCAATGAGTTATTCCAACTCAAACAATCCAACCTTCACCCACAGGCATTCAGGCAGTTTATATCACATAAGCATCTAGCCACATGGTAAGCATGCTGTCATGTTAACATCCACACTCATGCGAGATGCTAAAGCATAAAATACTTACAGTGTACTCCGTGCCAAAACAGTAAACTAGTTAGCAAATATGCGTGACCCTAGTTCATGCTAAAATGGCTAATGTAACGCATACAGAATGTCGCTAAAATAGGCTCGGCTAATCTAAGAATGACATGCGAAAATGCACAGGTAGCATGTATTCAAGTTAGATTTGAAATACTTATGCAGTTAGCATGATGCGCCGAGCCCGGTGCATGCAAGATAAATGTATGGATGCACGCATGCATAGCATAAGGTATGCTAATTTAAATATGCCCTAATACTAACCATCAAAAGCAGGTAAATAAAAGGGAGAAAGAAGTGGGGGTTTGGAAGACATGCACACACGCACCCACACTTATTACAAATTTGCCCTCGCTCAGAGAGATCGAAAGAATAATACAATTTAATTAACCTACAAGCTAATTAATTATTACAGACCACCTAATTAATTGACAAATCAATTGAATATAATTAAGCAGTAAACAACAGCCTCAGAAAGAGGGTCCAATGCATGCGCGCTTGGTTCCGCTCGGAAGTCACTGCCATGCACAAGATGCCTTTGCTTTGGCTGTTATCCTCCTCTGAAGACTGCACAAGTCCCAGGGTTGCTTCTCTGAGTGTTGTAGAACACCACCGGCTAAAAGGATTGGTCACCGGCTATGTATAATGGTCACCGGCCACAAAATATTCCATCGGCCAACAATGGATGGCCGGTCGGCACTGAAGATGGCCGGCCGGCCAAATCTCCCTACAGAAACTGATTTTCCAGCAGCAGAGGACAATACTTGGCATGGCAATGCATTTCAAGCAATGTATGCACCAACCACACTCCTTATCATGTGTATGACTCAAAGGAGGATGGGCCTCGATTCTCAGACCACCAATCACGCATTTCCATGCATGATGGCCCAAAGAATCAAGTGTGCATTTTGATATGGAATGCAATGCACATAAACACACAAGGAGGCCCAACCTCTATCATACTCACTTCAAGAGGTCAAGCATGTATGCTCATGCAATGCAATCCTAAATATGTGAGCTAGTATGCAACCATGGAAATGCAAAGAAGCATACAGGGTGAGCATGCAAACAAGCAAAGGGATGGACTTAAACTAAATTAGGCAGCCCTCAAACAAGACTAAAACAGTGGCCAACAGCTAAGGAAATGAGGCCAAATGCACATATAAGCATGCATGCAAATAAGGTCCAACACCTAGGCACATAAAGGCAACTTCCAAGCACACTTGAAAGAGATTAAACATGGACAATTAGCATGCACATTAAGCTCTGAAATCATGTCAAAATGGTGCCAAACCAAGCAAACAAGACAAGCATGGCATATAATTGGTCCAAATACTTGAGGCAAGCCAAGGAGACTTAAATCATGACTAAGTCAACCAAGCCTCACAAGGCCAAGAGGACTTAAAAGAGGTTCAAGGCAAACCTAGACAATGCTAAGGGAACACCAAGATGGCATCTAAGTGGTTTAAACATGCAAGCATACTCAAAGGCCTAAACAAGGGGCATAAGACAACAACCTTTTAAAGCAACAAAGGAGTATCAAATGCAAGTATGCAAGCATGTTATAAGGACTGAAATAACATGGTAAGTGGTTTCAAACCACTGAAATGATGCAATGATGACATGCTCATGGTTAATGCATCAAGGCATGCAAAGGGGGATTACATGGTAGCCATGCAAAGCAAAACATGAATGACCCAAATGACCAAAAATAGACCTTGGACACATTAAAATAAGCATATAAGCTTCACAAAGCTTGGCCAAAACACATGAGCATGATAGTCTAAATGCTATGCATGTATTGAGGCAAATCATGGCATTACAAGGCATGTATGCTAAGCAAGCATGGTGTACCAAAACCAAGCAAAAACAGAGGTAATACATGGAAAAATACTACCAAATAACACTTAAGACATGGCCAACATGCACTTAAATTAGATGCTCAAACATGAGGCAAAAAAGACCCTTTTCAAGGACAACAAGGAGAGGGGGTGGCTCTTTCCTTCCTAGGACCTCAAGGCACTATCCTCACCTCTGAAATCCCTCAAGATTTCAGTGGTGAGGAGGCCCAAATACAATGGTCCCGGAGCTCAACAAAAATGGCACAAAATGGAGCCTAGCAAGGCTTAAGAGGGGTCAAACAACCCCAAAGCTTAAAGCAACCTTAACCAACTATTTAGAGAACTCAAAAATAGAACTTTTATATGTTATACACAAAGCTCAAAAACAGTTGCAAGATAAACAAAAAGAGTATGCAAAAATGGGATAAAAAGGGACAAAAGTCTTACTCTTGTAGACCCTCTTCAAAAATGGTGGACCAGCTGGTTCTTTAGGTTCAAATCAGTCCAAAACCTCCAAGAACAACCTCCAAGGGCCTCAGCTCCAAGAAAAAGGTGTAATGGTGGGTGTTTGTGTACAAAACTAAGGCTAAACACACACAAAACACAAAAGAGAGGGAGGTATAGATATATGATAGATACAAATCCTAACCCTAAAAACCAAAGCTCTCCTCTGAAATTTTGTAACCCTAAAAGAGGGAGAGAAGGCCTCCTCTTATAGAGCTCAATATTGTAAGCTTACAAGACAAGCTTGCTAAGAGGGAGATCCCTCCATACACGTGTATGGAGGGGAGCCAAGTGCATGCCAGCTGCACAAAAATATCTGCAAAAGCAGATGCACAGTAGTCGGCCGGCCAAAAATGCAATGGACCAAAAAAAGATAGCCGACCAGCCATCTATAGTGCCAGCCAGCCAAACATTTGGCCGGTGGCAACAAAACACAGCCGGTGGCCTCAATCCATGGCTGGTGGAGTGTGGGGATGGCCCACAAGCCATTCCCTGCCCCTCCAAGGCAAAGCACAAGTGTTTGGTGCAAAACCAGACACAAAACAGTCGAGTCGAGAGATTCTGAGGCAAGGCGCGTAGCCGAGACCTCCGGGAACTCAAGACGAACACAAACATGGATGATCACCGAGTGTTCAAGTGGTGACGTCCAAGTCTTGAGGACGGTCAAAAATGAGGTGTCTATACCTTGATTTTGATTTTCTTAACTATTGATGTTTGCAATGGCTCTATGACTATAGGTGTTTCTTTCAATGTAGTTTGAATCCCAAAGTTTTGCTCTTGTTCTACTCCTTTAGCATGTGGCATTTCTTTAGAAACAAAAGCTTGGGTAGCCGCATGAACTGCATTTTCTTCAATCTATTCAACCAACTGTTTATTTTCAGATTCGAGTACTTCAATCTCCTTTCTCAGGTTCTCTATCTCTTTCTCTGTGTTGCTCATCTTTTCCATCATTTCTTTTGTTTTTGCCTCTTGATCCTCTTATATTTTTTGCATTGTCTCCCTCATTTTTTTCAGTTCTTCAACCAATGCCATATTCTCACTTTTCAACCTCTTGTTTTCTTTTTGAACTCATTCTAATTTCCCAAGATCAATGAAGTCCTTCAAAGGTTGATTTTCTACTAAAGCTTCAGCTACATGATCTTCATCTTTTTTAGTCTCCAAATTTTCCTCTATATCCAATGCATCTTCTTCATCATCACTGCAAATGAGTTTCATTTCTTCTCTGGAAATGGGCTTCAGTTCATTGTGATTTACCTGCATTTGAAATTTAGAACAGATGATCCTTAGTGCAACCAAAAATCCCAAATTCTACTCACCCAATGTAATCTCATACACCACTCCCAAAATGAAAACAAACTCAGACAGACTTCATAATATTGAAAAACTAGCAAAAAGAGGAAAAAATTATCTGCAAAATGTGTGTCCAAGAGAGAGAGTAAAGCGTAATGTGGAGTTCGATTCTAAGCATAACCAGTAACGCTAGTTAGGGTTTCAATCGATTTAAATCAGAATGTGAACTAGCTCTAGAGAGTGAGAGTAATGAGACTCAGAGAAGGGTTTCAATCGATGCTAGGGTTTTTGAATGATGATATTCAGAGGAGATGAGGGTTTTCAATCAATGAAACAGAGTAGGGGGAGAGAAACGATGCAATTGTTTCATATTTCTCCACTTATATGGAAGGACATTTCAATCAATTCATGCTATTTTTTTAATTGAGGAACTTTTGGGGCCATTATTTTATTTTGTGGGCTTCACACAAAATAGGCCCAATGAGAGAGACTTTTCACCAAAAAAATCCCAACTTATAACACGGACCAAAAAATAAATAAGAATGTCTTATGCCTTTCAGCCCATAAATTTTTGTTGGTCTAAAAGATAAAAGGCCAAGTATCATTTTTTACTCTCTTATTGCATTGGGCTTTGTTGCAGTTATTGTTGTAAAATGAATTAGTAAATTATTTAAATTAGTCTTGTGTTAAACTTGTTAAAAATTTATTTAAAATGATCTCATTAGCAAATTTATTTAAAATGATCTCATTAGCTAAAAAATATAGTTTAAATAAATTTTAAAATTCATTAATTTTTTGGGTTCAGCTTGATAAACTAAGTGTCTGTTTGGGAAGATCACTTGGATTAAAATAGCCATATAAAATAAAATCAACTATTTTAACCAAATAAGACAAAATATCATATCTAATTCATAATCATTTCATTTTTTCTCTTACAAAAGTAAAAAAAACTATCACATACAAGACTTTTTAACCCCAAACTAAAATAACTCAAAGCCAAAAAATTAACCCTCATCCTAAACGAAGGCTAAGTTATTAAGTTTGGCTCGATGAAACCTCATTTGAAATTAACTTAAAAAATTAAACAAGCATATTGAAATTTGTTAAATTAAACTTCAGCAATTTAGTACTCAAATCTCAATTCGACTCCCTTTCTTTCAATCCTGTTGACAGAACCAAAAGACAATTGATTCTGTAAAACTAAGATAATTACACATAAACCAACAAACACCAGCTGTGTCCGGTTCGAATTCCTTGAATGGATCCAAACATCAACTAATTTCAATTTCAACAGTCAAAAGAATTTGATGTAAAATGAGAGAATTTGTATACTTGAATGAAACAAGGCAATGTCACACTGATTGCAATTTTCTTGCTTAGAAATCAAAAGAATTTTAACAAATGCTCACTTTCTGTTTGCTTAAATGCCAAAAAGAAATGATGTACAAAACCTTTTCTCAACTTCCATACATCATCATATGCTGAAGCAATGGTTCCACAAGAGAAGAGTTGGTGGAATGGTCTTGGCTGCTGCCATTCATGGAAGTACTTTTGAATCTGATTCTTCTTAGACTATACAGTGGTAAGAGTCTCGTGCAATGAGTTGTCCTTTTAGAGTTGCCTTGATACTATTGAAGAAGAGACAACTTGCAATCGTGTCGAGCACAATAAGGATGGAATACAAGCAAGCAATGAACATCCCTTCAAAAGCCATGGAAGGACAAGCCCTTCCCACTAGATGATAAGCTCTTACCACCCGGTGGCGAAATAAGCCCTCCACCGCAAGCATACCCAGATTGATAGGAAGATTCATAGAAAGTGCTATTGAGTTCCTAGTCCAACAAAGCAAACAGGCCTTATAAATTGCCCTAAACCCGGTACAATTTTCCAATCCTGCCACAACCAAAGCTAGGTTGCAGATGAGACTGACATTGGCAAGAATTGAATAGAAAACTGCTTTGGCAACCAGAAGGGCAAGAGGGTTTGTTTTTGAGAATCCAAATGATTCGAGGCTATTGAAGGCAACAAAGAGAAGAGAGAAGGCGGCTGCGCTGACAACAACGATGAGGACTGAATTGCAAAGTTGAGTCAAGAGTAGGGACTTGTACAGCTTCATGAATGGGGAAAAGGGTAGTGGAAAAGATGATTTGTGGTGAATCAGAGTTTTAATTATGAGCAATTTGGCTATGACAAGGGACGTAAGGGCAAAAACTAGACTGAAAACAGAGGTGAAAATGTTTTGAGAAAGATTACTGTTGAGAAGAGAGAGAAACTGGGAAGAAGGATGGAAGATTGGTTCGAAGCAACCATGGATGATCAGAAGTAGCGGCGAAGAAGACGAAGAAAGGGCCTGTGAGAGGAGGACTGAGGCTGAGAAGGGCAGAATAAGAAGAAGTGGAATGGTGGTGAAATACTCATATTTTTTAAGAAAGGTGTGGATTGACCTCCTCATGATCTTTCTTGGATTCTCCATATGAACATATGTGGATTCTTCTTCCATTAGATATGTGAGTGAGTGAATAGGTTTTGCACTTGCAACGAATTGCATATATGCACTTCTGCCTTTGAAAAAGAGAGAGAGAGAGGGAGAGAGAGGCAGAGAATTGATATTTCAATATTGAAGAGTTTCAAGATTTCTTTAGTGAGTGAGATTCATATTTTCCTTCCTATCTCAACTACCAGAAACTAACCCATAACCACCAAGGTACTAGTAAATTCATAAAACAACAATGTTAGACACAAATCAAACACAGTTATAATGGGATCCACACTCCACATTCAGAATAAATCTCAATCAACTAATACACTTTTCGTGACTCATTCTTTATTTCAATTATGTGTGCTTAACACTAGCATTTGCGCTTTCTAGGATTGAGATTTTATTGGAGTAATTAAAGCATGGTTTTTGTTTGCTCCTTGATCTTTTGAGGTCGTTGTTATTGTGAAAATATTTTCTGTTATTTTTATTGCGAGATTAGAGGGCTCATGTTGTTACCTAGGCTGACGCAAAACAAAAAACTGTTTTGGATAGACATTGGATGGATGGCCCATATTGCTATGGATATGTATGTTTTACCCCTTGTCTTATCTACATATCTACATATCTATGTATCCCCACCAATTGGCAATCTATTCTATATTGTGGGTGATACGTAGCTTGCACGAAGATTATCAATTTTCCAAATAGAAGTAAAACTATAGTCTAAAAGAGTCGCAACGTCTTTTGGTTTGATTGTGCGTTGGATATGCATTTTGGTATCAGAGGAAAGAATATTATCTTGATTTATTATTAGACCTATTTATTATTAGCTTAAGATTTTAAAATAATTAGTGGCATAACTGTACATATTAACACTGTTACAAGTGTTGATAGATCCCCTCAAAAATTATACTCGTGCTGATGTATTTGTGGGTGAAAGTGTTAGTGGCCCTAACATTATTGTGTCCGAATTATGACCTTTTTTTTCTCCAAAAAAAAAATTATTTAATTTGGATTAGTTTGATTGACCGAAACAATGTTGCACCTCACTAGGAGGTAGTCATAGGGGTAACATTCCTTTTTCATTTTTTTTCATTTTAGTTATTGACATGGGAAGAAATAAAGAAAATTAGAAATATAATCAAATATCTCTGTGAGTAATTTAATACATGACTTGTCTTTCATCTCATTTTAACATATGATACTAATTCAGTAACATATAAATTATATCTAGAAACAAATCAACAAAAATTTCTTAATTTTAAGATTCAAATTATTCTCTTTTGAAAATTCAAAAATTTACTATTCTTTTATATATTATTACTTCAATGGTTTAAATGCATGAAAAACATGATTTGCAAGCGTTAAGTTATATTTGAATCATGAATTTTAGTAAAAGTTTGTGAAGAAAAAATACAAGATTTTTACTCTGGACAGTGACATAGCCTTGCCATTATGGCATTAACTAATTTTGCAGATTTATTGTGAGATAATGGGAAATTCTCAGTGATTTGGAATTCAAAAGTTAATGTCACTGTATATTTCAAGTCAATTCGAATAAAATTAGGAATGAGTGTGAAATTGAACATTTGTTTATTATCATGGCTAGTGTCAGCATTGTTAGTGCCATCTCCTTTTTAATACAAATTAATAGTATTTATTTCCGATGGCATATGTTTGTGTTGTGACTTGTGGTTTGATTTTGTCCATATACTACTCAATTTCAGAAATAAATATTGAAGGTCATTTTTTTCCCCATATTTTTTACATGGATATAATAAACATGTGGCTGAAATTAGTTTACTGTAACCTTACTTTTTTTCTTTAAAAATGAATTTTGGTATAATGGAGCAGTGGAGCTTGACAAAAGTTAGCTCAAAATTGGTGCTTGTTGCTTTGAACAAAATAGATTTTATAGATGACCTTTTAGAATATTTTTCATAAGATTGAAAAAACATCAAAAGTTGAGGGATTCTATTTGAACTCAAAATATGTCTCAGTATGCTCAATTTAAATTTATAAATTTTAATTTCTATTATATCTTAATATGAATTTACTAATAAAGATAACACATATTAAATCTTAAAATAATTTTATTTCCTCATGATACACCCTAATTAGTTATTTCTATTTAAATCTCTGTATCTTTTTTCTCAAGAGATCAAAGTTATTTCTTCTTCTTTTTCTTCTTCATCCTCCCTCTAAAACTCCAATTCACCCTACCAAAACTCACCATCGTCATCAACATTATTATTTTTTATTATTTTGAAACCTTAAATCCTAGAATAAAGTTTGAATAAAATTAAATAATGAATGAGAGTAATGATCAAAATAATTTTTTGAAGCAACCCATCAAAAATGAGATAAGTATTTATATAAAAGGATTTCACAATTTTTGTAGACTACCACCAATTATTTTGTATACCTTTTTTTTTAACTAAAAATTAAAATTTCTACAGAAATTGGGTGTAAATAAAAAATAATAATGGTGCTTTACAAAAATTATTTTGGGAGTACTTAGAAATTTTCATGGCGCGTAAGAAATTGGGTCCGTAAAATTTCATGGTACTAGAAATTTTCATGGTGCGTAAGATTTCTACAAAAATTGGGTGTAAATAAAAAATAATGATGGTGCTTTATAAAAATTATTTTGGGAGTACTGAGAAATTTTAATCTTAATCAAAAAAACGATATATAGAAAATAATTGATGGTACTTTATAAAAATTGTGAAATCCCTTTATATGAATACTTATCTCCTTTTTGATAGGTTATTTCAAAAAGTTATTTTGATTATTACTTTCATTCATTATTTGATTTTGTTCAAACTTTCTTCTAAGGTTTAGGGTTTCAAAATAATAAAAAATAATGATATTAATGATAATTGTGAGTTTTGATAGGGTCGATTAGAGTTTTAGGAGGATGAAAAAGAAGAAAAATAAAAAGAAATAACTTTAATCTTTGGGTAAAAAGATATAAAGATTTGAATAGAAATAACTAATTAGGGTGTACCATGAGAAGAAGAAAAAATTTATTTTAAAGTTTAATATGTGTTATCCTTATTAGTAAATTAATATTAAGATATAATAAGAATTTAAATTGAACGTATTAAGACATATTTTAGGTTCAAATAAAATTCTCCAAAAGTTGGAGGTGTTATGTAACTAAGTTAGTTAAATCTCTTTGACATAATACTAAATAATTTGAATTAAATCTCGCATTATTTTAGATAGGTGTTGGCTTCTGTCCAGTCCTTAATCGGACTGGATCGTGCTGTTGGGTCCGTGGGAGCCCACCACGGGTTCCGTTTTGATAATCTGAACCGTTCAATGTGTAAAACTTGTCGAGTACTATAAGCCTATAAAAAATTACGCTAATCGGATATCGGTAGCTATGTAATCAAATCAGATTTTTGTCAACCGTTAATTTATTCACCGTCTATTTTTTTTTATACAAAACTGATTTGATTATATAGCTACCGATATTCGATTAACGTGATTTTTTACAAGCTTATAGTACTCAACGAGTTCTACACATTGAACGATTCAAATTATCAAAATGAGACTTGTGGTGGGCCTCCACAAACCCAACAGTACGGTCCAGTCCAATTAAGGACTGGACAAAAGCCAAGCCCTTTTAGATAAAGAGAGCTATCATTATCGTTGTGCCCAACTTGAAAAATACTCGGGCAACTGACCCAAAGGTCCAAGCCCAACATATCCTACCCCGTTTAAGCCCAAAACAATTTTAATACTCCATTAAGTCCTCAAATTAACAATAAGACAAAAATACCCACAATACATCATCCAATTTACACGCGCGCAACCATCACCCACGTCCCAAAAATCTCAGACTGAACAGTACGTTGTCACGTCTCCGCCGTTCGAAATCGGCTCCTCAGTCCTCCATCTCTCTTCCGTTCAACTCCATCGCCTCTGAAAACCCTAACCCTAACCAGAAAACGTAACAGTTCATCTTCATCACCCACAATCATCTCAGTCTGATCAATACACTATCATATCTCCGCCGCTCGAAATCGCATTCTCAATCCTCCATCTCTCCTCTGTTCGATTCCATTCCCTCTGAAACCCTACCCTAACCACAAAACCAAACCGTTCATCTTCAACACAACACCAAGCCGTTCGTATTCTCCAATCGGCGACTCTCAACAACACGAAGAACCATCACCACTGTGAAGAGATTTCTTAGTTCCTGACTTCAAATTCACAAAAATAGGGAAAAAAAGTAACATCTCTCTTCACCTATTCACTATTTTTCATTCACATTTGTACATATTTCTTATATACACATTTTACATACTTCAAAATGTATAAACCCTCTTTTATATATAATCCCCTGTTTTCAAACATTATACTCCCCTGTTTTTCAACATTCTAAAACACTTTTTCTACACATAAATCCCTATTTTTACACATTCAACACCTTATTCTTATTCTTGTTGTTCAATATTGGCGTCTCTTATTCTTATTTTTGAATTTTTAATCTTCTCATTGTTATTGTTGCTTTTTACAAAATACAAAGGGCTGTTACTATTGTTCATACTAATTATAAACTGCAACATCATAGTGTTTCATTTCACCACTACACAAATAACATATCTCAATTTATTCAAACTGCAAATGAAACTGCAAAATTACACAGTTTAACCACTACTCAAAACAAGTAGATAACTTATTATAAAGTGCAAATCAAATCACAAATTATACAGGTTTAAACTCATACCAACAAAATACATATAACTTCATATGAAACTGCATATAAAACTTCAAAATTATACAGTTTTGTCACTATATTACTCATACCGTGCTGTCGCCTTCATTTTTTTTGAAGCAATTTGTTGAAAGATATTGGAAGAAACAAACCCATATGCCCTAAATCCAATCGAGATTTAACCATCTCCCCTTTTGAAAGTCCATCTCCTGCATCCACTGTAAAGCCACCACCATCTCCCCATGCACAAAAAACCAACCCACCACAGCCAAAAACAACCAAACCCAAAAGACCCCACCAAAAATCCCACAAAACATCCACACCACCAACAAGAAAAAGCTCAAGACCTGCACCCACAGACCACCCACACAACAAACACCAACCACACCTCCAACCACAACAAGAACAAACAAAAGAAGGCCACCAACAAAACAAGAAGCTCCTCCACCAAAAAAGAAAGCTCCAATAAACCCAATCAACTCCCAAAACAAAAACCAAGGCATCAAAAGAAAAAAAAAAGCGAGCCCTCAAGAAGAGAGTCCAACAATTTAATTATCGTTCCAACATCTAACGAGAATCAAAGCTGTTGAAAGGCGTCAAATTCACAAAAGCCCAACAGAGCTGCAAAAACCCTTTTGGCACCTCATAAATGCTCTCTCCTCAACACAACCGGAAGGCCTCTTGGTGCAGATGCTACAACTCCATTGTAGCGTAAATGACAACACTCTACAACAAAAGAAAAAGATCATTTCTACTTGGCAAAAAGCAAATGAAACTTCGAAGCGATGATGTGAAGCTCATTTTGGTATTGATCAGGAGAAGACAGCATCACCACCAAATCCTATGCAACACCAAAGGATTTTGAGCTTCCATTTTACAAACGAAGATGCAAATCAGTCAAGAGATTGGATGGCAAGTCTTTGGCTAAAATGTTTCAACAAACAAAAAAAGGAAAATCAACCAATGATCGTCAAGATCTTGCAAGGGTAATCACCCTTTACTTGTGCTTGAAACTTCTTATCCCCACAACAGGCCATATACTCAGTTGGAGTTTCCTCAACTATGTCGACAATCTCAACAACATCAAGAAATACAATTGGGTCGAGGCAATAAAAGACACACTGATGAATTCAATGGCAAATGCAAACAACAACCCAAGGCATGTCACTGGATGCGTCATGTTACTCTTGGTAAACACATTGCTCAACTACTTCCCACAAAAATATCAGACATCCACCTATTTCTAACTATCTAACATATTTCAATTTTTTTTTTAACAAGATCTTGCATCATGTGAGCACAGTAAACTCCTCCGACCATCCAACAAAGAAGGCTTCCCAAGGTTTATGAAATGGAACCTTGGAAGAATGTACTCCAAGTGGAAACACATCAGCTTTGCTCACTTTGAAAGGGTATTCAAACTCTTCTATACTATCATAGCACAAATCTATTCAACTCTCCTTTCACATTCATTGTAGTACAAATCATATTATGAAACTGTGAAAATTTTCAGTTTCAAATAACACACTTATTTAACATCACTCATGTTATGAAGCAGAACATTTTTCGGTTCCAAAAACATATTTTGTCACGTAACCCACATTACTCACAGTACAAGAAACTAACCAAATTTACAGTACTACTGATATATGCCACATTATTCCAATGCAGGTTAACCAAAGTCCTTTAACCCCAACTGAACAAGAAATACAGTTATTGCATATCAATCAAAGCACATCAACAGACTTCTCAGCAAAGAAACATGACCACAAAAAGGACAATAAGCGAAAAAAGAAAACAAAAGAAACAAAAAAAAAAACACTTCTAGAGAGTGATGAGGATGACTTTCTCGAAGAAGAACATCATTCAGAATCAGAATCAGAATCAGAACAAGAAGAACAACAAAAAAAAAAGAAAAGAAAGCAAAAACCACAAGAAGAACCAGAAAGTGATGAACAAGAAGAGAAGAGTGATGATGAAAAAAATCAAGTGACTGATGAAGAAGAAACTGATGAAGAAGAAACTGAAGAAGAAGAAGAAACTGAAACTGAAGAAGAAACTAATGAAGAAGAAGAAGAAGAAGAAGAAGAAAAAGAAAGACAACAAACAAAAGGTGATCAACAAGAAGACCTTCATAAAGAAGAAGACCAACAAGAAGAAGTCAATAAACAAGAACTGCCAAACCAACAAGAAGAACTGCAAGAGAAATCTGACATATTTCATGCACAAGGTAAACTATTGTCTAATACTAAAGCATACTGCAAAATTTCATTAAACTAACCAAAACACAATCCAACATTTTATAGGTCATGACCCACCACAAACATCAACCAAAGAGGATGACAAGGACAAGCTCATATCAGACATGAGAGCACAAATGCAAGAAATGGAACAAAAATTCATGGTGAATCACAAAAAGAAGATCAATCAAGGAAATGTCCACCAAAAAAACTGGCAGTCCCCAACAAAGATCCATGGTCAAGAGAATCAAACAAAAATCAAGAAAACAAGCACATCACCCAGATTTTGAATACCAACCAATGACCAAACCCAAAGAAGATGCAACAAACAAGACACAAACTACTGCTGATGTACCCAAACCAACACAGGATACCAATGAAGAAAAAGAGAAGGAGAATGACAACAACAAAAAAGGTGCTCATGAAGCAAAACAACAGCACAAAGAAAAGATGCAAGAGCATATTGGCCAAGAGAAAGCAGTTGCTCCTGAAACAAACCCAAAAGAGCATGCCAATAAAGAAAAGACAAAACTTCAAATATTGGAAAGTGATGATGATTTCCAGGAAGAATCAATCCCAAACAAGCCACTCACAATTTCATGCCGCAAAACAAACAAGGTTTGGCATAGCCTATCCAAAAAAGACCAAGACCAAATTCAACTCATCAACAACTGTAACAACGCCCGCGGGGGACCTCGCTACTGTTCGGACTCGATTTTGTTGCGGTTCTAAATCTGAACCAAAGAGTCCAACTCTGGCAAATCGTTTTGAAGGAAAACAGATTTTTTGAAAGAAGTGCCAAACATGGACTGCTTTGCCAGATAACAGAGTCGCCACCTAAATATTTTAAAATGGGAAATTTAGGAAACCCTAACTCGGTGCCAAAGGCCACGTGACCACCAGCACCACAGAGGGCTCGGGAACTTGGGTACGATTAGGGAAGGTCACATCGTGAGCACCCCCTCTCGCCCGGTCAAAGACCGGCCTCTACTAACCATGATATCTGTTTTTGAAAACTTTGTGAGTTCTTATTCCGGTTATTGGCCTAGTTTACTATATGATGCTCGCAGCAAACAAGTATAGACTGGGCCGTCTGAATTGGAACCAAACATTTCATGTTTGTTTGTTTGAAAATGGTGTGATGGTGCTACCCGCAGGTAGGCTAAAATGCGGATTTGCCACCCTCAGGTGGGCTTAGAAAGCAGTGATGTTGCCACTATCTAGTGGGCTTAAAACAAACAGTCAATGCATTGTCCCAATTCAAATAACTCAACCTCCACCCACAGGCATTCAAGGCAGTTATATCACATAAGCAGTTAGCCTCATGGTAAGCATGCTATCATGGCAACACTCACACGCATGCAAGGATGCTAAAGCATAAAACTCACCGAGTACTCCAAGCCAAAATAGAAAACTGATTAGAAATCATGCATGATCCTAAGAATGCAGAGATGTCTAATGCAACACATGCAAAGATGCAATTATAGCAGGCTCGGCTATTCTAAATATGGCATATGAGATGCAACAGCTATCAAGTACTCAACTTGGAATTGAAATACAGATGCAGTTTGCATGATCTAGAAAGCAGATGAATGATGCAAACATACTGTCATGCTATATGCTAATTGAAATATGCCCTATATCTAACCATTGTAAGCGGATAAATAAAAGGGAGAAAGAAATGGGGGTTGGAAGACATACATCACACTCACCCACACTTATTACAGTTGTGCCCTCGCGCAGAGGGTCCAAATAAATATACAGTCCGAATAAAAGAATAATACAGTCCGAAATATACAGTCTGAAATAATATACAAATTCTTAATTAATTAACAATTAAACTAAGAAAGCAGTAAACTGGCATGCAAGCCAGGGGGTGCCTTGCTTCTGATGTATAGTGTCTACTGGGCTGCCTCGGGTGGAAATCCACTGGGATGCCCTGATTAGCCTCTGTTTGCAGTATTTCTCGAAATGCGCGCCACGACTCAAAAGTTGTTGATCCTCGATTTTGTCAGTGAGAGCGAGGAAAAGGCCATAGCAAAGTACTTCACAAATGTATGCATGCCTCGATCCTCGTGCCACCAATCACGCATACCGATGCATGATGGCCGAGGAATCGGATTGCACAACTCAATATAGGGATGAATGCGTATGAATCGACAACAAAACCTAACTCCATCATGGGTAATCCGGTGGTGGTGACTTGGGAATTAAGACTCGTTCACATTTCGAGTACAAAACGCGTGCCTCGTTTCGTGCAATAGGAATGATATGCGTGAAATGCAACTAACATGTGATATTGCATGCACGATACCATGACAATGAGATGTCTCGAAATGCGTGCCTGCACGCAAATCGAGGAATGCGAAAGACATCGCGAAATGCAATGATGGGCTTATACCAACATGAGAGAGCCTCGGTAGTACTAAAATGGGATCTTGAATGATAAAAAGAGATGCTCGAAATGCGTGCCATGACACGCAAACCGAGGCGATGGCATGAAATGTAAAGCGGATAAAATAGAGTGCCTCGAAATGGGAATCGGATACAAGCAAAGTGCGCGAAATCTTGTGCACGCGCAAACCGAGGCGATGATGCGAAATGAGAAATCGAATAAAACTGAAGTGCCTCGAAATGTGCGCCCACAGGCACGCAAACCGAGGCGATGATGGAATGAGAAAATCGGATACAACCGAAGTGCCTCGAAATGCGCGCACACAGGCACGCAAACCGAGGCAATGCTGAAATGAGAAAAATCGAATAAAACCGAAGTGCCCCGAAATGCGCGCCTACAGGCACGCAAACCGAGGCGATGCTGAAATGAGAAAATCGAATAAAACCGAAGTGCCTCGAAATGCGTGCCCACAGGCATGCAAACCGAGGCGATGATGGAATGAGATGAAATGGCATACGGAACACCGCGATGGGCTTACACCAACATGGGAGAACCTCAGCTCACTCACATAGGAGGCCGATGAATGAAAACGGAGTGCCTCGAAGTGCGTGCCCAAGGGCACGCAAACCGAGGCAATGCATTAAAGCATGAAATAACATGGAAAATGATATGCAAGCATGCGAAACAAATTTCAGCAGCTAAATGAAGGGGAAAACAGCCCCGAAATGATACGAAATGAGAATCAACGCATGAAATCATCCCGAAATGTAGTTTAAGTGCCCGAAATAGCCTACGGCTATGCTAAACAGACAAAATTGGCACACGAAAGCAAAAAAAGTAGCAAGGAAGTCCCAAAAATGACATTTTCTCAGTACAAAACAAGGCCAAATTATGAGTGTGGATAGGGCAACAATGGCATGCAAAAATACGGGAAAAGAGGGGAATTACAAAGCAAGTGGCATTTACAATGCTCAAACCCAAAAAAACAGTTCTACAACATTAGAGAGGGACTAAAAATATGCATTTTTAAAGAAGATGAGATCCCCAAATTCAGTGTGTAGATATACAATACATGGCATGCAAAAATTTGGGACAAAAGAGGCTATAAAGAGAGGTACCACAGGAAATGACCAAATAGCTTAAGGCCCTTAATAAAACTTGAAGAACAGCCAAAACAAGACATTTCCTAAGCCTGATGGAGGCTGAAATCCAAAGCTAAGATGGCCTAAACAAACATGCAATTTTACGGAAAATAAGATGGATACAACATGAAGTACCAAAACCAAACATCAAATGGCTTAAGGCCCTTAACAAAACACAAAGAACAGACCAAAATATGACACTTTACAAGCCTGATGAAGACCCAAAACAGAAGCATGGTAAGCTTAAAGAAGCATGCAACATGGGAGTAGAACAAGAATTCAAAGCAAGTGCATGATAGAGGATGAAAACCAGGTTGAGCCCTTCTTCAATGTTGAAGAGGGGCTCAAAATGAGCACAATATCAGTAGGTTTCATGCTCCAACTCAGATCACAAATGGGCTAAAAAAAGCATGCAATTTTACGGTAAAATGGAGGAATTTCAAAGGAAGTGCATGCTAGAGCCACCAAACATGGTTGAGCCCTTATTGAATGTTGAATAGGGGCTCAAAATAAGCCCACTAACAGTATATAGTATGCTCGAAAACAGACCACTCAAAAGCCAAACAAAGCATGCAATTTCATGGCATAAAGAGTGATATTGAAGCAAGTATATCAAGGAGACACCAAATGAGGTTGAGCCCTTCTACAAAGTTGTAGAGGGGCTCAAAATAAGCACAAAATCAGTAGGGGTCAAAGCCCAAAACAAAAAGGAAATAGGGTAAAGAATTGATGCAAGAAAATGCTAGAAAAAATGATTTAGTAACTTACCCTTGAAGACAAGCCTTTTGCCTCTTCTTGCCTTGATGAAAGTTGTTTCTAAGCCTCTGAAGAACACCCTCTTGCTGCTGGAATGGAGGTGGGGATGGTGGAGCTTGGGGTTGGTGAAGGACTTAGCTAGGAAGCTTGAAGGTTTTTGAATTTTTGAAGATGGAAATCAAGGTTTTGAGAGAGGGAGTCTTGAGGTGAAATCTTGTAACCCTAGAGAAGGAGGAGGGCAGCCTCTTTAATAGGCAAAAAAAAGGTGCAAAAGGGGAGGGAAAAGCATCCAAGCTTTCCCTCACAGAATATCTCCCGGAGGGGTGAGATATTCCAAAAAGTATCCGGACAAATGAAAAATTTGGAAAGCGAAAGTGGCCGGCCAGTAACTTTGGGAGGTGGCCGGCCACCACCCACTGGTCGACCCGACCACTCACCTGGCCGGCCATGGCCCAAAATCGAAATGCAAAAAAAGGCGACCACCATGCAGTGGTGTCCTCCCATGTGTGTAGAACAAGGCCCCAAGGTCGGAATCTGGCAACTTTGAAGCAGAAGTCACAACATAGAGCTTGAAGGAGAGGCTCAAAAATGAAACCAACAATTGCTGGCCGACCACCAACTTTTAGGGTCCTCCCAGATGTGTGGAACAAGGTTCTAAGGTCGGAAATTGGCAACACTGAAGCAGGAGCCACAACATAGAGCTTGAAGGAGAGGCTCAAAAATGAACTCCACAATTGCTGGCCAACCAGTAGCTTATAGGGTCCTCCCATGTCCCCTGATCACAGATATGTAGCTTTGGTCGGAAGAAAATAACCCCAGGGTGTTCAACATTGGCCCGGAAGTGAGCAAAACGGGCACCGGAAGAGCGAAATTGGTTATCTGGGATGATTGCTGGCCTCCCACCCCCCAGTGATCTTCCTGGTGTTGAAACAGAGGTACCTTCCAAATTTGAACAAAAACTAATGAGAAATGAACGCTCGGAGCCAAAACCGAGCAATTCGGGATCCCGAAAATGGGCTGCGGGTGCCGGAAGTGGTGTTCAGCAGCGAAGTGGGCATCTACGACCCCAGTGTCCCTCGGAATGACAAAACAGAGGTTCCTGCCAAAAATCAGAGAAAACCGATGCAAAATGAATGCTCGGCGCCCAAACCGCGCGATTCGGGGTCCCGAAACCGATCAGAGCACCGAGAGTGGCATACGACCCACGAAGTAGGCATCGAGGCCCCTGTTCCTCGAACTATAAAACAAAGGTGCAAGCCAAAAATCGGAGAACTTCGGAGATGGTTAGCGGTCCCGAAAGCCGAGGCATTACGGCAAGACGGCTCCGAAATGGGCGTAATGGCCTGATCACGAAATGTAGCTCACGGCCACGGAGATAGCCTCTGAGACCACTCCTTCCTCGTGAAAGAAAACAGAGAAAACCGAAGTCTGTTCGCAAACCGAGACAAGGCACGAAAAGAGTTCGGGCTTGGGAGGCGCGGCCGCGACTCTGAGACTTCTGAACGAGCACAGTATGCAACATCACCAAGCGCTCAATCGGTGACGTCTGAGTCTTGAGGACGGTCAAAAATGGGGTGTCTACAACAACACACAATCAAGTGCTTGTGTCTGGTCTGGCAGCGAAGATGAAAACTGCGTATACTTTTCAGATATATGCAGATTGACCAACAGGGAACCCTTATATGGGAATGTAGGTCTCCAACTGCACAATTTTTACGGTTTACGTACATATTCAATAACCTATTCCACAAAACTAACACATTCTCATATATAACATGTTTGGTCATTGATGCCTTCGCAGAAAAGCAATTGGCACTCCAACCAAACCATTGAAGATTTTGAGAAAACGATCTAGTCTTTGCAAGCAATCCATATGCAGGAAGATCTTACGTTTTCTCAACACTCATCAATGTAAGCAAAACTTAACATACCTTACAACTGCAAAATTTTCTACTTTCTCAACATATATTACTACATAGTTTTATAACACATTTCAAACATATATATAACTTACAGACTCCACTACAAAACCAAGATCAAGCACTCAGAGAAAAACTCATCGACAACCATTTTCCAGAAGCAATGAAAAACAGATATATCCATTTCCCAATCAACCACGACAACCATTGGACAATTGTGGTTTTTGACAATGCTGATGGAATATGGAGACACTATGACTCTTTGAGACCTGCAAAAGATTGCCACAACAAGCACTTTGAAATTGCAAAACAAATTGTAAGTTAAATTTCATACTTAGTTCCTTTCCTTTACAAACATATCAACTCACCACTATAACTAACAAAAACACCCACTAACTATTTTGTAGCAACAACATCAACTGACATGGAATAAAGCATTACTTTCGAAAGCAGGAAACATGTTTTCATCTCAAGAGTCGAGGCGAAATTGCATCAATTGAGGAATGCCCACAACAAACCCCACACTCGTAAGATACAAAATCCATAAACTAATCTTCCAATATGCTAAATTTTGCAGTTTCACCTAACTAATTAACTTCATCTCAAACACTGCAGGAATGATTGTGCAATCGCCGTCTGCAATGTTATCAACCAATATCTCAACGGCAACTCAGTGTAAAAAACTTCGTCCAACTGAGTGGGTCAAATTTCGAGCACAGATCATCAATCAATTCCTCAATGATAACAACCGATCCTGGAAACTCGAGCACTACCAAATGTTGACAAAGCACACCAAACCATAGAAATAGTGAACAAACTTCTTGACAAAACAAATTTTCAAGGGAACATATCTTTGTACCTTTTTTTTTTTTTTTTTTTTAAATTTTTCTTTTTTAACATCTGACAAGTACTTTATATACTTTTGGGAATGATCATTTTCTGCTTATTATGGTTATGGTGAAAATCATAGATGTTCTTGTTGCTCTTATTCTCCTTATTATCATTATTGTGGATGTTATTCTGATTGTTTGTCTACTTGTTTCTGGTTGCATATATTTTCATACAGTAAAGGTTGTTTCTAATAATTCTTCAAACTGCAAAATTTTGCAGTTTCATCAGCTTGTTTCTAATGATTTTTAAAGCGCAAAATTATGCGGTTCCATCGAGTTGTTTCTAATAATTCTTAAAAGCGCAAAATTATACGTTTTGTCGCTATGAAATATCAACTGCATTTTAATAAGAAATTTTCAACAACCTTCTACATTCCATAAAAATAAAAAAACCAGATGTTACAAAACAACTTCAGTAAGTAAAGAACACATCAACAAACAAAAAACAATTCAACCAACTTTATTCATTACTTCCATAATACCAATTATCACATTTTTTATTCCCATAATTCCTCAAATTCAAATACAAATAGAAAAGAATAGATTGTGGCCTCAAATAGCGACCTTGCACGTCTTCTTATTGTGATTCCCATATTTCAAGCACCTCCCACACTTGATTTGCTTCACATTCTCACCCCTAGAAGGTATCCTCTTCTTCTTGTTCATAGCCGCTTTTCGTTATAGGAGGTTTGATAACCGAACTCGCACCATCAAAACCAAATCTCTCACTTGAAGGCCTTTGGATAAACAGATTACTTGTATGACTCTCTAAAACAATCTACATGGAAAAAAGGATCAATGAAATCATACATCTCTACCACTACTACGCATAAAGCATGCATGACATGACAACAAGGAAAACCATTCAATTGCCATTCATGGCAAGAACAAGTCTGTCTACCAATATCAACATAAAAAGAAATAGAAGAATGAACCTCAAGCACAGTATCACTAGCAACAATCACATCCCAAGACTTAGCTAGCTCCAAAGAGTCCAACAACTTCTTTTCCATAACTGGACACAATTTCGTACTCCATCTTCTAGATTCAGCTCTTCTATCCGACAATTGAGTCATGATTTGAACCCTAATCATATCAACCATATAAGTAATAGGCAACTCACGAGCCCCACCAATCCAATTATTGTAAGACTCGGCAGCATTAGATGACATCTCACCATATCGTTTCCCTCTAAAAAATGCATTGGCCCACTTATCATTTTGCAAACCATCCAACATACTATCAACTCTACAATTCCTAGCAATACGCCTCAATTTCTGCATATAATGTTGGAAATAAGCAACCGTTGGCGCATAAGTACATTTGACTAATATTTTCATCAAACACAGCTTATAGGTAGTACGAAGTCCCACCAATTTGTCAATCAAATTTCTCTTCAAATGATTCAAGCAATAAGCATGATGTGCATTGGGGAAAACCACCGAAAGAGCGTCTAGCAATCCATGTTGACGATCCGACACAAAAGTCAATCTCCGGCCTGAACCAACAGCCTTTAACAACTGACTTAAGAACCACATCCAATTATCTTGATTTTCAGCGTTAACAATAGCAAAAGCCAAAGGAAACAGACCTGCAAACAAAATCACATGAAACTGCAAAAATTAGCAGACTCACAATACAATAACACACTGACAAACCAAACCTATACTAACTGCAAATAAATACACACCTTGATTACCATCCTTTGATGTTCTTTGCAAGCAAATGCCCTTATATAACGCCCTTCAAAAATGTACCATCAACAAACAACAACGGACGACAAAATTGAAAGCCATACAAACATCCATGAAATGCCACAAACAACCTCCGAAAACACCCACTACTTTCATCCACATCTAATTCAAACACACTTCCCGGATTCGTTCTCATAGCCGTCTCAAGGTACCATCGGTGGTCAAAAGAAGTTGCAAAATCACCAAACAACCCACCTCTTGCATTATCAACTCCTAACCATGCAACCCGATAAGAAACATCTATACCATATTGCTTCATCAACTTTTTCTTAACTTCAATAGGACGAGTCAACGGATTATCACTAATATCATTTTACACAATATCAGACACAAGTCTAGAACCAACCATTTTGCTACAAGATCTACGAGCCACAACCCCACAACTATGCACATTATCCAACTTCATTATAAAAAAACACTGGAATCCATCAACACCCTTCCATGCACAAACCATTTACAACCCAGTAAGCGACTTCATCACACACTCGAAGCATTACCCTTGTTGCATCGTTCTTCAAATAATTCCTTTGCAAAACCACACTCAACTGCATACTTAGCCAATGCAATGCGGAATCTTAGACTCCACCTTCAAATTCTTGACCAACACTATGTATAATCCCTTCCAACTAGCGGACAACAAAACTCTCTCGGTTACGGATAAAAACTACGCAATAACCCACCAACATCATCACAATCATTCACAAAAGAACTCTCACAAGTTCTGAATCAATCCTACAAGAATTACCATCATCAACCTCCACAACTCTCTTATCCCCACAATAACATCAACAACATGACAACCACTACCACCTACCATTGACAAAGATATTCCCCAAATCATCATCACATTCAACAATACAATTAGAATATTCAGAACAGAGAAAAACAAACAAAAGTTACCAACACTCAACTCCTTGAACTTCGCACATATTTTCTCAACAACTTCATCATAACTACATCCTCACTAATCTTGATAGCGGACAACAATTCAGATTTGCACATTAACATGAAACACCCTCCATACTACAAAATCACAAACCAACAAACAATTGTTCACCTATTCCAAATCGCAAAATTATCTGATTACAACATATCAATACCAACACTGCACAATTCACAATTCCAAAATACAACTTCAAAATACATTACACTATACGACAAACAAAATCAACAAAATCAAAATCAAACAAATAAAATTTTCCAAACACAAACCACATACCACGCAAATTTGCTTATCTATATATACATACATATATGTATCAACAAATACAAACTACACACACACACATATATATATATACATATATATGTATATCTATGTATCGACACATACATACATACACATACATATATCTATCACCAGATCTGAGAGAGAGAGAGAGAGAGAGAGAGAGAGACAACGACTGACGAGATTCAGATCGCACAACTAGATCAACCTCACAAAGACAATCGACCACACAAAGACAATGAGATCACCACAACGAATGTAAATCGCGATCGCAGAGACGAAGATTTGATTTCCTTTTTTTTCACGCACCAAAAATTTGATTTCCCACGTATATATAGATCTGAAAACAAAGGGTAATACAGTCATTTAAAAATACTAAAAAAAAAAAAACGGGACCTCTGGGTATAAAACTTAAAAAACTGTGGACTTATTAATCTATTAAAAATAAATTGGGATTAGAAGGGAAATAGATCTCCTACATAGGACTACATGGTAATTTTTCCAAAATAGTCTAACCTAGTTTAAGAACAATAGTGAGAGATTGCACAATTGAACACAATCACATGAGTGAATTTTTTTAAAATTTCATCCACTAATGATAGGATTCCATAAGCATAACATGAGAGGTCTGAAAAAAGATTAAACTCATATTAGAAAGAATTCCTATGTTGGACCAATCTACAAAAGGGAGCCAGTACTAAATTTAAACTCCTAGACAAATGTTTTTTTTGTTTGTTTGGATCAAGAGAATAGCAATAGCGGGCTTCAAACCCATCATGATTCATAAAATATTTGGCTTGCAAACTTATGGACCCAATATTGACGTCATGATACACTGTTTTGAGCCTAGAAAGCAAAAGTAGCCTAGCAAGTCCATCATGGCATTGGCATGAGGCTGCTTAGACGGTCAGGATCGGGCTGTGACCTAAAAATGCTCACAGACCGTCACTCTCCAGCTTCGTTTTTCCATCCCTACTGGCCCGTTTCCGAATCCTCCACGCCCAGTCAGTCAGCGACTTTAGCTTGTACCGGTGAGTTATTCCGATCTGAATTTTATTTTCTCGGTAGTCCATTTCTATCTATCATCTTTCCTTTTATAGAATTTGAGATCTGAATCTGTTAGATATATCTATCTGTGATGATTTTGGTAAATTGTTGTTAGGGTCTTTTGCTTTTAAGCAATTGAACCCATCAAATATTGCTGTTTTATTGTTCGTTAATTTTCTCATGTTTCATTAGTTGCAAAGATTTGGAATTTTCTGTGTGCGTGTGGTGTTTTCAATTCATCTACTATTTAGCAGTAGTGCCAAATTTAGATTCAGGCAATGACCCAAAATTGTAGAAATTAGCTTCAAAAAATTAAACTTTTAATTAATTCAGCAGAAATTCTGAATCAATAGCATGGAAACTGGATAATAATATAAATAGGAAAATTGGTGAAATTTTTTTTTTTTTTGGTGATAAATAACCAAACTTTATTGAGAGAGCATCAAGATGGTGCAAAGAATACAAGAGTGGCCTCAAAAGACCGACCAAACTAACAAATCAAATCCTCCACCAAATCTATGAATAGGAAAATTGGTGATAAGTTCAGGAATTTGAATGAATTTGGATTTGGATTTGGATTCGGATTTAGTTTTGGACTAGAACCAATAAATTAATTAATTGAAGAATTCTTTTTATTCATTTAATGTTTGAAGCAGTAATCAATTGGTGGGTTGAGAAGCCTCAAGGTGTTCAGAGACCCGTCTTTTTTTTTTTTGAAGAAGCAGAAGAAGAATTAAAAGTTGCAATTTATTGATATGGCATCTAGGCGGCACGTTCGTTACAGTCGTCTTGCAGCTGATGAAGATAATGATTATGATACTGGTGGATATGACCCTCGATATGACTATACACCAAAGTCCTTTGACAAAGTGCCTTGGAAATCCATTTTCCTTGCACTTTTCCTACTCTCCTTAGGGTGCATGCTTATCTTTCTGTCCTACTTCGTCTTCATAGGTCACATGGGAGGAGAACGATCCCAATCTTATGGTCTTTTAGGACTTGGAATTCTTACTTTCCTCCCAGGTATGTTTAAAAAATTTGGGCTCGTTATATTTATTGATTTTGCTTGCTAAAAATGATCACTGCTTATATAATGAATTAAGTGTTACCCTGGAGCATCCACATTTGGGCATTTCTGTGCCCGTTTTTTAGTTTTACTTTTTTTATACTCTGGAAAATTTATATGTGCCCCTTGATGAGCCATTCTTTGAATTAAAACAATTTATTTGACAATTTGAAGTGAGCCTTCCTGTTTGTAAAACATTATTAGCTTGCAAAGACTCATGAGATCTGCAATACTGGGTCCTCTTACTGTAGTTGTTGGAACCAGCAGTGATATATATCAACTTAAATGTGAATAGGTTAAGCATATTGCAATTATTATCCCAATTGAAAAGTTAATGTAAAATTCTAAGTAGATAAAGCCTTCTAAGCAAATTGTTTGTTTTTAACTCTCAAGTAGTTTTTCTCATATAAGTTGATATCAAGCTTTCCTTGAAGACCTTTGCTTGGTCATGAAATAGTTTGATAAATTTATTTATTTTAAACAAGTCTGGCTCAAAGTAGGAAAGAAAGAATTGAGTACTTTCTCAATACTCGAAAACAAGTTGAAAATTGTAAGTGGTTTCTAAATTTAAGATGTGAATTTTCGAGAAGGATTGGCACCTGAATTGCCGAATTAAGGCTTTAGAGATTTAGGGGCACCTGAACTGCCAACTATAATTTGTGTTATAGTATATGCAGCTTTATGTTAATAGAATACTCTCCTGTAGAAAAGATGGCATATGAGGGTTGCTTATTTTATTTTTATTTTTATTTTTGGTTTACTTCTCAAATATATGTTGTAACACCTTTTCTTTATTTTTACATTTTCATCACCAAATAGCTCTCTATAACCAAATTGCTCTTTGTAATCGCGCACATTATACGTCGTCTTATCCATCTGTCACTGGAGAAACTGCTGATTATCCAACTAACGACTGCAGGATTTTATGAGACTCGAATCGCATATTATTCGTGGAGGGGTGCTAAAGGATATCACTTCGCTTCCATCCCAGATTTTTGAGGACATGCATACTGCATTGGTGAACACTGCCACTTCTTTTTTTGTTTTTGTTTTAGACATTGTGTAATTAAGAAGGTCATTGTACAGACTGCATGCCTCCATATTTTGTTTGCTCATTATACTTTCAAACTGGTTCTTATTAAAGTTTTGTGTAGTTGGAAAAGGATTGGAATGCTTATGAGACTGGTTAAATTTCAGCAGGAAAATGTCTACTAGTGAGGGTAAGAGAAACTAAGGAACTACTAAATAAGAAGAGTATGAAAACCAAAGCCTCCCAGTACACTGGTAAAGATGGCTGGCTTCCATTTGGCAGGTTCAATAAAGAAGAGGAGTTTACAAGCAGATATCTGTCATTCAGGAATGTCCCCGGGAGCTAGAATTACACTATTGTTATTAGAACATCTTTTTCTGGGCTAGTTTCAGTGCTCCCATCTGGCTGGTGATAATGAGCAGATGATGGAAGGATTTTGTTTGGATTTCAATTGTAAAATCACATTAGTTGCAAGGGAATGTTAAATCCAGGAGCATTATAGTTGTACCTGCATTCTTGTTTCTCTTATTCTGAGATCCACTTATGATTATGAGAGGGTGGGGGTATAGATGCAGCCATAAAGTTATTGATTTAGTAATTTTTTAGGTACATTATTTGAGTGATGGATCTTGATAGAAGCTTAATGGTGGGCAGTGCCCTCTAATTATTTCCTAAATGGGGATACTATGCATTGATGAAAGGTGAAGTAGGTATCGGCATATTGCCAGATATCATAGGGAAGTTTATAAATTATTTTTGATTTGAAAGATAGAAAGAGAATAGAAGCGGTAAGGTTTCAGTTGGATTTATGGATTCAACGCAACTCATTTGAGATTGTTTTTTAGATTTATATTTCAGGAATTTGTTTGAAATAACTTGGTGAATTTATATTTATTTGAAGACCTTGAATGATTCTATTTGTACAACTGTACTAGGATCTAAACAAAACACCTCATATCTCCGTATTCAATCTTTCATTTTATAATTATCAATCTACCTTCAATTGTATGTTATATATAAATAAATAAAGAAGAAAGTTTGAGCAAAATAGAAGTCTTTTGATTCTCAAAATTGAGAAAAAACAAAGAAAGATCAAGAAGAATATCACTTTAGCTACGCACCAGGAATGCACAATTGTTCCTGTTTGCTGTTGTCCAACACTCTTCCCCACGGGCTTCATTTATGAATCGATCCTAATCTTGTAAGTCATTTCCATATTACATGAATATTATTAGTCTTTCTATCAGAAAAATCTATCTGGAAACTTGAACTGTTGGTACAAAAAAGCCCTAGAAGCCTCAATCTTTTTCTTACACGTCTCGCTAATGTATATTGCTATCAGATAATAACAAATTGCTTCCACATCAATATCTCCCTTAGTAATCCCAAGTAGTCTCTTCTCATGGACATGGAAAATAAAATTACATTGGTAGTCCACATTAGAAGCATGGCATTACATGTCTCTTGCTATTCAAGAGAGAGATCAGGGAAGGGTAAAACAGTCTAAAAGATAGTTGTTTGCTCATTCATTCGACCATGAACTACCAGTTAATTAACAAAACAGATGGGAGGTAGGTCGAGGGAGCTCCAAAGTGACAATTCACCGTCATTGCTAACAGAAGATCCCATGTCAGTTGAACTTTCTTCATTTTTGTCCTGTTTATTCACTTCCATGGCATTGCTTTCTGCTTTCTTCTCTTCTTGGTTCTTTGAACATGCATTCCGGAGATTGGTTAGATCAGACCTTCCGCTCTGCTTGACACTGCCTGATCCAAGCTTCAACCTTAGGCACTCAGTTATCCCATTGAACGCATAGAGAGAAGCTGAGAACTTCCTTTCATATTTCATCCTCTTCATTGCCTCCCTGAGCATTGATGGCTCGTCTCCATAAAATTCCTGCTCCATAGGATCTGTGATCTCTTCAGCAATCTCAAAAGGAGAATAGTAACACGATCCAACTTCATCCATAAACTGGAAATCCACAACCCCTTGGTCGGTCCGCTCTTCTTCACCATCTTCTTCTATTCTCCCCCCAGAATTTCCATCTCCACCGGAAGACTGAGCTATATCACTCCAATTATAGTCAAAATCCTGTTCCATCATCCCACACTTATCTTTCTCAGTTAAACATGACATTAAAGCACTTGTGCTTGTGTAATCGCCAATACTTGCACTAGTGTTGGTGATCATCATGTTGTCTGTGGTGGAATAGTAGACTTCAGGAGCATTAAGGAAATCAGTGAACTGGGTTTCTGAAAAATCAGTTACTTCACCTATAAATTCTTCTTGTTGCTTCTGCTGTTGGTTAGTAGGCACACAAGAAGTAGATGAAGCAGCTAAGTGGTTATTTCTTGCTTTGAGCCTATGGAGGAGAAGGTTAGTGATCTTCGAAGGAAGAGCTGGCGTTGAAGTAGATGACGGAGAAGAAGGCCAGAAGTTTGTGCGAGTGTTGGCACCGCGAAGCAAGCACGCAGCCTCATCGTAGGCCCTTGCTGCTTCCTCAGCTGTGTCGAAAGTTCCTAACCACACCCGAATCTTTTGTACAGT
The DNA here is from genome assembly GCA_025200525.1 of Camellia lanceoleosa. Taxonomy (NCBI): domain Eukaryota; kingdom Viridiplantae; phylum Streptophyta; class Magnoliopsida; order Ericales; family Theaceae; genus Camellia; species Camellia lanceoleosa. The sequence continues at coordinate 208,525,848 of CM045758.1, forward strand.
ATCTTTAATCTCAGCCACCCATCTACCTGATGGCCTTTGCCGTACCCCCACAAATCTCTTCCGAGCTCGTCGGGCCCCACCAAGTGCTGCAGCAGTGGCTGCTTCCTTCATCATCTCATCCCAAACCAAGTTTGCTTCATCAGAATTTCTCTCAGATGCCCCTTCACCAGCCTTTCTCTTCCTAGCCATTTGGATGATCCCCTGTCCTTTCTTTTGTTTTTTTGGCTTGGAATAGTAATGGGTGATATTGAAGATTGTGAAGGTTTACTTTGCTTTCCTTCTATTGTGCCAAATTGAACACAGACACCTACACATTTATAGAGGGGAATATCCTGTCAAATGGAGAAGAAAGTTGAAAGGGTCTTTAATGCTTGTTCATACTTCTTTGTTCTTTATGGGATGCAGTTTCATATGAAACCAAGTGGAGGCTTCTTTTTGTTATGAGAGAGAGAGAGAGAGAGGTAAATATTGTGTTGTGAATCTTGTGATGTAACTTAGGGATGCTTTGACCTAGCCGAAGAGTATATAGTGTCTTGCTTTCTCTTCTATGCTCTAATTTAAGGCTTAAATACAATTTTTAATTTGAAAAATTCAATCCTGAATTGGTCCTTACACTTGTTTCTTGATTTGTTACGTCTTTTTTCTTCTTCTTTTTTTTTTCTTGTGTGTGTGTGTGTAGATAAACGCATTTTAAAAATTGCTTTGTTGGCTTAAGTGATTATTCTATGTTGCTAGTAAATTATCTTTTTAATTTTACATAGAAGTCATCACTGTCTTGAAAGGGACTAATTGTACCCTTCTCATTGTCTGGCATACAAGCTTTAGATAAATTATTGAATTGAAACAAAAGGGAGGGACACAAACAAGAACAATGCATTTCAAAGTTTTTCTTGACCAAGTGCATTTTGACTATTACCCCCTATATGCTTTGTTTTAACTCTTCGGCCCTGTTTGGTAGGACTTATTTCCAACTTATTTCAGTTTTTAGCTTAATTTAAGTTATTTTGATGGGTTTGGTTCAGCTTAACAATACAACTTATAACTTTTTGTAAGTCAAAAACCAACTTATTTTTTGAGTGGGGGAGGAGAAGCTTAATTTATAAGTCAAAAATCAACTTATACTCACAGTTATAAGCTACAAACTATTAGGCTATAAGTTATAATCACTTTTCCACAACTCTACCAAACGGGGCCTTAGTTTATTGAGAAATTGAATGCCTTGAATAACTGTTTAGTGGCATGGTGCAAATGTTACATTAATAAAATGTCAACCGTGGCGCTCTTGGTAAGAGCTTGATGGGATGGACTCCCTTCTATACTTTCATCTTTCCATACCTCTCTTGTAGGCTCTAATTTGGATTTGCGTTAATAATCCGAACGGTTTATATTGTAAGTTTCGTAATAAAAGTTATTCATGCAAAAATTAAGTTTCATTGAAAAATTATAAACACGAGAACGAAAAACAATATTTTTTTTATTTATAAAAATGATGGTTTAAGCTCACAATCACTTTTGTCGTTCATTTTATTAAACAAAATGTGATTTTTTTTTGAGTTAATAATTTTTCGATGAAACTCATTTTTTGCAAAAATGACTTTTATTACGAAACTTATAAGATAGACGGTTTGGATGATTGGTGTGAATCCAAATTAGGGCCTATAAGAAAGGTATAACGAGATGAGGTATGGAAAGTAACTTATTTTGAATTGGGTTTACTGGGATGAATGTAAAATTGAATGATTGTTCTATCAAAATGTTTATTTTTCATGTTTTACTTATTAAAAGATGGGATAATTATTCAGTAATTCTGGAGAATAGACACGTTGTATTCTATAATATTATGATTAGTGGGGAAGGTAGATATGTGGGGTATAGTGTTAGGTGATTAGGGAATATGAGTTGCATATTAAATAATAATTAGTTAGAGAGTATAAATACGTGATATTCCAAAAATATTGAATAATTTCTCTTAAAACATGATAGAAATGAATTAGAAATCATCCTTCATTGTTGTAAGTAGAATGAAAATTCCGTTCTAATTGACTTCCATTGCAATGAACTAAGCGCTACATTGGGGTCTCAAACAAAAATAAAACTACTTTGGATAGTGAGCCATTGCAATGAAAGTTTGTAATCAAATGATATTTGTCATTGTCAAGAGAAACGATTTTAACAAAGCGCCACAACAATAAAAAATATATGTCCAAGTCGCTAATCCGACGTTTTCTGAAAGCGTTTTAATATTGAGAGAGAGAGAGCGGAACAACAAAACTCACAGAAAAGAGCACATTATACTACACTAAGGTCATGTTTGATTCAAAAGACTAATAGTGAAGTATTAATAATCCTATTAAATTAGTGTAGTATTTACTATCCAATTAGATTAATATCCATTGGATTAATAATCCTACCCCTATCCCATTACTAATAATTCTACAAATTTATTGGATTAATTATCCATTGGATTAATAATCCTAAACTAAAATGTTAAGACAAATATGGGATAATTGGGCCCACGGCTTAATAATTCCAATTCTATGTTCTAATCCACTCAATCAAACATGCCCTAAAAGCCTGATTAAATTATGTTTTTGCTCTTCCTAGCATTTTCCATTTGGAGTTGTGGATGCCCATAGCTTTAAGAAAACAATACTAGTACTAAGCCACTAAGCTTAGTTTTTTTTGTTTTTTAATGGTGTTTTCAATAGTCATTTTTATTCCTCCACGTGGAAGTGCAGCTACAAGCCAGAGGTCCCCTCCCACACCGATTCATGATAACACAACATTTGAATTCTATTATTGAGACAAATGGGTAGCCTTTTTACTACACTACACAACATAACAACATGTTTAGATTTTCAGTCCTAACTGATAAATTAGTAAAGCAACAATGAAGAGAGTGAAAATGGTTTTATATTTTTTGTTAGAGAGGTTAATTAAGATATAAACACAAATAAGGAAGGTCGTTTCCGATGTACAAAGGAAAAGAAAGAAAAGGAAAAAGGAAAAAAGAAAAAAAAAAAAAAGTCAGTATAATTTTTAAAATGTAAAGACATAATTTTATTAAGCACAAATCTTATCAAATATCAACATAATTTACCTTGTAAATATCACTTCAAAACAAAAAAGAAAAGAAGGTGATGTCCTAGTTTTTTTTTTAATATTTATTATCCATATCTATATCTATATGATAAAACATATAACTAAGAAAGTTTTAAAACTTTTCGACATTTTTATTCTTATAAAAATACACATATTTTTTTTATTGCTTTAGAAAATAATTGGTAGGAGTAAAGTAGTTATCAAATCCATCTACCTTCTTCATTTATTACATCATTAAAAAATTTAAATATGAAATTACAATTGCACCCACCACAATAATAGTATAGATGATAAAGTCATTGTAATTTAAAAAATGTAGAGGAAAGTATTCATAAGTTGTATAAACCTTAACAGCAGCACAAATTACAAATAGATAGAACAATCACGGGATAATTGCACGAGAATTTTTTTTTGTTCAATTTTAACACACATGAAGACTTACGTTAGGCACAATAATAGATTCACATTATGCACAGAGAAAAGTTGTAGAAAAAAAAAGTAGAGGGGCCTATCTATAATTTGTATAAATCTTTGGGGCTCTGAATGTAATATTCACTTTTAAAAAACATTGCCACCATTTTCTCTGTGGCCAAACACAATAATCATTCTTCATCGTCGTCGTCAGATCCACCACCGGAGTCCGACGATTTTCCCGGCCACCTCCTTCTTCTCCGGCGAATATCAGATTTTTCAACAGTTTCAGGTTCTGTCTTTCTTTCCAATTAGCACAATCTAAAATTATTGTTCTTAATGCTTCGATCGATCGATCGATCGAGCGATCGAAGCGGTCTGTTAATCAAATTGAATCAGAAAGATAATCTCGATTAATGGTTTCGATTTTTAATTTGGTTCATGGGATTTGATTGCATAGGGATTGTTGATTGAACAGAGTTTATTTGGACGCGATGAGTGAGGTATTCGAAGGCTACGAGCGTCAATACTGCGAGCTTTCTGCAAATTTGTCCAAAAAATGCACATCAGCCAGTCTTCTTGATGGAGGTGACGGGAAAAAAAAAAAAAAACCCCCCTCATTCAACTTGGGTTACTTGTTTGATTTAGCTTATTCTTTGGTTTGGGTTACTGGGTACCAATGAAACCCCGTATAATTACTGTGTTTTCAAGACAACAGATGTTGGAATTTTCCTACATATGTTAGTATAATAGGAAAACTCTCTGGTTTGAGTTTAGAAAGATTTGAATGAGGTTGCATATGATTATGTCAAGTTGTTTTTATTTATTCTGTTTGGGGGTGAACATTGTAAATTTATGATCTGTGGCCCCTTCTCTCATTTATTTTTTCTTTTTCTTATCAGGACATGTTTAGCTTTCATGTAAATAAGTTGGGTTAATTTCTTTAAGAATGAAGAAGTCATTTTCAAACATAGAAAGGAGAAGAAAACATTCTAGGGTTATTATATTGTTTAGGGTTTTAATAAGACAAAAAGGAAGTGAGATGATTGACTACAAAATTGTTAGGAGTGAAGTTTGGTGGTCAGACCTTAGTCTATGGCTAACACTTTGACGTTAAACTTGGCATTCTTTTAGATTCTGGCATGTGAGATAATGATATGGCCTCCTACATTGGTCTTGCCTCTTGCGTATCACAAAAAAATAGTCATTCCTAACCTAACAAGTAGATTTGCTGCATAAATGATTTGGAATTGGTATTTCTAATCAATTTCTCACTCCAATTCGTTATAACTTATATACTGTCTTTTGTTTTAGGTTTTAGTAAGCCATGATGCCTCGTGATAGAACGATTATCTATTTGGTTATGGTCTCTTGAATCTTCAACTATGGAATTGCTCATCTGACTGAACTAAACTTAACAAATACAGACTTGATAATTTGGAAGGAAATTGCCAACACAGAAATGATGCAAAAAAAAAAAAAATTTCTTTCTAATGTTTTTATCTAGTTTGAGGATATTCTAACTAATTATCTTGTTGCCCTCTTTTTGGAAGTTCGTATTTCACAACTGGTTTGTGCAGTTAAATATGTTCTGTAACATAACATCCATTAATTCAATAATGGTTAACCTTTTAAAGGTGCAAGCCTTTACGAGACATGACTGATACATTCCCACCAAACCCATATTAAGACTAGTTTCCAGTATTGCCTCTCATTGTTTTGCAGTGAAATTTAGAAGGGTGTAAAAGGGAAAAGAAAAGCAAGGTGTAATGTAGAACAGTGAAAAGATTAAATGCCGTTATTTTCTGTTATGGCCAAATGCTATTGGATTGCTAAAGAAAAAACTATGGCACTACAAATTGCAGCCGACACTTCTCTTTTGGCACTACCTAAATCTTTTGCATTATTTGTGTTGGAAATGTATCTGGCATTGTCTTTGAAGTTTAAACTGGTGGATTGAAGAACTGTTGATTAGGTTGTGATTAAGACTTTTTCACAGATGCTTATGTTGAAAAGTTCAATCTTTCTTCTTTTTAAATTTTTTCCTTTGTTATGGACATTTACATATATTAAGGCGTGGAACTTATGAATTTACAATATCTCATGACTTGCAGAACAAAAGAAGCAAAAGTTTTCTGAAGTAAAAGCTGGGCTGGATGAAGCGGAATCTTTGGTATCAAAGTGACTTCTTCTTGTAGCCTAAAATGTTATTTTTTTCAAATTCTAGGACTTGAATGTGGCATTGGCTTCTTGTTTCTCTAGATCCGGAAAATGGACCTTGAGGCACGAAGTTTGCAGCCAAATGTGAAGGTTGTGCTGCTTTCTAAGTTGAGGGAATATAAATCTGATCTGAACAACTTGAAAGCCGAAGTCAAACGAATTACATCAACTAACTTAAACCAGGCTGCACGGGATGAGTTGTTGGAATCTGGAATGGCTGATGCATTAACGGTATGTTATTGCTTGGGATAATTTTGCAGCTCTTGTTTCTTCTTCTCATCAGGGGAAGGCCTGTTTGAAGCTGTTTGGCACAGTATTTAAAATTGGTTTTGAAAATTTCCCTGGAAACTAGCAGTTCATAGGAAACTATTTGAAATAATTTTCACATTTTGATAAATTTGGATTCATTTAAAACTGAAACAACCCATAAAATGTCTGTTCTCAAAATTTTATGTTTTTTCATGATTTTTTTGAAATGATATGAAAAAGGCATTAAATGTCCGATTTCCAGGACTACAGAAATTGTATTATTTTGAACATTTCAGATCCACTAGCTCTCCTGTTTGATTCTGTCAATAATTTTAATTGTGGATGGATGGAATAGGTATCAGCTGATCAAAGGGCGAGATTGTTAATGTCTACTGAAAGAATAAACAAGTCCAGTGACAGGGTTAGGGAAAGTAGAAGGACCATGCTGGAGACAGAGGAGCTTGGTGTTTCAATTCTTCAAGATTTGCATCAACAGCGCCAGTCTCTCTTACACGCCCATGACACGGTATTACCTGACTAATGTCTATGATTCAATTATCGATCATTTTTCAGTTCTGGTACCCTTTTTCCAGAAACATTAGCGTACCTCCATGTGGGTCAAATGCACTTGCTCTGTGTCCATCTTCATTTAAGACAACTCCCCATTTCTAGGAACACAACTCAATTCTTCTGTATTTGAGCTTTTATATAATTTGTGAATCACTCCTGATTTAATGTTCAATGATGTGCGCCGAAGTGTATTTATCTGATGTTTTTCCTATTTCTGTTGCAGCTTCATGGAGTGGATGATAACATTGGCAGGAGTAAGAAAATTTTAACCAACATATCAAGAAGGATGAGCAGGAACAAGTGGATTATTGGCTCCATAATCGCAGTCCTTGTCGTTGCTATCATCTTGATCTTGTACTTCAAACTTTCCAAATAGACAAAATGTCCTTGACTTAGTTTGTGAGTGTTTTGGATCAACATGAGTTTGTTGTTCTCGTTTGCTGTTTATTTCTCTGCAACAGTGAGTTTTGACATTCATTTGATCAATAAAAAGAAGTTGTGCCTCGTCTGTGCTCTTGTGCTTTCTTGTGATATTCTTGTTTGGCAACGAGAATTTGGAAAGGCAGTGCAATAAGAGAACTTCTCACCGTCCTCCCCTGGCAATTGCAGCAAAAATATTTAGAGCAATGCTATATCCATTGAATTTTTGCTCGTCTGAATTTGTGTATACCGATCGTCCGGTCGGTCATCTAAGAATAAGGGTGACAACTGCAGTTAACAAGGGTGATAACTACGGTCAACAAGGGTTACCCCAGTAGTCCGACTTACAAAATTTGGACGATTCAAGTGAGCTCAAATTTGGTGTATGAATCATTTTTTAAATATTTATTCAAACTCTCCATCTACCTTAATGTGCTCCATTTTCTATTATTAAACAGAGCAAAAAAAAAAAAAAAAGGAGGAAAAACTATTCACATTTTTGAATTGTGCGAGGTAAAAAAGGGTTGAATGTACTTTCTACAAGAAAAATTGGGCTATTTTTTCTGAGTAAAAATTTAGTATTATGTTAATGATATCGCGTTATCACTGATACGTGCTATCATCAATCAATAATGAACTTATATATGATTAAGGAGAGATATTATAATGTACACACTCAAAAAAGTACATATGGTATGCCTTTTATAATTTTTTCACAAAATTTCATAACTTAAACTCAAAATGTCATAACTTTTTAACTACAAAAGTCATAATTTTTTTTCACTGAAAAATGTCATAACAAAATGTCAATGTTCTAACAAAACTCACAAAATGTCGTAACATTATCATTCCTAACTTTAGAATACACATCATAAATTCGTTATTTATAACTTTATTACAAAATGTCATAACACACATTACAAGCAATCATAATATTCATTATAAAAAATCATAATTTTTTTTTATAATGTGCACCATTTAAAAGAGTGCACATTATAAATTTCTCCATGAATAGGTAAACTCCATAATTAAAATGTAATCATCCACCTTAACATGATTATATAACTGTTACATATGCATAATGAGATTGATCATATTTACATGACAACCTGTCATTGGGTGGTGATATTATGTATTGTAATTTATTTATTTTTTGGGTTCCTCATACTAAGCAACTGGCATGCATTCATGGGCGGAGCCATGTTTTCAAACTTTTCCCCAATATTGAATTTTGTTAAGAATGAAAGTTTAATTAAGTTGTGTAGATATGTATATAGATAAATCTAGTAACACATCAGAGCACAATGGGGATGTAGCTCAAATGGTAGAGCGCTCGCTTTGCATGCGAGAGGCACGGGGTTCGATCCCCCGCATCTCCAACCTTCTTTTGCATTTTTTTTTCCTTTCTTTCTATATGAGTGGTTCTCATCTCAGACCCATTTGGGTTCGATCCCCCGCATCTCCAAGCTTCTTTGGCATTCTTTTTTCCCTTTCTTTCTATGAGTTATTCTCATTTCAGATCCATTTGATTATCCGGATTGAATATAAGAATTTAAGGTATACTATATTTGGTTAATATAAGATAAGATTTGATTATCTGGATTTGATATAAAAATTTAAGAAGAATATATAATACTTAAAAAAATATATATATATAATATGTTGTAAGATATGAAATGAGTTACATATATTGTAAGGTCACTTATACTATATTTGATTAATATAGGATGAGATAAGAGGAGAGTGATTATTTTAGACCTGTGGATAAAAGATTTCCTATAAGATGGGATAAAATGAGAGTGATTATTTTTTACTTGTGGATGAAAAATTCCCTATATCAGACAGTGGAGATATATACATGTCATGGGGGGGGGGGGGGGGGGGGTATTACATATTCACTTTTGCATCATATATTATCCGGACTCCCTATATCTGGAGCAACCAAACACAAGATATAGAAAAACAAAAAAACATATAAGAGCCACCTCATATTATATCTGACCCTACCTTCATATCTCCACCTGATATACAGTAAACAGACAAGGCCTTTCTAACCCATATTTTCTGTAAAATTCCTACCACAAAAACAATAAACAAGAAGCTAGATAGAATATCCATCCTCATACCATAGATAATCTCCTCCTAACCCTTATTTTTCTGTAAAATTCCTACCACAAATAATAAAGCAGATGAATTCCCATCTTCTTCCTCGTAATGCCATAGATAAATAATGTCCACAAAGCAGTAAAAGCTCAAGATATTTTCATTGATGTCGGTAACATCCATATTGATAATTTCCTACCTTTGGAAGAACCAAAACTGCCATCACAGTGAAACTTCTTCCTCATTTTTTTGGTTGGGTATAAACCACTCATCTTTAATAAATTGTCCACAGATTGTAATCGCTAAAGAGTGAGAAAAACTTCTTTACAGGATTTCCATGTTCTTTTAGTTCCCTTTTAGGCATCTTTTCTAGTCCTTTAAACTTGGTCTGCCTTATATCCTGCTCGGGGTCTGTAAAACTACTCTAGCTCTCTGAATCTATATCAATGGAGCAAACAGCACAAGTTCAAACTATGGCCTTGAGCTTCTCCCTCTTGAACTCGCTATAATCTTTCAACAACCTACCATTAACTCTATCCTTCATGTTCTCCACCAATCTCTCGAGCACCTGACATAAATGATACCATGTAAAAAACTTATAGACCTCCTGCAGTTTTTATTTCTAGTAGAAACTATTTAAAATCACAGCGGAGAGTAATTAATGCACAAATGGGTTTGATGGTCTAACCGACTCTGCAATGTCCCGACGAATATCTTCAGGCACCAAAGCAAGGACAGGAGGGAGAACAAAGCTTATGCTCATCTGTAATTGACCTTTCAGCCGGGTTTGAGTTCCCCGTCTCTCAGCGTACAAGGCTCCTTTAACACCGAGGGAAAATTCAGATGGCTTGACGATGTCATTTAGACCTTGGAGTTCCCACCTTATCTACACAAAGAATGACTTGAAATGTATGTTAGAAATGCTTGAGAATGAAGAATAGTTCATGCATATTATATATAGCTTGACATTAAATATTTGCATCTTTTTTTTTTTTTGGCAGACTTACGATGTCAAGCTCAACAACCTTTGTGATATCTTGAGGAACTCCAGGTGGATAATCAACCCCTTCTGATTTACATCTCAATCTCATGTCTATTACTGGCCAGACGGTCAGGAATAGGAACTGTATGGGTAACATTTGGACTCTCCACTCTTCCTGCATGGAATAAATGCCCAAAAACATCACTGATGCACAAACAAACATGAAGAGATAGAGAGAAAGAGAGAGAGGTCCCCCCGACTGAAGATGCCTGGTGCGTACCGAAATGCTGAAATTGACATGAGGGTATTTAGCATAAGTTTCCTGGCATCGCTTTAAGAGAATGATGAAACACTTACAGTGTGAAGAAGCCCTCTAACTAATCAAGTGGGGCAAAACCTTTAAGGTTGCATTTGGATTTGAAATGAATTGGGCACTAGCCATTCAAAGCAGAAAAGCTCAAATTTAAAATCCATCTATCCAAATGGAACCTTAATAAACATCTACAAGATTATCTGATGAAACTTTGACCTCTGTTAATGCTATCTGATAGAGCATTTTGCCTCACCAATTCCTTTCAAGACAGGGCTTGAAGTACAAATTCAACTAACCAGTGTGTGGGTAGACATATGTTCTCCAGCTTCAAAATTCCCCACAATTACCTTTCAGTTATCCTACATGATACATCATTGCTCTATGCCATGAAATTTAGTTGGCATGATGAGTTAATTCTCAGAAGAGACTAGAATAATCAGTGTTTGCTATTCAAGAGATGAGTTGTGCAGCATATTCTTTTTTACCCTAAAATTACATTAAAACTTCTGTTGGCAAAATCTTCAGCACGCCCAGCTTCAAGTGTACCTCATCAATTTCAGCTATGTCTAAGAGTTGAGAATTTTACAACTCATTTGGAAATCTACATTACAGTAATACCCAAAATAAGAAAGCCTTCCCCAACTGCACATCCAATTGGGCATGATGATTTGACTGATGTGAAGCCTTTTTTTTTTTTTTTCTTCTTATCTTAGATCCAATCGTATAGAGCATATGAAGAGATCACCACAAACATATGTTCAAATACAGTTTTGGCATCTCAACAGGAGGAAAACAAAAGCCAAGCAATTGAATCGATTCCACAGTGTTAAGGACTACAAAGCACTCTGTTTAGCATGGGTGTTATCTATGAATGAAACCCATGATACAACCGCAACGCAAGACTAGATGTAACCTCATGGCCTCATTACTACAATTAATCATTACATAAATTAACCCCACACACACACACACACACAGACACAGAGGGAGAAGAAAACAAGGGTTTACAGGAAAAAGGAAAAACCTCATTAAGTCGTTGGCTTCTTTGTTTGTCAGGGAACATTGCTTTGAAGACTCTGGGTTTATCCTCCAAATATTGATCGAAAGAAGCCTGCAAAAGAAAACCATCAACTTCAAATGCTCAATTCCACTCGTAAAGAGAGAGAGAGAGAGAGAGAGAGAGAGAGAGAGTACCCGAGGGGATTCATAGAGAGGGATGTCGGTGGACATTCTAGAGGAGTAAGTGGCGGGTTTCACCATCTGGTTCTCAATGATCATCACAGTCGATTTTGATTTTGATTTTGATTTTGATTGTGATTGATCAATCATTAATAGCTCAAGGCATTGCCAATTTGGAGGACTCAGCTTCTTCCCCTTCCATTGTCTTCCTCGTCCGCTGAATTGCAACCCAGTAGTCGTAGTGGACATTAACAGCAAGCTCTTGCTGCATGAAGGAGGAACCAGCGAACCCATCACAATCTCACCCAGTCTTCTTCGTCTGTTGTTGCTTGCAGAGGCATTACACTGTAAACAAACACGGAGTGAGAAAGAGAGAGAGCGAGAGAGACGCACACGTGTAAAGGAAAGGCATTTGGGGGAAAAGGAACAAACAAGGACAACCATTATCTAATTTGGGCGCGATATCTATCTGACGTGGCTATCTATGGGTGGTCAATGCGAGCTTGTCCACACTGTCCATGCCTTGTCCACTTCCACGTGTCCCAATTTTGGCTTTGCTAGCCCGAGTCTGGATGAGTCCGGACCCTCGGCTGCAGTTTCCTGTGACGGTCCTTGCGGCGAGTCAAACGACGTCGTTTTGATTATTATTATTATTTTTTTTTTGAAATTTTTTTTTGGTCTTTCCTTTTTTTTTTGGTTCCACAATCCTTATTGAGGGAGAGGTTGTGTGACTTCATCAAAATGAGCAGTTCCGATTATTTATAAGTTAAGCAAATTATAATTATAGGATTGATTTAATTTTTTTGTGAATAATATACATAAAATGTCCAATAAAATAAACGGTTCGGATCATTAAAACGGATCCCATAGTGGACCCCACAAACTCATACAGAGCCCAAGAATATGAGTTTAAAAAAATTAGTATGTTTAAAATTATTTTTTGAATTTTTATGAAAAAATTGTATAAAAAATAGAAAGGATGAAAATTTTAATTTCTTTGTATAATTTGTTGAGTTTTTGACTATTTGAGGGATTTTTTACTTTTAAATTAAAATTCAAACTCTTCCAAAGAGCCGTAAAATTGTGATAAGAAAAGAAGGTTTCAATTTCTAATTTATTTAGATTAGAATCACATTTTAATAATATGTTTTGAAAAATAAAATTAATTTAATAAAAAATAGTTTTAAATGACTTGAATTTAGTAAAACAAAATTTATTCAAGATCCATGGATATATATATATATATATATTTTCTTTTTTGAAGTCAAAGCAGCAAATTAAAAAGGTCTAGGTTAAAGACAGTTTACTAAGGCTTTTTTTGGCTTGAGTTAAAATAACACATGTTATTTTAATATATTATTTTATTTGGGTTATAAATATTTTATTTGAATCATATTACTTGTCTATTACAGTACTTTAAATTCAATCCATATTTTATGATTTTTTTTTGTTATAAAAAGTTAAAAAAATATATTAATCTAGCACTTCTCAAACAATTCCTAAGAGCATCTCCAGCCCTGAACCAAAGTTTTCATCAAATCTAAGTAAAAAAATGGTTTTTTCCTCAATCTGATACCGAGTGCTCCAACGGTTGATTTTCATCAAATTTTTATCAAATCTGTGCCAGAATAACCGGTTGGTCGACCGGTTAAGCCAAATTTTTTTTTTCATTTTTTTTAAAAACTTTTTAAACCTTTTAGTGGTCGACCGATAAGGCAAAATTTATTTATTTATTTTTTCAACTGTTTGACCTTTTTTTTGGAATTGTTTCAACCTTTTAGTGGTCAACTGGCCAGTCAATCCTCTAGTCGACCGGTTGGTCTCCCCCAACGGTCATATACAGTGTTTTGATAAAATGCAGAGCCTGTCCTCATTTTGGTAAAACATTTGATGAAATTTCAATTTGATATCAATTTGGTAAAATCGTTAGAACATGAAAAAGTGTTTTTTTACCAAATTTTAAATTTGATGCCAGATTTGGCTCAGGGTTGGAGATGGTCTAAGAGAATCTCCAACCCTTATACTTTTCATCAAATTTAACTTTTTCTGTGTCAGCCTCCGTTTGGGAAATGGGTTGGCTTTTTGGTTTTTTTAACTATTTTAGCCTGGACTAAAAAGCTTGGTTTAGGAAGGACTTTTTTACTTTTTTTATGAAAGATTATGAGTTAAATGTAATGTTTTGTTTATTGTGACTAAAATAGCTTATTTTGTCTTTTGTGACTATTTTAGCCACAAACCAACTTGCTAAAGAGATTTTTTTTTTATAAATATTCTATAAAAAAATAATTTAGAGAATTCATCCACTTTTCAAATTATTTGTGAAACTAACATGTTTTTTGAAAATCGCATTTTTAACATGTAATTTTAATTTAAAATCACATGTTAAAAATACAATTTTATAATGACATAAATTTCACTAAGATGTATTGCATTTTTAATTTAAAATTACATTTTTAAAATACGATTTCAAAAAATAGGCTAATTTTTTAAATAATTTGAAAAGTTAGTCAATTATCTAAATTGTTTTTTTTTTTAAATATTAAAAAAATATCCATGTCATATGAGAAAAAAATCAAAAAATTCATTAAATGAAGGGGCCTTTCACTTTTGTCAAATTTAAATTATTACCTTTGGTTAAACGTTCATCCAGACATCTTTCTGGATATCCACTCAAAAGTAAGGGTAGACTAAATAATATTAAAAGTTAAAAAATTATTATTTTATTTAAGTCATATTATCTTATTTAAATTATATTATTTTTTTAATACATCACATCAAACTCAATCCAAATTCAACTCATATAAATTAATAAATTAAAAAATATACTTTTTTAGAACATCTCAAATCAATCCTAAATTTGATTAAATTTTTTGTTCACGTTGGGACCTAGACAATCGGGAATGTGAAAAAATTTATTAAAAGTTCTAATTTAGCATTGAGAGAACGATATTACATTAAATTTTTCATTAAATTTTTACTTAAATTTAGGCCCAGTTTGGGGAGTGACTAAATTAGTCAATTAGTCAAAAAGTTACATTTTTAGCCAAAAAGTCAACAATCCATACCAAAAAGTCAAAGATTCTCTTTTCTTTCTACTTTTTGCACAGTTTTTCGTAATTAGCCAAAAAGTCATCCCAAACATACAAGTTTTTTTTACTTACCTTTTTAGCCAATTAACTAAAAAGTTACTAAATTAGCCTGTTTCCAAACGATGCCTTATTAATTTTTTTTAAAGATGTTCTAAGGCCTTGTTTGGGAACCCTCATTTTTAGCTAAAAAGTCAAAAGGTTACTAAATTAGTCAAAAAACCAACAACCCATACCAAAAAGTCAAAGATTCTCTTTTCTCTCTACTTTTTACCCATCTTTTCGTAAAAAGTCAAAAAATCATCCCAAACATACTAATTTTTTTTAGCTTATATTTTAACTAAATAGTCAAAAAGTTACTAAATTAACTTGTTCCCAACGGGGCCTAAATCAACATATAAATAATCAAAATAAAATATCTTATTTTATTTTATTTTTTTTATCCACTGTCATTTGACATTAAAAAACTACGTCGTGTCGTAAGAATTGAGAACAGCACGACATCGTTTTAACAGCTTCAACACATGGATATAATATAAATAGTCCACTGCATGGATGTCTTGTCTCTGTCTGTGATCTGATCTCCCTCCATTGTCGTCAATCCAGAAGCAAAAACAGAAGAGCGAAAGAAACGATGTCGTACTATCCCAAAGGCCACCACGACGGTGACGACGTCGACGACTTCGACGAGTTCGATCCCACCCCTTATGGTGGCGGCTACGACATTGCCCTCACCTACGGCCGCCCTCTTCCCCCATCGGAGAACACCTGCTACCCCACCACCTCCACCTCCACCTCCACCGCCGACTACGATCGCCCTCAATACTCCTCCTACTCTCAGCCCTCCGCTTACGCCGACGAAGCCCTCGACAACGAGTACAAGAGCTATGCCCGCCCCAAGCCCCGCCCTGCTCCGTCCTACGGCGGCGGCGAAGAAGCCGAGTTTGGCGGCACTGGGTTTGGATCTGGTTCGGAATATGGCCGGAAGCCTGAATATGAGAGACCCGGTTCGGAATACGGTTCTTCTGGGTATGGTAGGAAGACTGGATCTGATGAACCCACTCAGGGATACGATCGTAGACCTGAATCGGACGTGCCCAGTTCGGAATACGGGTCTGGGTATGGGCGGAAGAGTGAATATGAGCAGCCTGGATCGGAATATGGATCTGGGTATGGTAGGAAGCCGAGTTACGGGGAGGAGGAAGATTACCGGAAACCTAGTTATGAGAGGCCAAGCTATGGGCGGTCTGAGGAGGAAGATTACCGGAAACCTAGTTATGAGAGGCGCGGTGATGACGATGAGGACTATGGCCGTAAGAAATATGTGAGCCTAACATTCCTTTCTCCTTTTGATTGGTTTGTGATTTTACAAATTCTTTTGTTGTTTTGTTTAATATTAATAATTCATGATAATTTGTGTTTGGATTTCTAGGCCTTGTTTTGTTTGTTTTTATGAAAAATTTTTGAGAAAAATTCTCTACAAACAAATTTTCAAGAGTAATCAAAGCAAGCAAATTATTTCAAAAAAAATTTCAAAATTTTATTTGGTTATCTACTTTCCAAAATCACACTCTCTTTCGTACGCATCAAATCAATCATTTATTTTTAAAACTCTCTTTTCAAAATAATTTTCCAAAACCATTTTTAAGAAAAGGCACCAAGTTTGGCATTTCATCTTTTTATCTTTTTTGGGTCACATCAATCAACATCTCCTCTCTACTTTTTCTACACATAATACAAGAAAAGTTAAAAAGTGCACTTATTCTAAATTTCCCAAACTTGACCTAATAAGTTTTTCCTACTTTTTATCTCAAAACTATTCTATAAACACAAACCAAATAAGCCACTAATTTTTTAGATTTTTGGATCAAGATTCTCTGTATTACAATTTGAAATGGAGATTCCCATTTCAATGCATGCGTGTGCATTGTGCAATAATCAAAATTTTAAATTCTCCTTAAGTCTTGATTTTGAGATTTTGATCCCGGAAAGTGTTCCAGTGTTATACTCCTCATTACACCAATGCCATGACTTTTTCTTTCATTGAAGGAGTATTGTTCACTAGCTCCCGTATTACTCAATCGATCACAGATCTTTATGTTGAAATTAGTCTAACTCCTTGGATTTTATTTTTTCTTTGCATTGTAGTGTTAATTAGGAAATTCCCATTTTGATGATAAATGCACATGCTTAGTTGGTCTATGATAATAAAACAATGGTCCTCTTATGTTAATTCATTGTATTGATCAAAATGCATGTTCCTATAGTACGTCTTAACACCAAAATTTGAACTGCACCATGCCCTCCAAGGATTAAAAAATTTCCTTCTTTTTTTTCCTTCAACTTTCATGGCTTCCTAGTTCCTGTCACTGAACTTCTCATATTCCCCGTGTTAATTTTGTTAAGTATCTATTAAAACTATTGTTGATGTTCTCTATCATTCATTTTCTTAATTTTTTTTCTTTGTCATTCTTTTATTGGTTTTGTTTTCTTTTTCTTTTGAATGCTTCATAGAATATATGGTATGCATTGTTGTTTATATGTCCCATGCGTTACCAAAAAGTTATCTTTTCAAGTATAATAATTGCTATAATTGCTCCAACTATTATACATGCTTGTGCAAGGTGGACAAATAATTCAAAAAACATTGAGTAGTGATTTAGAAACAAAAAATCCATGCAGTACACTGATACATAATGACTTGGCTGGGTTTTGAGCCTATCACTTTAGAATAAAGAGTCCATTGAGATGCTTTTAATTACACAAATAATACTGTCACATCATTCTGGTGCAATATTAGATAGACAAATTCTGGTGGAATAGTGTTTTCCAAAAACATTCTAGTACCAAAGGACATCATGGAAATTTATGGCTTAAATGTTGTGTTGGTCATTTTTTGGTTTTTTTTTTTTATTTTTTTGTTGGGGAGAGGGCTGGGGTATTATTTGAGACTGTTTGATCAAGGAATATCAAATTGGTAATGCACAACAATGTGCTACATATAAGGCCTATCATGCACGGATACGGGACACAACACGGACACAAGGACACGCAAATTTACAAAAAATAAGGGACACGACACGCTAAGGACACGCTCAATATGTATAATTTTATTTATTTATTATATATAAAATTAAAAATATATATTATTTATTTATTTATTTTATTTACTTTAACATCAAATAGCATTCATAAATTAAATTTTTTTATAAATCAAAATAATTTTTTCTAGTAATTATGTTCAGAGTGATAAAAAATATTCAAAAAATAAAAAATAATAAAAAAAGGGGTAAAAAATGGTTTTGTTAAAAAAAATAAAGTATAAAAGAGAGAGAGAGAGAGAGAGAGAGAGAGAGAGAGGCACACAAAGTTTGAGAAAATGGGGTCAAACACAAAGAAAGAGGAGAGTGAGTCGAGAGAAAGAGTCGTTGAACAGAGAGAGAGGGAGATTTGAGTCGAACATAGAGAGAGCAAGAGAGAGTCAACCACATAGCGAGCGAGAGAGAGAGAGAGAGAACACAAACATCAGAAAGAGATGACGAAACGAAGAAAGAGAGACAACAGAAACGAAGAAAGAAAAAGAACGAAGAAGAAAAATGAAGAAAAGAACATACCCCGATCTAGGGCTGAGGGCTTCAACAGGTTCTTCTTCACCCCCTCTCTCTCTCTCTATCTCTCTCTCTCTGTGTCTTCGATGGGTTAGGGTTTCTCCCTTTCTGTCTCCAACATGTCCCCAGGTGTGTCCAGCTAGAGAAATTCATTATTAAAAAAAAAGGCGGACACACTAGGTAGAGCGTCCGACACGTGTCCACCGCGTGTCCATGTCTGACACGTGTCGAACACCCATACGCTGCCTCCACAGAGGTGTCTGTGCTTCATAGTATAAGGCCAATAAAATTCGAAAATTCTATACCTTTCCTGAAGAAAACAATGGCTGCATAAGATTGACCAAAATGTGTCGTCTTATAAAATCTAACACTGTCTAAAAGGTTTATATGCATGGCCTATGGCACTGGTCAATTATTACTTACTTAACAGTTCGATAATTGAAGTGTTTTTTTGCCCGTTTCTTGATGTATTTGGTAGAGAACATGTGGAAATAATTCAAGGCCAAAATTGGTAGATATGGTTTTGTATTTTTAGCATTGTTAAAAAGAAAAAAGGAAAAAAGAAAGTTTATGGTAAGAGCTGATTGCCATATAGAACCTATGATGCACAAGCTGTTTTGTGTTATTATGAGACAAGTTGTAGTCTTATTATCGTACATGACTGATAGGATAAAGCCAATACAGGTTATTCATGAGTCACACATACATTTTGCTTTTGTGCAAACTTGTAGTGGTGTACTGAACAGGTACCTATGCCCTCCAGTTCCACTTGAGCGCATCTCCTTTTGCTTAGCCAAGTCTTTGAAGTTTGATTAAAAATATCAAATTATGTTCATTATTGTTTGTGTTCACGTCTTGTGTTTGTATGCCCTGTTATGAAATGGAAAATTTGCATGATCTCTAGAGGAAAGAAATCCTTTCTGGTGGAATTGGAGCAGTTATGAAAATCAGGATCCCCTGGCTTTTATTAATCTGTGCAAATTTTAAGATTGCACGCCAAATAAGTTGGTTCTTATGTTCTGTTTTATATGTTAATGCTTCAAAGTGAGCACATAAATGCTCCACCTTGATGTGCATACTTTTTTGTTTTTCTAGACAATGACATTTTTACCTTCTTTCTGCTTGCTTTTCATAATAACCCTTAATTGCCTCTAGGCCTAGACATGCTTCTCATTTTAGGACACAATTTTTATACTATAGTCAACACGATCGCCTATTGAGAAGTGGTAATCATTTCTTATCCTGATTACCTTGTGATTGAGTAAGTTCTAGAAAAATTAAATACGGTGTTGTGTTGCTGCTATAAAAACAGTTGCTTTATATCAGATCCTACATGTGACGTGGTGGAGTCATCCCTTTCCAGGGATACCCGTATGTAATTTCCTTATCTGTATATGAAAGTGAGCAGCTCAGATGGGTTATCAGTAGACAATAACTACTAGAACCTTCTTC
The DNA here is from genome assembly GCA_025200525.1 of Camellia lanceoleosa. Classification (NCBI taxonomy): domain Eukaryota; kingdom Viridiplantae; phylum Streptophyta; class Magnoliopsida; order Ericales; family Theaceae; genus Camellia; species Camellia lanceoleosa. The sequence continues at coordinate 208,545,543 of CM045758.1, forward strand.
AGTGTATCACAGAAAATAATACCTACTTTAATACTGGACAAAAACTACAATGAGTAGAATAGCTCTAAAATTATCAACTTATCTATGTTTTTATTGTAAAAAAAAAAAAAATAATGTTGTTGTAGCCTTGTACTTTACTTGTTTGGGTTTTTTTTAATATGAATCATCATTTCAAGTAATTTTCATGCTTATGATTGTTTGGATTTTATTGAATTTGGCAGGGAGATAATGATTCTGATGATGATGATGAGAAGAAGAAACACCATCATGGGCACCACCACCACCACCGCAAGCACTATGATGATTAAATGGAATGCTGCTGGATAGCATCGTGAATGACATTCGTGCCATAGTAAGCTACTACTAAAATAAAGAGAAGGCGTGTTTTCCTCTCGTTGTCACTACTCTTTTCTGAGTGTTTGCATCACATATAAACCTCCGGTTGTGTGAAACCATCTGAACTTTTTTTATCGTGTGCAGATGTTTTTCTGCTTTAGTATAATAAAATCCCAAAACTTACTGGTTTGGCTGTGCATGTTTTCATGTTATTAGTTGTGATGGATAAGGATGTTTATGCTTGAATCCATGTGCTAGTGTGTGTGACAGGAGAAAAAATTATGTCAAATGGTTATGCAATGTCAAACTTGCTATATAACATTGGTGTTTCTTTCTTCTTCTTTTTTTTCTTTTTGTTTTATTCACATTTTTAAGAATGTTGACATTGTTTTGTTTTAATATGCCAATCATTTAATTGTTTCATTGGCCACCACTCAGTCACTTGCGATACAAAACAAATGGAGTAGTGCAACAATTTTCTGCTTTTTTAATATTCTGATGCAAAATTTTAAGGGTGAGATGTAAGAGTTTGATTTGTTCCAATATATATTGAAAAATTTTAAAGAACTATTTAGCTAAAAATTTCTTTTACTTATATTTAAAGCATCTCTAATAGTATGCCAAAATCATTTTTGGCTATATTCTCATAAAAAGCCTGTGCCAAATTTGCCACATCTGCAAAAGATAATAGAATCTTAATCTATGGATGCTTTTGGAAAACGGCTGTGATAAATCCCCCGAATGGGGGTCCCCCGAATCCCCCGTTTTTCCCTTTCAAGTAAAAAAAAAAAAAAAAAACAGTTTGTCAAAAATGGCAATTAGGGGGAGTTTTTTTAGGGGGGATTTTTCATTTTCCTTTGGAAAAATAGATCCATTGCCTTTCAAAAATAGAATTGCTCTTCAAGTATTAATGTATTTGAGGCGTCTCTTAAAAAATGTATATTTTGAGAAGCATTTTCTAAATCAACCACTAAATTTTTTACAAAGGTTTTGCAGTCTTGGATGCAAATTTTAATGAAGTTGTCACTTTCTCACAAAGAAACCAAGGGTAAAAATGATAAAGAAGACATGGGACCGTAATATCAAAGTTAAAAAAGTATAGCCTTTAAAGAATTTGATTAACATACGTTAGTTCTTTCATCTTAGGCATTTAAATATTTATACAATCACCTTTGATCATTCAAGTGCGCAAATATGTTGTTGGGCCCAGGCATTTATTTGAATATGACATTTTTTAAATATGTTGTTGGCTCTTTCATTCTCACTATTCAAGTACACCAATGTTATCGAGGACTTGAAGGCTTAAGATCATCTGTGTAAAAAAGTTCAGAGGTTCTCATGTTTCAAAATTTTCACATTGTGTGATTAAAAATATATTAAGGTTGTATTTGAACCATAGATTTAAGTAGTAATTTAGAAAAAGAAAGGTACCCCCTCCCTCCCTCCCTTCCCATTTCCTTAGACTTTTTCTTTTTCTTTATGAATTGCAAAATTTATTATCCAAATACAACCTATGGAATAAAGCATAGAGATTCTAGAGACAAAAGCATCCCTAGCCAACCTGAAGTGGTGTGAGGCTGGCATAAATTAACATAAGGGCTTTCTTGCTGCCCTTGTTTTTCAGAAAATTATTAGATAATTTCAGAGTATCATGTGACATTATCTACATAGTTGGTTACTCCCGACTAATGAAAAACAACCCATACTAAGTTGCCATTGTCTACGTGATTGGTTACTCTCTTAACTAATGAAAAATAGCCACACACATCACAATTTGAGTCAACAAGTCATGTTGTAAAAATTTTCACTACATGATTAATTTGGGACACAATATAAATAATGTCGCATGATATTATGAGATTATTGAATAATAACCCTAATTTTTCATAGTTAGGCTATCAATGTTAAACGCAACAGTGCAGATTATATAGCTGTAGCCTACAGGGTATGCATTCGCCAGCAGAGAGTTGACACTTCACCTAAAAGCTAAAACCCCAATTTTTAGTAAGGGAGCCCCCACTGCTCTCTCAGCCATGGACTGATTTATGCTTATTTAATACTATCTACATTTGAATTTTTAGTTTATTTAAATGTAGATGAATGATTCAAAATTCTGATATGATCTTTATGAGCATGCATATTGTTTGTTGAAATTAGTAAGAGGGTATGGTCAACACCAAATGAAAAGAAAAATAGTTACACATTACAGATATAGTTGGTGAGACCCATTTCATGAAAAAAACTTGTCTATCCATATTCATTCTGTGTCCTCTACAGTTCTGCAACAATTTTAAACATTGGTTTTCTCTGGACTCTTCTGGATTGATGGCTCAACCTAATTGAGCAACCTTGTTTAGTTCAAGAACAACGAAGTTTGGGACGGAATTTGCTTCACAGATGGTGCAAGAATGGCAAGAAGCATACATGGCCTACAACTATCTCAAAACTATCTTGAAAGACATCTTGCATTTTCGACAAAGGAATGCATCATCACCAAATATTGCACGTACCCCAAAAGGCTCTCTGAAGCTAAGACTATCGCTTTACAGAGCCTTTAGCTGGCTTACAAGCCGATGCAACAACCTTAGACTTTCCCCAAAGAAGAACAATGAAGATGAGGTAATACTGGTGAGCGCAGTGCAAGAAGAAGGGTCACCGGAAGGGAACTACTATGAAACTATGTTTCTCATGTCCTCGGATGAAGGAGAAGAGTACGAACTTGTGTTCTTTTGGAGGCTTGATAATGAGTTCAACAAAGTGATCAAGTTCTATAGGGAAAAAGTGGAGGAATTGATAAAAGAGGCAGAGGAGTTGAACAAAAAAATGGATGCTCTCATTGCTCTTTGGATCAAGGTCGATAAACCTGTCATTGTATCAACAACTTCTCAAGAGATTAATGGAAGTAAGCCATGTAATGGGAGAACAATCATAAGTTCTGCTCTTTACGTCTATACTATTAATCATACAACTAAGAATAGTTTTGAAGCTTTGTTTTTTCAAAAATGCCCAAATTGTTTGTTGTTTGCTAACCGATTCCAAATTCAACTCATCTTCCTCAGTCATCAAATCACCAAAAATTTAGGTGTAATATGTATATGTATATAACAAGAGAGATTTGATGAGGGGAGATGAGAGAAAAATTCTTAAACACATATATGGGTATTAAAGCATTTATATTATCCTATTTATTCTTGATATATGACGAAAAATTTGTAGATTATTGTGATGATTAATTGCCCAGAAAAGAGATGTCACATGTAAGATGAGCTGAGAAAAGCATTGTTGAAAAGTGCAGTGTTATTCTTTCTTGATGTTGCCAATCTGGAAAACAAAATCATGGATCATATGCATAGAGATGCCTTTGATATTTCCCTGTTTTTTTTCTCCTTTTTCATAGTTATATTCTTAAAATTTCAATCTTTGTTTTGAATGTGAAGTAAGGTCACATATGGATGCTATTCAAGAAGTTGAGATGAGCACTGAAGGAACTATGGAAGATGAACCAGAAACCAGCAGTAACCATAAAAAAAACCAGTAGAAGGCAGATATTATTGCAGGCTTTAGGCCCACTTCATTAGAAGTATTGAATCGTGTAAAGATCAATATCGCACCTGAAACTCCTGTTTCAACTTTGAAAAATATCATCATGAGTTCAAAATCCGACTTCTCGTTCAGCAAGCAGGAGCTGGGGAAAGTGGAAGAAAAAATGAGACAGGCTTTTATTGAATTCCACCAAAAGCTACGGCTTCTCAAAAGCTACTGGTAATTTCATTAAATAAAATAAATAAAATAAAAAAAGAGTTAGTTTCCTCAACTCTGAGCATTCCTGACATATTTGTAATTGATGTTTCAGTTTCTTGAATCAGTTGGCGTTCTCTAAGATCATGAAGAAGTACGACAAGGTCTCACACAATTTGGTTTTCTTCGAAATTGGCCTGAACTGAATTTTTGTTTTCTATATTGACTAATTAGTAATTGTGCAGATCACTTCAAGGAATCATCGAAGGCTTACTTAGAGATGGTAGACAAATCTTGTATTGGAAGCTGTGATGGGGTTTGATGCAATTCATGAGTTTCTTTTTTGTGTCAGCAAGATCGAGTCCTTGACACGAGCCTTCCGGTCAATCTTGTGCTTCCTCAGGTTACTAGGCTTATGGAAAGAGTAGAGTCTACTTTCATAATGCACTTCTCAAATGGGAATCACAAAAAAGGAATCAATACTCTAAGGCCACAAGCTAGAAGAGAGGCATAGAGTAACATATTTCTTGGGTAAGAACGTGTCATGTACATCACTGAAACTGTTTTTGATTTTTTCTCAACAATGAAATCAACACGAATTCTCTCAAAGCTTTTTTTTTTTTCCCGCAGGTTTTTTCTCTGGCTGCTCAATAGCGCTCGTAGTGGTTATTGTTGTGCTCATACAAGCAGGAGATCTTCTTAAGAGCGAGGCGCGTGGGCAGTACATGGAAAACATATTTCCACTTTACAGGTATGTCGAGGAATTAATAGCTAGTTTGCATTTATTTTTAATTTCATCATATTCTCTCTAACCCTTTTGTTAGCTTCACTTTTTTTACAGCTTGTTTGGGTACATTGTCCTGCACATGATTATGTACGCCGGAAACACATACTTTCGGAAGCGTTTCTGGATCAATTATCCCTTTTTATTTGGTTTCAAGCTAGGGACAGAACTGGGTTATAGAGAAGTCCTCCTCCTCGGTTCTGGTCTTGCAATTCTCACACTGGCTGGTGTAATCTCAAATCTGGACATGGACATGGACCCAAGAACAAGAAGCTTCAGAACAATAACTGAATTAGTCCCTCTGGGACTCGTCACTGTAATTTTGATCTTCTTATACAATAATATCTTTGACTATGAAATGTTTGTAATGTTTTTATGAGCATAAACCGTGTCAATGTCTAACTGCAGCTGGTGCTTCTTATAACATTCTGTCCTTTCAACATCGTTTACCGTTCTTATAACATTCTGTACTTTCAACATTGTTTACCGTTCAAATCGCTTCTTCCTTATAAAATGTGCATTTCACTGTCTTTGTGCTCCTTTATATAAGGTAATACAACTATGAATTTCCATGGCGAAATATCTATAATATTCAAAGGTATGATTGAAATTTAATCTTAATTAATTCTCTGTTTTCAGTTTACCCTCCCCAATTTTTTCTTGGCAGATCAGTTCACTAGCCAGGTTAGACATTTCGCTTAGACCATCAAAACGAGACCAGTTACTCTTTCAAAATTAGCTTGTATCACAGTCCATTCACATTCCAAGCATACATTTACTCCTAATTTTTCAGAAAAACTATGTAACAGATATGGCTAATCTGTTTCAGGTGCAGGCATTGAGATCTTTAGAATTTTACATCTGCTATTACGGTTGGGAAGACTTCAAGAGGAGATCAAACAAGTGCAACCAAAGTGATACTTTTAAGAATTTCTGCATCGTCGTTTCAGTTATTCCATATTGGCTACGCTCGCTTCAGGTATGTTTATGTTAACTAACACTTAGCGCTCACAAATGACACTAATTTGTTGTTAGCCTCTCTGTCCTGCTAGATATGCACCGTGTACACATCTTGGCATGCAACAATGACATAGCAACTTTTCTTTTGGCATTACAATATACTCGACCCTAATGTTACAGTGCCTACGACGCTTGTTTGAAGAGGGAAATTATATGCATGCGCTTAACACACTCAAGTACTTCTCAACAACTGTGGCCATCGTAATGAGAACGGGTAATGATCAAAAGTGGGGAAAGATTTGGAAGATCATGGCCGGCTCAAGTTCAGCTGTTGCAACACTCGCTAGCACGTATTGGGACATCGTCATAGACTGGGGACTTCTGCGAAGGAATTCTAGAAACCTGTGGTTAAGGGACAAGCTTCTTATATCAAACAAAAGTGTATACTTTGTAGCAATAGTAAGTACCAGAATAAGAGTTATTGAGATTGCATTTTTGTTTTTACTAAAAGTACGTGTGACATGAAAATTGCAGGTACTGGATGTGATGCTAAGACTTGCTTGGATGCAATCAGTTCTAGGATTTTATGAAGCACCATTCCTGCATAGAACAGCTGTGATTGCAATTGTAGCTTGTTTGGAGATCATTTGTAGGGGTATATAGAATTTCTTCAGGTATGTATGTTTAAGATTTCTGTTCCTTCATAATATAGACCAGAAACAATGGCAAGCCAACATTGATGGCTATAAACTCAATAAAAAAAGACAATAAACTCATTATAAAATAAAAACCAACAAAACTTGAATTCAACTGTTCAGTTCATCGAACATTTCACAAGAATGACTTTTCATGATTATATTTGGATTATGTTTTTTCTGATCAGAATGGAGAACGAGCACTTGAACAACGCTGGGAAATATCAGGCATTCAAGTCAGTACCCTTACCTTTCAACTACGACGATGAAGAGAAGCGCACATCATAACTATTTATTGTACAGAACAGGGAGGATTGGTTTGTTATTTTTCTTTGGTCGGTAACTGTATATGAATGAGTATGAGAGAACTACAAAACGAAGACAAACATAAACAAGAAGTTTCAATACTTAAGATCGAAAGTGTACCAAATGCAAAAGAAAAAAGAAGTTTCTATATGCAGCCAAGAACAATTGACCAGACAACACAGCCGAAAAGTATGTCACAGTAAAATCAGAAGACTCGGCATCACTTATCACCATTGTTGAATGCAGTCCACAATCGAGAGGACAAATGGTTCTCCATACTTGACAGTAGTTTCCATCACCATGAATTGCTCACTTTCTTCGTAAAGAATATACAGCAGAAATGCTCAGAACTTAACGTCATTAAAATTTAAAAAGATGTGGAATGAAGATGAGCAAAAACTCATTGCTACAACACTTTGAAGTTCATTTCTCATTGTACGCGCTAGTTGTTAAACTCAAAAACAAGAAACCACACATCACAGAAAGAAAACAGACATATTATTACTAGGATTGTTCAACTGACAAACCTAGTAAAGTGAAGGAGAACATTTAGTGAGCACATACCCAAAATATAACAACATAAAAAGGAAAACAACGGTGCAGGTGAACCACTCTATATGGTCTCCAGAGCCTGAAGAATATCAGCCTTCACATCTTCAAAGTCTTCAACTCCAAAGCTGAAGCGAACCAAATTGTCCATGATCCCATACTTAGCCCTATCAGATTGGCTTAGATCCCTGCTCAAATGCATGACAAAACACATTATCTTCTAGCACCATGTACAGTAGTAACAAATAGGCATATCGTGTTTATCTGAATTGGACAAATTATAATTTTGTCCAACATTTTCTTTTTAGACATTGCATAAAACAAGCTATAGTTATGAGAAATTAAAATTACTTATCAAAAAAAAGTCTAAAGAAAATTAAAATTGTACAACCACCAATTTAGAGAAGTTTAAACTACCTAGACATTTTAACTATGCTTCCAGGGGAATTTGTCCCCACAAACAGATGAGATATATTCACTTACTATACGATGAGGAAGTGAAGAGAACATACCAGTAAGACATTATTGCTGGCTGATCCACAATGCTTTCACAGCCACCAAAGGATGGGGCAATATATGGGATTTTCAAAGCATCAACAAACTTCGCAGTAGTCAATAAGTCTCCATCGACCTGAAATGAATAATAATATAGCAATAAACCTTCAGCAAAATGCAGAAATAAACCAAAATACAATCAGAAGACTAGAAAAATAACTATCAGCCAGTTGCTCATCAAAGCTGTTATCCATACCGACCTCAAAACTAACCACACCACCAAAACCAGTCATTTGCCGCTTGGCAATATGATGCTCTGGATGACTTGGCAAGCCCGGATAATAAACGTGTTTCACCTGTAAATCATGATGACAATGATAACAATGGTAATAATAAATGGCATAAGCAGCGTCATGGCAATAGAATGAAAACCAACAGGAAAACAAATGGGACTGAAAAGAAGCTAGAAGAAAAATTTTGCTTCTTATTGGTTGTTGTAGTTCGGGTGTTTGGGATAAAAGTGAGTGACGGGAATGGAATTCAAGGCAGTTTAAGTACCTTAGGATGTGCCTCTAAAATCTCGGCCATCCTCAATGCCGTTAAATTTTGCTGCTGTACACGAAGATGCAGTGTCTTCATGCCTCGGATGATCAGATACGCGGCATTCTGATAATGGAAAGGCCCTTTATTATGATACAAGCTCATGTTGCAAAGTAAGATTCAAAAGTGAAATAATTCAAGCATGGTAAAACCCCAAAAACATTTTGTTTGGTTCAGAGACCAAATTATATGACTGACAGTGAACAAGTCTTTTGTGTTAGTGGATTGGAAATTACATTACATTTCCTTAGTGGTATAAACTTATGAAGGTGGTGCACAATAATATTATGTAACAAGACTCCTCAACCAAGAATTCCTAAAAGGTCTAACAAAAAATTTAAAATTAAAATGAAGAAAATAAGAAAGATAACTCACAGGGTTGAGAGCACCACCCAGAATATGATGCAAGTTACGAACGACTGAAATTAACTTCTCCGAACCGCTGATGCAACCTGCAAGGACCTACAACAGAATAATACTTAATTTTGTTTAATGGTTTAATGTTAGTAATCCTTTAACAAACTAGATTCACAAAGACAGTAACATACGTCATTGTGTCCTGCAATGAATTTTGTTGCAGAGTGCAAAACAATGTCAGCCCCAAGAGCAAGGGCCTTCTGGTTGAGAGGTGTTGCAAATGTTCCATCTATGCAGACAAGTGCTCCTTTATCGTGGCAAAGTTTTGAAACCAATTCAATGTCAACACATCTCAGGAATGGATTGGTTGGGGACTCAGTGAAGAAAAGAGTAACCTGCATCCAATAATAATGTCAATCTATTCAAGAAAACCTGATTCTGCCTTATATGATGACTACCAATGGAAACTTGAAGGAAACAAGCTAACCGCTTCCTTCAATACTCACTTTATTTTTATCCAGTGCAGATTCAAGGGCTCCAATATCTGCAGGGTCAATCACAGTGGCCTGCAGTTCAATTGTGGAAGAAAATCAGGAATAAGCGTAAAAATTAGAAAGTACAGAACAGCAATCCTTTGGATTCAACCAAAGTACCAACACAATTATCAGGGTGAGTTTGCCATCGTTTTTTAACATGATATTGAATTTTCTCATCTATAACCTTGAATTCCACAAAAAGAAAGGGAGAGACATTTTAAAAACTTTTATCCATAGGTATCTCACAGATCTGAAATTGATCCCTTTTTTTTTTTTTTGACAAGCAAAATTGGTCCTTGATCTGAAGACATGCAATCAACAGTGTGGAAACAGTCCCAATAAGAGGAAACCATACCTTGATCCCCATTTTGGGAAGGATAGTTTCAATAAATATCCGAGTCTTCCTATAACAATCAGTTGTCGTCACAATATGCCCACCAGCTGGTACCAATGCCAACAACATGACAGTACTGGCACACATTCCAGATGCCATTAACAAGGTTGATTCAGCTCCCTCAAGCGCGCTGTCTCAATTAGAAAAAATACATGGCCTCAAATGCATTCAATGGTACAAGTGCTACAAGGAGAAAATAATTAAATAAAAATGAATACAGACCTTATCTTCTCCTCTGCAACCACTGTCGTTGGATTTCCATAACGTCCATATTCAAAACTTGCACGGCGTTTCTCCTACCAAATAGATCAAAGAACTAATTCAATATACCAAATTAATCCCACATTGCAGGCAAAGAGTCATTGTTATCATGTTAAACATGCAACACAATTGATCAAGCAATTATCAAATGAACTCGCTACAATCTGGCAAGGATGAAGGTGATACACCTGCTATATCAAGTAAGCCTCTAGAAGCTTGGAGCTCTTCACTTAAAGAAGAGATTAACAAAGTGTCAAAATTGAAGTATAAAATAGGTTCCCATAAGATTGAAAACCTAGTAGATGGTATGTACAATATTCCTATTGAGATCTCAAAAAAAGGCTTCTCATTGAAAAAATGCCTTGGTTGGATACTTCATTGATAAAAGAATCTCTTTCCATTATGTGAAAAATTGGGTAGAAAAACTTTAGAAAAATTTGCTTGAGGATGTTGTCTCCATTGATAATGGGTTTTTTTATTTTTAAAGTTAAAAGTGAAGAGGCTATGGAAAAATTTTTAGAAGATGACCCCTTACGTTGGGGCTAGATTGATTGTTGTTAAAAAATGACAACTTGGACTAAAACTAATAAAGTGTGAATTTTCGAGTATGCCGTTGTGGGTGAAGTTGTATAATATTCCTTTGGAGCTTTGGACTAAAGAGGCTTTGGGTTACATTGCTAGTATCATTGGTACGCCTCTTTATTTGGATGAGTCTACGTTCAAGAGAAGCAAACATAAGTTTGCGAGAGAATATGTATTGAAGTGCCAAATCTTGGTTATGGTGACCCGTATAAAATTCAAGTTGAGGTTCTATAGAAGCCTCAAAGGTGTGATGTTTGTAAGACTTTTGATCATACCATTAATTTGTGCCCTCAGAAGTCAAAGACTTTGAACCCTCCATCTTCCAAACAAGAGTGGAGAGTCAAGGACTAAAATACAAATTCCGACTAAATGGAAAGTGGTGAAGAAAAAGGGGAGAGATGGTGAGCAAGGTTCAACGACAGTGATAAACAGAGAGAGACAGAGACAGCGACAGAGTCTTCCATCCTCTCAGCATCTAATGCCTTTGATGTCCTTGAATCGGGTGATATGGGAGAGTTAGGGAATGAAAAATTAAATCAAGAGTCGTTGCGCCAAACGAAGAGCCTAAATAGAGAAAGTCCATCTCCAAGTAATCCCAGTAATGGAGAGACTACAAAAGAAGATAACCGAAGAAAACTTAAAGCAAAATTTCATAACTTGAAGAGTGCTAGAGAGAAGTTTTGAATCCTTCTTGTTATGTATGTTGTGCTTGTCTTCTATAAACTTAGTTTGTTTCTTTTGAGGGAGGAGTTTCTTTTTATTTATGTTTGTTCCCCTACAAAAGATGTGTATTGATATATCTTTCTTTTTTTCAATTTTTTTTGGTTATAATATGACTTACCTATCCAAAAAAAAACAAGGCTCTCTCGAAAGGTTTAGTTGGTGTAGAGCAATAACAACATTTAATGCCAAACTAGCAAATCCAACCATGATGCATACCTTAAAATCAATGAGCTCAGAAGTTTTCTTGAAGAAGTAAGCAGATGTATTAACTACTGGAGTAGTTATCGCATCAGTAACTATCCCGCGACCTAACCTTTCACCTGAGATTGAGAAATGCAAAATCAATCCATGCGTAATCACATACTAAATAATCATAGATGTTGCAAAGAAACTAGTCATGTGGGGGTATTATTATTCAAACTCGAACTGACACATAAAAAGACTTTGAACATAATCCATTTATGTACGATAATTACATTATAAAACATCAGAACCCCTTTATTCCAAGGCTGAAACATCAATTGATTTTGTCTAATGCAATAGAATGGACTCTTAACAGAATGAACCATCACAATTCACAATCAACAAATCAATAAGACAAAAAATAAAAATAAAAATCAAAGATATACAAATGTAAATACGCGACATATAGATATACAGAAACGTACCGGCGTGAACTGCAATGCTCCCATCGGAGCTCAAAAACGAATACGGCTTCTCGTCAATCAAACCGTCAATCTGTACACTAGTATCATTACAACAAACATTATCAACCACCACCACCGCCTCCTCCTCATCTCCGGTCGAAATCTCAACAGGAGAGAGAGCGGCGGCGGAGGAGAAACCAGACGCAGACTGATTGTTGGACCACGAAGCCGCGACGACCTGAGCGACGCCGATATTGCTGCAATTCCTCCGAGCCTTGATGCTAAGCTGCCTGACAAAGTTGGGAGGGAACCTGAAGATCAGAGAAGAAAGACCGGAGGCCTCGAACGATCCGCGACTCTCCCCAAGCCTGGAGAATCGGCCGGAGCTCTGGTTCTCAGGGCGAGGGATGCCGGAGAAGTCGGGATCTGAACGGCACTGAAAGGACGGGAAAACCCTAGCATAGCTGGAGACGGCCATTGGGAGGGTAGAAACCGTAATTTTGTTGTCGCGCCGCCTTCTCTGAAAATAGAGAAAGAAGTTCAAAGAGAACTCTCACAAAGTCCGAAATTACGCGCGCTGGCTTTGTGTCTATTTATAGTGTGGCCCAATAGATTCGCTAATTCGCCCAACTAGGGTTAATTTTTTTTTGTTTTTTGTACCATGGTTAGATGGTTAGATTTATTTTAGGTTAAGCCGGGTTAATTGGGATTCTGTTGTCAACGTGGAGGACAGGCTGGCGTTAGTTACGAAACTAATTGGAATTCGTATCCTTGGTGGTCCTTTCCTGCCGCGAATTTCTGTCGCACTCCAACATAACGTCGTCTTTGAGGTTTTTTTTTTTTTCTTCTTCTTCTTCTTCTCACTGATAACTTTCTCTCTCTCTCTCTCTCTCTCTCTCAGTCGGTTCTCAGTGTTCGAGTCATGGGAAGAGGCTTAGAAAGCTATCGTCACAGCCTCTTTCAGAATGGAGAGAGAAGAAAAATTGTCCTTGAAGAAAAAGAAGACCCAAAAAGAGGGTTGTGACTCAGTGTACTGTATCACCACCATGAGAGCTAAGGTACAGAGCTAAATCAAAACCATTTTGACCTTTGTTTGTTCGATTCGATTCTCAGTTGACACACTATTTTTTTTTTTTTTTTGTGATTTTAGTGGAAGTGGAAGAAGAAGCGTATGAGGAGGTTAAAGAGAAAGCGTCAAAAAATGAGGCAGCGATTGAAGTAACAATTGATGATGGACCTTCACAATTACGTCTATGGCTCTCTCTATGTCGTTAATTTTCTTTTCGTTATTTAGGGTTTTTGGCATTTTGACAGATATATTTGCACTTGATATATGAATATATAGTTCAAATTTTACGACTTTGGCTTTATTGAATATCAAGCTTTATTGATACCACTTGGGTTTGGTATTATTGTTTTGGGTTCTTTGTTATATGACCAATTGAATGCCTTTCTCCATTGCTTTTCACTGTCTTCATCTTTGTTTGCTTTGTTTCCATTCTTGAATTGTTAGATCATAATGTGTTTTGAAGATGAATGGAGCTATTGAGTCTTAAATGGGCTTGGTAATGGCCAATTGCTGTGTTCTTCTTGATTACACTACTTTCATGTATTGTGGATATGTTTCAGAACAAAAAGATACAGAGGATTTAGGTGTTCAAGATCTAAAACACGAGATTTTTTAGTATCTTTAATTGTGGTGAAAAAGCATTAAGGCTTTAAAGTGATCTCTGGTTTGCCCTCTCTCGATGTGTGGTGCAAGTTTATGTTTTTTTTGTCTCTTGTTCCCACGGAAGTGAGGTTATTGGGTTAATCATATAATGGCAAACAGTTTATTTGGGTTTGTGTTACTCATTCTTGCGAATCTTATCTACCATTCTTACACAGATTAATTGCAATGATGGCTCATTATGGGTCGTTGGATTGATAATGGTTGTTCTAATATGTTTTTTTTGCCTTGTGTTCTAATTGTGATTTGGGGGATAGTGAGGGGAGGGGATTCGGAAGCTGGTGGAGATGTTGAGGTGAGGAGATTCGGAGATGGCGACGGCGGCGATGGATTTCATGGGTTAGACGGGCATGGGGGTGTCGAAGAGGAGGCTGGTGGAGATGTTGTAGAAGGAGGTGAAGATGAGAGTGGTGAGGTCGTCGACGGAGCCCCCGAGTTCGGACCAGATCGTGGTTTTGAAGCGGAGGTTGGTGGCGCATGGGAGAGTGGTTTGGAGGCGGCGTTGGTCAGAGACGCCCCGAACGCATCCGGCGAGTAGTGCGAGTCCTCCTGCTCGTTCGATATCGGGTCTCTACTTCAAGGACTCAAATGCCACGGTTCTTAATCTTGAACCAAAGAGTCCAAATCCGGTAAATCGATTTTGAAAACAGATTTTTGAAAGAAGTGCCAAACATGGATCGCTTTGCGGAATCTGAGTCGCCACCTAAATGTTTTTATGGGAAATTTAGGAAACCCCGACTTGGTGCCAAAAGGCCACGTGTCCGCTATCACCAAAGTTGCTCGCTCGGGAACTTGGGTACGATTGGGAAGGTCACCGTGATATTCATTGCCGGCCAAAGACCGCCTCTACTAATCATGATATCTGCTTTTGAAAACATTGTATGTTCTTATTCGGTTATTAGCCTAGGTTACTATGTGATGCGACAAAGATACAAGTATAGATCGAGTCGCTGAATCGAACTAAACATTTCATGTTTGTTTGTTTGAAAATGGTTTGATGGTGCTACCCGCAGGTAGGCTAAGACGTGGATTTGCCACCCTCGGGTGGGCTTAGAAAACATGATTTTGTCACTATCTAGTGGGCTTAAAACAAACATTTGATGAATTGTCCAATCCAAGTAACTTAACCTCCACCCACAGGCATCCAAGACAGTTATATCACATAAGCACATAGCCTCATGGTAAGCATGCTATTCATGGCAACACTCACACGCATGCAAGGATGCTAAAGCATAAAACTCACCGAGTACTCCACGCCAAAATAAAAGCTCGTTAGAAATCATGCATGATCCTAAATATACTGTAATGCCTAATGCGATACATGCAAAGATGCAAACTATAGCAGGCTCGGCTGTCCTAAACATGGCATATGAAATGCTACGACTATCACGTATTCAATTTGGAATTTGAAATACAAATGCAGTTTGTATGATCTTGCGCAAGGCAAGCAAAACACATGAATGATGCAAACATGTCATTACATCAGATGCTAATTGAAATATGCCCTATATCTAACCATCGTAAGTAGGTAAATAAAAGGGAAGAAAGACGTGGGGTTGGAAGACATACATCACACTCACCCACACTTATTACAATTATGCCATCGCACAGAGGGTCCGAATAAATAATACAGTCCGAAATAAAAGAATAATACAGTCCAAAATAAAAGAATAATACAGTCCGAATAAATATACAGATTCCTAATTAATTAACAGATTAACTAAGAAAATCAGAATCGGGCATGCAAGCCGTGGGTCCGATTCTCGATGAATGATATATCTTTGCCGCTTTTGCGAAAAATCCATCGATGCTCCAATTAGCCTCTGTTTGCACCTTTCCTCAAAATGCGTGCCAGACTCCGAAAAGTTGTTGATTCTTCATTTTGCTGTAACAGAGAGCAAGAAAGGGGTATAGCAATGTATTTCACAAATATATGCATACCTCGATCCTCGTGTCACCAATCACGCATCTCGATGCATGATGGCCGAGGAATCGAATTGCACAACTCAATATAGGATGAATGCATATGAATGCTACAACAAAACCTAACTCCATTATGGATAATCCGGAGTGTCGGTGACTTGGGAATTGAGACCTGCTCGCCACCGGCGCGGAACGCACTGCTTTTCCATGCCCGGGCTAATTCCTATCCCGAACACAATGCAATATGCATGATATGTATGAAATGCAATTAAGATACAATCCTAACATACACAATGCTATGAAAATGAGATGTCTCGGAATGCGTGCACACGGGCATACAAACCGAGGAAATGATCCTAAGGCATAAAATGGCATACGCAATGCAATTGGGCTTACACTAACATGAGTGGACCTCAGCCACACTCACATAAGAGGCCGAGAGATGAAAAAAAGAGATGCCTCGAAATGCATGCACACGGGCACGCAAACCGAGACAATGGCATACACGATGCAATGAGACTAAAATGGCATACAGAATGCAAAATGGACTTATACTAACATGAGTGAGCCTCAGCCACACTCACATAAGAGGCCGATGGATGAAAATGAAGTGCCTCGAAATGCGTGCACACGGGCACGCAAACCGAGGCAATGGCATACACGATGCAATGACATAGAAAATGATATGCAAACATGCCAATGGAATTTCAGCACTGAAATATGGGGGAAAACGGCCCCGAAAGATGGCGAAATGACACCAAATGCAAAGAATGGTCCCGAAACATGAATTTTGGCACCCGAAATGACCTATAGCTACACGAAACATGCATAAATGATACATGACATGAAAAGGAAGAAGCAAGGCAACCCCAAAACTAGCATTTTTCCAGTTCAAAACAAACCACAAAGCAATATACAAGCATGGCAAAATTCCTACGTAAGAAATAGGCCACAAGGAGGGTAATGAAACAAGTGATATATACAAAATCCAAAAAGAAAAGTATCTTTCTACAACACTAAAGAGAGACCAAAAATATGTACATTTATAGTTTATGACAACCCCCAAATCAGTATGCAAACATGCTAAAAATGCCATGCAAGAACTAGGATAACAAAAGGCTATAACATGAGGTACACCAAACATTCAACAAACCAGAAAAGACCCTTCATGAAATATAACCAGGGGGTCAAAATATGACCATTTCCAGTTCTGATGATGGCCGAAAACAGAAGCTAGATAAGCCTAAAAAGGCATGCAAAAATGGGGGCCAAAGAGGGGTATAATGGTAGGTACAACATGGAGGCCCCAAAAAAGGTTAATCCCTTCTACAATGTTGTATAGGGACACAAAATAAGCTTACTCACAGTTCATGACATGCTCCAAAAAAATTTACATATAGGTCAAACAAATCATGCAAATTTACGGTAAATAGGAGAGATTATGAAGCAAGTGCAAGATAGGGGACCCAAACAGGGTTGATCCCTTCTTCAATATTTAATAGGGGCTCAAAATAGGCCCTCTTACAGTTTACATTATGCTCGAAAACAGATCACACATAGGCCAAATATTCAATGCAAAATAATGGCATATAAGAGGATATTGAAACAAGTGCAAGGTGGTGATCTCAAATAGGGTTGAACCCTTCAACAAACATGTAGAATAGCTCAAAATAGACCTAATTTCAGTTAGGGTCGGAGCTCAAAACAATAAGCAAATAGGCTAAGAAATTGGTGCAAAAATGGGCTACAAAAGGGAGAAAGTCTACTTACCCTTGAAGACCAGTACTTTGACTACTTCTTGGACCAAATTTGATGACTCTAAGCTGCTGGAATTCCTCCCTTTGCTGCTGGAATGGAGTGGTGATGGTAGAGCTTGAAGATGATGAAGAAATTGAGCCTAAACTTGAAGGAAATGGAATGATATGTATGTATATGCTCAAACCAATTCTTGTAACCCTTTCTCTAGAGTTGGGAGGCCCTCTATATGGACAAGAGAGGGAGAGGAGAGTCAAGGCAAAAGTGGAGGGAAATGAGCCCTTATTTTCCTCCACCAGGGTCCCCCGGATAGAGATATTTTTGGGAGAAAACAACTATACAGCTGTAAAGTGCACATTGAGGGGATCATGACCGGCAAGGTATTTTTGTGGAAGGTGGCTGGCCGGTCACCTCCCATGGCCGGCCGGCCAAGGGGAAAAAATGAAAAGTTGATTTTTTGGCCGGCCACCACATATTGGTGGCCTCCCATGTGTCCTCAACAAGACCCTGTGGTTGGAAATTGGCAACTATGAAACAGGAGAGACAACAAGCCACTTTAAAGAGGGGTTCAAAAGGGTCAATTTGAGTTACTGGCCAGCCATGTGATATTAGGGTCCTCCCATGTGTGTACAACACAAATATGTGGTTTGGGCTTGAAGAAAATGCTTCTAGGGTAGTTAACATTGGCCCGGAAGTGAGAAAAACGGGCGTAGGAGGGCGCCGGAGAAGCATAACTGGTTGCTGAGACAATTGCTGGCCTCCCACCCTTCAGTGACCTTCTTGGTGATAAAACAGAGGTACCTGCCAAAAATGAACAAAAACCGATGCAAAACGAATGCTCGGGGGCCAAAACACACAGTTCGGGGTCCCGAAAATAAGCCGTTGAGCACCGAAAGTGGCATTCGGCCACGAAGTGGTTCTCTCAGACCCCAGTGTCCCTCAAAGGGGAGTAAATAAGATGCATGCCAAAAATCGGAGGAATCGGAGATGGTTAGACGGTCCCGAACCGAGGCACACGGCCTGACGGCTCTAAAAACCGGGAATCGGGCTCCGAAATGGGCAAAATGGCCTATGGCCACGAAATGTAGCCCACGGCCACTGAGAGATGGTCTACGGGACCTCTCCCTCCCTTCAGGAAAAGAAACAGAGAAAACCGAGTCTGGTTCGCAAACCGAAGCAAGGCACAGAAGAGGGTTCGAAAGTCCGGAGGCAAGGCTCACGGCCGCGACTCCGAGACTTCTGAATGAGCACAATATACAACATCACCGAGCGCTCCATTGGTGACGTCTGAGTCTTAAGGTCGGTCAAAAATGGGATGTCTACAGTTGCCCCTCTTTGACAGAACTCGGAAGTCACAAGTGACAGGAGTGAATGTCAAAGCCCAGAGACGACCCATTTTTGACAAGGCCGAAGACTTAGACAATCATACAAGATGCATAGAGATATGTGCCCACAGGCGTGCCCGCAGGCAGGGGGCAAAATGCAAAGCGATATGCATGGAGCCAGATGTAACGTAAGGATCATGCAAGTGCAGCAAGCTGTAATGAAGCAAGTATTCACAAATAGATGCAACAGTTTTAAGCAAGAATGCAAAGCAACAACTACATTTCATGCAGTTAGGAATACAGAGAATTATTCAATTCTCGTCGCGTCTCATACGGAGAAGATACGATACCTGCGATTAAATGCAGTCGCACCAAATTTCAAATGAACCGTACATACAATATCGTGCCTGCAAAAGAAAGAAATTCAACAAGAACAATGTGCTAACAACATATATTCAATGCGATTCCTGTGATTCTGAAAGTTTGACACACACAGTGTCGGCGAGTGAATGTATCGCAATGCGAGAAAGGAACGTGCGTGACAACGCATGCTCAAGCACAGAGGTATGGTACACCAAGAAAACATGCATGACAATGCAAAATGCTCATGAGAATGCAAGTTATGTGCACAACAATGCAAAACGAGCATAAATCAGGGTGCCCGTTTGTTGCGAAACAACGAGTAAGGAAACGCGCATTTCGACGAAGGCGACTCGATCGCGGCCTCTAGTTCACCTCCCGGAGAGGTTACAACATGCTCAAGAGGGATACACTCTGATTTTGATGAGTAAAGATGAGACACATGTCAGAAATTGCAGCTGAAGTTCTGGCGAAGGAATTTCGCGCTAGAAAGTACATTTTTCTTGAACTTTTTCAGGTCCCGGGAACTCCAATCTTCCTCAAAATTTGCAGGGAGCTAGGTGGGGATGTGGGGAACACCATCGGCCAGGTGGTTTCCCTAGGGGAGGCCATCGGCTAGAGACCATAAAGCAAATGGCCGGCCAGCCAGAAAAGGTGGCCGGCCGACCACCTGTCCAAAACAGGGGGCATTTTTGTCATTTTGCCTCATTTTCTTTATAACCTCTCATCCATTCATTCCGAAATCACTCCCACAGCTGCGAAAACTCCTTCCCTTGCTCCCCAAACCATTTTTTCCTTCAGATCTGCACTTTATATGCACTTTTCAGCCTTCCACGCAAGTTGTTTTCGCAAAATCATTCGATTTTAAGCACTTTGGACCGATTAAATTTTGATTTCGAAGCTTCTTTTCTCATTTTCAACACTTGAGGTAAGTTTGTCTAAATATTTGGAAGATTTTCTCAGGAGTTGACTTTTGTTGACTTTTCTATTTTCCCGGGAGTTGACTTTTGTTGACTTTTTTCAATTTTGGCTCATTTTTGCTCCTTTTGCAGATTTTTTGAAATGGCAGGTAATTTCCCTCACGGTGGAGGTCCTCCAGGTGCCGGAGATGATTTTGATATCATGGCGCTGCCCCCGAGGGTCCGCCCCTTCATTCCCGGGAGATACGCTTCGTCGGCGCACATCCTCCCGCGGGCGATTTTTCGTCATTTTACTGACTTCAGTGATCGGGCACTCGGAGACTTGCTTCTACGAGAGCCGGAGCAGCACCTTTCTTATGAGGCCCGAGAGGTATTTTACTTCATTTTCTGTATTTTCCGTGCATTTCATACCTTTGCCATGCTTGAACACGTAGTTTAGCTTATGACATAGTACTTTGCCTGCATCCTGAACATGTAGTTTAAACACTTGAATTTCTGAACACTAGGCTCATTGATTGATCGTGAACGCACGGTACACATTAGTTAAGAATTGAACACACGGCTCAAACACTGATTTGTCGAACACACGGCCCGAATTTGAAGGTGAACACACGGCACACACTAACCAAGAGTGGAACACACAGTCCCTAACTCTGATTTTCTGAACACACGGTCCAAGTTGGTGGTGAACACACAGCCCACACTGATTGAGAGAGAGACACCACCACATTTTTTTTGAACACACAGCCCAAATTGATGGTGAACACACATTTGAGTGAGAGTAACACATGTCCCTAACTCGATTTTGAACACACATCCAAATTGATGGTGAACACACAAATTTAATCGATTAAGAGTAGAACACACAGCCCCTAACTCTGATTTTCTGAACACACAGTCCAAGTTAATGGTGAACACACAGCCCACACTGATTGAGAGTAGAACACACAGTCCCTAACTCTGATTTTCTGAACACACAGTCCAAGTTAATGGTGAACACACAGCCCACACTGATTAAGAGTAGAACACACAGCCCTAACTCTGATTTTCTGAACACACAGTCCAAGTTAATGGTGAACACACAGCCCACACTGATTGAGAGTAGAACACACAGTCCCTAACTCTGATTTTCTGAACACACAGTCCAAGTTAATGGTGAACACACAGCCCACACTGATTAAGAGTAGAACACACAGCCCTAACTCTGATTTTCTGAACACACGGTCCAAATTGATGGTGAACACACAGCCCACACTGATTAAGAGTAGAACACACAGTCCCTAACTCTGATTTTCTAAACACACAGTCCAAGTTAATGGTGAACATACAGATTAATCGATTGAGAGTAGAACACACAAATTCTAACTCGATTTTCCGAACACATACCCAAGTTAATGGTGAACACACAGCCCACACTGATTAAGAGTAGAACACACAGCCCTAACTCTGATTTTCTGAACACACGGTCCAAATTGATGGTGAACACACAGCCCACACTGATTAAGAGTAGAACACATAGCCCCTAACTCTGATTTTCTGAACACACGGTCCATTTATTTGCGTTTGCACACGACTCATTCATTTCATTCTGACACATGCATTCATTCTGAATGCAGGTTGGCTCTCGTACTGTACGAGGATACGGCTCTACCGCTGCGAGAGACTGGTATATCGAGCTCCCGGAGGCTGTCCGGGATCTGGTTGATCTAGCAGGGTTCGGAGCATTCTGCGTGGGATTATCACGTTGTCCTGCCAGCAGGACATTGTTAGCTGCTTTGGTGGAGAGATGGTGGGACACCACCAATTCCTTCCACTTTTCTGCCACCGGGGACCTGACCATGACCCCGCTAGACTTCGCTGTGCTCACCGGCCTAGACATAGGCGGTTGGCCCATTCCTTATGATGAGGATATGGGCGAGTGGGAGGCCGCATGGATACATCTGTTGGGGGCCCGTCCGCCTGTAGACAGAGCTTCTGGGAGAGTCCGGTACACTTGGTTCTCTTCCCATTTTCGGAGGCCGGAGATGGAGCCCGAGTCTCCTGAGGAGGTTGAGCAGTATGCCCGTGGCTTCCTTATGTTCCTCTTTGGCACCACTCT
This sequence comes from Camellia lanceoleosa, assembly GCA_025200525.1. Lineage (NCBI taxonomy): Eukaryota > Viridiplantae > Streptophyta > Magnoliopsida > Ericales > Theaceae > Camellia > Camellia lanceoleosa. The sequence goes on from CM045758.1 coordinate 208,567,616, forward strand.
GTTTGCCGATAGGGGGAACACTGTTGGGTTGTATCTTTTGAGCGCCTAGTGGACCTATCACAGTCAGACGACTGGTGGCGCCACTGCTACCATCTATTGCTATATGAGCACGGCCTCTCGCGAGCGGGGAGACTTACTCGGCGGCTACTGGAGAGCCTGGGAGGTACGTTCTGTCCTCTTGATTTACATTTCTACTCCTCATTACTTGTTCATTGCACACACGGCGTACTTTACATTCTGTATTTTTGCCCTCAGCACTTTGTATTTACATTCTGCATTGCTTTTCTCAGCTATGGGTCTATGTATATTTGTCGACATTAGCCCCAGAGATGGAGGTGGCAGGGCCTCTCACGACCCCATTTTCATTGGTATTCGAGGGCCAGCACCGACTGAGACCTTAAGAGACTCTCGCTACCGCGACAAGATATTAATCGCTCGGACGACGGAGGTATTTCGTAACCCCGCTTCTTTTCATCTTTGATTTGCCCTGTATATTCCCGATTTCTGATTGATTTATGCACTGGTTATCCGCAGATCACGTGGCAGCCATGGGCGGTCTTGGGCGATAATCTCCGATTCCAGTATCCCGGGGAGCGGGTAACTCCCAGTATAGGTTCCTGCTCGAGGGACCGGTGGGTAGAGCGTGGTTCCTGGGGGAACGCTTTCTTCGGCAGGTATGGGGGTACAATTCTCAAGACCCTCCGGCCACACCTCCAATCACTATGAGGACTGCCGACAGACTCTCTACCCAGGAGGTTATTAGTGCTATGCAGGGCACCGATGCTTTGCTGCATCTTACTGACGGGGACTACGCCACTTACCATCACACATATCTGATGCCTCCCTTGACGGGAGTGCGTGTTCCGCCACGGAGGCCTACTGATGTACCATCTTCGAGTCGGGCTCGTGCTACGGATATCCCCTCCCCTAGCAGGGCTGGTACATCTCGAGGTGGGGGTGGGTCAATTCCCCCGATCCCTCCGACTCTTCATCATCCTGGGTGGCCAGACATGCCGACTGAGTTGACGAGTTGGCGATTTGGAACGCCTTACTAGGTCTTGTTGGAGCCTCCTCTTCCTGACCACAGATATGTCAGAGATCCTGATTCACTCCCGGTATGTTTTACAGCTTTGATTTATCAGTCAGATACTTGGACATTCATTCCCTCACTGATAGTCTTTGCATTTGTATCTGTAGCCTCCAGTTGAGTACGTGGACGAAGTGCTTGGGATGCTGGCCACATTCGAGGGCATGATCCTATGGAGGAGGCGTTGCCATTATGGGCGTCTGTATCTTCATCTTTCCTCAGATGATTTAGCATATTTCGATGACATATCGTTTTGAACATTCTCTCAGTATTGATAGGTCATGTAGAGCACATCCGACACACACCCCACTCGCATATTGTACTTGCATCTGCTTCATATTTGAACCGATGTATTGAACTCTTCATTTTTAGATGCCTCTCGATATGCACCCATGGCCGGGCCACCTGAGCCTTCTCAGAGGGGTCGAGGTGCTGGGCCATCTGGGCCCTTTCGAGGAGCTGGGCCATCCAGGCCTTCTCAGGGAGCAGGGCCATCTAGGCCTGTCCGAGGAGCTCGAGGATCGGGGTCGTCTCGCAGACGTAGGGCACATGTTATAAAGGCAGAGCCTGATGAGGATGAGGAAGAGGAGGTCGCAGATCGTGAGTCAGAGACATCTGCTGAGGAGGGGGGCTCCGGCATTGGTTCCGGGAGTGGAGGCGAGGGGATCCCGAGGATGTGACTCACCGGATGGTGATGATGGTGCAGAGGTTGTCCCGCGGAAGAGGATGAGGGGGCCCCCTCATTCCCGCTCACGAGGATATTGATGCTATTTCCTGCTTTATTTTACTTTTTGCTAGTAGTTTGTAGCACTTTGCATATTGTTAGGCAGTTTTATTTTCTGTAAAACTTGTACCTTTATTTTGTTGTAAAACATGATGGAATGAAACAGCTTTTGAAAAGGTGTTTGTATTTGAAACTCTTAGCATCGCATCGCATCATTTTGCACAAAAAAGGAATTGAAAATATGCCTTGTGTATTTACCGAGTCAGGTAATGAACCGACGCAACAAATTAAACAACTCGACTTACTAAGACATAACAGAATCTTGGCAAGTTTACAACTCGATAAGCAAAATACAACAATGTTAACGACTTGATAAACAAGACTTAACAAAATTGCGTAAACAAAAAGCAACAACTCAAAACACAAAATGCGACAGCTCGACAAAACTTACAACTCGATAAACAAAGCAACAACTCGATAAGCAAAATACAACAAAGCGTGCTTCGGACGGACAATCTGGATGATGGAACGCATCCGAAACTGAGAGAAATGGAGGCCTTCGACGTCCCCGATGCATAGAAATGCCTCAAACTTCCTTCCGGAGGGCAAAACAGGACCAATGCATGGCCGGCCACGTTTTGCATCCGAGGACTGAAGGGTAGCCGGCCTGCTAGAATAGATGGCCGGCCGGCCACCTTCCTTGCAACTTCTAGAATTGTGACACGTGTCCCCGAATAGTGTTTTACCCTCCTATAAAGCTCCAACTTTGGAACTCTTTCATTTCATCACTGCTTTGTACAAAAATGAAGGCATTTCTCGTAGAAAATCTCACATCTTGGATCTCTTCTTTAGATGGCTCGGAAAAGTTGAACTTCCGGGGTTTCGGCTTGAATGCACTATTCACGCTGGGCTGGACTCCACTGCACCTTCATTTCCTCTATGCCGCAGTGAGATTTTGGAACCCGGTGACGCACGTCTTCAACTTCGGAGGGCAAGAGATATGTCCCACTTTTGAAGATTTTCGAGTTTTAATAGAATCCGAGCGAGGTGAGGAAATCTTGCCCCAACTCAATTTTGGCTATGCCCAAACCTTAAGGCGGATGTGCGGACTCAACGCGCATGATGCTCGATCCCTGATTTGTAACGGAATGTTGGATATCCCGAGCCTGATTTATCGGTTCTCCGATGCTGGTGACCGCGGCGACCATCATTGGCAAGGCTTCCGGCAACACGCCCTCTGTTTATGCATGTTATCTCATTTTCTGTTTGCTTCGAGCTTTGGAGGATCCAGCGTCCGCCTGATTGAAGTGGCCCAAGGCTTGAAAGAAGGAAAGAGTTGCATCGCCATGACATTGGCTGAGACACTGATGGGCTTGGATGCTTTCTACTGTCGGGAGACAACTAGAGTTGCAGGGAGTCCACTACTGCTGCAGGTAATGTTTCCCACCCAAGCTCACATATGTATTTGCTCACATCACTCGGCCCTCAGACTCGATTTTTTTCTCACAAAACCCTTTTCTTATTTTTCTCTCATCGCACATCTCTCTATTCTTTATTCTCTCATTTTTCATCCCTCCCCAGATATGGTTGATGGATAAACTGCAAGTTGTGGACTCTTGCCCTGCTTACTCAGCCCGCGGCTACTTCTTCCGACAACGCCTAGTCGACGCCCTTGATGAGGGATGGTGGTTTGAATAAATGTGCAATTTGTCGGCAGATCGTGATTCGCGTTGCGGCGCCTTGGCTCAATCTCCCGAATGAGCTCTGAGATGTCTCTAAGTCGGGATTCGATTGATCGGCTTGACTTACTGCGTATTCTATTTCCCATTCCGTATTCTGCGCCAATTTGGTCATGATCAGACTTGCCCACCAGAGGGGATAGAGTATCCGGCTACATTCGGTTGCCGAGGCGCCAATAGCTCGGCAGCCGCAAAGATGGGGAAATAGAGAGCTCCTGGCCCCTGCTCCCACTTTTAGTTGTACTTTGTCTGACGAGTGCTGGGATTGGCTCAACGAAGAAGCACAGGTTGGGCCTAGGTTGGCATCAGAGGCTTCAACTAGCTCTGACAGGGGGGGCAGGGACACTTGACTTGACTATGCTCCGGATTTATTGCTTTACTAGTACTTTCAAGTTTTCATTATGAATGTAATAAAAAGCAACTTCAATTGTATGCAAGAGCAAGAGAACTCTGTTGTGAAATCAATGAAATTGAAGGTTGTGGTACTGAAAATTCTCTGCTTTGGTCCAAAACAAAGGTCTTAGTTGTAAAAAGATTAATTTTGAGCAAAGTCAACTTTTATTAAAACTTTTCAAAACTATTTTCGATATGGATCGAGGCTGGACACGCTGAGATCTCACATCGCCACGACCCAAACCGGCCTATGGGTTTAGCATCAGAATCGCCAAGAATCCGAGATTACAAGGCCTCTGAGCGATAAAAGCAGTCAAAGCAGTCTGAGGCTGGCGGAAATATCTGATAAATAACTAGTGTCCATTGAGCTGTGAAAATCTGTATGTCAAAAACATTTTTATGCATTCATACAGTTCAAAACAGTACACTCTATACAATCATATACAATCAAGACGGGATTGAATCCTCGATAATCAGGCAAGATATGCCTATACAAAAGTACAATCTGATGAGAGACCGATAGGGGACACAAAAACATCCCAAGCCATAACATGGCAACTCGGAACCTCGCAGTGAGGTGCATAGGCTGGCTTGACAAAACTGGGACCAATCCCACGCTCCTAGCTCCGGTCTGGTTGCTGAGAACCTATATGTATATATAAACAGTGAGCTAAAGCCCAGTGAATAACATACAGTGTAAAGAGGTTATGAATGAATGTCCTTGCGATAATGAAATCAATTCATTATACAAGATTTCAATCTTTCAAGATTTCATCAATCAAGATTTCAATCAATCACCATATGTGGTACATCCATTAGCCTATAAACAAGAGGTCCAGAAAGGACCGGCCTTAACAGAACCCAACAATAATGATGGCCATCAATCGGTAAATGTGTATGGTTCCACAAGGAAACCGACAGAGCTCAGAATAACGATAATAACAAGGGTGCTAAGGATGCCACAACAGTTGAAATACAGGACATACATTCATTCAATAAACAATATCAGTTCAATAAGCAGTTGATTCCAAGATTCAAAATATAACCATTTGAACATATCTTTACACAATCTGTTACTCATAGAGATTGGGCTAATAGCAGTTAGAGCGCGTCCCCGAGAGCCAACCCTAAACAGTTAACAAATAGAACACACACTAAGTTCACAGTCGGAAGGATATAATTTAAATCCCTAAATTTGCTCGGTGTGGTTCTACGTCTAAATCCTCATTAAGATGCCTTAAACTAGGCCTAAGAATGCCTAGGATGGGATGAGGATGCCAAAAATGTGCATAAATCGGTTTAAAATTTTGAAAAGCAGGGCCTCCGCCGGCGCAGAAGTTTCGCCGAGCGGACAAGCCAACAAAGGTCCCATTCGGCGAAACTTAACTTCGGCGGGATGATGCTGATGCAAGATCTTTGGATACGCGATTTCCCCGCTCGAGCGTGAAACTCTCCGCCGAGCGATCAGAAACAATGCGAAGAAATGCCGGAATGACTTCGCCGAGCGAACTTCCCGCCGGCGGACCTCAAAAATCTGGAAAACCCAGAACTGTGTTCTGAGTTCGAAACTCAAGTTTGGGATACCAAAATCGATCCTCTTGGGCCCATTTTCTGGAAAACTCTTTTAAACACATAGAATAACAAGTTTTAAAGCTCAATTTAAGAAATTAAAGCCCAAGGGTGTTTCAATTAAACTCAATTTCAAGAACACTTTCAAAACATGACATGCATGATCTTTAAACAATTTCAAGCTTCCAAACTAGCTCAAATGAGCTCCAATCTTTCAAAAGCAAGTTGAAAACATGGACTAATACATGAACATGAGCATGCATGTGACAATTAGCCAAGAATTCAACTTCAAAATCACCAATTCAAACATGCATGCAACAATGGAGGTCCAATTCAACAAATATGAACAATTCCATAACTTAGCTCTACCATGATGCATGAAACATGCAAGATTTAGCTCAATGATACAATTAGGGAGATGAATGATCTACCTTAGTCTTGTAGTTTAAGCCTAGAAGCTCAATTAGACAATCAACACTTCAATTCTTCAAGCAATTCTACAGGATGAGCTCAAATCTCCCTCAATACTCTCCTTCTCACTCTAATTCTCTTCTTGGTCGGTTGGGACTAAGGGAAATGGCTGATCAAGATGTTGTTCACATGCATTAAGGCTCAAAAATATTAAACAAATGGGTCCACTAAGGTGGCAAGATCGTAATTAAATCAAACTCTTCAATTAGTCAATATTTAATCTAATTTAATCGTTCCTAATCAATTTTCAGATAAATATATCATTAAATCACAAATATTCTACTGATCCTAAAACTTCAAACGGTTTCTAAATCGGCCGCCGATAAGGCCTTCAATTAGCAGTTTAAACACATAAACTCAAACAGATAATCATTCAATCAAACAGATAGAAATGCAATTCAATAGATAAACTTATTCAATTTTCGTTCAGTTCCATTCGATTTCAAAGATGGTTCATCCAGTTCACTTATCAGTCATTATCAGTTCAGTTTAGCAGTAATCAGTAGATAATTCCGTGGTTTAATCTGTCGATCTGAGGGTTATTCGATCATGAGATCATGACCTAGATCCTAGCAACTGGAAAGTTGCCCCTAGTTTGAATTGTACCGCAGCACTTCATTGCAACAGAAAGTTGCCCCTAGTCCGAATAGCACTGTACCGGAGATCACAATAAATGCTGGTGAATAGAGATGACTGAGATGATCAAATGGACAAAGTTGATCGGGGAAAAGATTATGGCTGAATTTCAGGATGAAGTTGCCTACATATCCCAAAGATGGGAATCAAGCCTTACGTAGTTCAGGCTAAGGTTCGCTCAGGTATTTTTTCTCTCCTTTTGTGCTCTAACTGTTGCCAAGGCCGCCCTTTGTGGGTTTTCAACCTTGCGAGCTCAGTTTTTATAATTTTAAATTTTCTATGCTCTGAATTTTGCCTAGGTCGCCCTTTCGGATTTTCGACCTAGCGAGCCTCTCAGGGGTAGTATTTCTTCAACTTGTCCATGTTGATTGGTTGGAAAAACTCCAAGCCATCTAGATCCATCAGAACCACAGTTCCACCTGACCAGATTGACTTGATAATTTAGGGACCAGTCCAATTGGGTCTGAACTTGCCCCTTGGGTCGTGGATGGGAGCTCGGTTGTCTTTGAGTACCAAATCTCCTTCTTTCAAATTCCTGGACTTAACCTTCTTGTTAAAAGCCCGGGCGATTCTTCGTTGATAATTTTGGACGTGGTACAGTGCTTTCAGCCTTCTTTCATCGAAAAGCATGAGTTCCTCAAATCTGCTTTGCTGCCAATCCGCTTCGGCTATCTGGCACTCAGCCAATACTCGTAATGATGGGACCTCAATCTCGATAGGCAGAACGGTCTCCATCCCATAAACCAATGAATACGGAGTCGCCCCAGTAGAAGTTCTGATTGAAGTCCAGTAGCCCCACAGAGCGAACGACAGCTTATCTAGCCAGTCCCGGTAGGTTTCCACCATCTTCTGTAGTATGCGCTTGATATTCTTGTTGGCGGCCTCAACTGCTCCATTAGTTTGCGGCCGGTAGGTAGATGACTTATGAAAAGCCACATTGTATTTCTCTAACAAATCAATCACCTCCTTCTTGAAGTGGAAACCATTGTCTAAAACGATTTCATTTGGGACCCCGTAGCGACAGATGATGTTGTTTCTGATGAATTTTGCTATATGCGAAGCCTTTAACACCGCATAAGATTGGGCCTCAACCCACTTTGTGAAATAATCTATCGCTACCAAGATGAACTCATACCCATTCGACCCCTTTGGCGTGACAGCTCCAATTACATCAATTCCCCAGACAGAAAACGGCCATGGTGAAGTCATGTTGTACAGCTTTGACGGCGGGATGTTCATGCGATTTGCATGAATCTGACATTTGTGACATCGCCGGACGAAACTAATACAATCCTCCTCCATGGTGGACCAGTAATAACCCTGTCTGAGAATCTTCCGTGCCAACATTACCCCATTCATGTGTGCACCACATTCTCCCCCGTGGATGGCTTCCATCAGACGCTTTGACTCTTCGGCATCAACGCACAGTTTATGCATTCCGAGATGACCCCGTTTATACAGTTTACCTCCGCAGATGATGAATTGAACTACCATTCTCCTGATTGCTCTCTTGTCTTTGGCATTTACCCCTGGCGGGTATGTTTCTTTCTCAAAGAAGTTCCAGATGTCGTAATACCAGGGGTGTTCGTCCTGAACTTCATCTATGGTTGCAATTGACTCATAGGCAGGTGCAAATTTCTGGTCAATAATGATAGGACGCATTCGGACTCCACACGGGATGTCTATCATAGATGATAGAGTTGCTAAAGCATCTGCGAACCTGTTGTTCTCTCTTAGTAGATGAGTAAAACTTAGCTTCTCAAACCGAGGAATCAGCAAATCCAAGGTCTGGTGATATATCATCATCTTTTCCTCTTTCACTTTCCAGTCTTCTTTAGCTTGAGACACAACAAGGTTCGAATCCCCAATGACGTCCAACCGCTGCCCTAGTTCCGTGGTCGCTTCTAGACCGCAATACACGCCAGATTCTCGCTTCATTGTTCGAGACTTTGAATCGGAGTTTGAAGGCTAAAGGGACACGGGAATCATCGGGTGCTATCAGCAACACTCCTATCCCATACCCATGTTGATTTGACGCTCTGTCAAAGTACATCGTCCAAGTTTCATCGTCGATATGCAGAATTGATTCATCCGGGAACAGGTACTCAACTGTTTCATCCCCCTCAACCGGGTGGTCGGCAAGGAACTCTGCCACTGCTCTTCCTTTCACTGACTTGCGTGTCACGTATGTGAGATCAAATTCGGAGAGCAACAGCAACCAGCGAGCTAGCCTACCCGTAAGCGCTAGTTTCTCGAAGAGATATTTGATGGGATCAAGTCGTGAAACCAACATTACAGAGTGAGCTAACAGGTAGTGCCGCAGCTTCCTGCTAGCCCATACCAGAGCTAAGCAAGCTTTTTCCAGCGGCGTATATCGAGTCTCATACTCCAGCATCTTCTTGCTCAAATAATAGATGGCTTTCTCCACCTTATCTTCCGATTCTTGTGCAAGCATGCAGCCCATTGTAGTTTCAGTTACTGACAGATACAAAATCAACGGTTTCCCCGGTTCTGGTGGCGATAAAACGGGTGGGTTCTGTAGATATTCTTTGATCTGTTCAAATGCAGCTTGACATCGGCCGTCCCATTGGAACTTCTTCCCTTTCTTGAGGAGACCAAAAAGTGGTTCACAAGTCAAGGTTAATTTTGAAATAAACCGTCTTATGAATTGCACTTTACCCAGAAAGCCTCGCACCTCCTTTTCAGTCCTTGGTGGTGGCATTTCTAGGATGGCTTTGATTTTGGAAGGATCGACCTCGATGCCTCTTTGTGTAATCAGAAACCCCAGCATTTTTCCCGCTGTAACACCAAATGTACATTTCTGAGGGTTTAGCCGCAACCTGAATTCCCTGATCCTTTGGAAAAACTTGTACAAGGCGGTGTAGTGGCCATCTCTTTTCTTGGACTTGACAATCATGTCGTCCACATACACCTCAACCTCTTTATGGATCATATCATGTAGTATTGTGGTCGCGGCCCGTTGATAAGTAGCTCCAGCGTTCTTCAACCCAAACGGCATTACCCGGTAGCAGTATGTCCCCCACGGGGTGGTGAATGCAGTCTTTTCCCTATCTTTTGGTGCCATCACTATCTGGTTGTATCCTGAGAAGCCATTCATGAATGAGAGCAATGCATGCCCTGCTGTGAAGTCTACCAACTCATCGATGTGCGGTAGGGGAAAGTCGTCATTCGGACTAGCTCTGTTCAAATCCCTGAAGTCTACACACACCCGGATCCTGCCATCTTTCTTCGGCACCGGAACAATGTTGGCCAACCAAGTCGGATATTCAGATACCAGCAGGAAGCCTGCGTCGATTTGCTTGGTGACCTCTTCCTTAATCTTAAGAGCCCAATCCGGGCGGATTCTTGAAGTTTACAGTCGCTGGCCCGGGTCAAGGGGGATCCGATGCTGTACAATCTCAGGATCGATTCCAGGCATGTCTTCGTAGGACCACGCGAAAACATCTTTGAAATCTTTTAATAAAGCGACTAAGCGCTCGCGTTCCTCTGAAGACAACGTGGACCCGATCTGGACCAACCGCGGGTCCTCCTCAGTACCAATGTTCACGGTAATGATTTCATCCATTAATGGTTTAACAAATCTCTCTTGCTCTTGCTCAATTAAACATTGTAAAACCGGAGGAACTTCGTCCTCGTCGTTTTCATCAAAGTTTTGAAAGTCTGAATTAATGCAATAAATCAAAGGCACAGAAAAGTACTCGGAAACCACAGATAGTTCATTCTCATTAGGCACATCCAAATCGTCCGATTCATTGGTTACAACAGACTCAAATGAAAAGGAAAAAGACGACCTAGACAGGACTGTGGCATCCGGGTTAGCTTCCCCAAGAGTACCAGACTTCGGAGCTGGAACTGATTCGACTCACAGACTCGGTGGAATCAGATTCCACTCATTACTGACCAGTTCTTTGGACAAAAATCCCTCCTCGTACTGCCAAGTGAGAGAGGGTGCGATTGATGCATCCAAGATAGTTGCTGGTAGGCCCACAGCCGTTCCATCCCCAATCATGGAAACCACGAAGTTATCCCCCAAGCACTCTTGGTCGATCGGAGGATCAGAGAGGAGACATGCCAGTGCTACCCCCATTTCCAATTCTGTGCCCTCAAGATCCACTGCTTTATTCTGGTCAACCTCAGCTGTTGGGTTCGTCTGCTCTGTGGCAACATCATTCCCGGGGAGTTGCAGGTCGAAGAAGATTTCGAAACCTGGTACGCCCTTTCTCTCCGCGTTTAACCATGGTTCTGGGAAGCCGCAAAATGGAAAGTCTTCCCCCTTCCGGACAAAGCGTCCGTTCAGGGTACCCTGAATGGGCCTGTGTATTAATTCAAAAGGCTTCCCAGCCTGCTTCGCTCTGGCTCTACCGGCCATTTCCTTTCCTTTCCTCACCCAGTCCTCTTTGGTGGGCAGATAACCCAGTCCAAAGGTATGCGGGTTGTGTGGCACTTCGATCAACGCAGCGACTCCTTTCCTGCCACTCTTTCCTAATTCCATCCCGGGAATATGTTGTAGCTTGTTCATGAGTTAGACGGATTGAGCACTGACATACACACCTTCATTCACAGCTAAAATATTTTGCACTACCTGGGCCTCTGCCAAAGTGAACCCTGACAAGAACACATCCTCCGTGCCGTGCTCGATCTCCAAAACTGGTGTAGACACTTCCGGTGGCGGATGGATGGATGAGTTTCCGAAAACAATAGCTACCCCTTTCCCGTGAGGGTATTTCAACATCTGGTGTAGAGTGAAAGAGACTGCCTTTACTTGGTGCAACCACGGCCGCCCCAAGAGCAAGTTAAAGGTTGCGGGAACGTCCAAGACATGAAATTCAATATTGTGTTGTCCTGGACCAACCTGGGTCTGAGCCTTGACAGTCCCCATCACTTCCCTGCTGGTATTATCATAAGCTTTGATCACCTGAGTGGTTGGTATAAAGTCCGCGGGTTTCAACCCGATTGCATATGCTGTTCTGGCTGGGCAGACATTGATAGCAAACCCGGTATCAACTAGTACCACCGGTATCCACTTATCTCTACATTCCACAGAGATGTAGAGGGGTTTGTTATGATTCACGCCCTCAGGCGGCAGTTCTTTATCTGAGAAGGTTAATGCCGGGGAACCTCCTCCCGGAAAAACCAGCCCAACCAGCTGCTCTGGTGTAATATCGATGGAGAGTTTGGCCTTGTCCATAGCAGATAGGACAGCCTGTCTGTGTACCCTTGACGCCATAAGCAGTCCCCAGATGGAGATGTCTGCTTGTATCTTCTTTAACTGTCTCAGTACAGCTTCTTCTTCAATTTGCTTCTCTCTCTGTTTCTCAACTTCTTTATCTTTTCCAGAAGTCTCGGGTTGGTCTAGGTGTGGGGGCTTGAAGTACCGCCCGTTCCTGGTCATGTGGTCCACCTCATCGAGGTACCAAGTATCATCTGGTTGAGCGCCTGCCCAATCTTCATCTGTGTGGGCAAGACATAAGTCGTCGTCTTCCCACCACATCCTATTAGCATTCAACAGACACCTATCTGGTTCTGGCAAATTTGTACTCTCGGTACTTTTATCCCATATGCTCATAGCATATCCTACTCTCGTGTTCGCAGCACTTTCAATCCCTTCATGATTCTTGGCTTTCCGGATTCTCTCAGAATCCCACTTCTTCTCTTGCTCCTCCTGCTTTAGTACGGTTTGTTGCTCAGTTTTCACAATATCTTGGTCACGAGCGAAATTCTTTGTACCGGCGTTCTCCGGCAATCCATTCTGACTCTCGGCCCTTCCGACCATCATTGATACCCTTGCTCCTGCCGGGCCTTGCTCTGGCTGAAGTTCCACGACATCTGGCTGATCATCTAACCATCCGGTAATCTCTGCCGACTCCCCATATTCAAACCAGTTGATTGTTGCATCCCCTGATTCTTGGTCGTTGAAGAACTGGAGGTTGGCAAAGTCTCCTTCCACTGTTGTCAGATCATCTGCCCCTTGTTCAAGTCTGTCCCCCACACTCAGCTTAGACTAGCCCACTGATAGGATGTATCCGCTCGGATCATAGGCTTTTCTAGCCAGATTCCCAAACTGTTCCATCCCAGACTCAATAATTCTTTCTTCCTCTGAAACCTGCCCCATTCCATCTTCGGTGGTCACCACTTTTGGCTTTGATTGGGTTGTGAAGGCGTCCAACATGCACAAGTCAGTGCAGTCAGGAAGGATCACCTCCGGCTTGGGTGGGTGAGAGGGAGTGATATAGATACTAGGATCGTATAACACGACCCCAGTTTGGATGAAATTGACTCTTTTGGGTGGTGGATCTTGGTTATATGTGGGGAGTGGGTTGGTTGTGACGTTGGATCTTTCGGGAGGTAGAATAATATTTTTGTCAACGAGGTCCTGAATCTCGTAACGCAGTATCATGGCCATCTTTGCTGGTGGTATGCTGCAGATTTTGGCCGGGAAGGGGGGAGTGGATTTGGTAATGGCCTCGGCTCTAGGGGTTTCAGATGCCCCTTTTTGATTAGAACTCCGAGAGCCTTGGACAAAGGCATGTATAGTGGAGTGAAGGTTCTTTGGCCTCTGGACTGATATCTCGGGGCTTGGGTACTGCTCCCGGATGTATTGGAAAATGGTGTGGCCGCTGTGGGCCTTGGATGGAGAGGGGGAGTGGTGGTGACCATACCGACTTCCGAAGTCCTTGTGTTTGCAACGCCACTCGAGCTTGCGTTGTTATTGCGATTGAATGTCCTTCGGGGCTGCTCTCGGTCCTGATCGATCAAACCTTGCTTCATCGCATCCTCGATCTGTACCCCCATCTCGTGTAAATCTGAGAAGGTGGGAAAGGGGAGTACGATCATCTTTTGCATGAGTTTCGGTTGGAGATTGCGCACAATCATCCGGATTTGATCTTTGTCTGTAGGCCTCAAGGTCATCATCGACGCCTTTGCCCTCCATCTAGTTACAAAATCGGAGAAAGATTCCTTGGGTTCCTGCCTCGTTGTTTCGAGATCACGTGTTGTAATCTCGATCTGTGTATTGTACGAGTACTGTGCAACGAAAGCCTCAGCCATCTCATCCCAGCTTCTTTTCACGTCATCTTCTAACTTCGCGTACCAAATGGCTGCCACACCCGACAAAGTTCGGCCAAACAAGGAAAGCTTTTGTGGTCGGGTTAGGCCCATTGGCCTCAGAATGTCTGAAAATAGCCGGAGATGGACCATAGGATCCCCGGACCCATCAAAACGGTCAATCTATGGCATCTTGAATCTGTCTGGCAGTGTTACGGCTATATCGGTGTACCCATCCTCAATGTCTGGGATGGCCTTCACCCCCTGCGATTTCTTGAAAAGCTTTTCCAACTTACTCAATTTTAGAGCTGTATGATCTACCTCGAACTCGAATGGAGAGTCCGGGTGGTTGGGTGTAAAATTCTTGGGCGATTCTTGGCGAAGCGGCGAGCTACCGTTGGAAGGTTCGTGTCCTCTTGAGTATTCTGGACATTGGGTAGGATATTCTGGGTGTTCGGGAGGGTATTCTGAGGATTTGGCAGGGTATTCTGACCAGTAGGTGCCTGCTCGGGTAGTGGAGCCGCTGGTGGAGGAGGAGCCTGATGTGAAGCAGACGATTCGCATTCATTGCAACCTAGTGATCATTTCGGCTTTCTTTGGGCCATGATCATGCTTGTTGTTTGGAAAATTCCGCTTGGCGGATGGCATCCTCTTGCATCTGTTTCATGCTCTCGTGCATTTAGCGCATCATCGCATCCATCCCTGATGTATTCTGCTGTTCCATCTGAATGACCGGTGAATGTATCTCTATGGCAGACACAGAAATCTCAACTCGATCTTCTTGTCAAAGTAGCCCTATGTCCGGTAATCCTGTTCGACATAATCGCGCCTCGGCCTTCTTCCGATAATCGGGGTAGAGAGTGGAACATTGGATGTCCGTCAACCAGATCCTCGGATCGATTGAGTCGGCGACCTCGTGTCCAAAGTGCTTGGGGAGTATCTACTGGTTTGGAAGCAATCGTGCTAAAAAGCGTCTAGCAAAAGATAATAAAGCGAAAGGAAATAAATAACTTGAAAAACAGGCGATATAACTTAAATTAAATACACACAACACACGATCGGCATACAACACGCAGTTGATAGGTGAAAATACATCCTCAATCATGATCATTGTTCTGTATCCTTTGTTCCTAAATCAATCCGATATCCGCAGACAACCGATTCTCGAATCTTGTCGATGCCCGCAGTTCGATGCCCAAACTGATAGACTAATACATGTATTCCCTGTAGAGACACACTCTAACAAGCATATAGCAGATAAGTGAGAGCCAAAACACCCCTATGTTGGGGTAGGGTTTCCCTGTCCTATTTTGTCAGGAACTAGGGTTTCACTACGCACGCAGCGGTTTCAAACAACCTATAAACGGGTAAGCAACCTGTCCTAGTTTGGAATGGTCACTATGGATCCGAATATGCACTAGGTCGAATGGTAAAAAAAGGTACCCCGGTAAAACCGGGGTTTGTGTTCCCATGCTGTTAGAGCCCAGAACCGATCAGCCTTATGGACATGACTTGACAAGACAAGCCTCCGGCAAATCGTTCGGGAATGGCATATGGCAAACACGGTGTCCTAGGGGCACCAATGCAAATGCAATGCAAAGAAACACACAAGTGTTAGTCAAAACCAGATATCATGAGTTCGAGTCAAGTTCTCTAAATCCCCAGCAGAGTCGCCAGAAACTGTAGACGTCCCCGAATGCATCCCGGGCGAGGAGTGCGAGTCCTCCCCGTTCTGGTTCGATATCGGGTCTACTACAACTCAAGGACTCAAATGTCACGGTTCTTAATCTTAAACCAAAGAGTCCAAATCCGGCAAATCGATTTTGAAAACAGATTTTTGAAAGAAGTGCCAAACATGGACTGCTTTGCCAGATACAGAGTCGCCACCTAAATGTTTTTTATGGGAAATTTAGGAAACCCTGACTCGGTGCCAAAAGGCCATGTGTCCGTCATCAC
Organism: Camellia lanceoleosa; assembly: GCA_025200525.1. Lineage (NCBI taxonomy): Eukaryota > Viridiplantae > Streptophyta > Magnoliopsida > Ericales > Theaceae > Camellia > Camellia lanceoleosa. Next base: position 208,583,256 of record CM045758.1, read on the forward strand.
CAAAGTTGCCTCGGCTCGGGAACTTGGGTACAATTGGAGAAGGTCACTTCGTGAGCACCCCCGCTCGCCCGGTCAAAGACCGGCCTCTACTAATCATGATATCTGTTTTTGAAAACATTGTATGTTCTTATTCTGGTTATTAGCCTAGGTTACTATGTGATGCGCACAGCATACAAGTATAGACTGAGTCGCCTGAACTGGAACTAAACATTTCATGTTTGTTTGTTTGAAAATGGTTTGATGGTGCTACCCGCAGGTAGGCTAAGACGTGGATTTGCCACCCTCGGGTGGGCTTAGAAAACATGATTTTGCCACTATCTAGTGGGCTTAAAACAAACATTTGATGAATTGTCCAATCCAAGTAACTTAACCTCCACCCACAGGCATCCAAGACAGTTATATCACATAAGCACATAGCCTCATGGTAAGCATGCTATTCATGGCAACACTCACACGCATGCAAAGATACTAAAGCATAAAACTCACCGAGTACTCCACGCCAAAATAGAAGCTCGTTAGAAATCATGCATGATCCTAAATATACTGTAATGCCTAATGCGACTGTAACAACCCTCATACTAATTACCGATAACCACTGAGTCATGTACTGATTACCGTTAAACCGGACTGATAATGACTGATAACTGAATTAACTGAAGTACTGAATGGATTGATTGAGATCGAACTGAAATTGAATAAGTTTATCTGTTATATTGCATTTCTATCTGTTTAATGATTTAATTATCTGTTTGCATTTATGTGTTTGAACTTCTAATTGAAGGCCTTACCGGCGGCCGAACGAAGAACCGTTTAGTATTTTGTAATCAGTGTAATTTTTATGATTTTATGGTATATTTATCTGAAAATTGATTAGGAATGATTAAATTAGATTAAATATTGATATATTGCAAACTTAGGCTTATTTACACCCTTGCCACCTATAGTGGACCTTTGTTTAATATTAGTTGAGCCTTATTACATGTTGATCAAAGCTTTCCTCAGCCATTTCCTTGCCTCCACCGAATTTAGAGTGAGAAGAGAGTAAGAGAGAGAGGAATTGAGAGAGTAGTTCATCTTGTGGATTTTTGCTTGAATTTTGAAGAATTGAAGTGTTGATTGTCTAATTGAGCTTCTAGGCTTAAACTACAAGACTAAGGTAGATCATTCATCTCTCTAATTGTATCATTGAGCTAAATCTTGCGTGTTTCATGTATCATTGTAGAGCTAAGTTATGAAATTGTTATATATGTTGAATTGAAGCCTAGTTGTTGCATGCATGTTGAATTTAGTGAGTTTGGAGTTGGTTTCATGGTCAAATGTCACATGCATGTTTATAATCATGTTTCAATCCATGTTTTCATCTTGTTTTGAAAAGATTGAGCTCTTTGGAGCAAGAGTTGAAGCTTTGAAATGGTTTAAAACTCATGCATGCCATGTTTGCATGTTGTTCTTGAAAACTAGTTTGAAATTGGATTTAATTGAAACACCCTTGGGCCTTGATTTCTTAAATTGAGCTTTAAAACTTATTATTCTATGTGTTTGAAAGAGTTTTCCAGAAAATGGGCCCAAGAGGATCGAGTTTGGAGCATCAAAACTTGGTTTGGAACTTGGAGGTTGAATCTGGATTTTCAGATTCGCCGTCCTTCGGCGAGGAATGCATGCTCAAAGATTTTCTTGGTGTTTTGATTCGCTCGGCGGAGTTTCACGCCGAGCGAAATCAGCGCATCCAAGATACTTTGCATTGTCCATCAGTCCGCTCGAGCGGGTAAGTTGGCCTTTCGGCGGGCCCTTTGTTTTGCATGCAGCTCGGCGGGGAACTGCTTCGGCGGGGACCTGTTTCATTGAAATTCTGGCGGATTTACATGCACATTTTGCATCCTCATCCCATCCTAGGCATTCTTAGGCCTAGTTTAAGGCATCTTAATGAGGATTTAGACATAGAACCACACCGAGGAAATTTAGGGATTTAAATTATATCCTTCCCATCGTGAACTTAGTGTGTGTTCTATTTGTTAAGCTGCTTAGGGTTGGCTCTCGGGGGCCAGCGCTCTAGGCTGCTATTAGCCCAATCTCTGTGAGTAACAATTGTGTAAAGATATGTTCAAAATGGTTATCTTTTGAATCTTGAATCAATTGTTTATTGAACCGATATTGTTCTTGAATGAATGTATGTCTGTATTACAGGCGTATTGTGGCATCCTTAGCATTGGTATTCTTATTCTGAGCTCTGTCGGTTTCCTTCGGAACCATCTTGTTCTTGATTGATGATCATCATTCTTGTTGGAGTCTGTTAAGACCCGGTCCTTTGGACCCTCTTGTTTATAGGCTAATGGATGTACCACATATGGTGATTGGTGAAATACTGAAAGACTGAAATACTGTTTAATGAACTGATTTCATTACTGTAAGGACATTCATTCATAACCTCTTTACGCTGTATGTTATTCACTGGGCTTTAGCTCACTGTTTATATATATATGTAGATTCTTAGCAGCCAGACCGGAGCTAGGAGCGTGGGATTGGTCCCCAATTTTGTCAAGCCAGCCTATGTGCCTCATTGTGAGGTTCCGAGTTGCCATGCTATGGCTTGGGGTGTTTTTGTGTCCCCTATCGGCCTCCTTACTGTTTTGTACCTTTGTGTAGGTTATCTCTTGTTATCTTTGTCTTGTTATCTGGGATTTGATCCTGTCTTGTTGATTGTAAATGATCGTATAGGCGCATATAGATTACCTTTGTTTGAACTGTATGAATGCATAAAAATGTTTTTGGCATACTGATTTACAGCTCAATGGACACTAGTTATTCTTGTATTGGCTTCCGCCAGACTACTTTTTTCTTGTATTCTTGTTCGTGAGCCTTGTAATCTCGGATTACTAGCCGATTCTGATACTAAACCCATAGGTAGGGTTTGGGTCGTGGCAATGACACATGCAAAGATGCAAACTATAGCAGTTCATTTGTCTAAACATGGCATGTGAAATGCTACGACTATCACGTATTCAATTTGGAATTTGAAATACAAATGCGGTTTGTATGATCTGTAGAGTCTTGCAAAAGCAGATGAATGATGCAAACATCTTTGTCATCTTGTATGCTAATTGAAATATGCCCTATATCTAACTATAAATGGCGAGTAAATAAAAGGGAAGAAAGACGTGGGGTTGGAAGACATACATCACACTCACCCACACTTATTACAATTATGCCCTCACACGAGGTCCGAATAAATAATACAAATCAAATAAAAGAATAATACATTCAAAATAAAAGAATAATACATCAATAAATATCTGATTCCTAATTAATTAACATGATTAACTAAGAAAAAGCGTAATCGGCATGCAAGCCGAAATTGCCTCGATCGATGAATGATATATCTTTGAAACGCTTTATGCGAAATCCACTGGGATGCCCCAATTAGCCTCTGTTTGCACATTTCCTCAAAATGCGTGCCAGACTCCGAAAAGTTGTTGATTCTTTATTTTGCTGTAACAGAGAGCAAGAAAGGGGCATAGCAATGTATTTCACAAATATATGCATGCCTCGATCCTCGTGCCACCAATCACGCATCTCGATGCATGATGGCCGAGGAATCGGATTGCACAACTCAATATAGGATGAATGCATATGAATGCTACAACAAAACCTAACTCCATCATGGATAATCCGGAGTGTCGGTGACTTGGGAATTGAGACCCGTTTCGTCACTCGGAGTGCGGAACGTACCTCGTTTTCCGTGCCCGGGCTAATTCCTATCCCGAACACAATGCAATATGCATGATATGTATGAAATGCAATTAAGATACAATCCTAACATACACAATGCTATGAAAATGAGATGTCTCGGAATGCGTGCACACGGGCATACAAACCGAGGAAATGATCCTAAGGCATAAAATGGCATACGCAATGCAATTGGGCTTACACTAACATGAGTGGACCTCAGCCACACTCACATAAGAGGCCGAGAGATGAAAAAAAGAGATGTCTCGAAATGCGTGTACGCGGGCACGCAAACTGAGACAATGGCATACACGATACAATGAGACTAAAATAGGATACAGAATGCAAAATGGACTTATACTAACAGGAGTGAGCCTCAGCCACACTCACATAAGAGGCCGATGGATGAAAATGAAGTGCCTCGAAATGCGTGCACACGGGCACGCAAACCGAGGCAATGACATACGGAATGCAATGACATAGAAAATGATATGCAAACATGCCAATGGAATTTCAGCACTGAAATATAGGGGAAAACAGCCCCGAAAGATGGCGAAATGACACCAAATGCAAGGAATGGTCCCGAAACATGAATTTTGGCACCCGAAATGACCTATAGCTACACCAAACATGCATAACTGATACATGACATGAAAAGGAAGAAGCAAGGCAACCCCAAAACTAGAATTTTTCCAGTTCAAAACAAACCACAAAGCAATATACAAGCATGGAAAAATTCCTACGTAAGAAATAGGCCACAAGGAGGGTAATGAAACAAGTGATATATACAAAATCCAAAAATAAAAATATCTTTCTACAACACTGAAGAGGGACCAAAAATATGCACATTTACAGTTTATGAAAACCCCCAAATCAGTATGCAAACATGCTAAAAATGCCATGCAAGAACTAGGATAACAAAAGGCTATAACATGAGGTACACCAAACATTCAACAAACCAGCAAAGACCCTTCATGAAATATAACCAGGGGGTCAAAATATGACCATTTCTAGTTCTGATTATGGCCGAAAACAGAAGCTAGATAAGCCTAAAAAGGCATGCAAAAATGGGGGCCAAAGAGGGGTATAATGGTAGGTACAACATGGAGGCCCAAAAAAAGGTTGATCCCTTCTACAATGTTGTACAGGGACACAAAATAAGCTTACTCACAGTTCATGACATGCTCCAAAACAATTTACATATAGGTCAAAAAAATCATGCAAATTTACGTTAAATAGGAGAGATTATGAAGCAAGTGCAAGATAGGGGACCCAAACAGGATTGAGCCCTTCTTCAATGTTGAAGAGAGGCTCAAAATAGACCCTCTTACAGTTTACATTATGCTCGAAAACAGATCATACATAGGCCAAATATTCAATGCAAAATAATGGCATATAAGAGGATATTGAAACAAGTGCAAGGTGGTGATCTCAAATAGGGTTGAACCCTTCAACAAACATGTAGAATAGCTCAAAATAGACCTAATTTCAGTTAGGGTAGGAGCTCAAAACAATAAGCAAATAGGCTAAGAAATTGGTGCAAAAATGGGCTACAAAAGGGGGAAAGTCTACTTACCCTTGAAGACCAATACTTTGACTACTTCTTGGACCAAATTTGATGACTCTAAGCTGCTGGAATACCTCCCTTTGCTGCTGGAATGGAGTGGTGATGGTAGAGCTTGAAGATGATGAAGAAATGGAGCCTAAACTTGAAGGAAATGGAATTATATGTATGTATATGCTCAAACCAATTCTTGTAACCCTTTCTCTAGAGTTGGGAGGCCCTCTATATGGACAAGAGAGGGAGAGGAGAGTCAAGGAAAAAGTGGAGGGAAATGAGCCCTTATTTCCCTCCACCAGGGTCCCCCGGATAGAGATATTTTTGGGGGAAAACAGCTATACAGCTGTAAAGTGCACATTGAGGAGATCATGACTGGCTAGGTATTTTTGTGGAAGGTGGCCGGCCGGCCACCTCCCATGGCCGGCCGGCCAAGGGGTAAAAATGAAAAGTTGATTTTCTGGCCGGCCACCACATATTGGTGGCCTCCCATGTGTCCTCAATAAGACCCTATGGTTGGAAATTGGCAACTATGAAACAGGAGAGACAACAAGCCACTTTAAAGAGGGGTTCAAAAGGGTCAATTTGAGTTACTGGCCGGCCATGTGATATTAGGGTCCTCCCCATGTGTGTACAACACAATTATGTGGTTTGGGCTTGAAGAAAATGCTCCTAGGGTGGTCAACATTGGCTCGGAAGTGAGAAAAACGGGCGTCGGAGGGCGCCAGAGGGGCATAACTGGTTGCTGAGACAATTGCTGGCCTCCCACCCTTCAGTGACCTTCCTGGTGATAAAACAGAGGTACCTGCCAAAAATGAACAAAAACCGATGCAAAACGAATGCTCGGGGGCCAAAACACACAGTTCGGGGTCCCGAAAATAAGCCATTGAGCACCGAAAGTGGCATTCGGCCACGAAGTGGGTCTCTCAGACCCCAGTGTCCCTCAAAGGGGAGTAAATAAGATGCATGCCAAAAACCGGAGGAATCGGAGATGGTTAGACGGTCCCGAACCGAGGCATATGGCCTGACGGCTCCGAAAATCGGGAATCGGGCTCCGAAATGGGCAAAATGGCCTACGGCCATGAAATGTAGCCCACGGCCACTGAGAGATGGTCTACGGGACCTCTCCCTCCCTTCAGGAAAAGAAACAGAAAAAATCGAGTCTGGTTCGCAAACCGAGGCAAGGCACAGAAGAGGGTTCGGAAGTCCGGAGGCAGGGCTCACGGCTGCGACTCTGAGACTTCTGAATGAGCACAATATACAACATCACCGAGCGCTCCATTGGTGACGTCTGAGTCTTAAGGTCGGTCAAAAATGGGGTGTCTATAGGTGCCACCGTAGAAGGCCGAAGAGATGGGTGGTTCGGGTCGATGATTGTTGCTCCTCTCTCCGATTCAATTTGCAATCTGAAATGAGGAGGGAGAGAGAGAGAGAGAGAGAGAGTTATCAGTAAGAAAAAAAGAAGAAGAAGAAAAGAAGAAGGAAAAAAAAAAAAAAAAAAAAACCCCTCCAAAATGACGTTGTTTTGGAGGGCGATAGGAATGGGCTGCAGGGGAGTACCACGGAGGATCCAAATTCAACTAATTGCATACCAAGAGAAAAATTATAAAAAAGATATACGTTTTATTTTTATTACGTAAAATATTTAATAATTAGGGATAGGCACCGTGAACAATTTTTGTTTGATACCACACATGTTACGAAATTCAATTATAAATCAATTTAAAATGAGAATATCACTCTAATTTAAAACTTCACATAAAACAGGAACAAAAGATATAAAGAAAATTGAAATAAATAACTAATAAATTTCAATTTTTTTATTTCCTAACAAATTTATCATAAATGTAGGCTTCCTACCTCATTCACATAATTGGGGTGATGCCTTCAAGAGTTCCCACCTCATTCTCTAACATATTTTCAAAATCAGCCTTGTTTAAGAAATAGTTTAAATCAATCTAATAAAACATCAAATATCAATATGAATAGTTCAAATCTTCCAAACTTTTTCACAGTTTCAACTAACTACTTATAAATAAATAAAATAAATCTAACCCAAGTTACTTTAAAGACTAACCTTATTGTTAATACCAAAATATCATGAATGGTGCAACAAATCCAAGCTAATTTCATAACCAACTGTGTTGGAAAGTCAGAGGTCCTAAAGTCAAGTATGAATTCAGAAACAAACCACGAAAATTCATAACCATGATAGGGGAGGAGGGAGAACTAAAGTCAAGTATATAAAAATTAAGAGGCAATAATACTATAACATCCTCCTTCAACCAACTAATAAATTATTCATGCACAATAGATACTAAATTTTCACAAAAATCCATGTCAAGCATATGTAATTTCCACCAAAATATGCAAAGATACTAAATTTAGTGAATTTTCAAGGGCATTTTACTGTCCACACTCAATAACCATCCATAAGGTCCAATCTTTTACATTGATAAGAGACTTTAAAAAAATATTAGAAATTCAATGAAGTACATATTAGTAGGAAGCTTTACAAAAGTGGTTAACATCAAGGATATACTTTACAAAATATTTGTCAACTTTACAAAAGTACTTCGTGGCCTCTAAAGCGCTTAGACACCTTCAAACTTGTTCTCCATCACATTCTGAAATGTCCATGTATCAACTTCTGTGTACTTATCCAGTGAGGAGCATGCACAACAATTTAATATTTAAAAAACAATAACATTAGCATATTGAAACAATATGAAAAATAGATATTGAAACAATATGGACCAAGGATACCTTATTACAATTTCATCAGAGCAATGTAGTCTTATTTATCCTCTTGAGGTCTATAGCTTTTTCAATCCAATCCTACAAAAGTTTGACTTGATCATAATTTAAACACAATTTTAACTAAAATACACTTTCAATTTATTTCCTTCTTTCATCATTTGTTTTCTTTTTTAAACTTTAGTTACTTCCCTCTTCTATTTGGAAAATTTTATATATCTTTGTAAAAGATCCTTTATAATTTTTTAAGGATGCATAATTTAGTTTGAAAATCATTAAAAGCACCATGCCCATCTTTACAAACTTTATAGTAAAAAAGAAAATTACAGAGAGATTATGCATGCTCCAAATATCACATTCCCCCCATGATTTTCTTTACACATGTTCCAAAACAAACTTGAAAAGAACCATACCATTTGTGTATTTTTTATTCCCTTTCTTAAGTAGTTTTCCTTTCCTTTTCCTTTAAACTTCTCATTTTCCTTCGCCTTTGCTTTGCCTTTGCCTTTAAAAAAATAAGCAAAAATTATTAAGAAAAAAATATGAGAAGCAAATAAATTTGATTAGTGGGCTTACCTCACGAACACAGGGGACATTGAAGTCCCGTTCATTATGGATCACAACACTGACATTTTCTGTTTTGAAGAAACTAAACCTGTATATATATAGAAATGCATTTGAAAGGTCAAAGAAAAATTATATTAAGGAATGAAGATTAAATTAAAAATGAGTGTAAAGATCTAATATTACTATTTCCTCTAACATATCATTCACTTGTAAAAAATAATACAAAAACATTTGATTATGAGAAAAATTATAAATAATAAGTAAGAAATTAAGTCTCGATTCATAAACTATCAAGTAAACATACATAACCAAAAATATGAATATTGTCTATGATATGAACTAAAATGAACTCCAAGGATGTTGAAGAGGTTGAAACACCAGAAACCTATAGTGAAGAAATAACTCATTTAATAGTGCTATAAATAAATTGGGTTTAAATATCAATGGGTTATACAATGACTATTTGATTACTTAATTGTGTTATAATTTAAGTACAATAGGCTATTTCTTTCTCACTATAATTCTAATTTTTAACAATCAAATAAAAACAAAAGATCATAGAACATTACTTTGCAAAATAACCCAAATCATTTATTAGAGCACTAATCATATTTGAAACACTTCAATCTCATTGATACTTTATTTGATTCACTGGAATGAGGTAAATGATAATTCCCATTGCAATGAATTTTTCATTATTCTTTTTAGTCAACCAAATACGAGAAGTCCAAGGAATCTTTGCACTTTATTACAATGAACCAAAAACTACCTTAGAGTTTCACGCGACATTTTATTCCAGAAGATTAAAACATAGAGGAAAGGAAAATAAGGGAAGAAACTCAATCAAACTGCCAAATAAATAGTATGAAAGTAAACAACCTTTTCCCTTCCTCTAATCAATCATTAATTTGAAGGCACTGCAAATCCAAATTCTAAGCTAATCTAAATATGCAAAATTCCTTTCAATCTAGTGATGTTGTACATACAGTTGGTTGTTGGATGAGTTTTGGTCCAAAGTTTGCCACTTTTGGCACTAATTTTTTTGGCCAGGCACATCTTGTAGGAGAGAGGTTACATTGCAAGAAGAAAACGTTACATATGAAAAGACTATATCCAATTGCCAGAATAAAATATAGTAGATGTAGAAAGAAGCAAATCTATTTAGGACTAAGTTCCAAGTTAGAGTTAAAGACCCAAAATTTATTTTTGAAGTGTTTTTTTTTTTTTTCATTTTTTGTTTTCAGGTAAGAAAGGTACTTTAGATTGTAATTAATTCTATCATCGAGGCATTGCTTGAACATAAGTTGTCTAAATTAGCAATTAACTAAACTCTACAAAGAGTTAAACCCACCCAAGCGTGGCTAAACAACCAACAAAGTTAAACTCTAAACAACCAACAAATAATTTATTCAAATCAAACTCAACCACCCCAATCTCACAATTCCAGAAGCTATAAAATTTTCTTCTATTTTTTTTTTCAATAATCAAACACCCAGAAAAGTCACAAAAAAATAAAAATAAAAATAAAAATTGTAATGATAGGAAAAATCCAAAAACCAGCAAATTTGACTATCCAAGCCTATAAACAACAATTCCTATTTAACAAAGTTGAGAGCTCTATCCACTAAACAACAATTTCCAGCAACACATAAAACATATGTTAAAAAACTTAAATCCCATCCCATATCCCAAAAATGTATGATTTTCTAAGATGAGAAAACAACAAAGAAAAACAACCCATTTCCATTATTCATTCATAATCAACAATGATTCAAGATACAACTTTAACCTGCTCAATCCATTTCAAAAGCATAACAACAAACTAAGCATCACTGTAATAATGTAATAAATATATATATATATATATATATTTAAAAAAAGGTTAAATGTAACAATCAATCTTCAAAACAAACTAAAATAGATATGTAACAACATAAAATGAAATGAAATGAAATGATGGGTGTTAAAGGTAAGGGTGGAGAGAGGGCTTCGAGCGAGAGAGTTACATATCAGAGCCATTGGGGTGAGGAGTGGTTTTTTGGCTAAATGTCATATAAGACTTTGTATTTTCTTACGTCTTCATTTTGGTTTTCCCCTTTGGCTTGAAATATTTTCAATTTGGAGCACGAAACTCATCATTTTTGCAATATGCATTCATCAGACTGGACCAAACAGTTGCATATAGTTCTCTAGTTGTGTGTAAACTTGGTGTTCTATCCATTTCTTCAAAAACCAATGTTTTTGACTTAAGGTTATATTAGTTACTAAAATCAGAAGGCTTAAGTTTTGCTATTTTTAAATACATACTTGGGTTTTCTACAACCAAATACAATTAAAAAATAATATAAGCAAAAAGCCACAACTATATAAGAAGCCAAAAGGCAAGACAATCCATGTCAATATCACAATCCAATTTACCAGATTAATAAGTGATGCTGATTAATTGAAAGTAGAAAAATGAAAGAAAAAAATAGGGGAAAAACAACCCATCATTGGATTATTAATAGGAAAAACAGCCCCAAAATGTATGATTTCCTAATTAATCCCTAAAATCAAACCATTTCAATTATAACTTGCTTAATACATTTATAAACTACTTAATACATTTATAATCAAAAGCATGAACAACAAAATGATTCAAAAATTATAACCTGCTTAATACAGATTTATGGATAAATAATTCAAAAGCATGAATAACAACAATGTAACAATCAACAACAACAACATTATAACATGCTTAACACAATCCACAATGGAATTAAATTGTTTAAAAGGTAGTTTAAAAGAATTAAATTGGAATTATATTTAAATGAAAAAAAGAAAGATATAAAATTATATTTCATTCATATTTTACTCACTTTTTTTCTTTTACCTTTCCAAATCTCTACCTAAAACCATGATTCAATACCCTTAATAGATTCATACAAAAGAACTGTTGTACTGAACTTTATAGCTAATCCATAGATTGCATTTTCTGAAACAAAACCAAGAAAATCTATAGTAGGGATGAGATTGCCAATTAAAGCAAGATTTCAATTTAAAAATGGTTGATCAATCATGCACTCAAATACTTTGATTAAGGCAAGAAAGTGATGTCCTCAACTTTGATTATGTTCACAAATTAAACTTGCAACTCAGTTATTGCTCAATCACTCATCTTGGATATCTAAACAAAAATCAAAATTAAGCCTAACAAAGATATCTAAACAAAAATCACAAATTGAACTTGCAACTCAATTATTGTTCAATCACACAGGTTATCTACTCAATGCTCTATCTAAGCATCTCTTCAAGAAGATGGCAAACAACCATATTGTGAATGTCTATTTGCTCCGGTTTCCATTGGCCTTCTAGCCAAAGTAGAGAAGAAGAATGGTGTTTTCTATCTAACAAACTTGCTTTGCCAACTAAGCAAACTCAAGAGTAATTTTATATAATGCTGCAACTAATAGATTGTAGTCTAAATTCTAAAAGTTTTCTTTACTTCTTTTCACTACTCTATAAGTTCACCAACTAAGCAGACTCAAGAGTAATTTACACGGTGGGACATGATTTTAGAAGAGAAGAGACAGGAAAAAAAAAAAAAAAAAGAACTTGCAACAAATCTTATTACTAAGTAAAGAACTCGCGTTATGTAAGACCTGGAGCACATCTTATTACTATTATTTGTGATTATTTATGAAACAAATAATAAAAACCAATACGGTGGATACAAGCCAAACTGTAAAAAAAAAAATGTAGTGAATCAAACTAGAATATTCACATTAAAATGTACTAATAAAAAATTGTCCATGCCTACAACACTACTGATATTTCTAGTGAATTGTAGGAAAAATTAATTATCTCATGGTAGATACTGAAAATTTTAGGTGTATCATGTACAGACACTAAAACTTCTTGGTTCAAAAGATTAGTATTACTGAAATTGGTTTTCTTCTATAAATTAAAATTAAACAAAACTAAGATGAGCAATATAGAGTAGGGATGAGGTTGCCAATTAAAATTTTATTCAAGTCTAAGCATATGCCCAAAAACAAAACAAAAAAACAAAAACAAAAAAAGGAATCTTAGTCAGGAGTTTAATTTTTTAATTTAGAAATTGTTGATCAGTCATGCACTCAGATACTTTGAATAAGGCAAGAAAGTGATGTCCTCAACTTTGATAATGTTCATTAAGCTTGCCACTCAGTTATTGTTCAATCACTTTTCTTGGACAATGATGGATAAACAAAAATGATGACAGGTTATCTAACAAAGATATACATAATAAAGAAAAACGCAAAAATGGTGATTACACAGGTTATATACTCTATACACTCTAACTAATCATCCCTTCAAGAAGATGGATAACAAACAACCATATTATGATTGTCTATTTGCTTTAGTTTCCATTGGCCTTCTAGCCAAAGCAGAGGAGAACAAACCCACTTTGCCTTGTTCACCAACTAATAGATTATAGTTTAAATCATAAAAAGAGACATGAAACTATATAAATCATGAAACCATATAAGTTCACCAATAGTTTTTTTTACTTCTTTTACACGGCGGGACGTGATTTTTAAGGGAAAAGAGACCAGAAAGAGAGAGAAAGATGAGGTAATTGAGACCATATAAAACGTCTTAACCATGAATAACAACAAATGAAGCCAATCCCCAAAGATATTTTAATGACACTTCCAAACACAATCAGACTCCAATCAAAATTGAGTGAATTCCTGCAACAAAGTTAATCATTTTAAGAACTTGACACGTTTTAATCCAAGAAATTATTCATGAAACGAACACAAACACAACCCTTTATTGTCTAAGAAATTGAGTGAAGCATCTTATTTCTTCTTCTTCTTCTTCTTCTTCTTCTTCTTTTTTTTTTTTGTAATTATTCATGAAACAAAATTGTATAAGAAAAAATGTAGTGAAATCAAGCTACAACCAAACTGCAAAATCATTTCACCAAATCCTCCAAATAACACATTTCACCAAATCAAGCTCACTACCAGAATTATGCAACTAAATTAGAAAAGACAAAATAAAAATGTGCAACAATACATACCAAAAAAAATAAAAGACGGGATAGAAGAGCCCTTTATTGGTTTTGTTTCCTATGGTAAAATAACCCTTTTTGTTTTCACCAGATCAACTATTTCTTGGGTTTCTTGCCAAACAGGATAGAAGATTTTTCAAACCCTTAGAAATACAAACACAAACACAAACATAACCCTTTATTGCCCAAAAACTGTCCGATTTGTTGATTAATTCCCAAAAACTGTCTGATTTATTGATTAATCCCCAAAAACTGTCTTGATTAATCCATTTCATGAGATGAGAGAAAACAACTCAGAAAATTTCCATAAATGATTAAAACACATGAAGAGAGTGAAAGTGGGGGGACTGAGACCTTGCAGGCAAGAGAGAGGTGTTACCTGAATACGACGACAACCACCGAATCAACAAAAAGCCGGTGAAGCAACAAAGAATCGGTGAAGCAACAAAGAGCCACCAAAGCAGCGATGATGAATGGGTTCAAATACAACCACTATGGCAAAAAAAGAGAGAGAAACAATGTTGATGAAATGGGTTTTAGGCAGTGAAGGGAGAGTGAAATGGATTTGAAATGTTTTGAAATGTTTTCAACTTTCAAGCTATATCCAACGATGAAGATAAAAAGACAGTGAATCTGAAATGAACAATCTCAACCGTTAAATCCATAAAATAGATGTTCCATTCGGATTCAAACCCATTTCAATTAAACTAATATAGAATAATAAAACTCTCAACAACCAATTCCAAAGACTTTTGCTTGAACAGTATGATATTGTGAAGGGCCTATTCGTGAATTATATAATTTAAGGGCCAATTTGTTGAAATAGAAAAATGAAATGTGATTTAGATTTAAATGAGACTAAAAAGAAAAAAAAAAATTGTTGATAATTGTAAGAAAAAATTAATAAACTAGACTTATAAATTTGATTTTCATAAACCCAATTTGATTTTAATAAACCAGACTTATAAATTTGATTCTTGTTCCCCCTACTCCACCCACTCCAATTTGATTTTAATAAACCCAAATAATGATCAATCTCAAACTGTAAACATCAGACACAATGTTTCAATCACAAACTAGACAACGTTTCAATCACAAATTGGACAATGTTTCGATGTTTCACCGAATCAATGTTTCAATCACAAATTGGACAAACTTGTTGATTATTGAAATTAAAGATTATTGATTATTGAAATTAAAGATTAGAGTAAAGATATCCAAAGATAGAACAAATAACCAACAAAGTATAAATACTAAAGAAAAAGCCCAAGTTTGCTCACCTGAACAGTATGTATACCAAATTATTCCTCTATTGAACACCCTTGTTCCCTTTTGCAACGGCTCTGTCGTCAATATTCAAGGGGGTTTGGGCTGCCACTGTTGGGATAGTGGAGAGATGAAGAGAGTAATAGGGGGTTTGGGGTTCGGTCGCCAGCAAGAGTTGGGTGGAATGGGCTCCGATGGAGGTAGAGGGAGAGAGGAGGGGTGCCGTCATCAATATTCAAGGTTGTTTAGGGCTGCCACTGTTGATGAAGATTGCGATGGTGGAGAAAGGGAGGGAAGGAGGGAGGAAGAGAGAAAATGAAGAGAGGGAACATGCTCCGATAAAGAGAGAGAGAGAGAGAGAAGGGGTGTGTGTGTCTTCAAAATTTGAAATCATCAGAAAGAAATAAATTGGAGAGACAAATGGGAGAGAGAGAGAGAGAGAGAGAGAGAGAGAGAGAGAGGGTGTGTGTTGAAAATGAGAAAGACAAATGGGAGTGAGATATTTTGAGCCTTTAGATTAAATCAATCTAATGGTCTAAATTTTGACACAGGGACAGAAGTCACATCAAGATTCAAAATTCTGAGCTGTTTTATTATATAGATTTAGAAGGGAATTGCATGCAAGTGAAAAGCGAAGAAAAAAATTATCAACATATAGAAGTATAAGTGTGTTTATAGTGGAGTGTAAATAAAAAATTATGAAAGTGCAATGTCGCTTGCACCCCTATGTGTTAATTTTTTTTTCCCCCTTTTCTCACATGCATATAATTTCCTATAATTTATTTAAAATTTTTAATATTGTTTGAAAACTTATTCGGTAATTTCATTATTTTTATAAATTTATTTTAAAGATTAAATTTATTAAAAATGCACAATTACTTTCATAAAAAGAACTAGAGGGATTTCAAATCAAAATAAGTGATTTTCTAGAAGTTTAAGTGATTTTTTAGAGGCTTAAGAGTATCTATATCAGTCTTGTCAAACTTATTTCTAGACCAAAATATAGAGCAAAAATAGAAAAATCAAGTTTTAGGAGCTTCCATCAATCTCGCTACATATTTGTAAAATTTGTGATTGTTCTAGTACATCTCTTGATATAGTGATATATTGTTTTGATATGTTCGATGTGTGGGGTGGTGTGTATTGGTTCAAGGGTTGGGTTGGGAGTATTTGGTTTTGGTTATTAATTGAATGTTAAATGTGAATCGCGTCGTAGGATGACAATTGTACATTGGGACCTGAATGATCGTATTACGATGCATGTTACATTTAGTGTGTAACGTTAATCCACTAACACCATGTAGCAGATGACATTTTTGTGTTTGTTCAGTTGTATATGTGTTTGAATGTGTATTGTGTCTTTGTTGTAATCAGTGTTTACATACATGTCACTCTACGTTGCGCAAAATTAGTGGGGATTTAGGTTTGTAATTGAATGTGGATTGAACCCCATTATTTGATGTTGAAGTTATCCTGGGTTGGGGGTGATGGTGGTTTAATACATGGGTTGGGTTAGGATGTCACATGTTACATTTAGAAGGTTATATTATTCATAATTCAACAGTGAAGTATTGAAATGTCATATTGGGTTTGGGATGAGAAGCATATGAGAATGTCACGATAGGTTTGGGATGTTACATGTTACATTTACGTTGGGTTTGGTATGAGAAGCATATAAGAATGTCACGTCGGGTTTAGGAATGTTGCATTGGGTTTGGGATGTGACATGTTACATTTAGTTTTGAATTTCAAATTTCCAACTATATGAATATGACCACAATCTATGGTAACAATTGATTTCTAATATATGGTATTGCCATTAATCAATTTATTTTGAATTTCAGAAATATATGGGAATGTCACGTTGGGTTTGAGATCGTCACATTGGGTTTGGAATTGTCACATTGGGTTTAGGATATTACATTACATTTTGAATTTCAAATTTCCAATCATATAGATATGATCACAATCTATGGTAAAATTATATTTTCCATATATGGTATTGCCATTAATTATGTTATTTTGAATTTCAAATTTCTAACTATATAGATGCTATCACAATCTATGGTAATATTGAATTTCTCATATATGGTATTGCTATTAATTAAGTTATTTTGAATTTCAAATTTCTAACCATAGAGAAATGATCACAATCTATGGTAATATTAAATTTCCCATATATGGTATTATCATTAATCGGGTTATTAATTAATTTAGATTGGAGGTAGATGTGTCCACAAAAAAATCACAGGACCTTTTGGGCATGTTTGATTGACAGGATTAGAGTATGAAATTGAGATTATTAATTCGTAAGCCTAATAATTCTATGTTTGTTTTGAAATTTTGTTTCAGGATTATTAATCCAATAGATAATCAATCCAACAAATTTGTAGGATTATTAGTAATGGGGTAGGGATGAGATTATATATCCTGAGTTGAGAAATAAAATAAAAAGACTATTTTACCCTTAACTAACAATTAAAACACTTATTATTTTTATGTATTTATATTTTAGAAGGCTAAAAATAATTTTTAAAAATTTTAATTTTTTTGATATTTATTTTATCAAATTAGTTTATATTTAAAAAAAATTAAAAAACAAACCAAACATTGCCTTTGTATTTTGTATTTTTTATTTTGCTTTTATTTATTTACTTATAATTTTTTTTTAAAACCACGTTTATGAAGAAATTTTGATAAAGTAAAGATTGTGAAGAAATATTGATTGAAGGTAAAATTGAAAAAGAAGACAAATATAGTTGTAATCCTACATTCATATGTTTTCTTATCCAGTACAAATCAAACAAGAAAAATGCTTGGGAGCACTAATTAGTGCTCCCACTAATTAGGTGGCAGTGGGTCCCGCCAGAAATGATGTGATGTTTTGGTCTTTGAGTTGTATTTTTTTTGTTTTTTTTCTATTTTTTTAATGCATTAGTGCTATTAGTGGTGATGTTTTTAGTGGGATGAATCATTGTTGATCAAACAATGGACAAAGGGATAATTTATCACACTAATCCAATTGGATAGTGAATACTATATTAATTTGATGGAATTATTAATACCTTCACTATTAGTCTTGTAAATCAAACATGGCCATTGGATTTTAAATTTTTTCATAAGATCATATCTTGTATAAGTTTTCCAAATAGTACTTATAAATAATTTACTCTTTCAACAACACAAAATGAATATTTTATAAAATTTAATTTTAGAATAGAGAGTCTGATGTAAGTGTACATACAAAAAAATATTAGATAAAATAAAAAAAATAACTTTTTGAAATTAATTTAACTTAAAATTTGTTAAGCTTGATACTGATGCTCTAGCCACTTGGGTTATCTCATTGTGCCGTTTTGGGAAGGGCCATAAAAAGCCACGTTTTTTTTATCATTTTCCAAAAACGCAAGTAGCCAAAAACGTAACAAATTTGGTTTGGGAAGAGCCAAAAACGCAGGTGTGAAATTACAAATTAGGCCCTATGACAAAAAAAATAAAAAAATAAAAATCTTATATTGGGTAAGGGTATTTTGGTCATTTTAATTTGATTTGACACCATAAATAAATATTAAACTAAAAAGCTAAAAGGAAACTTTTTACCAACTTCTCAAAACACCCCATTATCTCGTTAATAATTACTCTTATCATTTGGTAAAATGTAGATAAATAACCAATTAAAATAATACAATTGGTCAAATTATTTTTTTCAATGACAGGTAAATTACCTAATTAAAGTATATCTTCTAATGATGGTTAGTAGTTGTCATTTACACTCCAACTAAAAAAATAATCACTCTATTTGGTTTTTATTTCCACAATTTACTTTTTTTAAAAAAATTTCTTTTTGTTTTTTGTATTTATTTTTTATTTTTATTGATTTTTTTAATATTTTAAGTAATTTTTTTTAATTTTTAGACACACCTAACATCAATAAACTTAAGAAGTATAATATTTGTAAAAAAAAAATCTATAAAAAACTGACTAAATACCAAAAATACAAAAAATAAAAATAAAAATTCGGTACATTTTTCATATTTTTGTATATTTATTAATTTTTTAAAATATTTTTCACAAATATTTTACTATTTAGATACATCTAAGTAAGGTGCATCTAAAAAAGTAAAAAAAATTGCTTAAAATTTAAAAATATTCACTAAAAATAAAAAATCAAAAAAAAATAAAAAAACATAATTTTTAGAAAATTGAAATCAAACACACTGAATAATTGTGTTAATCATGTGGTTTAAATTTGATGATATCTAACATATGATGGAATAATTTGTCATTTTTAAATATACATATTTTATATTATTTGATACAAAATATTATCTGTTTAAAATATATATTATATGATATATTTGTTATAAATATTTTTTAAATAGAAGTTATTGTGCTATATTTGATTTTACAAAAATATTTTAGAAAATTTATTATTCACGTGTTGAAAAATCAAATTGGTCTTTATTTATCTTTTGACAAATTTGATATTGATTGATTATTTTCTTTTGACAAAATTGATATACCCATATGGGTGGTGGGTCATTTTTTACTAAAGTGTATTTAAAATATTTACAAAAATTTTAAAATGAGTATATATTTTTAGATATGATATGAATATTATTTAAAGTGATTTTATTATGTACACAAATATTTTAATAGGAAAAATTACTGTGTGATCAAATATTTTAATAGAAAAGTTAACATTTCATTTTTCCGTGAGAAGTTTGGAAATTTACTTTAACTATTTATCGAAAGTGACCTTTGACTATATTTTTCCACTCTCTGGCTGCAAAATTTGAAAGGAAAATTGGCCCGTTGCTCCGTGTGTCAAAAGCATCAAGGCTTGGGTTCAGTGGTAAGACCTTCGAATCCCTCGCTCAAGGCTTGGGTTCGAGTCTCCATAGCCCCTTGTTGGGGTTAAACATACTCCTTAGGGCCTAAGCGGATATGTTGGAGTAGCCTATCTGCATATCCATTTTTATGAATCTAAAAAAAAAAAAAAAAAGCATCAAATTCGGCATAAGGAGCGTCTCTCCTCCAATGCATATGAGTGTCTTTCCTCTCTCCCAAACGGATATAATTTTATGATATATGAGGAGTATTTTGGTTGGAGAAAAATAAATAGTAAAGAAGTGAAGAAGAGAAAAATCTGTGATATTGAAACATTCTCAAATATTGTATCGTGTTTTATTGAGTTATATTTTCTGTGAGAAAATTTATTGAGAGTTTGAGCAAAATTGTAAAAGGGTTTTTTTTAATCTCTTATTCATATTATTCTTGTAAAAAGCGAGAGCTTTTGTGAGTGATTTTTTGAGATAAAATCACTTGGATTAGGTGTGATTAGGTATCAGATTCTAAACTAGTCGGAGTGATCAGGATTGATCATTTGTTGTAAAGGTTCACTAGCACCTATGAAGTTAGTGGTGTAATTACTATTTGAAAAATAGTGGAGAAATTTCCAAAGAGGATACTTGGGGAGTGGATGTACCCAAACCATTATAAATTGATGTGTTTGATTTCTTTTTTCTTTACTTATTTTATTTCATTACTTTATTTTGTATTATTAAACATATTTATTTATTATTTGAATTAATTTTTAATTTAACAAATTATTTAAAAATCCAATTTATCCCCTCTTGAATTGCCTACTTAGAGTAACAAATTGTCAAATACAGTTCTTATTTAAGGAGAAAAGAAAAATAAGAAAAGACCAATACAAAAGACAAGTCATCCACCAATTATAAAAATATCCACTTGTAAATGTATATTTTTTACTAGTATTTGTTTAGAACTAGGCTGTCGGCTCAATTATTTTATGAAAATTGAGGCCTTAATTAACCTAACCCAACGTCTCTGTCATTTAGCCATCCTTCCATTAATAACATTAGGAAAAGTTCTTTTTCTTTGTTCTTGTAATCAATCATTCAAATGAAATCAAACCAAGCGTGGGGGCATGAATTTTAAATGACAATACGTGGTTGAAGTGTTATCGAAGTGTCAGTCGGGTTTCACGTGTCCTGATTATGATGCTGAGATGATCTCGGCTAGGGTGAGATTATCTGCGAGAATATCAAAATTCGGGATACGCGGATAAGGGACAAGAGTCCTAGAATGAGAGAAGACTTCGGTTTAGGTAAAGATAAGACGAGTTTATCCTAATCCTACTGGGAGTCCAAGATCAGCAGTAATCTTAAGTCCATTAGAGCTAGGCTTCTATTGAGACTAGGATTATGTTGGCTATAAAAGGGAGGCACCTCCATGAGTCTAAGGTATGTTTTTTATGCTTTGTCTAGTGAGTTAAGCACTATTGGTTATCTTTGAGAAATATTTTACTGACTTGATCATCGGAGTGCCTCCGGGTGGACGAACCACAGCAGGATTTTTATCTTTCTGTGACAAGTTGTTTGGACTTAATCTATTCTGTCGGTGCTCTCCAATTGAATTTCCCTTTTTGATTGTGTGGTTGGAAATCACCACCCACACCAAGGGTTCGTGGTGCAGTTTGGGGGTGTAGGGGTGCATGCTTTATAGATTGTTGGTTTAATATTTCACTAAGTGCTATTAATGCTTTTGGATCACCCCTGTAAATTCTACTTGAAATTTGTTCGATTCACATAAAAATGACATTTTGTGTGAATCAAAATGTATATAAGTTAATCTGGACATCCAATTATTAAAAGACACCCATTCAAATACCATAAACAATTCATTTTCCTAAAATTGAATGAAACCAATAAAAATCTGGTACACAACCATACTTGCAAGATAGTGACATGGTTAGCATTATTGGGGTTGGGTGTTAGCTAGCACTGGCCGCACTCGATAATTAAGTTGGGTTTGATTTATGAATTTGGAAAAAAAATAAAAGAAAAAAATAAATAAAATATAATTATATTTTATTTACATTTTGCACATTTTTTTTTTTCATTTCTAAATTTATGAACAACATACAACTTTAGAGAGAAACGATAAAACTTAAAATTTGTGATGGCCATTTATTTATTTATTTTTGACAATGACATTATATGCTCTAAAGGAAAAGATATTCTTACGTAAATTTTATATAAAGTCTATTATAAAAATAATACAACAGTGACATTTATACAAGTAATAGTGAATTTACTATGCCAAAATAAGGCATTAACGGCGATTTTTTTAACAAATTGAAAAACCGCCACTAAAAGTGTCTTTAACGACGGTAATGAACCCACTTTTTTAGCGATATAAAAAAATTAATGCCCACTTTACTTGGCGGTAACAAAACGCCGCTAATATAACCATTATGTGGATTAAATATTGGTCTTTTCGGAGCCGTTCTTCTCGTGAAAAACTCTGAAATTGAAACTTCAAAATAAATTAAAAGTAATGTTTAAATATTTATTTAAGGAATATATTTCATAAAAGGTGGATGAGAGGTCTTGGGTTCAAAATTTAAGAAAGAATTATTTTTGAAAAATTTGAATCTATTTACTATGTAAAAATCGCTTTTTTCCTATATTACCTTTGGTTGACTTTTAACGGTAATTTGCCTTTTGACGGGGTTTCACTTTTTAAAGGCCAATTTTGGCATAGTGATTTGATAGATTTTTTATTTTATTTTAAATTGATAGATTCACAATGATGTTACATCATTTTGTAAATTTATTTATTTTTGTATAATGATGTCATATCATTTTATTTTTGTATGATCATAATTTGAATCACTTGTTAAGTTGTTACTTGGAACTACAATTTAATGTATTTAATGTGATTATTGTGGTAACAAAAACCATTTAATTTTTCAATTTAGTTGTTAGCACTATATTAAAAATATACACGAGTGTATTACTAGTAAAATACTTTATATAGATTGAGTATTAATATAAAAACAAAAATTTTAGGAAAAATTTCCAATAAGTCATACTTTATTTTTTTTCATAAAAGTTCATGAATAAATCATCTCACTATGTGGTAATAAGATTTAATGAGATTTTTTTTCTCCATAAATTTATAGAATTTTAATTCAAAATGAAGTGGTAATCTTGGGTTTTATCACTTTTTTTTTTTTTTTTTAAATCCAATGTGAGATATTTCAAAATTGATATTACCACATCATTCTGATATAAAAATTAGTGTAATTTTTTTTTTTTTTTGTATCGCTTTCCTTATAGATTTGAAAATAAATATATAAATGGAAAAAAATGAAAAGTGAAAATAATTATATTTTTTTATTTATTTATTTTTAATCTCCTTTCTTCACCAAATTTGTTACAAATTGAACATCCAAAACCTTAATGGGCTGCCGACCGCAAACTGTGCCAACCACAAGATCCGTAAAGATTTTTTTTTTTTTTTTCTTTTTTGAATTCGTGCCATAGGATAGGAGTTGTTTGTCGAGCACTAGAAAAGCCATTTTGTTTTTGTGGTCCAAGCAGGAAAGTTGGTCATGAACCCAACACTTTTTAAATTTATATATTCTATATTAAGCAAAAAAATTTCTAACCCTCACGGTGAGAGTTTCAATATCTCAATCTAAATTTTTTAAATTTTTTATGTAAAAAAAAAAACTCAGCATTTATTGATTTGGTTAAAATTCTCTGATCAGTATTTATTAACTTTTTTCAATGCATATATTTTTCTACATGCCTGCATTTATTGATTTGATTAAAATCCCTTGATCAACATTTAAAATCTCCTCATACAAACAATTATAAATACAACCCGTGCATAATTACTGCAGTACCCTTTTTAACTTCTCACATACACTATGGTTAGTGAAAAGATTGTTAAATTATTTTTTAAAAAAATCTTAAAAAACATAATTTATATATTAAAAAAAAATCTAAAACAAATATAAATATCTATAATTATCCCATGCATAGCACGGGTGATAGGCTAGTAAATATTAGGAGATTGATATATACCTTTATTTTTTAAAGTCATTTTTAGATCTAATGAAATTGAATTAATATGATTGATTAATAATTATAAAATATATGAGAAAAGTGTCATTTTAGATATCTTAATTGATTGCATATTACTAAATTTAAAGACTAATTTCAGATTTGTATAGCAATACTCTAAATATTATCTTACTTTATTTTTTTCTTGTGGGAAAATATATATTGAGTGCAATTTTTGAAAAATAAATACATATTAATGATAAAGTTGATAACCATTAAAATATTAAATCATATTTTTTTTTTATGAATATGTAAACGGTGGTACTACATGTATTAATTAATGTATTAACTAGTATATCAACACTAGTTGTAATATTATTATTAATCTCACTCATTAATTACATTATAAATATAAAAAATCTATTAAATTATGACACATTATCAATTAATATATTAATCAGTACATATAATATTTTTTATCTGTAAATACTTTACGTAATTATTCTTTTTCTTTTTTCTTAAAACTACAGATTATTTATTGTTCTTTGAAATATGTGAGAATGTGCATGAATCTTACATTAATAGTCGTCACATGATGGGATTTGGGAATTTGAAATATTTTAGCATAAATTACAAATCAACGAGATAAATGTTGTTGAAATGGGTGAGAGGTAACAGTGAATTTGTTATAAAAATAAAAAAAAAACAATGAAAACGTTGGAATGTGTGAATGCGTGAATGCAAAGTTAAAAAGATTTCATTTGGGAACAAGATTTAAATTATGTTAGAAAGGATATTAAATTTTAAAAAATAATTACATTAATAATAAATTTGTAAATATTAAAAAATTAAGTTATAAATTTCTCCATGAATATGTAAATATTTTTCAAAAGGATCATTAATGTGTAATTTCTCTAATATTTTATTTAACAACTTGATTTGTTTGTCTAAAAAAGAAAAAGAAAAAAAAAAAATCAGTCAAGAAAAAAATTCAGAAAGAAAAAGTCCATAAGAGGGAGAGAGAAGACGGAGATGGAAAGGGAGGCGGCAGACTGATCAACAGTAAGGCTACTTTTGGTCAATGGTCTCTGAGGTTCATTAAAATTATTCAAATATTCATTATAGTTAAAAGTCTTATTTTTCTAGAGAAGTCAATTAAAGTAAATTTCATTTTGGTATTCGGTATGGGTCGCTAAAAATCTATGGGTGAGGATAAGTGGAATGGGGATAAGGATTATGACATGAATCAAAATGTCAAACAATATTCAAGAATGGTGGAAGTACCACCAGTTTAAATATAAACTAATCTTATTCGGCATAATTATTCTGTTTGTAATGAAATTGTTCTAACCCTTTAGCAAAGAGTCTTTACACAATCTTGCTCTTTGTTTACAAGCGTAATCTCCATATATGCACAAATGATATTTCATTTCATGTTGTCTTATTTGCATTATTTTTCTTATTTGTGATAGATATGGAATCAATGAATAAGTTGCCTTTGGAAGAGAAAGTGTAAGAAAAATGCCATGTATCCTAAATATTCTACTAAATATTTTATCAAACCTTTTATATGGGGTGGGACTGGCACAAATTCACTTGTGTATTTGGGTCCTACACTCATGTGAGAGGTTTGGTAGAATATTTAAAATTCCTAATATGACTCAAACTGTAAATAAGTTTTCTGGTAAATCTTTACGTTTGAGTTTGTTGGTTTGATGGCATTAAGAATCTTGAGATGTAAAAAGAAGATGCGACTCATTCACTATAGAGAATATGCCATTGGGAATCCGAATTTTAAACACTAATAATCAGTTAAAAATTCATCTATAACAACTTTATAGTCATACATTTCATTCAAATATTGTAGATTTATCATCCATGATGAATCCTTATTATCCATATAAAATTGCCTTTAAATTGACAATAAAATTAAATTAAATTTCTTGTAAAAGTATCACATAACAGAAAATTAAGTCCAACCATTTGAATCAATTTTTTTGTATTTTGTATTTTCAATTGGCATCTAATCTCTCTAAAAATTTTATTTTGCCTCTTTGTATGCTCTATTTGTAATTTTGGTTCTATTAATTTAATGTTAGTTTATGATATACACAAAGATTTTTGAGTTTTCAATGGTAGTAATGTAATTTTTAAAGGGTTATGGGATGGAAAAATGTGTTGCAATCCGAATATGACTTAAAGTAGTTTATTCGTTTTAGAATAAAACACTTATAAAGATTAATTTATATGACATATTATGTAAAATTATTATGAATTTAATTTATGAATTTTTCCATGAAAAACAATAAGATTTATGACAACCAATACATGTAGAGAGGGAAGATAGAGAAGATGTGATAGGATAGGAAGAGATTCATTTCCGATGTACCCAAAAAAAAAAGATAGGATAGGAAGAGATATATAAGTTTCAGAAACAATGATAGGTGGGCACCATCCTTCGAAAGAGATTTTATATTATTTTTCAATTTTAAAAGAGTTCCGAAACTACTTTTAATTAGAATAATTTATGTTAGTCTTACGTTTTTTAGAAGGAATAACAATTCAGTGGTTGGTTGTTTGTAAAAAACAAAATCAAATTAATAATAAACTTTGAAAAATTTAATAATTATAATTATAATTATTTTCATAAAACAAGGATTATTTTTCAGAAAATACACTGATTAGTTATTTTTTTCTTACATTTTTTATGAAAACTTGCAAATGCGCATACGGTTAGGATTTGTTTTTAAACTGTGGAAGATCAACCATATCAAATTTACTAACCTTTTTTATATAAAAGAAATAAGAATAAATTACACTTTTTTCTTTTTTAAGAATAAATCTTTGATATTTCTTGAACAAAAAAATTACCATCTTCTAAATATCTACAATAAACTTGATACATATATATCTCTAGATCATTCTTCATAAATTATTTTTTAAATTTAAATTTTTGTAATTTATTTTCTATCACTGTCCCATCTTATTTGTGGGCTTTGTTATCCATTACTGATTTTATTATAGACTTTATTGAGTAGAAGCCCACATGATGGTTGACCCAACAAATCAACCCACCCATGTTACTTGTGGGCTTCATTATCAATGACTGATTTTATTATGGACTATTTATACGGACTACAAGCCCACATGATGGTTGACCCAACAAATCAACCCTTCCATCTCATCATATGGGGAATTTACCATACATGCTGTCTCTGTAGGTTTAATATTTTTCCTTGGACAATGTCCTAGTTTGTGCCATTATGATCAATATGGATTTTCTTGAACTCCAATGGCTTAGTTTTTGTGCGGAGGAAATATAAAACAAGAACGGTGAGTCGCCGGTGGGCGCTTGCGAAAAAAAAAACGACGCCAAGCCTCGGCTCAGCAAGAAGAGAAGAAGAAGAGAAGAGAGTTTTTGGAGAGAGAGAATCGCATCACCATCGCCCCTTCCTCTTATCTTTTATCTATAGCTGGCTTTTTATTTTGCTACAAGACTTGCTCATTCTTGCCCTTCCCGGCACCCTCTCGGCGCGCCGCCGCCTCGCGCCTCGAAGGTTAGGTTCCAAATCACCATCGCAACTCAATCGCACACGCCGAGCTATCTCGCCCCGGGCCTTCATCGACGACCGGGCAGCATGCATGCCACGCCAACATTTTTTATCTTCTTCCCCAATCTTGCTGCCGCCATCGCTGCGCCGGTTGGTGGGCGCGAGCCTTCGTCAGATAAATTTTGGCCAAACTCCTCTCTCGGACACTACGATCTAGTAATCTTTTTTTATAAAAAAAATTGGTTTAGTTATCAATCACACTTGTGATTTAATGACACATAAACTTTATAGATGTATTAGTTACTGCTACGAACTCTGCCTTATTTTATGAAAAGAACAACACAAAATATATAGTTTGAGATATGGTGTTAAAGGATTGAGCTTGAGGAATTTAGATCACATGAATTTACTCTATAATTACTTATTGGTTTGCCCTTTGTAAAAGTATTGTCTACTATGGCATAATCTAACAATTGGTTTCATCAATTTATTATTTTTAGTTAATTCTAGATTTGATACCAATGTTAAATGCATAACTTAATTCTCACTTGAAAATATTATCTCTTATGGTCATAGCTCTCACCTGAAAATGTTGTCTACTATAGTCCAACCTAACATCACAAGTTTGTTCTTTTGAACTCTAACTCAGGAGGCATCTACAAATGAAAAGTATAATATGTCATCCCATAAATCAGTTATGAGCATTGTTTTTATTTAGGCCTAGTTTAAGAACAGGTTAATTTAGTAACTTTTTAGTTATTTGGCTAATATGAGTTAAAAAAAACTAGTGGGTATGTTTGGTTTGTGTTTGAGAGATGTGTTTTAGAGATAAAAAGTACGAAAACATGTTTGGTGTGGTTTTTTTGGAAAATTGTTTTGAGAGAGAGTTTTGGAAAAAGTGATTGATTTGATGTGTGTGTGAGAGAGATTTGTTTGGAAAACTTGTTTGGTTTGTGTGTTTTGGGAAATTTTTTTGGGAAAATTTGTTTAGTTTGATTATTTTTAAAAACTTATTTGTAGAAAAAATTTGAGAAATTTTTTTTCGAAAATCAAACCAAACGAACCCAGTATGTTTGGAATGACTTTTTGACTTTTTACGAAAAAATGTACAAAAAGTAGAGAGTAAAGAGAATCTTTGACTTTTTGGTATGAGTTGTTGACTTTTTGACTTTTTTAATAACTTTTTAACTAAATGGGCTGATTCCAAATGAGGCCTTATGTGGAATATCAACATTGAGTGATGTAATTTTTAAATAGCAATTTCATGGCACAAAAACCAACACAAAAAAAAATCGTAAAATACTTGCATGGCTGTGAACTAATTTTCAGTTTTTGTATTTTAGGTAGTTTTAAATTTTGTACTAAAAGACATGTAAAAATAGAGAAAATAGGTGATTTTTTGCCTATTTTAAGTGCTTTCAAAACTGACCAAGTTTGCTTAAAATCCTTATTAAAATTACCTTGTAATGGTGCTGATTTTTTGTTTTGTTTTGTTTTATTTTTATTTTTTTTAAAAAAAAAGAACAGCCACCAAAATGATATGATACCCACTTTTTTGTAAATAAAATATTTCTTGATGGATTAATGATTTTAAAGTGATAAGTCCATAGCTAAACACAATGTTTATATACATTTTTTATTTGTAAATTATTACCTTTAAAAGAATTTAGAATAAAAAATAACTTCAAATTTGTTGCCTGTCCTCCAAAGATATGTATATACAGAAGCAATTAAAATTGAAGGTACAAAACAAAGTGATGAATGGTGCAGTGAAATTTATCGCAACAAGGACCTGAAACTTTACATTCAGTTTAATTTAATGTAGGTACAACACAAAGTCTACTGACCACGTTCCACAATAGTAAACCTAGTCCCACACTATGCATATTAAAGACCCCATGTGAAATTAATTAATATATCCAATATTGAAGGATATTAATGCCCAATGTACCCAAATCCCCAAAAAAAAAATACATATATATATATATATTGTTTCTTGTCACTTTGCTATGCAAAACTTTGTTATGCAGAGCCTGGGCTCATAACACACTCTTGACTATTAATACAATAAATCTCACTTAAATTTTATTAATATTCAATAATGTTAAATAAATAAATATGATAAATTAAACATTAAAGATTAATTCACATCATATGATGGTTAGAGGACTTGAGAAAGATCGGCAGGATCTTGGGACAGAGATTCCACTCCCAAAAGATATGGATGCAAAAGTGATGGGTGGTTGGCAAGAACTGTTTTTTTTTTTAATATTTTTTATTTAAACAAAAAATTTAATTGTTACCATGATATTTAAGAATTATTTGAAATGATCTAAATAAATATATTTTTTATTTTTTTATAAAAAAATATATAAAAAAATAAAAAGATGAATCATTTATGAGATGCCAAACCACCCTTATTCTATTCTGTAGTTGTTGGATGTAATAAAATTTCGAGAGATTGTTCGCTGGTAAAGTCGGCAATTCATGCATACGTGTCCATTTACACCGTCGATTTTCGCCAGTCTTTTACATTTTTATCTCTTAAATTTATTTCTTAATGGGGCTTGCCATGGTCATTGGGCATTTTTCCATAAATTTCTTTTCACCTATTTATATTTTATTTGATTTATATTATTTTTTTATATGTTAATAAATTTTATAGGTGATATAATTACCAAAATATCTCTAATAATATTTACATTTACAATATGAATGTTCCATGAAATGAATGTTTATATCGTTAGTGTAAATATTCACATTATAAAATATGAATGTTCATATCACTAAATTACTAACTATTCAAAAAATATTTGTAAGAGTAGAAATATCTATAAAATATTTTATATATGAAAATTAGGATTTCGTAGATTAAAAAATGTTCAAATAATAGGATTTATTAAAATATAAGAATATCTTATGAACTAATTGAGATATAAATACTTAAAAAAAAAAAAAAATTCAAATAAAACTCCTAGTTATTATTATGCGAGTTAAATAAATCTTGGAGGCTGAAACAAGTACTAGCTACTACCTTACCTTACATTGAAGCTCCAAGAGACCAAATATTAAATTTCCATATATTTTTTGCAAAGTAATTTATAAATAACTAAAAAATTTTTACATAAAATTTATATAGAATAATGTGATAACGATATTTTTAAAATTATATTATATAATAATCAAAATGGAAAGACCACAAATATTTTTTTGGGCCTTAAGGTTTCGTTTGTTTGGTGGATTTAGTTAGATGGGATTGTTAGTAAAAAGATGGTTAGTGAAGAGAATATTAATGTTGAAATTATTAGTGAGGGGATTAAGTAAAAATATATTTGTTTTGATGATAGTGTAGGAGATGGTTAGTGATTGGATTCTTAAATTATTTTTATACAAAATAAATAAAAAAATAAAATAGACTAAAACAAATATAAAACAAACCGGCACACTTGATAAAAAATAAAAAAATATATATATTTTGTTTTTTTTATATAAAATAGATTTAATCCACTCACTATTTTTCTAATCTCACTAAAAATTTAGCCAAACTAATCTCCCTACTAAAAAGATTACTGAACCCCTTATACTATCAATCTCCCCTCTCAAATCATCACCAACCATACTGTAGGTGAAACCGACCACCATAGCAATTCAATCCGGGCCCGTGCTGGTAAACAAACCTGACCTAAACTCTTAGGCCCTATTTGTTTTGGGTGAAAGAGAGGGTGTTGGGATTGCTAATACCAAGGTATTAGTAATAGCCTTGTTTGTTTTGGGAGAAGGCACAGGACTATTAGAAAAGTTGAAAAAAAAAAAATTGGGTTTTTAGATTTTTTGGAAAAAAATTGTATAAAAAGAGTGTGAAGAGGTGAAAAGTGACAGGTGGGCCCCACACAATTTGGCAGCTGTGTATTATTAGGTGGGCCCCACAGTACAATTCGGCAGCCGTGTATTGGTAAAAATTATTGGGTAATTTTGTACAAAGTATTGACTTTGTTTGGATCTGAACCGTTCAATGTGTAACTCATCGAACACTATATACTTATAAAAAATCACGTTAATCGGATGTCGATAGCTATCTGATCAGATATATTTATTTTTCAATCATTAATTATAACACCATCCATTTGTTGTACGTAAATGATCTGATCATATAGTTATTGATATCCGATCAATGTGATTTTTTGCAGACATATAGTACTCGACGAGTTCTTAACGGTTCAGATTATCAAAACGGATCCCGTGATAGTCCCCCAGGCCACAAATAGCGTGTGTGTGCAAGTCCCAATCCTTTCACATATGGGTACTGCCGCTGCACAGTTGGCTGATTTTGGTCAATTCGGTGGTACTTTGGACAGAAAAAACTATTTTTTTTTTAGTGAATAGTGATGTATTTTTGGATTTTTTAGTCTCTTGGTATTACTAATACCCTTGAAGAGGGGATTGGTAAGGAGGAGGTAGAGATGGTATTAGAAAAATAGTGAGGGGATTAGAAATTTTTTTATTTTTTTTATATTGGAAATTTTTTTAAAAATATAATTTTTAATTTTTTATATTTTTTTATTTATTTTATTATTTTATATAAAAATAATTTAACAATTCCTCACTATCAATCCCTTCAATATCAATCCCCTCCATTTTATCTCTCAAAATAAACGGAGCCTTAAAGTACTGCTTTTGAGGAGTCTTGGGGTCATTTTATAGATGTTTCAGAAGTCGCCTTTATATGGAAGTTGTCCATATTTTGCAATGTTCAATGACTAGTTAAATCTTGAACTATTTATTAATTATGTAAAATTTTGTGTCAAATTTTATAAGATTTAAGTTAATTTTTATTTTTATGTATTTATCATGATGAGACTCACATTTAGTATTTATATTTAGTTTAACAGATCAAGTTATGTATTATTCTTAAGAATTTTTTTAAGTTTTCATTGAAAAAAACGATGACAATGTAATCCAATACCAAATTGACAAAAACAAAAAACATTTCATGGTTGATTGTGATTAATCAAAGAGCTAAATAAATCTAAGAGTATCTCCATTTAAATCTTCAAAATTTGGTGTGTCAAATTTTTCTTGAAGACTTAGATGACAATTTGGCAAATGTCAATTTGACATAAAAACTCTCTGTCCGATATGTTAAATCTATTATTCAATTATTTTTAAAAAATAAATTTATTTTATTGAGTGGACTCAACATTTGATATCAATATAAAGTATTTCAAATTTGATATATTAAGTTTATGTCAAATAACAACTCAATATTTGACATATTGAATGAAGTTAATTCTTAATGTTAAAATATAACTATTAGAGTAACACATTAAATTTAAAATATCAAATGAAAGTGCTCTAATAAATCAATTGAATATGTTGTTAAAAATCTAATTTATTAGTAGCTGCAAGGCACGCACGACTTTCACCACATAGATGTAGACTTTGTTTGATAGCGTGATCCATTGCATGACTGGCTGGTCTATAACATAACATGCATGATTAATTAAGTTCGAGAATTTTGTCAATGTCTTTAACAAAAAAATTAATTCCAAAAAATTTGCACCAGACACGTGGAGGCCATTTCAGCCATCCACATCACCTCCATCAATTTTTTTTTCGAAGAAATATCACAACAGTGAGATTTTGAAAAAAAAAATTATAAATATTAATAATTACATAATTAATTACACTGACACCTTTGAGATTTCTGTTTACCATAGATTTTCCTCTTTATTTGAAAAATTATATTCTCCTCCCTGAGATTTGTTATCTCATTACAAATTGCTATTGAATTGCTGATATTATATCTTAAAATTTTTTAAATGACCATTTTTTTTTCTACCATTTCTTCTTCCTATCATCATGATTACATTCTACAACTTTTTATTATTAAATTCTATTTAAACATATTCTTATTGAGTGATGGTATACAAATATAAATTTTATAAAAAAATTTCAAACACAATGATTTATATTTATAACATCACTATCACAATATTTTTATGATATTTTTTGTATAAATTTTTATATATGAATAGAAATTTTCATTTTTATTTCCACAATTATTTTTCTTTCTCGTCTATTTACTCACATTTATTACAGTATTACTAAATATTGTTATTCACATTTATTACAGGATTACTGATTTTTTGTATTTTTATATTTTCTTATATTTGGTGAATTTAAAAAAATATAAAATAGTATACTTCTTAATTACATCTAGATTAGATATATCTAAAAAATAAAAAAAATTATTTAAAATATTAAAAAAAATTCAGTAAAAATAAAAAAATACGAAAAATAAAAAAAATTATTTTTTGTGTGAATTAAACCAAAGAAGATAATTGTTATTTCTCTTGAAATAACATGAATAAAATATCAATATTATTTTATTATTTTATATGTACAAATACTAAGAAGTAAATATGTCATTTTAATCTGACAAGAATAAGTGTAATTTTTCAAACGCAAAAGAAAAATTTGTATTAAATAAAAACTTTAAGGGTGTCAGTGTAATTTATTCATAATTATAATAATAATTTTTTTCCTAACATTATAACCCTTTTCTTTTCCCTCACTCGGGAAAAAAAAAAAATGTAGATAGAATAACAAATCGATCAATTTTTAGAATAGAAGTCAAGATATGAACAGGTGATGGGGGACCGTCTTGGAAAAAAAATATTGTGGCAGGATTCATTATTTGTTAGTGTGCTTCATCTGCAGGCAAAGCTAAAAGCGACCTTTCTTTGTTTGGTCCTCTCCAAACCAATTGAATTGAATTATGTGATAGTGACAATACCCAAACGTGCTTACTTATCTGTATTGTGTAATTATGTTAGATTAAAAATTTTAAAATTATTACTCTTAAATTTATTTTTAGTGATTTTGATAATTGCAGGTCAATCAATTAATTAAGAATCAATCCCTTATTATGGAGGTAAATTTAGAAATGATGTTCTAAAAACCTCTAAGAGTAACGCTTAAAAATCTACACGCTAAAAAAGTGTACTTCAATGTATGATTTTGTAACATGATTTTGTTGATTTGTGTATGCGCTATGTTTCATTTTAGTACGTGATATTTGAATTATGTTAATTTGATTTTTTAACTTATTCAATTTGTATTTAAATGGTTTGTAACATTCTCTCTATCTAAAATATCCATGCTTCTGTTATGAAATTTAGATGAAAACAGTGTTAGGGACTATTTAAATGTCAATTGAATAAGTTGATAAATAAATTGATACAATTGAGTTTTTTTAACGTGTGTTCTTAAAACACATTAAACATGATTAAATATTTGTACATTTTTCATGTAGTCACTTTTATGTAAATATACAAATTTTTTCCCAACAATTTCTTACCAAAAGCTTAATTGATTATTGGTAATAGTTGTCACATTAAGCCATACGATGTTAATTAATTGATGTTATCTTCAAAGCATGACTCAAAAGGGCTTAATATATAGTAGAAATTGTGGTCCTATCTATCTTATTATGGTTAACTAACAAACATATTTACTTTTCAATTGAAACTCATAAGTTTCTTGCATCATATTGCAATTGCAACATATATTACAAATTAAATGATGCTATATTCCTATAATGAACATTTAAATAATATTTAATTATAAAAATGCTACGATTGCATCATTTTAACAACAAATTTTGAGGAAAGAAAAATCAAAGAAAACAATCAATGACATTATTATAACATAGAAGTGTTTTGAGAAATTAGTAAAAAGTTAATTTTTTAATTTTTTTAGTTTATTTTGTCTTTTTATGAATGAAAAATATGAGAGATAAGTGACTCAAAATAAATAAAAAGCTAAAAAGCCTCTTTACTTTCTTCCCAAAAGACCCCGTAATAATTGCTAGGGTCTTTAGGCATGGCATGATAAGTTTAAGAATAATGCTTGGGACCCCTTTGAATCACCTTCACCTTGCCACGAGCAAAAAAAAGAAAAAAAAGAAAGAAAAAGTAACCAATGAGAGAGAGAGAGGGTGTCAAAGGGGGTGGGAGAAAAGAGGGGATGAATCATTGTTGTAAATTTAATGCTAGTCCATAATGGTCCCTATGAAGATGATACATTTCCTAATACTATATGTATTAATTAGTGTACTAACTAGTGTATTAATTGATGATGTGACATAATTTAAGAAGTTTTTTATATTTGTAATTTATATAATGAATGAGGTCAATAATAATGGCATAACTAGTATTAGTATACTAGTTAGTACACTAAGCCTTGATTTGGCAAACTATTTGGGCTAAATAATCATAAAAAGACAAAAAAAATCAAAAAAAGTCAAAAAGTCAAAAAACCAAATAAGAAAACCAAACAAACAAAAAAATCTCACGCTAAAAAAGACAAAAATGTCAAAAAGCCAATTAAAAAAGTCATTGCCAAACGATCCTTAATTAGTGCATGTGGCACTACCAATCTCTAAATTAAGTAGAGAAAAGGAGTGACATAAGTATTTTGGTGGTGGTACAGGCACCAATTAGTATACTAACTAGTGTATTAACTAGTGTTATGACGTTATTACTGACCTTATTTATTATATAAATTACAAATGAAAAAAGTTAGGGATCATAAAATTTTTTTCATGAAAATGATCATGAAAGATTTATGATTCTTGGATTACCTTGATTAGTGTGTGGTGCTTTATTCTAAGTGTAATCCAAGAGTCACAAAACTTTCATGATTATTTTCATGAAAGATTTTTCATGATACCTATCATTGCTGATTACAAATACTCAAAACTTTTAAAATGATACTATATGGTCTGTTAATACACTAATTGTGGGGATATATTTTGTTATTTCCGATAGATCTAATCGAGAAGTGGATATAAGGGACAAGAGATTAATTAATATTTTAATTGATACATATAGTATTATTCTAAGTATATCCATGCACCACCGACCAAATGTTGCTTCAAATATTAATGCTAACCTCTCATTAAGGACGCAATTATTGATTTGAGCCTGTTTTCACATATTCAAACATAGTTCATTATTTATTTTTAAAACTATGCGTTTCGGATTTTGAATAAAATAATCACAAAATGGCCACATGATTTGTACGGCAATATACGACGCTTTTATTATTATTTTTCTTTATATAATTTTCTTCGCAACATGAAACCAATCACAAATATCCAATCACATAGACAATGAAGCAGTAATACAAACCAAGTGACATATAATATTTTTGTTTTAATGATGTTTAGCAATATTGACAAATATACTGAGAGATTACCAAAATACATACAAAGTCAGTGTCCCTTGAATTTTTATTTTTTATTGTATTTAATTCAACTTTAGATTACATTGCAGTTATTATTTCCATTTCAATTATTTGGCAACCAAGCAAGGATCAAAATAGTTTTAAAAATAAATAAATAAATAAAAATAAAAAATTGTTGATAAATTAGAAATATTATGGAAGAAAAGAATTACAAATTTAGAGATTGTTTGGGATGACCTAAATAAGTGTATTTTTTGTCTTTTTATAAAAAGATGTACAGAAAAATAAAGAGGTGAATTTGTAATTCTTTTCTTCCATAATATTTCTAATTTATGGGCATACTTGAGGAAACAAACACTAGGCAAAATTTATGTCCTCCTTCTAAGTAAGAATGCGACATGAAACCAACAACAATAAAGCCTGTCATAGATGCATCTCTTACTGGACATGCGTATGTATAAAGTTTCAACAATTAATGCTACTCAAATTTATCCAGAAAAATATTCTTATAATTTGATATTTATGGTCCTCAAAAAAAAACAAAAAAATGATATTTATGGATAAAATTCATTATGATTTTGGCCTCATAAATTTTACAATCAAGATAGTTTTTGGGGCAAGTATCATTTCTAATAAAGTTACTATTACAAAAAGAATTACATAGCATGGCAATAGCTTCATTTCTTTTGCTACTCCTTGTTTAGGTCTAGTTGTTGCAAACAATTTGAATCTTCACTACAACAAAATGTACTTTTAATGACCAAAAAAAATTTAGTCGCCAAAAGTAATAGAATTGGTTACCAAAAATTTTTTTACTCAGCAAAAGTACAATATTTAGTTACTAATTTTTTTTAGCCGGAGTATATTAATTATTGGCGACCAAAAAAAAATTTAGTCACTAAAAATGCCACAATTGGCTACTAAAAAATGTTTTAGTCACTGTATGATTAGTTTTGACTACTAAAATTAGTTAGTCGCCAAATAAAAATTTATTTTTCATCTTTGGTGACCAAAAATTTGCTCTCCAAAAGTGTGTTTTCAGCGACTAAAAAATGTATAATTAATTTTAGCTACTAAAATTATTTAGTCGCCGAATGTAAAACAAAAATTTACTTTTTATCTTTGGCAACCAAAAATTTGGTCGCCAAAAGTGTGTTTTCAGCGACTAAAAAATGTTTTAGTCGTTGTATGATTAGTTTTAACTACCAAAATTATTTAGTCACCGAATGTAAAATAAAAATTTACTTTTTATCTCTGGCGGCCAAACGTTTTGTCGCCAAAAGTGTGTTTTCAGCAACAAAAAAATGTTTTAGTCGCCAAAGAACCAAAATAGTTGGAGGGAGATATTTTAAATTTTGGAGGGTTTATAAAATTAATTAGCGACTAAAAAATTTTTGGTCACTAACTGTGTAAAATGATATATATTTTCAACGCCTCTCTCTCTTTATTTTCTCTCTCTCTCTCTTCTCTTCACTTATGGTGGATCTCTCTCATCACCCATAATCTTCTTCAAGGTGTTAAAGTACAGAGAAAAAGATGGGTATTGTGTTCACCACCATTGAAGAGAAAAAGATGGGTGTTGTGTTCACCACTCATAATCTTCTTCAACATCAGTCTACTACCATAGCAACTTTACGACTGTTTACCACCATTGAAGAGGAAGATCAGTAAACAGCAAAAACCTAATGTAGCATCGACACCCGTAGCTTAACTTTTCGTGCCCCCTTTCGAAAAACGAATATGCCCTACAGTATCGGACTCTCGTGGTTCTGAATCTAATCTCACAAGTGCAATGTGAAATAGATAAATACCAAAGAGTCCAAATTCGACAAATCTTATAGAAAATCAATTTTGAATCAAAATGTCAAAAATGGACTACTTTGCCAGATACAAAGTCGCCACCTAAATATTTTTGAGAAATTTAAGAAACTCATGACTGTGCCAAAGGCTACGTGTTCGTCATCACTAAGATTGGCTCGGCTCGAGAACTTAGGTATGAGAGGGGAATGTCATGAATTGAGTACCCTCGCTCGCCCAATCAAAGATCGGTCTCTATTAATCATGATATGAATTTTATTTACATTATATACTTTTGTTCCAATTTTATTAGGCTAACATTACTATGTGATGCGCACACACACAAGTATAGACTAAATTTGCAAGAATTGGAACACTTGATTCACGTTTGTTTGCAAAATTGTTTTGAATATATACCACTTGAAAAAGTGATCGCATATAAACATTACTCAAATTATTCCAATTCAAGCAACTAGCCTCCACCCACAGGCATTCAAACAGTTTATCTCTCAAGCACTTAGCCTCATGACAAGCATGCTAGACGTGGCAACAATCACACACATACGATATGCTAAAGTGAGTAAAGGCATATGTAGTACTCCAAGCCAAAATAGTGATAGAGTTAGAATAATACATGATCCTAACTTATGCAATATGACTAATGCAATACATGCGATATGCAATCTAAATAGGCTCGGCTACTAGCATAGCATATGAAACAATTTGTTAGCATGCTGTCTAAGCACGTATTCAAAGAAATATTTAAGCTAACAATACAAGTTTAGAATGATGAACTGAGCCTCAATGTATGCAATACAAGTAGATACAAGGCATGCGAGATGCTAAACAAAACATGATGCCCTAAACTAATCATCATAAGCTAGTAAATAAAAGGGAGAAAGACGTGGGGTTGGAAGATATACATATCATTACAACATTGCACCCTCACGAAGGAGAATCCGAATAAACTAACTAGCTAACTAATTAAAGCTAAACTAATTAAGTAATTATTACAAACCCAAATGAAGCTAACTATTCTAGTTAGTTATTACAATATCAAATTAATTAACTATTCTAGCTAATTAATTATTACAAGACAAATTTAGCCAACTGATTAATTACAAAATGAAGTAATCAAATTAACTGCTCTAATTACTCCTCCTCGGGAAACGAAGAATGTTCATCCATGCACGAACTTTCCACCTGAAAAAAACCACTGTTTCTGCTGCTGAATGCCTCTGAACATTTACACTGATTTCTACTTCCAAACCAACTCTGTGCTGCTTCAAAAGTACACTGCTGGATTTTGCACTGGTGGCCGGCAGAGGGCTTGCCGTCCATTAATGATGGCCCGTCGACCACTGATGACTAGACTTTCCTGTTGCAATAGGGAGCAAATAGAGCAGAGACAAGATATTCTCAAGGGTTTGTTTGTACAATTTACCCATCCTTATCATTTGAACAGCTCAAAGGAGCAGTAAGTTTGATTCACAAACCACCAATAGATACAATTTCATTACATGATGGCTTATGAATCAAGTATGCAAGTTCAATGAATGCAACAAAACAAGACACTCAAACCACCTCCCTATCATGAAAGATCAAGGGAAGTAGTTTGACAATGATCTTGAATCGTGTTCATCACTAATAAGTATGAAACGACTCAAGACTCAAGGGTTTAATTAATGTTCGATTTAACCCTAACAAAATTATTATCTTGCACCTTTTTTTATTCACCAATTTTATTACTCCATTTTAATTATCTCTCAATTCTTTAATCAATTAAGTCTATAAGTGAATTTAAGTCCTCTAATGGAAAGAGGGTTCAAACCAAGTGTTGCTTTGGGCATGAAAGAGACATCATACCATTGGTAATGAACTCCCAAAGGGATTAAACCATTAAGCATGACACCTCAATCTCATGCTTAAACAAACAAATAATTTGAAACTACTTTCAAAGCAAAGAAAAACCAAGAAAGGAGGAAGGTTACATAGGTGATTAAAGGTGAGAACAAGTAAGAAAAGTACTAAATAAATGCAATCAACCCAAATAAGGTGGTGTCTAAGGCCCTAAACACCAAACTTATGAGGACAATTACACTACAAGCATGCAATATAAGGCTCAAATGCAATGGACACTTAAAAATAGTCCTAAAACAGTGCTAAATAAGTTCTAAAACATGTTGGAATTAAGACAAAAATAGCTAGAATAATAAGTTAAAACATAAAGCTATGTAAGCTAGTGAACAAGACACAAGGAGGGAAGGCTAACCCCTCTAATTTTGGACTTCAAAAAGTATTTTTAACCACTGAAATTCAGTATGTAAAAGCTCAAAAAAGGGTGACAACAAGGTGGGAAACACAAGGGTAAAGGCCTTGGAAGCTAGGTAGAAGGAATGGTGAGCCACCCCTCCACCCTTATTGGTCTTAAACCATAAGTTTCAGCCCAAAAACAGTACAAAAATGTGTTGCAATGAAGACAAAGTAGCTAAAATAATAAGCTAAAACATGGAGCAATTTAAGCTAGTAAACAAGCCAAAGGAGGGGTGGCTAACCCTTCCATTTTTAGGATTTCAAAACCACTTTTTTTAGCCTCTGAAAACTTTTAAAAATCAGTAGTAAAAAACTCAAAAAAAGTTAATGAAGAGATGGGAAACACAAGTGTAAAGGCTTAGAGAACAAGGTTCAAAGAAGGGTGATTACCCCATCTACCTTTAATAGCCTTAAACCACAAGCTTCAGCCCATAAAAACAGTTAAAAACAGTTCAAAATCAGCAAGAAAAGATAGAAAAGAAATAGTGCAAAGGAGCTAGTAGTTATACCTTTTGAAGAGGAATAACACTTTTGTTCATAAACCAACAAGTTCTCACTCTCAATGGCTAAAATTTGGACTCAATAATCTTAGCAATGAGAGCTCCAATATTGGTTTAGGAAGTGTTTGGGTAAGGTGTGTGTGTTGCAAGATAGAGATAGAGAGAGAATTTCAAGAATTGGAACTTTTGGAAATTTTTTCAACCTTAAACCATTAAGGAATGTCTGGTATATGTAGAAAAACAGCGCCTCAAGTCGAAAATATCATGCTTGGAACAGCTGGAGCTTTTGGGGGACGGCTAGCCAAAAATATCTGTGCTTGCACCAGTAGCTGGCAGGCCAGAAGTGTGAATTACCGGCCATAAATGGTGGTCTACCGGCTACCAATAGTGGCCTGTCGGCCACAGAAAATTAGCTTTTAGGTTTGATTTCAAATGGGTATATCTCCTTTATCCGGACTTCGTTTTAGGTCATTATTGAGTTTAAATTGAAGCCCCAGAAGTCTACTTTCCAATGGAGGTGGCCTCACTTATAAATTCTAAGTGTGCAAAAAGATATGCATATTTTAGTGAAGGTTGCTCATTTCTCTCTTAACCGGATTGATGCCTAACTTTAAACGGCCATATCTCTCTCATTCGAACTTGGCTTTAAGAGATTCTTGAGTCTAAATTAAATCTCCGGAAGTCTAATTTCTAATGGTGGTGGCCTCACAACTAAAGTCTAAGTGTATAAAGAGATAGGCCTGATTTAGGGAAGGCTGCTCAATTCTCTCTTAACGGTTTGATACCCAACTTCTTCCCCAACTAGTTTTCTTCATTCTCCTCTAATTTTTTTCAACTCCAAACCTATAAATAAGAGGTTTTAGAGATTTTTCAAAGAGTTCACCTCTCTTCCATTTATTTCCACTTTGTCTTTGCTCGGTTTACCGAAAAGTGCAACATTTAACGAAATGCGAGCCTCAGAATATCGTAAAAACATTTTCAAAAATATTTTGAAAGAGAGGGTTTTAAGGTCTAAAATAATTTTGGTTAAAATAGGGTGTAAGGTTGGGATTTCGAAGCTCTTCTTGCTGAAGAAATCGAACGTTTGTACAACATAACTTTCATCATCGAGTGATCAACTTGAGGCGCCTAAGTCTTAAGGGCGGTTAAAAATGGGGTGTCTATACACCCACCCTCGCTCTTCACTGCCAACGCTGAATTTCCCAAATCAAAGGTATTTTTTTTCAGTTCTTTGTACTTTGAATTCCCTAAATCAAAGCTTTTTTGGACTTGCAATTCAGTAACGATTGAATTGTATTATTGTATATGTACATACATAGATTGATGAGATATATATCTATGATGGGTTGACCTTCAAAATGTACTGAGTCAAACCGAATACCGAGTCAATCCAATTTGTGTTTCTAAGATTTGGGTTTGGGTTTGTGATTTTCATTAACTGGGTTATGACTCTCATTCGAAGCTCAAACTTGAGCAACGATGGAGTTCAAATAAGAAAAGAAAAAATAGAAGAAGAAAAGAAAAAGCAAAGGAAGTGGTCTAATTTTTGTTCCATTGTGTTTACTTGATGGGAAATTGTCTTTGCTTCTCTGTTTTTGAGTTTGGTTTGTGCTGATACATGTGTGGTTTGCCATGAATTTCTACTGCTTTTTGCATCTTTTGCTTACCAACTGTTTGATGCAATACCTAAATGAAAAATTCACCACAGACCAATTACAACATGCTGGAATTTCTAGACAGCCATCATTTTAATGGTCTTAGGTGTTCAATTGTGAGCCATGAGGTAGATTTTTCTTGGATATCAATGGGCTAGGGTTTTGAGGGATGAATATCTTTGTTCGGGGTTGTAAATAGAACTACAACAATAGTAATTCGCATGCTCTATGATGTAGGATCATTTATTTTTGTCACCAAATTAAGGTTTAATTTTAGGTTTGGCTTATAGATGATTGGGATAGGGATTTGGGATACAACTTATGGTTTATAAGGGCTAAATAGTGAGTTTAACGTTTTAAAATCAAATGTGACAAGCAGCTCTGTAAATGCAACGACACTTTAAGAAAATAAAAAAGTGAAAACAAAAGAGAAGAAGAAAACAAGTGAAGCATAAACAGTCGCACTTGGGGTATTAGGTACTCGCACATAAGAAATATGCATCACACATCCGCAAGTAGTTGGCGACATAATACTTATTCATTTAAATCGTTCAAAA
This sequence comes from Camellia lanceoleosa, assembly GCA_025200525.1. Classification (NCBI taxonomy): domain Eukaryota; kingdom Viridiplantae; phylum Streptophyta; class Magnoliopsida; order Ericales; family Theaceae; genus Camellia; species Camellia lanceoleosa. The sequence continues at coordinate 208,626,672 of CM045758.1, forward strand.
TAGGCCAACTCTGTTCTCTCTGCTACTGCAACCAATCCGAAGGTAAAATAGTATAATCTTCATCTTCACACACAATTTGTTGAGATTTTCTATCATTTTTTTTAGCTTCACACAAACACACACACATATATATCTATATAACAAAACAACTCTGTTGATGGGATATCTATCCTAGATGGCAATAGATTTAAAGGTTGAGATTACTTTCAGATTTTCTGTCTTTTTATTTTCACTGTTGGATATAGCTTGAAAGTTGAAAACCCATTGCATACCCATTTCACTCTCCCTTCACTGCCCAAAACCCACATTCTCTTTGATTACTACTTAGTTCTTCGCATTTTGTAGAACAATCTTTGTTTTATTTCCCATTTATCAGTTAATTCGTGATTGAGTAGAGAGAGTTTTGTTCCACTAATTGTTTTGCTTAATCATTCTTTTTCATTTATATTCACTTGGGTCGTTCATCAATAAGCTAATTGAGTTTATGGGATTTGCTAAAACATTTTTTAGGATCAAATTTGGGTAAGCTTATTACTTGGGTAATTATCTTTATTATTCTATCCAGTCTTTCAGCAGTAACATCATTGTACTCTGATTTGTTGCTCCAATTTTGCTGCTTCAAAGTACTTTTGATTTGCAAGTGTATATAATATTATAGCCTATGGAAATTAATTTTGAAAGATTGAGTTACTGATCTGAAAAGCTTACTCTATTGTAGTTGTTTTGACTATTACACATTGGTATAATCAATTAGAAGTTGAATATTATGATAGAATGATGTCCAATTTTCACCACAGACCTTCCCTACCATGAGAAAAAAATAAAATAGAAAACATTGCAAGTCTTAAGATAACATATTTCTTTGTAAATTTTGAGTTACTTTAGGAATAACGTTGTGCTAAGTTTTGGAATTAATATTGTCAATATTGAAATTTATGTCTAATTGTGATTTTATTTGGGTTTTTGGTTTATATACATTTTATTTATAAAGAAACTATAAATTGCAAATGTTTTTTTCCCTTTCCAGTCTCTATCGCATTTGTTTTAATCCCTATTGGAATAAAAGCTAACAAAATCGTAGTGTAGTGCTTTTGTTGTCCCATTGTTCTTCTTATATGTGAGCTCATTTTTTTCAAAATATGATTCAATTTGTATGAGAAAATATGTGTGCTCATTTTTTATCAAGTGCTTTAGAGGAGATAGTAAAAGTATATGATTCAAGTGCTTTACCAAATGTTAATTGGGGAGTCTAATTCATTTTTGTTGAACAACTGTCTTAGTGTTCATTTTATTTGCAATTTTCTACCTATAAGGGTGTGTTTTGTGTGATTGATCTGTTTGATTAGCAATTGCCGTTTTATTTTTTACCAAATGTTACCAAAATAGTGAGATCAGAGGAACCGAATAATAAGTTTCACCATAGATTAATCTCCTTCCTTTCATTTGGGTGATATTACTGATTTAGCTTCTTAATTTTTTATTGGTACATAATTTTTTGTCTAATTATATTATCTAGTATTATTTCTACAAAAATTATTAGGGTTTGGAAGGGATAGAATAGCCATAAAACAGACCCAACAAAGCCAAAATGAACATAGATCCATCAAAGCCAAAATGGAGAAGTTAATACACAATATTGAGCCAAGATATAGAAAAGAGGCCAAATACAAACTTTTCCAACAAGAAGTTTTTTTTTTTTTCTTCTGTCTGTCAAACAACATTACACACTCAAAATAGTAACTCATTTCTCTTCCCGTAATACAAACCCAATTCGTAAATGGTTCAAGCAAATCCATTTTAACAATGAGCTAGTTTTATACAAAAATTAAAAACCAAGTACCCAGAAATTCAATGTGAAAATTACCATAAAATTCTTACATTACAATTGCAAAACACCTTAAAAAATTAAAATATGTTTCATAACTTAAATTTTAATATGCTATTGACCATATCAAATGAATAAATAACTTCCAGGATAGAATTATGGTTGAATTAACCAAATTCAGGTCTTCACAATGTAAACAACTAAAACTAAAATAACCTGATTAATGAACCAACTTTTGACAAAGGACCCAAAACATATATATAACACAAATTGGGACAGATGATTTGCACTAATTTACCCAACATAAAAAACACAAGATTCATGTATAAATTAGATTTGAAAAATTCAGCGGTACAATTTACCATTGCCAATGCCAAAGGATTATTTATTTAATTATTATTATTTAAAATACAGATTTGGATTTATGTGCAGTCCAAATAACCAAATTTGGATCTCCTGCACTCTAAACAATTACATAAACTAACGAACATCAAAATTTAAACACCTAGAGAGAAAAATAATAAAATTGATAGGGAAGAACTAATCTAACTTGAAAGCAACAAAAAAAAAAAAAAAAACAGGAATCCCAATTCAATTCCAATTAAATCAAACCTACAAATAGCAAGAAGATCGACATCCATGTCTTAAGATAAACCAATCATATATTCTTAGTGTAATTAACATTGCAAAGCAAATCGAGATCTATGTGATACAATCAAAAGCAAATCAATTTATACGCAATCACATAAAAGAAGCAATCAATGAATATGAATATGAATAGGGACAGCGTATAAGCGACCCTCGAGAAATAGTGGCCTTTGAAAAATGACCGTTACTGAGATACTGAGAGATGGAGAACAGAAAACCGATCATGGGTGCTCGACAGAAGAAAAGGATCACCTGATTCGAAGTATTAAGAAAATTAAGAGTAATGTTGACCCTGAAGATGAAACCATGGTTGAAAGCGCAACAATTGATAAGGAATTAGGGGAGGAGTTACTCAACCCTAATCTAATGGTTGTCATTACGAATCAGGAGAAATCTTCTCCTACTGAAAGGAACTCAGCTGATGTAACGGTGGAAAATACTGGGGCTGTAAAAGATTCCACGTCCTTCAAGCAAGCATTAATGCGATCGCATTTCAATGAGAATGGTAATGAAAAGAATTTTGATCATGATGTAGAGGTGTTATCATCTGATGATAAAGAAACAGATACGATAAAGTCATCTGAGGCAGAAGATGAGGAAATGGAGGGGGATGAGGAGAAAGATGGGATCCGTAAGGTTAAACTACCAGCAACTCTTTTGAAAAAGATTAGGGAGCCATGGAAGAAATGTTTGATTGTGAGGTTATTGGGGAAAACCATCGGCTACAAACTCTTTATGGTAAAAATGACAAAGGTTTGGGGTCTCCAAGCTGATTTCGAAGCTTTGGATATAGGGAATGGCTTCTTTACAGTCAAATTTGATTTGATGCATGATTATACCAAAGTCTTCACTGGCGGTCCATGGATAGTGATGGATCACTATGTAACAGTGAGAAAATAGCAACCTGATTTCAAGTCCAATGAAGCCGAAAAAGATACCACAGCGATATAGGTAAGGTTTTCTACCTTACCTATCGAGTACTATAATGAAAAAGCCCTCTTCCATATAGCAAAAGTGCTAGGAGTCCCACTGAAGATATATATCAATACTACGATGGCCGCTCGAGGGAAATATGTTCGTGTTTGTGTGGAAATGGACCTCCGAAAGCCATTGATCTCCCAAATATCTATAGGTAAACATGTTTACGATGTTGAATATGAATACCTGCACTCATTTTATTTTTTTTTGTGACAGGGTCAAGCATTGGAGGGAGATTTGCAGTGATAGACCAGTGCCGGAGGTTACAAAATTAGCTCAAGGAACGATTGGAGAAAACAATCAAGGACAACAAGAACAACTAAGAGATGAACCTAAACTTTCATCAGTAGCACATGGTGGTGAGTCTACTCATGAAAAGTATGGGCCATGGATGACTGTATCCAAACATAGAAGGTCGACAATAGGCCCAGTCATATACAAAGGGAATAATATGCAACAGAACAACATATTTGATGTTTTTAATGAAGAAAGTGAGCCAGTTACAAGACACAAAACCCATATAGGCCGAGGAAAAGGGATTAATGGTAAGGCCCACTTGGAGGCAGGATCCATCCACCACCTTAGGGTACATGAGAGGAGAACTGCATATGACACTGCAGTAGATAAGGACAAGCAAAAAGAGGAGATTAGACTGGGGAAGAAAATTGTCACTGACATGGAGATTCAGTATCAAGGGGCAGCGATTGGGGCATATGAGCAATCTACCAATAGACATCTAATCGTTCAGGCAGCTCCGAACCAAGTAATCCAGAAATCTGAAGTCTTAACCTAACCAAACCTAGCCAACCCAAAAGCTCTATCACAAAATCTCAGGTTCCCCAACATAGAGCTGTCTTCAACAAACCCAAACTTAGAGATCCACCAGACAAATGTGGAAGAAGAAGGGAAGAACTATCCTACGGAGAAACACAACATGACCCAGAACAGAGTGATGGTGTGTCTCATACCAGGGAAAGAAGCATATCACCTTGTCACCTCAGATGGTGGAACGAAGAAACAAAGCTAAGAATCTAGGCTTGGTGACCAGTGGATACCAATCAAGAGCTGCATTACATCTCAATGAGCCCAATGAGGTCAATAGCAGAGAATCACCAAGCAATAATGAGGTATTTGGAACTTGATATCCAAAACCCTCTACCTAATCATGATATACCCTCCATGGATTTAATGATCTGTAATTGTAGAGGAACATGCAACAAGATATTCAAAAGAACTTTGGGAGAGCTAGTCCAAATACAAAAACCAGTTTTGGTAGTGCTTATGGAGCCTAAAGTGGAATTTAAAGCCATGAGAATGTACTTCACACTACTACAAAAACAAATAAAGATCACACTTTTTTAGTGTGATGTATGTTATTTAATCACACTTTTTTTTTTTATTTTAATTGTGATTTCTTTGAAAGGTGATTAAAAGAGTCATTTTTAATTTACCTTTTTGAATAAAAATTAAAAATATTTTTTTTTACACTTTTTAGTGTGATTAAATAATCACACTCACACCTTTTAAAAAAAAATTGGGATTTATGGCTTCGACTCATGTGGATCCTATTGGTCGTAGTGGAGTTATTTAGATGATTTGGAATCCTAATGTGGTAAATGTTAGAGTTGTGAAGGCCTATTCCCAACAGATAAAAGTGATAATATCTAGACAAGACTTCTAAGATTGGGTTCTATCAGCAGTTTATGCAAGTCCTAATTCTAACAAGAGAGATGAGTTATGGGAGCAAGTTACAACAATTGCTCAGTCCATGGATAAACCATGGTTAGTTGCTGGTGATTTTAACGATTTCTCCTCCCCAAATGAGAAAAGGAGCCTTCAAGGGAGCAACACTCAGAGTATTAATCAAGATCTTAGAAGAAGTAGTAAGTTCAATGACAGACTTAATATATGTAAGCTGATGGATTTAGGTTGTGCAAGTCCACGACTGACATGGTCTAACAATTAGAAAGGTTGGGCTAATACTATGGTTCGTCTGGATAGAGCCTTGTGCAATACTGAATGGCGAATTACATTCCCAGATGGAGCTGTCAGGAACTTACCCCGCACCTATTCAAACCATTCTCCAATGATGGTACTCACCCAAGGTAAACCTCCATTTAACCCTGTTTGTAGACTTTTTAAGTTTATGGCTGCCTGGTTAACCCATGAGAACTTCAAATCTGTAGTTGAAAATAGTTGGACCAATACTACTTCTTCTCTAAGTGAGAAACTTGATAATCTTGCTCAAGTTGCTAGTACCTGGAATAAAGAGATTTTTGGTAATATTTTTAGAAGGAAAAGATAGTTACTTGGGAGGATCGAAGGGATCTAGAAATCCCAAGCTATCAACTATTCCCATAATCTTTACCATCTGGAACTTAAGCTTATTGAGCAATATCATCATGTGTTATATCAAGAAGAACTCTTGTGGTTCTAAAAGTCTAGAGCCAAGTGGATAACTCAAGGTGAAAGAAATACCAAATACTTTCACCTTACTACCTTGGCTAAAAGAAGAAAGAGAAAGATTGAGATTCTCAAGAATGAGAATGGGATGTGGGTGGATCAACTTGACCAATTGAAAGCGTTGACCACCAATTACTTTATCAATCTTTTTGGGTATACCCCTTCCATTTTCTCCACTAATTGGAGTAACCTGGTGAGCTGTAAGCTAAACCAGGTTGACAATGTTGATCTTACTAATGTCATTACCAATGAGGAAGTGTGGAATGCTGTTAAGAATATCAATGCCTTTAAAGCTCCTAGGAGGGATGGGTTTCAGGCTGTGTTTTACCATACTTATTGGCCCATTGATAACCCTAAGAGTGTGAAACAATTTAGGCCTATTAGCCTTTGCAATGTTTCTTATAAAATTATTTCAAAAATCATTGTCAATAGATTGAGGCCCCTCTTAAGCAAGATTGTTAGACCTAACCAAAGTAGCTTCATTCCTGGAAGGAATACTAGTGATAATATAATCATTACTCAAGAAATTATTCACTCTCTCAACAAAAAGAAGGGTAAGAAGGGAGGTTTGGTTTTTAAAATTGATTTGGAAAAAGCTTATGATAATCTCTCTTGGGATTTTTTAAAACAAACTTTGGAGGAGTTTAATTTTGATCATAATTTTATTGAGCTTATTATGTGTTGTGTGACCACTGTTAGTATTGCGGTTATTTGGGATGGTGTCCCTCTTCAGGAATTCACTCCCTCCAAAGGGTTGAGACAAGGGGACCCCTTGTCTCTTTACCTGTTTATGCTTTGTCTAGAGAGGTTATCAAATATGATCAGTTTTCAAGCTGATCATAAAGCTTGGAAATGGGTGGAGACTTCCAGAAGAGGGCCCAAACTCACACATCTTTTCTTTGCTGATGACTTAATGCTTTTTGGGCAATCTACTACATCCAATTGTAGTACTATCATGAAGGTCATAGATGAGTTTTGTGATATTTCTCGACTGAAAATCAATCATCATAAGTCCAAACTCTTTGTCTCCCCTAACGTTGATAGGAGGAGTGCTAAAGAGATGAGTACCAAGTGTGGCATTCCTCTTACTTCTGATATAGGGCGATACTTGGGTGTCCTTATCATCCATGGTAGAGTTAACAAGGGTTTTTTCACCCACATTTTAGAAAAGATGCAAAGGAGGTTGACAGGGTGGAAAGCTCATACTCTATCCATGATTGGTAGAGCCACTCTAATCCAATCTGTGGCTTTTGCTATACCTACCTATGCTATGCAGACTATGCTCTTACCATCTAAGGTTTGTAATAAAATTGACAGTCTGAATAGAAACTTCCTCTGGAGGGACACTCCAGAAAAGAAGAAAATTCATCTTGTAAATTGGAATGTTGTGTGTAAAATGAAAAAAAATTGGTGGTCTGGGGATTAAAAAAGCTAGGGATCAGAACCTTGCTTTGATCTCTAAGTTGGGTTGCAACTTGATTAGCCACAGAGATAGTCTATGGTGTGTGGTTTTGAGACATAAATATTTAAACAATACTTCCTTCTTTGACTAGTAGAAAGGTAGGGATGCTTCATATATTTGGAAAGGCATCATGAGCACCAGACCTTTCTTAAGGGAATGTGTTAAGTGGAACATTAGTGATGGCATGTCTGTGAATATTTGGAAAGATTGGTGGTGTGGAAACAGTTCCTTTGAGGATACTTTCTCTGGCACTATGCAATCTAATATTACTGATGCCATTCATATTTTCACTCTGAGAGAGTTGCTAGGGACAGATGGGAATTGGGATGCTATTCTGATTAAAGATAACTTCCCTCACCCACTGGCTACTATTATCCTGGGGACTCCACCCTCTGGAAACAATGGGATGGATACTCCAATTTGGAAGGGATCTCCTGGTAGGAAATTCAATGTTTCCTCTGTGTATGAAATGCTTCAGGACAATGCGGACAGGGCAGAGGACTAGTCTTGGGTGTGGAAACTGAGATTACCATAGAAACTAAAAGGTTTCTTGTGGACTGTTCTCCATGGAAAACTGCTCACAAATCAAATGAGATTGAAGAGAGGATTGACTGATACTCCCCACTGTTTTAGATGCAATGGGGTTGAGGATATGAATTATTTATTTAGAGAATATTATCTAGCAAAGGAAGTGTGGCTCTCTGTTTTTGATAAACAATGATACATAGATATGATGAGGAGACCTTGGATGGATTGGCTCATGAGGAATGCGAAAAATAAAAATCATTATTATGCACAGCTCTCTTGGTTTACTGTGTTTGTGGTGGCTCTATGGAAAATTTGGAAAAATAGAAATGGATTTGTATTCGAGGAAAATCTGTTAGTAACCAAGAGAGTGCAAAATTTATTTTCGATTACTTTCGAGAAATCCATCAAGCTTTCCTCCAGTCTGTACCACAGTCCAGACCCTCATTTAGACTAATCAAATGGTGTTTCCCACCTGCAGGAAGACTGAAACTAATCACTGATGGCAGCAAGAAAACTGGAGGAGATAGAGGCTTTGGTGGGCTAATCTGGGACGAACAAGGTGCTTGGGTGTGTGGATACTATGGACGTTTGCAACTTGGAACTAGCCTTGAAGCTGAATTATGGGCTCTATACAAGGGACTCACCGTGATCCTATAAAAAGGCATGAACAATGTTATCATTGAATCAGATGCAATGCAGGTGGTACAACTGATGAATAAAGAAACAAGGGACAACTGCCCTTTCAAGAATCTGGTGGAGGACTCTAAGATCTTGCTCCGAGAATGTCAATGCACTATCCAACACGTTTGGAAGGAAGGAAATCTCTGTACCGATGCCTTGGCGATGTTTGGAGCTCAACAACCCGAAGATATGTTGGTGGTCAATGAGCCATCAACGGAAATTAGAAGTCTTATTATCTCTGATATGATAGGATTGTCTAGGGAACGGGCTTTGCCCTTGTTTTTTCTTTCCATTTTCGTTGTAACCCAAATATATATATATATATATATATATGTATGAATATGAATGAATGAAAGAAGAGATTTGTGTACCGAATGAGGAGCACTTGTTGGCTTTATTACCATTTTGTCCCTCAATAAACAAGTAGTTTTTTTAATTTTTCCAAAGTTTTGGTTATCAATAGGCAATTTCCTGGTCCTAGACTTGATGTTGTCACTAATGATAACTTCATCATCAATGTCATTAATAAGCTGGATACCCCCTTTCTCTTGACATGGTAAGTCTCTTTCATTATCTTTCAATGTATTTGCCCATCTTTAGATTTTGTAGTTGTTCCTTTATTGGGCATAAGTTTTGGTATGGTTATTATATGGCTTGATTAACTAATTTTAATTTGGGAAAATATTGGAGAAATGGGAAATGAAGAAACTAATTGCAAATCAATTGGTGGAGTGCAAGTGAGAACTATTCCTAAGGCACGTGTTTTTCACTTGCATCAGGGGTACAAATGTCAAATGTAAAATGTCCAAAATTTTGAGAAATAGTATTGTTAATATTAATGCCTAATTTATTGTTACTTTTGTGCAATTTCTCTTCATTTATGTGGCAGTTAGACTAACACTTGGTCTAATAACAGTAAATTTTTACTTTTAGGAATGGAATTAAGCAGAGGAAGAACTCTTGGCAAGATGGTGTGTTGGACACTAGTGGCCTTATCCCTTCTAACTCAAACTTCACTTAAAAGTTCCAAACCAAAGATCAACTTGGAACCTACACATACTTTCCATCAACTTTTATGCATAAAGTTGCTGGACGGTTTGGAGGACTAAATGTATATACAAGATCTGTGATCCCTGTACCATATCCTGCACCTACAACGGATTTTACTTTACTTATTGGTGATTGGTACAAGACCAACCATAAGGTGAGGAAATCTATATTTTAATGTATATAGATGACACAATTTTGCATTTACAAGTTCATGTTCTTTATGTTTACTTAAGTATTTTAGTTTTTAGTATATATTTGAAAGTTTTTGAAAATAATGGCATTGGCAGTGTGCATTTGTTAAATAACTAGGAATACATTATTTTAGATAATGATTGTGTTCTAAAACCAATTCAACAATTTTTTTTAAAGATAATGAAAATATTATCCCAAAGGCTGTCTCCTTTTCTAATACTAGCGAGTCAATTTACTTTGAAATGTGACTACAAGAACGGTGCTTGCATGAAATTTACATGCCTATCATGCTCTAATGGTTTTCAATAAATTATAATTAATTTTCCAAGTATTGATGTTTGTAGGCATTGCAATAATTTTTGGATTCAGGAAATCTCTTCCCTTTTCTAATGGCATCCTTATAAATGGGAAAACTCAATCTACCTTTAGTGGTGATCAAGGTTCGCCCCATCATTTTATTATTGGAAAATGTTTAAACAATTTCTAAGTATTTTAATTCTGCCGAAAAAGAAGAAGAAATATTTGATTAACAATGGTTCACTTTCTTTTGCTTTTCAGGAAAAACCTATATGTTTAGGATTTCAATTGTGGGCTTGTCGACCTCTATTAACTTTTCAAAAGGTCACTATCATTCTCAGAGTTTATACAAATATAATGATTTTTGTATGATTCTCTGTTTTGTATGCAATTATTATTTTAGATTGGAATATACTTAATTTGTATGAAATTTGACATTAAAGTTATTCCTTTTTGGATGGTTGGAAGTGAAATGGATGCAAATTGCGAAATGATTGACAATATATGTATTGTTTTATTTATATACATGGTATAGGTTGCACGGAATACATACAGGTTATGAACAAATTAAAAAAATAAATAAATAATATCTTGTTTTTGGCCATTAAATAATTGGTAGCCAAAAAGGAAGTACATGTTTTTAGCAACTAAATAGTTAGTATCTAAAAAAAATAAAATAAAATAAAAAACTTTTGGCGACTAAAATTTTAATAGCCAAATAAAAAATTAGACTTTAGGCGACCAAATTTTTAGTAGCTAAAAAAAAATTACACTTTAGGCTACTAAAACATTTAGTAGCTAAAAAAAATAAGATGAAAAAAAAAAAATTTTGGCTACTAAATAAATTAGTCGTTCTAAATAATTTTAGTTTTGGTGACTAAATGTTTTAGTCGCTGAAAATACGATATTAATTTTTTTGAAAGCTTTTGCCAACTAAAAGATTAATCGCCAATTTAGCTTATCAACGACTAAAGTTTTTTTTGTCGCCAATACCTTTATTTTTGGCGGCTAATTGTTTAATTGCCAATTTAGGAGTTTTGGCGACTAAATTTTTTTTAGTCGCCAATACCTTCCCTGACAATCTTCCCGCGACCAAGCCGGCGACCAAACTATTTAGTTGGAGAAACGTTTTAGCAACTAAAATCTAACTTTTGGCTACTAAAAGTTTAGTCACCAAAAGTGTAATTACTTGTAGTGCTTCTGTCGTTAAATTGTACAAAAATAATGCTAGGAGTCATGAAAAAAATATCATGATGATGATTATGAAAGATTTTCCACCTTTGGGTTATCCATACAATAAAACACCACACACTAATCAAGGGATAAAAAATCTTCATGATATATTTTTCAAGATTCCTAACATTATTGTTACTTTGTAATTAAATTTGATGTAAAGAGTCATGCCCGTGACAAATTCGATCCATAACACTGCATAGGCAGCATTGCCATAAATTAAAAGAGTAATGCTATATAAAATTTTCCCATCTTCTGGCCACAGTTTTCATGAAGAGTAATACCAAGTATGATGGAAGAAATATCATAAAAAAATTTATAATTTTTTTTATTTTTGAATTACACACATAATAAAATATTATACAATAATTAAAGGATAAAATATTTCATGATATTACTTTCATAATACTTAACATTACTCTCCCATGAAACATCATTCGTTATTAGAAACCCTTTTTTAATTTAAATTTTTTTTTTTTTTTAAATTTAAGAGTTACATATACGTAGAACTTTAACACAGTTATTCCAGCGATTTTGGGTTTGCCGGATACAAAGAAGAATGAAATAGTGCAACTGACCAGACTGAGTTGACACTGAGAGCTATTGATAATGCACATATGAGAGAGAGAGAGAAAGAGAGTCTACAATGGTTTTAATAACAAGGGAAGCTTTTCAGTCTGTGTGAGATAGGTTGATGAACATGGACCAACTCACTTTCAGACTATATATATATATGTCTGACATGATTAGAACATAGGTGAATTTGGGGGTGAAGAATTCACCAAATTAAGAATGCTGTTCCAGTAATTCTTGTTATCGTCATAATAATCACTCCCACTCCCACTCCCACTCCCACTCCCACTTCCACCGCCGCCACTGTCCGACTCTCCGCCTCCCTCGGAGAAACTCCCGTGGTCGCCGGAGTTATTTAGCAACAATTCAGTGAATCTCTTCATGAAATTCCCACTGTGAATATTCTCATTATTACCATTCCTCACCGACTCCGGACTCCACGAACCTTCCATGAACGAAATCGAATTCTCGATCCCATCTTTGATCAATTCCGGCAAATGGGTCGAATTCTCAACCCCGTTCCAATCCTCATCACCTTCTTCTTTCAGCATTCCACCTGAATTCCCAACAAACTCAATAAACGCCGCAGCCGAACTCTCTCCGATTCCACCGCCGGAGATCGGCGGAGCATTTTCGGAGAAGCTAAGCGTCGACGTCGGCGACTCCGAGTCACCACCGAGTCCACCGTCAGTAGGCGTAGTCCACACACTATTCCAAGCTTTTAGTATGTCAAGACACCGCGGTGGCGAAGTTGGCTCCGCAGCCGACTTGATCACCGGAGTTGAGGCAGGTGAGAATTCCGGCGCGGGCGATCCGAGCTGGTGGTGTTGGAGTGAGTTGGAGAGGAGCTTTGATTGTCTGACGAGCCTAGCTTCGGCTTCGAGCCGGGCGCTCTCCCACTGGGCCATGTGGCTAAGATTGGCGGCGTTCTTGGACTGACCGTCACTGGACAAGAGGGCATCGTTCTTGGGCTTGTGGGTCACCGGGTCAATACCCATTTTGGCTAACCTTTTTTTTAGGTGAGTGTTCCAGTAGTTCTTGATCTCGTTGTCTGTTCTTTTGGGCAAGTGAGTTGCTATGGCCGACCACCTGAGAACATGACAACCAATTGGGCATGTAAGGACAGAATTCAACTTCAACAACACAACAAAACCCTAGGAACTCGTTTTCTAAATACAATAATGCACAAGATCAATACAAAAAAGATGGGATAATTTTTTATGTATATATATTTTTTTAATTTCAAAAGTGTCCTGAGCTAATTTTGTTTTTTAGTATATATACTCTATCGTCTCATATATACTTAAATTTTGAGCTGATTTTGTATTTTAATATTTGAATATAGGATTCGGATTTATGGAGAGAAAAACAAACGGGTGAAATGAAGAAAATGTTTAACTTATATATTTCATTAACATTTTTTAATCCCGGATCATGGTTTGGAACACATAGCTTGACAGTAATCTCCAGTTCCGAGTGTGAAATTGAACTTAGACCTCTTGCTTGGTAAATGAGTCTAAGACAAATACAAATTTCTACTTTATATTGAAGAAACATAAAATTACTACAATACTTTGCATTATTATAAGAAACCCATGTGATAAATGGGCTTCCATGAATATGGAGAATAAATTTAATTGAATTGTTCAACAGGTTATGCAGAAAGGTAGATACCCTATTTCAAAACTTTGGTCAAAAGGTGTAATATGTGGAGCTACAACAAAGAAACAGAGGGCAACAGTTAGTGAGAGTAATTGATCGAATATCCATTTTGAAACTCAGGATCATGACCAAATCTTGTTCAAAAAAACCAAAAAAAAAAAAAGGGAAGAAGGAAACTATGGCTAAATTTAGACAACAAACTGAAACAATGTCAAAAGACTTGGACTTCACCTTTAGCTCTCTTCACCCACTAATCAACAACATGTTCATATATCAAAGAACAAAAAAATAAAGTCAAAATTGAAGATACCATTCAAATAATTGTTGAATTTTATATATCACCTGTTGCCTAAGAGAGCATGGAGTTGAATGATGGTTTGTTCTTCCTGTAAACTGAACTTCCCTCTCTTAATATCAGGCCTCAGATAATTAGTCCATCTCAGTCTGCAGCTCTTGCCACATCTTTGAAGACCTATAATAAAAAGATTATAAAACTCTTGAATATATGAATTTTGTTAGAGAGATAATTGAAAAGGAAGTGAGAAAGTGGAAGTGTAATGAATAATGACCAGCTTTGGAAGGCAAGGCACGCCAGCTGCCATGGCCGTGTTCTTCAATGTAGGCCAAGAGCTTCTGATCTTCTTCAGGAGTCCAGGGTCCTTTCTTCAAACCAACCTTGTCACAGCATGGAGTTCGACCCATTTCCAAAGTGAGATCAGCGATGAAGATTTTGGCCTTTTACTACTTATAACACCCCCAATAGGTAGGCGAACAAGACGAGAGAGAGAGAGAGAGAGTAAATAGAGAGAGAGATGGGCATAGAAGAAATGTCAGCGACATATGGATAAAGATATTACTCTAATTTACCTTTTTTATCCTTTTAATTTCTATTAAAATATGTATTTATTTTATTGTGTACTAATTATTTACATCAGTTTTAGGAGTAATAATGGAGATTCTAAATAATCTATTAATTTTTTTATCAAATTTTTTATATGGGTGTAGAATTCATACACATGTGAATTTATGTGAGTCCCATACCATGTGAGAGATTTGATAAAAAATTTGATATATTATTTGAAATTTATGGCATTTTCCTTAGTTTTTTGGCCTCTCTTAACAAGAGAAGAAAAAAAAAAAAGAAAAAAAAGCAAACATATTGACTTATTTGAATTATATCACTTTCAACTTTTAACATGTTCTTTTGTAATAAGTTAAAAAATCAATTTATAAGCTACTTTCCAAGTAAGGCCTTAGTTTAATCTTATTTGTAATTATTTTAGAGGTGTAGGCTAATTATATTTTCATCAAACTTTAACGTTGTGTTTGGTTGGGAGATTTGGAAATAGAAAAGAAAAAAGTGTGTGAAATTAGGTGAAAGGTATATTTTATTTATATTTCATCTACTTTTATCTTTTCCTTTCTAAATCACTTCTCAAATCTCTTAATCAAACACAGTATAAGAGAAATAAATGTAAATTATCCTTTTATTTTTGTTTTTTACTGTCAAAATTTTTACTTTTCAAATTTGTTCATATTAGAAAACTTCAATTTTTTTTGAAAATACGATTTTTTCAAAATAAAAATTAATAACTTATTTTCGTTTTTTTTTTTTTTTTTTTTTTGATCTTTTTAGATTGTGTGGTGAGTATGAACCTGAAAAGTAACCAAAAAAATTATTATTATTTTTTTTTTCTGAAGACAAAAAACAAGTTGAATTAAAATAAGCTTTAGAAATCAACTACAAGGAAAACTTGGAACAACTTGTATATTGTTATTTCAAACAATGCTAAATTTATCCCAAAAAAATAATATTTATTCATTATGGATGTGGTTCATATTTAATTAAATTTAAATTTACATTATATATTTTATTTTTGACAAATTTGTAAATTACTTTTTGGGCTTTGTAGCTTTTTTCTAACCCTCATAAGTATATAAAAAATTAAATAACAAAAGTACCCCTTTTTTTTACAACAATGATTTAGACCACTAAAAAATATACCACTAATAGCACTAATGCATTGGAAATGGTTTAAAAAAAAAACAAGGCATAGAAAGTGGGCGGGGTCTAGTACTCTCCCTAATGCTCTCTTTTTTAATATACTCCCAAGCATTTTTTATTTATTTATTACGAGACTCGATTTTGTCATTTTACAATGTATTTAAAGCTAATTTGTACATGAAAAATATTTGAGACCTTCGCAAAGGAGGACCTCCACGACTCTCACTGATGTATTGATTATTGATATATTTAAAAAAAAATTTTATCTCTAACAGTGACGTAAATAGTTTAAATCATTTTAAAAATTGTGAAATTATATTTGGTGATGATCTTTATCATTACTGTTTGTACATTGCCCAAAAAAAAAGAGTTCATCGTCTTTTACTGGATAGAGAAAAATATCAAACTTTGGTTGTACACTTTCTTTTAATTCATAGGTTGTACACTTGTAAAGGAGTTCAGCGTTACCAATGTCAATAATGATGAATAAAAAATGTTACGGATTTTAAATATTTTATTTTTATATAAATTTTACACTCATATAAAATATTTAATAAAAGCATAAATAAAATATTTAAAATTTCTAACATTGGTCTTGACGAATTACCTTGTTCTCACCACCTTCCTAATTTTCCTCATCCTAGTAAAAATGGGATCCGGATAAGATTTGCTTACCCTGCTCAGTCGACTTGCCCCACCCGAATTATATTAATAAAATATATTTTTATTTATATCTAATATTTTTTGGTAGAATGGGGTACATCACAGTATTATCCGTTTTGGAGTATTTTTTTCTTTTCTTAAAAAATAATGCCTTGTATTAATTAAAACCTTATAAGATAAAATGTAATATTTTGCCAGAACGATATGAAATGTACCCACACACTCTTATTAGTTAATTAATACTAGACATCTTATTCAGAATGGAAAATTACTGTGAACAGTACAGCTTAGTACTATTTTATATTTATTCTATATTTAACACAAAAAAAATTCAAATCAAACCAAATTAAATCATGGAAAATGAGTAGAAACTCTAATTAGAGCTACCATTAATGATGTAGTATTGCCACAATAAGTATGTATGTTTTTGTTTTTTTAATAGTGGGTTTAAAGTCACCACATTAGTGGTGTCTAGCATGACCCTTAAATCATGTATCCCAATTAAGTAGGGTGGGCTACCGCGTCTCAATGTTGGTGTGCGGTTAAAAAGTAGAAAAATTAATATGGTACTAGAGAAACTCTTTGATAGCCATAGATAGTTATAGACAGCATATAATTTCATCTGCACTTCTTCACTGTTCCGTATGTATGCCGCCAAATGCATGCATGCATAGTACACTCTCTTGCTGTACACAGTTTAATTGAATTGGAATTGAATTAACCTTCTCACCCATGAGGTCCATGAGATGAGACTATCAAAGTGTCTCTGATCTGTGCTTTCGACTATTCGCTGTCGGCGGGTCCAATGGGCCATCCATCCATGGTTCGTGGTCCATTCATAGCTTGTTAGTTTTTACTCATAAAAGGGTTTCTTTATTTTTAGGTCACAAACCATGGCTAACCCAAACATTAGGAGTCAATACTAGTAAAAGTCAGCAGGACTAAATAGTGATTGCCTTCTATTTTACTTCAAGTTGTTATTAATCCATTGCCTTCATCCCCAAGTTGCCAAAACACCATGGGCTCACTCACAAGTGTGCTTAATTATCATACATCTAACTTTTTTTCTTTCTTTTTTTCGGTTGAATACTTGTCTTGTGTATATGTTGTTAAATTTCTGTCACTATGTTTCAAAATAAACTCAAGCATTGCACCTAATAATAGAGGAGTTTGGATTTGTCAAAATTAAAAATCTCTTAAAAGTTAAAAAGTTATTAAAAAATCAAAAAGTCAAATATTCATTTTTCTCTCTACTTTTTATACATCTTTTCGTAAAAAATTAAAAAATCATTTCAAATATACTAATTTTTTTATCTCATATTTTAGTCAAAAAGTCAAAAAAATATTAAAATAATCTATTCGGAAACGAGGATAATCTAAATTGTTCATCTTTTATATATATATATATATATATTCTAATTAATTATATGACATAAACAATTCACATTATTGATATAAATATATATTAGCCTCACAATACACAAACTTCATTTATAAAATAAGAATTTTACTTTTGAAATTTTCAAAACCATAATTTAGTACTTCATTGACGACACCGACTCGGATAATTTAAAAAAGAAGCATATGGCTGATTTACTACGGTGGGCCTATGAGCTGGTGGAGAGGTATCCTCTCTGATTTTTGATCTGCAAAAAGACAAAAATTGGGGGGCCCATTAGCAAAAGGCTATAATAGAAAAACTAAGGCCTATTGTTTTCATTTTTTTAAGAAACTGAAAATAAAAATTTGTGTGGTATATCATTTATATTTTAAAAAAAGTAAATTGATTTCAACATTTTAAAATTTTGAAAAAAAAATATATATATGATTTTGCTTGTTTTCAAAATAAATTTTTACTCACTCCCCCTTTCTCCACATCCGACCACTATCAACCTCTATCATTACTGATCACCACTTCTAATAAATTATTAGTGCTTTTATTTTTGTTTTCGAAATATATTTGTAAACCAACCAAGTTTTTAAATTTTTTTCTTTCACAAAAAAAATAAAAAATTTAACGTTGAACCAAGACCTAAAATAGTGTTTGTGGTGAGGCAATGCAAAGCAAAGGCCTTGGAAGCACTCCCAAAAGATTGAAGGATTTGTGTTGGTGGGGAAAGGACAATGGGGTCACCCACCTTAAATTCTCTTTGATCATTGCCAGCTCCAGTTTTTTTTTCTTTTTCTTTTTCTTTTTCTTTTAATGGTCCAACATAGCCTTAAATTACCCTATTAAATAATCCCACTAGACTTGTCCATATCTTACTCCTCCACGTGGCTAATTTTTAGTCAATGAAAAAAAAATTAAACATACAGAAAATCTACATCTATAAAATAATTTTATTATTAAGAAATAGGGAGTAGATATTGAATGTCAACAGTTTGTTCATGCTCTTGATTAAAATACAACCCCATTACAAAAGAAATGGGGAATTATAAATATATTTTTAAGGTTTGATTAAAATATAAATTATTTTTTATAATTTAAAAAATTATATTTCACTCTTGAAATTTTTAATTTCATAATAAATTTTCTTTTTATTAATAAATCATTAAGTCAATTAATAGTTTTTAACAAGTTTTTAATGATATTAAAAATGTGTTTTAATTAATAATTTAAATAATTTTATTATTATATAGGAGAGTAATTATAAATTTTATTAAATAAAAAATTTTATAAAAGAGATATTTATAATTTTTTAAATTATAAAAGATAATCTATATTTTAAATAAATTTTAATAGTGTATTTATAATTTATTCTAAATGAAAAATATGATAGGTTCTTCTTCAGCATTCACGTGTATGTCCCGTGTGGATGCCGCTACAAACGAGTCTAGTACAACTGTTCAAAAAAAATAAATAAGTGTTTGATTTTGACTATTGCAAATTGTTTGAGTTCGAGCACATCTCCAGTCAAATTTGGGGTTTGTTTGGTAATATTTACATTTTCAGTTTATATTTATAAAAATTTTATAAATTAATTTTTATTTATTTTTAGAAAAACATAAACTATAAACGCGTTTGGTAATTAACAAAATATTTTTAAAAATTTAAAAATATAAAAAAGAGTAAAAAATGGCAAGTGACGGCGGAAGACGGTTATAGAAAGTGGTGACAGTGAGTGGTAGCGGGTGGTGGTGGTGGGTGGGTGGGTGACGGTGGCGGGTCGTGGGTAGTAGCGAGTGGGTGGTGGTGGCGGGTAGATGGCGGATGGCGGTGGTGGGTGGATGGTGGTGGCGGGTGGGGGGTGAGAGTGGAGGTGGGGTAGGGGTGGGGGTGGCAGTGGCGGGTGATGGGTGGTGGCAAGTGGGGGGTGATGGGTGGTAACGAGTGGGTGGTGGTGGCAGGTGGGTGGCGATGACGCGGCGGTGGTGGGTGGTGATGGTGGTGGTGGCGAGATGGGTGGTGTTGTATGGTGGTGGCAAGGGGGGGATGGTAGAAGATAAGTGGTGTGGCGGTGGATAGTAGTGGATAAGTGGCAAGCGGTGGATAGTAGTGGGCGGTGGTGGGTGGATGGTAAGTGGGTGGTGGGGTGTGGTGGGGTGGGTGGGGTGGGTGGTGGTAGTAGTGGCGGCGGGTGGTAGAGGCGAGTGGGTGGCAGGGGGGTGGTGGTGGCAGGTAAGTAGTGAGTGGTGGTGGCAGGTGGTGGTGGGGGATGGGGGGTGGGTAGTGATGACGGAAGACGGTGGTGGAAAATGGTGGGGGGTAGCGGCTAGTGTTGGGTGGTAAAAAAAAAAGAACTCAAAATTCAAAACGGAAATACATTTTTTGGCCAAATTTATAAACTGAAATCATTGATTTATAAATCAAAGATTTACCAAATAAGTTTTTATTTGAGTTTTTTAAATTTTTATAAATATAAATAGAAAATTGAAAACGAGTGTTACCAAACGACACTTAATTGAGTTTGAGTTTAAATTTTTGTTTGAATTAACTCAATTACAAAAATAAGTTAAGTTTGAGTTCAAGTTATAAAAAAGAAAAGAAAAAGAAAACACTTAAACTGATATGAATATTAAGAGAAAAGAAAAGATTATGAGCAAAATATAAAAATTTTCATATTATTAAAAGTTTCCTCAATCAAATATGTAAATTCGGAAAAACACAAAGTACAAATAAAAAAAAAGCAAAATAAATTAATAAAATTTCAATTGATATTACTAAAAATATAATTAATTTATGTGTATCTTCTTCAGCATTCACGTGTTTGTCCCGTGTGGATGCCGCTACAAGGGAGTCTAGTACAACTGTTCAAAAAAAAAAATAAAGAAGTGTTTGATTTTGACTATTGCAAATTATTTGAGCTCGAGCACATCTCCAGTCAAATTTAATAATTGAGTTTGAGTTTAAATTTTTGTTTGAATTAACTCAAGTACATAAATAAGTTAAGGTTGAGTTCAAGTTATACAAAAAAAAAAAAACCTAAATTGATATGAATATTAATGCTGTGTTTGGTTAAGGGACTTGAAAAGAGAAATGAAAAAAGTAGATGAAATATGAATAAAATATATCTATATTTCACATAATTTCACATACCTTTTATTTTTTCTTTTCTAAATCTCTCCTCAAATTCCCCAACCAAATATAACATAAGAGAAAAGAAAGGATTATGAGCAAAATATAAAAATTCTCATATTATTAAAAGTTTCCTCAATCAAATATGTAGATTCGGAAAAACACAAAATACAAATTAAAAAAAAGTAAAATAAATTAATAAAATTTCAATTGATATTACTAAAAATATAATTAATTTATGTGTATCTTTATATTCATGAGTCTATGTCTATTCGTGTCAAGGTTGGTTCTATTTGAATTAAACTCAGGCCTCGTAATGATTCTTAATTTTTTTTGCTAAAATATGTTGTCCCCAGACATCAATTACAAAATAAGCCTAACAATTTGATTGAGACTTATTTATTTAGCAATTGAATGAACATAATATAGTTTTAAACGAACTCAATTAGAATAGATCATGCTATATTTAATTGAAAGATTTTAAAAAAAAATTAAATAATGTATATATATAATTAAATAATATATATATATATATTTTATTATCATTTCACTTATCTTTTCTCTTATTAACAGATGACTATCACGAGAATTTTGAACTATTAAATTTGGAGCTATGAGAGCGATTGCGATTTGAAAATATTGGCCTCCGAGGACAACTGCAAGAAACCTAGCAAGGACACTGACTATAAGTCAATTTAGGTATTGTTTCAATCGAATCAAAAAAAGAAAAAAAGAAAAAAAGAAAATTATAGGCTCATTATCAAGTGAGTTCATTAAATATAGCCAGAAAAGGTTTTAATACCTTTAATTATACTTTTGCAAGTAGGTATTTATACCTAGATGTGAGCTAGTTGATGTGGTGAAGTGTTTTCCTTTTTCAGTTATATAATCTCACCTATAATGTAGAACAGTACAATTTTCCAACAAGATTCTTATAAATCTTTGTAGCGACAAGAGAAGTTGTTAATTTGATGAAAAATATTTTATATATAAATAATTTTTGATTAGGTTTTTTTTATTACTAAATACAAATATAATAGATCTATATTTATTAATTTGAGCTTCACTACATTTGTGTCTTAAAATTTAGTATTATAAAAAAAAAATAAGTTATTTGAACTTTATTCGTGTTTGATTCATTAGAAATTCATTTTAAATCAACTTATTATATAAACAAAGTAAGTTTGAATATATTTTAAAGTTCATTAAATTTAAATAAACTACCATTTAACTCGATAAACTTATATGCAATATAAAAAAAATTGTAATTCGAAATGAGCTTGTGGTTGACTTATTAAAAATTTATTATGTAAACAAATCAAATTTAAAAATATTTTAAAATTTAACTAAACTAAAATAATTTATTATTTAACTCAACTTGACTCATTTATAATATCTCTATTATGTATATAATTATTTTGGTTTAAAGTAGAGTAGGTTTTTTATTAACAAAATAATGAATTGTAAAAGCTAGACATAAATTTTCTTTAAAAGCCATAATTTATTAAATATGTGCATCAGAAAATTGAATAAGCATACCAATTATTGAAAGCAACTTTAATATGACCCTTGTTTCATGTATAATTGGTACTCTCTTCACTCTCGTGTCCTTCTTAGGCCTAGTTTGGAAAGACTAAATAAGTGTACTTTTTGACTTTTTATGAAATATGGGTTGGGTTTGGGTTGTGTTTGAAGTGATGTGTTAGAGAGATGATGTGACTTAAATAAGATGATGTGACTTAAATAGGATAATGACTTTTTGACTTTTTGTCTTTTTTCAATCTTCCCAAACTAGGCCTTAGCTAGCCATTGGTGCTATCCAAGGACTAGTACCCTACAAAACCACAATTTAAACCCTGCTAGTAAAGATGTGTTCATCAACCTCTACACCTGGACCTATGGTCCAGTTTGTTTGAGTGGTAGGAGTGGACTTTTAGAAAATTCACGAGAGGATTTTTAATCCACTTCAATAGTTGGACTAGCTCACCTGTTGGGGGTATGGGATTGAAAAGCAATCCTATAAGGTTGATGTTTAAGTAGCAAAACAAAAAACAAAAAAAATAATTTTTTTTTTAAAAATTAATCAAGCTTAAAAAGTATATAAAAAATTATAATATTAAAAAAAATCATATTAAATATTTATATTATCCATAGTATTACTAATCCGATAGCAAACAAACAAACCATCTCTATCCTGTATCTCCAACTTAATACCACCACATTACTAATCTCCTCACTCAATATCCATTTTATTTGCCCTTTTCATTATTTTAAATTTTTTTAAAACTCAACTGTAAATGCTTTAAAATGTGTAATCTTATAAGAGACTTTTTATATATAATTTTTTTTTTGTACAGTGATATTTTATGATCTTTTTATTTTAAGCTAAATTTATTGTTAAAGTGACTCGTATTTTTAAAAAATGCCATTGTTGGTTTCTGAATGAAATTTATGCTTGTTGATAATTTTCTGTTAAAATTAAACCAATAAATATTATTACGTAATACGTGAAATAGTATTACATAATGAAAATATTCATAAAATAAAAAGGTTAATAAAAGAATTTTGAAAAACAGGGTCATGACCTCTCTAGGCCCATATATATAGCTTCGTCTTTAGTTACTGGTATATATTGGGCCTGGGCTTAGAGTTTGTACACCCTGAGTCCAAGCTCCCTCCGATGTCTCCAGTCCGATCGGTAGGTTTTGATACAAAACTTATCAATAATATTGCAAACTCAGAAATTTTATTTAAAAAATTATTTAAATTACATATGATATTTTTGAATAATTTTTTGAATTTATAGTACTACCAGTGGCGGAGAAAGTAAGGGACCAGGCAGTCACGTGCCCCTCTCGATTTTAGGATTTTTTTAATTTTTATTTTAAAAATATAAAGAAAATATTTTAAATAAAAAAATTATAAAAATATTATTATAGTGAAATGTCAATGACATTTTAAAAATTATGAGAACAATAATGATTGTTTTTTAAAATGAAGAGACTACGATAAAACATATTATCTATGAAAATTTTTGAATGTAACAGTGATGTTATTATCAGTGACTTGCAAGTATAAGTAATTTCGCTATAAATATATGAAATTATTGGATTGTTAATTACATTTGACATGTGAGATTTACTCTCTATGTACTTATTTATTATTAGTGGGTGATATCACATACCAATGATGACATGGTATTTTCTATTGTATTTAATTTTTAATCAAATTTTGTATAAAAAAATAATTTATCATTATATAATTTATTTTAAGACTTATATCCATATTTTTTTTTGTATTATCCATGATATACTAGTTACAAATAACATTATTTTTTTATTGTTTCTCAAAATCAATCGTAAAAATTTACGTAAAATATTTTTGTAAAAATTTTCTATATTGTAATCAATAATGGTTTGTTTGGTAACGTTTACGTTTTTAGTTTATATTTACAAAAATTTTATAAACTGGTTTTTGTTTATTTTTAGAAAAAATATAAACTACAAACGCGTTTGATAATTGACAAGATGTTTAAAAAATTTAAAAAATATAAAAAAGAGTAAGAAATGGCAAGTGGTGGCAAATGGCGGCGGAAAACGGTAGTAGAAAGTGGTGACAGTGGGTGGTGGGGGGGTGGGGGGGTAACGGTGGCGGGTGGTGGGTGGTAGTGAGTGGATGGTGGTGGTGGTGGCGGATAGGTGGCGGGTGGTAGTGGTGGGTGGGTGGGTGACGGTGGCGGGTGGTGGGTGGTAGCGAGCAGGTGGTGGTGGAGGTGGAGGCAGCGCGCGGCAGGTGGTGGTGTTGGTGGCTGGTGGTTGGGAGAAGGAGAGTGGTGGTAATGGGCGGATGGGTAATGGTGGCGGGTGGTAGCGAGTGGGTGGTGGTGGCGAGTGGTGGTGGGTGGTGGCGGCGGGTGGTGGTGGGTGGTGGCGGGTGGTGGTGGTGGTGGTGGTGGATGGGTGGGTGTGGTGGTGGGTGGTGGATAGTGGCAGTGGGTGGTGGGTGGTAGTGGTAGGTGGGTGTGAGATGGGTGGTGGGTGGTGGTGGTGGTGGGGGGTAGTGGATGGTAGCGAGTGGATGGTGGTTGTGAGTGGTGGTGGCAGATGGGTGGTAGGTAGTGGTGGCGGGTGGGTGGAAAGTGGCTGGTGGCTGGTGGTGGTGGGTGTCTGATGGTGGCAGGTGGTGGATGGTGGTGGCAGGTGGGTGGTGAGTTGTGGTGGGCGGTGGATTGTAGTGGCATGTGGATGGTAGGTAGATGGTGGGTGGTGGTGGTGGTAGCGAGTGGGTGGTAGGTGGTGGTTGCTGGTGGGTGGTGGTGGCGGGTGGCGAGTGGTGGTTGCTTGTGGGTGGTGGTGGCAGGTGGTGGGTGGTGGTAGTAGGTGGGCGGCAGGTGGTGGTGGGAGGTCGGTGGTAGGTGGTGGTAGCGGAAGACAGTGGTGGAAAATGGTGGCAGGTGGTGGCTAGTGTTGGATGGTAAAAAAAAAAAAAACTTAAAACTTAAAACGGAAACATATTTTTTTAGTTTATATTTTTTGGCCAAATTTATAAACTGAGACTACAAATTTATAAATAAAAAATTTATCAAACAAGTTTTTATTTGAGTTTTTAAAATTTTTATAAATATAAATAAATAATTGAAAACGTAAGTGTTACCAAACGGTACTGAAGTATCCCTCTAACTTAATTTTCTAACTCCACTACTGAGTACTTGTATAAGACTAATAGGGCCGGCTCTGGGCTAAGGCAAGTAAGGCCTGTGCCTAGGGCCCCCAAAATTTGGCCCAAAATAGGGTTCCAAATTTTGAAGATCCATTATTCTATCAAGTTTTAAATAAAGCCCAATTATTGTTAAAAGCCTTCAAAAACAAAACAACCTACTAAAATAGAAGTCCTCTAAAATAAAACAGTCGCCTATAAAAGGCCCAAATAAAAACATATTGCATGCTTATATTAAAAACAAATAAAAAAATTAGTTCAATTGAAAAAACAAACAAAAGGTCTAAATTTACTCAAACAAACTTGAGTGGCCACTAACAAATATATATATATATGTTTTTTTGGCATATGTACAAGAGAAGGGGTCCAAATTTACAAGCTCGCGTAAGGCCCTGAATTCTCAGGGCCTGCCTGAAGACTAATGCTATAATGATTAAATGTTTATATACAATGTATTCCATTTTTTTGTATGGACTCAATACATAAAACGTCATGCCAATTGTAAACCAATTTGGTACGAAATTTTAAAATTAGAGGCGTGATTGAGACACCTAGTTCACCCCACCCCTACCATCCCACACATACGTGGGGTTGATGATTGGTACCAAAAAAACAAAAATTGGTCAATCAGCACCCTGGGTGGTCTATTCAATGGGGGTTCCAATCTTTTTTCTACAAGTTATTAGAAGTACTAATATTTTTATTGTTTAAAAATATATAAATATATGATAAATAAAACTTAATTATCATTCCTTAGTCTTTATATGGAAGGACTATTCTATTATAATGATGGGCTCTTTTAAGAAGTGGGTTAGTAGCTACTTCTCAACTTTTAATTCATTTTAAGTTACATAATCTCTTATATTTATAAAAAAAAAAATTTAAAAAGTCAAAAAGTTAGTTTTTAACCATCTTTCAAAAACAACCCGATAAATGATAATTTTATTTATAATAATATTCTTTTAATTATTTATTTTAATATTACGATAAAATCATCGTTGCAGTTTACTCTACTCCAGTGAACCAAAGAGAGTGTAGATGAAATTCTGTGCATTATGAAGGAGAAGAGTGTTTGTTTCCTCAGCCCAGGCTTATAATACGGGCTTGATTTTACCAGGCCCAATATTTGTAGGATGGTACGCTGTGTAGCAAGCCAGGCCCAAATCGACGAATGTCCTTTATATTACAAAATTCAAGCCCAAAAATCTGGCCTAAACTCTCAGGATTTTGTACCTGAGAAAGCCCATAAATAACTTCTTAGTTGACAGCCCACAGCTTTTTAATCATCACTCCAAAGTAGTAATTTGATTTACAAATTAAAAATAAATAAAAAAACGTGGTAATTTGCAACATGTGAGTTTCATACTTCATATACGAGATGTTCTCAAAATTTACTGTTTTCATATTAATGTTCTTTTAATTATTTGGATCATGTAGAAATATCAAATTACTTAAATGATTGCGTATTAAAATAATTGTAATAATTATAGAGCTAATACGTGCAAAACTCTAATTTATAAAAAAAATATATATATTTATTAGATAAAAGATCAAAATATGACTGTCTGTTACTCTAATATCATATTAGATTATTAACTACCTACTTATCTAAATATTTAAATTATAAATAAAGAGAGAAAATATTATTATTTATATTACATTCTCAACAAAAGAAGAAATTCAAGGGAAAAAAAAAAAAAGACAAGATGATGTCATGAGGTGGTGACAATCGTTCCAATTAATAACTATCATATGAATGCGTTTATTACAACTTTCCAATCTACAAAAGCAACAACAAGAAGTAAAGTTAAATATGATCATTATTGTTATTGTTATGATATAATTATTTGTTATAGTCAATTATGGAGATTTGGGTGGAACTTTAGATGTATATCTTTCTAGACAAGTTAAGAAGATGTAAAAATACATTCTGGGTAGAGCCAAACATTAGGAAAGGCTATGTATATCAGAGAAATTAAAGTCACCCCTACCCTGAAAATTAAGGTGTAGAGAGAGATAGGCTGCATTTTTTGGGTGAGCAGTGCTCATTTTATTCTTAGGTTCTTCGAAAGTTTTGATCATTTGATAACTCTCTATCTTCTTTTTTGCTTTTTCTATTTTTTTGATATTCTGTTTTCATGGTATAAGTTTTATTTTCTTTCATTGCCACCTTTTATTGCAGGCTGTAAGATAGAAAAAAAGCATAAATTATTACATTAATCTCAAACACCATGTGTTGTATATATTTCTCATGATGGATTGTGATTTGTTCACTAATAATATTACGTACACAAAGATCATACGTAGAAAATATTTAAAATATTTAATATGTGGTTCAGATAAGTTTAATCTCAATCACACATTTATTTTTTAAAATATATTTTTGTGCATAAATTATATGCACAAACACATATCTATATTAATTTTTTATTTTTCATAACAAAAATACTTTTTTTTTTTTTCCTTCTCACAAACTATCTATTATACAAGTGAACATGAAATAGGTCCATTGAAGTGATATGAAGTAAGTACATTAGTTTGCAATAAATATGGTGTTTTCGAAAACAATAACTGGAGGTTGAATGGGTGTGCTGTGGCATTTATACATAAAATAAAATTTTAAATAGATTTTCAGGATATATACAATATTACTGTTCTAAAAAGCAAAATAATTACTGAGAGGAAAAAAAGAGAAATTCCATTGGCAAGTAAAGGTTGTGTTGCCACATGGCATGAATTTAAGGAGTTGTGAAACGATCAAGACGTCAGAGTTAGGCTGTCTTGCAGATTATTAAAACCATGTTTCTGGTTGGTTTCACTTTCAGCTTCTCATTATTCAATGTTCATTCCATGCTTATGCTTTGTACGAGTGTGAGTGAGAGAGAGATGGCTTATAGCTAAAAGACATGAGACTATACGATCGATGATGCAATAGATTCAATCTAATTATCATTATTGCATCAATTCAAGCTGTAGCCTAGGTTTGTACAAATTTCAATGATTTAATTAACTACGCTTCTCTCTCTATCAGACTTCCCATTTAACACATAAACAAATAATTATAAACATTTTACAAATCAAAGAAACAGAACTGTTGAATTCCACATGGATGGCAATGGGTTGGATTTTTCGAATTTCGTATGCGAATTTTTTATTTTAAACAATTATTCTGGTGATGCAATTTTATACTTTATTGTAATTAAAATAATTTTAACATTTAAATTCTTATAATTTATAATTTATTATTACTCCACGCTATCAATATTCTTTCAATTTTTTTAATATTATTATTAAAATAAAATTAAGACAAATACAATTGAATCGAATAAATTTGCAGTAACGGGAGTATTCAACATCAATAGTACGAGGTATTTTGGAAAGTAAATAAAAAGTTAGCTATTAGTTTTTTATCCACTTTGGGTTATATCATTTCTCACATTTTTTATTCACTAAAAGACAAAATAAATTAAAAAAAATAAAAAAATTAACTTTTTACCAACTTCTCAAAATACCACTGCATGACATTTACGGTCTCATTCTCCTATATATTCTCATATCCAATTTGATCACTGCCTCTCTCAACTGCATTCCATTCAATCATATTCATTGTCTGTGTGCACATTTTGCTTTCCACACCCTTTTACTGTTTTCCCCATTTCATGATGAGATCACACGTGTCTATTGTTCTCGCGTATGCACATGCAATGTATCCACAAATCACATTTCACAATATTTCGGAGTCAAAATTAATTTTTAGAAAAAATAACCAAAAATGATATGTAAATATACTTTATTGCAATTCAAATAATTTTAACATTCAAACTCTTATGATTTATAATTTATTATTACCCTACGCTATCAATATTCTTTCAATTTTTTTTATATATTATTATTAAAATTAAATTAAGACAAATACAATTGAATCGATTAAATTTGCAATAACGGGAGTATTCAACATCAACAGTACGAGGCCTTTTGGGAAGTAAAAAAAAAAGAGTTAATTTTTAGTTTTTAACTATTTTGGATCACATTACCTCTCATATTTTTTATCCACAAAAAGATAAAATAGACTAAAAAAATTAAAAAATTAACTTTTTACCAACTTTCTAAAACATCACTACATAACATTTATGGTCTCATTCTCATACATATTCTCATATCCAATTTGATCACTGCCTCTCTCAACTGCATTCCAGTCAATCATATTCATTGTCTGTGTGCACATTTTACTTTCCACACCCTTTTACTGTTTTCCCCATTTCATGATGAGATCACACGTGTCTTCATACTATTGATTTTTCTCGTGTATGCACATGCAATGTATCCACAAATCATATTTCACAATATTTCGGAGTCAAAATTAATTTTTAGAAAAAATAACCAAAAATGATATGTAAATATGATTTATTTTAGTTGTGATACACGTCTCATTAAGTTAGATTTACACCATATGATCTATTTTCTAATTTCATAAGGAAATCATATTTAATAATAATATGGAGTTAGAAAAATAGTCTAAAAAGTATTCAAAAAAATAATAAAAAATTACATATGGACCAAATTTATTTGGGTATGATTAACATCACACCTATATAATTTATTTTCTAATTACTTTTCAAAATCTTTTTCTAACTCCATAAGCAAATCATATTCAATAATGTTACAAGAGAAAAAAAAAAAAAAAAAAAAAAAAAAAAAAAGTCTAAAAAGTTGTCAAAAATGATATGTAAACTAGATTTATTTGTATCACACTAAATTTAATTTTACTACTATATCTTTTATTTCAAATTACTTTTCAAAATCTTTTTCTAGTCCCATAACTTTTTTTCAATGTCACATTTGTCAAAAAGAGATTTGCTTTTGGATGGCATCAATTAGTGTTGAAAATCATATCTTGATGAATGGTATATTATTCTTCATAGGACAGAGGTTCTATCCAATAAAAACACTCCAATCATTTTCACAACCAAAATTAATATATAAATAGATATAAATGAAAGAGTGAGAGGAGTGGTGATGAATATATAAAGGTATAGTTCAATGTAACCTTCATGCATGCGAATATCGAAAAAAACTAAATCCTGAAATTTCTTTCTTTTCCAAGTATATGGTTAATGTTATTAATTTAATATATGCATTCTAATATAAGAAAACATAAGAGTCCTTGTAGGAATTAATGAAGGACTTGTACATAAGAGGTAAATAAAGATAAGCAATTGACAAGACCTTACCTTATACCCAAATGGAATAATGTATAGATGATCATGTTCACATTCTAACATTCATTCACTTTAATTTAGGAAATTTAACTATCTTGGATTGCTTATAGATACACACATACAATTATATGCATGTGTTTTCATGTTTATCCTAGACTAATTTACTCCTCAATTATGAAGGATATTTCTTGTCAATTTTTTTTGTAAAATTCATTAATTTGTACAATAAATCATAAAATTTCAAATATAATTATAAAAAAAAAGTGCAAAACAATCAAAAATAAAACAATACCAAAGGTTCATGTACGTTTTGTATCCAAAACATAAACTTCATGCACGTGATAAGCATGCTTTTGGGGAAAATTATTCAATATTTCCGAAATACCACGTATCTATACTTCTTAATTAATTATCATTCAATATGCCCTCTCATATTTCTTAATCGAGCAATGATACATGCCTCTAATTTTAGAACTCTAATTGAGCTCTAGTGATGTGGCAAAGAATAAAAATAAATAAAATCAAGGCCAAAACATCACATCACAGTAAGATATACTCCCATTAGAGCTCATTTATTAGAACTCCCAAACATTTTTCCTCCCGAATCACCCAACACAACAAAAATGTTTAAGACCACTAAAAGTAAAACTCTAATGAGAGCTCTACTTATGTGGCAGTAGGCCCCACTCATGAATGATTTGATGTATGTGTATTTTTTATTTTTTTTTGCTCCATGCCACATCATTAGTGCCATTGTCAGAGCTTCAAATTTAGAGCTATGAATCATTGCTCCCCAACACAATACATCACCTACACACCTTCTCCATCAATCACAATACTATGAAATACCAGGTGTCTATATTCCGGAATTACTAAATAATTACCTTGCTTTTGGCGTAATAATAGTACTGTTGGACGTTGGAAGCTGACGTGAGAGATAGGCTCGAAATATTAAGTGATTGTGTTTTTGTTTAATGATATTTTATAATTTGTTTATCATATCCTTTATTTTACAACTCATTGAGTATATTACTCTACTACTAACAATGTTATAAACACATAAATATAATTGTGAGTGGTTTTTTAACTATTCTTTCGAGCTAAACAGACTTTTGCTTAATTCTCACTCTGAAATCTAAAAAATAGAAAACATTTTAGTCGGGAGTGTCAGAATTAGTACTCTAACGGTTAAATTATCTTGAATATGGAAAGGAATGGATATGATATTTTCAAGAGAGAGTTTTTATGGGTTGATAGTGCATACCTTTCTTCTTTAACTCACCTTCTTTATATAATCATTTAGTGTAGATATTTTTTACGTAATTTGACCTGTCTGTCATCATTACTTGAATGTCAGGTTCCAATTTCCTACTATACTTTCGGAAAAGGACAACTTGAGCCTACTTTTGTTCTCCACATAGGCGTCGATCGTTTCTACAGGCATCCCTTATCATACTGCTTGGTTGGCAAATGTGCTATTCGGCATTGAGTTCTCATCAAACCTAATGAAGTTTGGGCTTTATGATGAATGAGCCTAAGTGTCTTGTTAGCTGTTTGTTAAGAAAAATTATTTGACTCACATAATAATCTTAGATCGATGGATAAAATTTTGCAAATTAATTAATAATTTTTGTACTCTATTTCGTGTTTGATTTTTATATTCATAGACTGGTTACTATGTTACTGGTTTGACATAAAAAATGTGAGTAAGGAAGTCTATAATTGTTGATGCAAGTACAAAAATTATCATGCGGGTCACGATGACCATGTTACGGTGTGCCCATTGATAAGCACTTATTTCTCTATCATTTTTATTTATTGATGGAGTTATGTAATTATTTAACCTCCTATAATTGATTGGACACAAATAAAATTCTCGAAACACATTTTAATTACTCGACCCAAGTGAATAATAAAAAATAAAAAACTGAAGGTGACGTGGGGTAGTGGTAGAGTGGTAGGCTGGGGTGGGGAGAGCATAGGGGGGAAGTGGACCCCCACATACTTACGTTTCGGAGAGATGAGAGTAAAGACAGTGGTGGGCCGTGGGCCTGCCAGTCTTTTTGCCTAACTCTATCGTCCGGAGTTGGGTTGGAGCTTCTTCTCGTATTAGTTTTTTACTTTATTTTATTTTATTTTTATTTTTAGTTTCCGTAACTATTTTGAGGTGAGAAGTGGAAGACACATTATTATTTTACTTTGAGGCTTTATTAGTGTAATCGTTTTTTATTGAATAAATACAAATACATTTAGGCCCACTTAGTAAAATGGTAATTTTGTTATGGTTATGATTTGTTTGGTGTGTTCAATTAATATTTTAAAGTTTAAATTTCGAAAAATTTCATCGATTAACCATAAGTTAGGAATAGAATAATTGAAGAAATTTTTTGAAGTATATTGTAATGATAAAAAATAAAAAGTGGCAAAACAAGATAGAAAACCGAAATTGGATAGTTATCGTTATAAGAGATCCAATTATTTGATCATTAAGGAGCATAAAAGAAAAGGATAAAAAGAAAGGTCAATTGACAAAAAAAAATAAAAATTACAAGATATGAGCTATCTTGACCTAAATGATCAATTCCAACAAATTGAAATAAATAAAAATTTTAATTTATTATAAAAATAAACCATTATTATTATTATTATTATATGGATAATGTTTCCGCATGAAAAAGAGAGTAAAATAACAAAGGGAAATTTTTTTTTTTTTTTACAGAACTAATAATTGTTTTAAAAACCAAGCGCTTATTATTATTATTTTATTTTATTTATGTATTTATTTATTGGTTTTGGGAGCATAAAACAACTTTGTAAAGTAAAATTGTAAATACTTTTTTCTTTTCTTACTTTTAGGTTGTATTTGGATAATAAATTTAGGTAGAGATTTAAAAAGAAGGGAAAAAAAAATGGTGAATATGAATGTAATATAGTTACATTTTACTCATATTTTTCCTTTTAATTTTTAAATTCTTACTTAAATTCATAATCTAAACACAACTTTACCATTTATGCTGAATTTGCCAGTAAATTTTATTGTATACAGAGAGAGTACTTCAAGATGAGGATCATAAGCAAGAATAATTGTATTCCTTGAACTTGGTTGCATTGCATGGGATGGGACAAGATCGTAACCATGAATAATGTGAAACAACAAGGAACACAACAGTCCTACTATTTTTGGGTTTATATAATAAAAATATTTTCTTACACTTAAAAAAGAAAAAAAGGGATTTTGCAACAATTTTATTTATATTTAAAATTAAAAACTCTGATTTTCACTACTTCCATCCTTTAGTCACCACTACGTGGCGGTCATCGTGTAGATAAGGGCAGTGGGCATTCCGTAAATTTTATAAAATTTCTTCTGGAAGTAAATTGAAAGATATTTGAAATATATATATATATATATTTGCCTTTAATAATTTTTTTAAGTGACTAAACTGAGATGTTTTTTATAAAAAGAGAAAGAATTTGCCAAATTAATGGAGATTTTTTAACAAAATGAATTATTTAAACTAATTAATTAATTTTTAAGTTATAGCCAAACGAAGCGTAAGAAACGTGTGAAACAGCGAGGGACACAGCACAGATGGGACTGTTTTGTTTGAGTCAATCATGTCTAGTCGGATGTGGGATATTCATATTCTTTGAACCTCACAACTAAAAAATTGTCTCCTTCCACCATTTGATGACAAAACAATAGCCCTCAACAATTGGGAAAGTCTGCAATTTCAAAAGTTAATTTGAACGTATATGTGTGATGAAAATTAAATTGATGAAATGTAAGATTTATAAGTAAAATAAATTTGAATAATTGATTATTATTTTTCAATAAATTTTGAGTCGATAAATTTGAATTTGTAGTATTGCTACAACAATTTTATTAGAAAAATAAAGTAGGAAAAATTAAAATATGAGATCAAAAATAATTATAAACATATGGAGACTGTAATTTTTTTGCACCCTTATTTATTGGTATATTATTTTTCTAATAAAATAAAGTTTTCATATCCAAATTATGGCAAGTATCATTTTGTGCAAGTATGAGGAATGAGTAATTTTGAAACTTGTTTTTAAGTGGCCTTTTTAAATATTTTTTATTTAAATTAATTTTTAATTTTTTAGGTGAGTGTAGACTAAATACTTCCATAAGATATTAATTAAATTTCTTGAACAAGACAAAAAAACCTCGTTTTGGAATGTAGAATGGGACTGTATTGTTTTGTTCTCAACCATAAATATCGTTCAACAACCAATAATTATGTGTGCAATAATAATTTCAAAAATAGAAATGTCTAAGGCTCTTTTTTTTTTTCATCTCCTTTGACCCCTTCTCTCTCTCATTGGTTGGATTTTCTTTTCTTTTTTTATGTTTCCCTTGTCCTCTAATCACCACCTGTCACATGTGTGTGGGGGTGGTGATTAGAGGGGGTCTCCATCATTCCTCTTTGAAAAATATTAATGACAATTCTTTGAACTATCAATAATCATGACCTATCACTACAAGAAAAAACACTTTTGGCGATCACCTTTTTTTTTTGGTCGCAAATAGTCCACTTTCTGCGACTAAAATTTAACTTTTGGCGACCACAATTTTTTAGTCGCGGAAAATCACCTTTTGGCGACCAAAAAAAAAAGTTGGTCGCAGAAAGTATACTATTGGCGACCAAAGGCTTTTTTTGGTCGCGAAAGATCACTTTTTGGCGACCAAAAAAAAGGTTGGTCATAGAAAGTATACCCTTTGGCGACCAAAAAAAAAGTTGGTCGCGGAAAGTATACTATTGGCAACCAAAGGCTTTTTTTGGTCGCGAAAGATCACCTTTTGGCAACCAAAAAAAAAAAGTTGGTCGCAGAAAGTATACTATTGGCGACCAAAAGCTTTTTTAGTCGCAGAAGATCACCTTTTGGAGACCAAAAAAAAAAGTTGGTCGCGGAAAGTATACTATTGGCGACCAAAGGCTTTTTTTGATCACAGAAGATTACCCTTTGGTGACCAAAAAAAAAAGTTGGTTGCGGAAAGTTATGGCGGGTTAAATTTTAAAAAAAATGATACTACTGTAATTACATGTTATTTTTTTGTTTAAGCATTAAAAGTTTTATAAAATAATATATAACCCAATTTTTATGGGTTATATATATGTTTTGCCAAATATAAACAAGAAGCATGTTAGTGGATTGAGTGCATGGTGACTCCTTGGTCACGGGTTCGAGTCCCAGGTAGCACAAAAGAATTAATTTTTTTGGATCAAGGCACTGACTTTTGGCGACCAACTTATCTTTGGTCGCTAAAAGTTTACTTTTGGCTAATATGAATTGGACTTTCCGCAACCAAAAAAGTTGGTTGCGAATGGTCACTTTTAGCGACCAAAGGCTTTTTTGGTCGCAGAAAACTATCTGTGACGAGGCTTTGGCGACCAACTCGCGACCAACATATTTTAGTCGCGAAAAGGTTTTAGCGACCAAATATGGTACTTTTCGCGACCAAAATATTGGTCACAGAAAGTGTTTTTTCTTGTAGTGTATGTGTTACAAAATATTGAAATATATAGAATTATTATAAAATGTGTAGAAGTTACAATTAATTTTTTTTTTTTTTTTTTCTTATTGATAACTCATTAGACTGTCAATGTCATGTAAAGGGAAAAAAAATAGTATGAGAGGGAGATAGTTTCAAACATAACAAAGTCATATAATTTATGGTATAAGGTACCAATAATTGCCTAGCTTGGATATTCAATAGATGATTAAATTATATATTGTATTTGGATGTTCACCCCACTCGTTAGGTTACAAACTTCTTGCAATATTAATTTATGCGGTCCAATATATATTCTTGGACCATGTTCAAATCGTGGAAAAGATAAAATGGTTAATTCATTTAATTATTTTATTATTAAATTCTTATCTAAACATAATTGGTCTAACTCGCGGGACCAAATTATCTCGCGTGTACATGACAAAAGAGACTTAAATAAGTTATTAGAATTACAAAATGTGAACCAAATGCAAGAAAAAACTACCTCTAAGATAAAATAATTTTATTTCATCATTTCTAATTTATGAATCAAACATGAATTTAGTAAGAAATGAAGCCCGGGGTTTGACATTAGGGCTATTTTAAAAAGATGGTTAAAAATCATTTTTCAATTTTAACTCATTTTAAGTCACATTATTATCTCTCATATTTTTTACACGTTTTTTCAAAAAAATCAAAAAAAATTAAAATATCAATTTTAAACTATCTTCTCAAAACAATCCATAGAGCTATGTTGTTTCTGATGTAGTATTAGTAGTAGTGCACTGGCCAGATAATTGATGGGATTTGAAGTTAGAGTCATTCTAGAATGCAATATGTTAACTAATTATAATACATAAATAAACAAACTATCACACTCATTCATCAGCCACAAAAAAAAAAAAAAAAAAAGGATTCTTGGCTGGAAACGTTGTGCCAACAAGTCCAACCAGCCACTCACTCATTCAGATACTACAACAAAGATGACACTGCACACTTTATGAGAGTTTTTGAGTGTTTTTGGTCTGTGTTTTGAGATAAATTTTCAGAAAAAAATTGAGAGAGAGAGTTTATAATTTTTTTTTTTATTTGTTTGATTGTATATTTTGAAAATAGTTTTGCAGTTTGAAAGTTTTAGATGATTTGATATTTTATTGTAGTTGAATAGATGTGTGTGAGAAAAAAAGTGATTAAAAATGAGAGAGTATAGAGAAACAGTGATTGATTGATATGCAAAAGAAAGAAAGTGATTTTGGAAAAAAAATTTCAAAATATTTAAACCAAGCCAAATTTTGAAATTTTTTGGATTAAATGATGAAAATATTCAATTTTCTCAAAAACTGAAACTTCCCTTGTTTATCGCATGTTGAAGGAACAAAAAGTCAAAATTTTTTTATATTTTTTTGCTGTTTGTGTTTGTCACACCTTCTTCACCTTCATGACAAAAGTGAGAATGTAATGCCTTTAACAATATATAAGAAAAGGGAAAGTCTACGAAAAATATGATCTCGAATATTATAACAAATATTTATTTAGATTATTTTTTTATTGAAAAAAGTGAGATAGATTGGATTGAAGTGGCTGTAAATCATGCTTTGATAACCCAAATCATGATCATGGTTTCGTGGTCTGTAGAACCGTTAGAAAAATGAATAGAGGAACAAAATTTCATTATCAAAACAACATGGAGTGAAAACATGACATAGCAATATGACACGCGGTTATTATTTCAAAAATGAAAGGTATAAATCAAATTTATTATTGTTTATGCTTTATTTTTATAGACTTTTCAAAGTACTTTTGGAGGCATATAGCTTTTATGAATGAAAATATTAAGAATATTAGTACTCTTAAGAACAATTTTATTAATACACTTTTAAGCTGTGCAGATCCGACACCAAGTGATGATGAATCCGACCAAAACTTGCAAAAATGTGCTAATCTTTGTTTAAAAAGAAGTGAAATTAATTTTAATTTTTTTAAAAAAATTTAGAAAGGAAAAAAAGTATTTTTAACTCTTTTTCAGAACCAATTTCCAGTCTTACCTCCATCCCCACCACCGGCCGGCAACTTTCGATGGATCATTAGAAAACTTTGGCTACTTTTTGACATTTCTCCGGCGGGCTCGTATATTAGCATAAGTATCAGTACAGAGGCTAAGTGGACGTTTGTATAAGACGTGCTCTATTGGCCAATTCTCTAATGTATTCTTAAATCTGCCATGTACACTTGGTTGGTGGCCTAACACCTAACCCAAAAATTGAAGAGAGAGAGTGACAAAAGGACACATACTTCATAATTCCGAATTATCTTTCACTAACTAATCTCCAGCAAACAAAAAATTATATGCCCTCACTAACTAATTATCATAGTACGAACATCAAGAAAAATGAGCATTTAAAATTTTTTTTTTTTTTAAAAAAAAAAGAAGGAAATACTCAATTATCCACAACATTAGATACAAAAAACAAGAAACAACAATACTACAAATTCAAAAATAAAATAAAAAATACCCAAAATTTAACATCCATCCATAGTCGAGATTTACACAAGATGAGATGCCATAATAAGAAATGCACCATAAATTTGTAATTCTTGACAAATTTCTCAACTATTTCTGGTTCTATAGACTTTTTAATCGAGAAATCATTCTAGCAAAAGAGAGAGAGAGAGAGAGAGAGAGAGAGAGAGAGACACTCTTACAGTGAAGTGATGGACTGAAATGAGAGAGACAGAGATAGAGAATTTGGTTTCATATATTACAAATCATTAGAATTGGAAAATCTGTACACACTACTACACACAACAACAATTTGATAATAATACAAATTTTACTAGACGTCATAAATATTTCCCTTTCCTCACTGTATTCTTCTTTTATTTTCTCTACTGTTCTTCTTCTTCTTCTTCTTTTTTTAATCTTCTAATAGTAATTCCAGAGGCCATCAAGGTCCACTGGTCCTCCAGCAGAATTGATTGGATCTTCATAAGAGCTCTGACCCATTTCATGGTTCGAAGAGATATCAGTGCTTATGCCGGTCTCCGGCGAGTACTCTGCTTTCGAATACCTCTTCATATTCATCCCATTATTCTGAAGCAAAAACCTTAGTATAGATTGATCCTCCATTAAAGCAGAGTCTGTGTACTGCAAATTCTCTAAATTCGGCGAAAAATGAGTGGAAAAGAGATCAGAAGGCTCGTTGAAGGTGTCAAGCATGGTTTCTTGGGGCTTCTTGTCGTCCTCCATTGGATCGGAGAAGCAGGTCACGTGAGACGTATTGGTGGCTATTCTTCTTGTCTGATCATCATGAGCTGAAGAAGAGTAGTCCATCAATGGAGGCAAATTCTGAGGCTGCGATTCGTCGTTGTCTCCGTAACTGTTCATCCTCGCCAACCCAGAAATATGTGTCTTCTTCCCACCTGAAGTCTTCTGGAAAATTCTCGAAATCACCCATTCATTCTGCAAAAAGACAATAAATCCCGAGGGGTTAGCCAGAGGCAAGTTGAGTCATGCATGATAAGCGCCTCAAAAAGTGCTGATCATAAGTTCGAGTCATATGAAAAGCTTAATTCCTTTGGGACTTGTGCCCAATAATGATTTCGTATATATACCTAAAAAATAGTCATGAAAAGAAATTATCATGAAAGAACAGAGTGAAAGCAAAAGAAGAAAACAGAGGATGAGGCTTCTACCTTGGCTGTTTTTGGCAAGTTGTAGAGGGAATACTTGCCCTCCAACCTATATTCATGCATGACCCAATTGGTTTTTTCGCCTTTCGGAGCTCTCCCTTTGTAGAAAACCAAAGTTTTCTTCATTCCAACTAGGGTTTTGACCCTATAAATCTCCTTGTCTTTTCCCGTTGCCTTCCAATAACCAGCATCAGTAGCTCTGTTAGTCCTCAAACCAGTTGGGTACTTCCTATCTCTAACACAGAAGAAGTACCATTCTCTTTCGCCCATTTTCGCTCTCCCTTCATTTTCAATGCACAATAGAGTTCATAAGTATGGTTAATTAAGAATCAAAACAGAATAGCAAATAAAAAGTGTACACAATTAATTAATTAGAAGAGACTTACGAGGCAAATCCCAGGGTTCGACCTTGTTCAAATCGACATCTCCGATGGCTCTAGCACAGAAACTACTGTCAAGAACTTTATGGGAAAGGTAGTGAGTTATAAGCTCTTCGTCGGTTGGGTGGAATCGAAAACCCGGAGGCAATTCCATTTGCTCATCGTCCCTACAAATACCTGAACCTTTTTCCATTCCTAAATATTTCTTCTGAAATCCTCTGTTCTCACAGGTCAAAGCTATGAGCTTTTTCTAAATTCTAAATGAGTCTTCTAAGAAATAATCTATAGAATTCAAAACCAAAGAACCAAATAGCTTAAACCCAGATCTTAAAACCTATGAATCTGAAATGGTCTCTCCTACCAAATGATCTCTAGAATTCTGTATTGATGCGGGAAAAACAGAGGAAACAAATTGTTAGAGAGAGATGATGACTAAAGAGATTTATATGTGAAGTTAGAAAGAATATGGCTAAACAGAGGGAATGAGAGGGAAAAAAGAAAAAAGAAAAAAGAACTTGTAAGAGAAAAAGATTGAAAGATGTTGTTAAGAAAAGAAGTGTTGTGAAGACAGAACTCCCTAAATAGTGGTTTTTTGGGAGAGAAAGAAACGTGGTTCGTAACGCAACTTGGTGGGCAGGTTCTGGCTTTCACCTCTTATCTTTCTCTCCCTCTCAACTTTTCTTTGATTTTCTTTTTTTTATTCCTTATTCAATTTGACCATGAACCCAAGTTACATGTGCCAATAGTTAATTTTACAGACCTAAAATTAATCATATAAAATAATTCTAATCATACCCGTTAGATATGTAGTGAGTTTTATATCCATAGAATTATTATATAATATATTTTTTTAAAAAATTGTATTATATACTACTTTAACTGATGAATTATAATTATATTTATATTTTTTTTTCCTTAAAGTTAAGAGTTTGAAAATATAACAGTGTTAGTTGCCATCTGTTTAACTAATTTGATCTGCAAAGCAATAGGAACTAAATTACTAAAATAAATTTATCACATTGTTTTGATGGCAAAAGAAAGTCATCTCTCAACAAACCTGTCGTCATAACAACTGTCTGATGTGAAGAAGATTACAAAAGCATATACCCATTTGTTTTTTCAAAAAATCAGCCAGTAGTTCTTCAGTTTCTTCTTCTTGCTAAGTCAAAATGACCAAACATGCCCCCTATTGCCACCATATATCCTCTCAAATATATATATGCAAGTTTTGTACTAGAACTACATAATAATGTTTTCTTTTCAATTATTTTCTTTTGCATTGAAAGTGAAATCTTATGATCCGATCCATAAGTCTCTCCGCACGATCTCATATAAGATTCCAATTTTAATAACCTTACCTGTGAACAACAATCGAAATTTCATGAGTATGCAACTGAGTCTTACAAGCCCAATTGTGTTGCTGGTAAGACTGAGTAATCAACACAGTGGGTGATGATGAAACAGAGTCTTAAAAAACAGGGACAAAAAAACTGGAGTTGTGGGATTGTGTCTTTGCAACCATGGAGGCTTCTTGCAAATTCTTTATAAAAAAACAAATCAACTTTTTTTATAACTATAAATTATATTTATGGTCTTCCATTATAAAAAAAAAAAAACTGTATATATAGTCATTAGAATGATAGAAATTAGCGTCCAAAGCTTCTCAGCGTTCTCAATTATGGGAGACGAGTAGATAATGCTCTAACTTCGTTTTCAATGTATACGATATAGGTTTGTATTTATATATATTTAATGCCACTTAAAAGATGTAGGACCAATAATTGCTTTGATGTTGCTCACACTAGAAAAGATTCCATACTATGCCAAGTCGTGGATAAGGATTTGTAAAATCTTTATATCACTCATAATTAATCAGTAATCTTAGATCATGTTTGATTCACAAAAATAATAGTGAAATATTAATAATCTTATTAAATTAGTGTAGTATTTACTATCCAATTGGATTAATATCCATTGGATTAATAATCCCACCTCTACCCTATTACTAATAATCCTACAAATTTATTAGATTAATTATTTATTGGATTAATAATCCTAAACCAAAATGTTAAAATAAACATAGAATAATTGAACCCACGGATCAATAATCACAATCTCATACTCTAATCCACTCAATCAAACATGCCCTTATAGTATTAGTACCTATTCATATTACTCCCAAACCAATAATGGGGCAAGTAGAGCCAACTATGCTCACTTTGGTCTTGAAATGGAGATAAGATCAATCCTATTCATCTTCCTTTACATAGTCTTGTTAGTTGAAAATATCATCTGCATATTTCAAGAATTTTGAATAAATTTTCATGTTATAAAATCATATAAAAAAATCAAAACAAGATATAACATCACAAAATATAATTGAATAATTATGAGTGAAATTTTGACTGTGAAATCATTGTTCTTCTAATTTTCCTTTTTTGTGGTTAGAGGTAATTAGAGTTAATAACACATTATCCTCGCAATTATGTCCAAATATCAACTTATCCTCTTTTAATTTCAAAACCATTGATTTAGGCTCCTAAAAAGAGTTTTTTTTGTATGATTTTTAATAATTAAAAATTTTAAATGTATGATTTTAACATTAAGGAATAAACTAATATTTAGTATTGGTTGACTGAGTTAAGTGTAAATAGCCATTCTCGTTACAATGATGAGGAAGTGTGATAGCCTACCAGATTGCATGGAGACAATTTAATTGGAGAAGTAGTCCATTCAATCCTATCATCAATTTCTTAACTTTTGGAACCTACATCAGTAGTATGACCCAAATCTCAGTGAATGCCAAGGGACTAACTCATTTCACAGCATTACCATCGTTGTTTCATTTTCATTAAACGTACTTATCCCGTGAATATTTGGCCAACTGCATTTTTTGTTCACTAGGGATTATTCAAGTCATCACTAATTTCAAACCTGATTTAGTCGGTGTCGGGAGTTCAATTTTTTTTTTTTTTAGTGGTAAATTTTTGATTTTTTTAAAAACTAAAAAGGTTAATATATTTGATCAATTGTT
Organism: Camellia lanceoleosa; assembly: GCA_025200525.1. Taxonomy (NCBI): domain Eukaryota; kingdom Viridiplantae; phylum Streptophyta; class Magnoliopsida; order Ericales; family Theaceae; genus Camellia; species Camellia lanceoleosa. The sequence goes on from CM045758.1 coordinate 208,670,005, forward strand.
AAAAAAAAATTGAGTGAAGAAATTGATTCAATATTTGGCTTTTAAATTGATGACAAATAATTTAATAATTTAATTTTTGTAAAACCTTCTGAATTATTTTTTATTATTTAATTATTTATTTATTTTTTTAAGTTCTCCAACAATCCTTTAAGGTTGTTGAGAATGGAAAAAATTATTATATACTCCTGAAATTTAATGTGTTGATACTCTTACACTAATCATTATATATCCATCATATATTATGTTGTTTTTTACTTCCTAATCAAACAACGCAAAATTATAAGCCCCACTTCATTTATCAATCATAACACCCGTACCGCATCAAATGGCCTTGCTCCATAAGCATCCAATAACTTTCCTAGAAATAGATTGAAATTCAACCACGTTTCTACGGGCTAGTAATAGCATACAAAGTACATTTTGTAATGGTAAGTCGTGCATTTACACGTAACTCCTTTTTAGTGTATTCTAATTTAGGCACAGTTTGTTCTAGAATATATTTTTTTTAAAAATTTATATTTTCATATAATATTTTATATCATAAAAAATACATACAAAGGTGAAGAGAAAATATTTTTTCAGATCAACAAAAAAACAAATTGATTTAGATAAAAATTATTTTTTACAATTTAAATAGTAAAAACATTTTTCAAACTGAAGTGTTATCAATACTATCAATATATGATAACCACTTCTATTAATGCTATGAGATCATTACCATCACTTTGCAATTGCCCACACCAATACTCAACCACCACTAAGGATTGGTGGTGGATGGTCGGATTTAAATGGGCCCCCGCTAGTAGATGGTGGGATTGATTCCCTAAGAATTAGTCGAGGTGTGCGTAAGCTGATTCAGACACCTGAATTATAAAAAAAAAAAATACTCAACCACCCCCACCACTGCTGCACAATGACCACCACTGACGTGTCTTTATTTGTTCATATTGTTTCGATCTAACCATTTGAAAAGGTATTTTCTATCATTGTAGCTAATGCTTGCTACCTAACCATTATCGAGTGAGGCTCCATTCCTTGTAATTGTCATTACTTTCGAAAATGCCCTCTTTCTTTACCTTCCGTACGTCACATTACTCGGGACATAGTTGTCATTTTGAAACAATACACTAAAAATTAGAAGAAGCCAAACAAATTGTAATTGAATTAATAATTTAACAAAATATATAATATTATGTTCACTTAACAAAAATTAGAATTTAACTAATAGTCCACTCGAAAACTACAAAATTAATCATTTTTCATAATTTCAAGTCAGTTCAAATATGGATACACAAATAGAAAAGGTTGATACTTCCAAAATTAACGACCTTAAAAATTCTAATCTCATCTAAATTAATTAATCCAAACAAACATAGGCTAATGTGAAGAGAGGTGAGATAATAGTAACAATGTCCTTCATTTGTCTTCTAATTAGAGTATAATGTAATAAAATAATTAAAGACACCCAATAATTACCTCATTAAATAATTCTTTTTCATTCTTAGTTAAGCCCTCTATCATGCCAAAAGTAGCCCTTTCTTTCGGACAGTGCTCATCTTCAGTTGAGTTTCTTAATTGGGGTTTTTTATTGTGCTTCTGTGAACCCATCACGAGACTCATGTCAATAATTTGAACCGTTTAATATATAGGATTCGTCGAATATTTTATCTCTGTAAAAAATTGTGTTGATTAGATATCAATAACTACTTGATCAAATCACATTTGTTTCAATAATTTATTTTTAAAATCATAATTACCATTAACACAAATTTAATGTAATCAAGTAACTATTGATATGTAATTAATATGATTTTTTAAAGATATGAATTACTTAATGAGTCCTAAATATTAAACAGTCCAAATTATTAATATAGACTCCATAATAAACTCACGAAGTCTAAAAAGACACTCTGATTTTAAACTGAAAAAGAAGCCTTGACGCTTTCTTTCTCATTAGGAATTTAATAAGTAATTAATTAGTACATGACTTGCGTCAGCTTTAGCTAAGTTTGAGGTATTTCAATCATCCTGGAAATTAGAATAATCCAACGGTTGGGAATGAAGATTACAGTCAACGACTATATCTTGCCGCGTAATATGCAAATAAAAAGAAATACGACAGTGCCGCCGATTCCGACGGAGAGTTACCAGAACTGTCCACTTGGAGAGTTCTCATTGGTTGATTAGAAAATAGACCTAACTTTAGCTAACGAAAGAGTTGAAAATCAAACCTCATTCAATTGTGGGCCATGTTCTCCTCTGTTCCGACATGAAGCCACGACAGGGAACTGACACGTGGCATAGTGTGGTTCGTTGGAAAGTCCCATGTTGACAATTTTTTTATAACAGAAGTTAGGCAACCCATTTAACATATAATCAACATTTGCAATTAGATATAGATATAGATATAGAATATGAAGGTTGAAGCATTTCACATTATCACTGCCTGCTCTTTGTTGACTTTAATACAGTTTTGTGGATATGAATTGGATATTATTATCCAGATTAGAAGAATTTAGGTTCTCTTGATCACCATTTGTACTTCGTTTGACAATTAATTAACTTTTGAAGATGATAAGTATGAAAAAATTAATCTCCTTTTTTAGCAACTTCCCAAATGTAATGAAATGTCATTTTTATATTTTTAAGAGTGTGAAAAAAAATAAGTGCAAAAATACCTATGAATAATCTAAGTTTAAGAATTTTTTTTGTGCTTTGACTCATTATTACTTTTGACTTTGGATCATCTAAAGTTATATTTAATTGAAAAATAATATTTAGTGAGTGTATGGGGTTTGTTTTTTCAATAATTTTTTTTGTTAACTTTTTTTTTCTCCATTTTTAGTAAATATATATATACATATATTTTTTTTAATTCAAAACACTATATAGTTTTGAGTTCTATAAAACTAGACAGGTATAAAAAGTTAAATTTCTTTAAAAATTTTGAACAAAAAAGAGTCTAGAAAGGACCAAAAAAAAAAAGGTTGGCTTTTGGATTTTTTTTTTTACTTTAGTGATATATATATATGTTAAACTTTTTAGATCTATGACAGACTTAAAACGAATAAAATTTGACATATTTGGAAAAAGATCACTACATACCATTTTTTTTTAATTATTTTAAATGTACTTTTTTTTGCTAGATACCAAACACTCCCTTGGTTAGGTTGTTGCCACCACTCAAACCTTCCTCTATAGGTTTAGTATCGTAACCATCCAGTAATCTTAGAATTACCAAAAGCCTCTAAACAAATTAAACAAAATACAGGAGTTAGCAGAAGCAAATACAAACATATAATGTCCATTGAGTTGTGCAAACATACATGGGAGAGAGAATTTAAAACTTAATTTACAAGATTGTGACATCATCCTCGCGTCACCATATATATAGATACACAAAAGATATGTTGAGCGTAACAGAAGAAATACAAAAATAAGTCTTAAACATTCTTCACAAAAACTAGACCACTTCTCAAATGGGAACCTCCTCGAGAGGCACAATGGCTAGCTAACAAAATAGAACTCCAGGCAATCAACTCTAAGCCTGGTTACACGCCTGGTCATCTACATACATAAATAATATAGTGAGCTGGAGCCCAGTGAATAATAATAAAGTAAAGGATTTATGAATGATGTCAAGAACAGATTCAGAAATCAAAGTTCATATCAGAAACAGATTCAGATTCACATGCTTTTCCAAAAGTCATAAACAATTATATGTGGTACATCCATTAGCTATTAGATCAAATTGGTCCTAAAACCCATATGCATAGTCTGTACCGATGACCATAAAGGTCAATATCTTGTACACAAATAGCCATGGTATTGTATCTCTCAGGTAAGAGCCACGTGAACATAGACCACAATATTGTTTCCCCCGAGAAAGGGCCATAAGATCATAAGCCACGATATTATTTCCCTCGAGCGAGGGCTATGTGAACTAAGGATGCCACAAATACATTTCAAAAAATTGGACATTCATTCATAATTCATAAAATAGCATTTCATAAACCAAATCATATCTTATCATTCTGAAATTACTTATAATCAAATATAGCTTTACAGAGATGTTACTCATAGATAGCTTCGATAGCAGAATAGTTAGAACAGACGGATTAGATAGTCTATGGCACGTGACCTACACAAACACATAATGGATACACATTGAAATATACGCTTGGAAAACACTTAACCCATTCTTAGTGTATTTCTAATCCTTATCCTCATTATTATGTTTTAATTAAAACTTAGGAATACGTAAGATGCAATGAGCATGCCAAAATGTAAGTTAAAATACTTAGTCAAATTTTAAAAAATAGGGCAGTTCACTCTAGTGTAATTTGGTCACTTGAGCGGATCCCTTGGTCTACAAAACTTCGGAGAGCTTTCATTTTATGCTCAAGCAAAGAGCTTGGTCGCTCGAGCCAAGATGGAAAACAAATGGTGATTGCTCGAGCATAAGTTCTGCCGCTCGAGCCTAGGCCCATGTCTGCAAACATATTAGGAGCTCGAATTTTATGCTCGAGCCAAGGTGTAAAACAAAAAGTGGTTTCTCGAGCGAAGATTATGCTGCTCGAACCAACCTCCAAATTCTGCAAAAGTACTGGGAACTTGTATTCTTCGCTCGAGCACAGACTCCATCGCTCGAGCGAAGAGTGCAAATTTTGAAATTTTCAGATCTGTTTCCCAAGTTCAAAACTCGAATTCAAAGCTTCAAAACACATCCTTTGGGAGCAAACTTGAGAAAACATATTTAAACTTGTATAACATCATAAATTAAAGATCATTTCACAAAATCAAGGCCCAAAAGCAATGTCAATTGTTCAAACTCAAACTTGAAACTTGGAAAACATAACATGCATGAGTTGATATGAACTTCAATCTTCCAAAACATGATCGAATGAGATAAAAGGATGTAAAACATGATGAATTCCCACAACTAAGTTCATCTTATTACATACATGAGAGAATTTCTTAGAAAATATGCACTAAAAGCAATGAAATACACATGCACGTATGAATTGATCTTTCTTTCCACTTCTTTAGCTTAATTCTTGCATCTCTTAGCTCAATTCTCTTGAATTCATGCATGAACCAATTCAATTACAAAACTAAAGGTTTGATTTCTTACCTTAAGTGTTCGATTGGGTTTAAGATGCCTAATTCTTTGAGCTAGGAGGTCAAATTTCTAAAGTTCCTTCCAAATGCTAGCTTTCCTCTCTTAAGTTCAAACTTCTCATCACTCTCTCTCTTCTCCCTTACGTTTTTGTCTCAAGGAGGATGAAAATGGTGAGTCTAGAATGTTTGTAAGCCTTGTATAGGCTTGATTAAGAAGTTTAATTAAGCTAGACTTACAACTAACCAATTGGCATTATTTTATTCTAATTATTTGGTTCCAAATCAAATTTTAATTAAAGTTACCATAAATTCCTAAAAATTTCAATTTACACATTAACCTAGCCAATTTCGTGATTGGATGCCGATAAGACCTTTAATTCGCATACCAAAATAGAAACACAAACATATATTCCTACCATGGACAGATATAAATACAATTAACACATAGCGCATACAATTAACTTAGAATTTCATCTTAATTACTGATTAAGCATTCTTAAATAAGGTTTAATAGCTAATCATAGGTCAGAGTTATTGCAATTGTGCATTTACGTTGTATGTAAGATAATCTTTATCTCACACAATTAAATTTGTTTTCTACTTTTGTATTTTTTTAGTCAATATCATCATTTGAAGCATTGCTATCCTGTTTCTATTTATGAATTTGATTAAGATTTAAATCTCATATGGACTAATATAAATTTATTTTACAATTAACTTCTGAAATTTGACCGCAAAGACTTGGATTCTAAAATTTCTCACTTTGTTTTTTATGATATACAATGATAATTTGCTTCATCCTTTCTTTTGTTTTTTTCACTAAATTTAGAAAACGAACAGAGCTATAGAGTTAAGACTTGAATACATAATTCTGACCAAATTAAATTTTTTACATTTAACATACTCAGTATCGGTGGGTCAAAATGACTTACAGATTAAAAATAACTTAATTTAAACCCATTAATTTAATCAACAATTTGTGTTACTTTAAGGTAACATGTTGAACAACATGGTTAGCCCCAATGAAATGGAGCAAATGTCTAATGTGAACATGAAATTAGCTAACTTTTATTGAGGCAAAAACATTATGCGAGTGATTCAAAACAGATTGTGGATTATTTAAGTGCCGACAAAAAATGTAATGATGGATACTAAACATTTCTCAATCAAGTTGATAATTAGGGACATGAAAAATTAGGTAATGATGGATACGAAAAAGTTGTGTTCTTCGTACAGTGTATATAAATGAATAGTCAGGGCTAAGATATTTTTAGGATTATTTTGAAAAGTTGATTTTTTGATTTTTTTTTTTCAAAAAATATGTAAAAAAGTAAAGATGTGATGTGATTTGAAATAGGTTAAAAATCAAAAATTGACTTTGGAGTGTTTTGTAAAGTTGGTTAAAAATTGATTTTTTTAACTTTTTTTAAAAAATATGAGAGATAATGTGATTCAAAATAAATTAAAAGTTAAAAGTGACTTTTAATCCACTTCTAAAAGAGGCCTTTTAACCATGTTTCCAAATTAGGTCCCAAAGATTACTGTTTTATAAGGAACAATTCAAAGAATCTAATCAATTTGACGGTCTAAACCAAAACAAGGTCTTAGTAGTTTGTGTTTTGATTTTCATTATCCACGGTATCTTAAGTATGATTATAAATAACAACAACGATAGAGAGTTTTAAAGAGAGCTTTAGTGATGTGGTAAAAAAAAAAAAAAAACAAACAAACAAACAAACATAGGCACACACATCAGATTATATGTAAGCCTTATTTCTTATCACATCACTGAAATTCTTTTTAGAATTTCAAAATTAGAACTCTCAATCTTTATTCTTATAAATAAACAAGTTTAAGGGCATAAATATCATTAACAATAATTTGATGGATAAATGATCAACCACGTAAAAAACTGCATAAAATATAAGTGGAGTAACATTATTTAAATATAAAAGATAATGTCGTATTTTTTTTTTTTTTTTGTAAAATTTGTTTTATATTATTGTAATTAAAATTTTGGAATTACCGACAGCATTACTATTGTCCAAAAAATATATATTATTTTATTTTTTATATGAGGATAAAAAAAAAATTTCAAACATTTATACAAGCATGAACCTTCCAAAATGGGGACCTAAAGCAACTAAAAACTATTCAATTAACCTTGGACCCCACTAATGATATTTATTGTGATCAATTTTGCGTCTATATAGTTATTAATTGTTTGATTGAAGTTGAGAAAATAAATAACAATTTGGTCATATAATCTCGTCAAATAAGTAGGTCTCATTTTTTTAGTGAAGACAAATTGAATGGACAGTTTATTCAAAGTCTATTTCAATCTGATGATCTGATCTATTTATTTTGTATTAAATTGATTCTATAATTGTAATTATATTTTTTCATCATATTTTTTTCTTAAAAAAAGTAAATGATAAATACATTATTTTAAAAATTGACTATCCATTTTTTCAAAAATAAAAATAATAAAATAATGCAATTAATTAACGAACCAATATGATTTTTATGGGAATAATCAATACATAAATATTTATAAAATGAACTGGAAACAATCAGCCTCCTTTTTCAATGTAGCTAACCATAAAGGACTAGAGATCAAAGTTAGTGTGGTCATCATCTAAAATCACCAATAATTACCAAAACAAAACATATTAAAAAAATAGATCATACTAACACAAAAAGATTATCGAAGTCAATGAGTGGGAAACACTGTATCTGAGAAGGATAAATATATAGTAACTGTTTATTAGAATACTAAAATGATTTTGTAGTAGTCAAAGATAGTATAATATAATTATATTTATTCTTAAAAGATGCTGTGAGACAGCATAAGCTGAAGAATTAAGCAGCCATCATGAGTCATGAAGATGGAAGTTCCAACCAACAAGTGTGTGTGTGTGTGTGTGTGTGTGTGTGTGTGTGTGTTTGTGTGAGAGAGAGAGAGAGAGAGAGATCGATCTGTTTGAGGTGGTAGATCCTGTTTGGTTTATTCTACAACCACCAATGATCCTAACCATTCCTAATCTTTAACATATTTCTTCATTTTTTTTCTTTTCTTTTAATTTTAATTTTATTTTATTTTTTGCATGGATAAGTCTTAATTGACTTGTAAATGTATTTCGAAATTATTCGGTAATGTCTAAATATTTTTGACAAATAAAAAAATCATAATACATTGTAAGTGGGAATTCTTTATTTTCAAATACTTAATTAATATTGTCGCATTTATAATTTTTTATCTAAATGCTTCTACACTACTAAATAATTAAGAAAAAAAATTTCTACATACATTTCAGCTGCGGTGTTACTGTTTGATTGATTTGAGCATTCATTGTATACTTCAATGAAATAGTTGATAATGGATTATTACAATGGACAATCTTTGATGGTGATCACAAACACAATCTTATACTGTTATAAATAATAATAAATATATATATATATATATATATCCATAAAAATTCATACAAAATAATCATACGTCTCATTTATATTTAAACATTGAAAATTTAAAATTTGTGTCACTATTGTTCAAGATTACAACAATATCATTGTTACATTTATTTTATATAATTTTTTATATAAAAATTTTGTATATTTATATACTTTTCAACATAGCACTATTCTCTTTATTTATTTATTTTTATTTTGCCTAACTTTAAAACACTGTTTTTTTAGGGGAACTTTATGACACTGTTGAAAGTTGAAAATAGTGAGAGATAATTCATTTGAAGTTTGGAACTTACCGAAATAAGTTTGGTCTGAGAGCTCCAGAAAGAAACCACGTATTATTGTTGTGCACAATGGCTTGGGACTTTCTCTAATCAAAATTCTCATTCCTTTGTGTTGATTGCATCTTCAATTACACAATTGTTTCAAGATTTTTGTATTTTAAAATTTTAACTATATCAAATGGGTTAATAATGAATTAAATGCACCTATTTTATTTTTATTTTTATTTTGTATTTTGAACCTAGACTAGTTATTTAAATCACTATTAATTGTGTTTTAAAATTAAATCACTTATTTAAATAACTAATATAAAATTATTATAAAAATAGTGATTCTTTTTTCTTTTTTTTGTTTGATTCATAAAATGGATATGCAGATAGACTATTCCAACATATTCGTCAAGAAATATTACCTCTTGACACCTACAATATATCTGCAAGAAATTCCATCGCACTTACATCAAAGAAGAAACTTAGACCCCCAACTGCACCAGACGTTAAAAAATATATTTAGACCTCGTTTGGCAAATGACTTTTTTAGTCAAAAAGTCAAAAAGTCATTAAAAAAATCAAAAAGTCAACAATCTATACAAAAAAATCAAAAATTTTATTTTCTCTCTACTTTTTACACATATTTTCATAAAAAGTCAAAAAAAATTTCTAAATATATTAATTTTTTAACTTATATTTTAATCAAATAATTAAAAAAATTATTAAATTAATAGGTTCCCAAATGAGATTTAACTCCAATAAAGAGTTACGAAGAGTTGAACCCAGTCTTGAATGAATAACTCAAAAGTCTTATCCATTGAATCATTCTGTGATTTGAAAGAATTTTATGTGCACCACGAAAGAGCAAAAGTGAAAACTTAGGACAAAGTTAATTTTTTGGGTCCCCAACTATGTGAATGTACCATGAGTTGCCACGTACGTAACTTAATTACCACTTTCTTTTCAAAAGCATTGCGATTCATTGGACTTTGTAGTCACATAAAAATTAGTCCATGCACCGAAGACAGTTCACTACTTCTAATTTTGGCGGCTAACAAATTTTTTGAAGTTCAGGTACAACCTCAAACAATGGACTATTTTAAGAAGGTGATTATAATTAAATTTTTAATAAAAAATTATTTATAAGTAATTTTTTTTATGAGAAAGAAAGTGAGTTATAATCTAAAAAATGAATTATAACCCACTTCTCAAAATGGGCTAATATCTCACTTCAATTCTAATTCTAGTCTTAAAATGGTTATATTTTTAAAATTTTAAATTTTGTCCACCATTTATAAATTTAAAATTTAATCTAACAAAAAGTTTTGATCAGATATTTAGTAGTTGTTTGGCATGCATATCATTTTATTAAAAACACAATCATTTTATTTAGATCACGTCACTTTTTATTTGAGTCACATCGGGTATGTTTGGTTTGTGAAACTTGTTTGGTTTACAAGTTTTGGAAAAAAAATTTGAGAAAATTTGTTTGGTTTGATTATTTTTGAAAACTTATTTGTAGAGAAAATTTTCCAAAAATTTTTCCCAAATACAAACCAAACCAACCCATCATCTTTTCTATAACATCACTTCAAACCCAACTCATATTTAACATTTTTTCATAAAAAGTCAAGAAGTATACTAATTTAGCACTTCTCAAATAACCCCTTAATGAGTAAACAAAATTTAAACTGCTAATTTACAAAAAAAAATACTAAGGTGATGCAAAATTGTTGAAACCCTATTTTTCAATTTATATATTTAAATTGGAAAAAAGTCATTTTTTTATTTGCAAGGTATTGGATTGTACATGGTGAACTTACAGACTAGACACCTTTATTTTTGGATCATAATTGATTATGGGTCGTACTTTAATAATTTAGTCTATTGATTTTATAGATCTTTAGATCATTGATTTATTGATTTAGATCATTGATTTATTGATTTAATAGTTATACAAATATAATTATATTGGTCTTTACAAATATAAATGATACATATAATTTTAAAAATAAATTGTTTAATTTTTTTGAAAACAAACATAATGAAATTATGAGGTTACGATCATTGAATCAATTTGATTTTTTAATAACCTACCCATATAGTCTTACAAAATGAATGAAATACATCATCAAAGTAAGAATCATGAATCATCCTTAAAAAAAAAAAAAACAAAACAAAACAAAACAAAAACAAAAACAAAGACAAAAAAAAGGGTGAGAGCCATGATAACGCATGGACACAAACGCATGAATACAAATTGGACGTCTCCAATCTACATAGTATGATGGAGACAATCAAGTCCCTATTGCAATTATACTAGGGCCCAAAAAAATAAGGAAAAAAAAATTATCATGAAGCTTCTTTTTTTTTTTTTTTTAAAGGTTAAGCAAAATAATACCATATGATTATGATTATGATAAAATTATGAAGCTAATTGTAATATAGATTTTATACTGGTTCACATATAACTTTATTAAATTTTACAAACAAAAACAAGGAACCAAGATTTTTATGTAATGAGAAAAGACTTAGACCTCCACTGGGAGGTGACCCCACCTCAAGTGAAATGTGATTGGCCCATTTTTTTTTTTTTTTTTTTGTGAATCCTCCTATGGATGCCCCCACGTGTATGTGGGGGTTGCTAGGGGTCTAGATCACTGCTCTTTATGTAATATTGACTAAAAGTATATTTTAAATATAAAATTATTTACCTATAATGATACAATGAATTTGGTCAAAAGACGAGCAAAAATTCTCAAAATCAGACGAATTCGAATTATAATGTTAATATACATAATTATATATGGGTGTTTTGGGAATTTGACTTTTAGTCACTTTTTTAGGTTTGTAACAAAAGTTAAAAGTTGACTTTTTTATATTTTTTTTCATTTAGAAAGTTGGTTTTCAGTCATTGGTAAAATTACAATTTTATCCCTCATAGGTCACATTGTGCTACATGGATGAAATTATAAATATTTTAAATTAAATGGGGATAATTTAATCATTTTATTATGATTTAACATCATAAACAAATATTAATTAAAAAAATTAAAAATAAATTTCTATCAACTTTCTAAATCATTTATCTAAAACAACTAAAAACTTGATTAAAAGTCAACCATCTTCCAAAAAAAATAAGCTGTATTCGAGCATTCTATCCATCATATATGCACAGTGGAAAAGCGGGCAGAGGTCATAATTTGGGCTTTTTGTAATAGGTGTGGCTGTGTCTCTTCTTGACCACAAAAATGAAAATAAAAAATAAAAAATAAATGAATGAATGACCTATTATGGTTTGGTCATCATCAATCATAGGTGGGGGTCATTTTAGAAGTTAGATCATAAGGCTGGGGATGAAGGGCATTCCCTGTAATTGACTACTGATGTTGAAGTGAATCACTTCCCAATTTGCATGTGCATTATAATTCATTTGAGTTTTGAGTCTTTTTTAACTACAAACCAACAAAAATATTATATTACGTTGAATGTGAATATAAAAATATAATTATTGTAGCATCATTAATATATAATAATTATCTTCAATGACTTTCTTTTTGAAAATGCCAAATTAGTATATAATATAGTGTTTTGTGATTTTTTAATATCAAGTGAAAAAAATATCCACATCTCAAAAAAATTGAAAAAAATACATATATCATTGTGCGTCATAATTGTGTGGAATTTTTTTATTTGTCAAAGTCACGTTATTTTAGATGGATTTATATACAAAAGTTCTATATGTAAATTATTTCCTCTTATATTTTGGCATGTTACACTATAAAAAATATTATGATTCGACAATCTTACTTTAATTGTGTAAAGCTGTATTTTTTATTTTATTTTTTTTAAAAAAATTTTACAATGTTAAATACAAATATCATTTGTTAATCCTATCATAAAAGAGAGAGAGAGAGAGAGGAGAAGGAGGAGGAGGAAGAAGTATTGCCTACTTTTTGCATTGTTTTACAATGTTATAATTAGACATTTTGTTTGAAGATTTTATTATAATTTAACTTTAACCGCGATTATAACATGTTATTGGAGTTGCCGTTACAACTAGCTACTAACCTAGGTGATCATGTTGTATTGAATTTTCTTACCTTTTATTATATAAATATGATTTGTTAGAAATTTTAGTGAATAAAACTTCTAAGAGCATCTCTAATGGTTTGTCATTGGAACTATCATTACTATAATATAACAGTTGTGTTGAAAAATGATCCAATGGTTGAATATAGCAACTGTCAAATTTAAGAAATGTCAAAGCTTATGTCAAACAAGCTTTGACAGCTGTCATTTGTGCCAACTCAACCAAAACTAACTATTTCCCTCCCTCCCATCCACCCATCCACCCACCCAACAAACTATTTCACCATTTTTTTTCAAAAAAAAATCCAATAATTTTTATTTTAATTTAGTCGAAATCAGCAAAGTTTTTATTTTTTTTTTAACAAAATCAGTCAACAACAATCAATAAATCTTAACAAAATTTCAAACAAATTCAACAAATCTCAGATTCAACAAAAAAAAATTCAACAATTTCATTGGAGCTCAACAAGCAATTTCATAACTTCAAATCTCAGAATATCAGAATATGAGAAAAACTAAAAATAATAAATACATGGTTTTCGTAGTTCAAAGTAGATCTGGTGGTGAGTCACTACATCGAAGGAAGTGGTGAAGATATCGCCGGCGATGGGAGTAGATCTAGTGGTTCTTGGTTCAGAATCAGCGATCATCTCTTCGATCTTGTCCAACATTGCCAATCCATTCTAGGAGTGTGTGTGTGTGTGTGTGTGAGAGAGAGAGAAAGAGAGAGGAGTAAGAGAAATAGATGGACAAGGGTAGACGGCGGCGATTGGCGATGCTAGAGAGCAAAGAGAGAAGTGAGAGGGAGAGGGGAAGGGAGGAAAGGTTGGTCTTCGACAATTGGGGGTAGACACCGTCGCTGATCAAAGAGAGAGAGAGAAGAGAGAGAGAGTGAGAGTGATAGAGTGAAAGGGATGGGGATGAAAGGTTGGTCTTCGGCGATTGGAGGTAGACACCGTCGCCGATCGAAGAGAGAGAAAAGAGAGATAGAGGGACACTAAAAGGGAGAAAGAGAGAGAGGGAGAGGAAGAAGGAAAGTGAGAGTAAGAGTAAGAGTAAGAGTGAAGACTAGGTCTGTAAATAAATCGAGCTGGGCTGAGCTTTGCTGGGCTCAAGCTTAGGTCATTTACTTATCGAGCTCGTTTATTGAGCTTGAGCTCGGCTCGATAAAAAACTAGACTCGAACTCGGCTTGGCTCGTTAATATTAATGAAACTCGAGCTCAGCTCAACTCAAAAAAAAATTTAAAATATTATTTATATTATTTAATAAATAAATAATGTATTTATACTATTATTTTTATATATTTATATATTATTCAATATATAAAATAATATATTTATTATATAATTTATATAAAACTAAACGAGTCTAATATTCAAGCTCGAACTCGGCTCATTTACTAAACGAACCGAGTCGAGCTTGTTCATGAAAAGCTCTGTTCATTTGCAGCCCTAGTGAAGACAGAGTAGAGAGTCAAGATGATTCTGGATCATTCATCTTAACCGTTGGAAATGGTTGAGATGTACGGTGGTGATCTATCTTGGAAAGGCAAAAGAGTCGTTGTGCTCTTTTTGCCTAAAAAAAAAATGTTTAAAATCAGTACAAATAACAGCTATAAATGTTTCAATTTTTCAAAAAAAAAATTCATTTTTTATATTTGTCTAGTCAGGAATAATGTAAATATATAATTTTTTTTAAAAACAATTAAAAAAAGTCACAAAAGACAAAAAAAAAAACAAAAACAAAAAAGAAATTACTAAAAAACCTATATCCAAATAACACTTACAAATTTGGAGAGAAAGTTGGTTGAGATTTGCTAAAATAGCATGTGACTATTGGAGCACAATTGTTATAATTTGGCAAAATAGCACTATTTATTGTGAAATCATAGCAATAGTAATGCTATTTTAGCAAACACCATTAGAGATGCTGTAAGGTAGCATTTGGTTTGATTTTTAAACCATGATTGGATAAAAGAAATTTAAAATTCATAATGAAACAAAATTTTCAAAATTCAATTCAAAATTTTTTTTTAAAGCTCATAACCAAATTCTTTTCAAAACTCTTTCAAAAAAATAATTAAATTTTTTTTAATTTTGTTCTTTAAAATTATTTGTTATTTTTTATTTTTATTTTCTTGAAAAAATATATTTTCTTATTTTTGAAGAAAAATATTTTTTATTTTTTAAATTTTAAATTTTTTTTGGGTTATTTTTTTAAGTATTGGACAAGAATTTGTTATGATTTAGATATATATAGACGATCCAAAATTTTTTAAAATTTAAAAGAAATAAATATTTAAAATAAAAATTAAAATATTTTTAAAAATAAAGTATGTAAAAAATAAAATTATATATTTAAAATATTTATAAAAATACAATGCATAAATGTAGTAAATACAACATATATTAAAAAAAATAAAAAATATTTACAATCAAAAATATTTATCCTAAAAAAATAAAAAAATAAAAAATTTAAATATTAAAAAAAATAAACTCAAAATAATTCCAAAATACAACTCAAAATTAAAAAAAAAAAAAATTAGACTCACAACCAAATAAATTATCTTTTCAGTACTCAATTAAAAAACTTATCTTTTAAAATAAAATTCAAAACTCAAATCTCAAATAAAAAACTAAGGCTTTGTTTGGAAAGTGGGTTGACTTTTTGACTCTTTTAGCTATTTTAACTTGAGACTAAAAAGCCTAATTTGGGAAGGATTTTTTACTTTTTTAACTTTTTTATGAGAGAAAGATTATAATGGTTATGGGTTGGATGTGATATTTTATCTTATTAGACTAAAAAATCTGTTTTATTTTTTGTGACTATTTTAATCAAAAAAATATCCTCAAATCCAACTTCCCAAACAAAACCTTTAAGTAAATGATGACCCATTAAAATTTGAGTAAAGTCATTCAACAAAATTTAACAAATCATTATTTTTCACTATTCATGACATGTAAACGATGTCATCAATGAATTAACTACATTTGTATCTTTCCCATTTTGCTGAGTCTGAAATTTTCACGCATAAAAGTTAGAATTTGCCACTGGGATTGAAATTCCGGTACATATACTATAACCCATTAATTTCTTCATGTTTGGTCACCGCCTTTGCGGCTTTAATTACCCTTTTTTTGTATCAGACTTTCAAATTTTTTTTTGTTTTTGTTTTTGTTTTTGAAGTTTGAAAGAAAAATGACTGCAGAAAAATGCCAACCCATGTGCTTAGATGGGTTTGACAATCTCTTCGTATTTATTATACTACTTGATTGATAAACATGACTTTATTAATCTAAAACAAAAACAAGTTGAGACATTATTGTATTGTGTGAAGGAAAAAGTTATAAATTTTAAATTTTTTATTAAATAAATAATTAAATATTTTATCTGAATTTTAATTATTTATTTAATAAAAAATTTAATATTTATAACATTTTGGATTATTTTAAAAAAATAATTATAATTAATTTTTTAATTAAAAACTATTTATAAATTATTTATAAATAATTTTTTTATAAAAAATGAAGTGAGTTGTAATTCGAAAAAACTGCTGGTGTGAAACCTTCCAATTGAGAATCTGTGTTACAAACTTGATAAGACTGACTTGACTTTACTGCGTATGGTATGACCACGTGGGAAAAAAATTGGAATAAATAACAAAACAAAAATGCTCGGCATATTATGATTAATTTGAATATTGTATAAAATATAGGGAGTGTGGCCTTTAATAAACGGTTTAACCTATAAGTGGCAAAGTCGGATTTATGGTCTGTTTTTATTTGTGTTTTTTATTAGGGAAGAAAAAATTGGGAAGCTGACCTGGCAAGATGAATAATTTTGGTATTAATTTGTTTTTTATTAATATTTCATTAATTATTTCTTATTTCTTATTTCTTTAGATTCTTACTTATAAATTGTAAAATTTTAAAAATTTCTTTTTTTTTCTCAATTAATATCAAAATTATCCTTATTAAAATATTCTAACCATTCAAATGCACCCCCCATATCCCAAAAAATCTCTCTTTCAAAATCGTAACAAAATCCATGGACGGTGGAACCTCTCAAACTAGTGAAAAAAATTTGTGGTAATTAAGAAATTTTTTCTTAGGTTCATTATGAGGTTTGTCAATTTGTTTTAATTTTTTTTTCTATTACCTCTTTTCACACACACAACACAATCCACTTTCATACTTGTTTGGTTGGTTTTCTGTCATTCATCCATGGCTTCGCTGTACTAATATGTTTTCTATGTGAGCAAAACCAGACAAGATTTCTCCCACTAGTCGACCCCCAACCCAAGGGTGGTTCAACCGTCTTTATTTGTCTTCTTTTGCTACTGTTTCGGTTATTTGTTCCCGAACAAATAAGAAATGTTCGGTAATCTATTTCTAAATAAATAAACAATGTTTAGACTTGTGTTCTCAAATTTAGGTCATATGTTTAAAAGTTCAGTCTTAAAAAAATGACAAACTGTTTTTATTATTTTTGCTATTTTTTTTCAATAAATTTACTCCTACAAGGCCAATCTCCTATAAACTAAGAATACCATCAAAGTTATAAATCTTTTCTGAACTTTTATTATTGTACTTTTCTTGTCTCATGGAGTTGTGATTGTCGGAAAAACTTATACTCATTGTCATTGCCTAAGAAACGTATATAATCAAATAGTTGTTACCGTTGCCACCGGAATATTACCGTCAAATGGTTTTTAAGATTTTTTAAGTAAGTTTTGAAAGTGAGATTTGGAGAAGATGGATGGGTGGTGAAGGAGGTGGATATTCTCATAAACCCTAACCAATGATGTAGTAGGTGTGTGGCTTAATTGTGAGATGGAGTGTTCTAAAATTATTGATGTCCATTTTAGTAATTTCATTTGAGATTATTATTATAATAAAAAAAAACTAAAAAAATAAGAGGTCTAAAATAGTTGATAGAATGCTAATAACAACACTCATAATATAATGGCCTATTTTGGGAAGTGGGTTATAATTTTCTCTCTCACAAAAAAGCTGCTTATAAGCAGTTTTTCACCAAAAAACTGATTATAACCATCTTCTCAAAATAGCCCAATATATACGTTTTTTTTTTTTTTGACAAATAATAAAATGTTAGTGGGGAATAAATTAGATTACAACGAAATAATTGCACTTGTTTTTATCAAATCATAAATGACTTTCTCAGTGTTCCAAAAAATGGTTACATACACTAGTTAGTAAGTTAGTGTGTATATGTTGTATACACTATAATATAGTTGTATTAAAATTTATAATTTTTATTTAATTATAAAGATGTTACTGTCATTTCTTTTTGATAAATTTTTTATATATAAATATATGCAAAATTTGAATTAAAATGTGTGAAAACACATAAAAATATTCTAAAGTTCCTTACATGAGTAAAACTAATATTTAATTTAAAATTTAAAAAAATATTTTTTCTATTATTGACAAATGTAGAAACTTGATCAAGTGTGACACTATACCATGGTTTCCTCTGAGCATAACTAAAGAGATGATGATGTAATGATCAGAAAGAAAATAACGGACAACAGCTCCAACCGCCACCAACGGTCGGAACCATGGCGAAATTGCATCAACCTCCGATCACTGAAACAAATCCACGCTTTAATGATCATCAATGGCTTCAATTCCAACCCCTCTGCTCTCAGAGAACTCATTTACTCTTCTACCATCGCAATCTCATCCGCCATAGACTATGCCCACCAAATGTTCGCTCACATTACCCAACCAGACCTCTTCATGTGGAACACCATGATCAGAGGCTCTGCCCAGAGCCCCAACCCATCAATGGCCCTTTCAATCTATTCCCAGATGGAAAAACGGCACGTTCGTCCCGATAACTATACGTTTCCCTTCCTTCTCAAGGCCTGTACTAAGCTTTCTTGGGTTAATTCTGGCTCTGCGATTCATGGCAAGGTTGTGAAATTTGGGTTTGAATGTAATACTTTTGCGAGAAATACCCTTATTTATTTTCATGCTAATTGTGGGGAGATAAGGATTGCGAGTGAGCTCTTTCATGGTTCAGCGAAGACCGATGTTGTTGCTTGGTCGGCTTTGACTGCGGGCTATGCAAGGAGGGGCAAGTTGGGTGTTGCAAGGAAGCTGTTCGATGAAATGCCTGTTAAAGATTTGGTTTCTTGGAATGTGATGATTACGGCGTATGCCAAGAGAGGGCAGATGGAGAGTGCCAGAGAACTTTTTGATGTGGTGCCTAAGCGGGATGTGGTAACTTGGAATGTGATGATTGCTGGTTATGTGCTTAGTGGGGCACATCTCCCGGCAATTGAGATGTTTGAGGAGATGAGATGTGTGGGAGAACAGCCAGATGAGGTCACAATGTTGAGCCTTTTGTCTGCTTGTGCTGATTCTGGAGCTCTAGATGTTGGCAAGAAGATGCATTGCTCCATTTTGGAGGAGATGTATTCGGGGGACTTGAGCATTGTACTTGGTAATGCACTTATAGACATGTATGCGAAGTGTGGGAGCATTGAGAAAGCACTTGAGGTGTTCCGAGGGATGAAGGAGAAGGATGTGTCCACGTGGAACTCGATTATAGGAGGGCTAGCTTTCCATGGCCATTCTGAGGAATCCATTTGTGTTTTTAAGGAGATGAGAACAATGAAAATCAGGCCAAATGAGATTACTTTTGTTGGAGTCTTGGTTGCTTGTAGTCATGCTGGGAAAGTAAAGCAGGGCCGTCAATATTTCAATATCATGAGAGATGAATACAATATTGAGCCGAACATAAAGCATTATGGATGCATGGTGGACATGTTGGGGCGTGCTGGGCAATTGAAGGAAGCATTTGAGTTTATAGACACAATGGAGATCAAACCCAATGCGATTGTCTGGAGGACTCTACTTGGGGCTTGCAGGGTTCATGGAAATGTCGAGTTGGGAAGGCGTGCAAATGAACGGTTACTCAAAATGAGACAGGACCAGAGTGGGGATTATGTACTCCTATCTAACATATATGCCTCACAAGGTGAATGGGATGGAGTTGAAAAGGTGAGGAAATTAATGGATGATAGTGGAGTGAGGAAAGAACCTGGGTGTAGTCTAATTGAAGCAGACAACAAAGCTCTCTTGCATTTCTTGCTAGATTCAAAACCTGAATCAAATACAAGGAAAAGCAAAAGCGTTCATTGAGCTACCATTGAGTGAGTGTTCTTCTTATGATATGCTTGTGTTGTATCAATACAAGTAAGCATTATACATATGAAAGCCATTTGCACTTTTTCTTTTTTCTTTTCTTTTTTTCATATAAGGAATGGGTTCTCTTCATGAGATTTTTTGTTCATGTCATTGTCCACTAATGAGATTTTCTTGCACAAATAAATTGTAATCTTTTCTTCACAGACATTGAATTTCACTTATTAAAGTTGCGTTTTGGATATGTGGATTTAGATTTGAGAATGGATATGAAAACCACAAATTCTAATTACCTAGGTATTTGAGATGTATGTATTTCTTTGTTCTTTGTTCTTTCTTTTCTTTTTTTTTCTTTTTTTTTTTTGGATTCAAAAGCACTCATGAAGGGGTTGAAATTTGGTAAAACTACCTTATTCAAAGCTTCAAAGATGAAAAACAAGTAGTGAAGGAAATGATAAATTTGATACACATGAAAAAGAAAGGGTGAGGGCCTGGTGGATTGGAGGGTGCTGTTGGGCCTCGTAGGACTCGCCATATTCAACAATCTAAATCGTTCATTTTTATATGTAGATCATCCACACAATAAATCATATTGATTTAATAATCATAACTATATTATTTTATTTTATTTAAAAAATGAACAATAATTATAATTTTGAAAATTGACCATTCATTTTTTTAAAGAATTCCTATAAATGAGAATTATCATTTTGTATAAATATTTTGTAACATGACCCGTATATGTATGTAATTTAGATCATAATTTGTGACTAGGACAGTAGAATGTTATTAATTGTACCAACATATATCTATATAATTGGGTGATCCCAGAGTATCATTTGGTATTATTCACATAATACTCTCAAATAATGGCATAGCGGAAGACCTTATGAATTAAACAATGTTCACCAATCTTGTTTTAGTTAACAAATAAAAAATGACTCACTTACACTCAAGCGGATTTATATGTCTGGTGCTCTCTCGCACTACTCATTTATCAACGTAGACCTACTAGTGTGGGTAATGAATGGTATGAAAATTTAAAAAGAAATTGGTCTATGCGTAATTTTACTCAATCATGATCATAATAATAATTGTTGCTATTCATAAAATATTTGGAGAAAACATTTGACAAGTTCCTTTAACCAAGTTGTGTATATTCACTAATAGTTTAGCATTAGCATTCCAAAGTGTAGGAGGAGGAGGTAGCAGTAGTTCGATCGTTGTGGCTAAACAAATAAATTCGCTTTGTATCCTTGCCACAAAAGCAAGGTGTCATAAGACTAAAGAACCAGCTCCGATATGATGCTGCTACTCATCATTAATTAGCTGCACCCAATCAGTACGATCATCGTTCAGCTTATAGTAATCAAAACATCCCCTTATTCAGTCTTGGACAATGCACACAATTTGACCCTCCAACTGCACATACTCACATTGGATTGGTGTCTAAGCTGACGGAATGAATATTCTCCAACTTGAAGTTTCAATAGTCAGAATCAGAGCTTTCCCTAGTTTGTCGAAGTAGTACACTTCCCCTTCTTCTTGTTGGAAGAGCAAATGTAGGTAGCGGCACTGCCTGCTATAATCAGGAGATGCGAAACTATAATTGCACCATTCTTTGTGAAGGATATGAACAACCCAGAAAGTAGTAGGTTTACTGCCAGCAAGAACCTCCATTTGAGGTTGTTGAGGAGCACTGCCACGGGCAAGCTGCTGGGGCTTGGTGGAAAAAGAAAAGCGCCATGTCTCACGCCGATCCTAGCCCTGGTAAATGGATTAAGCAAGAGGATGGACCAGCTCATTTTAGTAGGCAAAATGTGGCAATTGGCAACTAAGTTCATTTTAGTAGCCAAAGATAAAATAATTAGCGACCAACATAAAGGCTTCAGCGATTAAGTGGGCGACAAAAAACTTTAGTCGCCATTGACTTTTGGTGACTAAAAAAGAGCCATCTGAAAGTTTAATTTCCTGTAGTGCAGTCTCTAAAATCTTTATATCCCCTCCTTGAAAGCAGCAACCATCCTTGTTTAGAGCAAAGAATTGTTGCGTCTCTGTGATCAGGAAGGTCGAGGACATAATTTGTTTGGGTGGAGATGCAGCAGAATAATTTACACGGTGAACTATGCATAGTGGATCTCCAGCAGACTCCCGTTTCCAAGGGGTTGCTTTGGCAAAACAGAAATTATGAGGTTGTTCAGACACTCTGCAGGATTACTTGCCGAGAAAAGAGGAGATATTAAACAAAATGCAATTTAGAATTTGCTTAAATTTGGCCCCAGTAAGTAAGTAATTTTATGATGATCATCATGATAAAGCTTTTCAACTATTTCTAAAGGTTGTGCTGCTGCTGATTTCATGCCGATGATAATCATTCATGGCTTTTCAGCTTTGTTTTGGATCCGAAACTCTCTCTCTCTCTCTCTCTCTCAAGATAGGTAAATCTCCATCCACACATGTATCACTAAATTAATGGTCAATAAAAGTTTAATTTAAACCACACAATCAGTTTTTAGATAAATTCCTGGATAGAATTCCAAGTACCAGTGCCAAATTATAAAATCCAATAGATGATCTTGCACTAGATAAATCCCATAAAATCTGTTAACCAATCTACTCTCACAGTTGAATTTTTGTGCTATATTATATCAGCAAAAGAAAAAAATTAGGAAAAATTATTTATAAGTCCTATTAGGGAGACTTATACTATATTAAGTCCTACGAAATTTCTTATTCAGTTTGAAGTCCTATTTAAATTAGAAAGTATTCCATTAAGTCCCATCTATTGTGTTTTAATTCAATTAGTTTACTATTATACCCTTGATACAGGTTGCAATGTGTTAACCGTTTTCTTTCCATATTGTTTGGTGTCGTGATATGCGCCATGATCGCGGAGTCTGTTAGGTTTTCAATTGGTGAGTGTTGCTCTGGTTTGGTTGTTTCATCTTCCTGCTTTCGAGTCAGATTGTTTGAGGGAAGGAGATCAAGTTGTCTGCTTATTCAATTGGTGAGTGTTGATCTGGTTTTTTTCCGAATGTTTTGTTTTCAATGTCCTCATATATCGTAAGAATTTCGCAATCTGTCATAGCAATCCATTGATAGACTTTGTTATGGTAATCTTGCATCAACTTCCGTGGTAATGATATTGTGTTATAATGTTCACATACATGTCACATTTCGTTTCGTAATAGTATTTTACGATAGCTTATTAGATTAGAAATTGAGAATGTGAGAATGTGGCTGCGTTCTGCGAAATGGTGCAGCCTTACATTGGCGCAATTCTGTAGATTCGAAGGTTGTTATGTGGTGATGGTCTGTGTTACATTCGTTTGTATTTAGTTTGTGTTTTGTAGTTGTACTAGTTTTTTAAAACACATGTGTCACGTTACGAATCGCAAAATTATTAGGCTTCATTTTTTTCTTTCTCAATGTCATATTTGCTTGTCTGTGGATACTATTGGAATGTATGTGAATGTAGCTCACATACACATGGAGAAGTACTTGGTTTTTGTATTGTGTTGTCTGATTCTTGTATTTACTGTGGAAATATGTGTCACATTTCGTTTCGCAAAGTCTTTGGTTTCTATTTTTTACAATTGAATGTGACAATTGTATCGGTTGATGGAATTTATTGGAATGTATATTAATGTTAATCTAACTTCTCTTTGTACATTATATAATTTGGGTTGTCATTATGCATTGAATGTGGGTTGGGCGACGTTGTAATTGTTTTGTGATTGTTTTTTGTAGGATGTATGCCATGGTTAATGTTTCATTCATTTTGTTGTGCAGGATATGGACATCATGCTTTTTTGCACCTTCGGTTTATCCACGTTGTTGTCAGGGGTGTTAATGGATTGACATTAAAACGTTTGATACAAAATTTATGTGATAGGTGGGTGGATGTGACACCATCATCGATTTCAATATCTTACAAATTACCGTGTCACGAGAATCAAGTGATGTTGTGTAATGATGTGGACATGGAAAACATGTTTTCCATTGTAAGGTTCATTGGCGTTACCCATATCAACGTTGTGATTAACTCACAAAATGAGGTGGATGATTTGAATCGAGGTACTCAATTCAGTGGGACTATGTCTGCAAGTCATCTGGATCCTGACAGTGAACCATTTATAGGTTCCCAACCTAGTGTAGATTTGTTGGCCAATTATTGTCACCATAGTGAGAAAATGTTGATGACAGTTGATTGGTCACATGGCATTAGTCATGTCGGCCAATGTTTCGAAGGGGGTGTTGCTGCTTTCCGTTTGATTTTGTCCAAATTTGCTATTGAATGTGGGTTTGACTTCAAATTTGTTAAAAATGACTTAGTTCGGGTTACGACAGTGTGCACATTGCGAGAGCAAAAAGGGTGTTCATGGTTGGTACATGGAAGGGTTCAAACATGCAATGGTTATTTTTACTTGAAGAAGTTGAACAACTTGCATAGTTGTGGTGCTGTTGTTCACACTGGGAAGAATAACGGGCTTAACTCTGAATTGGTTTGCAATGTTATCGGTGATCGGTTACGTGATAAACCGCTTACACGTCCTACTGACGTCGTGTTTGAGCTAAAAAAGGAGTACGGCCTTAATGTTAGTTACTGTGTGAGTGATATTCCGATCACACTGCCCTCCTTAGTAATCCAGTTGTAGAACACAGGCAGAGTAGACGGCCCTCAGAACTCGCATGAAAAGAAAAGGCTCCATGGTGGTTCTTCCACCCGGGGGCACTCCGACGATCAAGTCAATATCTCTCAAAGATAACAAATGCTAAAATTACTGTTCAAGACTACAAATTGCGTACCTTAGACCCGCCGGGGGTGTCCTTCTTTTATAGCTTAACTCTCTTCCAATTCCACTAGAAGTCTTACTTCTATGGACTCCAATTCCGGATCCACCTTGGACTCTTCAAGAGATAAGGATAGACTCCCTAAGAATACTATCCTTATCCATCTTGAAGTCTTTCTTCATTCTAGGACTCTTGCCCCTTATCTGATCTTCTGATTCGATATCTTCTGAGGTAACCTCGGTAACTCCGAGATAACCTCGATAACTACCACGACACGGGACCTCGGTGACACTTCGGTGCCACCTCGCCATGTCCGGTACTCGGAAAATACATCCCCATTAATCGCCCCTAGGTTCTATTACCTCGGCATCGAGGTGATGGAACCTATATCGAACTTTTTCAGACATCGCTTAAGAACTTTCTAGCCGAGATCATTCATTTTAGGCGACATGTCTTCATCCAAGAAAAGAATTCAGATCAATCTTACTTCGCGCATGAGTCATGCACCATTTTACAACCGCTTCAACGACGCTTTTTCCCTTATTGGTGTCCGCAGCGACGCTACCGAAGCCGCCTTTTTCTTCGCTATACCGTCATCGCGTGTAGTCTCAGCGCATTAAATGCTTCAGCTTTTGCCGCTTTCACGCTTTTGTCAAAACAATTGAATCGCCTTTGGCTCTTCACCTTTGCATTCGATTTCTTACTTTCTCTCTAAACCTTCCCAACCGCCATTGCTCGCTCTAAGCTCGCGAATCGGTTTTATTCCTCCATTCATGAAGCTTTGGCCATCAAGGTTTCGTAAATGCGATCTCGTGAGCTCACCCGCCTCCATCTTTTCTCGTAAGCAATCTCTTCTCCTCCAGTTCTTGATTTATCCTCAAATTTCGCCATTGTTGTTCGCTCTAGTATTTGATTAGTGAATCATTCATCTAATACGTTTTTATTTCTGATTCTTGCACATGTTATGCACACTTGCACGTGCACCTCTTGTTCTTGGTCTTCCACCCTTTGTGTTCTTGAATCAAGCTTCGCTCTTGCTTTTCTGCTTCCAGATTTTCTCGCCTTCATACTGCTTTTCAGAGATCTAGGTTTGGGATTTGCTTATAGATCCACCAATCCTTAGGAAAAACTGAAACCAACTTCACCAATATACACCTAGGTTTAAGCCGAGGTCCCAATAACCCTTCGAAAGTAAACTGTTTCTGTAGCCTAGTACTTGTATACCAAAACCATGGGTATGTGGAGAAATAGGGTTAACAACCCAACCAAACTAGAATATTTTAGGCAAGAGTTCTCTGTCCCTGCCGATGTTCACCTTAGGCTAGCCGGGGATAATGACTCCATCATGCCTACAGACGATACCATGCCCTTCCCTGTTATAGCTTTTATGGAGTGTGGGCTTCGACTCCCACTAAATCCCATTTTCCGTGAAGTTTTCCACTTCTACAAACTGAACCCCATGCAGCTTACCATCAACTCCTATAGGGTGATTAATGGTGTTATAGCCTTAGCCTGGCGAGAGAAGGTTAGGATCACCCTGGCCGACCTTCAATACTGCTATACAATGTGCCCCCTTAATCTGAAGGAAAAGGGCTTCGTATATTACCTTAAGCCGAGGTCCACCCAATTCAAAATCATAGCCGATCTCCCAAATTCCAACAAGGGGGCCGGGGACGACTATCTTATTGCTTCTGGTAATTGGGAGTTCGGCCCCGATGAAGATGTCTATATTTTTCCTCTGCCTCGAACAGTTAAAGAGAGCAAGGGTAAGTGCCCTGTGTTACTGCTTATTTGTTAGCAATTTACAAGTCTTCCATATTTATCCCGTTTCTAATGTCTGTTTGTTTGTCTTGCAGACCTCCATCAGCCGCCCAAAAACTTTCGTCAAACCTACTTTCCAGGCACAGACCTGAAGAAGCTTCTAGATCTCCCCATTCTCAAACGAAAAGCCCCACTGCTGTTAAATTTCATCCCCACCTATAAGTCAACTTTGCCTGACGTTCCAAGGAAGAAGAAGAAGAATCTCTCTCCATCTACCACCACAACCCAGATTGCATCAACATCTCGGGCTGATCAAGGGTCAACCTCCGATCCAGCCGATCTACCATCGACTTCGCCAATTCCTCGATCCCAAGAATAAAGAAAACGCTTACGACGGCTTGTCAAAACAAATGATATGGTGCGCCAAAAACTCAAGGCCTAAGATCTCTTAGCCGACCTACCGAGGTTGACGCAATTCCTTCTCAAACCGTCCTCCGGCCAAAAAGAACAAAGAGGGCCCTTTAAGGATAAGAATGTCAAGTTGAGGCCGAGGATGCCCACTTATCTCCAAGTCAAGCGAAGCAAATCCTAATCAACCCCTGGAAGAGGCATGCAGAGGCTCAACCATCGTAATCCCAAAATCAAAAAGCCGAGATCTTCTTCCACGAAGACTCAAAGTCCAAGATACCAAGTGTTCCTTGGGCCCCCAATTTACCTTGGAAGACCGCCAATAATGGCGAATGAGTGCCGACGACATAAATGTCGGCGTGGCTCTCAAGATCGCACTTTTTGCTGGCGATTTGGAGCGAAATGTCGAATAGTGAGTATGAGAACTACGCTTTAATGCTCCAAAGACTCGTTCAAGTAAGTGCTTTAGTTCCAACACTGCCCTTTCTTTTTTGTTTCATACTTTGAATTTATTTTTCTAACACTTCATTTTCGTCAGTCGTCCACGCTTCATTCCTTTTCAATGCAATCATTTGAAAATCGGGAAAAGTTGACCGAGATGAAGACCGAAGTTTCCGCTTCTTCAGAAGATTAATAAAGGCCTTCAAGCCAAAATGAAAAGTTAGAAGATCAAGCCGAGGTCGCTACCAAGGCCCAAACCTTGTCAAGAAAAGTCAAGTCGCTGAGGCTATAAAGAATGTTGCTGAGGCGCAAAAGAAGGAGGCCGAGAAAAAAGCGGCCCAAGCCGAGAAGGAACTTCAGGAAGCCTTGGCTACAAAAGAAGCCAAAATCAAGGATGCTGACGAAAAAGCTTACGCCCAAGGTGTAGCCGATGTCACTGAAGATTACAAACTTCAAGTCAGGCAAGCATGCAACAGGGGATTTTCTCTAGGTTGGATGTCCCTGGTAAAGAAGCTTGATCTTCCTGATGACTCACCTTGGCGCAAGGCTGAGGCAATTCCTCTTCCCTTTCCCCCTCCTCCTCCTCCTCCTAGTTAAGCTGAGGAAGAAACCGAATCCGAATCTGAAGCCGAGGTTGAGGATATGGATGCTGGTGCTTTGGTAAGGAAGGCCAAGGACGCTAATAGGACCAAGTCCCTACCTCAGGGTGATCAAGTCATGGACTTAACGCAAGATGAAGAGACTGAGGAAGTGTCCAAGGGGTCTGAGCCAGGGCATCTATCATCCGACTTCCTTCTGGCTGAAAGAAGTCTTAACAAGACACTTGCTGAGATTGACGCCGAGATTATGCGCATAAGGAAGCCGGGTTCTGTAGAAGTGGTAGCCGAGGTTCTTGTGGAAAAAGATGCCGAGGTTGTGGGCGAACAAGATGTCGAGGTTGTTCTTGAGGAGCCCTCCGAGGTCCCAGCTCAACCTGCTGCTGAAGCTGAAGAAACTTAGTTTTCATTTTTTCTTTAACTTTTGTACTTTCTTTTGTTTTCTGAACAATATAAGCTTTGTTTTGTGGCCGATGTGCCTTTTTGTTGCTTAAGAACAATTCACTTCAGCTAGGCCATTGTGCCTTCTCTATATACAACTGTTTTTACCTTTATGCTTCAGTCTTTAATTCTTCATTGCTTCTGTATACTTAGAATATTTCGCATGATTCATATAATTCTTCCCATGCACAATCTCTTCAGGGTTACATACCTCAGGCATGTTTACCTGAAGATTTACCTCGGCTAGGACTTCACCTGTAAACCTGCCATAAACTTCAACAAGTATAAAGCATATAAACTCAATTAATCTTCATCTTGTAAATTGCTACAAATTGCAACAAGTGAAGATAAACAATCATATCGGTTTAACTTTGACTTGTAAATTGCTACAAATTTCAACAAGTAAAGATAAGGAATACATCTCAGCTTAACTTTAACTTGTAAATTGCTATAAATTTCAACAAGTAAAGATAAGGAATTTATCTCAGCTTAACTTTGACTTGTAAATTGCTACAAATTTCAACAAGTAAAGATAAGGAATTTATCTCAGCTTAACTTTGACTTGTAAATTGCTACAAATTTCAACAAGTAAAGATAAGGAATTTATCTCGGCTTAACTTTGACTTGTAAATTGCTACAAATTTCAACAAGTAAAGATAAGGAATTTATCTCAGCTTAACTTTAACTTGTAAATTGCTACAAATTTCAACAAGTAAAGATAAGGAATTTATCTCGGCTTAACTTCGGCTAAGCATTACTAATGTCTTCTCTCTGCCCCCAATGTGAACCTAAGTTTCTCTTGGGTTCTCATTATTCAAAAAACAATTATCATGCAAAGTTGTTTAAGTTCGGAAAAATTATGCTGAGATTTTATTGATCATATTGGCAAAAAATCAAAGAACATTTAATGATAGAAAAATTTTAAATTACAAGTATTCCATGGTCTAGGCAATGCTTTGCCCTCATTATCTTCGAGCCGATATGCCCCATTTCCTAACACTGAAGTGATTCTGTAGGGGTCTTCCCAGTTTGGGCCAAGCTTGCCCTCTCTAGGATCCTTCTTATTGCCGACGACTTTTCGCAAGACTAGGTCATTGACTTGAAAATCCCTTGGATTGACCTTCTTGTTGTAAGCTTTGGCAAGCTGTTGTCGGTATGTCGCAAGTCGGATTGCTTTTCTTCTTTCTTCCAAGAGGTCCGGATCTCGGGCTAAGAGCACATCATTAGACCCGCTCAACTCCATGTGTTCGATCCTCGATGCCGATCTCCAATGGAATGATCGCTCATGCTATAAGCCATGGCAAAGGGGGATTCCCCTATTGATCTTCTCGGCGTAGTGCGATATGCCCAGAGCACGTTGGGTAATTCGTCTACCCACTTTCTTTTTGCTGCCTGCAGCCTCTTCTTTATTCCATCCAGAATGACTTTGTTTGATGCTTCGGCTTGCCCATTACTTTGGGGAAAGCTTGGTGTTGAAAAGTAATTCTTTATCTTGAACTTTGCGCAAAAATTCTTGATAAGTTTGCTGTCAAACTGTGTTCCGTTGTCGGCAACGATTGCTCTTGGAATCCCGAATCTGGTGATGATGTTTTTCCAGATGAAGTTCTTCACATCCACATCTCGGATTTTGGCAAGGGGCTCTGCTTCTATCCATTTTGTGAAGTAGTCTGTTGCTACCAGTAGGTACTTCCGCTGCCCAGTTGCTTGGGGCAATTGTCCAACGAGATCCATGCCCCATTGGGCAAATGGCCAAGGGCTGGAAACAGGGTTCAGTCAAGAAATGGTCGATGTATCAATCTGCAAACCTCTGGCATTGTTTACACTTCTTCACATAGGCTTCTGCATCTTTTTGCATATAGGGCCACCAATACCCCTAGGTAATGGCCCTATGAGCTAACGATCTACCCCCTGCGTGGCTTCCACAAACTCCTTCATGAATTTCATACAAAAGGTCTTCGACCTGAAGAGGGTGTACACACCTTAAAAGAGGTCCAGTGAAGGATCTTCTGTAGAGATGTCCTTCTGCTGTCAGGCTGAATCTTGCCGACTTCAGTCTGACCTTGTGTGCTTCCTTTCGATTTTCCGCGCTTTTTCAGAATGCAACAATTGCATCCATCCAAATTGTCCCATGTCCACACATAATGCTTGCATTGTGTGTGGTGACTCTATGCTCGGGCCTGATAGGTAATCGATCATTATTGTACTCGTCTTTCCGGTGTGCGTTGAGCTTGCTCAATTGGCCAACGCGTCGGCGTGGTTGTTATCTTCTCGGCTAACTTGAAGAAGTCGGCTTTTGAAACATGTCACAAATGATGACTTCTTTTATGATACCGACATCCTTTCATCTCGGCAAGAAACTCTCCGTAGTTTGATTCACTATAAGTTGTGAGTCACAAAAACTATTACCTCATCTCATCTCATCGCCACCAAATTCAAAGAATCAATGCTTCATACTCCGCCTCATTGTTCGAGGCTTTGAACCCCAATCGAATAGATCGCTTCAATATCTCCCCATCGGGGAAATTAACACTACTCCCGCCTCGCCTCGCCGGTTTGAGCTCCCATCAACAAAAGTTGAAAGGAATCGCCGATGTGAATGCCGCAGGTCTCGAAGTTTTTCCTTCCTTGGTTCTTTAGCCTTGGTCGGGCTTCTCCTTCCTTGTTTGGACATCGTTCA
Source organism: Camellia lanceoleosa (assembly GCA_025200525.1). NCBI lineage: Eukaryota > Viridiplantae > Streptophyta > Magnoliopsida > Ericales > Theaceae > Camellia > Camellia lanceoleosa. The sequence goes on from CM045758.1 coordinate 208,701,256, forward strand.
ATTCGGCTCAACGGAGCCCGATGTTCGATGTATTCTGGTGAGAACTCGGCCACAAAGTCGGCCAAAACTTGGCCCTTAATTGCTATTCTCGGCCTGAACTCCAGGTCATATTGGCCCAAAACTACAGCCCATCTTGCGATTCGTCTACCAAGTCTCCTTGTTGCAACAAGGATTTTAGTGGGTGCTCACGTAACCACTATCTTGTGAGCCTGAAAATAATGGTTTAGCTTCTTTGAGGCCATTACCAAGGCCATCATCAATTTCTCCAGTGGTAGATACCTTGTTTCTGCATCCGCCAAGGTTTTACTTACATAGTAAAATGCCTTCCGCTTCTCTTCTTCTTTCTGATAATCACAAAGACTTCATCAAGCGTGCTCTGAAACTACTAGGTATAAAAACAATTCCTCCCCAGGTTGAGGTGTTGAGAGGACTGGAGCCGAGGTAAGGTATTTCTTCAGGTCGGCCAAAGCGGCCTCACATTCCTCTGTCCATAGAAAATCCGTGGCCTTTTTCACCAGATTGAAAAAAGGTTTATATTTGTCCGAACTTCGCTTATGAACTGTTTAGGGTCATGCCCTTCCAAAGAAGCATCCAACTCGTCTAGCCGATGTCGGACTCAGAATTCGAGAATGGCCTTGATCCGATCTGGCTGGCTTCAATGCCCTTCTAGTCACCAGTATCCCAAGAACTTACGGATCCGACTCCAAACGCCGATTTCGATGCGTTTAGTCGAGCCGATATGTTTTGAGTATGTCAAAGACCTCTTCTAGGTCAAGAAGATGATCCTTGGTTCCTTGGTCTTCACGACCATATCGTCAATGTAGACTTCTACGCTCGCCAATCAAGTGTTTGAACATCTTGGTCACCACTTTGGTAAGTTGTTCTGCGTTCTTCAACCCAAAAGGCATGACTCAGAATAATACAAACCTTTCGAGTGATCAACGCCGCTTCTTCATCCGGGGTACATGGCTATCCGGTGATACCCCTATCTGCATCCAAGAAGCTCATCCTTCCATGTCCAGATGTGGCCCACCAACCGGGTCGATCTTTGGTATGGAAGCCGCCTTTGGGACAAGCTTTGTTCAAATTTGTGAAGTCTACGCAGACCCTCCACTTGCCATTCTTCTTCTTTACTACCACGGTATTTGATAACCATGTCGGATAATTGGCTTCTGATGGCCTCGCCTCTAGAAGTCCGCTACTTCCTCTTCCATCGCTTCGATTCGTTGTATCACAGGTTTGGCCGACCTGTCAACGTTGAGTCTGTGACATGTGACCTCGGGGTCAATGCCAGGCATTTCATATGGTGTCCAAGCGAACACCTCAATATTTTTCCTTAGAAAGGTTTCTAACTCCCTTTCTTCTTCTTCGGCTAATCCTGTGCCGAGAAGAAAGAAACGTTCCTCATCGCCCTCTTGGATGAAGATTTTCTTCAATGCTTCTTCACTTTTCTCGGTCGGCTCCTTGCCAACGTCATCTAGGACCTTTATGTCCTCTTTTTCAACTTCTCTCGGTTCCCGAATCTGCAGTTAACTTCATTGTCGCCATGGAGCAATTTTTTCGCCGCAATCGATCTCTCTCGACTTCCTCGATCCCATGTTCTTGGGAACCGTAGTTGATGCAATGTTAAGGAATCGCCCATTGCATGCAACCACGGCCTCCCAGATGATGTTGTAGGCGAGGGCGATCAATCACAATGAATTTCGCCTTGATCTTCTTCGTACGGCTTGTACCTCTAAGCTTGTTGCGCCTAAAGGCCATGTCGTCGTTCCATTGAAGGCGACCATTGGGCCGTTTGACTGCTCCATGTCATCAGGGTGAAGGCCTAACTCCTTGTAACATCTGACATACATGATGTCGTAGAGTCTTTGATCAATCAAGATGCTTTCACCGCACTCCCCAACCCGGAGGGATACTACCAGGCATCATTGTGCAGGTGTCAACCATGTCAAGGTCGGCCTCGTGAAGGTTATCATCGGTCCTTGGCAATCTTCAAAGCCGAGGTCTTTTCATCCGACCGTTGACGTGCGCAGATGTTTCACCCTCTCGTGTCTCCCCGTATGTCGCTTTTCATTCACCTTGAGTGGATCACCTTAACCACCCGAGGTCCACTCGCCGTGGTTGCCGCTGGGGAGGAGGGATCACGGGCGCTTGAGGCAATCGTGCTCGTTCTTCCCTTGTTTTGGCCTCATCCACAAGGTCTCTCGATGGCCTTGCCTCACCAAATCTTGTAAGTGGGCTTTAAGGGCTCTGAACCCCGAGTTGGTGCCTTGCTCATTGTGGTAGGCACAACGCCTACCAAGGTTTCTCCTATAAATTCTCCCCGGTGTTTTGCGCCTCAAGTAGGGCTGATTTCGAATTTGATCAAGGACTTTTGGACGAAATTGAACACCGCTGCCAAATCGCTTGCTTAGCCCTCAACTCTGCTCTGTTTGTTCTGTCCATTGTTACCTCGGCCTCGCTTGGCGAAGCCGGTTCTTTTCTCGCTTCGCTCCTTATTCCCCGACGATCTTCCTCCGCATACTTCTCGATTCTCGCCATGAGCTCTTCCATACTCTTTGGCAGGTTTTTGCCAAGGACTTCCGCAGGATACCATCCTTCGTGTCGTTCTTGAAAAGACGACCGCCACCTCTGGTTGCATTCAGTATTCGATTGAACACCTCAGAGTACCGCTTGCATAGGCTCGAGGCTCTCATCTTTGCCGATCTTCAGAGCCATCAATGCATCCACCCTCAATGGTCAGTAGCTTTGTTTGTTATGAACTCGCCACAAACATCTCGCCAGCCTTCAAATTTCTCTTCACGCCTCTTCGGTAACTTGTGGAACCAATCGATGCAATCTCCTCGAAGGATGAAGGAACACTTTGCAGAAAGCGGCTCGCTCCCATCAGATAATGCCATCGAATTCAAAAATAATCCAACATGGGAGTTAGGGTCCGACTTACCATCATATATCCGAACCTCAAGATATCGAATCTTTTCGACGCGATTTAATCTGTCCAATTCCGCCGAGAATGGAGTCCTCGGCTTAACCGGAGGTCACTTGACTCCAGATTCTCTCGCTTTCTTGAGGTAATCTCTCAAGTCCTCTTTACTTCTTCCTGCGGCTGTCATTGGACTTCCTCACTTTTCGCCTTACTCTCGGCCTCATAGTGGCCCCTTTTCGATCCTTTCCAGCAGGACGCATCGAAACACAATACCCACCCTGGAACATGCCGATGTTCTTTGGGGTCTGCTTCCTTCTCGCGATATGTCCTTCGGGACTCTTCTCTTCTCGGCTCTTCTCGGCCGACTTCCCTGGAGGGTCAGTGAGAGTGCCTTCCACTCCCCGTGTGCTGAGGGGCTTCGGGGACTTCTCTCCACCCCTTCTTCTGGGCGTTTGCTGCCGGCATTGGTGTGTCTTGTAGCGGGTATGGTGGCTGCATGACATTATTTTGCATCATGAAGTTGACGACTGATTGAAGGTCTGCCAACTTGTTCGCCATCTCCTTTACTTCTTCATCCCTCCTCAGACATCTGTCTTTCCAGATCCGAGGTCGCCCTCGTTATAGTACTTTCTCGTCCGCTTTTGATGTGTCGCCATCTTGGCCGACATCTTTCTCGCATGACTCGATCACGAGCTTCTTCAGGGTCTCCTCCTTCGGCGTTAGGATCGACAGTCTTCCACTCCCACCGAGCGTGCCGTCCCAACCCTTTCCTCTCGCGTATCGCCATCTACTCTTCTTTCTTTCCCACAGACGGCACCAAATTGTGTGAGTGATTTTCCGATCACACTGCCCACCTCAGTATTCAGCTGGAGAGCACCGGCAGAATAGATGGCACCTGGCTGACCTGCTACAAAAATATAAGAATCCCGCGGTGGTTCGTCCACCCGGGGGCACTACGACGATCAAGTCAGTATATAGTTGTGGGGATGTATTTTCTGAGTACCAGCACATGGCCGAGGTGGCACCGAAGTGTCAGCCGAGGTCCCACGTGTCGTGGTAGTTATGCCGAGGTTATCTCGGAGTTGCCGAGGTTACCTCCGAAGATATCGGAATCCGAGAAGATCAGATAAGGGGCAAGAGTCCTAGAATGAAGAAAGACTTCAAGATGGATAAGGATAGTATTCTTAGGGAGTCTATCCTTATCTCTTGAAGAGTCCAAGGTGGATCCGGAATTGGAGTCCATAGAAGTAAGACTTCTAGTGGAATTGGGAGAGAGTTAAGCTATAAAAGAAGGGCACCCCCGGCGGGTCTAAGGTACGCAATTTGTAGTCTTGAACAGTAATTTTAGCACTTGTTATCTTTGAGAGATATTGACTTGATTGTCGAAGTGCCCCCGGGTGGAAGAACCACCGCCGGAGCCTTTTCTTTCTGTGTAGGTTACAGGGAGCCATCTACTCTGCCTGTGTTCTACAGCTGGATTACTAAGGAGGGCAGTGTGATCGGAATATCACTCACACAATTTGGCGCCGTCTGTGGGAAAGAAAGAAGAATAGATGGCTAATGACGGACAGAAGGATCAGATTGAAGACAAACACTCCTGCTGGGAGTGGGAGATCTATCGACCTCGACGCTGAAGGGGACAACCGCAACACAGAAACTCGTGACCAGAGTCACGGAGTGAAAGACGCCGGCCAAGAAGGTGACGCATCAAAGACAACAAATCGAAGCGGATACTACAACAAAGATGACCTCCAAGAATGGAAGGATAGATACCTGCGGAAGAACGAAGACCCTTCCAGAAGGAATGCAAAGACAGGGGGCATGAGCGTTCCCAAGGAGATGACATTCAAGTATAGAAGAGCTCAACCTAAGTGAGCAAATCCTGGATTCCAGATCCCAGATCCGAGAAGACATCATCTCGGCCTAGATGAGTAGGCCCGAGAAAAGAAGAGCTCAAACCGAGTGAGCAGATCTAAGAAGATAAGATCTCGGCGCTTAAGTCTGAGAAGAGAAGAGCACAGCGAACAGATCTAAGATCCTAGAGGATAAAAAGGAAACACAGAAGATCAGACTAAAGTTGGCCGGGTTGAAAACCCCGGCTTGAATCCAAGAAGATTCTTAACCGTAGTTAAGCCAAGAAGATACTTAACCGTAGTTAAGACCAAGAAGATGCTTAACCGTAGTTAAGCCGAGAAGATTCTTAACCCGAAGTTAAAACCAAGAAGATGCTTAACCGTAGTTAAGCCAAGAAGATTCTTAACCGTAGTTAAGCCAAGAAGATTCTTAACCCGAAGTTAAAACCAAGAAGATGCTTAACCGTAGTTAAGCCAAGAAGATTCTTAACCCGAAGTTAAGACCAAGAAGATGCTTAACCGTAATTAAGACCAAGAAGATGCTTAACCGTAGTTAAGCTGAGAAGATTCTTAACCGTAGTTAAGCCAAGAAGATTCTTAACCCGAAGTTAAGACCAAGAAGATGCTTAACCGTAGTTAAGACCAAGAAGATGCTTAACCGTAGTTAAGTCAAGAAGATTCTTAACCCGAAGTTAAGACCAAGAAGATGCTTAACCGTAGTTAAGACCAAGAAGATGCTTAACCATAGTTAAGCCGAGAAGATTCTTAACCCGAAGTTAAGACCAAGAAGATGCTTAACCGTAGTTAAGACCAAGAAGATGCTTAACCGTAGTTAAGCCGAGAAGACTCTTAACCCGAAGTTAAGACCAAGAAGATGCTTAACCGTAGTTAAGCCAAGAAGATGCTTAACCGTAGTTAAGCCGAAAAGACTCTTAACCCGAAGTTAAGACCAAGAAGACGCCTAACCGTAGTTAAGCCAAGAAGATGCCTAACCGTAGTTAAGCCAAGAAGATTCTTAACCCGAAGTTAAGACCAAGAAGATGCTTAACCGTAGTTAAGACCAAGAAGGTGCTTAACCGTAGTTAAGCCGAGAAGATTCTTAACCCGAAGTTAAGACCAAGAAGATGCTTAACCGTAGTTAAGACCAAGAAGATGCTTAACCGTAGTTAAGCCGAGAAGACTCTTAACCCGAAGTTAAGACCAAGAAGATGCTTAACTGTAGTTAAGCCGAGAAAACTCTTAACCCGAAGTTAAGACCAAGAAGATGCTTAACCGTAGTTAAGCCGAGAAGATTCTTAACCGAAGTTAAGACCAAAGATTCCTTAACACTTGTTGAAATTTGTAGCAATTTACAAGTTGTTGTGACAAAAGATTCCTTAACACTTGTTAAAATTTGTAGCAATTTACAAGTTGTTGAGCTGAAACCATTCCTTAATACTTGTTGAAATTTGTAGCAATTTACAAGTTGTTAATCTGACAAAGATTCCTTAACACTTGTTGAAATTTGTAGCAATTTACAAGTTGTTGAGCTGAAACCATTCCTTAACACTTGTTGAAATTTGTAGCAATTTACAAGTTGTTAAGCTGACAAAGATTCCTTATCACTTGTTGAAATTTGTAGCGATTTACAAGTTGGAGGTAAGCCGAGATCATTCATTGTCTATCGCTTGTTGAAATTTGTAGCAATTTACAAGATGAAGATAGATCGAGTTCATGGAGTAACACTTGTTGAAGTTCTGTATGAATTTACAAGTTGGTTAAAACGAGATGATGCTTAACCGAAGTTAAGCCGAGGTAATATTTTTACTTGTTGAAATTTGTAGCAATTTACAAAGGTAAAGTTGAGCCGATATATGACATTTTGTTCATCTGTTGAAATTTGTAGCAATTTATAAGTAAATCATTGTTAAACACTTGTTATAACTTGAGAAAAGTTTACTGTATATGTTAATCCTTGTTGAAATTTGTAGCAATTTACAAGTAGGATAGACTGAGATTACTGTTTAAACACTCGTTGAAACTTGAGAAAAGTTTGCAAAGTTAACATTGAATAGTATATGTCTTATGCTTGTTGAAATATATGAAAAGTTTACAGGTCAGTATCTTGCCGAAGTAAAGTTTGTAATTATTATACCCGAGGTATGTAACCCCGAGAAGATTGCACAAAGAAGGCAAAGAATGAAAGGCACGCAGAATATTCTAAGTATAGAATCATGCAAAGGCAGTCAAGAAAAGACAAAAGTACAAAGAATGAAGACCTTAAAGAACTAGGGACTGAAAGCAAGAACGTCGGACTGATCTGCTTCGACGAACGACGATGGTTCAACCTCGAAGGAGCTTCTCTACCGTTACCTCGGCATTAATTTCAAGAATGAAGCAAACTACTCGGCATCAACGACAGGTTGTGTCTCACCCCCAGAAGACAATTTGAAGGAACTTCTCAGCAGCCATCTCAGCCACGAGCTCAACATCAATCTCCTGAAGAGTTTGATCAACGCTCTTCTTGGCGATTGGCACCTCGGAGTTTTGAAGGCAGGATTGAAAGCAAAAACTTGGAAAAAGACACAGAAATACAGACTCAAGAACAATAGCAAGAAAGTGGTGAAACAGTGCAAGTGTTCAAGACAAAAAGATTGCATAGGTGTGTCAAGCCAAGAACAGTGGCAGAAATCAACAGATGAACGAACAGTGTAGGTTCCATCACCTCAGAATGCCGAGGTAATAGAACCTAGGGGCAGTTGTGGGGATATATTTTCTGAGTACTAACACGTGGCAAGGTGACGCCGACGTGTCAGCCGAGGTGCCACATGTCCCGGTCGTGATGCCGAGGTGATCTCGGCTAGGCCGAGGTTATCTCCGAAGATATCGAAATCCGAGATAAGTGGATAAGGGACAAGAGTCCTAGAATGAAGAGAGAACTCAACCTGGATATGGACAAGAGTCCTAGATTGGGAGAAGACTTCAGTTTGGGTAAAGATAAGACTCTTAGAGAGTTTATCTTAGTCCCACTGGGAGTCCCAGATTAGCAGTAATCTTGAGTTCATTGGAGTTAGGCTCTCATTGAGACTAGGATTGAGTTGGCTATAAATAAGAGGCACCCCCATGGGTCTAAGGTATGCTTTTTATGCTCAAGCTTGTGAGTTGAATAATTGATTTATCTTTGAGAGATATACTAACTTGATCGTCGGAGTGCCCCCGGGTGGACGAACCACCGCGGTATTCTTATATTTCTGTTGCAGGTCAGCCAGGTGCCATCTATTCTGCCGGTGCTCTCCAGCTGAATACTGAGGTGGGCAGTGTGATCGGAAAATCACTCACACAGTTACCATGTGACATGCTTAGGTATGGAGAAGGCAAGAGGCGAAGTATATGGTGACTACCATGTTTCATTTGATCAACTTAGGTGATACGCGGATGCGGTTATGCATTATAACCCTGGGAGTTATGTCAACCTGGATTTTGAGCAGTCTATCGGCCAATTTAAGCGGTTCTTCATTTCATTCAAAGCTTGCATTGACGGATTCAACCATATCTGCCCATTATTGTTTCTTGATGGCACTTTTTTAAAAGGGAGCTTTAAAGGCAATTTGCTTGCAGCGACGGGGAAGGACGACAACAAAGGTATGTCTCTTACGATTATTACTTTATACTTCCATATAGTAACGCATTACATTGTGGTTAACCTTTTTTGTTTAAGTCCACTACAGTAGTGGGTGATCCCCAATTGCAAGTTTGTTTCCAATTTAATGTTATTTTACCAACATTGTGTGTGGTGTGATTCGAATTGTGAACAATTGTTAATGTGGATGTAAACTTTTTAAAAAATATTTCATGTAAGGTAAACCTATTGAATCTGCCAGATTTATTTCCATTAGTTTTTGCTATTGTTGACTCTAAAACAACTACAAATTGGACTTGGTTTTTACAGCAACTGACAAAGGTTGTTAGTAGTGCTCGCACATTAACTTTTGTATCGGACCATAATATTGGGTCATGAATTCTTACTGTTGTATTCCATCTCGCACACCATGCGTCATCGCCACAACATCTCCAAGCAAATTTGAGGGACAAATTACGATGGGTTGACAACCGTGTACGTTTTGGTTTAATGGCGAAGTTGCGTGAATGTGCGTATGCTCCAACTGAGGCTTCGTTTCAACAGCATTGGAAGAAGCTAAAAGAAACATAACGATCTGGAATAAATAATTTCTTGAAAGATATGCCACCGAAGCATTGGGCCAATGCATATTTCAGGTTCGTACGAGACTTACATGTGTTAACATTGCAAGTATCCAATATGTGATAGTATTTTCATTATGTTTTCATAATGTGAACAAGGGCAAACGGTATGGGGAGATGACCTCAAACACTGTAGAATCGTTTAATAAATAGATACTTGATGCCCGTAATTATCCAATCACAAGGTTGGTTGATACAATCAGAAATCAAATAATAACTATGAGGGCTGAGCGTAAAGTTTTGGCTACTAATTGGAATGGGTTACTTTGTCCGAAATTGGAAAGCCGTGTTAGGGAGGCGTACTCCACTGGTTGCACATGGATTGTTAGCCAATCAAATGAAGACATATATGAGGTCCATTCATTTCCGACAGTGTTGGTAGACGTTGGCAAGCGTTCATGTTCTTGCTTCCAATAGCAATTGAACGGATTCCCATGTGCACATGCGGTGGTTGCAATACAGTATAGTGAAAGGGATTTCAGTACATTTGTTGAACAATTTTTCACTGTTGATCAGTAGAAAGCCGCTTATTCTGGATACATTTAGCCAATACCAACAGTTGACAAACCCTCCTTCTCAGAAGACGACTTCATCATATATCCACCGGCAGTTAAACGTCCTCCAAGGCGACCTAAGAAGAATCGAATACCATCTCGGGAAGAGAAACTAAGTCAGATTAAGTGCGATCGATGTAGGCGCATGGGCAGCCACAACCAAAAGACATGTAAAGAACCAATTTAGTAATAGGCATTTAGCATTCACTTTTGTAATCTGTTTTGAATAGCAGCATCGTATTATTGTAGTAGCATGTATCGAAGCTAATTGGTGACAGATTTTAATAAGTAAAGACACTTTTTACAATTGATCATTCAGCTATTTTTTCTTTCATACTGTCTCATTCATATGTTGCTATTACATGTTTACTTATTTGGTCATGCAAACGTATGTTTCAGACCTGCAAAATACGTTAGAGAAAATGTGTTGCACGCTGGCCTTGTATATGAGAAGACATTTATTTTGTAACATAGGTGGTGTTGTTATTGTCTCCGTCTAACAGGTTGTCGTGCAACCGGTTAGTCAATGTTAAATTACAGCAAATTCTTGACATATTAAATTTTCAAAGCCAATCAAGATCCCTTATCACATTAAATTTGGCAATATCATTTACATAAACACATTCACATTCCGCGTTTTCCCACTCAGTAAGAAAAGTGCACAAAACTGTTACACATTCGGCACCACAATCTTGCTATTAAGTGTAGACAACAAAACATGTTCTAACAAACACAATCACATCCTACTTCACATTCACTATCATATAAACATAGTAATTCACATTCACACAACCACATTCACATCTGTATTTCACATTCGCAAAAATAGTGCACAACACAGTCACACATTCGCATTTGCATTTTGGGCGTAACGAGTATACAACCAAACCTGTTATGTCATTCACAATCACATCCAATTTCACATTCACCATCACATAAACGTAACCATTCATATTCACATAACTACATTCACATTTGTATTTCACATTTGCAAAAAATTGCAAAACACTATGATACATTTACATTTGTTTTTTGGGTGTTACAGGTACACAACCAAACCTGTTTTGTTATTCGCATTCGCATTCGCTGTCACAATCACCATCACATTTACATACAACTTCACCCTCAGTCAACCACTTTCACATTTGCAATTTCACACTCCCTAATACAAGTACCAAACACTGCCATATATTCACAAACACAATCTGTGTATTAGAAATGAACAACCCACATTGTTTTATGGCATTACCATTCACATTCACCTGACATTATGAGTGGCAGTACCAATTACATTCACATTTTTGCAACCTGATTCACACTTATGTAGCCAATATTCCTGCTGCCCTTAAATTCCTATTGACATTACTGAATGACATATAAAGCCATATTAACAAAATAAAGTGCATTCCCAAAATTAACCATTGTTGCCTATTCTCAAAACAAAATACACTAATCAGTAATCCATATTCATAATGCTACGAAAAACATAAAAAACTTCTAATTTTTCCTATACCGGCAAGCTTTTAATACCATTCCAAAGCAAAAACAGTGTGATTATATGCCCAAAATATCAAATCTGCACCTATATACCACCATCAGTAGATAGTCAATTGCCAGCCACAAATGACCTTCTCCTGTCATTCACAAATGACTTCACCATACCGGCTCGCATTGTTCTGCAGCTCTCCCCTCCCATTGACTTGTCAACATCTAGGTGACGCACAAGTTGCTTCATAATGAAGCATACTATAATTCTACAATCATTCCTATCACGAAAATTTAAGTCATTAGTAACAATGTCAAAAGAGACCACGTGCAATGTACGGAAACATGAATGGCATAAGTTGCAAAGAAACGTAACAAACTTACGAGTCTGGTTTTTATTGTAGACAATAATCAACCACTAGAAAGTCCTTCACCAAGTCTTGTGTTTCAACTGTGCCCATCTTCAGTCTGCAATTTATGTAGTCCTCAAAGTAGGATTTCTACATTATTGTCAAATTTATATTATAATAATTAGTATTGTTGTCCAAAATAAAATACAAATATCACTGCAAGAAAATAATTGATGTTTACTAACCAGCAACGACGCTTCTCAGTAATGTTTGTCTTCCCTCCCACGTCTTGGTTTCATAGAGTTGTAATGAAACCAAAACCCCTCCTCAGTGTCATAAACCATTAGTATCCAATGGTTATCTAAGTGGATTGGGAATTGAATATATCTGGCCTTCAAGGCATGCGGGGCACACAATGCCAAGTACCTGTCACGTACACCTTCAGCCATATCTCTTATCGTAGGCTGCAGACATTCATTTTGGAAATTTAAAATGACAAACTAAAAATGACAATATTAATTTCTTCAGTTGCATGTCTTACCAAACATAATGTACTGAAAATGTATGATTTTTCGTCATCCGCGAATTTAGGCGACTTCATCTATTGCTCGTACATCAGCATTTCTGCGTAGGCATCAATGACCTACGTAAAAAAGAAAACAATTTTTATTTTTCCTTCCCTTGTATACATGTACGTAAATTGCATTCTATGTGAAGAAGCTTCAGAAGTGTGACGAGTATTTAGAAATACCATACTTACATTGCCTCGTAATGTCAGTGTAACAACCCTCATATCGACATCGTTAAACCATCAATTATCTATCGCCATCGCTAAACCGAATCGATAATGACCGATAAGTGAATCGGATGAACTAATCAATGCATCAATGGAACCGAAACCGAAATTGAATAAGTTGTCTGTTATATTGCATATTGTACCTGTTTGCTTGAATGATTATCTGTTTGAGTTTATGTGTTTAAACTGCTAATTGAAGGCCTTATCGGCGGCCGAATTAGAAACCTCTTAATGTTTTGAAATCAGTAGAATATTTGTGATTTAATGACATATTTATCTGAAAATTGATTAGGAATGATTAAATTAGATTAAACATTGATTAATTGAAAATTAGGCTTAATTACGAAATTACCACCCTTAGTGGCCCCTTGTTTATTCATCTTTGAGCCATATACAAAACACTTAATCAACATTTGATCAGCCATTTTCCTCCCCTCATAACCGACCAACAAGAGAGAGTAGGGAGAATTGAGAGAGAGTTGAGTTCTTCTTGGTTTTGCTTGGAGATTGCTTGAGAGTGGAAGTATATTGGCATAATTTAACCTCCTAAACCTTGTAATTGACACTCTAGGTAAGAAACTCATTGTCTTCTTGTTGTCTTTGAACCTCATCTTGCATGTTTCATGCATCATTGTAGAGCTAAGTTATGATTTAGTTCATAATTGTTGAATTGGACCTCCATTGTTGCATGCATGTTTGAATTGGTGATTTTGAAGTTGAATTCTTGGCTAATTGTCACATGCATGCTCATGTTCATATATTAGCCCATGTTTCCACATTGTTTTCAAAGATTGGAGCTCAATGGAGCAAGAGTTGAAGCTTGGATTTGGTTTGAAGTTCATGCATTGCATGTTTTGAAAAGTGTTCTTGAAATTAGTTTGAAATTGAGTTTAATTGAAACACCCTTGGGCCTTGATTTCTTAAATTGAGCTTTAAAACTTGTTATTCTATATGTTTAAAAGAGTTTTCCAGGTAATGGGCCCAAGAGGATCGATTTTGGTATCCCAAACTTGAGTTTCGAACTCAGAACACAATTTGGTTTTCCAGATTTTGAGGTCCGCCGGCGGAGGAAGTGCCGCTGGATCAGGAAATTCATGCTCCCAGCATTTCTTCGACTTGTTTCTGATATTCGGCGGAGAGTTTCACGCCGAGCGGAAATCGCGATCCAAAGATCTTGCATCATCATCGGCCGCTCGGCGAAGTTGACGCTCGAGCGGTGACCTTTGTTGGCTTGTCCGCTCGAGCGGGGAAACTCAAGGCCGGCGGAGACCTCAAAATTCTGAAATTGCATTCTCACGCCAAGATCCTCATCCTATCCTAGGCATTCTTAGGCCTAGTTTAAGGCATCTTAATGAGGATTTAGACATAGAACCACACCGAGGAAATTTAGGGATTTAATTAATATCCTTCCGACTGTGAACTTAGTGTGTGTTCTATTTGTTGACCGCTTAGGGTTGGCTCTCGGGACGCCGCTTTAGTCGCTATAGCCCAATCTCTGTGAGTAACAGTTGTAAAGATATGTTCAAATGGTTATATTTTGAATCTCGAATCGAATCTTATTGAACTGATATTGTTTATTGAATGAATGTATGTCTCAGATTTCAAATCAGACAGTGGCATCCTTAGCACCACTGTTATTGACTGTTACAGAGCTCTGTCGGTTTCCTTGTGGAACCATACTGTTTACTGATTGATGGCCATCATTATTGTTGGGTCTGTTTGGGCCCGGTCCTTTTGGACCTACTGTTTATAGGCTAATGGATGTACCACATATGACTGATTGATTGAAATACTGATTGGAAATATCGAAGAATTGAAATATCAGATAATGAATTGCTTTCATTACTGTAAGGGACATTCATTCATAACCTCTTTACACGTTATGTTATTCACTGGGCTTTAGCTCACTGTTTATATATATATGTAGGTTCTCAGCAACCAGATCGGAGCTAAGAGCGTGGGATTGGTCCCCAGTTTTGTCAAGCCAACCTATGTGCCTCACTGCGAGGTTCCGAGTTGCCATGTTATGGCTTGGGGTGTTTTTGTGTCCTCTATCGGTCTCCTTACTGTATTGTACTTTTGTATAGACCAGACATCGCACCGTTGTTCAGAGACTTGATCCTCACATCGATCGATCAGAATGATTGTATAGATCGATATGGATTGTACCGTGTTGAACCGTATGAATGCATAAAATGTTTTTGACATACGATTTTCATGTTTCAATGGACACTAATTATTTCTTTGTATTGGCTTCCGCCACGCCTCTATACTGCTTTGATCAGACATCGCTCAGAGGCCTTTGGTAATCTCGGACATCGCGATTCTGATGCTAAACCCATAGGGCGGGTTTGGGTCGTGACAACAAATTTTAATGATCGTCAGATGTCATTGAAAGACACAGAGTTGAACACATGTGGTCCAATCTAGACTTGCGCACTACAATACATTTTTTGAACAATAAATTCATGTACAAATGCATAATGGTAAGAACAAGTTGCATAACCTACCTGTCACCCCCTTTCTCATATGCTTCTTTAAGCTTGTCTTTCTCTTGTGTTGATAACAACTTCCAGATTGGTAAACGGTTAGTCAAGTCGAACCGAGAAAATGTCCTATCTGGGTCTGCAATGTTGTCGACCTGAATGATGTCATCTTCCATTTCTTGTTTACTGTCACACTTACCCTCATTAACCACACCACTATCAGATGGTTTCATCTGCCTCCCCAAAACTGGTGGATATTCATACTCTGACAGTTTATGCTCTTTTCTATTTTCTTTTTAATGTTTCTCACAAGCGAGTTTTGCAATGCAGTTGTTCCAGTGTTTTAATTAATACCAGCCATTAAATCCACATCACATGCCATTTGCCCAATGTCGTTGATCGGGGTCACATGAATATCCATCCCTTGCAACTTTGTTTTCTCATTCATATCAGATGGAAACGATGTTGACAATGGCATAATGGTAAGTACGTTTGCGTCACAGTGGTACATTTCCTCATTACTGTGCTTCATCTCCTGTACACTAGTAGCTGCTTGGATGTATTCATAGACTGCGTACTCCTCCAACTGTTCCACGAGTTTCGCGTTTTTGTTATTAAGTTCATCCACTAGCTACTGCTTCTTTTCAATGTCACATTCCTTCTGTTTATTGTTCACTGTGATTTCTTGTTCTAACTTGGCACATTTTTCTTCGTACGCTGCCCTCATTGTTGCCAGTTCTGTCTGTAATGCAAATATGACATCAGATTTACGTGCTACTTCCATCTTAAGTACACCAATATCAAGCAGTGCTCTCTGGTATTATTCAGACATAGATGCACCCCGAGCACACTGATCATTACTCTCAGCACCAATCCCACTGCGCTTTGAACATTCGGTCTTTGCTCCAATTTGTTTAACGTCTTTTGTCTTCATGAAGCGCCGTTCAGAATGACTGATGTGCAGATCTCTTACTATAACCTGCAAACAATTTAAAAATCAAAAATCAAAAATAGTAAATTGGCACATCTAATATTTACTCTAACGGTACAAAAAATCGTACTTCCACATCATTTGGCTGCTCAATGTCTACTGCTTTTATCTTTGTGACCAACTTGCTGATATTCCATTTCATAAATCTCGGAAATCCATTTCCACGATCTGCTTGTATCAAGTTGGTGTGCTCACATATCCAAAACTGTGTGACCATGCATTAAAAATATTAGCTGTGAAATTTTTTCAAAATAAATACAAAATTATATTGTAGGGAAAAAAAAAAAAACAGAGCACTTACAAGTAGGGTAGTAACACATCCAGTAACTTTCTCAGGCTTAGAGTAAAATCCCTTAATTGACTCCATCAAATTTGTGCAGATTGATCCAGCCCAATCATATGCCTTCATGTTGTCTAGATCCTCTACAACCCGGACGAACCCCCATCCCACGGTCTCTTCTGAAGTAGCAAAGAATAACTTCCCACACAAGTACAAACTCAGTAACTTTGCTACATCCTGGTGATCCTACGTAGTGTCCCCGAGTAATGCATCCATTAATAGTTCCTTAATAGTCTTCAAGTTTATGCGTGCTATTTTGGGACACCTTCGTTGGATGAAGTCAGTCGGGAGTCTTGGCCCATGTGACACATCTAAACTCTTCTTACCACCTTGAATTCCAAATATTAGTTGCATATCGATGCTCGTAAGCTCAATGTATTTACCACCAATCATGAAAGCCGACTTATCTGGAACAAATGTCTGAATGATCCTCATTATAATGTCATCACATTTTTGGAATTCATGTTGGTTTAGATTGGTTTTTCACATCGCATCCAACAACAACCAGAACGGTATTTTCTGAAGATGTTGCAAATGCTCATCTTTCAGTTTCGACACTGCCACCAGCTTCACAATTCCAGCAATGTTGGAACGGTAGCAAATTGTTGGTTGTTTGTTCAGTCATTGTTGAGGCTCATATTTCAGCTTCTTTCCTTTTCGGGCACTGCTTTGCCCTAATGTGTTCACATTCTGTGACAGAGTTTGAGACCGCTGTCTTTTACCAGTTCTAGTCACTTCACTGCTGCTTACTTTTGGCTTGGAGCCTGACTGTGGTATACGTTTAATTGAGCCTCTTGAAAAAAATGCCACCAAAAATTCACAATTCATATACAAGCAAGATCCTACTGATAACGTATGTGAATATGTACTTTAATAGCAATACGTAACATTGCATGTCAGTATGTTCATGATGTGACTAGTGTCACTGAGAAGTACTTGACGTCACTGTGACAAATTGCGCGCACACATTCACGGCCATGTTTTCAAATGTGACTGAGAAGTACTTGACGTAACTGTGACAAATTACACACACACATTCATGGCCATGACCATGACAAATTACGCACACACATGCACGGCCATGTTTCCTTTTGTGACTGAGAAGTACTTGACGTAACTGTAACAAATTACGTACACACATTCATGGCCATGACTGTGACAAATTACGCGTACACATTCACGGCCATATTTTCAAATGTGACTGAGAAGTACTTGACGTAACTGTGACAAATTACGCGTCATGGTTTCAAATGTGACTAAGAAGTGCTTTACGTAACTGTGACAAAGGTGTGCGTGTAATTTGTCAAATTTGTAATTTGTCACATTTGTATATCTGAGTGAAAACAACCAAACGACATCATACCACAAAATGCCACTATACACACAGTCCAACTTACATGTGCTTTCACTCACATCCGACACTAATTTTATATTGGGCCACAATCACATTCATTAATTGTACAACACACAACGACAAACCCCCAAAATAGTCTACCAAACCATATGCTCGGATCGAAAAAAAAACAAATAAAATCAAATAATGATTGTGACTGTGGCCCCCAAAATAGTCTACCAAACCCAATTCAACAACGAATCAAGTATAAATCACCCACACTGGTCAACCCGCAGAACCTCCATCTTCCAACCCCAACATACATATTATTTCCAATTCGGAAACTGTAAAATCAATTATTCATCACAATTCTCACGAAACATACAAATAACAAAGTAGATTACGACTGAAGGTCACATAAACCCTAGTTTTGGGTTGTTAATAAAAATCAAATAAATTAACATTGCGAAACAGGGGCAAATACACACTTACGTTTCGGAGTCATCATTCCTGCTTCTCACTGTAAACGGTAACCGTTGAAATCTTCCCGTTGATCGTCTCTGTCGAATCGCGCCCCTTCTCCTGTTCGTGGTGAGTTTCGAAATGTATACAACTGAATGAGCCTATTTTGGGGGTTTCGAAATATTTTCCGAATTTCGAAATTAATGTATATGGATATGATATTAACATCTACTATTAAGGGTAAATGTGTCAAGTAAATTTTCATAGGATTTATGAGGATATAAGTTTTTACTTAAGACTTAACCTATCATAAGTGTGTGAAAAAAAGACTTATAAATAAGTCTCTCAAAAAATTATGGGATTTGATTTTTATGAACTTTTATGCTATATCGAAACACTTGTCACTAAATAGTCAATAATCAGTTTCTTTTTATTTATTTATTTAGTTTTATAATGGGTTTCAATAACAAGTCTAAACTCTTTCAATGATCATTTCATTAAAAAAAATTGGACTAAAAAATTAATAAAAAATACATTACAAATATAATTATTATTCACAACGATGATAAGAAATGACCATTTTATTTAATTACCTCTCATTCTAATGAATCAAATACAACATAAGAGAAATGGACTGTAGCTCAATCAAAATCAAATTGAGACACAATAAACCCATTGCACACCAGAGACAATAAACCCATTCATTGCATACCAATTAAAGACTGAAAGGATTCTCACACAATCACACCGATCAATCGCACAAACAGAAACTTAACCCAAATATATATATATATATATTAAAAAAGAAAATAAAGAAAGACAAGCATGCATTCATCATAGATGCTTCAGCGAAATGGGGCTTTGGTCCTGCAAAGCTAGATCAATGCCAAGAAAGTGCTAAGGAAGACAACAAGATTAACAGGGTAAACAAAAGAATTGCTCCAAAGGAACCGATCAAAGAGCCAGAGATGTGCTCGCAGAAGGAGTTGAATTGTTGGCAGATCACAAACCAGTTGGCGCGAGTATTCCCCTTGTGTGCTAAGTATACAATGGCAGCTGCTGCAGAGGCTCCGGCAGTCAAAAGTGCCAGCATTGCCTTCACAATTATGCTAAAAGCTCATCTTAGTAAGGTAATTAAGAAACTAAGCATACCCAAACACCATTTTACTACTCCTTGACACAACTTAAAAGGAAGAATAATCACTTAGAATTATAATTCAATTATACAAACATAAATTTTACAAAAAATATATTCAGGGTGAACTACGGTCATTCATTTCTAAGCAAAACATTTAAAAGGATAGCTCTTAATTTCAAAAATGTCATGGCCACATTATTATGGTTACATTTTTTGTTTTTTTTCTAGATTGAAGAAATTTTGCACTGCACATTCATTAAGTGGCATACATAAGAGTGTATTAGAAAATACCGTGTCAAAGAATATCAAGATCACCCTAGTGCCTTGTTCAGCACTCCTCGTGATGTGAAGGATGGATATCGCTAAGGAGACAACCAAGTATGCACATACTATGGAATTTGCGATCACAAAAAACCTATTAATACAAGACATACATATTAGTTTAGTACATCTGCAAATAACACATGAACAATGCATATAATAATTTAGGTTAACGATCATATGATGAAAACAAATTCACAAAAACAAGTGAAACACACTTACGTGAATGTTGGAAGGTCATTGTACCTAGCCCTAAATCGAATGAGCCATGTAATGAAAGGAAGTGTTTTGCTAGTTGTTCCCATGGCGATTGCACTCACTAAGGTGGCCATAATTGCAATGAGTCTCAAAATGAAGTCTAGTGTGGAGACACCTCTGTTCATTCCACTTCTTGGAGTGGAGGAAGAAGAACCCCTAGAGGCTTGATCATCAAGCTCAAGAGCACCTGCCTTCACCTTCTTAGTGATAAAAAGAGAAAAGCTATGAAGTTTTAGGGTTTTGCAAAATCAATGTATGTGCTAGAGTTGAGTGTGCTTGTAGAGAGGGGGTGGTATGTGAATTTATAGGCATGTGAAAACAAAGCAAGATGAAAGTCTTGTATGTATAATTAGTGTTTTCTGCTTGGATCTCTCCTACTCCACTATTTTTTTCACCCCCACAATCAAACGAGAAGTGTGTAAACAAACTATAATTTGTAATTAGTCCAAAACAGTACTCTTTATCCAAGAAGTATATTGATCTCACTGTCTAGATCAATCAGAAGTTGTATTCTGTTCACATAACTTGTTAGGTGTGCAAGTAAATAAAACCGGACTCCAATCAAACTAGAAAAACTCATCATGTGGTAAAGAAATATTTTGGGACAAAGTGATTTTGGACAGAGAATCCTGCCACGTGTACTCTCATGTAAAGCATTCAAATTGCATGTTAAGTTTGAAGTCTTTTTGGTGGTATGAGAGCCCACTTATCAGATCAAACCTTATCAGGTGGCGAGTACATGATGTACTTACTAAAGCTTAGCTTTTAAGGTTTGTTTATTAAGTGTTAATGTTACCTGCTCGTCCTATGGAATTGGCAAGTAGATGATGCACTTACTAAAGCTTAGCTTTTAAGGTTTGTCCATTAAATGTTAATGTTACCCGCTCTTATCATATGGAATCATATAATACAAAGCATGATTCTCTCTCAGCATGTTCCAACTCCACCAACTTTGCCTATTGATGACTCTTCACATATTTGGAAAGGGGCTATTACATGGTAAAATGGGACAGTTGACATCGGGGTCAACCCTGATTATAAGAACAACTTGAAATTTTTAGTTTGGTATAGAGAGAGATTGAGCAAATCCACTTTTGTTCCTTCCATTTTTTTGACAACCTTGGGATAGAGATTGAAGTTTGATTTCTAATTTCTTTTGGTACGAGTATAACAATCCAGGAAGTGACGACTCCTAATTAAATGCTGCCAAAATTACATACTCAAATTTGTGAGACTTTTGAGTCTGACTGGAGTATATTGTGATTTTTGTGATTGTTGGACTTGTATTATGTTTGTTAATGTGTCGGTAAACAAATTAACAGATTAATTAGTTCATTGATCATTCAGATTAATGGAAAACCTATTTTAGGTCAAATTTCCCAGAAATTATACATCAGCTAATTTCCAAAAAAAAATTCAAATACATAGCACTAACAACTGCAGCGATATTGGACATACAGAAATTGAAGGGGGAAATAAACACAGATTTTGATCCTCTCCATTTCATGAATTGAATGAAATTTTCATTTCATTTCGTAAGGTTGCAACACATCATCAAAGTACAAAATCAAAAAGTCTATAATTAATATTTGAAAATCCAAGATACACCGAGTTCATATGGGCAATGTAAGTAAAATTTGTTAAGTTGTAACCTGTTTGTCATAATCCAACAATGTCCTCAATTTTCTTATTCCACTAAAATTTTGATAAACTTCATTCTCATATGGCAATGCTCCAATTTAGATGAACTTCAATCTCATTCGGCTCCTCCATATGATCCATAGAAGGAGACCAAGATGATCCTTCCAGGATCTCGAACTGCAATTGCACAAAAATTCAAAAAATGGCAATTTAGAGCTAATGACTACTTAAAGAAAAACAGGTAAATATAAGCAAACGCATTGAGCAAATAAATAGGCAATCATGGCTTCAAACCCTTTTGACAGACATCATAAATACAAACTCCATGTCAATCATTTTGTTTAATGAATATCCATCTTTTAGGTTTTTCAGACTACAAAAAAATCCCAGATTAGAAGATCCAATCTAGATCGATATATGATCATTGGTCCCGAGAACACTGGAGGTATCGGGCTTTCAGGGGTTGATCTCGAGAATAGAGGGCTAAATGGAGTTGGACAAAAGATCCTTCGAGGGGTGGTGAAGATTCAGAAAATTCACTCCTTCTCGGTATACTCATCGGGGAATGAGTGGAGAGATCTAGGGGGGGGAGAGACTCGTTTGTATTCTTTCTTCTGGATTCTTGAACTACACCAGATTGGGAAAAGACATTGTGGGGGGATCCACTGGAACCTTGGTGGTTTGGAATCATTGGAGAGGATGGGGGGTTGTGGCTAGAAGGGAAAGTCGGGTGGATTTCTCTTGAATCTCTTCCCCTTCTCGTGAGTCACCTCCTTTCTTGGATCACCCTTCCGAACAAGATGGCTAAGGAAGATTAGGCAGTTGATATATGGCAGGATATATATTACCAGATTTTTACGGGAAATCTGAACTCGACCGTTAAATACCACTTTGTGACCTCAAAAAGAGTCCTGGCTTCATCATTTCCTGCATTCTACATTTAAGCAGCCACATGACCAACCACATAGTGACAGTTTCTTTAAGTTTATCCCAGGCTGTTTACATGCTTCATTGGACTCTAGAGCTCAGGCTTCCAAGGGAACTTCAATCAAAAACATCACAACTGAACCAAAAAAAAATTGGCTCCTCAATTTTACGTTGAAGAATCATAGAATATAATCAGCCCAGAACTAATCATCTCCATTAATATTATATTTCATATTTTTTCCTTATAAATCCAGCAGGGAACACGAATTAGCTCTTTTGTAGGCATTTCATGCCTCACAAAGCAAAAAGCAAGAAAAGAAAAATAAAAGGGAGAAGAGAAGAAAAAATTATAAGATTTTGTCATTTATATTTAATTATACAAAGAATACGATGTACAAGTTCCCTTGGAATGAGCACACTTGAATCATGTACACCATGGACCTGATGACCAATTATAGCTCACCCAATGAAACTGGCAAAGCTCTAAAGCATGAAGTGGACTCAAATTAGTAGTAAGGCAGGCACATTAAATGGAAAAAAATTTAAGTAATAACCTAAAAGGATAAGATAGCAAACTCAGAACCAGACTTAATCATACTACGTTACTGAAGTTTGGCCTTGCAATCCTTTTTCTGACCAAATCCACTTTCAGAAAGAAGCTTCGACAGAAAAGACCGGCTACCATTACTGCTATTCTTGTCATCGGAATTACTTAAATTGCTTATGAGAGACCAGTGAGTCTCAAAGTCTGGCTCGTAACCATTTTGCTGCATTGTTTGCAAGAGGTCTGATGCCTTACTGAGATTGCTCTCATAATAGAACCTATTAATCATAGAGCAATACATCTCTCTGGTTGGCATGTCACCTATCTGAACCATAACATTCAATAGTCTTTCTGCTTCTGTAATTCGTCCATCTTGGCAGGCGTTGTGGATAAGCATGCTCCATGTCTTGATGCTTGGCTTCATGTTTCTATCCAACATCTCAGTCAGCAAATCTAGTGCTTGGTCCAATTTATCACATGTACACGAATCTTGGATTAGATAATCATAACTAGAAGAACTTGGGATGTTTGCTTTCTTCAACATTAGATTAAAAAGATCAAATGCTTTGTCTACTCTTCCGTACCAACAAAACAACTTAATTAGGTTGTCATAATTGATGTTGTTAGGAATTAGACCTTTTTGTACCATCCCGTCCAAAAATCTCATTGCTTCCTGAAGTTTACCTTGAGCAAGAAGGCCTTCAACAATGGCATTTTGAATGATTGAACCATGAATCCAACCTCTTGATTCCATTTCTTGGCTCAACTCCATTGCTTTTCCAAGCTCCCCATCACCACAGAGGCAGCTTATTATGATTCTCATACTGCGATTACTTGGCTTATGCTCCATAGACATCATAGTAGTGAGATAATGCAGGGAACGTGACACCTCTTTGCACTGAGAATATCCATACACGAGAAAATCATAAGTGACTCCATCAACTTGCAAACCCTTCTCCTGAAGTTCATCTAGAAGTGCATCCACAAACAAACTGTTTCTAGTTCGGAAGAGATAGAAAATCAAAATGTTATAAATGATGAGATGGGGAGGATTTCTTTCTTTAAGCAAAAGCTCTTTCACACTTAGTGCAGAAGAGACTCTACCCATCATGCACATAAGGCAAACCAAATTACGGTAACTAGAGATTGAAATTTTTAAATTATTCCTTATCATGATACTAAGTAGCTCCTTGACTTCCCTCAAGTTATTAGTTTGACAATACCCCTGAATAAGCATGTTGCAAGTTTCATTACCTGGAAGTAGGCCCCTCAATATCATATTCTGAAGGATATCAACTGCCTCCCCAACCATCCCCAACTTACAAAACCCTTTCATCAAAGCACAATGGACAGAAATTGAATTGGAAGAATGTTTTCTCAAAGCAATCTCCTTCAAAGCAACAGCTTTCTCAAATTTACTAGCCAAACACAGCTGATGAATTGAAAGAATGGTGGTATCCAAACAGGGAACCAAGTTCTTTGCTAGCATAAAATCAAGCACAATGAAAGCTTTTGAAATCATTTTCTCCTTACAGAAACCTTTTATAAGATGGCTATAGGCAATGTGATCCAAGACAAAGCCCTGCTTTTGAAGCTCCTCCACCAAAGCATGTGCAGTGCTTGTAAACCCTGTACTGCATAGCTTTTCAAGGACATCATGACAAGTATGCAATCTTGTGTGAGGAAATGCCACCAACATGCTTTCAAAAAGCTCGAGTACTTCCTTGGGAAGTCCTTTCTGGCATAGAAAACCCCAAAGAGCTTTACAATCCTTTAGCTTGCGTGGCCATTTATCTAGACATGCAACTTCCCTGAAATTGAGGAGCCCCGTCAGGTTTCTTTTCCTGAGTAAACCAGTTATTAAAGCAGTATGTGTCTCCATCTTGATTTTTGAATGCCTCTGGATCATGCCATCAAAAATTATCCTAGCATTGTGTGTGAATCCCTTTTCACTGAGTGCTTGGACAAGCAGATTGAGAGTTTCTTGATCAAGCTGATCAGTCAACTTTGGCATCTTCTCTAAGAGACTGACAATTGTCCCTATACTGTAACTGGATGCACAAAGCGCTTTCACTAATATTGAGAATGCATTCAAAGACAATTCTTGGCCCCATTGAACCATTTCTTCAACCTTCACAAGTGCACTTCTAAAATTTCCTTGATCACAATCCTTCAGTACAAGGGGCTTAAAGTCAGGAATCAAGGAATCTTCAAGAACCCTCATCATAGTTTTCTCATATTCAATTAGGTCTGTTTCTAAATAAAGTCCATTGCCAAGATTATCGAAAAACTCTGTTTTGGAAAACCCCACATCATTGTCCCTAATCACCTTTACAGTCAATGGGTCAAGCCCCAACAACATAAATGCTTTCGATAAGGGATCCTCAAGAGAAGAGAGTCGAATCAAACCTCGCTCAGCCATCTCGCCAACCACCACTTTCACTTCATCAAACTGTCTAGCTTCACAATATCCTGCTAAAAGCACTCTGAAAGTTGACAAATTGGGTGTTATTCCTCTATCATGCATTTCATAAACAATCTCTCGGGCATGTTTCCACATACCCTCCTTGAACACACCACTAATAAGAGCATTATAGGAACACACATCTGGCTTGAGGGATCTCGACAATATTTCTGACAGATGAACAAATGCATTCTTCAATTTACCTTCACGGCAACTCCAACCAATTAAAATTCCAAAGGTTTTTTCATCAGGACCAAAACCTGCTTTCTCCAATTCTTGCAGAAACAAGTTTGCTCTTTCCATACCAAAATCGCTACACAAAGAAAAAATCACCTTGTTGCCAACTACAACATCAGGCACACACTCCGTTTCCACAAAAAACTTCAGCAGATCATCATAATCCTTCTTCTCACAGTACCCACTAGCAATTGCTTCAAGCACTATATTACTAGGTTCCATTCCATGAGTGTGAATTTTCCTAACAAGATTAATGGCTTCCTGAACTTTTCCATCCCTGCATAGTAGTTTAATGACATTCTCAAAAATAGCAGTTCCTGCTCCACTCAATCCCAACCCCATCTCCACCATATCAACATAAACTCGAAAAGCCAATTGGGTTTCTTTCTTTCCAACCAGAAAGTCAAGAATAACACGATAAGACGACAGAGATGGGACTAAACCTTGCCCCCTCATTCGATCATAGATCGAAATAGCACTATTTGGTTCACCAGCTCGTACATACCCTTCAATTAAATTAGTAAAAATTTCATTACTATCCAAAGGAATTCCTTTACTATCCATTGTGGAAAGCAAGAATTCAAACTCCCTAAACAAGCCCACTCGGACAAGCATCGTGGCCATAACCTCGTAGGACCGAGGAAGATGCTTGAAATCCCTAACTTGGTGAATAGCCCAATTAAAGACCCCCCACAAAGATTTAACCTTTTGAGCTTCAATTTCAAATTTCTGACACTCAAATTCAAAACCCAGTAATATTTCGAGGACATCTTCGGGTTTCAACTCCGAGACTCGCCAAAATTTACGGGTGGTTTCTGGGGATATAGCAGAAAGCTTGAATAGAAAGTGTTTGAGAGAAGGATTAGCAGAAGAAGTCTCACACTTCTTTTCCCATAGATGCGAACACCTAAGAAAAACTGATTTTGCAATACCGGAGGGGTTGATTGAAGATAAATCTACGTCGTTGTTGATTGATGGTGATAATGGGGGTTGCTGAAGAGAAGTGGTAGAGAATTGATGCTTGTTGAGGAAGAGAGAGAAAAGGGAGCGAACCTGTTTGAAGTGGAGCTTCTGGGGGCGGAGGAGAGAACAGAGAGAATGGAACATTCGGTGGCGGAGGAGAACCACCGCGGCGGCGGCGGCGGTTCTGGTTCTGGTTCTGGTTCTGATCGATATGGAAGACAGATGTGTGATTCGGGCGGGTTCGGATTGCCCATTAATTGTTGGGCCGAATTCTTGTTCTCATCTATTGCTTATGTTTTTACTTTTACTTTTTTACGAGGTATTTGACAAATTCCATTAGTTTTATAAAAGTTTTAGAAAAAATAAAGGAGAAAAAAATAAGTAAAATAAAAAACATACTTAAATTCCATTAGTTTTTTTTTTTTTTGTTCTAAATTTCTTTTTAAATCTTCCAAAGTTTTAGGAAAAATAAAAAAATATTTGACAAATTATTTAAGGACAATTATAAAAAACAAAAAAAAAATCTCAAGGTTTAAACTTGTAACAAAATAAATTTTAAATTTTATTAATTTAAATTTTATAATTTTTATTTGTTTTTAATTTAAATTATTTTTCAATTTTTGTTAAATAAAATTAATAAAAAAAAGTATATTTTAATTATTAAACTCACTAAAAATGATATTTTAGACATTTTATATATATTTACATTGATTTAATTATTAAAATATTATTTTACTTAACGAAAATAATTAAATATTTTATATTGAAAATAAATAAAAATATTACAATTTAAATTAACAAAATTAAAAATTGAATTTAGTTTGTTACAAAACTAAGAGCATCAGCATCAGTCTTAGCAAATTTTGAGTCAAATTATAATTCAAAATCCACTTTTGTATTTTAGCTAGCCTCTTTTTTATATACACGCTCTATCAAACTCTCTATTCTAAAATTTTATTTCATTAAAATATTATTTTTTATTCTTTAATCTTTTTCAAAAACTATGGTGTTAAAAGAACATAATGAAGGAAATAAAGAAATGAATAGATAAAGGTGTGAATTGAGACAGTGAAGAAAACTTAGAGAAAAATAATGAAGCAAAAAAGAATTGTGAACAAGTATAAAGAAAATTATCTTTCTTTTCTATTTTTCTGGGTAAGGTGAAATCAAACAAAGCATCCAATAGAAATCATATTTTTGAAGTACAAAATGATGTTAAAATAGGCATAAAATAAGGCCCAAGACAATAGCAGATCAACACCAGAGTAATAGTAACACAGGAGGGCTGAACCCACTGAGGAGCAGTCGACCAATTAAGTCAAATTTGAGCATTTTCCTTCTTTTCATGGGACATCGGGATTGATGACCAGCCATGACTTTTTAACCTAACTTTGCTCCATAAAATATAATAAAAAATAGATTAACTTATGAATAGTGTCTCGCTTAATCAAGTGAGGCACTGTAGCAAAGTCAAAATGAATGGTTGTTATAGAGAGTCTGATGGAGCATGTATTTATAGCTTTCGCGCCATTGTAGAGAGCCTGATGTAGATGCTCTACGAACTTGAATTTCTTTTTTTTATTTTTATAATTGTTCCAATTATTTATGAAAATTATTTTTGTTTTTTTTTTTTTTTGACAGTTATGTGATGGTTAGGGCTCAAGCGCGGAAGTGCAAAAGAAACCTAGGCTTCGGGTCAACCCAAGTACGAACTTGATATACTGAACGCATTGCTCTAAGTCCAATTTTGTAGCCCACTTGTGAACAATATTGGTTGGGCCAGTTGGTCCATGAGAACTTGAAATATGGGCAGATCAATGGCCCGATAGTGATGACTGGTTCAATTTAAGTGATATCTCTCTCACTCTCAAAATGGAGAAGTATCAAGCCCCAAGTCACCAGTCCAGTATCCAGTTTTGGAATTTTCTTTTTTTTTCCATCTCTATCCATCTCCCTCTCCCATAAATAAATAAATTCATG
The DNA here is from genome assembly GCA_025200525.1 of Camellia lanceoleosa. NCBI lineage: Eukaryota > Viridiplantae > Streptophyta > Magnoliopsida > Ericales > Theaceae > Camellia > Camellia lanceoleosa. Next base: position 208,729,544 of record CM045758.1, read on the forward strand.
CTCTTTATTTTGGTAAAAAGTATTTTTTATGATTTTTTTTAAAAAATATCTTTTTTATATTTAGGAGTGGTGGCAGTGGTACTAAAATAGAGGTGGAGGTAGTGGTATAATAGTGGGATGATGACAATAGTGATAGCCACAGTGATGATTGTAGTATGGTGGGGTGAAGATAATGATGCGATGGTAATATAATGATATTGATAAGATTTTAATTTAAAAATTATTTTATATTTTTCAGAAATAAAAAATATTTTTTGTTAAAATAAATTTTTTCTATTAATTTTTATTTTTTATTATATCAATCATCAGCAAAAAGAAATCTCACAAACAACATAGCATTGGTACAAGAGGCCAAAAAATATATAATTAAATTAGTCCATATTCATTGGGGTTGAATATATGATTACAAAAAAATGTGACACCATCCGAATTTTTATATATAATTTACTGGACAATAATATACTTGTAAATCATGACACAACCCAAGCTTTTCATTTTAAATGAAGTGATTGTAATAAGTTGTATTAAATGACAATTGCTTACATTTATAATCAAAACAATATTATGCAATTTGAATTTGAATTTGAATTTGAATTTATTTTGAATGGCTCAAATTTTATTTTGTAGGTTATTTGACCAATTATTCATTAAAAAAGTTAATAGTTACGATCAATAAGGTGACAATTATAATAAATAAATATTTCACCCAATCATCCGAACGATCGACAAATACAAATCCAAGCCATTGGACATAGGTGAATTCCAACTAATAAAATGTTTATTGTTATAATTAAGGATGTGATCAAAGGGGGTATTTATAATTAAGGATGTGATCAAAGGGGTTATAAAAATCAATGTAAAAAGTCTCCGAATTGATCTCTCTCTCTCTCTCTCTCCAAGGAAAGAGTTGACTTTCTCATTTGCTTTTGAGCAGACGTTTGGAGCAACCGACAAGAATACTAACGAAAGTAGTAGTCTCTGTTCAATTGATTCCTCCAAAATCAAAGGAACAAGAATTAGAGAAGAAGAACAGAGAGAGAGAGAGAGAAATGAATCAGAACATGAGTGCTTTGATGATTGGGTTAATTGGGGCAGCAATAACCTTGTCTGCTTACTCACAAACCCTAATATCTCCGACAGAGTGTGTCACAGTTGGGCTCATCGTCCTCTTGTTTGGTCTCCTCATCAGGGAAGGTCTCATCCCTCTCTAGTCTTCTTCAATCATCTAGTCTTATCTTATATATCTGTTTTGTGTTTTTTTTTTTTTTTGGGCATATTAATTTTGTCTTTGTGTTTTTTGGAACTTCAATTCAAGTAATAATAACAAATTGTTCTTATATTTTCAATTTTTATTTAAGTTTTTGTTTGAAATCAGAGACTCAGAGGTTACAGAGGACTCTGATTTGCTTTAAATTTTTTTTTTTTTTTTTTTTTTTTCCCTTCCATTCTTGTACAACTATGATATGACCTGTGTATGATAGTGGTGGTTTATACAGGACAACAGTTGTATATCTGTCATATATTTCATGAGTCGACTCATTATATGCGAGTCCACGGTATATGTGTGACCTTTTCATCCATAAAAGGAAGAAAAAAAATAATCTTGTCGAATTTTTATGCAAGTTTCTTTTTCTATTTTTTTTTTGGAATTGTATGCAAGTTTCTTTATACAAGATGTAAAGTAAACTTTTATTTGTCATGTATTAAAAAAGTTAAAAAGTCAAAAAGTTAATATCCTATTTAAGTCACATCATCTCTCTACCACATCACTTCAAATCTAATCCAAACTCAACTCATATTTTATAAAAAGTCAAAAAGTACACTTATTTAGAACATCACAAATAATCAATTTGTTAATTTACTTAAAATACACATTGCTCTTTATAATTTTGGTAAATACTTTGAAGTTTTAATTTAGGCCTCGTTTGGGAACAGGCTAATTTAGTAACTTTTTGGCTAATTGGCTAAAAAGGTTGGTAAGAAAAACCTGTATGTTTGGGCCAACTTTTTGGCTAATTACGAAACGACGTGCAAAAAGTAGAGAGAAAAGGGAATCTTTGACTTTTTGGTATGAGTTGTTGGCTTTTTGGCTAAAAAGGTAACTTTTTGACTAATTGGCTATTTTAGCCTCTTGCCAAACGAGGCCTTAATTACAAATGACTTGTTTTTATTAATAAATTATCAAATAAATTTATAATTTGTAATAATTTTATAAATTTATTTCAATTAATATTTTAAATAATTTTATTATTATATAAAAAAGTAATTGAAAATTTTATTTTTTTAATTAATTTTGTTCAATAAAAAAAAATTGACAATAAAATATTTGTAAATTTTTAAATTGACAATTCGTATTTTAATTAAATTTTACAAGTTATATTTGTAATTTATACTTACAGAATGATATGACTGGACACTAATATTTTTGAAAAAATAGTTTACAGATTTTATTTTTTTTTAAATACATAAAAGCATTTACAACATGATTATATAATCTAATTTAGAGAAAGGGGGGGGGGGGGGGGGGGGACTGAGACGGAAACTCAAACTTTGGGTAAAAAGGATCTCACTCCTTGGGTTGGGTTATCCTTTTGTCTCAAAATCAAAAATCAAAGAAAAAAAAAATTTATTAGATGCCCTACGGGCAGGTCAAGTTTGAAAACTTGTAAAAAAATTAAAAAGTTAAAAAATTACTCAAAAAGTTAAAAAGTTAATATTATTCACTAAAAGTTAACAATTACAGCTGCACAACTCCCGATTCAAATTTTTCCCTACAAATCAATTTTTATAATTTTTTATTACACATTTTTTTATAAAAATTTAAAAAATTAATCCAAACGTTTATATTTTTAATCTTAATTTTTTAGTCTAAAAAGATAAAAAGTACAGTTATTTAGGACACCCTAGACAACCAATTATCAAATGTCAAGTCTCTTCTCATGCCACAACACAAAATCAGAACACTCACCATATCCATCTAGTCATGCGCAGGACCACTGAATAAGAAAAGTATTTCAGGTCCCATGTGACATTATTTCAAAGAATGATATTATATGTATCAATTAGTGTATTAAGTAATGTATCAATTGATAATATGACATAATTTTAAAAATTTTAATATTGATAATGTGATTAATGAGTAAGATTAATAATAATATTACAACTAATATTAGTACACTATTAATTAGTGCAGGTAATACTCTGTATTCCAAAACAATCCAAGTCATTTATGACAGTTAAGATGAATAAATAGTTAGAATTGTTTTGGGACAATAACTTCTTGGTACCCACAAAATACAAGTAGAAAAATAAAAATATTTAAAATTAACAATTAGTGACTCAAGTATTAAAAATTAGTTTGTTAACTTTTAAGAGGAATGCTATGCTTTAAAAAGATGAATGCTTTTAACTTATAAGATAAAATTATTTTCTTTTTAACTTATTGAAGTTTTAAAATAAAAATAAAAAAACTAAATATTGAGCCATCACATGCCACGGAATGCCCATTAACTTTTGTCCTATACATTCATAGAATTCGACGTTTTTCCTTTTCATTTATCAAAGAAGGTGAGCTCGAGTAGGCGGACTTCAAATCCTATACTTTGATCGAAAGCAACTAGCTAGACAAAAAATGACGTGTAGTCTGAAAGATACATGATAATGTGAGATGCATTAATATTTAATAACCACAATGATATACACGTGCTCGTACATGAAAATATACTACAAAATGAAATTATGCATAGCATTTTTCTTACAATAATCATTATTAAAAAGAAACTAAAATAAAACAAGATTACAAGGTCAATTTCTATCATTGCACAACCGACCGACTCCTCACACAGATCAAAAGGTAAGTATTCTTAACTGAGGTGGCTATTAGACATTCCATAATTGAATTGAAGTACGAGATTGAGCTATGTGTCCAACATAATTTAATATTCACATAACAAACATATATTGTAATTTAAGTTGTTTAACATATATGATTATGCATAAAATTTCATATAACACTTAACACCATTTTATCTTAAAAAATTTTAAAATATGTATGTATATGAATATAATTTCACGTTTCCATGTAGAGATTTGAAAATCAAACATAGTAAAAAAATCAACTTTTTGACTTTTTTAACCAAAAAAATCACAAAAAAGTTAGTTTTTTTAGCACAAAAAAGTCAAAAAAATCACCCCAAAAAAAATTAAAATATTAACTTTTTACTAACTTCCCGAAACACTAAAAATGCGGACTTGATACCTATAGCTTGAAATACCGCAGCATGCAACACATCTTAGTGGGCACCTGCAAAATATGCAAATGTTAAAATAACTTTCTAAAAAAAATATTTCTGCTTGGCCCTTACCTTACTAACCTTGCAGCCGTTTGCTTCTCCAAATATAATTGTCCTCACCATTTTTTTTGCCCTTAGCATTATTATGATTTATGTCACTATCATCATAAATCTAGCATGAGAAAACAAGGCAGAAATGTAGCCAAAAACGACTTGCCGATCAACTTATGTATGCGACGGACCTATTGGCATGTTTGTGGATTCATAATATACAATAATACTAGATGCCACTTGGAACAAACATACACATACATGGCAAGCTTGCCGGCAAGTCATCCTTGGCTGCATCACATAATCTCATTCCCACATGCAAGACCTTAGATGAATAAAACCTTCAAAATTAAGAAGTAACTAACACCACGAGACTCTCACTATTGCGGGATCTGAAATGATACTAAGATATTCATTTTTTTGTACTTTCACAAATGAATCAAAGAAAAGTTGAAAACATACCCATCTTTTTTTTTTCTTTTCTTTTTTATATCATTTTCATTTTTGCATGAAATAGTTTTCAAAAAATTTGAAGAATTGTTTTGAGGAAATTTTCCCAAAACAGGACCAAATACTTTGTGTATTTCAAAAAACAAAAACACAAAGCCCAAACAGCCCTAAACTCAAAGAAATGTCTAGAAAGTTACCCAAAGGAGAAAGACAACATTCCATATTGAATGAAGAACAAAAAATTGCCTTTATTTCCCTTATAAGCTAAGAAAAAACCAAGGATAGTCCTAAAGAGGGAAGAGTCTGTGAAAACAGGTAGAGAAGAAGAAGGCGATTGGACTGTAAGACCCACTTGACAGGGTTTTTAGACGAATGAGGGTTTGAAGCAAAGCAATGGCTCTCACTTGTGTTTTTTATAAAGAAATTGACAATCTTCTTCTAAGTATTAATTATGCTGCCTTTTCGTACACCACTACACAGCTTTAGGTCTGTACTATCGTTGCCATTATCTTCTCTGTGACATTGTGTACCAAGATGCACCTAAATAATTCTCTACTCTTTAAATTTAGGGTAAATTACACTTTAACCTTTGTAATTTAACCAAAAAAAACAGGGAACCCTTTTATAGTTTCATTTCTAACACTTAACTCCATGAATTTCATATCAAAGTTTCGGATAAACGTAATAAAAATTGTAAAAAATCTAAATTATTCTCATTTATTTTTTTAATTTTCTTCTTAATGCCATTATAAATGATTTCGTCTAAAATTACACTTTAATATAAAATTCAGGAATTTAAATATTACAAATGATACTATAAAAAAGTTCCGTGTTTTTAAGTAATTCACATGAGATTAAAGTGTAATTTATCCTTAAATTTTAATATAGAACCACCAAGGTGGCCGCTCTAAAGTAGTTTGCTCATTTTTTTTTACTAGAGTTCAAATCTCCTTACATTCAAGCAAAAATCGGGATGTAAACCCGCTAACTTTCTCCAATTTGCTCTGACTCACATCAGTCATAAAGACATGTGTAGAAGAGGTCTGGGCATCCAAAAATAATAAAATAAAATAAAATAAAGAGAAAATTTGGTTGTTGTTGTTCATTGATAATGGGTAAAAAACATAAGCAAGAAAAAAATAGTTATAAAAAACAGTTAAAAAATGTAAAAATTGTCTAACAAGTTAAAAATATCACGTGTTTATATACTCAATTCATAATATATTATAATTTATTTACCATTTTTTTTGTTATTAAGATCATGTATTCATTTAACTTCTTATTATTGATTAGACACAAAGTCAATATAAAATTCTGATAAAACAAAAGATAATTCTCCACTCCCCTTTGATTTGGTTGTAAAAAGATGGTTAAAAATCAATTTAACAATGGTCTTTATAAATATACTTCAGTGGCCAAAACAATTCACTCAACCTAATTCTTTGTTATTATTCATAAAGTTATGCAGCATATTTGATGCTAATTTGCATCACAGAAAATGTATCAAAATACGTAAGCTCTTGCGTAAAGATCTCAGTGTTTGGTAATTGAAGTTAGAAGTGTGGACGATTTAGATAAAACAGTACAACAATGTTAGGTAACTTAAAATTTTGTGAATTAAATGGCTCAAATCACTCAAAACAACGTCGTTTTAAGTATGAATGCGTGTAAAACGACGTCATTTTAATAGATTTGAGTCATTTGAGCCACAAAATTTTGAGTAACCAAACATTTTCCAAAAAAGTAATACACCACAAGTATTCGTAATGAATATATATATATATATACAAAAATATTAGGTAACTCAAAATTTTGTGACTCAAATGGCTCAAATCACTCAAAACGACGTCGTTTTGAATGTAAATGATTGTAAAACGACGTTATTTTGACAAATTTAAACCATTTAAACTACAAAATTTTAAATTACCGAACATTTTTCATATATATATAGATATATGAATCTTCATAGTCTTAGAATATTATTATCATGAGCTCGTAAAATTACAAGGGACAAACTCTTCAACCAAGCTTTGCAGGACCCAGACTGTGCCGTCAAGACCAGATCGGATAAATGCATGAGCTCTCTCCTGAACTTCTTGACTCTATGCTCTTAGCTCACAGCAGTGAATAATTAATGAAGAGTATAATATTGGGAAAATAAAAAAATATGACTGGAAAATTTTTTGATACTCTAAAAAAAACTCCCACAATTCTATCCCACTGTGATATCCAATGGTATAGGGTGGATCTCTAATATTACTCTAAAAAAATTATGATACACACTCTCTCAAGGGTGACTATAATACACACTCTCTTGATTGATACATATCATATAAAATTCTCCGTATTGTCCTGCCAAAAAAAAAAAAAATCCATATCACTCCAAGGTGGTTTAAAGTTAAATTAACAAATAAACTGCTTATTTTGATAGTTTCCAAACCGGCCCTCAATATGATAATACTATTCTTATAATTAAAAAATCATATTATTTTATATAAAAATTCTAAATAAATTTTCTATCTATATGTATCATTACCTTATCATATAATAATGTACCCATAATTTTAATTTTATTTTTCATTTTAAAAATTTTGAGACAAGTTTTAAATTTTATTTTAAAATTTGAGGATTAATAGAGAGAGAGAGTGATGTGACGTTGCATGGGTGGCAAAACCAAGACAAATTAAATAGCATAGATCCATCCAAATCATCTACGCTCTGACCAGGCTTCCCAAATCTGATTGAAGATATATTGAAACCGAATTGGGATCCTCCCTTGCACTCTTTCCTTACATGGCCTTCGGGCTTAAAATTAAGCTTAATTTTAATAATTTGAATTGTTTATATTTTAAAATTTATTTAATATATTATATTTGTAAAAAATTAAATTAATTGAATATCAAAAAATATGTGTCCGAAAAACTGTTTATTAAATTCTTTAAAAAAATAAATTTTAGTTCAATTTTTCTGAATACATACTTTTTGATATTCGATTAATTTTTATTTTTACAAATATAATAAACTGAATAAATCTTAAAATATGAACAATTTAAATTATCAAAATTGAGTCTAAAAATGAACCCAAAAATCCTGCAAGGAGTGAGGGCAAAAGGAGGATATGTGCTCATTGAAACCGCCCTATGAACTTTTGAACTGGTGCGGTGTCCATCCACTTTTGTACCTTCTCTGCCCCTCAGAACGTTTGAATTAGGTGGCTCAATTTACTACTCCATTTTCCATATCTTTCTCTTTCTTTCTTTTTTTTCTTTTTTTTGGGAACAAATTACAAAACAATTTCTAAAATTTCGCACACTTAAATTAAACTCCAATATTTTAATTATATCAATTTAAATCCTTAATTTGTTTCATTTTAATTTTAACCATGCATCTAACTCTATTAGTTTATCAAATAGAAATTGTCACGAAAAAAAAAAAAAAAAAATTTTTTTGAAGCACACGAGTGGCATAAATCTGAACCACTTATCATTAACACCAATGAGCTTCATTACATGGGATAAACCTCAATCTCTCCGCTCTTTCCCTTAGCTTTTCACAGTCATGACTTGCCTTCCCTTTCTGGCCAGCCGCCCGGCGTCCTCCATCTCCTTCGTCTCCGGCATCCTTCTGACAACCCACACCACCAAGACCCTCACAGCCCACCCCACCCCACCATGACCCCAACTTGCCACTGCCACTCACCGACACCCCAGAACCAGTCGCAAAATCCCACCCCTACCAGCTCATCACAGTACCTCTCATTGCTCCATATTAGCCATTACATATATATACATACAGATCAATACATGAACACCCATTACATTAGATCATTGCTCCATATTAGCCATTACATATATATACGTACAGATCAATATATGAACACCCATTAGATCTATATGCATAAGCTTCAGTTTTGTGATCCACTCATCAGAACATTTAAGAAAAATTAAATCAAAAATCAAAAGTTCCAATTTTGTGATCCTCATAAGCACGGATATTTTTTTGGCAAAATATCAGTGACTTTGAACAAGGAAGGTGAGACTGATGAGATCTTCCATAGGCTAATTCAAGTGTTGTAATCCCAAAAGGCCATTAGCCTTGAAAGTTTCAAGTTGAAACCATACCCTTTACACGAGTGGATCACCTCCGGTGCTATTCAATACGGCATTCCAGTGACATCGGTGAGTATCCAAGACACTGAATTCGCCATTGATGCTGACCTTTATGCCAGATTCGAATAAAAAAATTGACACCAAAACGTCAAAATAGCAAGCTTCATAGACCCATTTTGAATCTATCAAAATGTTACTAGCCCTTGATGTCTTTGCTAAGGTGACCTTGATTGAGAACAATTTACAAGCTCTTAGATTAGGAACCTAGAGAGAGAACGAGAACGGAGAAAGAAGATGGGATGGGGGCTTGCGGCGATGGCGGGGAGGTGGTGGCACCAGTGGTGGAGGGAAAGAAAGGGGAGGGAGGAGAGAAAGTCCCCGGTCTCGTTGAAATCGTTGGAGTTGGCCACCACTGGGAAGAGACGAGCAGCTGCTAGAGAGTTGGGTCAGCGAGAGGAGAGTAAATCAGTCATCGGAGTTGGAGTCATTGGTGAGGTGTGCTGTAAGCAGAGGTGGAGGTGAGGAGGCAACAGTCGAGATGTCAAGGAGATGGATGGATGGGTTTTGACATAATAGGTTGAAATTAGGTTGAAATTCATGGTAAGTACATAATGAATGGCTTCAATGTAATAGATGATAAACATTTGGTGGTATTAATTTGATGTGATCATGTTCAAATATATAATATTAATATTAAGTGAAATGAACAAATGAAAATGTGTCGCATGCATTAATTTATTTATTTATTTTATTTTTTACTATATCAAACAAGTTAACAGAGATGCATGGATGGTTAAGTTTGATCCGAAATAAAATTTTTAAAAAAAAGTTCATGATTTAAATTAATACAATTGAAATCCTAGGATTTAATTTGAAAAACAAGCAAAATTCTAGATTTTTTTTTTTGGTAAATAAATGAGATTACTTGACAACTTACAAGATTACAAATAAATGACATTTCAGAACATATTTTAATCTTGCCATATTTGAAATGTCATTATATTAACACCGACAACCTATTATGCAAAGTGTTGAACTGATGGGAAAGAAAAAGAGAATAAAAACCGTTTTCTTTTCCAGTACGTGTATTCAATTGTAGCAGAACAATATAAATCATATAACTATTTTCTTGAACGAAACACTTCCCTATCTTTTCATGTAAAAAGTAAAAACTTGTACATCATGAGAAAATTTAAATTGTTTTTGTGCATAAACTTCAATGAAAAGAGGATTAAATCAATCAACTGAGCTTTGATTCCAAATCAGTGACGGTAGCCAACCTATCTTCATCTTATATTCTCAAGTGCACCCATCCATATTCATATTTACACTATTTTACTAGATTATAACACTGATATTCTTTCCTGTATTCACTACGTTTGGCATGTTCAATAAAATAGCAATGTCATCTTCACAGATCAAAATGACTATGCATAATTTATGCCTATTTTATCCCCCACATTCCAGCATTACCAACAACTCTAGAGTCTGTATCAACACAAATCTTCCTGATTCTTCATCTAATATTATTCCCTATCAGTACCTGGCAATTTTTACATGCAATCAAATTTGAATTATTACCTTCTGATGCCAACAATACATAACACAGTAATGCCTGTTGCTTAATTTTTTATAATCTACTCCAAATTTTAACAGAAGTAAATATTAGCTTACGCGGCTGGCTACACCTTGCATCCCTATTCCAAAAAAAAATTAAAGAAATTAAAAAGGCTACACCTCGCACAAAAGGAAATGCAGACCATCATAATGCTGTCAAAAACAACTGGCATCTTTACATGCAATAATATCATACTAGTTCCAGAAAGAAAGCAACTAGCATCATTCTTAATTATTCTACGCACTTCAAAACAATCCACTGTTGCTTAATTTTTTATAATCTACTCCGAATTTTAACAAAAGTAAATATTAGCTTACACGGCTGGCTACGCCTTGCATCCCTATCCCCAAAAAAATTAAAGAAATTAAAAAGGCTACACCTGACATAAAAGGAAATGCAGACCATATTGCTGTCAAAAACAACTGGCATCTTTACATGCAACAATATCAAACTAATTCCAGAAAGAAAGCAACTAGCAGCATTCTTATTCTTATACATAAGCACTTAAAAACAATTCAATTCTCATTACCGAATCCATAATCAAGTTACGGCATTCTCACAATAACTTAAAATAGATAATTAACAAGTACAAGTATGATGCAAAGAAAGATACTTCGATTACACACACAACAGACATTAAGATAGCAGAGGAAGGGTTAGATAACAATAACACACAGAAGCAAACAAATTTAACCAAGCTTTAGTGCTTTCACCCACATGGGTAGACTTACCTGTGATAGAAGTTACCTGTTTTATGTGCCAAGGAAAACAATATCCACAGAACCTGCCATTGCAAACAAGACTCATATCGACTTTAGCATGAAATTCTAGCAGGCTGAAATGTATAATGTAAAAGAAACCTACCACCAGATTAGTTTCAAGTTTCTACACTTCCTGACAAATCTTGAGATGAGCCTCCATGATCCCAATAGTAACTAGAGTGGTACACATCAGAATAGTCCATAAGATTATACTTTTAGGTCAAACTCACTCTTGTGCCTTGAGGAATTTCATTCAGGAAACAGTATCCAAAACTAACCTCTACACCTGATGACAATACACCTGTCATTTAAGAAGTTTGAACCATCGTACCTGCTCTGGTTCTGAGCTCCTCACATCCCATATTGACAGAAATCTATTCTAATAAACAGCAGCTTGAAAATAATTTTTGATGAAACCAGTAACTAGTAAGTGTTTGATTAGCTCTTATCATAAAAGCAGGCCAACAAAACTGGAGGGCATTTAAAATTTGTCATAAATATTTCGGCAATATCATAGAAGCTGAAAAATAAAACACTGCAGAAACACAAGCATTAGATTTTATAGGCAACAACCAGGTTGGTTCCAAGAATGGAAAAAACCATTGCACACATAGCATAAATGAGCAACGGTATCCCGCAAATCCGACAATACAAGTTCAGCTAATACTTGGTATAATAGATAACTAAAGGTACTCTATCCCATGTAAATTAAAACAACCATATAACTCATAGACACACAGCTGAGAACTGTAAACACACTAAAACCATTGCTCAAAATACAACTGCCAGAGGAAGAAAGCATCATAGGACGAAAGCATTCAGGCTACACAGGTTTTCTAGGGAGCACAAGATATAAAGCTTGGTAAAATTTGGTATCAGGATATGGCAAGTTTTAAGTAGTGAGTAAGATCTTCAGATATTGGTCCTCCTAAACAAAGCATCAAGGTTGGCCAGGAGTTTTCCAAACTTTGTTTCATCTGGTCTTCTGGTTTAGGCAGGAGGCTTCATCAAAGAGGCAGTAGGCTAGCTTCAGGCGTCAAGGATCTCAGCTGTTTTGAGTGGAAGGGAAAGGAAACAAAGGGAAACAAGTGAATCAGAATGTTATACGGGATATAGGCTATAGGTTAGGACACCACACTGTCATATATTAATATTCAGTAGCATATATTAGATGGGATTGCCAACCAAGTCAACAAGAAGAAAATTTTGAAGAGAACAAGAATCTACCTGCAGGTCGCCATTAATTTCAGTAACCATAATTTTTCCTCCGGGAAACCGGGTTCTGCCCAGATAACCTAGCAAAAGAAGCTAGAAGTCAGGGACAAAAGGAGTTTTAAAACAGCAACAATCAAAGTTAAATTTTAAGTACGACAAACAAAAGAAACATCCAATTCAAGTATGATAGATACTCTGTCCACATATATAGCAACCATGGGGTGTATAAAAGTGACTCTAATGTTTATATATGTTAAATCTATTACACGGCCCATCAACTTATTGCAACCTTCATCCATGATCGAAACATTTGATCAAAGTTTTTCAGGTTATACGTTTAAATATTCAACATAGGCAGAGTCACATTATACTGGCTGTCAGCCTAACACGAGCCGCCTCCAAGATTAGGACTCCAAATGAACTAAGCTAAGCCAAGCACTAAGCTGTTTGATTTGAGATCGGTAATATTCTATCTGTTTGAAATCAGCTCATATTCAAGCAAAGCTTGGAGAGCTTGAGCTGGAGCTTGACTCACCACTCTCAGCTCCGTTCAGAAACTAGCTCTTCCTTTTTTTCAACAGAAACTGGAATTAAAGAAACAAATTTAACAAATGCAATGTTCTGATTGGCTGGAAGTTCAAATTTTAAATCATGTAAAGAAAGTTGAAGATGATGTGTCTTATGTAGAAGACGTCCAGTTAAAACAGTTGATTTTATGGTTAGGTCTCGACTTCTCAAAAAAGATGGAAAGGCCATCGAAAGATGAAGACTGATAAATCCACATAGCCTTTGTGATTGTGAGAGGAAGGGCTGTGGATCTAACCACAAAATAATTATGTATTCGACAATTTCCTACAAGATTGGGTAAATGACATTACCATTATGGGTTTTGTGTTCACAAGCCCAACCAAACTGAACTTGGACCACCTCAGACTCGGCTTTTGTGAAACTAGCTTAAAAAATAGTCTCATGATTATTGAGTTGATTTAGTAAATGAAAGAGCTTGAACAAACCAAGCCTGAACAGTTCATTTACAGTCCCATCAAGATTTAAACAAGCGGGATGAAAATAAATTATCTTGACAAATAGCTACAAAAGTAGAAACATGGAACTGGCAAAAGAAAAATTATTACCCAGAGCTACCAATACGTCCCGAAGAATAGCCATAGGATCCATAACCACTGCCACTCTGCCAAATACCATGAGCATGTGTTAAATTTACAAGAAAGAAGGAAAATAAATCAATTTGCCATGAATGTAACTGAACACCAAAGCACTACAATGATGAATGTGTAGAAAGAGTTCTACAAATGACACATGACATTCTACAAAAATAAATTTTGAACGATCACAAAGAAAATTAGATGTATATTTAAGATAGATACATGTATATTTACACACGAATAAAAGTTAATAGAGGCCTACCTGCAAACCACCATAACTTCCATAACCATCAATAGGGGGCAAATCACTTGCGCCGCCATATCCACCAGAATAAGAATGACCACGTCCATGCCTTCTACTATCTCTACTATCATACTTTAAACCATCTGAACCATCTGTTGGCATGGGAAGATAAGGAAGAACTGGCACAAGTGCAGATACAGCACCCTCCCTATCAAAAAGATTTGCCCTCAACCGCGAAGTTACTTGTGTGAGAGCGTCCTTAGCAACATCAAGTTCTCCAGAAATCTAATAAATATGAAAATGTAAAAAAAAAAATTTTAAAAAAATTTGCATGTACAGTTTACATATGATATCAAGATTAAAGAATGTGCGAAGTAATACACTGTTCATAAAATTACATAGCCACATTTCAGCAACTCATTTACCTGCACCATCTCATCATCTTCGGCTGCAACTTTAGGAAGATTTTCCTTTGAAAGAATGCGAATATTAGCTTTAGTGATTCTCCTCATCTCAGAAATTATAGCTCCTCCTTTCCCAATAAGGCAGCCAATCCGAGAGGTTGGCACCAGTAGGCGGATTGTGAATGAAATAAGACCTGAATCTCTTTCAACTTTCTCACTGCACCTAGGTAGCAAGCGCGCTGCTGCTTCAATAGTTGGAGAGAATGTGTCTTCAAAGAACTGAAATGGCAGATGTATGGCATATCATTATTTATACAAGATCCGGTACTTAAGTGTTCAGAAGCAAAATCTCACAGAACAGTTCATTGCTTACCTCTTTCGCTGAAATAGATATTATGCAATCATCTCCCTCAGTAGTCGAACTATCAACTTTGATCATTGCTCCAGACTCTTGTCTAATTTGATTGATTATGGCACCTCCCTTGCCAATTACACCACCAATATTTGAAGTAGGACAAACCAAACGAAAACAAAATTCCTTTGAAGATGCCTCATCCCTTGAAGATGAGTAAAAAGAGCGTGACCAATCTCCACTGTCACCTTTGTATCCTCCATAAGGACCCACCATTGGAGCTAATCCCATGATTGGGGCACCACCACTTGGACCCATAAGTGAACCACTGGAATGATACACATTGGGAACAGCATAAGCGAGCATTTGCTGGGACCGAGATGGATTATCATGAAGACGAGATGCAATTTGATAAAGAGCCTTCTTCACGACATGAGATTCACCAGATATCTAAAGCAAACCAAAAACAGGCGCAACTAATAACCCCAATATATATATATATATATTGAAAACTGCTCAGCTAGCACTACTAAAATTAAAGAACATAACGTGAACTTGTACTAAAACCAGATTGAACCCTACAAGTAGTTATATAAATAAATAAATAATTGTATTAAGAGATGAATCACAAGTCCCCTTGTAGCATATTACCAACAATACAGTCAAATAAGTGAAACCATTGTTATGCGCCACAATGGGAGGATTGTTAAAGCCATTAATCTTCAATATGAAATGAATTTAAAAATAAAGTGACTATATGAGATGGTGCTATGGCGCTATTTGCTGCTGGCAACATCACATTTTGTAAATAAAGGAATTTTCAAATGCATGCAACTACCACCCAGCATGGGTTCAATATAGCAATTCAAGACCACAGACAACCGAACGGAATACAATCATGCAAGCAAAACAGAAACTCTGTAAAATTTATTCTCTTACCTGCACGAGTTCATCAGAGCTCAAAGCACAAGAAGGTAAATGGTCATTTTTCAAAATGCGAACTGTGGCACCAGTTTCACTACGTATGTTCTGAACTATCAATCCACCTTTCCCAATAATACATCCAATCTGATCAGATGGTACAAGAAGCCGAACAGTAACTTGTGGGGTTCCTTCCGAATCCTCATAAGTAGCCAAGTCATCAGCAACAACTCTGTCATGCACCCTGAAGAGTGCATCCTGGGCTGGACAGACACGATTGTCAGTGTCACCAAAAACATTTGTCTCTGCATTTGAGCTGTGGATAGTGATAACACGCTCATCACATCCTGACACTGTCTCACCAATCCTAATTGTTGATTTAGTGTCTACCCTTAATTGCTTAACAATCTCCCCTCCCCTCCCAATAATACTTCCAATCTTATTCCCAGGACACAGGTACCGATATACAGTATCTTCTGATCCGATAGAAAAAACATCTCTGTCATCGCCAAAATTTCTCCTTTTATTTCCCCGATTATCACCATAGTCAGACTGGGAATGAGTTCGCTTTCCATAATTATTCCTCTGCCCAGCCATTGGACTTGAAATCTGTTACACATTCAATATATTAACCGTTGAATACTACAATATGAGAAGCAGAAACATGTGAGGGATCAAGTGATCAACATATCTTCAAAAAAAATATACATTTTCCTATCATATATAGGTTATGTATTTCACATTAAAAAACTGTATAAGCAAGCATATGTGATAAAATAATAAGATAGATTTTTCTTTGGCAAGGATGTGAATGTTCGAGTGAACTTTCCTCCTCCTATATTTTGCATACCAAATCAAAATCAAACACAAACTTAGTACAAACAAAAAGCAACTATCATAACCTCACAAATTCACTAAAGGGCATCCGCTGAACAGTAATAGTAGCGCAATAGAGGGTATTAAGTGTAAAATTCTCACAATCCCAAAGGTAATCTTTCTTGAAATGCTTAATTTCCCTAGACCAGTGAAAGTGAAGATACACTGTCAAATTAACAAATCAAAATTTGAATTTTTTAAGTCAATCTGGACATAGTAAATTTGCATTCAATGATATAAGAACATTGTCGTACTAGAAAGATGGCACTCAAGGTGGAGCCAAAATTTTGCTATAGCGGATCTTATCGAGAACAATACACAATTTTTTACTATTTCACGAAAGAGATCGAGAGAACAAGAAGAAAATCTCAGCAGAATATCGTAGACAGCCACGGTAAATGCAATTAAAGTTTCCCAAATGTCTAAAACATATTAACATACTTGGCACCAGTGCCTCAAAAAATATCTTTTTGGAAACAACAATCTTATCCTATTTGACACAATGATATAAGCTACAACAACTCCGTAGCCTTAAAAGTAAAAAGCAACACCAAAAAAACTCAATTATATACGTCTTGGTGAAGCTAAATGAAGATAAATAATAAATTTTCACATCTTTCCCAATAAAATTACCATTGCCACAAAGAACACCACGAGAAAGACAATTTTCGCAGGATCTTTCTCCAAGGAAACAAACAGATCGACCAGATCTAAACAAACAATGCATATATATAACCTAAATTCGAAAGATACTAAGTAAACAATGTATATATACACATCAACATTGATATGTGGGAGGATATGAATTATGAGGATGATGAGACTTTGGTGATACCTTGGATTGTTACAGGAAAACCTTCAGAATGGAATCGCCAAGCAACTGAGAGAAGAAAGAGAACAAGTATTGAGGATATAATGTTGTGCAAAGGTCGTAATTTTGATTTTCTAGGGTTTTGACCGGACACGTCGTGCACGGTCGTGTTTCCCTCTCTATATTACGCACGATGTGCTGTGCACCCTGCGGCCCCCAGATTTTTATCGAATGGTGGATCGGTCCATAAATTCGGGGAATAATATCAAATGTAAACTTCACCGCAGAGCATTGCTATATTGCTATTACTATTACTATAATTTAGTAATTAATAATATTATTTTGTCAAATTATAAAAACAGTTTTGATTGGTAGCTCGAATCCCCCTCCTCCAAATCCTCCGAATCCCCCGAAACGACGTCATTTCGTTTTTTTTTTTTTTTTTTTCCCATTTCAGACGCAGAGAAACAGGGGAGGAAGAAGAGAAGAGAAGAAGAAGAAGGGAGGAGGAGGAGGGAGGAAGAGAAGGGGAGGGGGAGGAGGAGGAGGCCAACAAACTAGGGTCGAGGCGGAGGCTGGAGGCGGGCGACAGCCGAGGCGACGAGTCATGGACGACGCCGGGCGATTTAGCCGACGGACGACTCTCTCTCTCTCTCTCTCTCTCTCTCTCTCGGGGGATTCGGGGGGAGCTCATTCGAGCTCCCAACCTTTATTGTTATAAAAATAGTGTTTCAATAGTCATTTATTATTTTGGCAAATTTCAATTAATTTTGCCTTCAAATTTGTAGGTACCGTTTAGATATAGATTTTTTTGTGATTTTATTTTATTTTATTTTATTGTCTTTTATGACTTTTTTTAACTGTTTATTAAAAAAAAAAATTATATATTTATATTATTCTTAACTAGATAAATATAAAAAATTTAAAAAAAATTGAAAAATTGGATAAATAAATTAATTAATTAATTTTATCTTTTTATTGCCTTCATTTAAAAAAATATATTTATTTTCTCATTATACTTTATTGAAAAAATTAAATTATACTAAACTATTTTTCTACATTATACATTGCAAAAAATAATATTACATTCTGTTGTAGAAAATACTCAAAAATAAAAACAAATATGAAATTTCATTACAAAATAAAAATATGAGGACCACTTTGCAAAAATTTCATTACATTATCCCGTAATTATTCATTAGGAGGCAGGGGGAAATAGTAATTTGTGCTGCTAACATTTGAAATCCACTTGACAAAAATCTCATTTTTTCACATTGTATGATATGCTTTCGTCTGAGGGTCCAAATGAGAAATGTATGTAGTCATTATCATATGTTCTTCCTTTTTCATCCCATGTTCTTGTCTTCTGATCTCAAAACCATATTTTTTCATCTCAAGTTCTTTCATCTCCTATAGTGCTTGAATCTTTTTTTCTTCTCTTTCATATTTTTTCTTTTCCTTCTCAGCAAGGTATTCGTTAAATGTGTCTAATTGTGTGCTCATTTTTTTAACTTTAACTTGAACGACTTGATTTTTCCGAAATAATTCTTTTGTAGCTTTCCTATCCATAGGCCTTTTACCTTTTGCAGAGACACTGCCCCTCACAAACAGTTAGATTGTTACCAACACTTTAACTGGTGTCATCTTCAAGAGAAATACAGTTATCCATAGGGGAATCGGGGGTAGGAATGGCAACGGGACGGGGCGGGGCGGGGCGATGCCGGGGATCCCACCCCCCGTCCCCGATCCCCAATGGCCAAAACTTCCACATCCCCGGCCACGATCCCCGACGGGGAACCTATCACGGTCCCCGTCCCCACGCCCCAACAGGGATCGAGTCTCCCTGACCTCGAAAGTTCCTCGATCTAAATTTGTTTCAACATTCAACACCATCAACAACTTTCAACATCATCAGCAACATCCTCAAAAAATCATACACAAATACATACATATATACATACATGTGAGGGTAATTTATATGGAAATTGGGCCGAGCTGGGTAAATAGGCCGTTATAGGCCACAATGCGAAGGGCTGAGTGAAATTTATTTCGGTCTGGAAGAGACTTAAGGTTAGCCCGGTCCAAAGACACCTTGAAGCTAGTCCGGTCTCGGATTTAGTCTGGTCATAACGCATTACAACTAGACTGGTAGTAACTTTATAATTCGGTAGCTCGGTTTGATGAACAATAAATGGAAAAACCGAACTAATTATAGTTCGGCTTACTCTATAACTTAGCATAACCATGATTACTTCGGTCATATGGAAGTCTAACCATGGTGAAACCATCTCACTTGGTTCAAGCAGTGAGGGGGGTGTTGAAGGATAAGCATTATCTTTCAGGAGTATGAATCCTAGGAAGACTCTACATAGAGAAGTAAAAGTCCTACTAGGATTGTGCCGCACAAAACCTATAAAAGCTCACAAACATCACCTATGGAGAAGTAACGCAACTTTGTTTTCTGAATATACAGAACTTTTGTCTACTTGTCAAGCTTACTGACTTAGGCATCGGAGAGGTTTCCGGCACACACCCGCCGGCTAGCTCACGTTTGTGTTTTCAGGTGATAAAGCAACGACGTACGGAGGAGTGCAGACTTGATCAACAGGATCATACGAGAAGGTTTATTTCTTTCCCGTACAATTGGCGCTGTCTGTGGGAATTCAGACAAGAACAACTCTTGATCAAGCTTTTTCTCTTAAGAATCAATGGTGCACAATGAAGATTTGCCACAGTCCGCCATCGACGGACAAACACCAGAAGGAGGTGCGAGGCGCGAAGGTCTACCTCTTATCCCTCCTATAGCCGATTTAGAACCACAAAGACAGAATCCCAGGAGTGATACAAGGGGAAGAAGGCGGACTAACAGCCCCCATCACTCTCGTTCGCAAAGTCCAAGGAGACAAAGGCGGAGGATTGATCCTCAGGCTTTGGAGGATCGCGTCAAGGAGCAAGACGAGTTGATACGTCGGATGGCGGCAGACATGGAATCTCTAAAGCGCCAGATGAAGGGAAAATGAGTGACAATAGGAGAGGGGCGCACAAACAAGATGCCTCCTCACCACTCGGAAGGTCGTAGTAGGAATACCACACCCTCTCAAGTAGAGAGTAGAAGCCTCAGGACAGGCGATACACAATCTAGATCTTCTATAACTCGTCACTCCAAGTCTGAGAGGACGAGATCTGAGAGGTCATACACTGAGGGAAGCACGTATTGGCCCTCACATACTAACCAAACATGATCCAGGCAAACGGAGTTGCCCAGATCATCCGATTTACGAACCGTGCTCGAAGAGAAGGCACGATGGAAGAAGTATGCCAAGGCACGTGATCCACATAGAGTTTCTGCCTTACAGCGGTTGGCTCCTCGGACGCATGGAAGCGTCGAGGTTGGAATGCCAATTCCGCCTCTGGCCGGCGGACAAAGGCATTAGCGAAACGCAAACCTCCTTTATTCGTTTTGGCAATTGAAAACGCACCCTTACCATCAGGTTTCCTTCAGCCTAAATTCACTACATATGAGGGAAATACGGACCCCTACTCACACTTTCGCCACTTTCGCCAGGTTATGGCGGTATACCGGCGAAACGAGGCTTTAATGTGCATCCTCTTCCCATCTAGCCTTGGCGACCTAGTGTGACAACCCTCGTTACGGTTTACCGAATAACCATTGATTACCGTTAAATTGAAACTGATTATGACTGATAACTGAACTGGTTAAAGTATTGAACTGACTGATTGAAATTTGAAACTGAATTAACTATGTATATCTGTTTAATTGTAATTCTATCTGTTTGGTTATTTGATTATCTGTTCGTGTCTTTATGGTTAAACTGTTAATTGAAGGCTTTATCGGCGGCCGAATCCGAAACCGACTGTTGTTTTATGATCATCATAATTTATGTGATTTTATGGTGTAATTATCTGAAAACCGATTAGGTATGATTAAATTAGATTGAATTAAGCCTAATGTCAAGAGTTGCCTTAATTACCACCTTGCCATCCTAGTGGCCCACTATCTCAACCTTTTAAATTTCATTATACTTGAGACAAACCATTTTTCTCAACCAAGACCCTTGTCTTTGCCGACCAAGGAAGAGAGTGAGAGAGAGAGAGAGAGTTGTTCTTGTGAATTTGGCTTGAAACCTTGAAGAATTACTTGGTAATTGAAGTGTAGATTGCTAATTAAGCTACCTCACCTTGTAATTGAAACTCTAGGTAAGGAATTCAACCCTCTAATTGTGAGTTCAAGCTAATTCTTACATGGTCCATGTCAAATTGTAGAGCTAAGTCATGTTTTAGTTCGTACATGTTGAATTATAGCTTAATTCTTGCATGCATGGTTGTATTGTTGACTTTTGAGTTGATTTCATGACAAATTGTCACATGCATGTTTATATTGGAGTTTAAGTCCATGTTCTTATCTTGTTTTGGGGACAATTGGTTCATTAGAGCATGAAATTGGAGCTTTAATATGGTTTAGATCCATGCATGTCATGTTTATAGCATGTTCATGAAAATTGGTTTCAAATTGAGTTGTTTAAACTACCCTTGGGCCTTGATTTTACAAATTAAGCTTTGAATCATGTTTAACTATGTGTTTATAAGAGTTTTCTGGAAAATTAGCCCAAGAGGATTGGTTTTGAAGCATTGGGACTTGATTTGAACTTGGAAGTTCAAATCTAGAAATTCTAGATTTTAAACTCCCGTTCGAGCGGGGAGACTTGCGCTCGACCGGGAAAATCGAGCTCCCAGCATCTTACCTGCAGCATCGATCCGCTCGGCGAGAAGATATTGCGGCGGAGGATGAGGATCACACAGCGTCTTACCACTGCATCTCATCCGCGAAAGGAAAGAGATTGGAGAGCGGAGGGGGGGAGTGATGACACACACGAGCAAAGTCGAGTGTGAATTTCACATATCCTGTACTTTTTGGTCCGCTCGAGCGGGGAAGTTGACGCTTGAGCGGGGACCTTTGCTGCATGTCTGCTCGAGCGGGGAAACCTGCGCTCGAGCGGGACTCTGTTTTCCTAAAAATTCTGAAAATGTTTTATGAGTACATCTTTGCATCCTCATCCCATCCTAGGCATTCTTAGGCCTAGTTTAAGACATCTTAATGGGGATATAGATGTAGAACACACTGAGGCATATTAGGGATTAAGTTATTATCTTTCCCCGACTGTGAAACTTAGTGTGTGTTCAATCTGTTAACTGTATAGGGTTGGCATTCCGAGGAGACGCTCTAGTTCACTGTAGCCCAGAACTCTGTGAGTAACAATTGTGTAAAGATATGTTCAAAATGATTATCTTCTGAACAACTGAACTGTACTGTTTTCTGAACTGTTTACTGTTTACCGAATGAATGTATGTCCTATATTCTGAACTGTACTGTGGCATCCTTAGCACCTACTGTCTACTGTTACTGTTACAGAGATCTCTGTCGGTTCCCTCGTTGGAACCACTACTGTTTACTGATTGATGGCCATCACTTACTGTTCGGTCTTTTAAGACCTACTGTTTACTGTTATGCTAATGGATGTACCACATATGACTGTTTACTGTACTGAATAACTGATATATTGATTGAAATAAACGGTTTTCATTACTGTAAGAACATTCATTCCAAACCCCTTTACGCTTTATGTTATTCACTGGGCTTTAGCTCACTGCTCATATATATATGTAGGTGTACAGGCACCGGATCAAAGCTAGAGGCGTCGGGGTAAACTCCAGTTTTGTCAAGCCAACCATTGTGCCTTACTGCGAGGTTAGAGCACCTTAAGCTAACGCTAGGTGTTTAGTGTTCCCTCTTCTGTCTTGTTTTGTTTCTTTGTATAGATCGTATAGACCGCCTTTATCTTGGTTAGTAGGGACTTGATCCTTGTACTGAATGATTGTAAATATTATGCATAACTGTCCTGTACTGCATGTTTATATGTATGAAAAGTCTTTTTGCATACTGGTATCCTGACTCATTGGATATTGTTTTATTCTTGTAGTAAGCTTCGCCCATGCCCTGTTTTCTTGTATTCTTGTTAGCGAGCATTCGGTAATCTCGGATTCTTTGGTCGATTCTGATGCTAAACCCATAGGGGCGGGTTTGGGTTGTGACACCTAGGCCTAACTTGGTTCGAAAAACTTCCAGAAGGCAGCATAGCCTCCTGGGCGCAATTGGCGGAAGCATTCGTCACAAGGTTCCGAATGAACACCAAAACCCCGGTGGAGATCGATCAGCTGCACTCCATCGACATGGGCGATAAGGAGACCTTAAGATCCTACAACAGTCGCTACTAGGAGACCTTCAACCAGATTGGAGACTGTCCCACCAATCTCGTCATTGCACAATACAAGAGAGGCTTTCCAGTCGGGAACAGACTTAGGGACTCAATCACCATGACACCACCCCTCACCATGAAAGCCCTGATGGAAAGAGTGCATCAGCACATCAGGGTGGAGGAGGATGGCGGACGTACCAAAACAAAATCTGGCACGACCACAGTACTAGAGAAGAAGGCCTCAGCAAAGGTCAACGCAATAGACCGTCCAAGCAAAAACGGACGAGGCAGGCGAGACAACGGAGAAGACCAGGATAAAAGATGGTTGAGAGTCTGCACTGCCATAACCACGGTCTTCAAGAAACCGATCCACCAAATTCTAAGTGAAATACGGGATGAGCCTTTCGTCAAATGACCAGCCAAGCTTGGAGAAGCTCAGAAGGACTATGACAAAAGATCATGGTGCACCTTCTACAAAGAAAAGGGGCACCGCACTGAGAATTGCACGCCATTGAGACAACACCTGGAGGAGTTGGTAGCAGCAGGCCACCTGGATAAATACATCGAAGGAGGGGCGCAGCCAGCCTCCCAGGACCATAATAACCCCAATAGAGTGCCAATCGACGCCCCACCTCAAGGCATTATCAATGTGATACATGGAGTCTTTGAACCTAAGCGGGTATGCGAGCTCAGAGTATTAATCAAAAAGGTTGAGCATTTAAGAAAGGTTCTAAGTGCCCAACCTGCCATCAAGAAAGGGAAGACGGAGGCCACGAACGTCATGTCTTTTTCGGATAAAGACTTGGCAAGGATATATTGCCCTCACAATGATGCCCTGATCATTACTCTCCGAGTCAAGGATTTTGACGTCAAGCGGATTTTGATTGATCAGGGTAGTTCATGTGAAATCATGTACTACGAAACATTTAAACAATTGAAGTTACAGGACAAAGACTTGGCACCTGCCGTATCTCCCCTGATCGGCTTCAATTCTATGCCAGAATGGCCCGTCAGCAAAATAATTCTTCTAATCAGAGCAGGAAGCGTGACGAAACAAGTGGAGTTTTGGGTATTGAAGGTCCCCTCCACTTATAACATCATCTTGGGCAGAACATAGCTGCATGCCATGCGATTGGTGGCGTCATCCTACCACCAAGTAATGTGGTTCCCCAATGACATCGGGGTAATTAAAGAAGTCTATGGAGATCAGATCATGTCGAATCAATGCTTTGTCACGGTGAATGGCAGCCGCGCTGCCAAATGATACGTTCATTCGGTGGAAGAACCTGAGAGCAATAAACTATTCGCAGATGTCAGCAAAGCAGCTGATTAGAAAGCAGTGGAAGACTTGGTAGAGGTAAGAATAGATGAAAAGAACCCGGATAAGTTCTTTTTGCTTGGTTCATCGTTGTCCAGCACTGAGAGATTAGAGGTATTGGAATTATTGACCTCTAACATCGAAGTGTTCGCCTGGACACCATACGACATGCCAGGCATTGATCCTAACTTCATCTGTCACCAACTCAATGTCCACTCATCCGCCAGACCAATCATTCAACGCACACACAGATCGGCACTCCACCATGCCGAAATAGTGGTGGAAGAAGTAGGAAACCTGCTGGAGGTAGGAGCAATTAGAGAAGTGCACTACCCAAGATGGATCTCCAACACAGTCGTAGTGCCAAAGAAGAATGGCAAGTGGCGTGTCTGCGTCGACTACAAAACAGTCAACAAGGCGTGTCCAAAATACAACTTTCCTCTACCATGGATAGATCAACTGGTAGACCTAACGGTGGGGCACAACCGACTTAGCTTTCTGGATGCATACAGAGGCTACCACCAAATCGCCATGCACGAACCAGACCAGGAGGTCACATCCTTTACAACTCCAAGAGGATTGTACTGTTACAAGGTCATGCCCTTTAGCCTAAAGAACGCAGGGGCGACATTCCAACGGATTGTCACCAAGATGTTTGAACCATTGTTAGGCAGAACAATGGAGGCTTACATCGATGACATGGTGGTCAAGAGCAAGGAGGAGAATGACCATCTCAAAGACCTAGGTGAGATGTTTGAGATCCTGAAGAAGCACAAGTTGCGCCTCAATGCATCTAAGTGTGCATTCGGAGTAGGATCTGGCAAATTCCTAGGCTTCCTGGTGACCAACCGAGGTATCGAAGCAGACCCTTTCCAGATCAAAGCAATCCAGGTGTTGGAGAGACCAAACTCAATAAAAGAAGTGCAGCATCTCACCTGCATGGCAGCTGCGCTCAATCAGTTTATAAGCCGGTCGTCAGATAGACTACGACCATTTTTTCATGCCTTGAAGGCCAAGTTTGAGTGGGACGAAGAATGCGACCACGTCCTGGAAAGCTTAAAAGAATACATGTCTTCTCCACCATTACTTGTCACCCCAATACCTGGAGAAGAACTCTTCCTATACTTGGCAGTCTCCCAGCATGCAATTAGCGCAGTGTTGGTTCGCACAGAAGGAATCCAATATCTGCCCATCTATTATGTTAGCAAGACATTACTGGGCGCCGAAACAAGGTACTTGCCACTGGAAAAACTGGCATTAGCCTTGATGATGGCCTCAAGGAAGTTGTCACACTACTTTCATGCCTACACCATAGTTGTCCTTACAGCCTTTGCATTAAAAGCTTTGTTTGAAAGGGCGAACTTTTCTGGGCGAATTCTGAAGTGGGCAGTAGAGTTAGGGCAATACGACATCAAGTTCCAACCCAGGACCACAATAAAAGCTCAAGCATTGGTAGATT
Source organism: Camellia lanceoleosa (assembly GCA_025200525.1). Classification (NCBI taxonomy): domain Eukaryota; kingdom Viridiplantae; phylum Streptophyta; class Magnoliopsida; order Ericales; family Theaceae; genus Camellia; species Camellia lanceoleosa. The sequence continues at coordinate 208,755,863 of CM045758.1, forward strand.
TTGTCGCAAAATTCACACCAAGAAGTTATCACATCTGCCCAGTCGACCTGACTGAAACAGCCGAACTAGGGACGGAAGTTGACGCCGGAATAGTGCAACCCCTGGTACAAGATACTCAGCCAGACGCTAAGGCAGACCAAAGCGAAGCAAGAAAGGAAGAGGCAGACCATGACACACCAAGTCAGGACTCACTAACAAATAAAGACTTGGTACGATCCGATAGCAAGGGGCAGACAGCAAGCATGGACCTTGAATAAGACACCAGCAACATGGAAGATCCCAAGGCATTATCCGATCCCTCCACTTGCTGGAAGTTGTTCGTTGGAGATATGTGGAAGCTCTTCGTGGATGGAGTATCCAACCGGCATGGAACAAGGCTCGGCATAGTCCTCATCTCTCCAGACGGCCTAGTGGTGGAGCAGGCGATCAACCTTGGCTTCCTAGCATCAAACAACGAAGCAGAGTATGAAGCGCTTCTTGCAGGCCGCAAATCAGCATTCTTCATGAAGGCCACCGAGCTAATAGTTTACAATGACTCACAACTCGTGGTAAACCAAATATCTGGCGACTATGAAGCAAAGGAGGACAGGATGGCCAAATACCAAGAGTTGGACAAAACAGAGATCAAAAAATTTGAAGTGGTCAGGATAGAACAAATCAGCAGGGAGGAAAACAGCAAAGCGGACGAACTAGCAGGCTTTAACTCACGGGCAGATACTTCCATCCCTTATCCATTGCTAATCGACTACCTACTTAGACCAAGCATTGAAGACCACGAAGCAGAAGAGGTATGTTGCGCAGAGCTAGGCCCCTCTTGGATGGATCCCATCATCCTGTTCTAAAAAGATGGCATCTTACCAGAAGAGAAGAAAGAAGCCAACAGAATAAGAGCAAAGTCGCAGCGATTTTGGCTCTCCCCATCGCTAGTATTGTACAAAAAGTCGTTCTCAGGACCCTACCTAAAGTGTGTTCATCCCAGCAAAGTGGAAGCATTCTTATTCGAGATACACGAGGGCGTATGCGGAAGCCATCAAGGAGGAAGATCACTAGCATACAGAGCAATTTCGCAAGGATATTGGTGGCCATACATGCAAGCGAATTCAGAAAAATATGTCAAAAAGTGCGAGAAGTGTCAGAAGTTCGCACACCAAATACACCAACCCGCCAGAGAACTTCTACCTCTAACTAGCCCATGGCCCTTCGCAATGTGGGGATTGGACATAGTAGGGCCACTTCCAACAGCACCAAGGAACAGGAAGTTCTTTCTTGCAGCAACCGACTACTTCACAAAGTGGGTAGAAGTAGAAGCATTGGCATCAATCAAGGAAAAAGACGTAAAGAAGTTCGTCTGGCAGAACATAATCACTCGGTTTGGCATACCAAAAGCTTTAATCTCAGACAACGGCACTCAGTTTAACGGCAGAATTTTCAGAGGCTTTTGTGAAGAGTATAAGATAGAGTTCTACAATTTTACACTGGCATATCCCCAAGCAAATGGTCAGGCAGAAGCATCAAACAAAGTAGTCTTAGATGGATTGAAGAAAAGGTTAGAAAGAGCAAAAGGTAAGTGGGCAGAAGAGCTCCCTCATGTTTTATGGGCTTACCGCACCACGCCCCGGCAATCAACAAGAGAAACACCATTCTCCTTAGCTTACGGCATGGAAGCAGTAATCCCACTGGAAGTTGGCCTTCCCACAATTCGAAGCGAGAATTTTGATCCAGACTTGAACGGTGAAGCCATAACATTGGAGCTCGACCTTGTAAAGAAAAGAAGAGAAAAAGCACTGGTTCACATTGCCTCGTACTAACAAGAGTTATCCAGGAAATACAACAAGACAGTTCATCCAAGGCAATTCAAGGTCGGAGATTGGGTACTACGTAAAGTGATGCGAAACACCTTGGTGCCCGGAGATGGCAAGTTAAGGCCTAATTGGGAAGGACCTTACAAAGTGGTTAGATTAGCAGGCAAAGGGGCATACCACTTAGAAGATGAGAATGGCAAGACAATTCTCAGGCCATGGAATACTGCCAATCTCAAGTTATTTTATTTTTAGCTTTTTTCAAGTATATGTAAATTTTTCCCTTTCTCAATAAAACAAGTAGTTTTCTTTTCAGTATAGACATTTTTTTTCTCTGTAAAAGTTTGTTTTAATTTGTTAGTGAGTTAGGGGCATAAAAGAACACAGTTGGCCGGAATAACCAACTGCGAACCCTTCCTAAGCCCAGGATAAGGATCCAGGCTGAATGACGTTTGGTCGGAATAACCAAACATTTTATTCTAAGTTGGCTGGAAAAACTAACTTAGAGGTTGGCTGGATTAAACCAACACCCCTCCTAAGCCCAGGATAAGGATCTAGGCTGCCGGACGTTTGGTCGGAATAACCAAACATTTTATTAGGGCCTCGTTTGGGAACTGTCACGACCCAAACCCGGCCCTATGGGTTCAAAGATCAGAATCGCCAAGAATCCGAGATTACCAAGGCCTCTGAAACGATGTCTGATGAAACGAGTTCGAGGCTGGCGGAAGCCAATACAGTATATAACTAGTGTCCATTGAGCTGTGAAAATCTGTATGCCAAAAACATTTTACATACATATATGCATTCAACCGATGCAGATATACAATCGGTACAAACATTGATCTGGGACTTAATCCCTCGATTACGGTCTTGATAAAAGCGATCTATCTGATCTATCTGATGCGTGCAACAATACAAAAGCAGTAGGAGACTAGTGGGGACACAAAAACACCCCAAGCCATGACATGGCGTCTCGGAACCTCACAAGTGAGGCACATAAATTTGGTGACAAAAGCGGGGACCAATCCCACGCTCCTAGCTCTGGTTAATTGCGAGAACCTACATATATATATAAGCTGAGCTAAAGCCCGGTGAATAACAATAAGCGTAAAGAGGTTATGAATGAATGTCCTTACGATAATGAAATCGATTTTAAACGATAGTTCGATCTTCTGATATTTGATCAAACGATCATATGTGGTACATCCAATAGCCTATAAGCAGTTGGTCCAAAAGGACCGAGTCTTACTGAACCAACGATAATGATGGCCATCCATCGGTATGGTTCCACAAGGAAAGCGACAGAGCTACAGTAATAAATAACAATGGGTGCTAAGGATGCCTGTCTGATTCGAGAAATAGGACATACATTCATTCATAAATAACATCGATTCGATGCAGTTGATAAGCATTATTCAAAAGATAACCATTTGAACATATCTTTACACATCTGTTACTCACGATGATTGGGCTATCAATAGCTAGAGCGCGTCCCTAAAGCCAACCCTAAGCGATGTGAGAATAGAACACACACTAAGTTTCTGATCGGAAAGGATGATAATTAAATCCTAAATTTCCTCGGTGTGGTTCTATGCTTAAATCCTCATTAAGATGTCTTAAACTAGGCCTAAGAATGCCTAGGATGCGATGAGGATGCAAAAATACGATTGGAAGGCACTTTCAAAAGTTTCTTTAACAGGGGTCTCGCTCGGCGAAATAGCCTTCCTTCGCTCGAGCGAGGTTGCAAAATCAAAGGCTTCGCTCGAGCGGACAATCCTTCCCTCGGGCGCTCTGATGGAACAGTAAAAAAAATGGGTGGTCAATTTTTTCGCGCGGTGCTCGCTCCGTGCTCGCTCCAGCGGGCTTCCCAAATCAAAAGGGTCGCTCGCGCGAGCCTTCCTTCGCCGGTGATGAAACGATAAAAATCTTGGATGTTCGATTTTTACGCTCGAGCCACCAATATCTCGCTCGAGCGTAGCTCGAGAGAAACCTTGGTCGCTCGGCGAGAATCGCCGCTCGGCGAAGAAGCCAAATCTGGAATTTCAGTTGCCTTCAACTCAAACCAAGTGTTCCAACACTCAAAACTCGACCTCTTGGGCCCAAATTCAGGAATACATCCCAACTCAATAAATAACAAGTTTCAAAAGCCAATTTGAGAATTCAAGCCCCAAAGGTGAGTCAAATAAATACAATTTCAAACCCATTTTTCAAGAACAATTCAAGAACACTTTGTAAACATGCAATGCATGGGTTCTAAACCAATTTTAATCTTCAATCCTTGCTCTAATGAGCTCCAAACTTTGAAGACAACTTGAAAACATGGACCATGATGAAAACATGAGCATGCATGTACAATTCTTCAAGAATTCAACCTCAAAAACACCAATTCAAGCATGCATGGATGGATTATGCTCTAATTCAACTTATATGAGCAAAATCAAGTCTCAACTCCACAATGATGCATGAACCATGAGAGAGGAAGCTTAAGGACAATAAGAATGCAATGAATTCTCTTACCTAAGTGTTGATTCAAGGTAAGGAAGCTAGATAAGGCCAAGTTACACTTCAATTCCAAGCTAATTTCAAGATGAATTCAAATTGAGTTAAATTCCTACAAGATGAACTCTCTCTCTCTACTCTTCTTTGGTCGGTTAAGAGGCAAGAATGTGGGCGATCGGTGTTTACTCTAAGTGTCAAAGGCTCCCAAATAACATTAAACAAATGGCCACTAAGGGTGGCAAACATGTAATTCATGAAACTCTTTAATTTACTCAATTCAATCTAATTTAATCATTCCTAACCAATATTCAGATAAAAATACCATAAAATCATAAATATTATACTGTGTCTAAAACTTCAAACGCTTCCTAACTCGGCCGCCCCTAAGGCCTTCAAATAACAGTTTAAACACATACATTTAAGCAGTAGTCAAACAATCAGCAGATAAAACATGCAATTCGGTATGTAAACTTATTGATTTGATTTCGATTTCAATCGATGCATCGATACTTTAATCAGTTCAATTATCGGTCATTATGATCCGGTTTATCGATGTCGATATATAATTGATTAGTTACGATAATCAATACGAGGGTTATTCTGATCTCCTCCTTATAAGGAGTTTAGTCCTCTAAACTCGAGTTACCTTCGATTTGGAAAAACAGGTTGTGAGGAACAAATCCGGATATCGCCTAGCCATGTCATCTTCCCTTTCCCGGGTATACACACCACCATGGTTACGCGATCAACTTTCACTAGTGGAATTTCCTTGTTCTCGTTCTTGATCCGTCGATTTACAATCAGTATAGGCCGTTCCTCGTAAGTGTAGTCATCACTCAACACGATACGGGTAGGCTCGATCACATGAAACGGATCACGAAGATAGTCTCTCAACATCGAAATGTGGAAGGCGTTATGCATATCTTTCCATTTCGGAGGAGGCGCAACTTGATACGCCACGGATTGATTTTCTCAATAATCGTCTGGTCCGACATACCTCGGCGCTAACTTGCCTTTGACTCCAAAAGCGAGTCGGCCTTTCATTGGTGTCACTTTCACAAAAACGTGATCACCACTTCATACTCTCTATCCGTCTTCGGCGTCGGCATAACTTTTGTCGGCTCTGCGGTTTCGATCTTTCTTTGTATCAGTTTTACCTTTTCGGTTGTTTCATAAACAATTTCGGGCCCAAGCAACGGCCCATCTCCGACTTCTGCCCAGCAGATTGGAGATCTACACTTTCTGCCATACAACGCCTCGAAAGGCGCCATTCCAATACTCGAATGGTAGCTGTTGTTGTGGCGAATTCACCAACCAAATGACTTTCCCAATTTCACGAAAGTCCAAGATTACACATTCTCGATGGGTCCTCTAGAGTTTGGATGGTCCTTTCTGACTGTCCATCTGTCTGAGCATCATAGGCACTCTCGGCCTCAATTCGATTGCCAATGCGATCTGTAGGCTCTGCGAACCTCGATGTAAACTTGAATCCTGTCGAGAAACAATAAAGCAGGCACTCCGTGCAATCTCACAATTTCATCAATATAGATAATGACAATTTATCCGCATTATAGATTGTCTTGTGGTAGGAAGTGTCTTGATTTAGTCGATCTATCAACAATAACCCAAATAGAGTCCATACCTTTCTGGGCGAGGTAATCCAACGATAAAATCCATCGTGATATGCTCCCATTTCCATTCTGGTATGGGTAAGGGTTGCGATGTCCGGCGGTCGTTGATGTTCGACTTTGACACATTGACAATGGAGACACTTAGACACAAAGTCGGCGATCTCCTTCTTCATTCCTGCCACCGAAATGTTGTTTCAAATCTTGGTACATTTTCGTATTCCTGGGTGAATAGAGAACTTGACTGGCCTTCTTGCGAACTCTTCTTTTCAATTCGGTGTCATTTGGTACACAGTCTGTCTTGGAATTTGATTACATTGTTCTCAAATTTGAACCCCGGTCTCGGTTTTGAATCCCTTTCTTGATAACCTTCTTCAAGTAATCATCCGGTTGTTGTTTTCTTTAATTTCCTCAATCAAAATTTGGTTGAGCGAAATAGCGACTAAGGTTCCACCTTGTTCCTTCAAAAGCGATTTCAATTTTGATTTTTCCGGATCAAGCAACTCTTTCATCGATCGACAAGCAGGCTAAGTTGGCAATCGATTTTCGGCTCAAGGCATCGAGCGGTATTGGCTTTTCTGGATGGTCTGAAGTCATAGTCTTTGATCAATTCAAGCCATCTCCATTGTCTCATATTCAGTTCTTTACGTGTGAAAAAGTACTTTAGGCTCTTGTGGTGGTGTAGACTTCACATGTTACTCCATACAAATAGTGTCGCCAAATTTTCAACGCGAAAACTCTTTGCGACAAGCTCTAAATCATGTGTTGGGTAGTTCTTTTCATGTGGTCTCAAGCTGGGAAGCATAAGCAATAACTCTCCCATTACGCATTAAAACACACCTAAACCTTTATGAGAAGCATCACTAAACACAAGATAACCATCCGCACTGAAGGTAAGGTCGAGAATCGGTCTTGATCACAAGTCGGTTTTCAATTCTTGAAATGTTGATTCATTGGTCGATCCGGTCAAATGATACCCCTTTCTGTGTCATGAGTCGGGGTAAGGCAATCTTAGAAATCTTTGACAAATCTTACGTAATATCGGCCAATCCCAAAAGCTTGGACTTGATCACATTTGTTGGTCTAGGCGAGTTCACTGACTTCAATTTTACGTGGATCAACAGAAATTCCATCTTTACTAACAACATGTCCCAAAAACATCACATGGTCAAGCCAAAACTCACACTTAGACAATTTAGCATCTGGTTTACATTCTCTTAAGGTTTGCAAGGCTAACCTTAGATGATGTTCATGGTCTTCAACGGTCTTAGAATAAATCAATATGTCATCAATAAATACCACAATAAAATCGTCAAGGTATGGTTTAAAAATCCATTCATAAGGTCCATAAATGCATTTGGGGCATTAAGTGACTCGAATGGCATAACTAGAAATTCATAATGGCCATACCTTGTTACAGCAGTTTATCAATGTCTTAGGTTTGACTTTCGAGTTGGTGATACCGATCTAAGATCAATCTTGGAAAACACTTGTGCACCCATGGCGATCAAATAAGTCATCAATACGCGGTAATGGGTATTTATTCTTCTGATTACCTTGTTCGATTCACGATAGTCAATACAGTCTCAATGAGTCTTTCTTTTTCACAAACAAAAGCAGGTGCACTGCGGTGAAATCTTGGGCACGATAAACTTCTTGTCTAGTTCTGCAATTGTACCTTGATTCTTCTTCGATTCGGTTGGAGCCATTACGTAGGAGCTTTAGATAGCAGTGTACTAAGATTACGTCAACAGTAAACTCAATCTCCCTGTCAATCAAATCCCCTGGTAGATCATCTGGAAATACATCTGGGAATTCTCTAACTATAGGAATGCAATTCACATCAGTTTTAACATTATCGATGCGAATCTGATCGATCTGAACACGATATCCCTTACACTTTGTAATCAATTTGACAGCCTTTACAGAAGAAATCAGGTATGGAGGAGGTACTACTCCACTCCCAGTAAACACAAATTCCGGCAAACCCGGTGGACGAAAAACTACTTGTTTTGTTACACAGTCTATAGTAGCATGATATTTCTGTAGCCAATCCATCCCCAATATCACATCAAAATGATCTATATTCTACGGTTGCAAATCAATAAACAGATGCATATCCAACAATAATCTCCTGGCGGGATACATATATGCACATGTCATAGATCCCCCTGACGGTGGCAATCTGACTAACAAGTAATTCATGGGTTCTAAGGGTCTATTCAATTTACGCGAAAAAGCATGTGACACATAAGAATGTGTAGACCCTGAATCAATCAATACATATGCATTTTGAGCACAAATAGAGGATACGACGACACAACGGTCTCAAGATTACGAGCGTCTCCGGTACTAGGGCAAATACTCGACTGCCTCATAGGCTCTTTCCGTAGTTTTGGGGTTAGGCTTGATTGCTTTACATTTGATCTTGGTGCGCTTAGTGCGACTTTACCACTAAATGGTGGGTGAAGGCGATCTTTAATCCTGTGGCCCACTTTGCCACATCTGAAACAAGCTCGAAACGATAGCAAACTCCTTGTGCTTGTTGCCACATGTAGAAACGCAGTGGAGTAAACCCCTCCCTTGGTGGGGCTAGTCGTCGACCCGATACATTTCTTGTTGGTTGGGTTATGCTTGCCTTTCTTAAATTTGAAACCTGCCTTTTTCCTTGCCACTCACTTGTCGGTGCTTCGATTGTTTCACCGCTACAATATTTACCTCGGCCATCAAAGCGGTCGAGAACACCTACATAAGTTGGCATTTTGAACACTTATCCGATCTGTATAGCGACATTGAGGCGCCTTCAAATCTCTGGCCTTCTTGTAATCGGTATCCACCATATGTGGTGCATACCTAGCAAGTTCGGTAAATAGCTTCTCATACTCTGCGACAATTTGCCTGTCGCATTTGTTCAAACTCGATCACTTTTACATCCGGATGCACGAGAAAATATTTTTCAAGAAGGACTCCTTGAATGAGCCCAAGTCATTCTGGTGTTTGCATCACGGGTTAACATCCACCACCTTCTAGCTTCTTCTGCGGGGTAAAGGTGGCTAACAATACCTTGTGTGCTTCGAGCACGGAAACACTTCAAATAGCTTTTCAGTTTCGAGAACCCAAGCTTCAGCCTTTAACGGTTCTAAGCCTCCCTGAAAGGATGGCGGTTTCATTTTGCTGAATTACTGAGTCAGTGCAATAATATCCATCTCATTAACATTCACATTTTGTACATTTGGTGCATTACATTCGGTTGCACGGAGGAGAGGTGGGGCGGTTGGTTACATTGTCGGTCGATCTTTCAATTACAGTTCCATCATTTGTTCGATCGCCATTACGGCCTCGGAGGATGATGCTTGATTTCATTTGCATTATCCATTTCACTATAAGCAATTATCTGATTATCATTATAAGCATTGTACAATTAAGCGGTTTAACATTTTATCATGTATTGATCGATCAAGAGCACACACTTTTCAAATTCATGAGATGCCCTAATCACTTTTCTAGGACACCCTATAGCTCATTTGGACACGTGTATGCGGTATAACTAAATGGTTAAGTATCGCTCGATACCACTCTCGCGACCCAAACCCGGCCCTATGGGTTCGGCAGAATGGCGGCGATGTCAAGATTCTCAAGGCCCTCTGAAACGATGTCTGATGAAAGCGAGTTCGAGAACTGGCGGAATATCTGATATATAACTAGTGTCCATTGAAATTGTGAAAATCAGTATGCCAAAAACATTTTCATACATATATGCATTCAACCAAGACAAGATATACAATCGGTACAAACATTGATCGGGACTTAATCCCTCGATTACAGTCTTGATAAAAGCAGTCTATCTGATCTATCTGATACGTGCAACAATACAAAAGCGAGGAGACTAGTGGGGACACAAAAACACCCCAAGCCATGACATGGCGTCCCGGAACCTCACAGTGAGGCACATAATTTGGTGACAAAGCGGGACCAATCCCACGCTCTAGCTCTGGTTGGTGGCGAGAACCTACATATATATATAAGCAGTGAGCTAAAGCCCATGAATAACAATAAGCGTAAAGAGGTTATGAATGAATGTCCTTACGATAATGAAATCGATTTTAAACATGAGTTGATCTTCTGATATTTGATCAAGCAGTCATATGTGGTACATCCAATAGCCTATAAGCAGTTGGTCCAAAGGACCGAGTCTTACTGAACTTGATAATGATGGCCATCCATCAAGATGGTTCCACAAGGAAAGCAAGCGAGCTCTGTGATGAAATAACAATGGGTGCTAAGGATGCCACATGTCTGATTAGAAATAGGACATACATTCATTCATAAATAACATCGATTCGATGCAGATTCGATGCAGATATTCAAAAGATAACCATTTGAACATATCTTTACACATACATTACTCACGGTGATTGGGCTATCAATAGCTAGAGCGTCGTAAGCCAACCCTAAGCGATGTGAATAGAACACACACTAAGTTTACGATCGGAAAGGATGATAATTAAATCCCTAAATTTCCTCGGTGTGGTTCTATGCTTAAATCCTCATTAAGATGTCTTAAACTAGGCCTAAGAATGCCTAGGATGCGATGAGGATGCAAAAATACAATTGGAAGGCACTTTCAAAAGTTTGTCGAACAGGGTCTCGCTCGGCGAAGCCTTCCTTCGCGAGATTCGAGATCAAAATCAAAGGCTTCGCCGGCGAACAATCCTTCGCCGGCGCTCGATGAAACATAAAAATCTTGGATGCTCAATTTTTACGCGCGATGCTCGCCGATTCTCGCCGAGCGAGCTTCCCAAAATCAAAGGGTTATTTCGGCGAGCCTTCCTTCGCTTCAGCGGTCGATGAAACGATAAAATCTTGGATGTTCGATTTTTACGCTCGAGCCACCAATATCTCGCTCGGCGTAGCTCGGAGAAACCTTAGTCGCTCGGCGAGAATCGCCGCTCGGCGAAGAAGCCAAATCTGGAATTTCAGTTGCCTTCCAACTCAAACCAAGTGTTCCAACACTCAAAACTCGACCTCTTGGGCCCAAATTCGGAATACATCCCAACTCAATAACTAAGAAGTTGCAAAAGCCAATTTGAGAATTCAAGCCCCAAAGGTGAGACAAATAAATACAATTTCAAACCCATTTTTCAAGAACAATTCAAGAACACTTTGTAAACATGCAATGCATGGGTTCTAAACCAATTTTAATCTTCAATCCTTGCTCTAATGAGCTCCAAACTTTGAAGACAACTTGAAAACATGGACCATGATGAAAACATGAGCATGCATGTACAATTCTTCAAGAATTCAACCTCAAAAACACCAATTCAAGCATCGTGGATGGATTATGCTCTAATTCAACTTATGAGCAAAATCAAGTCTCAACTCCACAATGATGCATGAACCATGAGAGAGGAAGCTTAAGGACAATAAGAATGCAATGAATTCTCTTACCTAAGTGTTGATTCAAGGTAAGGAAGCTAGATAAGGCCAAGTTACACTTCAATTCCAAGCTAATTTCCAAGATGAATTCAAATTGAGTTAAATTCCTACAAGATGAACTCTCTCTCTCTACTCTTCTTTGGTCGGTTAAGAGGCAAGAATGTGGCTGATCAGTGTTTACTCTAAGTGTCAAAGGCTCCCAAATAACATTAAACAAATGGCCACTAAGGGTGGCAAACATGTAATTAAACGAAACTCTTTAATTTACTCAATTCAATCTAATTTAATCATTCCTAACCAATTTTCAGATAAAAATACCATAAAATCATAAATATTATACTGAGTCTAAAACTTCAAACAATTCCTAAATCGGCCGATAAGGCCTTCAATTACAGTTTAAACACATACATTTAAGCAGTAGTCAAACAATCAACAGATAAAACATGCAATTCAAGATGTAAACTTATTCGATTTGATTTCAATCGGTCTGCATCGATACTTTAATCGGTTCAATTATCGGTCATTAACGGTCGTTTATCGATGTCGATATATAATTGATGGTTCTGATAATCAATCGAGGTTATTCTGAGCTAATTTAGTAACTTTTTGGCTAATTGGCTAAAAAGGTTGGTAAGAAAAACCTGTATGTTTGGGCCAACTTTTTGGCTAATTACGAAACGACGTGCAAAAAGTAGAGAGAAAAGGGAATCTTTGACTTTTTGGTATGGGTTGTTGGCTTTTTGGCTAAAAAGGTAACTTTTTGGCTAATTGGCTATTTTAGCCTCTTGCCAAACGAGGCCTAAGTTGGTTGGAAAAACTAACTTAGAGATTGGCTGGATTAAACCAACACCCTTCCTAAGCCTAGGATAAGGATCCAGGCTGCAGAACGTTTGGTCGGAATACCCAAACATTTTTTTAGGTTGGCTGGAAAAAGCAACTTAGAGGTTGGCTGGATTAAACCAACTTTTTGAACTCTTCAGCCGAAGTAAGGACTTAGGTTGAAGAGTGGTTGGCTGGATTAAACCAACTCTTATTACTCTTCAGCCGAAGTAAGGGTATGGGCTGAAGAAGTGGTTGGCTGGATTAAACCAACTCTTATTACTCTTCAGCCGAAGTAAGGGTATTGGCTAAAGAAGTGGTTAGCGGGATTAAACCAACTCTTTATACTCTTCAATCGAAGTAATTATATCGGCTAAAGAGTGGTTGGCTGAGTAAGCCTAGTCAGATTGATAAGCTAGGACCGGAATAAAGTATTTAAACCTAGATAACAGTTGGAGCAAAAAGATCATGGAAAAGTCATTACAAGTACAAATATACCAATCAAACCGGAATAATAGTTAGAGCAAAAGAATATGATTTTCATTGATCAAGTTCAAAGCGATTACAAAGGAGGGGATCCTAGCCCGGTTACAAGTCAAAGCAAAAAGAAGAAAAAGAAAAATACAGAATCAATTGAAAAGATCTTCGAGATCGGCATCAATATCAACACGAGCACCGGTTTCAGAGGTCAGAACAGTCTCGGTCTGGAGCTCGGTCTCTATTGGAAGCACGGTTTCAGTCGTTAAGTCTTCAACCGTTGGCCCCAACCGAGCTGACTGATCATTGGCTTGCTCATTGACAACTAGAGTCTCAGTTGGCTCATTTTCTTCTTCATCATCAGACGCTTCAAGAAATTGCTTCTGAAGGTCGGCAGCATACTCCGCAAGTGAGGCCGGAATGAAATATTGAGGAGCATTGTAGACCTCGGTTTCGAGCCCACAGCCGAGCTGCTTCACAGCACCTCTCCAGCCACACTTGAAGAACAAATCCTTGGCTGCCTCACATTGTGGAATGTAGAGGGCCTCCGCCTCCTTGAAACCTACGGCATTAGCACCATCTACCTTATTCTTTAGTTCAGCGATTTCGATGTCCTTTTCCCTTCGAGCTTGACTAGCTCACGAAGGTACTTGTCTTTCATCACGGTCAACGCCTTTTGTTTGTCGGCATCAGCCGAGGTAACTAGTCCGGTTAGACAAGCTACCTCGGCCTCTAGTTCAGTCGTTTTTTGTTGTGACTCCTTCAGTTCGATTATTCTTTCTTCGACCTTTGCCATGGCCTGCCTAGCCGTTTTCCTAAGCTCCAACACCTTTTGATGGGCAATTTGGCTCTTTTGAAGAGACTGAAATGAATGGAAAGAAATCAAATGACAAAACCGAACTGAAAGTATAAAAAATTAAGTGACAAGAAGGGCATCTTACCAGGATCATGGATTTGGTGGCCGATCGGATGGCCCTTAGTTCGGTCAGGTGCTGGTGGTGTTCCATGTCTGCTGGAAGGCAAACACTCTTGGCAAGGTTGAATGCCATCAAGTGATCCTTCTCAGCAACCACCGAATCGGTATCTTCGATCTCTCGGTTTTGAAATTTCAACTTTGGTGCCCACTTGGAGGAGCTAGCTTGGTCGGAGCGCTCCGGTTGCGGGCTCAGTGGAGGACTTGGTGGAAGTATAGTCTCATCTTCGTCAGCAAGGCGTGGCTCGGTTGGTGTAGTCCGGGTACGCTTGTTGGGGCGTGATGATGAGGGTTGTTGGGAAGGAAGCGCCACAACCGTCTCTTGCGTTTGGCTTGATGGCAGTACTTCGGGTCTGTTGGTTTCGGTCAAAAGCGCCTTGACTCTGTTTCTCTTGGCCATTTCTTGTTCGGCTGTAAGAGGGACTAGGTTAATTTGGGGCAAGGTTGGGTCCGGTTCTGGGGCGTCCTCTAGAAGAAAGTCAGTCACTCTGGCTTTTCGGCGGCTGTTGTATCTATATGTCGGCTCAAAATTTAGAAGCTTAGCCCAATTCCGTTCTAGAAACTGTAGTGCGGCACGGAGAGTGTTTAAATTGGGGTAGCTGTAAAGTGATTGGAGATGAGTTGAATCTGCATAAAGAAGACAAACTGTTAGTTTGGTTCAGAATGGAAGCCGAAATAAAAGAAAAACATGAAAGGAAACCGAAGTAGATATATCGGGGATTCCTTTATTCCAATTTATACTTCGGCCAGGGATCTGGGCTTGGTGATCTTCGAAATTTCCAAATACCCAAAAGAAGTCGTCATCGTTCAGGTCTTTATCCGGTGTGTCCTTTATTATTTTCTCTCGGCGGCGGCGTATTCTTAAGTAATAGACCCAGCCATCTTCCTTTGATCCTATGGAGTATTGGTGGAATATTTCGGCTAGACCGAGGTTAAGACCGGCTCGGCGGTTTAGTTTGGCTATTCCCATTATTATACGGTAAGAATTGGTGGAAGGCTGGGTTGGGCATATTCTGGTTTGTCTAAGGAATTCACAGATCAAGGGTTGAATGGGGAATCTAAGTCCGGTTTCTATTATTGATAGGAGGGTGAAAGGTACATAGCCTTCTTTTTCCCATGGAACGATATCTTGTTCGGCCAGAATGAGTTGGACGTCGTCAGGGATGTTGTAATCCCTTTGGAATTCGGCCAGACCACCAGGGGTTTCTACCAAAAACCTATACTTCCCCATTTATTTTATAAGTTATGAATAAATTAGTTAAATTGAAAAATTGTGCTCGATGGCTCGGTTGAAGCTAGCAGAGGAGTGCCTGGGCAACCTAAGTCTGCAAAGTGGAAAACAAAGGTGTTAAGCACAGATCGATTGGACCGTGCTACAAAGTAAAAACAAGGAAATAAAGTCCTACTTCGGCTATGTAGGATGTTTCAGGTTTTAGCTCGGATTGAGCAAGGGGTTCGATAGATCGGTTTGTGTATAGGGTTGGTTATCTCGGTTTGAACTACGGGTTTTGTTACCTTGGTCGAGCCTCTAGGGGCAGCTTTCTTAGTTTGGTTTAAAACTAAAGAAGCTGGCTTAGCCCCGAAGGCCTAGCTCGGTCGAAGGCTGAGGTTTCTAGTATACTAAGTTCAGACTTAGTTCGGTTCGTTTATCTCGGCTAAAAGTAAATCAGAAGGTATTGACTTATTGAAACTACTGATATATTCACAAGTTCTAGTTCGGTTACGATTTGGATAGATCTACATATAGCACAAACAGTATCCTAGTTCAGTTATGACATGTTTACGGATCAAACAGTGTTCTACAGATTATTGCATGAAGTTCATGGGGTTCTTATGAAGTTTTTTCCAGAAAAAGTGTTTTGCAAAATAGTTTGCTATGGATTAAATAAAAGCAAAAACGAGAAAAGAGAAACAGAGTTGCGATGCTTACCAGATGAAGAGGAAGAAACTAGAGGTGGGAGCAGCAACAACAATGAAGAACACGAACTCAGGAAGCTTCAAAGACTGCAAGGTTGAAGAACGAATGCAAGAACAATGGAGGTTCAGAGAGAGAAAGAAGTTGAATAGTAGTGGTGGATCCAAAAAAAGAAGGGTCTTTGTTTTTGTGAAATAGTTGGAAGCGGGAACTGTTCAAATTTTGCGAAGTACGAGGACAGCGTGACAGCTGCAAAGGGCCAATCAGAATCTGCCATGTGTCACTGGAATGAGAAGCGATTCAGTTTCAGTGATTGAAGAGACGTTTTGACTGGATGAGCACAGCTCAGTTTGGGTTTCGCTCGGCTGGAAAGGCTAAAAGGTTTTTTAGCTCGGTTGGAAAAGCTTAAAAACTCTAGCTCGGCTGATGGACAGGTAATCCCTATCATGTTAAGCAGATGGAATTAAGGGGCAATTGTGAGGGTAATTTATATGGAAATTGGGCCGAGGTGGGTAAATGGGCCGTTATAGGCCATAGTGCGAAGGACTGAGTGAAATTTATTTCGGTTCGGAAGAGACTTAAGGTTAGCTCGGTCCAAAGACACCTTGAAGCTAGTCTGGTCTCTGTAGACGCGCCCTTGGGCTTCACTCTACAGTTCGGACTCCCTTTTGTTATCGGTTCTTAATCTTGAACCAAAGAGTCCAAATCCGGCAAATCGTTTTGAGAAAAACAGATTTTTTTTTAAAAGAAATGCCAAACATGGACTGCTTTGCCAGATACAGAGTCGCCACCTAAATATTTTTTTAATGGGGAAATTTAGGAAACCCTGACTCGGTGCCAAAGGCCACGTGTCTGTCATCACCAAAGTTGCATCGGCTCGGGAACTTGGGTACGATTGGGGAAGGTCAGCTATGAGCACCTCCTCTCGCCCGATCCGAAGATCGGCCTCTACTAACCATGATATCCGATTTTGGAAACTTTATGTGCTCTTATTCCAGTTATTAACTTAGATTACTATGTTATGCGCACAGCAAACAAGTATAGACTAGATCGCCTAATTTGGAACAACATTGCATATCCATTTGTCTTGAAAAATACTTTGAAATTTGTTACTCGCAAGTAGGCTAAAATACGAATTTTAACGAGTTTTTCCAACTCAGGCAAGCCAACCTTCACCCACAGGCATTCAAACAGTTTATCTCACATAAGCAATTAGCTACATGGTAAGCATGCTGTCATGGTAGCACTCACACGCATACGGTATGCTAAAGCATGAAAATATTTATATCGTACTCCGTGCCAAAATAATAAACTAGTTAGCAAACATGCATGGTCCTAGTTCATGTCAATTTGACTAATGCAACACATACAGGATGCAATTAGAGTAGGCTCGGCTAACCTAAACATGGCATGTGAAATGCACTCAATTGATGCACGTATTCAATTTAGAATTGAAGTACAAATGCAGTTAGCGTGATGCGCCGAGCCCGGTGCATGCAAGACAAATGTATGGATGCACGCATGCATAGCATAAGGTATGCTAATTTAAACATGCCATAATCTACCATCATAAGCGGGTAAATAAAAGAGAAGAAAGAAGTGGGGATTGGAAGACATGCACACACACGCACCCACACTTATTACAGATTCGCCCTCGCTCGGAGGGACCAAAAGAATATACAAATTAATTAACCTACAAGCTAATTAATTATTACAGACCACTTAATTAATTTACAAATTAACTAAGCTAAGGAAAGTAGTAAAGTCCTCGGGAAGTGGGTCCAATGCAATGCATGCTCGGGTCTTGCTCGAAAAGCCACTGCCATGCATAGACTGCCTCTGTTTTCCCTGCTCTACCCCTCTGAAGACTGCCAAAGTCTTAGAGATGCTTCTCTGAACACTAGAAGACACCACCGGCTGAGTAGAATTGCCACCGGTAGTGAGATGTGGTCATCGGTAGAAAGTGAAGCTATCGGCCACCAATTGATTGCCGGTCGGCACTCTGTGCAGTCGATCGGCAATGAATTCCTGCAGAACCTGTTTGACAGCAGTAGAGGACAGAGCCTTGCATGGCAATGCAATTCAAGCCATGTATGCACCAACCAAGCCTCTTATCATGTTTATGGCTCAAAGGGACATAGTCCTTGGTTCTTGGACCATCAATCAAGCATTTCCATGCATGATGGCCTAAAGAACCAAGTTGTGCGCATTGATTTCAAATGCAATGCAAACCAAACAAACAAAGGCACACTCCCTATCACTTGATCAAGGGACAAGGCATGCATGCTAGATGGAATGCAACCTAGGCATGTTAACTAGTATGCAACATGGCATAAAAGGGAAGCATACAATGCAATGCACATTAGGCACACAACCTTAGGAACAAAGCAAACGAGCATGACACAATTATGCAAACCATTAGAGCATGCAAGATGGAATCTAAGCATGCAACATGGTAGCCATTCGACCAAAGGAATGCAAGGCAAATGCAAGTGATTCCAAGCATGCAACATATGCAACCAAAGTATGCAAACATGGTACAATGTAACATCACTTGAATGACATGCAAGGGATAAACTTACACTATTTGGACAGCTCTAGATTAGGTCCAAAACAGTGGCTAATGTGCACAAGAATGAAGGCAAGATGACATGCAAACATGCATGCACTTATGGTCCAACATTTAGGCATATCAAAGCAACTTTTAAACACACTTAAAAGGCACAAACATGGACATATAACCAACATGTTAGACACTAGAAACATGTTAGAAAAGGTGTCCAATCAAACAAGTCATGCAAGTAAGGCATGCTAGATGGGTTAAAGCTTAAGGCATACAAGAGGTATTGCATGGTGGCTATACAAAGCAAGGCATGAATGACTCCAATGACTTAAAATAGTCCCTTAGCACACCAAATCATGCAAATAAGCTTCACAAAGCTTGGCCAAAACACAAAAGCATGATAGTCTAAATGCTATGCATGTATTGAGGCAAATCATGGCATTACAAGGTAGGTATGCAAGGCAAGCATGGTGTACCAAGACCAACATACAACAATGCTATTTCATGGAAAAATAAGCATAAATGACAGCCAAGGCATGGTCAACATGAGGCTTAGCTAGGTGCTCATTAAGGAGGCAAGAATGGTCCTTTTCAAGGACAATAAGGAGAGGGGGTGGCCCTCTCCTTCTTGGGACTTCAAGGCACCATCCTTACCACTAAAATCCCTCAAGATTTCAGTGGTGAGGAGGCCCAAACACCAAAGTCTCAGAGCTTACCCAAAATAGCACAAAATGGGGCCCCTTAAGGCTTAAGAGGGGTCAAACACCTCCAAACCACAAAACACTCTAAACAAACAATTTAGAGGAACCAAAAATAGAACTTTTTTATGTTATACACTAAACACAAAAATAGTTAGAAGATGGTCAAAAGTAGGATGCAAAAATGGGGTAAAAAGGACTAGTTTCTTACCCTTGAAGCCTTTCTTCAACAATGGTGATCTTGTTGCTCCTTCAAGCTCAAATCCAGCCAAGAACACTAAGAACAAACCTCTGGTCCTTCAAAAACCAAGGAAAGGTGTAGCACTATGTGTTTGTGTGCAATAGTAAGCTTAAACATACACAAAGGCAAAAGAGGGAGAGGTATAGATATAGGTTAGATACACTAACTTAAACCCTAAAACCAGAGCTCTCTAACTCTCCTCTCCAACTTGTCTAACCCTAGAACAAGGGAGAGAAGGCCTCCTCTTATAGAGGAGCCAATCTTGTAAAGCTTACAAGGTAAGCTAACAAGAGGCCATCCTCTATACTGGCGTGTATGGAGGGAACAAAATGCAATACTGTTGTATTAAAATATCTCGCAAAAGCGAGATGAACAAGAGGCGGTCATTGCTCAAAATTGTCATTTTGACAAAATTGACTGCCGACGGCAACAAAGAGTGCCGACCGGCAATATACATTGCCGATGGCAACAAAACACCAGCCGGTGGCCTCTAGCCATGGCCGGTGATGTGTGGGGATGCCTCACAAGGCATTCCCTGCCCCTCTAAGGCAAAACACAAGTGCTTGGTGCAAAATCAGACACTAAACAGTCGAGTTCGAAGATCCTAAGGCAAGGCGCGTAGCCGAGAACTCCGGGAACTCCAAATGAACACAAACATGGATAATCACCGGGTGTTCAAACGGTGACGTCCAACTCTTGAGGACGGTCAAAAATGGGGTGTCTACAGTCTCGGATTTAGTCCGGTCATAACGCATTACAACTAGACCGGTTGTAACTTTATAATTCGGTAGCTCGGTCTGATGAACAATAAATGAAAAAACCGAACTAATTATAGTTCGGCTTACTCTATAACTCAGCATAACCATAATTACTTCGGTCATATGGAAGTCTAACCATGGTGAAACCATCTCACTTGGTCCAAGCAGTGAGGGGGATGTTGAAAGATAAGCATTATCTTTCAAGAGCATGAATTCTAGGAGGACTTTACATAAAGGAGTAAAAGTCCTACTAGGATTGTGCCACACGGAACCTATAAAAGCTCACAAACATCACATATGGAGAGGTAACACAACTTTGTTTTCTGAATATACAGAACTTTTGTCTACTTGTCAAGCTTACTGACTTAGGCATCGGAGAGGTTTCCAGCACACACCCGCTGGCTAGCTCACGTTTGTGTTTTCAGGTGATAAAACAATGACGTATGGAGGAGCGCAGACTTGATCAACAGGATTATACGAGAAGGTTTATTTTTTTCCTGTACAATACATACATACTCACATGTATACATTCACACAGAGCGCACAAATACATTATACATACATATACAGACACATACATACATATATACATAGAGAGAGAGGACGACGGAGGAGATAGATCTGAGATCTGTGTGTGACTACGACGATGGAACGAACTGCGGAGTCGACGAAGGTGAAGGCTACGTTGAGGAGGAGACGAACGGCGGAGACGACGGCGAGGTGGACAACGACTCCGACATCGCTAGTGACGGCTGCACTGAGGAGGCAGAGAGGAGAGGTGCGAGAGTAAGAGAGTGCAGAGGGAAGAGAGAGAAAGAGTGTGTGTATGAGAGAGAGAGACAGAACAGAATAGTTCCATTATATAGAGGGTTATATATTAAGGGGTATATATATAGTAAGTTTGATTTGAGGGGCTAATAGGGACGGGGTCGGGGTCGGGAACAGGCTGGGGCTGGGGATGAAAAACATATCACCGTCCCCGGCCCCAAAATCATCGGGGATTTATTTTTAAGTACCATCCTCGGCCCGTAGGGGATATTTTTCGAGAAAAAACCGCTCTAATCGGGGTCGGGAGATCGGGTCCCCGTCGGGCCAGTTTCAAATTGTCATCCCTAATCGGGGGTTGAATTAGAGGAAAACGGTGTATGTATTCTTGACTTCACTGTGTTCGTATGAGTTACATCTCACCACCTGATATTGCTTTGCAAAATTGGCCAGCAATGTTCAAAAACAAAATGTTTGTTTTCATCTTGATGATATAACAATTTTGCTTGAAGCATCTATATTAATAAAATATTAAATTAATTAATTAGTTAATTTTTATGTAAGACAAAATAAAAAAACTAACATAATAAATAAAAATGAAATCTTACTATATCAACTAGTGATGCCCCACTTTGATGTAGATTTTTGACTTGTGTTAGACACCCGCGAAATTTGTTGCAACATTTCATGATTACACCCCATCGAGATGAGATAGACACTTGTGTTCTTGAGTGATCATTCTACAGCGAGCAATAATTTTCAAAAATTATTCCCCAAAAATAAGTATGCGATTGCGAATTTCCAACAATTGGGTCTTCAGTAATGCGACACAAAGCTCTACAAATTGCCACATCTTCTTCAGTAGTAAATGAATTTCCTTTCTTTGTTTTTGATGAACCTTCCATAGTGATTGTGTAAAAAAACTAAAAACAATGTAATTTCAGAAGTTTATTATGAAATCAAATTGAGATGAAGAAAGAAGAAAAAAAAATGAAATGTGCAATGGTTGTTGTGAAAAAAAATTTAGATAAAGAGTTTCTATTTATAAAAATTCAAACAGAGCCCAACAGCTTTATCAAATGCCAAACAGAGCCCAACGACTCTATTTATAAAAAATTAAGTTTATAATCGAATTGAGTTTTTTTTTTAAAGCCAAACAGAGCCCAACGGCTCTATCAAATGCCATCCCCATCGCCCACGTGTTGGTCTTGAATGGTTGAGATGATTTGTGTAGAATCATCAACATTTTCTTCCTCTCCCTCTCACTGTCTCTCTCATTCCTCCTTCATGTCCCTCTCACTCTCAGATTCGTCTCTCACTTCTCTCTCTCTTTTCGATCGGTGATGAAAAACATTGAATCTTCTCATTCTCTTCTCTTTCTCTTCGATCGGTGATGAAGGACATTGAATCTTCTCACTCTCTTCTCTAACTCTCAGATTCGTCTCTTTCTCACTCTCTTCTCTCTCTCTTCGATTGGTGATTAAGAACCTTGAATCTTCTCACTCTCTTCTCTCACTTTGTCTCTCACTCTCAGATTCGTCTCTCACTCTCACTCTCACTCTGTCTCCCTCTACCTCTCATTCTCACTCTGTCTCCATATGTCTTCCCTCTCTTCGATTGGCTATCCAGATCTACCTCTTTCTCACTGTCACTCTATCTCTCATCTCTCTATCTTCGATCGGCGACGGTATATGCTCAAAAAGATGACTAGCCACCGGCGACGATATATGCTCAAAAAGATGCTAAAAAACTAGGTATTTCTCATTTTCAGTTAACCTGTTTAAATTTTTTTTGTGAATCTATTTTATGAATCTGAATGTGCTGATTTCGAGTAAAATGGTGAATTCTGAATCTGTTTGAATTTGGTTTTTTTGTTTTTTTTCCCTACGAATCTAAATTCTGAATCTGTTTTTTTTTTCCCTCTGCGAATCTGTTTGAATTTGATGAATCATTTGATGAATCTATAATTTTTGCATTTATAATTTTTCTGTGCATCTGTTTTTTTACCATTTGATTTCGGGTAAAATGGTAAAATGTTGCATTATTCATGAATTTTTTTGGTGAATTCTGAAACACAAAAATGGTGAAACAGTTGTTGGGGAGGGAGGGAATGAAGGAAGAAGGGAGGAAAAGAGTTGGTTTTAACTGAGTTGACATAAATGACAGCTGCCAAAGCTTGTATCAAATTTGACACAAGCTTTGGCATTTCTCAAATTTGGCAGTTGTTATGTTTTGCCATTGGAGCATCAAAATTCAATACAACTGTTATATTATAGCAATGACAGCTCCAATGGCAAACCATTGGAGATGCTCTTAGGACATATTTGGCATGAGCTATTTTGGTTGTTTTAATCACAAAAAAAATAAAAAATAAGATAGGTATTTGACACGTATTAAAAAAGTATATTTTTTTTACATATATACACTTATTTGAATCACATCAATTAACATTTTCTCTTTACTTTTCTATACATTTTTTTATAAGAATTCAAAAAATACACTTATTTATAATATCCAAAACCACTTCAAAATAAAGTCAAAAAGTTAATAAGATAAAATATCACATATATTTTGGTTGTTTTAATCACAAAAATAAAATAAAATAGGTGCTTGACATGCATTAAAAACGTGCATTTTTTTTTTTATATACATACACTTATTTGGATCAATCAACATATTCTTTCTACTTTTCTATCCACTTTCTTTAATTTTCTATACAATTTTTTTATAAAAAGTCAAAAAATACACTTATTTATAACATCCCAAACCACTTCAAAATAAGTTAAAAAGTTAATAAGATAAAATATCACATCTAAATCATAATCATTTCATTTTTTCAATTATAAAAGTCAAAAAAATTCATCCCAAACGATGCTTTTTAGCCTCAGGCTATAAAAATTAAAAAGTCAAAAAGTCAATCCACATCCCAAATGAAGGCTTACTCTCTATAGTTTGGGTTATGTATGATTTATTCTTTAATACTTTCTCTGTTTTAAAATATTAGTTTATTATTTTATTTTTTATTATCTCAAAATATTAATCCCTTCTTAAAAATTAAGGACAATAATTGTATTATTTAAAAAAAAATAAAAAATTATTAACAATACAAAAAGTATAATTATGACAGTTGATATTATCCAAAAATTGTACTATCAAATGGTAATTTTGAAAAAAATAAATTTTTTATTGTACAATAATTGTATTACAAAAAAAAGTTAGATTTTCCAAAGTGAACTATTGTTTTTGGACGGAAGGAGTATTTAAAAATGATCAATTTCTTTATAATTTGTGAACCGAAATGTATCGTTAAAATTGTTAACAATTTAATAAAAAAAACTAAAATATCTATGTATTTTCGTTATTTGTTTTGAAGACAAAATACACTTTAATGTCATATATTTTATTTCATATGTGATTTATTTTCTTGAAATTTAAAAATAAGCATATAATCTCGTTATATTTGCTATGTGTTTCACATTTGCTATTAAATTAAATAGAGTATTTAGTGCATTGAAATTTACAAATTACATAAAAATTATGTAATCATTTTCAAATGTGAATAAGGTAAATGATATACTACTCAAATCACATCACATGAGTAAAGTGATGTTTGTCTTTAACGTTAAGGGTAAATTACAAATACTTCTGAGATTTGCTTAACATACGAATTATTTTATATGATTTGAAAAATTACAAATATCTTCATGTCAAAATTTTTTATTTAATAAAATTAATTGAAAAAGTAAATTTTTTAACTGTTCACCTATACAATAATAAAATTATCTAAATTATTAATTGAAATAAAATTTTAACATTATTAAAAATTATTAATTAACTTGATAATTTATTAATAAAATGACCTATTTATTATGAAATTAGAAATTTTAAGAGACATAATGTAATTTCTAGAACTATAAGGATACTTTGTAATTTAAAGTAAACCTATGTTTGTAATTTACCCTAACATTAAATAGTGAAAAAAAAAAAAAAAAACTAAGATTCAAATCAAAACTGTACAAAAAAAAGTCCAATCTATTTTTTTTTTTTAATTCTTTCTAGCACCTATGTCGATGTAACTAACAATAATTAAAAAATGCTAATTTTTTTTAACAAAATTACCCTTAATGTAATTCTATTATTTTATCACTTTCAACAAATACTATCTTTGATTCACATCGGCAATATTGGTGCCCAATTTCAATGACTATCATTTTGTTAGTGACGACAATTTCTTAGATCGTTTTAAAGAATTGAAATTTCATGTTTAGTGAAATTTATCAATAAGAAATTTTGATAACTCTTAAACAAAGTAAAATTTTACCATTTTAAATTTGTGAAATTTCAATCTGTATAATAAAGGAGGAAGGTTTTTGAAAAATGTCTAATTTATCTTAGAGATACATTTTGATCCAATGATTTAAATTGTCTCATCTCAACTTCAATGGTTGAGATGTCTTTATTTAGATTTCAATTTAAATAAAGATCTAATGGTCAGAAAATCTCTCTCTCTCCTCTCCATCACAGGTACTCGTCTCCTCTCTCTCTTTGATTTCAATTTTTGAACTCTCTCTCTCTCTCTACCTGCATCGGAGCCCATCCCGTGCGACGATCACCGACCATCACGACGCCAACAACCACTGACCACCTCTCCTCTGTGTGTCATCCTCTCTCGACGACACCACCGACCACCTCCTCTCCTTTCACCCTCCTCTTTCGTCTCTCTCCCCTTGCAAGGTAAAGTAGAACTTCCAACTTGAATTCATAATATTTTTGCTTGCATCTGAATTTTTTGTGGGTTTGGTTGTAAAGTTGCAATTCATAATATTCTTTTACTTAAATATGAATTTTTTGTGGGTTTGTAAAGTTGAATCTGGATATTTCTTATTGTGGGTGTTTGGTTGGGTTAATTTTTAAATGAGTTTTGAATCTGGATATTTTGTATCTGTAATCAGTTGAATTCTGTGCCAATCCCAATACAATTCTTGCTGGATTTTTCTTTAATTTTGTATCTATAATCATTACTCATCCTTCAAAATGTTTGGATTTTTGAAATCACATGCCAATAAGGTTTCTAAGCAAAATTTAGTTGACCCTGGATTTCCAGGTTCTTCAACTTCTAACCCCTTTGATTATGATATATAAACCCAGTTTATACACTCTATATTTTGAAATAGATTTTGAATCTGGATATTTTCATTTTTAAAAAGTTTTGGGTCTGAAATGGGTTTCACTTGATATATATATATGTATAGTCCAGTGTATAAAATTGATGAAGGTTGGAGATGTTCTTAGTAAAATATTTAAGACTCTAAAATATTTTTTCTAAATTTACTACATAGCAGGGGTTGGGTCTTGAAGATGTTCTTGGTCTTGATTGATTCCAAAACTAATCAACTTCCAACTTGAATTCATGATATTTTTTGCTTGAATCTGAATTTTTTGTGGGTTTGGTTATAAAGTTGCAATTCATAATATTTTTTTGCTTGAATTTGAATTTTTTGTGCATTTGTAAAGTTGAATCTGAATATTTTTGATATGTGGGTGTTTGGTTGGGTTGATTTTGAAATGAGTTTTGAATCTGGATATTTTCATAGATTTTGAAATAGATTTTGAATATGGATATTTTCATTTTTAAAAAGTTTTGGGTCCGAAATGGGTTTCACTTGATATATATACATGTATAGTCTAGTGTATGAAATTGATGAAGGGTTGGAGATGTTCTTAGTAAAATGTTTAAGACCCTAAAATATTTTCTCTAAATTTACTACATAGCAGGGGTTGGGTCTTGGAGATGTTCTTAGTCTTGGTTGATTCCAAAACTAATCAAAGTAAATACTTACTAGATCTAAGTATATTTAGGAGTATCCAACGTTACTCAATAAATACTTACCAGATCTAAGTATGTAGAGATGTTCAAAGTAATTGGAGAAATGATTTGTTTAGGTTGTATGATGCATTTGAATCCAAAGAATGTCAAATTACAGGAAAAATTTCCAATAAGTCTTACTTTCCCATGAAATGTCCGTTAGGTCTTATTAACACTTGAATCAACTCTCTCAACATAGTGCTAATATGATTGAAGAGGAAATTCTATGGGAAAAATAGGATTTAACTGGTAAAAATTAAACTGTTTTGATGTATGTTTTCCCGTTCTTGATTATCAGGTTATCCTTTATGTTTACTTAACTTTCATTAGTTGTTAATGGATGCAGTTATATTGAATTTATTGATAGTATATTCTGTGTCATTTAGCAGTTATATTGTTTTCTTCTCAGGTTCATGAAACCCCATATTTCACCTCCTCTCATTTCATATATATATATATCTATTGGGTTATAATTTCTACTGGGTTTTGTTTGTTTTGATGTTTTTGTGAAGTTTAAGGTGCCATTCATGGGTACTCTATTTTTTGAAATTAACTGTTTTGTTTTCATATCCTTATTATATAAAAAATGGATATAGGCTGATATGTTGCACTTACTTTCCTAAGATTTGAATCAGAGAAATAAAGAAAAACTTTTGTAGTGGAGAATAAACAGAAGATATTTGTAATGGGTTTGTCTTCAATTGATTGATGTTTGGTCCTCTCACTTTCTTTTTCTCTCTCTATCTCTTTGAGGAACATGTATGTGTGTTTAGCTAATATTTGTTTACATTAATTATAAGTTTGATTGAATTAGTTGGAAATTCTATTAGGTAATTTCAATTATATTCTTTGCAATAAAATTTGATGTTATCTACCACTTTAACAACAAATTTAGTGCATCACTAAATTTGTCTTTCTTGGGTTAATAAAAATCCCGGTGGTATAATTCCAAAGGGAATGGTTATCTTATGCATATGATTTTTTACTTCTTTTTTTTGAAATTATTTTTTTAAAAAAAATTCTATTAGTAGCCATGCCTATGAGCTTTATATCTTAATAAATACTACTCAATAATCATTTTTTGGCACTTCAATTTCCCGTGGGATTGAATTGTGGAGGTGCTAATATGACATTTTTCTTTTCTTTTTTTCCCCCTCTCCTGTAGGAACATTGCTTAAGATTGGCATAATTATGCTTATGTTTCTTTTTAAAAGATATATTTATGAAAATGTCTATGTTACGGATGTGTTGTATAACCTTCATAAGTGTGTTTAGATTGTGGATTTTAATAGGATTATGAAAAGATAGAGAAAAAGAATGAGTGAAATGTGAATGGAATATAAACTAAATTATTTCTCTATTTTTCTTTCCCCTTCCAAATCTCTATCCAAATTCATAATTTAAGCACATCGTTAGCATTAAAAGAAAGTAAGAATTCAATTCCAAACCTGATAAAATATTCAAATGAATGTTATCTTTTGTTGTCTATTTTGACATATGTAAGTTGTGAGTATTGTACTTTAATTCCATTTGTTGAACAAAAGTATTTCAAGTAGCTCATAATGCTTTGAGTTCTATAGGTGAATGAAATTGCTATTCAAGCCTCTCCATCATGGTATGTGCAAGATTTGGGTATGAACCGGTCACCGACACTATGACGCTCTAATTTTGACTATTCAAGTCTCTCCATCATGGTATGTACAACATTAGTTCTATGCGACACATCAATGGTGTAACACACATTAAAGTAGGTGGTCCTTCTAATAAAAATTTTTGTTTTCTCCAAGTAGCAAGTGTTTAAGACAATTTCAGTCTCATATTCAAGTTCGGAAAGTCTCGAATCTCTTCTTCTATAAGGTTTTACTTTAATTTTTCTTTTTATTTTTTAAGATTGCAGAGCACTGGTTGGTGTGCATTGTTTATTATTTATTTTAAATTTATTTTTTTGGTATTGCAGAGCACTGGCCGATGTGCATTGTTTGTTATTTAATTTTGAATTCTATTTTCTGAATTGCATAGCACTGACTGGTGTACTTCATTTGGTGGTTGGTAATTTTTTTTCTTTATTGTAAAGTATTGATATATGTACAATAGCTTTGGCTGGTATTATTTGGTAATGAATGAATAATAAAAACGGAATATTTTTTATTAAACAACAAATATATATACCTGTGCCTAGGGGTTGCTATTTTTAATTGAGTTCTGTAGCATGTATGTTACCAGGAAAATTGTTGGAAGTGTTTTAAAAACAATATATATATCCATACCTAGGGGTTGTTATTTCTCAATGTCTTAGTTTTTGGTATGTTTTTCGATAAATTACATTTGTATTCAACTACATTTTGATCTCAATAATTATTTATATCGTGCCTTTAGGGATGAGCATACCTCTTATTCTTCTATTTTTCCACTTCTCCTCTCATTATGAAAATAATTTAACACTAGGGTAAATGATGGGAAGTGAGCATTGTTTTCAGGATTGCAAAAAGTCCTGAATTTATGGAAACTTTGACATATAATTAAGATTGCAAAATTAATACTTTTTCATAACTTGCTATTTTTGACACAGTTCATCAGTTTCTATAATGAATGGTATTCAATTTTTTTTTTATTTCTTTCATAATATTTTTCATTAAAGTTTTGATAAATATGTCATTTCCTTTCTCCCTCTAATCATTAGTTTTCTCCCAAATTTTAGTTTGTTATTTTTTGCTATTTTCATATTATGCTGTGTTTTTTTGCTGGTGTTCATCAATTTCTAGGTTCTCAATATAATCAAAGGTATAACTCTCTCACACAATTTTTCTTTATTACATTTGTTTCATTACTTATATAATTTTGATAAAAGTTAAATTGTTTGGTTTGTTACTTTTTTAGTTATGTTTTAAACAAAATTCCCTTTCCATTTGCATAAAAGATAGGCAAAAATATGACTAATGAGCAGTAAACCATGATAAATTTTTTGCTTTCATTTGCTTTTTCCACTAGATTATTTTTCTTAATCTTTCTTTCTTTCTTATGGAGCTTAGTAAAGGGTGTTGTAGTAGTCTTTGTAGCTTTTCTCTTAGTGGTTTTGGTGAATGCTAAAGTAGTGGAATGAAATTGAATGGATTAGTATGACCTATGCACCGTACACTAGATTTCTTTTCTCCCTATAAGAAAGTGTTGGCTTAGCTATTACATATTTTGGTGATTGTTGGGAGTATGTGTTGAAAATTTAAACCAAAAAGAAAATGTGCATAATGAGGATTGAAAAAAGAAAAGAAAAAGGAAGATAAACATAGATAAATCTCTTCTTTTTTTTTTTTTTTTTTGGCGAACACACAGACTAATCTTAGTAACAAAATGACTTTCTTAAGACAATATACGTTGGTAAATTTTGAGTTACTTTGTAAATAACTTTGTGCTAAGTTTTGGAATCCCCCATTATCAAAATAAAAATTGATGTCTAATTATTTTTTAAATTGGGTTTTCAGGATTTATAAATTTATATTTTATTTAAGAGAAAACTAAAGTTATAGGTTCTTTTTTCCTCTCTATTTATGTCTTCTCTTTTTTAACCTCTTGGAATATGAGGACAACAAAATCGTGGTGTAGAGTTTTTGTTGACCCATTGTTCTTCTTACCTGGTTTAGTTAGTAAAGGAAAACAAGTGTTTCTTGGACAATCTTTACTGTATTTAAATAGATTAAATTCTGTTGTGTACTAAACAACAACAAGAATATAAAGAAATAAAGGAAATGAGAGAATTTGTTTGATTACAAAAATCAAACTAGAAATAAATAAATAAATAAATAAAAATATATTTTATTTTGCTACAAAAATAAAATTAAAATCTGATTTAATAAACAAATAAAACAGAATAATAAATTAAACAACTTATTTGATTAATTTATTCTAATAAATGTCTGATCAAGTCCAGTGTTTGACACTGTGTCCTTAAGACAGATTCGTCCTCTCCACGGTGTTTTCAGAATGTGGACGTCTATCTCTCAGGATGAAATGATCAACTACAAATAATAGTAGCACTACAAATTGTTTGCCTAACGAACACACTAAGTGTTTATACTCTTTCTCACAAAAATTAAATGCAGCAAAATGAAGAATAAATTTGCAGAGGAGAATTATGAATTTTCTGAATGTGTTTAACATCAAATTAGGGCTGTCTTATTTATAGATGTAGTGGTGGCTGCAGGTTTTGAATTAAACAGGTGCAAACCTGTTTGGTTTTGAATTTAAACAAATTTGAATCTGTTGGGTTCACAATTCAAACGGATAACAAAAACGGGAATGACCCTGTTTGGGTGTACAGTAAAATCTGACCAGTTTATTTTTGGAATTAATTTGAATTCTGGATTTTATTTTAACAAAAAATAAAATTAAATTCAAAAGTTTTTGACCCAAAAAGATAGATATTGGGCCAGACAAGCCCAACCTAACCTCACACCACGCACCTATGCCTGTGCCTGAGCAACAAGCCGAGACGGGGCCGGCGATGCAGCGTGTGTGTGTTGATTTTTGGGTCCAATGGGTCTAGCCCATTTTGCCCATAATCTCCCTCTCTAAAACACTTGGGTACCCCTTCGGGCATACCCCAAGTTTCAATCTCATGCCTTATAAACCAACTAAAAACTTCCTACCAAATCAATGTGGGACAAGTCTTATTCAAACCTTTAATGATTTTCCACAAAAACTCCATTTCCATGAAGCATACTTTGGCTTCAATTTTTCATTCACTCGGTAATGGTTTTGAGCAACCAAATATACCATGTGAATCACAACGCGGCATAGAACGCATTACCACTTTGACCCGCGACAAACGACGCACGGGGCCCACCTAAAAAATAGACCAAACTTAGGAAAAAATTCTATTATTAACCTAGAATTTCTAAACCATTTTCCAACATTCCCCCACATGAATGGAATTTGACGACAACAGAAATGCAACAATATGCAGACTTTATTGAAAGAGTATAAGTCGAAAATATCTTGTATCAGGATAGGTAGCTTTCGGCCTTGAAGCTTTTCTAGTGATAACCTATCGGACTTACTAGTTAACCAACGGATGCGATGCCTTGAATTGTTCAGCCGTTTGTGTAAGCCAAGACAATAGATTTCATACAAAATATTTTCTAACACATCGTGGTTCTCACAGTTGTGTTCATTTTGGCCTTGAACGCTCCTGGTTTTCATGAGTGTTTCTAGAGAATTTAGCCTCTTCATTCTCATAGAATCGGCCCCAGTTCGACACTCTGCTCGTCTTGTGAGTATCTCCTTATTGTGAGTATCTGAGTATCTCCTTATACTCGTCTTGATTTTCATGCCAAAATCAAGATATAAGTAATCATTAAAAGCTAAGCTTATCCTTATACCCCTGCAGACAACACATGTTGCAGATATCACTCTCACCATAGGAATGGGTAAAGAATTTTAATCCCTTGGTGACTTCTGGCGAGCCATACATAACTTAGTTGTCCCTTTGAACTTAGTTCTTGGGATCTCCAGCCATATAAGTCAGGTTACCATTATGATGACTCTTATGTAATAGGCTTTAATCACATTCCCTTCGATGAACTATACACTAGCTCTTTTGTCAAACCTTTTGTTAACGGATCTGCAATATTCTCTTTAGATTTTATATAATCTATTGAGATTATTCCATTTGACAACAATTATCTTACAGTATTATGTCGACAACGAATACGTCGTGACTTACCGTTATACATGTGATTTTGGGCCCTGCCTATTGTAAATTGACTATCACAATGAATGCAAATAGCTGGCACAGGTTTAGGCCACATTGGAATATCTTCTAAGAAGTGTCGAAGCCATTCTGCTTCTTCTTCTGCTTTGTCTAAAGCAATGAACTCGGATTCCATTGTGGATCGCGCAATGCATGTTTGTTTTATGGATTTTCAAGAAACAGCAACGCCTCCCAGAGTAAAGACATATCCACTTGTGGATTTTGAATCTTTAGTATCCGATATCCAATTTGCATCACAATAACTTTCAAGTACTGCTGAATATCGAGTAAAGTTCAAACCATGATCACGGGTAAATCTTAGATATCTAAGAACCCGAATGATCGCTTTCCAATGGTCTTCTCCGGGATTACTAGTGTATCTACTCAATTTACTGATAGCATAAGCTATATAAGGACGAGTACAATTCATTAGGTACATTAGGTTTCCAATGATTTGGGAGTATTTTAACTGAGACACTGAATCACCTTTATTTTTTGATAAATAAATACTGATATCTACAGGTGTTCTAACTACATTCAAATCATCCTTAATAAATATATCAAGAATTTTTTCAATATAATGAGATTGAGATAATGCATATCCGTCAGATGTTCTAGTAATTTTCATTCCTAATATAATATCTGCGACCCCCATATCTTTCATATCAAATATTTTGTTAAGCATCTGCTTGGTTGATTTGATCATGTTTTGACTACTTCCAATGATAAACATGTCATCCACATAAAAACAAACTATGACATATCCTTGGTCAGTGTTTTTAACATAGGCGCACTTATCACATTCGTTTATCTTAAACCCATTAGTAAGCATTGCATGATCAAATTTTTCATGCCATTGCTTAGGCACTTGTGTTAATCCATAAAGAGATTTTACAAGCCGACAAACTTTATTTTCTTGCCCTGGCATTACAAACCCTTCAGGTTGCACCATATAGATCTCTTCATTTAGATCACCGTTTAAGAAAGCTGTCTTAACATCCATTTGATATATCTCTAAATTAAACAACGCTACTATAGCAATAAGCATGCAAATGGTTGTTATTTTTGTCACAAGGGAATATGTGTCAAAATAATCCAGACCTTCCTTGTGTCTGTAACCTTTAACTACAAGTCTTGCTTTATACTTGTCAATTGAACAATCTGCTTTCATTTTTCTCTTGAATATCCATTTATATCCAAGAGGTTTAGAACCTGGTGGAAGATCCACCAATTCCCAAGTATGATTTTGCATAATGGACTCAATTTCATTATTAACAGCCTCTTTCTACAAAGGTGCTTCAGGACCTGTCATAGCTTCTTTAAAGCTTTGAGGTTTATTTTCTAACAGGTATGTCAGAAAATCTGGACCAAAGGATTTTGATGTTCTTGCTCTCTTACTTCGTCTTGGTTCATTATCAGTTAAATCTTGTTGATCGAGACCATTACTAGCCTCTTGTGTTTGATTGTCATTAGTCTCTTGACTTTGTGTATAATCATAAGTTCTTTTCTATGAACTTAATTCATGTCCTTTCTTGTAAGGAAAGACATGTTCAAAAAACACAACATTCCTTGATTCTATAATAGTGTTCACATTTATATCAGGTGATTTATAAGTCAGAAATCGATATGCACTATTATTCTGAGCATAACCAATAAACACACAATCTACTGATTTTTGTCCAATCTTAGTCTTTTTAGGAACATGAACTTCAACTTTTGTCAAACACCCCTACACTTTTAAGTATTTGTAGGAAGGTAGTCGACCTTTCCACAATTCATAAGGAGTGCTGTTGGTTTTCTTGTGGGGTATTCTGTTAAGAACATAATTAGCAAACAATATTACTTCCCCCCACAAGTTTTGTGGTAAACCTGAACTTAATAACATGGCATTCATCATTTCTTTTAGGGTTCTATTCTTCCTTTCAGCAATTCCATTTTGCTGTAGAGACTAGGGTGCTGTAGTTTGATGAATAATGTCATGTTGTGCACAAAATTCATTTAATGGTGCATCATATTCACCACCCTTATCACTTCTAACCATTTTAATGGTTTTACCAAGTTGATTTTCAACTTTTGCTTTGTAGAGTTTAAACATTTCTAAGTAAATAAACATAACAATATCTTGTGCAATCATCGATAAATGTTATGAAATACTTTTTATCTCCTCTAGTTTGAACAAATTTAAGATCACATACATCTGTATGAATTAATTCTAGAGGTTTGGTTTTCCTTTCAACCGATTTAAATGGAGCTTTAGTTAGTTTCGCTTCTACACAAACTTTACATTTATGATTATGATTAATTTCAAACTTTGGTATATAATCCAAACTAATTAATCTACACAAAGCATCATAAATTCGACTCAAGAATATAAGTAAAAGATATGTTATTCTTATTTGTAGCAACTTTCGGTACAATTGTCATTACATTTAGTTTGAAGAGATCATCACTCATGTATCTCTTACCAACATATATGCCACTCTTTGTTAACACAAATTTATCGGACTCAAAGACAAGCTTAAAATCATTTTTACTTAACAAAAAATCAGAAATTAAATTCTTCCGGATGTCAGGTACATGCAGTATGTTGTTGAGGGTCAGTTCTTTCCCTGATGTCATCTTCAAGATCACTTTCCCTTGTCCAGCCACAGTAGAAGTAGAAGAATTTTCTATGAAAAGTTGTTCACCATTTGCAGCCTCATTATAAGTAGTGAACATCTTCTTGTCCGCACAAATGTGACAAGTTGCTCTAGTGTCAACCTACCACTCTTTGGGATTTTTAACCAAGTTAGTCTCAGACATCACAGCAGAGAGGTTGATGTCATTCACGCCGTCAGAGATGTAATCTAATTTTGTCACATTGGCCTGATTAGTGGTCTTCTTACTTGTACTTCCATGATCCTTCTTAGGGCGGCGACAATCAGAAGCTCGATGTCCAGTCTTGCCCTAGTTATAGCATTTTCCTTTGAACTTCTTGTTGCTATCGCCTTGTTTAGGACCATCTTCAGTAAACTTTCTCTTTTTGTTACGTGGTTTGTGAACTTGTTCAACCACATTAACCTTGGACTCAATCGGATTTTTCCCATTCCTTTTTTCAGCCTTACGGTTATCTTCCTCAATTCTCAGTCTTACAATAAGTTCATCCATGGTCATCTCTTTGCGTTTATGTTTTAAATAATTTTTTAAAATCTTTCCAAGCCAGTGGTAACTTTTCCACTAAAGCAGCGACTTGGAAAGACTCGCTTAGAGATATACCCTCAGAATGAATATCATGTAAAATTAATTGAAAACTTTGAACTTGAGAAATTACTGTTTGGGAGTCTACCATAACAAAGTCCAGAAATTTACCAACGACAAATTTCTTCGTGCCGGCATCCTCTGTCTTATATGTCTTCTCCAAAGAATAGCATAATTCTTTTGCTGACTTTAGAGGACTGTATACATTATACAGCATGTTGTCAAGGCCATTAAGGATGTAGTTTCTGCACAGGAAATCTGAATGTTTCCAAGTATCTACAGCGGCAACAACTTGCCGATCACTTTTACCCTCTTTAAGTGCTGGAGCCTCTTCATGGAGAAACCGGGCCAAATTTAGAGTTGTAAGATAAAACAGTATCTTCTGTTGCCATCTGTTAAACTCAGTACTATTAAATTTTTCTGATTTTTCTCCATGATTTATTGGTACATAAACATGGTTCTGGATAGGGACCGGTATTAGTGTAACAATCGGAGTACCACTTCCAGTTGCAATTTCAGTTGCAGTAGCCATAATCTCTTATTACAAAAATAAAAAAAAATTAAAACACAAATTAATTTTCTAGTTACTAAAACCAGAAAATAAATTATAACACAAAATAATTTTATTTTCCTTGTTACTAAAACTAGACAAATAAAATACCACAATAATTTTCTGTAAAACAAATTAATATTCTGCAATTGTTAAGGACACCAATATATTACTATTAGTCGTCAAAGAAAAGAGATAGTATATTACTACTATCTGTCAAATAACATAAACCACTATTTATTTTTCCAGCCAGAATATGTCTTTATGAAATCACAGAAAATTAAATACAATGAAGATACCAAAAGTATCTGTCTTAAGATTGTTGGACAATCTTCACTGTATTTAAATAGATTAAATTCTGTTGTGTACTAAACAACAACTAGAATATAAAGAAATAAAGGAAATGAGAGAATTTGTTTGATTACAAAAATCAAACTAGAAATAAATAAATAAATAAAAACAGATTTTATTTTGCTACAAAAACAAAATTAAAATCTGATTTAATAAACAAATAAAACAAAATAATAAATTAAACAACTTACTTGATTAATTTCTTCTAATAAATATCTGATCAAGTCTAGTGTTTGACACTGTGTCCTCAAGACAGATTCGTCCTCTCCACGGTGTTTTTAGAATGTGGACGTCTATTTCCCAGGATGAAATGATCAACTACAAACAATAGCAGCAATATAAATTGTTTGCCTAACGAACACACTAAGTGTTTATACTCTTTCTTACAAAAATTAAATGCAGCAAAATGAAGAATAAATTTGCAGATGAGAAGTACGAATTTTCTGAATGTGTTTAACATTAAATGAGGGTTGTTCTATTTATAGATGCAGTGGTGGTTGCAGGTTTTGAATTAAATAGGTGCAAACTTGTTTGGTTTTGAATTTAAACAGATTTGAATATGTTGGGTTCACAATTCAAACATATAACAAAAATGGGAAGGGCCCTGTTTGGGTGTACAGTAAAATCGGATCAGTTTATTTCCGGAATTAATTTGAATTCTAGATTTTATTTTACCAAAAAATAAAATTAAATTCAAAAGTTTTTGACCCAAAAAGATAGGTATTTGACCGGACAAGCCCAACTCAACCTCACACTCGTGCCCAGGCCTAGAGCGACCGACCGGACGGACGGCGGCAGCGGCGGCGCGCGCGCGCACGTGTGGTGATTTTTGGGTCCAATGGGTCTAGCCCATTTTGCCCATAACCTCCGTCTCTAAAAGACTTGGGTACCCTTTGGGGCACACCCCAAGTTCCAATCACATGCTTTATAAACTCACTCAAAACTTCCTACCAAATAAATGTGGGACAAGCCTTATTCAAACCTTTAATGATTTTCCACAAAAACTCCATTTTCATGGAGCATACTTTGGCTTCAATTTCCCATTTACTCGGTAATGGTTTTGAGCAACCAAATATACCATGTGAATCACAACGCGGCATAGAACGCGTTACTACTTTGACCCGCGACAAACGACGCACGGGGCCCACCTAAAAAATAGACCAAACTTAGGAAAAAATTTATGTTATTAACCTAGAATTTCTAAACCATTTTCCAACAGTGTTTTCATTTTTTGTCAAGTACATAATAAAGGTCGTAAAACTAGACAAGGAAATATGTGAAGAAAGTGAGTTGGACTGTGTATGATAGCAAGTCGTGTTAGACAGTTAAAAATTTTATTACACACTATATGACATTTATTTGAAAATACTGAACATTAGACATTTTTGCTTTAATCCATCTAATCTAACTTTATTATTATTTTTCAAATTTAATTTTTATTTTTTTTAATTTCAGGTATCGATATTAGAATGGCTATTGAATGACTTTCAAATCCTTTTAACTTTGGCCAATTTTTAGGGCAACAATTTCATTTTTAAAATTGTCTTAGTTAATGTAATTGATGGTTTCTTACAAAAGTACAAAATAAAGGATAAATAATCTTGGGATTAATCTTCTCCTGTCCAATTTTATTACGGGTATACACTATCATCCCAACATTAATCTTGGGATTAATCTTGGGACAAAATGTTTGGAGATATTGGGATTAATCTTGGGATTAATCCCAACATCAATTTTATAGCAACTGTCA
Source organism: Camellia lanceoleosa (assembly GCA_025200525.1). Classification (NCBI taxonomy): domain Eukaryota; kingdom Viridiplantae; phylum Streptophyta; class Magnoliopsida; order Ericales; family Theaceae; genus Camellia; species Camellia lanceoleosa. Next base: position 208,793,931 of record CM045758.1, read on the forward strand.
TCCTAACATTAATCTCAAAATGTTGTCATTGGGGTTTGAAGTAATATTTTCATATCATAAAGAAGAGATATTATATAAATTTTTCTTTCTTCTTCACAATATTTTATTGATTTTGCTATGTTTGTTTTAATGATAGAAGAGTTTTCTTTTTTAATGATCTATTGTTTGATTGTTTTACCTGTTTTAATGATAGAGGTTTATTTATTTTCTATTTTTTTAATTAAGGTGTGAATTGTTTTACCTATTTTAAGATATTATATAAATTTTTCTTTCCTCTCATTGCAATATACAATTGTTAATTTTTGAAATTCCTTGCTCTTTCATTTTTGATTTCATTGTTTTTATCAGTTACCAAACAGAAATTTTCGACTCTAGAGCAGGAACTGAACTGATTCTCACCAAAGTAATCTCTTTCTCCTTCTCTTTCTGCTCTGTTTTGTTACCCAAAAAAAGTATTATGGGTTTTTAATTCTTGGAACTCTAGAAAATGAAAACCTCAACATCATTTTGATAGGTAAGAAACCTACCATTTTGATAGCAATTTGTTAGAAACCTTTTTTTATTCTTCAAGTCACTGCCTCACTTCTTAGGGGTTTGTTTGGTTGCTCACTTCTAATTCTACATAATCTGAACTGCTAACCCCAAATCTTGGCAAAACTTTACCTTTATGAAACATTCATATATGTGGATGTATGCTTAAGTATTATTTGGTTGTAATCTTTGTTTAAAAAAATAGTATAGTTAATTTTATTTAATGAACCTTGGGTTTAATTTTAGTTAGATTTTCCCATTAACATTGATTTCAAAGAAGCAATTAGAACCTGTTTTTGAGTTTTGAGATCCTTGGGTTTCATTACTTTGGTTCTTTTATGTTGTGTGCTTTTGGATGATTCATGTAACATTTTTTTAATTAAGATAGTATTGTGTTATGTATAATTCACAAGTTGAGGTTCAATTTTACCATCAATTGGTCAACTGACTTGACAAGATCGGATGAAAAAAAACTCACCTGCTTCTAATTGAATTATGATTTGCAACTCGTTTGGGATTTATGGTTTGAATGAGAGTGAAAAAAAATTGAGTCGACTCGGCCCTTTAGCTCTTTGAGGTGGGTGTGTGAATGAACTCTTTGGGGGTGGGTGTGTAAAAAAAAATAAAAATTAAAGTCTGTTTCAAAATTATAATTTTTAATTAAAAATTTAAAAATCACTATAAAATATTTTATCATTTTTTTTAGATTTTTTTTTGGGGTCAAAAATTAGAAAATTAACTAAGTTAGCAATTTTCAAATAGAGCCTAAATATAGTTGAGAAGAGTTTTATTGGGACATTTCAATGGTTGAGATTAGTTTTATTCAGTTGGGTTAGGTTAGGTTTTTTTTGGAAGAGGGTGTGAGAATCAAGGAGTTCTATTTGAGTTTTCTATTTGTGTAAAATGTGATATGATTTGTGTAAATGTGAGGGTGTGAGAATCTAGCATTTTTATTTGGGTTTTGATACAATAATCTATTTGTGTAAATGTGATATAGTAAGGATTTGAAACTCAAAATGATGCCCCTCATTTGCAACTAAGCACATAGCCTTACAAAGAAACCCAGGTAATATTTTATTTTTTTCTTATTAGCCCAGAAACTTTTCTTGCCGCAGAAACTTTTCATCCCATAAACTTTTCTTGCTGGTCTTCTCTCTCTATTATAGATGGGCTACATTCCAGTGTTTGTGAATGCATAGGACACATTTCAAGCTCATCATTGGTTAGTTGTATACATATGTGTCAAAACCCTTTAATAGTAATTTTGCTAACTGTGTCTCTGTATCTAATTTTTTTAGCTTGCTAATCAAACATGTACACACTTACCCTTTTTTCTCTCTTCCATTTGCAATATTTTTTTTGGTTCGAAAACCCTATGCTTTGCCATGCAGAAATCTGCAACTGACTAATCTTCCTCTAATTTATAGCAATTTTAGTATAATAGAAAAGAATTAGTTTCAACCAAACTATTAACATACAAGATAACAAAATTCATCTACTATTCATTCACTTTTCATGAGATGACATACAAGATAACAAAATTTCAAGAAATTGTTAAGTAATTGAAGCACACAAAAAAAGGAACTCATATCCTATCGCACTTCCATTATAGAAATGGTCAAATTATTTAGTGAACAATCTTTTGACGTGCCCTCATTTGAAGTCATCGTGAATAATCAAGCAATGTATTCATTGTGTGTATATATAGATACTAGGATTCTATGCACACACAAAAAATGTATAATAATCTTGCATGGGTGATTTAAGGATAGTTCAAACCCCAAAAGGCAATCAATTACATTTTAAATTACAAGATTATTACACTAAAAATTATTACAGAGAATGATAAGATTGGTGGTTGGCATTTGAAGGGGTAAGATGAAAATAGCAAAGATACATAGAAGAGGAGATTGAGAGATTACAAAGATTACAATTGAAATGTTTGCATAGAAGAAGGCAAAGGGTGAGATGAGAGATGGACACACATAGATGGACATGAGTGATGACCCATCACCACTGATTGTCCTATATATGATGCAAAGGATTCCTAGATTGGAGACACACTAATAGACCTTATTGAGACTCCTTTAGCTTTACCATTCTATGTCAATAACTCAAATTTTTTTTAATGTTTTTTAATTTCCCAACAGTGGCTTCAAGACTCATCGTTCAACACCAAAATAGAGGTATTTTACATTGTCTCTTGAATTTCCCTTTCTCTGCTCTTGATCGCTGTTGTTGGTTAATTATGTTGTTTGAATTCTGAATCCTGCAGGATTTGTTGTTTGATAATATTTTGTATTACTTTTAAGATTTCATGTACAGCACACAGTGCTTTCCTTTTGCAATAGTCAGCCTTCTATTTGACATGTAACTTTATAGAGATATGTCCAATTTTGGAGTTAATAATAATATATTTTGTAGTTGAGCCCATCTCAATCTCAATTAAACAGTGGACGTTTTATTTATAGGCTTTTAAGTTTGTAGAAAATTTGCCAAAAATTTACCAAATAAGTTTTTGTTTTCAAGCTTCTTTTTTTCTCCTTCCTTGAAAGTTCAAACATTGAGTTTATTGTTGAAAAATTTTGTTCTTTACCTGTTCACAAAATTTTTTGCTTTATTGTTGACTGTAAATTAAATAACATAACAGCAACTTGAAGATCGCATAAACACGTAATTAAACTAAAATAAAACTATTTGGGCGTTAATTGAATTTCATTTGAAAACTCACCTATGTTCTTATAAAGTTTAATTTTAAATCCATTTATTTGATTGGAAACTCCCACAGCTTCTGTGAACTTAGATAGATGTTTTTGAGTTTGTTTCGTGGTGGGTCACCAAAGCTCAATAATGGTTATTTGCCTATGCTATTTTCTTGGTATAGAAACAAGAATTTTTCAGGTTGAAGGCATAATTTAATCTTTATAATTGATAATTTATTTTTAAGACAAAAAGGGTTGGGATTACAATTATATTAAATTAATAATTGATAATTGATAATTTATTAAATAGTATTGAGATTACAATTATATTCTAATTCTAACATTATTTACACCATACCTTTAGGTACGAGTATACGCTAGTATTATTATAAGTATCAATTTTCAATTATAATTAAAAATCATAAAATTGAAAGTTTTAGTAAAATATCATTATTTTGTAAACTTGATAAATTTTCAATAAATAGTTAAATAATTGTTAACTTAATCGTTTACTATTTTATTACATTGTAACTTTTATTGATTTTTTAATCTATAAGTGTCTGTTTGGGATCTCCCAAATAAGCGACCTCCTTTTTTTATTTTTAATTTTTTTTTAATTATGTATATTTTAAAATTATGTCAATTTTTGTTATTGTTTTCGCGTTTAGTAGATGAATTTTAAAAAATAAAAAGAAAAAGAAAAAAAATACTATTTAAATTTTCCTTGTAATTTTTTTTTTCTTTGAAATTTTCTGCTCTTTTGGTCAAGTAGAATCTATAAGGTTAAATTTTTTTTAAAATTTAAAAATTTTTGTCTGCTAAGACGAAAACAAGCCATCAACAAAACAAAACCCAATTTCACTAATCATGCAATTGAAAAAGAAAAAGAGAAAAATTAAAAGAAATGCATATTATGTAGGTGTTTGAGAAGTGGATATTTTAGAAGTTTTTTTGGCTATTTTTAATAGGTTATTTTAGTTTTTGTATTTGAAAAAATAGGATGGATTTTTATTTGAGTTGTCGAATTAAAAAATGTGTTTAAAATAATGTTTGAGATTGAAATAACAAATTTGTCTTTAACCTTACTTTTTCCAAAATTGGTCTACAGGGGTGAAATTATTTCAGTCTGTGGGACTTAGGGGTGCAACTCGAACAGATTCGGTTGGATTGAGAGATTGTCTAAGCCCAACTCAAGTTGTGTTGAGACCTGCTCAACCTCGTCTAGGCCTGAATTGTAATCTGAAGTTTCCTGCCCAAGACCGACCTGAGTAAAACCTGAATTGCCTTAGTTGCCTGAATTGTAAATAAATTTAATTTTTTTTTTTGTAGCCACATTATTAAATTATTGAAATTTGACTCTATTTACATTTTTTTATATAGAAAATCATCAGTACCATCAAAACAAATAATTTATATAATGTAAGAGAGATACTGCTATAGTAGTCTTTATAATTTATGACCGAAAATAAAAAAGTAAGATTTTATGTTATTTGTATACATAATATGTATTCAATATGATTTAATAATCTAAATTACTTTAATATCAGGTATTGATTAATAATTTGTATGTATATTTAATATATATATATGTATAATTCGGATTTCAGATTGCTTGGGTTGTTTGATATTTTTACTCAAACTCGTCCAAATTTAATTATGGCTTTTGAATTTTTGCCCAAGCCCGTATTAAATTTGAAAATATCTTGTTCAAGCCCTAAAAAAATTTAGTCTAGACTCGGATTGTTCAGGTTGAGTCGGCCCAAATTGCACCCGTAGTGGGACTAGGCTGGCACTATACTGTGCCTACACTCAACATGACAGTGTAGGCTGCCCACTATTTTTTTTTTGGGTACATCGTAGGCTGCCCACTATTGGCTGCTTTGTTTTTGTTGTTGTTGTTTTTTTCTTTTTTTTAAAAAAAATATATACAAATCATTATTTTAGAGTACTATTTGAGGCGATTTGTTTTTTTCCAGTGTTTGAGGCTTTCCAAACCTCTCCCATAAAGCATAAGTTTGTTTTTAATTTTTGTTATTTAGACCTTGTTTGAGAATATGTTTTTTTAGTAATTTTTTGATTTTTTGACTAAAATGTAATGTAAAAAAAATTAGTATGTTTAGGATGATTTTTTGACTTTTTATGAAAAAATGTGCAAAAAGTAGAGAAAAAATAGAATTTTTAACTTTTGGTATGGGTTGTTGATTTTTTTGATTTTTTTAGTAACTTTTTGATTTTTTAGCTAAAAGGGACACTTGCCAAACGAGGCCCTAGGGTATGTTTGGCATGTATGTTTTTTGATTATTTTAGTCACAAAAAAAAAAGTTAAAAATTTAATAAGATAAAATATCATATCAAAATCATAATAATTTCATTTTAATCTCTCACAAAAGTAAAAAAAAAAAAAAAAAAAAACTTATATGAATTAAAACTTTGTAACCTCAAACTAAAAAAATAAAAAATCAATCTACCATAGTCCAAATTCCAAACGAAGGCGTAAACAGAATTATAACAAGGTGACATCTATATAAGGGTTGTTTGTTTAGGTTTTTTTAAGCCAACTTATAACTTCTAGTATTGGAAAAGTTATTTTGAACTGTTTGGTTCTAACAATTTTTTTTAACTATAAAAAAAATGATTCCGAGAAGTTGTTCACCTCTTATTTCTGACTATCAATTTTTACTGTGAATATATTAGTTTACAATTATACTCTTAAATTTTTTATATTTTTATTTTTTAAAAAAATAGAAAACGATCCAAATAAATTATAAATTATTATTATTATTTTTTTATAAAAAATATAGACAAATAATAAATAACAAAAAATAAAAATTAATTAAAAAAACTATTTCACAATTTATTTAACAGACACTACTTAACAATTTAAATTTATAATTTAGGGTTGGTTTGGGATGTCCTAAAAAAGTACACTTTTTGATTTATTGGTGGGTTTAGATTAGGTTTAGGTTGAGTTTAATGTGATATATTATAGAAATAATGTAATTTAAATAAAATGATGTGACTTAAATAAGATAATAACTTTTTAACTTATTTAATACATGCCAAACTAGCCCATAACATTTATACCAAAACGGGGCCATAAACCGCCGTGACTTTGATGCCATCAGCAGAAGGCTCGCGAGGCCCAGGAGAAAGAACTAATTACCGAATCGAAGAGGATGGAAAGAGAGAACTCACGAAAGAGGGAAAACGATTGCTAGATCTTTCTAAACCACCACCACCGGTAACATCTCCGGCAGTTTGAAACCTAAATTATCAAACCCTAATTCACTAATTTTAACCTGACATCGCACCGATTGTATCCTTCAACTGTAATCGGCCGATGTCGACGTCGGGGCAACCTCAGTTCCGCTACACCCAGACGCCATCGAAAGTCCTCCATCTGCGCAACCTTCCTTGGGAGTGCATCGAAGAGGAACTCATCGAGCTCTGCAAGCCCTTCGGCAAGATCGTCAATACCAAGTGCAATGTTGGCGCCAATCGTAATCAGGCCTTTGTTGAATTCGTGAGTATTTCTGTCTCTTATTATTATTATTATTATTATTATTATTATTATTATTAAATGTATAATTAGGGTTTGGTACAATCGAGGGGTGGATTATTCTACGATTTCAAGTGATGTTAGATTTGTGTTGGGATGTATAGGGAAATTCATGTGCTTATCGATAGGTAATTGCAAACGGGCCTTTGTTGAATTCGTTAGTATTTCTATCGTTTTAATGTGTAACTTTGAATTGAATTTGGTGAATTAGGGTTTGGTACAATCTTAGGCATATTATTCTACGATCTCAAGTGATGTTAGATTTGGTGTTGTTCTCCAGTGCTCTCATACAACCATAAACATGATATAGCGTTGAACTTGAATACAAGTTTATGAGGGAAAAAAGAGAGAGGAGAAATTAGCACAAAAAAGGAGAAAATAGGTCATTAGGAAATACTTCCCGTTATTGGCCTGTACGCACTTTTCTACAGTAGGATCACAGTCAAAATTGAGAGATATTGATACAACCATATATTATTAGATGTTTGGTGATAATGCAGTTGAATAAGCTACCAAGAAGGTTCGTGCTACCAGATGCGAGGCAATGTCATACTTCTATAAAGAGATGCAGAGTTAACACCAAGTTTGGGAACCTAGGAGGGAAAAGAAAAGAAAGGATTACTTAAATTATAAGAGAAAAGAAAAGAAAAGAAAAGAAATAATTGTGATTTCTCTCCTTTTTGTTTGGATAAGGAAAAAATAAAAGAAAAGAAATGATTATGATTTTTCTCATTCTTGTTTGATTAGATTTCATTAAGAGAAAAGAAAAGAAATTGTTTTATATTATATTACCAAAATAATCTTTTTATATTTTTAATTATTTTATTTCTTTTATTTTTATAGGGACAAAATTGGTATTATGAAAATAGTGATTTCTTTTCTCTGTCAATCTCTCCACTTTTGAGAAGATTGAAAATAAGGCTTATAAGAGAAATGAGTTTCTCTCAATTTCTCTTCATTTCTTCCCATTTCTCTCCACTTAGGTTATCCAAACAAGTAAGAGAAATATATATCTCTCTATTTTTTTTCTTTTCTTTTCTCTCCAAATCACTCAATCCAAACATAGCGTAAGAGTTGATTATATTAAAATATTAAATAGCTTGGGAATCTTTTAAAATATTAAATATTTTGGGAATCTGCAACCAGTTGAAAAAGTCAAGAGTTGATTTATGTGTAGAACTAGAAGCCTCATTACTCTCCTATTTAGAAGATTCCAACCACAATGGGTGGTTAGGAACAATAGTACACACACATAACACAACAGATGTATAACAGTGTATATAGGAACTTCTTGTCAGGTCTCCCGCCCTCCATCCTTGCATATAACATGTATCGAAAAGTTCTCAGATTTTCAGGGGCACATGCCCCCCTCCCTTCATCCTTGACTACCAGTATTAGTATCGGAACTTGGCCATACCATTTTGTGTTGGAATTAATTATGGTAATGGCTCATTTTTTAAACTATGGTCATTCATCATATTGGACTTTGGATGTGGACTGTATAAGCTGGTTAGTACAGGACTGAACTTTTCGCTGGGTGTGTTTCAGTGTTTAATATTCTTTGTTTGCTTGAAGACTGTGGATTCGTTTTTTCTTGCTTTGTCCTTGTTCATTCGGAGGAAGCTTTATGTTGACAGCTGAAATATTTGATTTTTAATTGCAGGCAGACCTAAATCAGGCCATTAACATGGTTACATATTATGCTTCATCTTCAGAACCAGCGCAGGTTCGTGGGAAAACTGTTTACATTCAATATTCTAATAGACATGAAATTGTCAACAACAAAGGTCCAGGAGATGTTCCAGGAAATGTCTTGCTGGTTACTATTGAGGGAGTAGAAGCTGGTGATGTCAGCATTGATGTTATTCACTTGGTAAGAGCCTTTCGCCCATAACTTATTAGCTTGCTACATTGATTCTTATCAGATATTGCAGAACCTTGTTTTGTTTAGCTGATCTAAGTTGTATAGACTGGCTGGTCTGAGTTTGGACTTGGAGTATATGTTTACATGGGAAATACTTACTTTTTTCCTCATTATATGTTTTCTAAACTTCTATTGTGGAGAAGGTACAGTCATAATCCAGTAGCTTCTCACCTGAAAATCCACCCTGCTTTATTGCATTGGGAAACCTATCCTGTTATTTTGCTAATCTCATCCTTACTGCCCATTCTCTCTTCTACATTTTGGGGACAAATATCAAGTGTGTTATTTTATTTTTCAAATTGTCATATCATTCAAACCTGGTTGCATTGCTCATTGATTACTTTCACACCATCTATTTCCTTTTTTAAGTGTTCAATTCCCAAATTCAGGTAGTGTTTTCGGCCCTTAGCACAAGTTACGATGTTATGTGTTCACTCATTCTTAGAAGTAGAATCCCAATTAAATTATGTGTGAATTTTGTTTGAAATTGGTTAAATCACAGATGATGATGGTTCTTATTTAGATTCTTTTGTTGGAAACAGTCTGGATATATTATCATGTGCGTCATACTCCTTTCTAAGGTCTATCTTCACGCTTACATATACAGGTGTCACTCTGCACTTATCTGATCTGTTGATATTTTGTTTCTTGTCCCATTGCATTGATAACTGGGATGGTTTTTAATGGCTAACCATTTTGTACTTTCTACCCTTTTCTTTTGCGGCATGCTCAGATCTGTTTGAAAATTTTCTCAGGTGTTCTCAGCTTTTGGATTTGTGCACAAGATTGCTACTTTCGAGAAGGCTGCAGGTTTTCAGGTGTGAAGTCGAAAAGTGCATTTTTATTCTTTTGACTGGCAGACTGCATTTTTCTGTTTTTGCTGTTCTGAACTTGGTGCCTTGCTTTGTATGTTGGCAGGCATTAATCCAATTTAGTGATGCTGTGACTGCATCTTCAGCAAGGGAAGCATTAGATGGAAGAAGCATACCCAGGCATGCTCTCCCTCTCTGTTCTCTTATTCTTGCCCATTTATGCCTACGCTCTCCTTTTTTATGAAATTGCTAAGTTTGAGATTGGGAGTTCTCACTTTGGTAGATATGTGGTTGGCATGTAACAAATTTCAGGTACTTGCTTCCAGAACATGTTGGTTCATGCCACTTGCGCATCTCATATTCTGCACATACAGACCTGAATATTAAATTCCAATCTCATCGGAGCAGGTAATGAGGGAACCGTTGAGCCATTAGTATCATGTTTCTTTGTTCTTATCTCTGTACACACTTGCTCTTTCATCATTAATTTTGCTTCTGTGATTTTGATTTTAGCAATTGAGGTCGTGCTAATTTATGTGTGTGGTTTTTGTCATATAGGGGTTAGTGAAGCTCGGCAGCTATAACACCGATGTGTTTTTCATGGCCTCTTAGTAATTTTCTTCATCTTTTTGTAGTGGGGTTAATGTGTTCCTGTAATTTCACTTTAGTTGAAAATTTAGAGTGCTTTAGTTTGTATGTAATAAATCAATTGAATGAATATTTGCTTATTTTCAAAAGGACACCTTCAATTTTAGTTGTACTTCTTGTTCATTTGGTCTTGTTATTAGTGCTTTTGTTGTTTCTCTTGTCTCTTATTAAACAAACATCTTGTGTCCATGATTAATAGGATGCCACATTGTTATTGGTTTTTGAATCAGGTTTCTTAAGCAAATTTTATGATTTGTTTGAGTGCAAAAAACTATTTGAGAGATTTGATATCAGATCCCTTGTAATAAAAAAAATCCTGCTCCACAGACCATCAGCTTTAATTTCTGTGTGTTTCCTTGTTTGTACTTTTTCTCATGCAATTACATTTGCAGAGTCTAGTGGAATTGTCACATGTGGATATATTTTCGCATTTTTAATTAGGCAACCACTCTTTAAGAAAGCTTCGTGTTGTCAATTGGTTGGCAGATATTCATTTTTTTAACATTCTAGTTTTTTTTACATTCTAGACATAATAGTCAAATAAAAAACCTTTATGCATTCAACGAGATTGCATCTGGTTTCTTTTTACAATTGTTTGGTACTTGAAGCAGTCAACACAAATGGTTTCTTTTGGTCTCATTTCTAATTTATGTGCAGTGTTTGTCATGAAAGCATTTTCTAGATGCTACACCCTAGAAGGCAGCCAGAATGTGCCACACCCTTGTGATAATCTTCCAGATTGCTAGGTTCTAATAATCTATGTTTGATTGGTTTTATCTAAATGGCTTCCCTTGTTGTCAAATTTGTTGCTTCTGTGACTCTTGCCTCTCTAGCTTCATCATTTCATGCACATTTACTCTGACAGTCAACAAATTGAACCATTTTGGCATTTCTGATCTGAGAACTTAAATTTCTGTCTTCCTATTGACAATAGTGACATGCTTCTTTTTTAGTTTCTGAGATTTTACATCTTTGTGATTGTTATTTTTTGAGTTTTAATTGAGATTTAATGTCCCTTGAATTTATTACGTTGTTTTTAGTAATGGTTGATACATTTATTTTTTAATTATCTTTTTAAACTTTGCAGGGATTATACAAATCCATATCTTCCTGTTAATCCTACTGCTATTGAGGGGTTTGTTCAGGTATGATTTTACATTTTGGATGTTCACTGTATTATGGATTGTTTAAGCTTACACTAACAAGCTGTAACATGCAGCCTGCGGTAGGTCCTGATGGAAAGAAAAAAGAACTCGAGAGTAATGTGCTTCTTGCATCAATTGAAAATATGCAGTACGCTGTCACAGTGGATGTTCTTCACACGGTAATGAATTGTACTAAGACTTCATTATGTGTAAGTATATTTTATTTGTTGTACTGTATTGTATAATTTGGTTCATGTATTTCAGGTGTTTTCTGCATTTGGCACTGTACAGAAAATTGCCATATTTGAGAAGAATGGGGGAACCCAAGCGCTTATTCAATATCCTGGTAGGTCCTTTTCAAGACTCCACTGATCTAGACATCGTAAAGTTAATGTAAGAATTTGGTTGTTCATGGGAAGTTGTAGTCCCCTGGTTTGAATCCTTGATTGAAGTGTCTTGCATACTAGGGACTAAGATGTGTTCTAAACTCCATTAGTTTCTCAACCATTTATTGTCTTGCTTGACAAGACAACTTCTGAACTTTAGACCGTAACAATCTTTGTGGGATCATTAGATATTCTATGAATGTTAACTCTCGGATATGCAATAGCAAATTTGTATAATATTGGACTGAATATGATTCTTCAATTACATGAGAAGTCAGTAGATTTATGTTTGCATCTCTGTTATCAGAATCTTATGGTTTGTGATATCAAAAATCGATACGAATCTATGGTGAATCTCACTATTCCCAATTGATTCATGTTTCGATTCACTTTTTACGATTTATGCAATATCGTTATCATTGTCAAAGAGCAACTATCTCTCTTTGTGCTTTTGGCCTTTCTTTTACCCTTTATTTTTTGGTGGAGCCTGGTCACTGATTTATAAATTGTTACATGTGCAGATGTCACAACTGCAGCAGTTGCCAAAGATGCTTTAGAGGGACACTGCATATATGATGGTGGCTATTGTAAGCTTCATCTATCATACTCTCGTCATACTGATCTCAATGTGAAGGTATAAATATGTGCTTTTGAGTTGATGTTCATGAAGAAAAATTAAGAGGGAAAAAATAGACTTGGTTACATGAAAAAGTGGGTCGGTTGTTGATCGAAAAAAGATTTGTCCTTGAATGTATGCTTCTTGACACTTAAATTCACCCTTTAATTTTATTATCCTTGGAAATATTTTCCCGTGCATTCGATTAGTTTTTTTTATTTTGTTCTAGGCATACAGTGACAAGAGTAGAGATTACACGATTCCCGAATCGGGTTTGCTTGCAATGCAACAGGCTCCGGGTGTTCCTACAGCAGCAACAGTTTGGCAGAATCCTCAGGCCTCTCCAATGTTTCCTGGGAGTGAGTTTGCTGGTGGTAGTGCTATGCTGGCTCAATCTTCTGCGGGACAAGTGCCCTCATGGGATCCAAACATGCAGGCAGGCAGACCAACCTTTGTCTCGGTTTCTAGAACATTTCCTGGCAAAACATATGCTCCGTCTTCTGTTCAGGCTTATGCTTCTGCATCAACTCCTGGTGTTTCATCACCCCTTGTGCAAACAGGCCAAATCAGTCCCACTGTGTCTCCCCTGGGAGTATCTCAGCCTGTGCATCAGCCTAATATGCAACCTGGTGGTTCTTTGCCTCCAGGTCAGTCTCCTTACTATGGTTAGTAAGTTGTATCTGTTTCTCTCTTGAAGATACTGTGCTTTGTAGCCTTTACCTCTTCCTCCTAGAATGTTTCTTGAAGCACAAAAAAATTTATTTTTGCCTGTGTTTAATTTGCAGTTACTAAACTCTCGTGTCTCTCTCTTGCTTTGTTCTGTAACTGGATGATATCCTAGCTTGTATTCTTTATGTTTAGCTCTAAATGTGGCATTAGAAATTTTTGATCTTCTGACTTTCATTTGAGATGGCAATTAATATGGTTTAGGGGTGGACATGGGCTGGCCTTGGTCAGGCCAGGTTTGCGTTATATATTAAGGAAACATAGGTCACCCAAGCATTATTGGGCCTAGGGGTGTGCGCGGTGCGGGTCGGTGCGGTTTGAGAGAAAAATAGAAACCGTATGGCGGGTGGCGGATTGATAAAAGTGTCACTAGAATTTGCCATTTTTCTTATTAAAAACCGGCGGTTCGGTTGGCAAATAATGGCGGATTTGCTTTGGCGGTTCGGGCGGATTGGCGGTTTATAAAAAATATAATTCAAATTACAAAACTTAAATCAAAGAGTAAAAAAAAAACGAGAGATACCGTGATGTTAAGCATCTTGCGAAGCTTTCTTCTGATGCAGCAAGTGTAGCAACAACATGATAATATCAACGACTATGCCATCAGTTCATTACAAGCATTTGTGGAAGCTACAATGATCAAATACAATACATAAAATTAATATCATTCAGGGTTTACAATATATTGAAAATGTTTACTGTTGAAAAGTATTTAGATTGAAAAGTGAGCTGATGCAAGTTTGTAACATGGCCAGAAAAAAAAAAAAAAAGGATTGAAAAGTGAATCGGAATCCAACTTTATTTTGGATTATTGACATCTTGAATTCCCCTTGAGCAGTAATGTAACACTATATTCTAAGGTATAGAATAAGAAGCAAACTTAAGTAAAAAAGAATTTTTAGAATCTTATAAAACATGATTTAATAGCGGTGCGGGTCGGTGCGGTTTGGAAGAAAAATATAAACCGGCGGATTGATAAAAATGTCACTAGAATTTGCCATTTTTCTTACCAAAAACTGGCGGTTCGATTGGCAAATAATAACGAATTTGCCTTGGCGGTGCGGTTTCGGCGGTATTATGCACACCCCTAATTGGGCCTAATCTGACCATCCAAAACCTGACCCTAAAAGAAACTTCAAGTGTCCAAACCCCACTTAACCCAGACTCATAAATGGAAGAGGAAGACCTAAATTGTCATGTTAGGGGTAAGAGTGATATGATCACCATAAATGGAGATGTTTCGTATGGGAAGGGGAAAACCTAAATTGACATGGGCTGCAGTAATTAAAAAAAAAAATGTATGAATTTATTTTATTTAACCAAGCACACAGCTCTTGATAGAGTAGAATGACAACAAATAATTCATGTAATAATCCTAGTTGATTGGGACACAAGATTGCTACAAAGGTTGTTTTTAGTTAGGTTATAAGCTTTCATCCTACAGGCTAACATCCTACTGCCATCTGTGCTATATTCGGAGGGTATAAATGAGTTGTTAGCAGATGTTCTCATCTTCTTTCTCAGTTTTTGAATCTTGTATATCCTTCTAAAATAGAGGAAAGAAAATTAGAATGCCAATTAGGCTTAGGAGAAAAGGCAGCAGCTAGAAAGTAAGGGTTGGGGGGGGGGGGGGGGGGGTTTGGGATTGGTTTAACAGTTCTTGTGAGGAAAACTAGCAGGAAAAGAAGAAAATTTCCTACTTTTTTGCTAGGAGGACATGGGTAAGGAGCCATACTTCACAATGATTTGTAAAAAATTGTTGGCATAGCTTTCCTTTATGTTCATAAATAATTTAGGAATGTGAGATTCCCATAGAGTATGAGAATGAGATTCTCACTTAGTTTGGCTGGGAGTAACTTTATGATGCACCTATACCATAGAATGATGAAGGTATGGAGTAAGATTCTCACTTTTCATTCCTCCAATCCAAACATAAGTATTCTCTTAATTCTAAACAAAACCAAACAAAATCCAGAAAATGTTGCAGTATATATTAAACAAAAAGACAATTTTGTTAAAAAAATTTACCTTCTCACCTCATTTTTTGGATATATATATATATATTTTCTTCTACAAGTTCATGATCCAAACACGAGATGATCCGAACACAGTTTAAAGATGTCAAAAGAATGTAAACATATGAGCAACGAAATAGAATAAAGCAGCAAATCAAAGGTTCAAAGAGGTATCCTATTGGCATCCAATTGAATTAGAGTTTGATCCAGACTTTTTACCAATAGAATGTTTTTGCATAAATTAAGCATACATCCATATCTAAGTTAAATGGCATGCACATTGATATAAATATGTAACTGCATCTGTTGTCATAAAGTTACTACTTTTTAGGAAAAATGAATGTTTGTCTTCTTGATATATTTTTTTTATTTATTTTTCATAAAGCAAATGTCATTACATGTAAGGCTTACCACATCCTATAAAATAATGGTTACAGGTAGGATTCATCATATTTTTTAAATATTCATTATTATTATTATTATTATTGTTTTGAATATGCTGGATCTCTCTCTCTCTCTCTCTCTCTCTCTCTCGCGCGCGCGCGCACGTGCGACATGAAAAGAAAAAGGGTGAAACAGACCTTCTTTATGTATGCGTTGGGGGTAGGGTTTACATCGTTATCCAAGTGACCATTAGAGAATGTGGTTGTGAACAATAAAACATGGTTTACATCATCCGCATAGATCTGCTCATATTGGTCCCATTTGAAATGTGATAAATATATCATGTTCTTGTTAGCCATGTCCAATGCCACCGACACATACATTGACATCGTCACATTCTGCTAACGATTGATTGAAGACTACCCACGGAAGATTAAGAAAAATTTCTGATGGGGACTTGTCTGTTAGAATAGAACCAATTTTCAGTTTATAATCCACAAGACAAGTATTGTGGGAATCTCAAAGCTTCGCAATAAAGCAGAGTGAACACATTGTAGCATCTAACGACCTAGTCTGATTGGCTTGGGAGGATATGGCTTGGTTAGCCTAACTAGGATTTGGCACCTCTTCTACAATTGTTTTGTTAAAGAGGAGTGGGGGAATAATACATATATAATATTACCCTTGTCACACACATATATATATTTACTAGACTCGAGGCACACGAAATGTATGTGGATATTGATATAGTTTCCAAGATAGACTATGGAAGATGGATTGTAATTGCCAGGAGTTATTTATGGGATATGGGGATTTTTTTTTTTCTTTCTAAATTAAGATTTTAATGTTTGGACAGAACATGGCAGCTTCAAAATGTGGTAACACCAAATTGTGGTGTGCCTATACCCTGTGAGTCTAAGGGTGGGGTTGAACACTGACTTGAAATAATCTATCCGCATGGGTAAGCAAGCAAGGTAGGTTTTAGGCGGTTGCTTTAAACTTGGAAAGCCTCTCTTCAAATTTAGGTTGTGTCAAATAAATAATAAAAATAATAAATTCAAACATAGAATGATCCAAACAGAAGAGGGCAAGAAAAAAAGAAAAAGTAAAGGCGTTTTACGATCTGCAATCAAAATGGGGGATGTTGATTCGTATAAAGGGGGGCTTCCTCAGTAGTGTGGTGTGGTGTGTAGCGAAGAGCTTGAAGTGAAGACTTAAAATGGTGGTTGGCCCCATGTGTTCTGCAACACGCATGGTCTTTGTGGATTATTTCTTAGGGGTCTTTCTGTGGACTGTAGCCATGTGATCACCATGTGTGTGGGTGGAGAGAGAGAGAGAGAGAGAGAGAGAGAGAGAGAGAGAGAGAGAAGGGGGGTCATTTTTTTTTAACTCGCCAAAAGCAATACTCATCAAAGCTCCTATGGAGGTCAAAAGCATGTGCTATGCTGGACTTAGACCGTGAACTTATCTCAGCCAAGTAAATAGTCTTTGGTTGGAACAATAATGGAGTAATTTTTGAAAACCAAAGCTGTACGAATATGGAAGATGGTTTTGTTTACACATTACCAAAGGCTCAACTCATGACTGGCCTAAAATAGTGGATTTCTCATTCAAAAATTGTATCGACATCACTTAAAAGGTTCATTATACACTTGAATTGGATTCACTAAAATCAATTTGAGATTTGTCTATAAGCCTTTTTGTTGGGAAGTTTTTCAAATTCTTTTCAAATTTCAGATTCAATACATTTTCAACTTTCATTTTGAATTGTGTTTTGGGTAAGTCATTTAATTGATCCACCATTGATTGTGTTTAAGTTTAAACTACTTAAAACTATTATTACAAGATTATTGTAGAAAATTTTAATCCGGTTTAAAATTCACTAATTAGTTTTTTTATTTTTATTTTTATTTTTAAAGCTAATAGTAGGGGTAGGGGATTAGATGAAAAAGTTGCATAGTCTACTGGTAAGATTCAAATCTAGTTACACGCCTAGCAAGTGTGAGCCTTATTTGTGGTTCCAATCTCTTGGTCTTTTGGTAGTGTTAATCGTTAGTAATCCTCAACACAGTTTGTGTGAGCCAAAAAAAAAAAAAAAGTAAAAAATAAAAATAAAATCAAAGAAAAATACTCAAATTATTTATGTAGGGGTGAAACTGACAGGCATATGTATTTTTTTTAAAAATATTTTAATGTGGTCTAAAATTGGGTAGGTAGGGGTGCTATTTTAACTCACCATAAAATCTAGCTTAATGGGTATGTTCTACAATTTCATGCGGGGTTCACTTGGGACTTGTATAAACTACCATAGACTATTCATCCATAAAAATGTCAAAACAGTTTGCTAATTATTCTCCACAAAAGGCTTTAATTCTATTTATTTTTATTATTATTGAATTGGGTTGCTTTTCCATCGTATGGTCTATTTAGTCACCATCTTGTTACCGGGACATGTAGACACAGTGTCTTTATGACACGTATACGTCAGGAGTGGTTTAAAGCTGGATTCATTTAAACTCCTATTTTATTCAACGTCCTTTGCATCATCAGTCTGTATCGCTTGATGTGGTTTTTAATAAGTTGGGAAGATTTTCTTTCATTCTTATCCTATTTTCACTTTAATACTGTGTTTGATTGGGAGATTTAGAGAGTGATTTAGAAAAAGAAAGGAAAAAGATGTGTGAAATTATGTGAAATGTAGGTATATTTTATTTATATTTTACCTCTCTTTTCCCTTTTCATTTTCAAATCCCTTCCAAAATTTTCCAACCAAACACAGCGTAAAAAACATGTCCACAACTTTGAATCCGATTTTGGAACATCATATTGCTTCGATTATATAATTAATTTGGGATGTTTGGTGGTTTGTTTTGTTTTCAATGTTTTCAGAAACAAGTAATGAAAACAAAACAAACCACCAAACATCCCAAATTAATTATATAATCGAAGCAATATGATGTTCCAAATGAAAATTTTATTCACCCAAAAAAAAAAAGTAATGAAAATTTCAAAACTGTCTTATGTTTACATATTGTTTTATTTATTTATCATTATTATATTATAAATTTATCCTAAAGACTCGTGGTGTTTCTTAAAATATGAGTTGTTTTTAAAGAAAAAAAAATCCCAATATCTTGACCTTGTATGTAGGTAAAACTGGTTTACAATTTTTTAAAAAACTAGTGAAAAAATCATTTGCGTATGGTGTCTACTAGATCCAGAGGTGTTCATATTAGTAAATAAATAAAAAAGGAAAAACGAAAACTCTATTCATATATAAAAATTGTACAAAAAATTATCAGAAGATGATGTATCATTCTTGTAAAAAAAATATCTTCATTTGCATTTTGTTTCAAAGTGAAAGGTAGTCACATTATTTTGTACACAAATTTTGTAAGAATTTGCTATTTGAATATCATACACAAAAGTCAACGTAGGCTCATATCTTTGTATTTAATAGTAACAAAATTAGATGAGAAATTTGTATATGTAGAATTTTTTATGTTTTTCCCCTTCATTTTTTTGGACAGATAATAAGGGCCAGTAGAATAGTTCTCATTGAATGCATAATTCTACAATTGTTTGTGCATGTGACAACAGAACTGTGCAAACGTCCCCTTGGATAGTTGTCATATTTATAGTTTTTATGGTCCACTTTTGTAAAACCACAAACAAGAAATTTTCTTGTGAACAACTCTCTCCCTCTCTTTCTCTGATTTAACCCTGCAACCACTTAAACATAGCTCACTTGATGGATGGTTGGTTCCTGAATGCTGGTTGGTAACCCAACCACATGCAAATGGCAATGGCTCCTCTCTCTTTCTCTCGACACTCCATTTATAAGGGAAGGTCCATCTTATTCTATTCTCGCACTTCTAACCAAATTTTACACTAAAAAAATTTCGCATATGTGACTATGTTGTGTTTTGAGAAGTTGGTAAAAAATCGACTTTTTTAGCTTTTTTGACATTTTTGTAGCTTTGTTGTGACTTTTTTGTATAAAAAAGCTAAAAAGTTACATTTTTAGCTTCTTTTCAAAACGCTGCACTATCTAAATTTATGATGCAAACACAACATTAGTTACTATTGAGTGTCGATATGCAGCATAATATGGTTGTTTTGATAACAACTCGAAAGAATCACCAAGAAGCACCTTGGGCACTGAAATTGAGACTCGAGTGTTTTTCTGTTTTTTTTTGATGATATTGATATCTTGAGTACAAAAAAAAATATGTTACGTCATTTTCCTACAACATCACAAGCATGTGCAATTGCTACTACATTATCATTTTTTTCTCATGTAGTTTGTTTCAAAATCTTTGATTGTCTATGCCAGGCCCCAAAGCAACTTAGGATGTGTCATTTTCCAATGGAGAGATAGATTATTGAGATCCAAATTCATGTTGTACCTATTGTTAGCAATCCCTACACTGGTGGTCGTTAAATTGTCTGATTCCTTTGTTATAATTTACTCTTTATTTCTTTAAATATTTTTTTAAAAGTTCGTAACATGCAAGTATAATTGGTGGAGATAGTGACGGAGGTAGAAAATCAATTTAGATGAAGCAAATTTTACAAGTCAATTCAGTTTGGTTTTAAGTAATGGGTTGGGTTGGGTTGGGTTGGGTTTTGAATCATTATTCATTATCAATTGTACAAGTACTTATTATAAAAAATAAATTAAAAAAAAATACTCAATCTTACAAATTCAAGACTTTGTAAAAGTTCATACAAATAAATTAATATTTATACAAAATTAAAAAAAAAACTAATGAATGAAATTGCTCGACAAAGCGTAAGAATTTTGGTTACAAAATCAGATTTCAATTTAATGGGTTTGGGAATTTTATCAGACGTAAGAATTTTAACCAGAGGAGACTAAACTATGTGTAAGAAATTGATAATAAAATTTTAACTATTTCCCAACTCATTATATATAAGTTATATTAAAAGATATTTTGACTACAAAAATTGTAAAATATCATAAAATTGTCAAATAAAAGAGAGTAATTGGTACTTTTTCTACATTGGGTGCCTTTGAGAAATGACTTTTTAGTTATTTTTATACTAAAATATGAGATAAAAAAAATCAATATGTTTGGTAATGACATTCTGATTTTTAAGAAAAATGTGTAAAATATAGTGTAAATGGTAAGAAACATTTGACTTTTTTATATGAGTTGAATTTTTTTTTTTTTAACTCGTTGATTAAAATAGTCATTTGTCAAAAGAGCTCATTGTATATAACAAAAGAATGATTTTCATCTTGGTGTTTTATAAAAACTTATACAATAGATGTAAATAATCATCTCATATATATTACCAATATTATGATGAGAGTCTATTGGGAGTAAACTTCAAAATTAATATTATAATGATCATATTTACATATCAAAAATTATTTATCATCTCATTTATCACCATTATAGCAATTTAATTAATCGTAATTGTTATATAACTCGTATATATTATCAATGCAATGATGACATAGAAAATGATAAATGATTTTTTTACTACATGATGATCATAATTGTAATAAAAAATTTATCAGCTTTAAAAAAATTTAACATAAAATATTTTTTTATGCTACATCTTTTATGGGTATGTGAAAAAAGCGATTTAAGGACTTCAATTGGCCTTTAGTTGAGGGGCCTTTAGTTGAGGGGCCACTCCTTGGTGATATGCATACAAAGAAAAACACAAAATATAATGTATAAGATTTTGTGAAGCTTAGCAGGGCCACAGCCCCCCCAGTCTCCAGACAGTTGGCGTGATACAGTAAAAAAAAGAAAAAAGAAAAAAAAAAGCTGTTATATATATATAGGAACTCTATATTTTCCATGTTGCATGACAAATTTTATTTTGATTTTTTTTTTTTACAAAAATGTGTTTCTATGCATGTATATGAGGAAAATTTTAAGCAAAATAATTATTTAAAGTTAATAGGATTTTGATTATTAAAAAAAATGAAATGTAGGAGTTCTAGGAAAACATATATAAAATTGCAGATAAGACAAATTTAAAAATATTTATGTAAAAGTAAAAAATTTTAAAAATTAAAGAGAGCCTTGCCTCCATTTGAGCGCTATGTGACTCTTAAAACTCACACGGGTGATCCAATTGAAGCACCAAAATAAAAAATAAAAGAATCAATGATTAGGGCTCGTTGGATTCTTTAGATATATTGTATTTTCTTCAGAGCAAATGTGCAAAAGAACTTCACTTTTGTGGGTGTGATTGACTCAAAATGTCTCTGGCAAATATACAAGACAAAAACAAAATCAACCATAAACACAGGACAAGATTTTTCTATTTACACCTTTTTTTTTTTTTTGTGGTCTCTCTACACCTTCTATTTTTAATATATTTAAAATAAAGTTTTTTACCCACCACTAAGGCATGCACACCCACCACCTATTGTTCCCCACTCTGAGCCCTCGCTTCCTTTTCCAATGAAGCTTTTACATAGCAACTATGATTTAGAGCTTTAAGTGAAAAGTTAGGGGTTATAGAATTTTTTTTAATGAAAATGATCATGAAATATTTATGATTCTTAAATTAATTTGATTGGTGTGTAGTATTTTATTTTAAGTGTAATTCAAGAGTTACTATGGGGATATATTTTCTGAGTACCAATACGTGGCAAGGTGACGCAGACGTGTCAGCCGATGTGCCACGTGTCCTGGTCGTGATGTAGAGGTGATCTCGGCAAGGCCGAGGTTATCTCTGAAGATATCGGAATTCGAGATAAGTGGATAAGGGACAAGAGTCCTAGAATGAAAAGGGAACTCAACCTGGATGAGGGACAAGAGTTCTAGAATGAGAGAAGACTTCAGTTTGTATTAAGATAAGACTCTTAGAGAGTTTATCCTAATCTTACTGGGAGTCCAAGATTAGCAGTAATCCTCCATAGAAGTTAGGCTTCTATTGGGACTAGGTTTATGTTGGTTATAAAAGAGAGGCACCCCCATGGGTCTAAGGTATGCTTTTCATGCTCAAGCTAGTGAGTTTAGCACTATTAATTATCTTTGAGAGATATTGAGTACTGACTTGATCGTTGGAGTACTCCCGGGTGACGAACCACCATCGGAGTCTTCTCTTTCTGTGGCAGGTTAGCTAAAAGCCATCTATTTTGCCGGTGCTCTCTAGTTGATTACTAAGTGGGCAGTGTGATCAGAAAATCACTCACACAGTTACAAAACTTTCATAATTATTTTCATGAAAAATTTTTCATGATACCTAGTATTGCTGGAGCTCTAATGATGGAATTCTAATCAGAGTTTCGTTGAAGTTCTAATCATAATTCTACTGAGGTGGAACAAAGAAAAAAAAAATACATACATCACATCATCAGTGAGTGGGGCTCATTGTCAACTCATTAGAGCTGTGATTAGAGCTTTAAAACATTTTCATTTACAAAGAAGAAAAGAGAGACAAGTGAATGTGATAGTGACACCATTTTATGAGGTACAATCATAAAGTCAGTAATGATATCAAATTAAATAATTAAAGTTTAAATTGATAAAATTAAAAATATTAAATTAAATTTATTATTGTTATCAAACTATTTTCTTTTTATAATTGTCCCTTTGATTTTTTGCTTTTGCTGCTTAAACCTTGAAAAGGGTTCTCCTTATTCAAGTCTGATTTGAGTTAATGATTGGTGAGTGTACAGATTCCTGTAAGAGTGCTTGGAGTCATCTCAATTTGTAAATGTTGAGCAATTGATTTTTATGGACTCGTGTGTATGTTCAATATTAAAAATTAATAAATTAATTAATTTGCTAATTGCACTTACATAATTTTATTTTTTTGTGTTTAAAAAATAGAGATAACTTATTTTTAAAGTCATATTTATTCATTTTTTTTGAAGATAATTATAATAAAATTATGTAACTACAATAATCGAATCAATTTAATTTATAAAAAGGCTCTACACATATTGATCAATTTAATTTCTTGATAGAACCAACAAAAACTTGCAAAAAAAAATGTAATTTCACATTGTGGGCACTTCTCCTAAGTAATAGTAGTCTCAGAATTTTTTATTTTATTTTTTGTTTCTGGTTATATCCACAAAATTAAGGTTTTTTTGTTTTAAAGATCTCTAATATTAAGATTTTATAACATAAAGGACATTCAATATTTTCATAATGTCTAAGGTTCCTCAATATCGATCTAAATAAAATTCGATTCAGAGAATTTTTCCAGGAATCCAGAGAAATTCTGGATAGGAATTTCTTTCCAGAGAATTCCTTCCTAGAGAAAATCACCTCTTTCTCAAAATTCTTCACAATCTCAAGCTTCAATACCTTATTATCACCAGCCAGAGAAAATTACTTCCTTTAGTACGTAATTTTCTCTGATTTCTCCGGACTTTCTAAAGAATTTCTCTGGATTCCAGCCTAGAGATTTTCTCCGGATTTCTAGAGAATTTCTGTGGTTTTCGCAATAATTTCTCTGGGTTCAAACCAAAAAATTTCTCTACCTTCCCAATCACGATGTGCAATACACAAATCGATCACCCAAATAAGAAACAAAAACAACCAATATACATATACATCCAGAGAATTTGTCTTCAGAGAAATTTTGGGAAGATCAGAGAAATTCTCTAAATTTTAGTCTAGAGATTTTCTCTAGATTGCCTTCTCAATCATGATGTGTAATACACAAATTGATCACCCAAATAAGTAACAACAACAACAACAACAACAACCTATATATATATATATATATATAGAGAGAGAGAGAGAGAGAGAGAGAACTGGAGCCTAGTGAATAATAATAAAATAAAGATTTTAATGAATGATGTCCGTAACAGATTTAGATTTCAATTATCTTATCATAACAGAAACATAGGTATCTTTGTAACAGAAACGAAGTGTAACAACCCTCACCACTGTTTCTCGATTAACCACTGATTACTGCTAAACTGAGACTGATTATGAAACGTAATTGAATCGACTGAAATACTGAACTGACTGATTTAATGCGCTAGTTTAAATGCATATCTATCTGTTGACTGTTAAACTTATCTGTCCATGTTTTATGTTTTAAATTGCGAATTGAAGGCCTTATCAGCAACCGAATCTGAAATCGATTGATGTTTTATGATCATTAGAATTTATGTTATTTAATGTTGTATTTAATTGAAATGTGATTTGGTATGGTTAAATTAAACTAAATTAAGTTAAATTACATAAGTTGTCCTATTTACAATTTTGCCATAGAAGTAGGCCATTACCTACACATTGTTTGGATCCTTATCACACTTGGACAAAACATTTTCTTCAGCCATTCCTTGAGAGCATAGCCGACTAAGAGAAGAGAGTGAGAGAATTGAGTTGTTCATCTTGAATTTTGCTTGGAAACTTGGTAGAATTGAAGAGAGAATAGGCAAATTGAGCTCCTAGACTTGTAATTGAGAACCCAAGGTAGGATATTCAACCTCTTAATTGTGTCTTAAGTTGATTCTTGCATGGTTGATGTCATATTGAAGAGCTAAGTCATGAATTGGTTCTAGCATGTTGAATTGTAGCTTAAATCATGCATGCATGTTGCCATTCTTGAGTTTTGAAGTTATTGTTCATGAGATTGTACATGCATGTTCATCTTTTGATCATAGTACATGATTTTACCATGTTTTGGAAGAAATTGGCTCATTAGAGCAAGTATTGGAAGCTTTGAATTGGTTTAAACTCATGTATGTCATGTTTGAGTTATGTTCTTGGAATTTGGTTTGAAATTGGATTTAATTGACTCACCTTTGGGCTTTGATTTTATAAATTGAGCTTTGAATCATGTAATATTATGAGTTTTGAAGTGTTTTCTAGGAAATGGGCCTAAAGGAATCGAATTTGGTATATTGAAACTTGATTTTGAGCTTGAAGTTCAAATCTGGAAATTCTAGATTTTGAACTCACGCTCGAGCGGGGTGACTGGCGCTTGAGCGTGAAAATCGTGCTCCCAGCATTTTTGTTGTGTTTTGCAGTCCGCTCGAGCGGGACATTGTGTCTTATGCTCGAGCGGGTATCGAGCGCCCAATCGAGCGTGAATTTCACCTATTCAGCACTTTTGACTATTTTGCAGTATGCTCGAGCGGGTAAGTCTACGCTCGAGCGGAAACCTTTGTCTGCATGTCCGCTCGAGCGGAGTAATCTACGCTCAAGCGAGACCCCTGTTTTTTAAAAATTCTGAAAATGCTTTTAAAGTGCATTTTTGCATCCTCATCCTATCCTAGGCATCCTTAGGCCTAGTTTAAGCATCTTAATGAGGATATAGATGTAGAACCACACCGAGGCAAATTAGGGATTAAGTTATTATTTTCCCAACTGTGTAGCTTAGTGTGTGTTCAATCTGTAACTGTGTAGGGTTGGCATCTGAGGACGCGCTCTAGCTTAACTGTAACCCAAAACTCTGTGAGTAATAACTGTGTAAAGATATATTCAAATACGAATATCTTCTGAATGGTTAAATTATACTGTTAACTGAATGAATGTATGTCTTCTATTCTGAATCAGACAGACATCCTTAGCAACATCTTTATTCTTTATCGCTATTGTTACAGAGATATCATCGCCTCTATCTTGGAACTTCTTTATTATGATGGCCATCATCGATTCGGTCTTTTAAGACCTCTTTTCTTATCTTCGCTATGCTAATGGATGTACCACATATGACTGTTATGACTGAATGATTGAAATACTGAGTTAATGAACTGTTTTCATTACTGTAAGGGCATTTATTCTTAACCTCTTTACGCATTATGTTATTCACTGGGCTTTCGCTCACTGCTCATATATATATGTAGGTGTTCAGGCACCAGACCGGAGCTAGGAGCGTGGGTTAGACTCCTTTTTGTCAAAGCCAACTACTGTGCCTCATTGCGAGGTTCCGAGTCTGCTCAACTTCTGACTTTGGGGTGTTTTAGTTTCCATTCATTACATTTTGTATAGATTTATTCTTGTCTTGTTTTAATAGAGATTAAGTCCTGTCTGAATGATTGTATATGTTGTACATACTGTTTCGTACTGATTGTATATATGTATGATAAGTCTTTTTGCATACTGTTATCCTGACTCATTGGACATTGTTTAAATTATCGCTTTTGGCTTCCGCTAGCCCTCAGACTGCTTTTATCGTTTCATCATATAGGCCTTCTAATCACTTGGCGATTCTGATGCTAAACCCATAGGGGCGGGTTTGGGTCGTGACACGGAGTCATAGTCATATTCAAATCTTGTGTGGGATATCCATTAGCATTAATATATCTTTTTGGTCAAGCATATGGAATTCCATAATGGAACCTCTGGTATCGGGTAACATATCGCATACATGGGGCACGGTATTATTCCCCTAGGCAAGGGCCTGGCCACAGTATTGTTCCTTCAAAGAAGGGCCTCATGACCATAAGCCACAGTACTATGTCCGCTGGGCGAGGGCCTCTGCTAAGGATACCAGAATTATATGCCAAAGAAAGTTGGACAATCATTTATTCATACGAAGCATAGCATTCAGAAAACTAAGAATATTTATAAAACAAATCTTATTTCATCATACAGAAAATAAACAAGATTGAACGTAGCTTTACTAAGTTATTACTCACAAATAGCTTTGATAGCAACCAATGGATCAACAACTCACAGCACGTGACCTACACAAACATAACAGATATACAGATTGAAACACACGCTTGGATTGTCTTTTACTTATTTCATTTCATTCTTAGTGTGTTTCTAAGTTTTATCCTCATTATTGTGTCTTAATTATGGCCTAGCAATGCCAACGATGCAATGAGGATGCCAAAATGCACTTAAAAACATTTAATCACAAATGCTGAAAACAGGGGATTCGCTCGAGTGCAACTTCCTTCGCTCGAGTGAATGCTCCAAAATGTGAGTGGTCGCTCGAACAGTCTGTAAACTTTGCAAAAGTACTGGTTGTGTGATTTCTCCGCTTGACAGTTGCTCGACGGTCGCTCGAGTGTATGATTGAGGTCTTCACTCGAGCGTAACTTTTATCGCTCGAGCGGTCTGTAATACATGTAAACTTTTGGGAGCATGCATTTTATGCTCGAGCTAACTATTTGTTGCTCGAACGGAGGTGCAAAAATAAAGGTGGTCGCTCGAGCGGAGAGGCAGAATTCTAAAATTTCCAGATTGCTTCTCAGCTCAAAACTCAAATTCAATGTTGAAATTCATGTTCTCTTGGGCCAAAAACTCAAGGAAACTTGTGTAATCTTGGAAAACATTAGGAATTCAAAGTCATTTCACAAAATCAAGGCCTAAAAGCATGCCAAATGAGCAACATTAAACTTGAAATTTATGATATACATATGCATGTAATTTATTCAAATTTAAACCTTTCAAAGCATGCTCAAACAAGGGAAATTGATGGAAAACATGATGAGGTCTCATGATTAAGTCAAAAACATGACATGCATAGAAGAATTACTTCGAATCAACTTCAAATTCATGAGAATTATGCATGCATGAAATGTATGAGTCAAATCCCTTCATTTCTAGCTCAATTCTCAAGTTAAACACTTTAATCTCTTGAATTTATGCAATACACTCTAATTCCCTGTTGATTTCACATGTAATTAAGCTTTAGATTACAAAATGTGAGTTGAATCCTTACCTAAGGTTGATGTGAAGTGTAAAACTGGCTCAAGTTCCAAATTGTCTTCAATGCTCCAATAATTCCTAGCAATTCTCCTCTTTTTCTAGCTTTGATCTCAATCTTCTACTCTCTCTCTCTCTCTTCCCCACGTTTTGAGCTTAAGGAGTATGAGATGAAGGTGTAAAATGAACTAATGAGGTCAAATTAGCCTTACATAGGCTCAATTAAGAAGGCTTAATTAAGTTAATCAAATTGCCATTAATTATTCTGATTTAATTTGTTCCAAATCACATTCTAATTAAATCTATCATAAAGTTCTAAAAATTCCAATCAACACATAAACCAAGTCAATTTCATAATCGGGTGCCAATGAAGCTTTCAATTCACAAATAGATATTCCTACGCAAACAAATAAAAATGCAAATTATGCAACACACACATGCTATTAATTCAGAATTTTATCGTAATGACGTATTAGACATCCTTAATCATGGTTTATCAGTTAATCATGGGTTGGGGTTGTTACATTGGAAGACAAGGAGACTGGAGATATAACGCCCTAACCCTTCACATATCATCGATATTGTTCGCTTTGGGCTACGCCCGCACGGATTTGTTCTTCCCAATGGGTCATCCATCCCAGAACTACTCCAGCCTGAGCACGCTTAATTGGGAAGTTCTAATAGGGATTTCACCACTCGGGAAAAGGCCACGATGCTATATAAGGGTCCAGGTTTTTACTTTTATAGCCTAGAAACTCTCTTTCTATTCCCGATATGGGACACTAGGACCTTACAATCCACTCCCCTTAGAGCTGAACATTTCCGTACAATAACCTGCCAGCTCACAAGCCAACCCATATGTATTGAGAGACGCTAAGGGCCCATACTCGGTACTCCGAAGAGTCGGTTCTGATACCATTTTTAACACCCAAACTCTTTACATGTCATCAATATTGTCTGCTTTGGGCCACGCCTGCACAAATTTGTTCTTCTCAATAGGTCATCCATCCTAGAACTACTCCAGTCTGAGCACGCTTAACTAGGGAGTTTTGCTAGGGATTTCACTATTCCGGAAAAGGCCTTGATACTATATAAGGGTTTAGGTTTTTACTTTTATAACCTAGGAACTCTCCCTCCATCAAGACCTTTTCTCGAGTGGTGAAATCCCTAGTAGAACTCCTCAGTTAAGCGTGCTTAGGCTGGAGTAGTTCTGGGATGGGTGACCTATTAGGAAGAACAAATCTATACGGGTGTGGCCCAAAGCGGACAATATCGATGACATCTGAAGGGTTGGGGTGTTAAAGAAAATGACGAAGAAACCCTAGCTGTGGTGGAAAAGACATATCTGTGAGGCGAGGAAGAGAGGATCAATATAGTCTGTAGAGAGAGAGAGAGAGTGAGAGAGAGAGAGGGAAAGTGTTGTAGAGAGAGGGAGAGGGGCGTGGGGGGAGAGCAACTCACTGGTATGTCAAATTTCTCTATGATCTATGGGTGTTTGGTTGAGGGACCTTAGACATTATAAAATAATATTATGAATTTCTTCCATTATTAAAAATAGAACAGGGACTTTAGATTAATTTTTTCCAAAATTAATACAAAAAAAAAAATATATAGAAAAAAGTGTAAGTTATAACTCAAATTCATCCCAAGTGTTGTGTACTCCACATAGTACACCTCAAATTATTATTATGGTTTTAGCTTATAAGCTAAAGAGAAATGCTTTGCACCCCCATTATTAGAGGCCCCCAGTGACCTCTAGTGAGGTGGCACCGCACGTGATTGTCACGTGACGTTAAGACCCAAACACATCTTTGGTCTTCATTTTGAAATCTCCTCCCCTCAAACACGTATGTCTTCGCTCCAATGGTAACCACTCCGACGCCTGAACCCCACTCCGACGCCTGACCCCATTCCGACGCCGGTGACCATTCCGACTCTTCACTCCGACACAGCTCGTTCCCGCTTCTCCCGAATCTCCGATTAAGAGGTAAATTTATCTGGGTATATATATATCTATATATATATATATCTATCTGTGAAGCCTGTATATATATATCTCCGATTAAGAGGTAAATTTATCTGGGTATATATATATATATATCTGTATATATATCTATTTGTGAAGCCTATATATATATATATATCTGTGTATATATATATCTATCTATATGTGTATATCTGCGTAAATCATTCTTTGGATTTGGATTGAATACTGAATACTTGAATTTGGATTGAATACTGAATACTTTGAATTTGGATTGAATATTGAAAAATTAAATTTGATTTGGCCTTTTGATTTTGTCTGTTATGCTATCTGATCTTGGGGATTGAATTTGGCCTTGTCATTTGGGAATTGTGGCCTTTTCATTTGGAGTCTTACATTGCCATAAACCTGTTCGATGAAATTCCTCAACGAAATGTTAAACCTGTGCATAAACCTGTGAATGTTAAAATTTGAAATGACACAGGATAAGAAGTAATAGAAAGCCATGACAACTTTATCACCAGAGTTCCATACATTCACTTGAATTGAGCAAATATATAACAAATATCAAATAGTTACAAAAAAGGCAATTTCATGTAGGACCCTCGTGCATTGGACCACCCTTCTGTAGTCTTGGAGCTTTTCAAAATTTAGTAAGCACTCTAGAACCATACTACTCCAGCATTTAAAAACTTCCTATAACATTCACTATGATTTAAATTCTGACCAACTACAAAAAAGAATAGCTAGCTTCTAACATCTTACAGTCCGAACCAGTAAATCTTTCATGTAAACCAACATCAATTGAAATTTAAAATTCTTCTTCCCTGTCAGTTATGTCAAGATAATCTTATTGCATTAACTCAATCATTTGCAAAATTTGTTATTCTCCCTGTACTTTTCTCACATTAATCAACTCCCAATTAGTACCCATTTATGGGTGTTTGGGAGAGGTTAGATTGGTGACATAGCCACTGAAAAAGTGAAAACAGATATTCAAATAAATTAGTTTTCATAAATTAATTTAGCATAAACATTGCCGTATGCTTTTTAACTTAGCATCTTTAATTGTCCTTTTAACCTCCTTGTTAGCTCAATTATATCTATTGATTTTTCCTCATTTTTATTCTTTTTATCACTTTTTAAAAATTATTATTATTTTGTTTTAAATACAGCTTGTACCTTGTCACACCACCACCAAGTTTCTTTAGATATAGGACCTTTTTTTTATCCTTGACCAGAATGTGGCAAAGTGATATATAACACAGACTATAAAGATACTTAAAGCTAATAAAAATAACTAAAAGTACATAATGGAGCCGACATTTCTACTTGTTAATATTTCTTTCTCATTCTGTTTTAGCATCCACTAGGCAGCTGTTACTTGAGAAGGTAAATTTCTCACAAGGAATAAGCAACAAGCAGATTCTGAAAGGAAACATGGAAAATAAAAAACAGGACTTATCGCTCAATAACTTACAAGTTATTTCAAAACACAGGCAAAAACCCAAGTGGAGCAATAAAAGATTACAGGGGAAACCTTAAATGTCAAAAGAATTACCAACTAACATACAACAGAAGTAAAGAAAAAGGATCCCACATTTAGCCTTTTTTAAAAGTGGATTAATCTGTGATTTTAATTACTAGAGCTTCACTTCAACACATTTATCCAAAATTATGAATAAGGTATCCCAAGAGTTCTCAACAAGTTTCACATTGGTTTAGCAACAAGCATTCTAGAAATAATTTCTTTTTGAGAAAGAGTTTAACAAAACACAAAACTTTTAACAATTTAATTCAATCATTGCACAAGTTGGGAATGTGATCATACAATGTAAAGGATTGCACTGCATTAAAGACCATCAAATGCAGTCACTTGAATGGAAACCAATTTTTTTTTTTTCTTCATGTCTTAAAATGAAACAGGTTTTCCCATTAAATGAAAAGGTAAACTATGAAAACCTATATCTATCTATCTATCTATCTTCTAAAATGAAACAGGTTTTACTTGATCATTTTGAAGACTAATGTGTCCAGATTTTTTATGAACACCCTGTCCCTGTCTCTTGTCTAGATTTTTTATGAAACAGGTTTTACAAGTCCAGATTTTACTTGAAACCTGTCCAGATTTTTTATGAAACAGGTTTTATAGGTCTAGATTTTACTTGAAACCTGTCCAAATTTTTTATGAAACAGGTTTTACAGGTTTTACTTCATCATTTTTATGAACACCTTGTCCCTTGTTGGCTGAAATCCCCATCCTCAACTAAGTCACTCCTTGAGGGGCTAGTGTCATGACAGTTGGTCAATGTAGATTGAGAAATAACACTTCTATCTGAATGAGTGCTAGTAGCATCCAATGATTGAATGAAGTCACAAGCACCCACTACCTCACTTGTTGGTTTTTATTTTTAATGTGCTTCATAATGAATATATGCAAGTGCTGTCATGTTAATATTTGTCTCTTTTTACAGATGTTAAGTTCAAGTGTCAGTGGCAGTAGCTCAGATTGGTTGACATACGTCAACAGAAATTGTCGTACATGTAATAAAAAGGCGACCATTTAATATCACAAACCGATCAAAACAAAAACAAGTTATTCTACTCTTGTAATACTTGTGGTTTTATCGGATGATGTTTACTTACGAATCCAGAATATAGAGGTTATCAAATTCCAAGAGACGAAGTGCCAATTGTGGGCGAACAAGTTATGACCGAACAACTTCGAGCTATGACCGAACAACAAATAGAGATGACGGAACAACTTTGAATTCAGAACGCAAAGAAGCAAAAGTTGATATGTATATTGTCCGTGTTGCTTGTAATTGGTGTCTTTAAACTTATGAATATGTAATAACATATATGTACATATATGTAAGTTAGAAGTAGAAGTAGATGTCAATGTACAAGTTCAAGTAGATTGAATACTTTTGTGATGTTTTCGAGGAAGTTATGTTTTGTTGTGTATTGAAACCTAATTATTGTACCTCTTTTGTGGTGAATGGAATGGAAAATTACTTGTTCAAACTTGTATACTTTTTTCAATACTCATTGAATGGACTTTGTTAAATACAGGAAATTATTGAATACAAGGTAACTATTGTTGAATACAAGTAAACTATTGAATATACATGATTGAATATAGCGAAACTAATTAATATACATTGTTGAATCCAGGGGAACCATTGAATATACATTGTTAAATACAGGGAAATTACTGAATATACATTGTTCATTACAGGAAAACTATTGAATACACATGGTTGAATACATGAAAACTGTTCAATAAACATTGTTCAATACAAAGAATTGTTAAATAAACATTGCTCATTACTAATATTGCAACATCTTCATTACCTAACAAATAATAATAATAACATAACTTCATTAATAATTAGTACACCACATGTTTTACAAATCCACATGCTGAATGTCAATAACAAAGTTGTAACATAAGCTACAATCTCAAAAACAAAGTTTGAAACTTAGATTAATAGACTACATAATTTCCAATCTCAAAAACAAACAGTTGGAATACATAGAAACTAGTCAAACAAGTCTGTAATATCCAAGCTTCCTGGTGTGCATGCATGAGAAGCTGATGGAGTTAGAGATGCAGAACCATAAATAAGAGTTGGAGCACTCATCAAACTTCCTTGTGTGCCACTTATGAAGTCCGATGGAGTAAGAGACGTGCCTCCAATACCATGGGCCACCTATGACAATTCATTGCAAAAAGTACATGTTAGAATAATACACTTTGTAAAAATACATGAAGTCTTCTTTCGAATACACTTTCTAAAAGTACATGAAGGCCTCTTTGGAACATGTACCGATACATACATACTATTTTATGTGCCAACCATATAAGGATAATACGGTGTTTGAGCTTGAGCTTAAGCTTGAGCTTGAGCTTTAGCTTCAAATCGAAGCAACTTAGCAGCCTGTATGTTTTGAAGAATAATTAAAGATTAAAATTTATGAATTGCTTTTACATACTTGAATAGAGTTTGTAAAAAAAAAAATTTGAATACACATTTTACCTTTGCTTTTGTTTGTTTTTTTGCCGTTGCCTTGAACCGATTAACAATTTGATCTACTCTGGCAACCTTCCGTTTCGTAACTGGATGACCTCTTCGCCGAGCAACCAAAGGACTAATCACCTTCCTACTAGTACCTCCTTGTGTAGAACCGGTGTGAATCGGACTTTTTGTTGAACATGATACATTACTCCCATCACCGGATTCTTCTTTCATGACTCTCTCCTTGATTTCATCCAACCCAAGGTCTACAATTCTAGTTTTGCTTTCAAAGTAACCAGCAAGTTGTACAATGGCAATCAATTTTTTGTTCATCCTCTCATAGGTACTTGCATTGAAATCATTCCCAAAGCCGGTGTATGTGGTTTTGATGCATGCGTATTCTCTATCCACATCTTTTCTCCACCGGGGCAAAATGTATTTACTTGGCACCTCATTTATGTATCTTCTGACAAGCACATCGAGTGAGTGAGCACACATAATGCCTTTAAACTCAAACAACCGACATATGCATTGAACTTCACATTCAGTTGAATTAAAATAGACAACAAAGTCCACATGCTTCATCTTCTCACAAACTACCATCGCTTCTTGGACATTATATGTAGAAATTGATCCCTCCTCTTTCACAATCACCGCCTGATAGTAAACTAATCTCTTCAACTCTCCTTGAACTTTTTTGAATTTCGCATTGGTGTAGGCTTGCTGAAATTGCTTCTCAAACCCGTATATAGTTAGGCAATCAAACAATTTGTGTCGAGACTTGAAATCTGCTTTCTTCTCTTTCTCTACCTTATTTCTCAAGGCATTGTCATATTGTTCAACGAATTGCTTCAATGTAGTTTTTGGATTTACATATCCATCAAAAAACGCATTCATACTTTCACTTCGTTGTGTAGTTGACATGCCAGCGCAAAAAATGTCTTTAACATAGACAGGTACCCATCGATTCCGCTCATCATATAGTACCCCCAACCACTCATTATCATAAAGATTGAATGTTGCAAGCATCTCTTCCCATTTACTCTCAAATTCAGTTCTTGTCAAACAGTCATAAACTGCATTTTGCATAGCCAACTTTATGGCTTCATACTGAGCATATCTTTTCAACTTCTCCGGAATTTTCTTCATGATATGCCATAAGTACCACCGATGTCGAGCTTGTGGAAACACAATTTCTATAGCATTTTGCATAACTCTACACGGATCAGTTATGATAGCTTTTGGCGGATGATTTGACATGCAACTTAACCATGACTTGAATAGCCAAACAAATGTGTTAGTGTCTTTACTAGACAACAATCCACAACCAAGCAAAATGGACTGTCCATGGTGATTAACTCCGACAAATGGAGCAAATGGCATGTCATATTTGTTCGTCAAATAAGTTGTGTCAAATGAAATGATATCTCCAAATGCTTCATAAGTCGTCCGACTCCTTGCATCAGCCCAAAACAAGTTTCTAATGCGAAACTCCTCATCAACATCAATGACATAAAAGAATCCCTCACTATGTGCTTGCATCCTCATAAAATAACTTTGAAGTGATTCGGCATCACCTTCCCCAAGCCTCAACCTTCTAGCTCTCTCAATGTAATTTCTTGCATCTCGCTTGTCAAATGTCAATGACTCATATTCCCCTGCTTCAACAACCATTGAATGAAAGTTCCTAGACACCCCAATCCTTGCTTGATCATTAATTTCTAATCTTCTCTTCACAGGAGTAAGAATTTTCTTGTTCATTGCAAAATGACGTGAGTCGGTGGGAATCAAATCATGATTATGCTCAAGGTTAACTGTGGTTAGTTTATATCTCCCATCCTTTTGTACACTACCTCGTACCCTTGCTGTGCAACCAATTTTTTTATACAAACATGGCTTCAGAGGGTTGACTTCTGATTTCTGTTTTCTCTGCCCCGCTTGAGAACATTCAATTGCAAAGTTTAGCAATTGCCCATCATCTCCAAAATGTTGTGCTCTATGAGTTATAGAAAATCCAACATGCTTAGCATATTTGCCATAAAATGTGTACACCTCTTCCCTTGAGCTAAAACACATACCCTTTCTAGGTTCTTCAACGTCTTCGCCCTCATTTATTAAAGGATTCTCACCAACATTTGAATCAACCTCCATTCTTCCACTTTGCGTACTGAAATAACAATTAAACAAATATTAGTTCCCTAACAATGCCCAAACAAAAATACTGTTTACAGATTATGGAACTAAACTTCATATTTTAGATTTTATATAAACTGAAATATATAAAATGATCACTGTGAACCAAATTTCAGATTTTATAAACTGAACTAAACTTGTAAACTAAACTTGTAAACTGAACAAACTTGTAAACTGATCACTATGAACCAAATTTCAGATTTTATATTTCAGATTTTATGGAACTACACTGTTTACAGATTATGGAACTACTCATAATGATCACTGTGAACCAAATTTCATATTTCACATTACTTATATATATATATATATATTGAACTAAACTTCACAAAATGACAAATTACTCATCCTTTCAGATTATATAACACTGCCCAAATAGCTACAAATTACTCACATTCAGATTACAGATTATATAACATTGCCCAAATTTCATATTTCATATTATATAACAATTACTCATAAAATAACCACAATTAATCATAGGTCCAAAATGACAGATTATATTTCATATTATGTTTACAGATTATATTCTAGATTTCATAGGTCCAAAATGACAAATTGATTAGTCATAAAATAACTTCATATTTCAGAATACTCAAATAACTTCAGATTTCAGAATACTCAAATGACAAATAACTTCAGATTTCATAGGTCTCATTGTTGGTTAATGAAATTGATTAGTCATATGAAATTGATTTTTTACCTCATAAACCAGATTGATGGACAGAGACAGAGCAGAACAAAACCAGACAGAGCAAAACCAGATTGATGGATAGAGGACAACAGATTGATGAGAGCGACGAAGATCGAGGATAGATGAGAGCGAGCTATGGAGATATTACCATTCAAAAGTGTAATATGATATTGCTCAAAACTTTTGCTTAAAACCATGGGCCACCTGTGACGACCTCTGGATGAGAGCGAGTAATATGATATTGCTCAAAACTATGGCCGTTGTCCAGAGTACACTTTTGCAGAAATTCCCGGCGAGCTATGGTGGAGGAGGAGGATGGCGGCGAGAGGTGAGGATAGGCGAGGGAAGACAGACTAGGATAGACGAGGTTGGCGGTAAGAGGTGAGGATGGATGACCCACAGGTTTGGTTCTCGCTTTTTCCATTTTTTTTTTTTTTTTTCTCCAGCTATGTTTACACATCAGCTGCCACCTCATGGCCATGTCACTGGGGGTCGCCATGTCACTAGGGTCTGTAGCGGGATTGTAAGCTAAATATGTGGACTAACACACTAACAATCAAACCCAAATTTGGGCAGACTCAAATCTGCTTGAACCTAATCCATTGGCCGCTCTATAATAAAATTTCAAATATTTCTACATGTATACCCACAAACAAAGAAAGATATAAAATTTTATTATGGCATTTTCTGTATATTTATCCTCACATACCAAAATAAAATCATTATCACATAAAAACAAAAATAAAAGAAAGTAAAAAAAAATAAAATAAAACAATTTGTAACATAACATATGCAAGAGTTAAGGCTGAGTTTGACAAGCAATCCCCTTGCAAAAATCTCATTTGGACCAAGGCCATCAAATTAATAAGAATTGTATGTTTTGACAATTTATTTATTTTTTAGATTTTTTTTTTGTGGTTTCATGACTTCTTCTTATTGTTTTACTTCTCAAATTCACTTGGTAAACATCTGCGGGACTTAAAAATTTGCATGTGTTGTGTACATATATGAGTGTGTTGTGGCAAATAAAATTGTAACAAATTTCAAGAAACAAAATTTGTTTGATAAATTAATTTCAATTTTTAATTTATGAAGCACTGAAGAAATTTC
The DNA here is from genome assembly GCA_025200525.1 of Camellia lanceoleosa. Taxonomy (NCBI): domain Eukaryota; kingdom Viridiplantae; phylum Streptophyta; class Magnoliopsida; order Ericales; family Theaceae; genus Camellia; species Camellia lanceoleosa. Next base: position 208,832,005 of record CM045758.1, read on the forward strand.
GAATTGTCAAAATCAATTTTCACACAAAAACAAAATTGACAATTGTTTTCAAATTTTGTATATTTTTGTTTCCGACAACACAAAACTAAAAAAGAAAACAAAACTATTCATTATTATTATTTTTTTTTTTCTATTTTCGTTTTTTGAAAAACACAAAACTTGTTTGGTAAAATATATTTTGAATAATTTGCTAAACAAGAAGTCAAATTTTTAGACAACATAAAAAATTATTTTTCAATTCTAAATTGCGTTGTTAAAAAAAAAAAAAAAACAACAACAATAAAAAAAAACCAAAAAAAAACTGATTTTATATCACATTAGTCCCCATCACTGGCCCCATGTGATCGACTTTATTAATTGGGCTTCATTTTCAAATAGATCTTACAAAAGATCTCATGAATTAATGTTGGATTTAGGGATGATTACATGATGATTAGAAAGTCCATTAGAAACAATTATGATTTTATCGTTTTTATTTCAAGATTACAAGTATCTAATTAGAGGTCACTTCACTTGGCACATCAATCTTGAAAGCTGTGTAAAAAAAGCTATTTTATTAAAGAATAATGATTTGTCCTTCGAAATTCTTTCCCCGGAATCCTCCCAATGGCCAAAACGACGTCATTTTGGCCATTTTTTTTTTTTCTTCTTCTTCCATTTCGGCTCTGAAACGCAGAAGGAGGGAGAGGGAGAGAAAGAGAGAAGAAGAGGGGAAGAGAGAAAGAGAGAGAGAGAGAGAGAGAAGAGAGCCAGCCCGTCGCCGTCGTCGCCCAGCCTGTCGCCACCGTCGGTCGTCTGCCCAACCCCACCGTCTCCGCCTCTACCCAACCCCGCCCAGCCCCGCCTCCGCCTCCGCCTCCTTCCATTTTGAAGGCCCCTTCCTCCTCCTCCTCCTCACTTCCCTGCTTCTTTTCATTTTTCTTCGAATTCGGGGGATTCGGGAGAGCCCTTTCGAGCTCTGTAGCATCACCCTTTATTAGAAATGTTTGGTAAATTGAATTTATTTAGTTTGAATAGTTCGTATGTGTCAAAACGATATTATTTTACACTCAAAACGACGTTATTTTGAGTAATTTGAGTCATTCGAGTCATGATTTTTCGAACCACCTAATATTGTTATATTTTATTTTATTTTGTTTTGCTTTATTTTATTTTATTTTATTTTCGTAAAGAAGAAGAAAAGTCATGTTTGATGAATTTAACATTTGAGTGAGCTAATTACAAAGAGACAGTTATAAGGACAGTCAATGAAAAACAGTTCCGATTCATAGTTCGAAAGTCTGTGGCTTGACACCAAAACGACATTGTTTTGGTGTCCTTTTTTTTTTTTTTTTTTTTTTTTTCTCTGAACTAAAGAAGAAGAAGAAGAAGAATGCTGAAGAAGAAGAAGGAGCTGAGTTTTAGCATCAAAAAATGTCAATCGAGCCAGATCATTTTGATTTCTGCAAAATGTCAATCTCTCTCTCTCTCTCAATTTTTTTTTTCAAATCAGATCATTCTCTTCCCAAAAAATAATTTTCCGGAGAATGAAAATTATGGGCAGTTCATCATCACCATCACCAATTTTTTTTACATCATCATCACCATCACCATCACTATCACCAATTTTTTGGACATCACCATCACCATCATTACCAATTCTGAATGTAAAAAAAATTACATCAGAATGAAATATTTTGGGCAATTCATTCAAATCAGAATGAAGAGGAAAATTATTTTCAAATCAGATCATTCTGATTTCTGCATCAAAAAAAAAAAAAAATTGGTGATGATGATGTAAAAAAAATTTCTGCAGAGGATGAAGAAGATGATGTAAAAAAAAAAAATTGATTTTTTTTTTTTTGATCTTTACATCATCATCACCTCTCTCTGTGTTTATCAAAATTTCTACACAAGGAGATGATGTAAAAAATTTTAAATATCCAGAACAACTAAAATTTTTTCAGCATCAACAGAGTTCATCTTCTTCATCAACACAGAGATCTTCATCAATATTAGCCGATCTTCATCTTCATCATTTTTTTTCCATTGTTTTTCTACAAATCTTGTTCATCATCTTCATCAACATCAACCTCAACAAATTGCAACAACATCATCATCTTCATCAACAAAAAAAAAAATTCCCTTGGTCTGCAGATCCGGATCAACATTATCATCATCAATAATTTTTTTTTTTCAGATCCAGATCTACTTAGAAAAAAAATTTTTTTTTTTGAAAGAGGAGATCGGGCCGTCGATCGCCGCAACCATCACCGACTATCACCATCGATTGCCTCTTCTCTTCTCTCTCTTTCTCTCTCTCTCCTCTTCTCTTCCCTCTCTGTCTCTGTGTTTGAAAGAATGAAGAGGAAAGAATGAAAAGGAAAGGAAAAAGAACAAGAAAAGAAAAAAAAAAAAAACTACCCAAAACGACGTCGTTTTGGGCAGTTCGGGTCATTCGAGCCTGACCAAATTCGAGCTACGAGTCATTTTTGAATGAAAAATAAATAAAGTCAAAGTTTTTTTTGGTTTAGTTTTGAAAACCATTTTTGAGAGCAAAAAACTCAAAATTTATTTAGTTTATAATTTTTTTTAAATTTTTTTCAATTACTTTTTATATCTTTTCTCTTATTCTCTTACGTCTTATACATCAATCAATTATTTTTTTTTCACACTTATCTATTCAATTAAAAAAGATTACAAATCATCCCAAACTTCAGAACTAGAACTACAAAATTGTAAAATTATTTTCAAAATATATAATCAAATAAATTTTTAAATTTTAAAAATTCTTTTCAAAAACTTATCTTTCAAAATTAATTTCAAAACTAAATCAAACATAGGCAAAATATTTATAATTTCAATACACTTTTTAAATATTATTTAACACTTTTACAAATTGTAACACACTTTTCTCACACACACACACACACACACACACACACACACACACATATGTATATATATATATATACACATATCAAAACTAATGAGAGTCTTGAAGGCTATCTTTAACATTTTTTAATGGAAAAGTTGTTAATCAATAGGACAATGAAAGAATATGATAAACTATTAATATGTTTTAATAATTCAACATAATTCTTATCAAATCTTATTAAAAATAATTTTTAGAAAAATTGTTATTAAAAATAAATTTTATGACTATTTTTTACATATATCGCTAAAAATTAATAATTAATGACTTTTTTTATTATGATTTTTATAAATTGTCACTAAAATTTACAATTAGTGACATTTTTCTGTGATGAATTTTTCAAGCTATAGCTAAAATTAAAAATTAGTGATATTTTTTTGTGACAATTTTTTTAAATTGTCACTAAAACTTATAATTAGTGATATTTTTTGTGACAATTTTCAAACTGTCGCTAAAAATTTATAGTTAATGATGTTTTTTTAATAATGTTTAATGAAAAATGTCATTAATTCTCATAAGATCTATTAAACAATAAATTCACTTATTAATACTTACATGTAACTCTCCCAAAGAATATTTATATTTTTATGGTGATTGGAAATTTTCTATGTACATAATGCAAGTCATTTATGTGTTTGGTGTAAGTTCTCCCTACGTATTAGAGTTACACCAAAAAAGATTCTATTTAAAGTGCAATTATTTATTCATTGTCTCACTGGTTTGCAATTTCCCCTTTTCCAATTACAAAATATCATTATCACATCATTTTAGAATAACTTTTATGTCTTTTTTATTGTAAATTCACAAGTTTTTATTCTACATCCACAAAATCAGTCACAGAATCAACTGTATCTGTATACATAACATCACACAACCTTGTAAAATTTATAGCAATCTATATACTTATGAGTGAGCTTTTTTAAGCTGATTCTATATCCACGATTTTTTAGTATTATTATTTTTTTTTTTTATTATTAAAAAAATTTTATAAATTTTTTTTGTTTTTTTTTTTTTTTTTTTTTTTAAAAACTAAAACTCAAACTGTAATTAATAAAAAAAAAAAAAAAAAGAAAAAAAAAAAAAAAAAAAAAGAAAAGCCAAGAAATGGGTGTGGTGGTGAAAGTGGGTGGTGGAACAAGTGGGTGGCGGTGGCGGTGGTAGTGATTGGTGGTGGGTGGTGGGTGGTGGTAGCAGGTGGGTGGTGAGTGATGGTGGTGGGTGATGGGTGGCGGGTGGATGGCAGGTAGCTGGTGGTGGTGGGTGGTTGGTGGTAACGAGTGGTGGATGGTGGTGGCAGGTGGGTGGTGAGTAGTGGTGGCGAGCGATGGATGGTAGTGGCGGGTGGTGGGTGGTAGCGGGTGGATGACAGGTAGGTGGTAGTGGTGGTAGCGGGTGGTGGGTGGTGGTGGCAAGTGGGTGGCGGATGGCGGGTGGGTAGGTGACGGTGGCGGGTGGTGGGTGGTGGTAGCAGGTGGGTGGTGGGTGATGGTGGTGGTGGTGGTGGTGGTGGTTGTGGGTGGTGGGTGGTGGGTGGTGGTGGCAGGTGGGTGGCAGGTGGCTGGTGGTGGTGAGTGGCTGGTCGTAGGGGGTGGTGGCAGGTGGGTGATGAGTGGTGGTAGCGGATAGGTGTCGGGTAGTGGTGGTGGGCGGTGGATGGTAGTGGCGGGTGGATGGTAAGTGGGTGGTGGTGACGGAAGACGGTGGTAGAAAATGGTGGCGGGTGGTGGCTAGTGTTGGGTGGTAAAAAAAAAAAATCTGAAAACTCAAAACGGAAACACAATTTTTGAGTTTGCATTTTTTGGCCAAATTTATAAACTGAGACCACTGATTTATAAATCAAAAATTTACTAAACAAGTTTTTATTTGGGTTTTTAATATTTTTGTAAATATAGACAGAAAATTGAAAATGTTTAGCTCCGTTGGGAAGTTGGTTTGTGGGTTTTTTTTTAGCTAAAATAGTCATAAAAAATAAAATAGACTTTTTAATCTAATAAGACAAAATATTACATCAAACTCATAATCGTTACATTCTTTTTCTCACAAAAAAATCAAAAATCCTTCTCAAATTAGACTCTTTAACCTTAGACTAAAATAATTAAAAAAATTAAAAAATCAAAAAATTAATCCGCTTCTCAAACGGAGCTTTTGAAATGAAATGGCCTCTTTTGATAGTAGAAGGTTAGAGATTACTTTCAAAGTACATGTTTTAATTTTTATACAGAATTGTCTATAAAAGCCACTATAAATATTTGTCAGCAATTAAAATAGTGTTATGATTTATGAAAAATGACTTAGAGCTCCAGTGGTAGGTTGGGAATCTTTTTTGATTAGTTAAATTTTTTTTTTTTTTTTTTTTGGATTTCAGCGAGTGACAGGCTGCCACGTGGTGGGGGGGGGGGGGGGCACTGGGGGTGCCCAGTTGAGGGTCGGAAGCACTGTTGATGATTTATGATGGGCATATCAATAGATGAATTTGCATCTTCAACCCCACTATGAGACTGTAGGGACACCTATGCTTTTATCTATTAAAAAAATATAATGTCACAGATATCAAATTTTATATTAAATAAATGATTAAATATTTTATATAAATATTTGATCATTTATTTGATAAAAAATTTAAAATGTATAACATTTTTTTAAAAAAAAATATGACACGACTCGATTTAAGGTGTCACACTAATATAAAGTATGAAATAAAAATATAAAAATAGGATTTAATTTCTCCGCAATTGGAGGGGATGTTCGGTCCAGTACATTCCTGTTGGGTTTTTGAGTCCATTATGGGTTTTTTCCAATGATTTGAATTATACATTTTTAAGTCTCTATACATAGATTATTCATAAAAAAATATAGATTAATCCAATAATTATAATTATATAATTTTATCATATTTGTTATTCGATTTTTAAAGATAAATCTAGTTAAATTTTGTAATTACAAATAACAGAAATGATTTTTTTCATTGATAATTTGTACACAAAGACTTAAAAACTAAACAATTTAGATTACCACAATAAGAAGCAAAATAAGCTACACACTCAACAATAATGGACCAGATTTTTCTCGAACTTGAAAGAAGCCAGATCCATAAAATTACATCTATAAGAATAAATAACATATTACTAACAAAAATGTTCTTAGCATTTAGACCACCTTTACTATTATTTTCACAATAGGTTGGAGGGAAATAGATGAAATTACATTACGCAACAAATGAGACTCGAATCCAAATATCATTAAGAGAAGCATTTTATCTCCTAGGCCAACCCATTGGTCTTCCTTATTTATTCACAAATATATATTTACCTTTTTTTTTTGCGTATAAAAAATTCATTCAGAGAGCAACCAAAATAAAAAATAAAAAATTATCATTTAGAGAACTGGACAAATTTAAGTTGGACGCATAACATTGTAGAACGAACCCCACCCATGTGAAATTTTCGTAAATCTGTATGCATATTTGTCAATGTACAAAGAACTAGTCTTCATTCTGTTTTTCACCTGTAAAAGTTTTACCACAGCTAGAGCCAGAGAGTTCACTCTGACCCACACATTGGATTGAAGAAATTTCTCAGATTACAGATTTAACCCACAAAGCAAAAACCCCTTTCAACCCCCCATTAGGTACTTGCATTTTTTCCTCATTAACAACCCTCCAAACACCGCTTTAACAGTCTGTTATGATCCCAAGCACCGGCTGAAACTTGTCCGATTGTCAGCTGATGTTGTTAAGCCTAATGTCCCCACCTCCCTCCAAAACCCCTCTATTTATTCCCATCAAAAGTTCTCTTCATTTCCTCACAGCTCCTTTCCAAACTCATCATCATCATCATTATCATCATCATCTTCTTTGTAACTTTCGTTCTCTTTCTTTCTTCCTTTTTTGGCAGTTTTAGTTTCAATTATGGGCTTCACTTTCACTACACTTTCAAGAAATGCTTAGAAAACTCTTGTTTTGTGCAGGAAATTCAAAATGGCACTTATAGGGATTGTATTAGCAGCCTTCATCTCCATGGTGTGGTGTGTTGATGGGTATTATTTGGGTTGGACTAATGCTCATGCCACCTTCTATGGAGGAGGTGATGCTTCCGGCACAATGGGTACGTCACACAACTTACTGTCTACGAACACAGAAACCAAATATAGAAAGCAACATTTTACATAATTTTTAGTAAATGTGATTTTCTTTTTTTTTTTTTGGCAGGGGGGGCTTGTGGGTATGGGAACTTGTACAGCCAAGGGTATGGAACAAACACAGCAGCATTGAGCACAGCAATGTTCAACAATGGCTTGAGCTGTGGAGCTTGTTATCAGATTAGGTGTGTGAATGATCCACAGTGGTGCCTGCCCGGCACCATTACGGTCACTGCCACCAACTTCTGCCCGCCGGGCGGTTGGTGTGACCCTCCCAACCTCCACTTTGATCTCTCTCAGCCTGTTTTCCTTCACATTGCTCAATACCGAGCTGGAATTGTCCCTGTGGCTTTCAGAAGGTAGTTCTTTGCTCTATTTACTTATCATCAATACTATATTATAAAGTGAATTAGGCAATTTGGTATTTGTTGTTGACGCCTGTTTCATTTTTAAAATTTCCCACAAAAATTATTTTTTTGACTCTTTGAAAATATTTTATTTTACTTAAATAGGGTGTAAAATTTATCCAACTGCTAGAATTATATTATTTCTAGCATGAGTAGTGTTATACAAATATAAAATTTTAACATAATTGTCATACACAATAATGTGATTTGTTGTGATCATAACTTACAAGTATGTTATTATCAATTCTAGTGATGGTCCAACATTTTCGCTTCTAATTTACATAAGCCTTGTTTGGTGAAACTTCTAACAAGTTGAAAGTTAATAATAAGAAAACATAAGGTTAAAAGCCTATCTTTTTTCAATTTACTTAAATTATTTTTGCCTCATAAAAAAACAAAATTGTTATAAGTAGTTTTCCATACCAAACAGGGCCATAAATGCAGTGTGTTTTTGTGTTGAAATCTTGGATATTAAGTCATTTTCTTTCACGTGTTGTGTAGGGTACCCTGCAGGAGAAGGGGAGGAATCAGGTTCACCATCAATGGCCACTCCTACTTCAACCTTGTACTTATTACCAATGTCGGTGGTGCTGGAGATGTGCATGCTGTGTACATTAAGGGTTCAAGAACTGGCTGGCAAGCCATGTCAAGAAACTGGGGCCAGAACTGGCAGAGCAACTCTTACCTCAACGGCCAAAGCCTCTCTTTTAAGGTCGTAACAAGCGATGGCCGATATGTTGTCTCTTACAACGTTGCCTCTCCCAGCTGGTCCTTCGGCCAGACATTTTCCGGACGCCAGTTTCGCTAGACATTCCCTGTGTGTGTGTGTGGATAAGAGCTATAGGGTAGTTATTATGTTTATGACCTTACAATGGCCACTTTTCATGTGAGAGAGAGAGAGAGAGAGAGAGAAAGAGAAGTTCTACGTTTCAAAAGATCTTCTGTCTTTAAATTTTTCTACTAAAGTCCCAAAATTTTTACAATCGTGTGAGAATCTTGAGGAATGAGAATTTCAAAAGGTAATTCGGTTGTGAGTGTTTAGAACAAGGGGAACTGAGGAATTTGGAATGAGGAATCATGTGCCCAAATAAAGATAGTTTTGGAGGTGGTGAAAATTTACTACACTGCCACTACATTAAATTTATTATATGTTGTTGAGAAGCTCTATTAGTAAGCCATTTTACTTTCTAATATGAGATAAGTGTAAATTGTAATCAGCTTAAGCTGAATATACATATATATAGTCCCTGTTGGTTTAAGCTATTGTGAGAATTTGAATTATAAATCTCCAGCTTGTCTGGTCATATGTATTTTGTAATAAATGTAACAACATTTCTCCATGTGCCAATGCACTTTTGCGTTCCACTTTTTTGAGTTAATTTTCAGAATTTGTTTTTGAAAATATTGACTTCCATTATTGATTGTTCTCAATTGATATATTGTACAAACTTGAGGGTTAAATTTGTTATAATTAAAACAATAGGAATCAAAATAATATTTGAAGAAAATTACAGGAACCATTGGTAAAATTTGCCCTATTGTGTTTTTAAATCACTTTCCTAAAAAAAATATGAGTTCAAGTTATGTTTGGATATAAATTTATAGTGACGAAAAAGAAATAATTGGAAAATGAGAGAAAAAGGAAGACAATTTAGAAAGTGGTATTGATGACATGCGAAAACAAGGATAGGACAAAACATGTGAAAACTTTAATAACAAAAAACGATAACATGATGTTGCCTGATTGAAATTAAAATGTGGGAATTTTAATGTTGAGTTTGGATTTTAAAAGAAAAAATTGGTTTAATATCCCTTTTTAACTTTTAGTAATAGGAGAGGTCTATAATAAATTTTTTTGTAGTCTAAGATCTCTCACCCATATCCATATATAACACCCATTCTTTCATTTCTCTCATCTCTCTTCTTGCACCAAACAACTCCTCTCTCTCTCCTTCTCTCTCTCTCTCTCCTCTTTGTCTGCAACATTGTTCAAAGCTTCATTGGCATTGACTACGACAGAGAAATTCGCACTAGCAAGATCTATAAAGTTTTGCCGATGGAGATCGTCGATTTATATGAAAATTCCTGATAGCACTTTATACAACAAAAATTATATGAAGCAGAGTACTAGTTCTTATTGTTGTTCCTAATAGTGCTTTATTCATCATTGCTTTTCTTACTTTTTTCTTATTTCTTCTTCATTGTCTTATTGTTGATCTCAATAAACTAATCTTAAAATCTTCATACAACATTTAATGAAGAAATCCACATAAAAAGATGCATTCGGGAGCTGGGGACATGGATTCAGCAAAGAAGGTGTTTGATGAAATGCCAATGAGAGAATTCTAAGGTCCTTTAAATAAATCCAGAGAAATTTCAATTAAAATCAGAGAATTTCTCTGGACCAAACTAGAGAAAATTCAGTCTAAACCAGAGAATTTCTCTAGACCAAACGAGAGAAAATTCAGTTCAAACCAGAGAATTTCTCTAGACCAAACCAGAGAAAATTCAGTTCAAACAAAAGAATTTCTCTGGACCAACCAGAGAAAATTCAGTTCAAACTAGAGAATTTATCTGGACTAACCCAGAGAAAATTCAGTCCAAACCAGAGAATCCAATACACGAAACAGAAGCAGCGATCGTTATGTACAAAAGTGAAAGACAATCTCGGCAAGAAAACACAACATCTGCCTGGTCGAAGATGTGCATCTACAGATGTGAACGAAGCCAAAAAAAATTGTGAACAAAGCTGGGACCATGAATTCGTTTAGCAACTTGCTACTGTGGATCTTGGGCGGGGCTTTATCTGAAGGGTTCAACTCATTTCTTTTGATGTTTAGAGATGTGCAAGATCAATGCGGCCAAGTTTATTCAGATCTAGCTAGGTAGGAAAATCACACAACACAAAATGCTCACTAAGGATTGGAATGTTGGTTGGTCCTTGTATTTTTTGAATGTTTAATTCTAATGTCATTATAAAGGGTTTTGTAAAAATATTAGTTTATATATAAATGGTTGCATAAACTGGATATGGAGCAATGGTCAACAACAACTGTATTGTTAATAAATAGAAGTTGAAATAAGAAAAGGAAAAGGAAAAAAATTTCTCTTGTTTGAACTCAGAGAAGTTTTAATTTTCTCTGGTTTGAATCTAGAGAAATTTAGTATTCGTGATGTGTAAAATTTTCTCTGTGATGTGTCCAGAGAAATTTAGTGTTGAAGATGTGTAAAATTTTTCTGTGATATGTCCAGAGAAATTTCGCGCGGGTGATGTGTAAAATTTTCTTTGTGATGTGTCCAGAAAAATTTAAAATTTTCTTTGTGATTTGTCCAAAGAAATTATCTAAATCGAATTTTCTCTGGATCGATGTTGTGGGAACTTAGACATTATGAAAATATTGAGTGTCCTTTATGCTATAAAATCTTAATACCATGGACCTCAAAAAAAAAAAAAAAAATCCCCTATGAATTTTGTTAAAAATTTAAAAAGAGAAACAAAAAAAAAAAAAAAATAACAATGTGAATGAAAGATATATATTTTTTATTATTTATCATTTCGTTTTTAAATCCCTATCTAAATTAATTATTCAGACAGAGCGTCTGTAAATAAGCAAGCAAATACAAAGGGGAATCTTTGAACATGGCTTTTGTGAGTCTTCCTTGTTAATGATTTGTTTAAAAAAAAATGGAAATATTTAGTTAGGAAGAGACATGTAAGAAACAAGTGCTGTAAATATACTTTTCTTCCTATTCAGTGTTTGGATGTACACTTAACTATAATAAAATAAAAAATAAAAAATAAAAATAAGAGAGAGAGAGAGAGAGAGAGAGAGAGAAATGGAAAAGGTAGGTGAAATGTGAATAAAATATGTATATATTTCACATAGTTTCACACACCTTTTCCCTTTCCCTTTCCAAATCCCTCCCCAAATCCCTCAACCAAACACACCATTAAGGGGAATTTATTTTTACACCAAATTGATTCCAATGAAACCAACTTATGGATCCATCTTCTCTGAAGTCGTTTTCGAAAACAATTTCTGAAAAAACAAATCACATGTGATGCTTGACCCATGCTCCAAATGAGCATCACATGCCATGAAACTCAACGAGAGTGATGGATGCAAAATTGTAAAAACATTAGATCCGATTTATAAATATATAAAAAAATAATACTGTTCAATTTTTAATCCATTGATGAATTGTGTATATATATATATATTGGTATGGCATGGAAGAAATGTATGATAGTTACTAGAATTTACCATGATTTTCTTTCATCACCAGACAATGGAAAATAGTTTTGAAAATGTAGCATTTCTGCCAAATATTGGGAATTTTTTTTCTTTTTTTCATGTAATTCAATTTCACCAAAAATAAAAAAGATAAACAGACCTATATTTCTTCTGCTTTTTTTATTTTCTTTTTTCTTTTTTCCCTCAAATAATGTGAATAAATTGTAGCTAACAAATTAGAGCATCCCCACCAATCTTACTTATTTTTTCTTCAAATTTTACTTCTCTATTAGGTGATCACTTTTTCAATTAATTTCTCCCACATTACTCCTTATTCTTTTTCTACTTTATTTAAATATTATTTTATTATTCTTTTTTCAATTAAACTTATATTTTAAAAGTTGATCTAACAATTACATTAGTGAGTAAATAGAAAAAGAGGAAAAAGAAATTAATTAAAGTTTTCATTTAGGAAGTGCTAAAATAGCCTAGCTTTTTTAATCTCATTTGATTTTTATTTTTGACTTTTGTGAAAGAAAAAGTATAATGATTATGATTTTGATGTGACATTTTATCTTATTAACTTATGAAGTTAATTTTGTCTTTTGTGATTTTTTAGCCAAAAAGACAAAATTGACTGTATAAGTCAATAAAACAAAATGTCACATTTAAATCATAATCATTACATTTTTTCTTTTGTAAAAGTCAAAAAAATTAAAAATAAAAACCAAACGAGATTAAAAAAATAGGCTAAAATCGTCAAAGAAATTTAGGGAATGAACAGTGACATTTGCTAAATTGAGAGATTCACTGTAGCATTTGTTAAATTGAGAAACCCTTTAGGAAGGCTACTGTAGATGGTTTTTAGTAAAATCTTTTATGATTTCTAATATTTTCATAGCTAAAAGTTGAGAATAAATTCAATGCAAATGTACTAGCCTTCGTTTGGCTCTTTATCTCACTCCCCAATGGGGGCCAATATTTAAAAATAATCACCTTACTTGTTTTTACTTTTCAAAAAATACTTTTCAGAAAATTCTACTTTATTATTTTTTGTGTTTTTTTTTTGTTTTTACTAAATGTTTTTTAATATTTTAAGCAATTTTTTTACTTTTTAGATACACTTAACATAAATATACCTAAAAAATAAAAAAATTGAAAAAAAAATATTTTAAAAATTCACTAAATACCAAAAATATAAAAAAATATAAGAATTCAATATATTTTTTGTATTCTGATGTATTTATTAATTTTTTAAAATATTTTTTCACAAATTTTTTACTTTTTAGATATATCTAAATAAGGTGTATCTAAAAAAGTAAAAAAAATGTTTAAAATTTAAAAAATATTCACTAAAAACAAAAAGCACAAAAATTAAAAAAGTCGGTTTTCAAAAAACTTAATCTAAAAAACTCAAACCAAATACACTGATGCAATTTCAAACTATTTTGAAATAGAAAAAGTTATGTGGCATAGAAAGGTACTTCTATTTTTTTAAATAATAAAAATGTATGATATGAATTAAAAATTAAAATAATATAAGTTGCACAAAAATGATGAAATAATTTACATAATTTTATTATCAAATATTTTTATGAACGCTTAATATTATTTTATAAAACACTCTGAGATTATTGCATAATTTTTTTTATTTAAGATAAAAAAATTCTACTCATATATAAATTTCGTACAAAAAATTCTACAAGAATTATGATACAATACTATTATTGTAAAAGCCACATCGTTGGACTTGTTTGGGAAGTTGAATTTAGGCTAAAAATAGGCTAAAATAGTCAATAAGATAAAATATCACATCTAAATTATAATCATTTTACTTTATCTCACAACCATCAAATCAACTTCAAAAAAAAAAAAAAAAAAAAATCAACTATCTTCTCAAACATAATTTTTTTTAGTTAGGATAAAATAAATAAATAGAGGGTAAACTACCAATAGGTCCTAATAGTTGGACTTAATTCCCATCAAGTCCTATTGAAAATAAATCTTGATAAAATTATCGATAAAAATAAATTTTTTGAGACAATTTTTATATATGTCGCTAAAAATTGATAATTAGTAACTTTTTTTGTCATGATTTTTATAAATTGTCGTTAAAACTTACAATTACCAACTTTTTTTATGAAATTTTTTTTCCATAGGACGTATTAGACAATAAGTCTACTTATTAGGACCTATACCTAAGTATCCCTAAAATAGTAAAAAGGTTTTTTTTTTAAAAAAACAATTAAAATAGTTAAATTCCCAAATTAACCCATTATATATGAATACAGTATTATGTATAATTTTTTTGTTTATATAATATACAGTATTATGTATAATTTTTTTGTTTATATAATATTATTTTTAGGAAAAGACTATGGTGCATACCTTTTAAAAGATATGCACCATATACACCTTATAATTAAACAGAAAAATGATATACATTTAATTTTTTGAATCATAATTTAAAATATATATATATATATCATAACTAAACACAATATGAAAATATTCATAAGTTATAATTAAAATAAAATTGATCATAATTAAAAAAATAATATAATTAAGGTTACATGTCATATACCTTTAGAATTTCCCTAATTCTTAAGATAATGGGTTACGAGTATAGAATGGGTCCTTTGACTACGACCCATCAACGGTTGCAGATCTTCTTCTGATGATGAGTTCTTGTTATTATTGTATTTGCATGCATTTTTATGTTTTCAATTGTCGGCAGCTGGGACTGTTTGGAAAGAGTATTATTTATTTATTTATTTATTGAGTCCTTGTTATTAATGTATTTGTATGCATTTTTATGTTTACAATTGTCGGCAGCTGGGACTGTTTGGTAATAGTTTTTTTTTATTAAAATAATTAATTAAAATAGTTAATAAAATAAAATGTCATATTCTACTTATTATTATTATTATTATTATTATTATTTTTTTTTTTTTTCTCTTACAACTCTCTATTCAACTATAAATTTTTTGAGCTGCGATTTGTAGCTCGAAAGAGGCCCTCCCCGAATCCCCCGAATTTGGAAAAGCTTTTTGAATTTTTTTTTTTTAATCAGAAAATCAGAATCAGACGGAGGAAGAAAGCAGAGAAGAAGAAAGAAAGAAGGAAAGAAGAAGAAAGAAGAGAAGGCAGACGCGGACGCTCGGCCGGAGCTCGACGATCGGACGGAGCTGCGACGATCGGCGGAGCTCGCTCATCGGCGATCTGCGACGATGACAGGATCGGCCGAGGCCCATTTGTGTGTGTGTGTCTCCCTCCTTCTCTCTTCTCTCCCTCTCTTTCCCTCTCCGCTCTCCCTCTTTCTCTCTCCCTCTCCCTCTCCCTCTCCCTGCTGCTCTGTGTGAGCTCGAAAATGTCAAAAATGGAAGAAAAAAAAAATAAAAAAACGAAAAGCCCAAAACGACGTCGTTTTGGGCTTTTCGGGGGATTCGGGGAGAAGGAATTCGAGCTACCAAGCTTTTCTCAAATTTTTTTATAAGTCATTCTAAACATAACTTTTTTTCATCTTACAAAATAACTAAAAAAGAAAAAAAAAAAAACCAATTAAAATAGTTAAGTTTCCAAATGAGGTGGTAAATTATCAATTTCCATGGGACATATAAAAATTATTTGGTGCTTTTGAGACGTCACATGTTCGTGCCCTTCACCAATCACCATACATCATGTCTCCTGCTGTTCGTCAATCACTTAATACAAAATTGTAAATTTCACATTTTCCATCAATAAAAAACACGCCTAGGGCACCACGTGGCTGTGGCCGGACCACCAAATAACTTCTCGGAACATATTGGGAAAGTCGAAAAAAATAAAGCTTACGTATCGCAATTGGAACCTCCATGGTATGAAAAATTATTGGTTGCTCTTGGGGCAACACGTGAATGTCCTAGGCCAATTATAATTTTTTATGTTTTTTCATATTTTTCAATAATCCAACACAAAATTGTGAGTCTTATTTTTTCTATCAATCACAATACATGTACAGTTGCACGTAATACTATCCTGGACCAACCAATAACTTCTCCCATCACGCTATCATTTGTACGATACAATGTTATTAAGCCTTCGTTTGGGAAGTGTATTGGTTTTTGACTTTTTTTGATTATTTTAGCCTGAGGCTAAAATGCTTAGCTTGGGAAGAGCTTTTAGCTTTTTTGACTTTTTTGTGAAAGAATGAATGTAATGATTATGGGTTGGATGTGATATTTTGTCTTATTGAACTAAAAAGCTTATTTTATTTTTTATGGCTAAAATAGCCAAAAAAATCCAAGTTTGGGCTTCCCAAACGAAGGCTAATTTGTTAGTTGGCAATTGAATTGGGTTGACGTTTTGACTGATACTTTGTTTGGAATGTCCTAAATAAGTGCACTTTTTGTCTTTTTACGAAAAGATGTGCAGAAAAGTAGAGAGGTGATGTGATGGAAAAAAGATAAAAAGATAGATTATTTGTGTATGCCAAACTTGGCCTCAATTAAATATAAAAAGATAAAATATCACATCTAAATTATAATCATTTTATTTTTAAAAAAAAAAAATTAAAAAATTTAACCCAAACAAACTTTTTAACCTGATTTAAAATAGTTAAAATAATAATAATAATAATAAAAAATCACCTCAAATTACCAATGAAGCCTAATTGTAATAGTAATCACCAATCACTGGGTAGGGGCCCCACAGACTTCGCGCAGGTACAGGTGTAGTTGAGTTAGGCCCAAAAACATGAAAATTTATTTCTGGGACAAGGCCTAGCTTTAATTTAATTTTTAGGATAAATTACATTGACACTCTTTGATGTTTATATTTATTACAGTTCTTTTCTCACTTTTTAAAAATTACATCACTCTTCTTGAGATTTAAAGTTTCATTCAGATTGTTCCCTTCAACAATTTAATTTTTTTAAATATTAATTTTGTCCTCACTGGATAAATTACATTAACACCCCTCACATTTTAGAAATTACAATCCCTCCCTAAAGTTTAAAGTAGCATTACCAATTGTCCCATCAGTAAGCATTAGTTGAAAAAAAATTCACTGAAAAAAAAAATTAATTGAAAAAAATTTTTATTTGAAAAAAAAATTAATTGAAAAAAATTTTGTTAGTTAAAATTTTAAATTTTTGTTTAAAAACCAACGTAAGATAAAAATTACACTGACACCCCTTAAGGTTTATGTTTATTACACTCGAAAGATAAAAATTATATAAAAATGATAATTATTTTTTATTTTTTATTTCTTAACCAAATTAATTTTTAATTTTTAAAAAAAAATTCTAAAAATCAAACTATACATAGCCTAAGAATCTTTTGATAAGTCATTTCTTACGTTGGTAACTTATTTAATTATTTGTTAATTTTATGATATTTTTACCATCTGAGACCTGTTTGGTAACCATTTCGTTTTTAGTTTTCAATTTATATTTACAAAAATTTGAAAAACTGTCATAAAAATTTGTTTGATAATTTTTTTGGTTTATAATGGTTGTCTCAGTTTGTAAATTTGAGGAAAAAATGAAAATTCAAAAAATGAGTATACGTTGGTTTCTAAACAAAAATTTAAAAATTTGATAACAAATTTTTTTTCAATTAATTTTTTCTTCAAATAATTTTTTTTCCAATTAATTTTTTTTTTCAATGAATTTATTTTTCAACTAATACTAACCGAGGAGACAATTGGTAATGCTACTTTAAACCTTGGGGAGGGGATTGTAATTTCTAAAATGTGAGGGGGTGTCAATGTAATTTACCTAGTGAAGGTAAAATTGGTATTTAAAAAAATTAAATTACTGGAGGGAGCAATCTGTAATGAAACTTTAAACCTCAGAGAGGAGGATGTAATTTTCAAAAGATGAGGGGAGAACTGTAATAAATATAAATCTCAGGAGTGTCAATGTAATTTATCCAAATTTTTATTGTTGTTATTTTTGTGAAGAGTCATTGAGATTCTGTTTGAAATTTTTTTTTATTAAAAAAATTAAAATAATTAATAAGATAAAATATTATATTTTATCCATCAATCAACCACTTTTTCTTTCACAATCATCTATTTAATTACAAAAAAATGTACAAATCATTCCAAATATATATATATATATATATTTTCATTCCATAAAATAGTCAAATTCTTAAATGAAGCCTAAATGGTGTTGAGTACTATTTTAAAACAGTTAAATAACTCCTCCAAAAATATGGAGATAAGTGAAAACATTTACATATATGTTAGACTATCTTTGTTAAATACTTTGAAAGATAAATGGTGACTCAGAGATATCTTAGGGGTTTTATCTTGTTAATACAATCAAATTCTATAGTTGTTTGAGGTTAACTTTTTTAATTTTTTTAAAATTTTTTTTTATAGGATTTACAAAAATTAATAATGCATTTGAAAAGTTGAGTAGCCTTTTGATTTTTTTTTGTTTTTGTTTTTTTTTCTGTGTAAAAAAGTTGAGTTTTTTTTATTTTATTTAAATAATGATATATAATTTTTTTGATTATTTAATAAAAAAATTAACTTTTTCAGAATACCCCAACCAACTTTTTGGCGGATACGTGGGACTGGCAGCTTCACAAAAGTCTCATTTGACCCATGCTATTTTCGTATTTATAATAAGAAGTTTTTTTAAGTGTGCAAGTGCACACTATGTGCCACTTATACAAAATGTGTAAGTGTAAGGTGTAAGTATAAGTATAAGGTATAAGTGTAAGGTGTAAGGTATAAGTGGGTTGCATATGGTGTGCAACCTCGCAATCTCAAAAAAGATGTAAGTGTAAGGTTTAATTTTTCACAAAAGGTGTAAGTGTAAGATATAAGGTGTAAGGTGTAAGGTGTAAGGTGTAAGTTGCACACCATAACCAAATCCTTATAATAAAAACTAACATTTTTTTGCAAATCAATATAATTTTAATTGAACACCTAAACATCTAAAGAATTTTACATATTACTCTGCATTTAAATAATTTATGAATCCACCATTGACAATAACCACATGAGTGGTCAACAAACAACTATTCCAAACATCTGTGTCTAAGCTGTAAAGCATAGTTCATAGCCTATCTAGATCTGATTACACTTTTCTCCATTGGTCTCTTTGTCATCGCGTCAACAAACCCGCAAAATCAGGGCAGTTTCTATCAATTTGTTGTTGTTGATGTCTGATGCCCGTGTATCCATTACCATTGCAATGGAAAAAATAAAATGAAAGGTTGAATTTGATGTCTTCATATTTAGTTTCGTAATTTAATGCCATAATTAACATTCTAATACATCATAACTAAATATTACAAATGTCATAAAGACATATGGTACACACCTAAAATAAAATTTTCCATTTAATATTGTTCTTTTTATGCTCATAATGTCAAATTAAATCAATCACGAAAGAGTAATGTTAAGAACCTTTAAAAAATTATCAAATATTTTATACAATACTGATCCATATTTATTTAAATACCATATAAAATATTTAATAACTCACTTATTTTTGTTACGAAATCTAGTTTGTCTGTGTCTAAAACTAAGCTGTACACCATATTTCACTGTCCATTCATTCATCTAATAATTTCCTTTGGTTTTTCAATGTCACCATACCATGTCAACAAACGCGCAAAATCAGGGCTGTTTTTATCAAATTTGGTTAGGTCGTTGAGAGAGAGACAGTGGAGGTCGTCAGGTTGATATTCCGGTCTATCTCTCTCCATTCCATTCCAATGGGAAATGAAATGTGGACTTGATGTCACCGTATTTCGTTGCATAATTGAATCAAAATTTACACAAATGTTGATTTCACATGTCTATTTTAGATTTTTTTAAATGATAAAGATTTTTAATTTTTTTTATTAATTTTAAATTTGAGCCATTAATTTTTTGTTAATTTTTTTTTATATGAAGAATATTCTAAGTTAGTTTGCGCATATCAGATTAAATTCCTATAACTTGAATAAACATTTTGAAATCCTTATAACCAAAACAAGTATTTCAAAATAAAGTTTTAAATCCTATGATTCGTGGCGCCAAATTTTTTTGCTAACCTGAGATCTTAAAAGAAACAAAACCCTCAAGTCCCAAATTTCATTGACCAGTCCATACCTTTTTTTTTAGGTGGCTGAAGGCCTGAAAAGAAACCAAAGCTAAGCAAGAACTGTTGCTTCGGGAGGTTCGGTAACGTTCACGTTTTTTTTATTTATATTAACAAAAAATTTATAAATTAGTTTTTATTTATTTTGAGAAAAATATAAATTATAAACGTATTTGGTTTGAATAAAATATTTGAAATTTTTTAAAAACATAAACTAAAAATTATGTTTGTTCAGGCTTAAAATATTTATATTTATTTTTTATTATTTCTGACAATGGGATCATACATATTATAATTAAAAAAAAAAAATTAATTGAAATAAATAATTTGTTAGTCAAATTTTAAAATTTCCATTTAAAAATTAACGTAAACTCATTTTTTGAGTTTACTTTTTATTCTCAAATTTATAAACTGAGACAATCATTTATAAATTAAAAAAATTATCAAATAAATTTTTATAATAATATTCAAAATTTTTATAAATATAAACCAAAAACGAAATGATTAGGTGCCGTTTGGTAACACTTACGTTTTCAGTTTTCAGTTTATATTTACAAAAATTAAAAAAACTCAAATAAAAACTTGTTTGGTAAAATTTTTGATTTATAAATCAGTAGTTTCAGTTTATAAATTTGGCCAAAAAATGAAAACACAAAAAATGTATTTCCATTTTGAGTTTTGAGTGTTTTTTTTTTTTTACCATCTAACACTAGTCACCACCCGTCACCATTTTTCACCACCGTCGTCCGCCACCACCCACCCCTCACCACCACCATTCACCACCCACCCCTCGCCGCCGCCGCCGCCACCCACCACCCATCCACCCCTCGCCGTTGCCGCCGCCGCCACCTACCACCCATCTGCCATCTACCCGCCACTACTATCTACTGCTCGCTACCACCACCCACCACCTACTTGCCACCACCATTCACCAGCCACTTGCCACCACCATCCACCACCTGCTATCACCAGCCACCCACCATTACCAGTCACCTGCCATCCACCCGCCACCGCCACTGCCATCCACCCGCCACCACCACCCACCCGCCATCCACCTACCACCACTACCCACCACACACCATCCACCACCCACCTGCCATCACCACCTGCCTCCACCACCACCACCACCCGCCACCGTCACCCATCCACTCACCCACCCACCATCACCACCTACTACCCATCCTCCACCACCAACCACCACCCGCCATCCGCCACCCACCGCCATTACCACCCACTGCTACCACCCACCACCCGCCATCACACCCACCCACCTACCACCACCACCACCACCCGCCATCCGCCACCCACCACTACCCGCCACCACCACCACCTATCACCACACTGCCACCCACCCACCCACCCACCCACCACCACCCACTACCAGAAGCTACCCACCACCCACCGTCACCACTTTCCACTACTGTTTTCCGCCGCCACTTGCCACCACTTGCCATTTCTTACACTTTTTTATATTTAAATTTTTTTTTAAACATTTTGTCAATTACCAAACGCGTTTGTAGTTTATGATTTTCTAAAAATAAACAAAAACCAATTTATAAAATTTTTATAAATATAAACTGAAAACGTAAAAGTTACCAAACACACCCTTACTAAACACAAGTTTCCAAATCCACCTGCTGTTGCAAAGGAGGAGGGACTTGCTCTATCCAAACACAAGAAGGTAAACACTGACTAGGCCATACCTTGGGGTTAGAATTTTAAACCACCCATAAATAAGGTTTTTTTTTTTTTTTTTTTTTTTTTTTTTTTTTTTTTTCACTTTAATTTATACTTTTAATGCATAAACTATAAATAAAAATTATAACAAAACAATCTGATATTGAATTCTAAAATAAAAATAAATAAAACAATTTAAATTGCTTTAGCTTCGTTTGTTTGGTTAGCAGCTTGTGACATGACTTGTAAACAACCTAAAACATTAATGCAGTAGTTGATAAACAGTATTAATAATATATATATATATTTTTTTCAAAAATGCTCCGAACCCCTAGTCTGGCTAACCCCCACGCACCCCCAACTGATGTGGAAAGTTACATGATATGCACGTGTGTCATAGACTGTACTTGAGAATTCACAATCTCTCCCAAACACAAACAGGTCTGTTTGCTTTTTCCTCCAAAACCTTGCCTCTGATGATCTTGCGAGAGGGCGACAACTCCTTCCATTCATTCCGATGGCTAACAACTCCAAAACTTCACTCTGATGCCGAACTCCCGATACCGAACTCTTGACTCTCTCTGTCTCTGTTTCCCTTTCATCCAACCAAGGATGATTAAGAGGTAAACCTCCCAACTCTCGACTCAAATTGTCTCTCTTTCCCTCTCATCCGACGAAGTACGATTAAGACGTATAGTTGTTTATATATATCTATCTATCTGCGTGCGTGTATATATGTATATATATATATATCTTTGCTTATATATATCTCTGTGTATATGTATTTAGGGCTGTGTATATATGTATTTGCATATGTTGAGTAAGAAATTGGATTAAATGTTTGGATTTAGGACTGTTGATTTGGGAATTGAGTTTGGGCATTTGATTTGTTTATCAGATTGGCCTTTTGATTTGGAGTTTTACCTTGCCTACCACATGCTCGATGAAATTCCTTAACCAAATCAAAAAGTCCTAACCTGACTCAGATTGTCTCTCTTTTCCTCTCACATTATGATCATTGATTCTAGTTATAATTATTTGTAGGGAATTACAATTTTAATTTTTTTGATCGGTTGTGAAAAACCAATCCATTCATCTCATTGTTAACATAGATAAACTTGGGTTATCTGAGCATATATGTAAGCATAGATAGACAGGTACCTCATTTTTAGGATTGAAGTTAACATATGTTGGCTATATATTATGTATAAGCCAATTACAGTTCAACACGTGGCAGTTAGTATTGATTTTTTGTAGATCTGCATAGCACTGGATCACTAAAGAAATGCAAGATGACGTGGCTTCAACGGTTACTCATATTTAAATTCAAAATCAGGAGGGAAACCTAACTGCAGATATGGCATAGTGGAGCTAACTATAAGGTGACATGATCAGCGACCATGGAAGAGTGGTTCGACGGTTAGAAATGCAGTTTGACGGTTGTCATTAAGAAGTATAAATAGCAGACAATGCCCCAAAAAGAGCTCCCGGACTCAAATCCAAAAAACCAATTTTATCTATTTCATTTCCTTTCTAGTTTTTACATTTCTTGTTCTTTACATTTCTGTACTTCAAATTCCAGCACTGCACTTCGTTCATAGGAGTAGTTTCAAGTAGTTTGTTGTTGTAAACCTCTACGAGGCTGATTTGGATCTTTGTAAGTCTTTCATTTTACTTAATAAAATGTTATAATTGTTCTTCATTTAATCATTATTTACTTAATTTTCCTAAACAAAGCCACCAGTAAAAGTCCTCTTCATTGAGGCTGAAAGAACTAAAACACAATCGTCTGATAATTAGTTGGCAAGTAATATTCTGTAAGGATTGATTGATCCTTGCTAGCACGCTCACAATTACAAAATTAACCTTCGAAAGCCAAAAAGACAACATATATTTTTTGCACGCCCGGTGGAACTAATCGAAATGGCTAGACGTAGGAGGCAAGGATAAAATGAAAGCTTGGAAGAAGGCGTGGAAGGAGAGGTAGAAATACCTAATCCAGAGGATAATGTGATAACACATCCTTTGGAAATACCTGTTCTATTAGAACCTATGGTCGAACAGACCAGCACTTCGGAACAAGTACCACATGTTC
Organism: Camellia lanceoleosa; assembly: GCA_025200525.1. Taxonomy (NCBI): domain Eukaryota; kingdom Viridiplantae; phylum Streptophyta; class Magnoliopsida; order Ericales; family Theaceae; genus Camellia; species Camellia lanceoleosa. The sequence goes on from CM045758.1 coordinate 208,855,556, forward strand.
AAAATATTGGACGAGGCCAAGGAATTGGACCATCCATTGTTCCATCTACTCAGCCAATGAATCCATGGGGTGGCCTAGTAGATGCCATGGGACAACAATTAATGAGCACAATGGAAAGGTGGGCAACATCTTTCATGGATCGAATGAATACCCACCAACCAACAAACACAAGACATATAGAGGAAATTTCAAATGTCCTTCAGCAAAGATTGGCTAGAGATAAACAGCCTATGCAGAGTAATGGACATACTAATGGTCAAACTAGTAACCAAAACCATGAAAGACCACCACCTCAGTCTTGGTATGAGCCTCTTTCGAGGCCTATGGCAAATCAAAATGCCTCATTACTTAACAGTGAAGCCATGCAAATTGGTGGATCTGGCCCAACACAAGATAATGGCATAAGGATGTTTCCAAATCCCATGTTCGAAGCCATACCTGGTGTAACGCCCTCAAAAAATAACATTAAAACCCATCAATTTAGACATGCATTGATATGAAAGATAAATATTCTTCTATTCATCAGAGTAGTTCATTACAATGAGTATTACATGTTAACAACAAAAGCAAATGCCCTACGGGCTTACAGCTTTCCAAGTTAACACTTGGTTACAAAAAGGAGAGTACTAACTCAAATACACATTAAGCCATTGGCTTGAATTTACATGTAATACATCCAAAAGATAACAAAACGATAAAAATCTGTTTGCCTATTGCCTCCCAAGCTATGTCCTTGGAGGTGGCATGCTATCTGTACCTGAAAATGATGTCCCATAAAGGGTGAGCCACAGCCTAGTAGAAATACACTAGACCAGCTATGAACAATGACTAAAAGATTAGCAGTTGATAGATGGTCAACACAAATACATCCACATGTATCACATTCCGATTTCATGACATTAAGTCCATGTTACATTTCATTTCCCATTTCTTTTTCAACTTTGAGTTTGAAAACAAGGCTCAATACTTAGCCAAATAACTTAATGAGATAAGACTCATCTTTAAAACACTTTCGAAATTCATGATGGATACACATTTTAATGTTGTATCGATAACACATAAACCATTTCTATACCTTACGAAAGATACACATTTCGGTGCTGTATCATCATAACATAGAATCACTTCTATACTTCACAAATGATAACGATATACATTTTAGTGCTATATCAAATCAATTCGAACACTTCTATAATCAACACTTGATACACATTGTAGTGCTGTATCAATGTCACACAAAATCCGGTTTAGAGGTCCATTCCCTATCTTTCCCTAAACCGTGGAGTACATCCCCTATCTTCTCCCACACAACACATGTATATAAACATAGATCATATATAATCAATCAATACATAAGGTTAATGTATTATTTTAGTCGCTATATTCGATAGCATACTCAGTCGACTAGTTTTAGTTTGCCTAATCATCATGCATTGTCTACAACAATCAAGACTATTCTCCACCGATAGCCCAGAGTAGTTATTTCTAAACAGAAAATAAATGCATCAGATGAATATATTATCAACATTCCAACTAGGTGAGCGATAATGAAATCCATCTACACCCTTTAATCCCAAACAATTCCAATTTCAACATTCTCAACTCAATCCTTCATTTCTCCAAATTAATTATACAAATTAATTTAACTATGTAATTAGGGCATTTTTCCCATAAATTACACAACAACCCTAAGGTTCCATTTTCATTCATAATCCATCATGTAACTCATTTCTCTATGCCAAACATGCATATTGGTTTATTATAAATAAAACCCCATCTTTCGTAAAATTACACAAAAGACCCAAACTTTCTCAAAATCACCCAACAACCCCCCAACGTCTCAAAACGCTAAAATTCAAAGACAAAACTCATAAAGAGAAGTAGGATATCCCTACCTCAAATTCGGAGCTCAAAGGAAGAACATGACGAAACTCAAAGTGCTTCAAAACTTAATATGCTCGGATCAAAACGTAGCCCTCGACGATCAACACAACTTTTGTAAAGGCCAAAGGTGAGGAAACAACTCCTACTAGATCAATACTTAGAGAGAAGGGAAGGGTTTAGAGAGAAAAGCTCTCCAATGGTGTCTTTTGAAAAAGTAAGAGAGAGAAGAGATGTGAAAAAGTGATTCAAAAATGTAATCCCGAAGTTGTTATAAAAATTGTCCCGCTCGAGCATCACTCATAGACTCCCGCTCGAGCGTCAAAACTCCCGCTCGAGCTGCGGATACACACTCCCAGAACTTTTGCTGAACCAGGTCCCCGCTCGAGCGTAAAACTCTCCGCTCGAGCGTCACACACAAACTCACGCTCGAGCGTCAAAACGCCCGCTCGAGCGTCCAACACTGCAGAGGAAATACTGGGAGATGGAAAATCACGCTCGAGCGTTAGAACACCCACTTGAGCGGAGAAGCAACAACGAAGGTCCCGCTTGAGCGTGAAGGCAAAAATCTGGGCAACTACTTTTGGTTTCTAAGTTCAACCAACCTGTTTCAAATCTGCCCAACACAACCCAAGACCCAAATACAAAGAGTAAAGGATGTAAACAAGATATACACAACAACAACTCCACGGAACCTAAGTTTGGATACAACAATTAAAGCAAAGGAGACCGGGATCGCTATACCTGGCATGAGGGGGTTTATTAATCCTTTGTTCGAATTTATACCCGAGGGGTTGGAAGGGTTTCCTGTAATCGGAAGAGACACAACACCTGTTCCAGTACCTTTCGCAGGTCCTTTCGCAGGACAGGCTTAAAGGGGTCACCTATACCCTCAACAACAGCCAGCACCACAGGGACAACCAGTTCCAAACATACCACCATATGGACCAAGAGCACCACAGACACAAGGTTGTCCACCAAATCCTGTGTTTATTCCTCTAGTAGTGGTTCAACAAGCACAAAATATGGTCCCTAGGGACCAAATTACTGATATTGTTAGAGAGATGTGTGGACCAATGGCTTTGGGGGTTCAAACTATTGTGTACAGGAAACCATACCCAGAATGGGTAGATAGGGTACATGAATACCCAAGAGGCTTCAGGATACCAGATTTTGCCCTTTTTATGAGAATGGAAACTAGTCAACGGTTGAGCATATTGTTAGGTTCGCTGCTCAGTGTGGTGAATTTACCAATAATGACTACATGAAGTTATGATTATTCCCAAATTCTCTAACTGGGGCAGCCTTTGTATGGTATATTAACCTTACACCTGGCTCTATCCAAACTTGGCAACAAATGGAGGAGGTATTTCATGCTTAATTCTTCCAAACAGAGCCAGAGGTTTCCATGGTAGATTTGGCAAGATTAAGTCAAAGGCCTGATGAGAAGGCTACTCAGTTTATTACCAGATTTAAAAGATCACGAAATAAATGTAGGATCATCTTACCAGAGCCTGAATTTGTGAGATTGGCTCAAAATGGTCTAGAGTTTAGGCTTCGAAAGAAGTTTGATTCAACTAAGTTTAGAGACTTAGTGGAACTAACCTATAAGGTGTCTAGGTATGAAGCATTACTAGAAGAAGAACAAGATCGAAGTAATGCATCGTACAAGACGTATTATAGGGATCCTAACTATGATATTGATGCAGCAGAAATTGTAGGGAAAGAAACTGTGATCTGTGAAGCATTAATTCACAAAGACACAACAACAGACTAGCAGTTTAAAAAGAAAGACCTTCATAGGAAATATTCTTTCAATTTGACAAAGGCAGATGACATTTTTGATCATTTGCTTGCTGCAAACTTCCTGAAGTTACCAAAAGGAGTCAAAATTTCACCTCCAGAGGAACTTAAAGGAAAAGTGTATTATAAATGACATAATTCTTGGTCTCACTTAACTAAAAATTACATTGTTTTTCGAGACAGGATCCAAGAATAGATTCGAAAGGGGAGTCTAAAATTCCTAGCTAAAGCAGAAAAGGCCATGGGGATTGATACCAATCCATTCCCAGAAATTGGAGAAATGGCAGCCAATGTTATTGTGCCAAACTTTCAGAATTGGTCCTTGAAGGAATTGGAAGAAGTCAATGTGCAAATGCATGTTGCTAGCCAGACTACTGTCAAGAAAGACACCAGAAGTTTGCCAGCTATTGGACAAGGTTTCTCAGACCAGAGGGAAGACTTTGATAAAGAAGCATTGGATGATGATTCTTTAGAGGCAACAGTCAAGCAAAGAATGTGTCCCAGATGCAGGCTGAGCTACAAGTGGGTAAAAGGGCTTCCGATTGATGGGAAGCAATATTACAAGGATGTGCAGAGGCGTCCTAAACCAACCAGTACTTATAATAAAAGGCCATATCCAACTGGTATTTGGCAGTAGCCATTAATGGCTGAGCCAATAGCCGCTAGAGTGCACTCCAAAGGCAAGAGACCTCTACATGAATCCAGACCACCTAACTATTACAAAATGGAGGGCAATCATCCTGAAAGGAGATTTGAAAGGAGTTCAAGTCATGGGATCAAAGCCAAGGATTGGCTCCCTAGACTAGCCTTACGCAGGATGGAAAGTGGTTACCCTCATGGAAGGCTTGAATTGGGCCCAAAATAGGGAGTCAGGGCCAAGCAGTGGCCTTCACAGCCAGCTTCGAAGATGGATTCGAAGGGAGAAAGAGACAGTTCAACAACTGGGCTAGTAGGTTCGTGGGTGCCTGGAGTTCCAGATTGGTTTGTCATGCAAAACAAACTTAGGGAAATGTCTACCCAAAGAAATGTGGTTGGAGACCAAGGTAGGATGGTTAAATCTCCTTTGGTGGCTCCAAATAATTGGGTGTTACTTAAGCATCCAAAACAAAGGAACCAAATATGGTCCCAGTGATTTCTAGGTCCCAAAGAAGGAAGATCTAACAAAGGTACATTCAGTACCAGAAGGATCTAAAAGAAAGTGAAGAAAGCTCTTCATTGGTCCAGTTAAAGAGCTAGGTAGAAAGAGAAGAAAATTTAAAGTTAGATTGTGATCCAAAGTTGACTCTTCAAGACAAAAGGAGTTGCAGCAGAGAACAATTGGCCAAAGTTCATTCCGAACTAAAAGCCAAAGAAATATCCAATTTGGCAAGATTGGAAAAGGCTTTGATAGAAAGTGATAGTGAGATAGAGGAAGAAGTCGGCTTAGGCCAAAGGAAAGAGATGACTGAGGAAGAGATGTTTGAAGCCTTCATGGCTGAACAGACATTTTTGGGTAAAAAACCAGCAGAAATAGACCATTCGAAGAAAGCTACTATTACTGAAGTGCCAGAATATAGCATTGTAGACGTCCCCCGAACGCCCCGGGAGGATGACTCCCGTTCTGTTCATTTGGGTTTACTACAGTTCAAAGGACGCCCTTGGGCTTCGCTCTACAGTTCGGACTCCCTTTTGTTGTCACGGTTCTAAATCTGAACCAAAGATTCCAACTCTGGCAAATCGTTTTGAAGAAAAACAGATTTTGAAAAGTAATGCCAAATATGGACTGCTTTGCCAGATTACAGAGTCGCCACCTAAATATTTAAAATGGGAAATTTAGGAAACCCTGACTCGGTGCCGAAGGCCACATGTCCGTCATCACCAAAGTGGTCTTGGCTCGGGAGCTTGGGTACGATCGGGGAAGGTCAGCTATGAGCACTTTCGCCATCCAAGACCGGCCTCTACTAACCGTGATATCTGATTTTGAAAACATTACATGCTCTTATTCCAATTATTAGCCTAGGATTACTATGTTATGCGCGCAGTAAACAAGTATAGACTAGATTGCCTAATTTGGAAATAAACATTGCATATCCGTTCGTTTTGAAAATGCTTTGGAATTTGCTACTCGCAAGTAGGCTAAAACACGGATTTCAATGAGTTTTCCAACTCAAGCAATCCAACCTTCACCCACAGGCATTCAAACAGTTTATCTCATGTAAGCACTTAGCCGCATGGTAGGCCTACTGTCATGTTAACATTCACACGCATGCGATATGCTAAAGCATAAATACTTACATCATACTCCGTGCCAAAACAAAAACTAGTTAGCAAACATGCGTGTCCTAGTTCATGTTAAGTGGCTAATGCAACACATGCAAGGATGTAATCTAGAGTAGGCTCGGCTAACCCTAAAGATGGCATGTGAAATGCAATCGTTTGATGCACGTATTCAAGTTGGAATTTAGAATACAATGCAGTTTGTATGATGTACCGAGCCCGGTGCATCTTTAGACAAATGCATGGATGCACGCATGCATAGCATAAGGTATGCTAAAATAAATGTGCCCTAATACTAACCATTAAAAGCAGGTAAGTAAAAGGGAGAAAGAAGTGGGGGTTGGAAGACATGCACACACCCACGCACACTTATTACAGATTTGCCCTCGCTCGGAGGGGCCAAAAGAATAATATAGGTAATTAACTACGCAAGCTAATTAAATATTACAAATTAATTAAATTAACAAATTAATTAATCTAAGGAAAACAGTAAACCGCCTCGGGGCGGGGGCTCAATGCATACGCGCTTGGATTCCGCTCGGAATTGCACTGCCATGCCTAGATTGCCTCTGTTTTCCCTGCTTTCTCCGAAATCGCCAAAGTCTCAGAACCACTTCTAAAGGCACTGGGGGGCATCACCGGCTGAGGGGAAACACCACCGGCTGAAGTATGTGGCCACCGGCACAAAATTCATCCATCGGCCATCTATAGACTGCCGGTCGGCACTAAACACTATCGGCCGGCACTGAATGTCTGCAGAACCTGTAACTCACAGCAGCAGGGGGCAACAACTTGCATGGCAATGTAATTCCAATAATGTATGCATCAATCATGCCCCTTATCATATTTGTGACTCAAAGGGACATGTGCCTCGATTCTCGGGCCACCAATCACGCATTTCCATGCATGATGGCCCAAAGAATCAAGCGTGCAATTTCAATCCCAAATGCATGCAAACCAAACAAACCAAAATCCCAATCCCCATCACCAAATCAAGGGACAAGGAATGCATGTTGATGCAATGCAACCTAGTCATGTTAACTATCATGCAATATGAACAATGCCATGTATGTATGCAAAGCATACAAGCCAACATGAGGTAAATATGCAAGCAAGTAAACAATGGCCTTAAACATGATCTAGGCAACTCTAAATAGGCCTAAAATCAGTGGCCAAAATGCTAAGTATGAGAGCTAAACACACATGCACACGTACACATGTTAAGGCACACAACTTAGGCATTTAAACAAACCACTCTCAAGCACACTTGAAAGGAGATAACATGGATGATTAGCATGCAACATGAGCTCTAAAATCATGTCAAAGTATGGTGCTAAACCAACTCAAGATAGGCCAAACAAAGCATGCAAATGGCCCAAGACTTAAAGCAAGTCAATGAGGCATTGAACTATACTTATGCAAGACAATTATGGCATGCATTAAACAACTAAAAACAGGTCTTTAGCATGTTAAAACAAAGCCAAAAGGCTACTTAGATGACATCTAAGAGGCTTGAAACCAAAGGCATGCACAATGACCAAAACATGGAGCATTCAATACATGCTTTTAAAGCATTAAAGAAGCAACTAAGGCAAGCATACAAGCACACCAAAGGGACTGAAATGACATGCTAGGTGGTTCCAAACCACCGAAATAAGGTAAGCAACACATGCTACACATGCACATACTTGAGGCATACAAGCCCGGCAAGCCACAAATGCAAAGGAGCTATATTAAACGTACCAAAATCGATCCAAACGACCATGGACAGACCTAAAGCATGGCAAAATAAGCACAAAACATTCACAAATCTAAGCCTAAAGCATGCTCAAATTAGGGCTAACAACCTAAGGCATGTTAAGGCAATATAAGGCATTACATGGCAACTATGCTAAGCATGTATAAGGGACCAAAACCAACACATAGCAATGTTAAATCATGATATTCTAAGCATGAATACCAGTCCATACATGCTCAACACACACTCAAGCACAATGCTCCCTCAAGAGGCAAAACTTGCCCTTTCCAAGGACAACAAGGAGAGGGGGTAACCCCCTCCTTCTTGGGACTTTAAGGCATCACCTTCACCACTGAAATCCCTCAAGATTTCAGTGGTGAAGAGACCCCAACACCAAAATCCCGGAGCTCTCACAAAATAGCACAAAATGAGGCCTTTTCAAGGCCTAAGAGGGGTCAAACCTCCCCAAAGCACAAAGTACCCTTAATAAACTATTAAGAGGACTAAAAAATAGAACTTTTTTGTATTAAACACTAAGCACAAAAATAGTTCAAAGATAGGTCAAAATGGAGTGCAAGAATGGGGTATATAAAGCAAGTTTCTCACCCTTGTTGACCTTCTTCACAAATGTTGACTTTGTTGCTTCCTTGAGCTCCAAACCACCAAGAACAAAGAAGAACAACCACTTGGGACCTCAGTAACCAAGGGAAGGTGAAACACTAGGTGTTGATGAGCAATAGTAAGTCACAAACACCTAGTGTACAAACAAGAGGGAAGAAGAGAGATAGGATAGATATAGAAATCAAACCCTAAAACCAGAGCTTCTCTGAGGTCTTTTCTCTCTAAAAATGTCTAAGTTTGCTAACCCTAAGCCAAGAGGAGGAAGCCTTCTCTTATAGACAACCAAGCTTACAAGCTAAGTCAATCAAAGGCTCATCCCTCCATACACGTGTATGGAGGGGAAACAAATGCAAGACAGCTGCCTTAAAATATCTCATAAAGCAACTGCACAGTAGTCGGCAGGGCAAAATTATCATTTTGACAAAATTGACTGCCGACCGGCACAAAAGAGTATCGACGGCACAATATAGTGCCGATGGCAACAAAAACTAGCCGGTGGTCTCTAGCCACTGCCGGTGGTGTGTGGGGATGCCTCAAAAGGCACTCCCTGCCCCTCCAAGGAAAAGCACAAGTGTTTGGTGCACAACCAGACACAAAACGGTCAAGTTCGGAGGTCCTGAGGCAAGGCGCGTAGCTGAGAACTCCGGGAACTCCAAACAAACACGAACATGGATAATCACCGAGTGTTCAAGCGGTGACGTCCAGGTCTTGAGGACGGTCAAAAATGGGGTGTCTACAGTTGCCCCTCTTTGACAGAACTCGGAAGTCATGAAATGACGTAAGTGAATGTCAAAGCCCAGAGACGACCCATTTTTGACAAGGCCGAAGACTTGGACAAACAAACAAAATATAGATGCAGTTGGTTGAACCCGCGGGCTGCCTACGTATCCCTTTGCAAGGAATCAAACCAGCGTAGTTCAGGGGCAGAATGCAAATTGATATGCAGGAAGACTTTGATAATTGGACTTATACGCTACGCGAAGCCGGTTTGAAAATTAGACTTATACGCTATGCGAAGTCGGTTTGAAAATCCAAGATTTATGCAAAAACACAGTGTGCACAAGACAATGTGATGCAGAGTGAATGCACAAAACAATGCTAAGGAGATGCACAAAACAGTGCGAAATAGGTTGGAATGCACAAGATAGTGCGCTAACAAGATGCACAAAACAGTGCAATGCAAGAGTGAATGCACAAAACAGTGCTATACAGGTGCACAAGAGAGTGCGATGTGGCATAGATGCACAAAACAGTGCGATGCACAAAATAGCGCGAATGAAATGTAATGCACTAACAAGGTCTTGCGCGAGATAGCGCGATAAAATGCACGTACAATGCAAGTAAAGTGCAGAAAATAGTGCGATGCGCAAAATAGCGCGAATGAAACAATGTAATGCACAAATCAGTGCGATGCGCAAGAAAGTGCGAAAGTAAATTGCACGTATCAAGGCGACACGCTAAACAAATAGCGAGTGTAATGGAATGCACAAGAGAGTGCGAGCGAGATATAGCATGTAAGTGCACAAGATAGTGCGATGCGCAAGAAAGCGCGAGTGCACAAGACAGTGCGATGGAGGTGCGCAAGATAGCGCGAATGAGGTGATGCACAAGATAGTGCGATTGAATGCACAAGACGGTACGATGCGCAAAATAGCGTGATTGAATGGATGCAAAATGCAAGTAAGGTGCACAAAATAATGCGATGCGCAAAATAGCGCGAATGATTTGAAATGCACAAGATAGTGCGATGCGCAAAATAGCGCGAATGAGACATAACGTAAAATGTAATGAGATGCACAAAATAGCGCGATGCGCAAAATAGCACGAATGAAATGTAATGCACAAGACAGTGCGATGGAGGTGCGCAAGATAGCGTGAATGAGGTGATGCACAAGATAGTGCGATTGAATGCACAAGACGGTGCGATGCGCAAAATAGCGCGATTGAATGAATGCAAAATGCAAGTAAGGTGCACAAAATAATGCGATGCGCAAAATAGAGCGATGCGCAAAATAGCGCGAATGAAATGTAATGCACAAGACAGTGCGATGGAGGTGCGCAGGATAGCGCGAAGATGTGATGCACAAAACAGTGCGATACGCTAAACAACGCGAATGATTTGAAATGCACAAGATAGTGCGATACGCTAAACAGCGCGAGTGAGATACAACCACAAGATGCACATGACAGTGCAAGTGAGATACAAAGTGTAAGTGCACAAGATAGTGCGAGTGAGATAAAATGCACAAGAAAGTGCGATAAAATGCAACTTCTATGCAAGTATGGGGGCATTTTCCATGCAATATTGAAAGCAAGCATATTTTATGCATGAATCATAACGATGCGCGCACGCATGCAACAACAACAGTGTATATGAAAGTTCATATTCTATGCAATAGAGGAGCATCAAATATGTACTCTGGTGTTTCCGATTTACCTCTCAGAGGGTTTTGCAACACACTCAGCTCGAAAAGGGTACACCCTGTTCATATTGGCAAGAGATAACATCTGCTGCTGCTTTAATTGCCGTTCTGACTTGAAGCAGGCTTACACTTGAGGTAGAGGCGCACTCATACTTCGGTAGCATTGACAAGGCCTGAAGAGGTACATCTGAAGTACAATCACAGAATTTGCTGAAGGTGAAACACACTCAGATGCTTCAATTTTCCCTCTTTTCTTTTGCTTTGTAGTCTGGAACCCATATTGCTTCAGATAGGTCTGGGTTTTACTGTTCTCACATGACCTGGGTTGAACCCTGCGGTTTTATGAAAGAACAAATACTGTTTTGCACAAATGTGGGGAATGGCACAACACTCTAAGCACACCACAAATCATTTTTGAAATTTGAGAAAATGAGTTTTCGACCGGGTATTGAGCCTACAATTGAACACAGCGAAAAAGACTCAATAACGGAAAACAAAAGGTAACAACCTAAACACAAACACAGACACTTGAAATGACTCAAAACAAGAATTGAGACAAACAAAACGACTGACGCGACGCACAGACGTGTTGCAAAGACAAGAGACTTCTCAGTGCACAAGGAGCCAGTTTCTTCGGGTATTGTTTCCCACCCTTTCTTATTTGTGATTCTCACATCACTCTGGCACTCAATCTCTGTTTTTCTCTCAAAACCCTTTTCTCGCTTTTTCTCTCAACGCACATCTCTCTATTCTTCAATCTCTCATTTTTCATCCCTCCCCTGGGTATGGTTGATGGATAAGAAGTTGCGGGCTCTTGCCCCTAGCATTCTGCTAGATTCTTTTTCTTCCGCACACAGCAGTGAACTTTTCCACAGAGAGGTTGTGCCACAACTGGGTGTGTAGCAAATCTGCAGCTAACATCGGTTAATGATGCCCTGCTGGGGAGTTTGGACGTGGTTAGATCTGTCCAGATGAGGAAGTGGAACATCTCGCCCCATTCCAATTTATGCTTCGCACATGGTTTGATACCTCGCCGCTTGGAGGACGGGAGAGCTTTCAGCCCTTTTTGCTAACTTCAGTTGTGCCCTCTTCTGGTAGGTAGAGTGCCTTTCTTGGCAAGTATGTTGAAAATGGGAGAAAGACAGGAAGCCTGACTCAACTGTGTCCCTAGTTCATCATTTCGACCATTTTTTATTTTAAAACAATTTTGACCAACATGAAAGTTAGATTAACATGCTTATTCGATTTTTGATTTGAAATCATGCAAGTCAGGTTGTAAGCACTGAAAATTTTCCTTTTTTGGGTCCAAGAAAATGGTCCAGTTTTGGAAAAATGGAATGATTTTTGAGAGAATAGTCAACCTCAGTAAAAATTCTCAAAAACTGTTTTTGCAAACGGCCACCGCTCAACAAGCAGGGAACCAACTCTTTGAGATGCACAACCTCGGACCCATAGCAATGGAAAATTGCCCCTTGTCTGAAGGACACTGTATGGCAACGGAAGGTTGCCCCTTGTTTGAAATGACACCGCAGTGCATTGAATAGCAACGGAAAGTTGCCCCTTGTTTAAATGGCACCGCAGCGTATTGAAATCAATCCTTCAGAGCGACGATCACAACCGAACTCTCGGATACAGAGAAGGCAAAGATGATCAAAACCATTTCATGGACACAACTGAATTTGAAGTGTTTTAGGGCTGGACTTCAGAATGAAGTTGCCTACGTATCCCAAAGATGGGAATCAAGCCTTACGTAGTTCGGGGTTAAGGTACACTCGGGTATTTAACCTCTCCTTTTTATGCTCTAACTTTTGCCAAGGCGCCTATTGCAGGTTTTCGACCTTGCGAGCTTTGTTTTTCTTTTTCTTTCGTCTTTTCATTCTTTTTCTTCTTCTTCTTTTTTTGCATTTTTCTTTTCTTTTCTTTTTGCATTTTTGTATCTTTGAATTTTTTCTCTTTTTTCTTTTTTTCATTCTTTTCTTTGCTCTAACTTTTGCCTGGGTCGCCCTTCCGAGTTTTCGACCCAACGAGCCTCTCAAAGGGTAAAAGTGTAGCTTTGTCCATGCCAAATGGTTTTGAGATCCTGAAGTCATCTTAATCCAGGAGAATGGGTGTCATTGATTTGCAGAAAGATCCACCTTTGGCTCTTCGAGCACATTGGATATTTTTGCCCCTAGTTCGAGGAGTGCTTCTGATCTAGCTTTGCAAGCTTCTTCTGATAAGATCTGATCTTCTTGATCTGACTTTGGTGCCTCTTGTTCGAGGGCTGCTTCAAATCTGGCCACACAGGCCTCACATTGTGATTGTCCTTTGAACGTTCTGAATCCAAGTTCAAGGTTTGAAAACAAAGGGGTTGAGTCTCGAGGCCGAGAGCGATCCCGAAGCACAATCTCAAGAGCGATTCCACACATGTCTTCGCAGGATCAAGCAAAAATATTTTTTTTTGAAAGTTTTTACGAAAGCGACAAATCGCTCGCGCTGAAGACAATGTAGAACCAATCTGGATCAAGCCAGGGTCCTTCTCAGTACTCACACTAACAAGCATGATTTCATTCATTAAGGGCTTAGCACGCCTCTCTTTCTCTCAATTTGATCAAAGTTTTGCAAATCCCGAGGAATTCCTCCCTTTTTGTTTTCACCGCAGTGTTCAAAAAGGTTTTGAAAAACTTAGGTCAATGCAATAATTTCAAGGCACAGAAAAGACAGAGTTCTTAGTCAAATACTGCCATCTCATTTAAAAATTTTGGCACAACTGGCACACGGCAGAAGCAAACACAAGAGCGTGAAAATCACTGCTGTTCCATTCAAATCTGTTGGCACCACTGGCTCCCTAGCAGAAACAGACTCAAAACAAAATGAAAAGACAGACACAAAACAAACAAGTGATGTCCGAGGTAACTCCCCCGAAATCACCCGACTCTGACAAAACAGGACTGACTCGATACAACAAGACAGACCCTACTGACTCAGTATGAAAGGACTGACTCAATACAAAAAGACAAGACTGACCCAATACCCAAGTCAGAAAGCAAAATTAACAGCATTTGTACATTGCTCAAAACAATGCATGCCGTCCACCACATCTGAAGTAAACTGAACGCCGCCCACAGGTGGTTCATCTCTTGATCACATCACATTATCCCCCAAGTTCGCTGATCTAGAACCGATAGATTTTGCAGGACCTGGCACGACGATGACCTTGTTATCAATCAGATCTTGTATTTCATGGCGAAGACGGTAACAACTATCAGTGACGTGGCCAACTTGTTGATGGAAGGCACAATACTTGGCCGGATCATGGGAGGGGGCAAGTTTATCCGGCAGTGGTCGCAGCTCTAGGGATTTCAAGTGCCCTTTTTTTATTAGGACCCTCAAGGCCGTTGATAGTGACATGTACAGTAGGGTAAACACCCTCTGGCCCCGAGGTGGGTATTTTGAGGTTTGTGGCTTTTTGCTGGATGCACCAGCAAAGGGATTGACAGGTGCTGACTGGGTTTGCTGATCTTTTTCGAGAGTAGGGTTAGAGCTGAAAGGAACATTCCTGACATGACGACCCTTCTCCTGGCTTGCCCCTTGATTCAAACTGCCCCCGACTTGAGTGGCGAAAGTGTCATCTATAGTTTTTGCCATAACTGCGAGGACTTGCTCTTCGTTCAATCCCTCGGCTTTCAAAGCCTCAACAGCCAACTGAAGATGTTCATGGGGACTAATGCTTGCCCCTGCCTTGCTCTTATCACTGGTCTCCACTTTGCTAAGAGATTGGCTTTCTCCCAATGCAGCCCGTCCCAAGGTTAAGGAGCCTTTTGACATGAACTCCCTAGTATGTGATATGGTTGATGACGGAGCCAAAACTCCAAAGGCCGATTCGCCAGTTCTCAAGATCTTCGATCATCCTCATCATTTCGAAGTAGTGGGTTCATGGGTTTGAAATGATTGGGGTTCGATGCACCCATCATGCATAAGTCCGTGCTCTCTGGATAAACACCTTCGGTTTGGGCAAATAGGTCGGGTGATATATACTGTTGGGGTTGTAAGGACGGCCAGTGTGGATTAGATTGAGATGTGGATGAGGTATTTGGTCATTGGGGTCCAAGGTAGAGCTATCGTTTGGTTGTCAATGAGATTTTGGATCTCATGGCATAATGACGGCTGCGACCATGACCGGGCCGATGGTACACACAAGATTTTGGAAGGGTTATGTCTGGCTGGGAGTGGGTCAGGAAGAGGTTGAGGATTGAGGGGTTTAAGATGCACTCTTTCCATCAAGACTTTTAGTGCGCTAGTCAAGCTCATATAGAGGGGTGAAAGTTACGCTCGAGCTTCCGGGCCATTTGTGTAGGCTTGGTTTGGCAAAAGGGTTTGTGGCAATCAGATGATTTCGGCGGGTTTGGGAATAAGCGCTACTACGAGCATTGGTATTCCTTGAAATCACCCTCCTTGTCGGTTCACTTGTTCTGGGAATGATCCCACTGTTGAACGCGTTCTCGACCTGAACCCCCAGTTCATGTAAACTTTTGAAAGTGAATAGCGGAGCGACTATCAACTTTTGTAACATATCATGCTCGAGGTTTCGCACCATCATCTCAGACTTGATCCTCTCCGGCGACGATCCATCATCTGGCCGCCTTTTGCTCTCCACCGCAACAAATTCCATAAAAGGCTCTTTTGGGTTGCGGGTTGCTTCAAGCTCTTGGATGGTCATTTCAACTTGGGTGTTGTACGAATCTCGATCGACAAAGGCCTCGGCCAGTTCTTCGATTTTGCTTCACTTTATCTTCCAACTTAGCGTACCAAGTGGCTGCTACACCCGACAGGGTTCTTCCATACAGAGAGAGTTTCTGTGGCTTAGTCAGACCCATCGACTTCAGGACATCCAAGAAAAGTCGGATATGTACCATCGGATCTCCAAACCCATCAAAACGGTCAATATATGGCATTTTGAATCTGTCTGGGAGCCGCACGGCAGACTCAGTGTGCCCATCCTCAATGTCGGGAATGGAGTTAAGGCCTTGTGCCTTTTTGAATTGCTTCTCAAGGCTCGCAATTTTCGCTGCAGTCGGATTGAACTCATCAACATGAAAGGGTTGAAACCTCTCAATAGGCTGCGCCGGGGGCCTGACAACTCGAGCTTGAGCCAACCCTTCTTGGGGATTCAAACCCTGTGAATCTTCAATTGGCGGAAGTGGATCAAAGTTCGGCTGGGGTCCCGAAGCCGGATGCGAAGCAGATGCCCCAGATGGGCGCTGCGTTTCAATACCGGTCTCAGCCTGCATGGCAGTTCCCTGATTTAACGCTGCTATCACGGCCACAAATTCTTCTGAACCCTGTGCCATCATGGGTCTGCTGATGATGTGACTAGTGACTGTCGGATCAGATGAACCGGTGAGCCCTAACTGGCTTTTCTTTGCCTTGCCTCAGCGAAAGAACACTGGTTGCCCTTGAATTGAATTTCTGACTTAACAAAGTCTATTAGCGCTAGTCCAATGTACCCGGGGGATAGTGGAGCCTTCTGAAGCTATGATTCCAGGACTACCTAGCAAAAGAGAAAACAGACAGCATCTCAGCTCAACTTCACTGGAATGGGTATGAGCAAAGCTGAACGATCAGATTCTATTCTCGATCATCGTTCTCAAATCACTGCCCCAAATCTGAATCTGATACCCGCAGATATAACTGATTCTCAAAATACTGATATGGGTGCCCGCAGGCTTGATGCTCAAACTTTGCAAACTGATACATGCGTTCCCTGCAGAGATACACTCTAAAAGCATATAACATGTAAAAGAGAGCCAATACACCCCTATGTTGGGGTAGGGTTTCCCTGTCCTATTTTGTCAAGAGCTAGGGTTTCACTACGCACACAGCGGTTTCAAACAACCTAACATCAGGTAAGCAACCTGTCCTAATTTGGAATG
Source organism: Camellia lanceoleosa (assembly GCA_025200525.1). Classification (NCBI taxonomy): domain Eukaryota; kingdom Viridiplantae; phylum Streptophyta; class Magnoliopsida; order Ericales; family Theaceae; genus Camellia; species Camellia lanceoleosa. Next base: position 208,872,190 of record CM045758.1, read on the forward strand.
GTCGCTATGGATTCCGAATATGCACTAGGTCGAATGGTCGAAAAGGGTGCCCCGGTAAAAACCGGGGTTTGTGTTCCCACACTGGCAGAGCCCGCAACCGGTCAGCCTTATGGTCATGCCTTGACAAGACAAGCCTCCGGCAAACCGCTCAGGAATAGCAGATGGCCAACACGGTGTCCTAGGCGCACTAATGCACATGCAATGCAAAGAAACACATAAGTGTAGTCAAAATAGGATATCACGAGTTCGAGTCAAGCTCTCTAAATCCCCAGCAGAGTTGCCAGAAACTGTAGACGTCCCCCGAACGCCCCGGGAGGATGACTCCCGTTCTATTCATTTGGGTTTACTACAGTTCAAAGGACACCCTTGGGCTTCGCTCTACAGTTCGGACTCCCTTTTGTTGTCACGGTTCTAAATCTGAACCAAAGAGTCCAACTCTGGCAAATCGTTTTGAAGAAAAACAGATTTTGAAAAGTAATGCCAAACATGGACTGCTTTGCCAGATTACAGAGTCGCCACCTAAATATTTAAAATGGGAAATTTAGAAAACCCTGACTCGGTGCCGAAGGCCACATGTCCGTGATCACCAAAGTGGTCTTGGCTCGGGAGCTTGGGTACGATCGGGGAAGGTCAGCTATGAGCACCCCCTTTCGCCCGGTCTGAAGACCGGCCTCTACTAACCGTGATATCTGATTTTGAAAACATTACATGCTCTTATTCCAATTATTAGCCTAGGATTACTATGTTATGTTGTATGACAAACAAGTATAGACTAGATTGCCTAATTTGGAAATAAACATTGCATATCCGTTCGTTTTGGAAATGCTTTGGAATTTGCTACTCCCAAGTAGGCTAAAACACGGATTTCAATGAGTTTTCCAACTCAAGCAATCCAACCTTCACCCACAGGCATTCAAACAGTTTATCTCATGTAAGCACTTAGCCGCATGGTAGGCCTACTGTCATGTTAACATTCACACGCATGCGATATGCTAAAGCATAAATACTTACATCGTACTCCGTGCCAAAACAAAAACTAGTTAGCAAACATGCGTGTCCTAGTTCATGTTAAGTGGCTAATGCAACACATGCAAGGATGTAATCTAGAGTAGGCTCGGCTAACCCTAAAGATGGCATGTGAAATGCAATCGTTTGATGCACGTATTCAAGTTGGAATTTAGAATACAATGCAGTTTGTATGATGTACCGAGCCCGGTGCATCTTTAGACAAATGCATGGATGCACGCATGCATAGCATAAGGTATGCTAAAATAAACGTGCCCTAATACTAACCATTAAAAGCAGGTAAGTAAAAGGGAGAAAGAAGTGGGGGTTGGAAGACATGCACACACCCACGCACACTTATTACAGATTTGCCCTCGCTCGGAGGGACCAAAAGAATAATACAGGTAATTAACTACGCAAGCTAATTAAATATTACAAATTAATTAAATTAACAAATTAATTAATCTAAGGAAAACAGTAAACCGCCTCGGGGCGGGGGCTCAATGCATGCGCGCTTGGATTCCGCTCGGAATTGCACTGCCATGCCTAGATTGCCTCTGTTTTCCCTGCTTTGCTCCTCTGAAAACTGCCAAAATCTCAGAACCACTTCTAAAGGCACTGGGGGGCATCACCGGCTGAGGGGAAACACCACCGGCTGAAGTATGTGGCCACCGGCACAAAATTCATCCATCGGCCATCTATAGACTGCAGGTCGGCACTAAACACTGCTGGCCGGCACTGAATGTCTGCAGAACCTGCAACTCACAGCAGCAGAGGGCAAAAACTTGCATGGCAATGTAATTCCAACAATGTATGCATCAATCATGCCCCTTATCATATTTGTGACTCAAAGGGACATGTGCCTCGATTCTCGGGCCACCAATCACGCATTTCCATGCATGATGGCCCAAAGAATCAAGCGTGCAATTTCAATCCCAAATGCATGCAAACCAAACAAACCAAAATCCCAATCCCCATCACCAAATCAAGGGACAAGGAATGCATGTTGATGCAATGCAACCTAGTCATGTTAACTATCATGCAATATGAACAATGCCATGTATTTATGCAAAGCATACAAGCCAACATGAGGTAAATATGCAAGCAAGTAAACAATGGCCTTAAACATGATCTAGGCAACTTCAAATAGGCCTAAAATCAGTGGCCAAAATGCTAAGTATGAGAGCTAAACACACATGCACACGTACACATGTTAAGGCACACAACTTAGGCATTTAAACAAACCACTCTCAAGCACACTTGAAAGGAGATAACATGGATGATTAGCATGTAACATGAGCTCTAAAATCATGTCAAAGTATGGTGCTAAACCAACTCAAGATAGGCCAAACAAAGCATGCAAATGGCCCAAGACTTAAAGCAAGTCAATGAGGCATTGAACTATACTTATGCAAGACAATTATGGCATGCATTAAACAACTAAAAACAGGTCTTTAGCATGTTAAAACAAAGCCAAAAGGCTACTTAGATGACATCTAAGAGGCTTGAAACCAAAGGCATGCACAATGACCAAAACATAGAGCATTCAATACATGCTTTTAAAGCATTAAAGAAGCAACTAAGGCAAGCATACAAGCACACCAAAGGGACTGAAATGACATGCTAGGTGGTTCCAAACCACCGAAATAAGGTAAGCAACACATGCTACACATGCACATACTTGAGGCGTACAAGCCCGGCAAGCCACAAATGCAAAGGAGCTATATTAAACGTGCCAAAATCGATCCAAACGACCATGGACAGACCTAAAGCATGGCAAAATAAGCACAAAACATTCACAAATCTAAGCTTAAAGCATGCTCAAATTAGGGCTAACAACCTAAGGCATGTTAAGGCAATACAAGGCATTACATGGCAACTATGCTAAGCATGCATAAGGGACCAAAACCAACACATAGCAATGTTAAATCATGATATTCTAAGCATGAATACCAGTCCATACATGCTCAACACACACTCAAGCACAATGCTCCCTCAAGAGGCAAAACTTGCCTTTTTCAAGGACAACAAGGAGAGGGGGTGCCCCCTCCTTCTTGGGACTTCAAGGCATCACCTTCACCACTGAAATCCCTCAAGATTTCAGTGGTGAAGAGACCCCAACACCAAAATCCCGGAGCTCTCACAAAATAGCACAAAATGAGGCCTTTTCAAGGCCTAAGAGGGGTCAAACCTCCCCAAAGCACAAAGTACCCTTAATAAACTATCAAGAGGACTAAAAAATAGAACTTTTTTGTATTAAACACTAAGCACAAAAATAGTTCAAAGATAGGTCAAAATGGAGTGCAAGAATGGGGTATATAAAGCAAGTTTCTCACCCTTGTTGACCTTCTTCACAAATGTTGACTTTGTTGCTTCCTTGAGCTCCAAACCAGTCAAGAACAAAGAAGAACAACCACTTGGGACCTCAAGAACCAAGGAAGGTGAAACACTAGGTGTTGATGAGCAATAGTAAGTCACAAACACCTAGTGTACAAACAAGAGGGAAGAAGAGAGATAGGATAGATATAGAAATCAAACCCTAAAACCAGAGCTTCTCTGAGGTCTTTTCTCTCTAAAAATGTCTAAGTTTGCTAACCCTAAGCCAAGAGGAGGAAGCCTTCTCTTATAGACAACCAAGCTTACAAGCTAAGTCAATCAAAGGCTCATCCCTCCATACACGTGTATGGAGGGGAAACAAATGCAAGACAACTGCCTTAAAATATCTCATAAAGCAACTGCACAGTAGTCGGCAGGGCAAAATTGTCATTTTGACAAAATTGACTGCCGACCAGCACAATATAGTGCCAATGGCAACAAAAACCAGCCGGTGGTCTCTAGCCACTGCTGGTGGTGTGTGGGGATGCCTCAAAAGGCACTCCTTGCCCCTCCAAGGCAAAACACAAGTGTTTGGTGCACAACCAGACACAAAACGGTCAAGTTCGGAGGTCTTGAGGCAAGGCGCGTAGCCGAGAACTCCGGGAACTCCAAACGAACACGAACATGGATAATCACCGAGTGTTCAAGCGGTGACGTCCAGGTCTTGAGGACGGTCAAAAATGGGGTGTCTACAAGCATTGAAGATGCTTCTGAAGTAGTTGAACAAGTTGGCCAAGAAGAAAAACAGGTACAGCCAGTCGTCCAATTTGGCTCGTTTCCTTCGGTGTCAGTGAATATGGTGCTTATATTACCACAGGAGTTTTAAGCTGAAGATGACAACCAAGGTCAGGAGATTGACCCAATTCCAATTTCCAGTGAAGACTCACAAGTGAGTATGGTGCAAGACGAATCCGAAGTGGCCACACCAATGGAAACTGAAGATGAGAGTAAGGAAGAGATGAGTATAAACCTTTCATGCCCTTTTGAGTATTCCACAACATCCATGACACAACATGTCAAACTTTTGTATATCAAGGCCTTCTTCGATAGGATGCAGATGAACCGAGTATTCGTGGATAATGGGGCAGCAGTAAACCTGCTTCCGAATTCTTTTTTGAAGAAACTAGGAAAGAGGAACCCCAGGCTAATCCCAACCTGTACAACCATTGCTGGTTTTGTTGGAGACTAACACATGGCTCAAGGCATTTTTCCCATCAACCTGAGTGTGGGAACCAAGGACTGTATGACTGTATTCTTCGTTATCAGTAGCAATGCTAAGTACAATGCTCTACTTGGTAGAGATTGGATTCACACCAAAAAGTGTGTGCCTTCCTCTCTACATCAGAAAATAATGAAGGCCTTGGGTAGTAGAGAGACAGAAGAGATCAATGCAAATCCTCAAACCTTCATAGCTTGTGCAGATTTTGCAGAGGCTAAATTGTATACTGAAGGAGTGACACCACTCAGTATACTGAGAAAACCTGATAGTTCAGCTGAAGTAACAGCTGATGAGGAATTAACACACCTGAAGCACTTAGTCCAGAAAAGTGCTAATGAAGAGTTTGTCATTAAGGATGACAATGATGCCTGGTTGTAGGCAAAGAGATGGAACCCAGGAGGCCAAATCTTTGGCTTTAATTAAGTTATCAGCATTGGACATAAAATCAATAGTCTAGAAAGCGCAAGAGCAAGAGAAAAAAACCATGATAATTGGTTGTAAGCAAGAACAGTAACAGGTCAGATGTTTGGCCTTGGATAAATACTGTGCTTTGGACATTGAAACAAAAGTCCAGGAGATACAGGAGGAAGAAACCTTGTGGAAAGATTTTGTCTGTGAAGAGGAGGGTAAGGATGTTGAATCAAAGAAACTGGGAGCAAAACAAAGCAAGGAAAGTGCTTCGAAGTCAGAAGGAATCAAAGAAGGAGCATCAGTAAGTTCTCAGATACAAGACTCCTTAGAAGAAGTAAATTTAGGGGAAGGTTCTATACAACAGCCCACCTATATCAGTGCTTGGTTGAATGCTCTTGACAGGGACCAGTTGTTGGTAGTCTTGAAGAGATATAAAGATTGTTTTGCATGGTCTTATAATGAACTACTAGGATTGGATAGGTCATTAGTAGTACATAAGCTCCCTATGAGGCCTAATTTCAAACTATACAAGCAAAAACCAAGAAGAATGAGTCTTGAAGTGATTCAGAAGGTCAAGGAGGAAATTCTTAGACTCCTCAAGGCATGCTTTATTAGGACAACCAGGTATGTTGAATAGCTATCCAATATTGTGCCTGTAATTAAGAAAAATGGTAAAATAAGGGTATGCATCGATTTCAGAAACTTGAATTTATCAACTCCAAAAGATGAGTATCCTATGCCTATAGTAAATTTATTGGTGGACAGTTTAGTAGGGCACAAATTTTTATCAATGATGGATGGGCACTTTGGTTATAACCAAATTTGCATTGCAGAAGAAGATATCCACAAGACAGCATTCAGATGTCCTGGGAATATTGGCACCTTCGAATGGGTTAAAATGTTATTTGGTTTGAAGAATGCTGGGGCTACATATCAAAGGGCTATGAACACTATTTTTCATGACCTCATTAGAGGATATTTAGAGTGTTACATTGATGATATTGTAGTAAAGTCTCAATCCATGGAGGAACATTTGTTTCACTAAAAGGAAGCAGCCTTTGAAAGAATGAGAAGGTTCAAGTTGAAACTTAATCCTCTCAAATGTGCTTTTGGCGTATCAGCTGGAAACTTTTTGGGCTATGTAGTACACAAGAAGGGAATATAAATTGATCAGAATAAAGCCAAAGCTATTATTGAAGCCATATCTCCTTCAAGTAAGAAAGAATTACAAAAGGTGATAAGCCTTTGAAGTTATACATAGCTGCAGCAGAAGATTCATTGGGAGTTTTCTTAGCCCAAGACAATGAAGAAGGCAAGGAGCAAGCTGTTTATTACCTTAGTAGGTTTCTAAATTCTTGTAAATGTAAATATTTAGCTGTAGAAAAGTTGTGCCTTGCATTGTATTTTGCTACAATGAAATTAAGATACAATCTTTTGCGTACAACTGTCTTGGTAATTGCAACCACTGATTTGGTTAAATATATGTTATCTAGACCTATGTTGAGGGGAAGAATTGGCAAATGGATACTAGCCTTATCAGAGTTTCATCTAGAATATGTCCCCCAAAAGGCAGTAAAAGGACAAGTTTTACCTAACTTCTTAGCAGACCATCCATGTCAAACAAAAAGCCAAGAGATAATGGAATTTGGCATAGTTAGTGTTGAATCATGGCAAATGTGGTTCGATGGGTCAAAGGCCAATGGTCTAACTGGAATTGGTGTGGTGATTAAGTCACCACTAAGGATAGAAACCACACATGGTTTCAGAGTGGATGAAATTACTTGTTCCAATAATCAAGCTGAATATGAAGTTTTAATAGTGGGACTTGAAATACTTATTGGATTACAAGCTCATGCAATTGATATATTTGGAGATTCCCAATAGGTAGTTAACCAGGTGAAAGGAATCTTTAAATGTCAAAGTGTAAGCATGTTGCCATACTATGTTGTGGCATTACATTTACTGTCTCAGTTTCAGATAGCAAATGTAACTTATGTCCCAAGATTCTTGAATAATAAAGCTAATGATGTGGCTCAAAAGGCTTCGAATTTCAAGAGAATGGATAACACTCAAAGGGACATAAGTCAAACAACATATCAGAAAGTAATACCACTCTTAAATAAAAGGAATGTGGTCCTGGAAGTCAATCATAATGACTTACAAGAATAAGATTGGAGGATCTAATAATGCAGTATCTAGCTAGCCCATCTTCGAAAGCCAGCAGGAAAATCAAATTGCAATCTATGCAGTACATAATGTATGGTAATGCTCTCTACAAAAGGGGGGCAGATGGTTTATTATTGGAATGTTTAGGTCCAAGGGAAGCGTTGATAGCCATGGCTGAAGTTCAGGAAGGCATCTGTGGTGCTCATCAGCTTGGTGTAAAGATGAGATGGCTACTTTGAAGACATTTCTACTATTGGCCAACCATCCTTAAGGAGACTGCATAAAATATGCTAGAGGTTGCCAGGCATGCCAAATGCATGGTACAATAAGGCATGTACCCATAACTGATCTGCATGCGGTTGTGAAGCCTCGGCCATTTAGAGGATGTGCTATGGATATGATAGGAAAAATACACCCACCCTTTTCAAAGCATCATTGTTTCATCTTAGTGGCCACAGATTACTTCACTAAGTGGGTCGAGGCTAAGCCATATAAGGCTGTAGATTAGACTGAAGTCATTGGATTCATTAAAGCTTTGAACCACAGATTTGGTATCCCACAGACTATAACTGTTGATAATGGGGCTATATTTGATGGGAAAATGGTAAAATCTTTTGTGGCAGAGTTTGGAATTAGCCTTGTTAATTCTACCCCCTATTATGCACAAGCCAATGGTCAAGCTGAATCATCCAATACGTCTTTGAAAAAAGGAATTCAGAAAGCAATGAAAGATAATCCAAGGGATTGGCATAACTTGCTGTTGGATGTATTGTGGGCTTATAGGACTTCACCAAGATCAAGTGCAGGAATCACTCCTTATGCCTTAGTATATGGGCATGATGTAGTGCTACCTGTGAAAATTAATGTTAAGTTCTTGAGGGTGAGATGCAAGGATCAGTTAGATCTTGAGCAATATCATCAGAGTATGTGCTTAGAATTAGAAAGCATAGATAAAACTAGAATTCTGGCATTAAATAGCATTCTTTTCCAAAAGAAGAAAGCAGCCAAAAACTATAATAAGAAAGTCAAGTATATTGGTTTTGATGAAGGTGATTTGGTATAGAAGACAATACTCCCAATGGGGATTAAAAGCCACAAGTTTGGTAAATGGTCACTGTAACATGCTCGGGGGTTACTTATGCGCGTTAAACAGTTCGGACTCCCGAGATCTCTTTGATCTAGTCTCATGAGTGCAATGTAAAACATAGACGAGAGTCCAGATTTGGAAACTTTTATTGAAAATCCATTTTATTGCAATTTTGTCAAAAATGGACCGCGTCATCAGATTTCAGAGTCGCCACCTAATATTTTGGGAAGTTAGAAAACCCATGACTCGTGCCAAGGCCACTATTCGTCGTAACCAAGGATGCTTGGCTCGAAACCTTAGGTATGAGAATGAGCACCCCCGCTCACCCGATCAAAAGATCGGCCTCTACTAAACCATGATATGACTTTTATTTTCTTTATATGTTCATATTCTGATTATTTAGTAAATTTTAAAATTTACTATGTGAAGCATACAAGTATAGACTAGTTTGCTCAAATTGGAACAATTCAATTTCATGTTTGTTTGTGAAAATGGGTTTGAATTTGCCACTTGACGAAGTGGGCTTAAACTTTGTGAATTTGCCACTACAAAGTGGGCTTAAAACATACAATCTTTGAATCATTCTAATTCAAGCAACAAGTCTTCATCCACAGGCATTCATACAGTTATGTCAAGTAAGCAAGTAGCCTCATGGTAGAATACTAACACATTGTAAGAAAAACACGCTCAAATGGGATGCTAAAGCATAAAAACTCACAGATTGACCGGCGTCCCTCGAACAAGCTACAAAATAAAGTTAGTAAAATATGCATGATTTTATATACAGAATCCTAATACAATTCACTCATGAGATGTAACTAAAAATTCGGCTTCTAAAATATGGCATGTGAATCATCTCAATAACATGAGGTAGCGCATAGAATCACAGAAGAATTGATTAAATCCGCACATAAATTTAGCCGAATCTTAATGCATGAAGCATGAATGTAAAGCATGAATATGATGAAAAATAAATATGATGTTTATGTACAAATAAAGAAAGCAAGTAAAAGAACGGGATAAAAAGAAGCGGAGTGGAGAATTATTACAATATTTTAAAGAATAATTACAAACCAAATTAGAGAGGGATGAGGAGAATATTACAACAAAATAAAAACTTCACAATACACTCAAAATTAAAAAAAATAAAAATAAATAAAAATTTCATGTTCTTTGGAACCGCCACCGGAAATTGGTCAATATTGGGAGATTACGCCATCTTGTCTGGAAGAAGCTAACCGACTGGCCAAATAGGCCGGCCGGCCAACTAGGCCAAGCAAAACCTGTCTTGTTGCGAAACCAAGAAAAGGCACAAACAAAAAATATGTAGGTGGCTCAACTAACCACAATCGGTTAGATTAAAAACACGAAAACAAATATAAAATAAAATAAAAAGTACAAACTTACAACATAAACCTAAAACAATAAAACAAATATAAGATAGAACATGCAAGATTATAACAAAACTAATATGAGACTAATACAAAAAATAAATAAAAAATAAATATGAGGTAGAACATGCAAGATTACGACAAAACTAATTTGAGACTAATACAAGAAAAAATAATTTTAAGGTAGAACATGCAAGATTACAATAAAACTAATATGAAATTAAAAAAAGTACAAACTTACAACATAAACCTATAACAATAAAACAAATATAAGATAGAACATGCAAGATTACAACAAAACTAACATGAGACTAATACAAGAAAAAATAATTATAAGGCAGAACATGCAAGATTACAATAAAACTAATATGAAATTAAAACATGCGAATAAAAAAAAAAAAATAATAAATAATTATGGGCCAAACAAACTACTAGGATTATTACAACACACTATGAAAGAAGAAGTAAGAAAATAAATATGAGATATAAAATATGAGAAAATGAAAGACTAAAAATTCACCTTCCAAAGAAAGATTGAACTTCTTGATTCCCAAACTCCCTCTTGATCACCCTCAAGTGTAGGAAGTGTGTTCTTAAATTCTCAATTCGAAATTATGGAGTTTATGGTGTGGAAAGTGGCTAACTCTCTAGTTTTTCACACTTTCAATCACTAAACACTCTTCCTTATGATCAAGGCAATTGATCTTTGGTTATATCAAAATTTTTGAAGTGGTTTTGGTGTTTGGAAATGAGGAATTTCAGTAGCTATGGAAGGTATGGGATGTATATGGAAGATAGGAATATTTTTTGCTCAAAAACTCAATTTTTCTCTCTTTTTTCACTCTTTTCTCACCCCTTTTTCTTCAATTTCGTGGTCCTCCTTCTCTCTTACAATATCATCATTCTATATAGGCAATGAGGGAGAGTAAAGGTCAAAAAGAAGGTGGGAGACAAGGTGGGAGACAAGAATGTGATAGGAGAGCAAATTTTCAAGGTAGTTGCATGGGATACTCCTTTATGGATGCAAACAAAATCTCTTTTTGACAATGGGGGATGATTAGGTATAATGGAGGATGAGTGGATGCACTTGAATGGCTCAGAAAATAGGTAAATGGGTTGTCCCAACCGAACCAAAACCAAGAAAAATAGGTTATTGCTGTTTTGGGTCGAATCAACAAAATCTGCTTTTAAGCCCAAATTCAAATGGGCATATCTCCCCCATATGGACTTGGTTTTAGGCAGTTCTTGGGTCCAAATTGAAGCCCCAGAAGTCTACTTTCCAATGGTGGTGGCCTCACATTTAAATTCCAAGTGTACAAAGAGATATGCCTAATTTAGTGAAGGCTGTCTCGGGCTGGGTTAACAAAATCTGCTTTTAAGCCTAACTTCAAATGGGCATATCTCCCTTATTTGGACTTGGTCTAAGGTGGTTATTGGGTCTAAATTGAAGCCCCAAAAGTCTACTTTCCAATGGTGGTAGCCTCATATTTAAATTCCAAGTGTAAAAAGAGATATGCCTAATTTAGTGAAGGCTGCTCATTTCTTTCTTAATGATTTGATACTCATCCTTTTCCTAAACCAGTTTTCTTTCATCCCCTCCTATTTCCTTCAACTTCAAACCTATAAAGAAGATGTTTTTAAATATTTTTCAAAAATTTCACATCCCTTCCATTTATTTCCACTTTGTCCTTACTCAGTTTACTGAAAAGTGCAATATTTTAATTGAAATGGGAGCCTCGGGACATCGTAGAACATTTTAAAAAAAATATTTTGAAAAGAGGGTTTTAAGGTCTAAAATAGTTTGGCTAAAAAATGGGTGAAGGTTGGGATTAAAACTTAAATTCCATATTTTTTACTGAGAATTTTGTGAGAAACACATTCTAATTGTCATCATCGGGTAATCAAAAAAAAGTGCCCAAGTCTTAGGGTCGGTTAAAATGGGGTGTCTACAGTTGCCCCTCTTTGACAGAGCTCAAAGTCATTTCATGACGTGAGTGAATGTCAAAGCCCAAAGACGACCCTTTTGACAAGGCCGTAAGACTTGGGCAAACAAACAAGATGCAATGCAAGTGGTTGAACCCGAAGGTTGCCTACGTATCCCTTTGTAAGGAATCAGACCAGCGTAGTTCAGGGGCAGAATGCAAGTGACATGCTCAAAATGCAGTTTGAAGGTTGGACTTACACGCTTTGCGAAGCCGGTTGTTTTTGAAAAACTTATGATCATGCAAGAGAGGGATGACCTCAACTAAGAGTAATCAACAACCTAACACGTCTCACGCGAAAGGAGAAAAGATGGTGTAAACAACAGATGCACCTGATGTTTTTAACCGAGTAAACTTGTAATCCCAACGCGTTTCACGCGATAGGAGGAATGGCGGTACAACCAACAAGCGTACCTAATCGTATCTCAGACGAAGAGGAGGAAGGTTTTAACCAAAGAGAACAACAACGGTGTAACCAACAGGCATACCTAACCGTATTTAATACGAAGAGGGGAAATGTTTTAACCAGGTAGAAAATCAATGGTGTAACCAACAGGTATACCTAACCGTATTTTATACAGCGAGGGGGAAGGTTTTAACCAAAGAAAATGACAATGGTGTAACCAACAGGCATATCTCAACGTATTTCATACGGAGAGAGGGAAGGTTTTAACCGGGGAGAATGACAATGGTGTAACCAACAGGCATATCTCAACGTATTTCATACAGAGAGATGAAAGGTTTTAACCAAGGAGAAAGACAATGGTGCAACCAACAGGTATATCTCAACGTATTTCATACAGAGAGAGGGAAGGTTTTAACTAAGGAGAATAACAATGGTGTAACCAACAGGCATATCTCAATGTATTTCATACAGAGAGAGGGAATGTTTTAACCAAGGAGAACAACAATGGTGTAACCAATAGGCGTATCTCAACGTATTTCATACAGAGAGAGGGAAGGTTTTAACCAAGGAGAACAATAATGGTGTAACCAACAGACGTATCTCAACGTATTTCATATAGAAAGAGAAAAGGTTTTAACCAAGGAGAATGACAATGGTGTAACCAACAAGCGTGTCTCAATGTATTTTCTACAGAGAGAGGGAAGCTTTTAACCAAGGAGAATGACAATGGTGTAAGCAATAGGCATATCTCAACGTATTTCATACGGAGAGAGGGAAGGTTTTAACCAAGGAGAATGACAATGGTGTAACCAACAGGCATATCTCAACGTATTTCATACAGAGAGAGGGAAGGTTTTAACTAAGGAGAATAATAATGGTGTAACCAACAGGCATATCTCAACGTATTTCATACGGAGAGAGGGAATGTTTTAACCAAGAAGAATAATAATGGTGTAACCAACAGGCGTGTCTCAATGTATTTCCTACAGAGAGATGGAAGGTTTTAACCAAGGAGAATGACAATGGTGTAACCAACAGGCATATCTCAACGTATTTCATACGGAGAGAGGGAAGGTTTTAACCGAGTAGAACAACAATGGTATAACCAACAGGCGTACCTAACCGTATTTTATACGGAGAGGGGGAAGGTTTTAACCAGAGTAAACGTCACATCCTAACACGTTTCATGTGAAAGGAGTAAAGGTAGATATCGAAGTCCAAACGCATCTCAAGCGAGTGGAAGAAGTTATGGTAGAATGACAAGGGGTAACCTCTATATGTAGAAGCCACGGATGCCGTTTTTCTTCATGATCATATTCACAACTTTCCCTATTCTCTAACGGGGTGACAGACTAGGTTGGTTCAGTATCCAGAATTGAGGCGTATACACGCTACCTGAACCTATGGGGCTGCTATACAGATTTCAAGCCGGGGATACACCCTTAGGTATTTAAACCAGACTTTAGTCTCGGAAATTCCGAACCTTTTGCATTCTAGGCCTTGGCCATTTGAACTCTAGTTTCCACCGTCGCAGTTGGTCTCCTAGGAACTTATTGCAAACACAGGCAGGTGGCTATACCAGACCGCCTGAAGTCGTTCGGGCACGACAAACACAAAAGGAATTGCACTTTTAGAGGATTTAAGGTCTCCTAGACCCTTAAAGTCGTTTGGGCACGACAAACACCAAAGGATTTGCACCTTCAGAGGATTTAAGGTCTCCTAGACCCAGGGAGTGTACAAGATAGTGTGATACGCAAGGTAGCGCGATTGAAATTGATACACAAAGCAGTGCGGTACCCAAAGCAGGGCGATTGAAATTGATGCACAAAGTAGTGCGATGCCCAGCGAGGCGATTGATGCACTGCGGTCACGGTGCCCAAAGCGATTGAATTTGATGCACAAAGTAGTGCGGTGCCCAAAGCAGGGCGGTTGAATTTGATGCACAAAGCAGTCCGGTGCCCAAAGTAGGACGGTTGAATTTGATGCACAAAGCAGTGCGGTGCCCAAAGCAGGGCGATTGAATTTGATGATGCACAAGGTAGTGCGGTGCCTAAAGCAGGGCAGTTGAATTTAAATGCACAAGATAGCGCGAGTGAATTGAAATGCATAAGACAGTGCGATGCGCAAGATAGCGCGAGTAAATTGACGCACGAGACAGTAGCACGATTAAAATTGGTATGCACAAGATAATGCGATGGAATTGAAATTGAAATTTGTGTGGTAGGTGCACGAAGTGAGATTATTGTGCGATAGATGCACAGAATGAAAGAAGGAATTGTATGTTCGAACCAAATACCGTATACATATACCATGTACAAACAAAATACATACGAATACGGCAATATACACTGACAAATAACAGACCTATACACAGACATAGACATATACAGTATATATACAGGTATATATGACATAGACATATATGGACATATACACAAATATATATGGATATATACACAGACATAGAATATTCCGTTTGCAACCGTCAGCGGGAAGATGTCTTTACTGAGAAGGCATATTCTGTTTGCTGACGTCAGCACACGTACGCAAAACACGCAAAAAGAAAGGAAAAACAAAAAATGCATAGATGTAGGGATATGGGGTTTCGAACCCCTGACCTTAGGCCTGGTCTTCGAGTCCTCGACCACTGAACCACGCCACTCTTGTGACAAGATATGCAAACAAATATATATACATATACGAGACATATATACACAAAATCAAAGCAAAAACAAAGAAACATTCGATGTGGGGTTCGAACCCCTTACCACAGGCTCAGCCTCTCACTCTTCAACCACTGGGCCAAACCACTGAACCCAAGCCACACCTATGACCCAAATGTTCAAACAAATATATATATATATAAGACATATTTATACATAAAACGAAAACAAAACAAAAGAAACACTCAATGTAGGGTTTGAACCCCTGACCTCGGGCTTAGGCTTTCCGAATCCTCAACCCACTGGGCCAAACCACTGAACTCAAGCCAT
Organism: Camellia lanceoleosa; assembly: GCA_025200525.1. Lineage (NCBI taxonomy): Eukaryota > Viridiplantae > Streptophyta > Magnoliopsida > Ericales > Theaceae > Camellia > Camellia lanceoleosa. The sequence goes on from CM045758.1 coordinate 208,887,226, forward strand.
ACATGTGACCCAAATGTTCAAACAAATATATATAATACATAGATATACAATACATATACACACACATATATATATACAACTCTCCCGCCTCTCTTTCTATTTTTGTCTTACTCTCTCTTTCTTCATCTTCTTCGAGCGTCGTGTTTGTCGCGCGATTTCAACAATCGCGGCGCCTGATTGACAGGCTATCCAATCTTGCCCCGATTGTCAATGATCGTCTCGAGCCTTCCTTCCACTTGGTCTTCTTCTTTGGCTTCATCCTCTTTTTAAGTTGAGGCCTGCGAAAGAGAGAGGCAGAGCAAAAGCCTGCAAACCTTCTCTGTCACCACTCTGCAACCTCTTTCTTTTGCATTACTCTTTTCTGCCATGGTCTCTTCACAAGGTCCTCTCACTCTTTTTCCAGACCTAAATGAGTCTACGATAGAGATGACCAATTCCGACTCCCCTGAACCTCAACCACGGGCTCTTCCTCCTTCTCCTGTTTTCAACTTTCCAGCGATGTCAGTTGAACAAATCATGGCTGCACAGTCTGACATTGAAGCAAACTCGTATACGTTGAGGTCATGTCTGGAGACCATAACTGCGGTCTCCAACTTGTCCCGTCGGCTGCAGAACAGAACATATGAGGTGCATCGATTGAATGCACAACTTTCTTTACTTCAACATATGTACAAAGATTCTTGAGGGGAAGTTAGCGGATTGAAGAAACAAATCAAGGAGTTGAAATGACAAGTGACCCTCGCAACTCATCATGGGACTACCTTTGACGGCCAGCAAGGGATAATCTCCTTCGGAAGCTCTGCCAAGGCCAAGGTAGAGTCTTCAAGAGCTTCGAAGAAGTAAAAATGAAGTGAGGCAACTGATGGTAAAGTCAGGCAACGAAGCTGTGTGCAAATAAAGCTGGCAGTAATCTTCGCCGCCGAGCTATTACCGGAAAACTGAGAAAATGCTACTCTATCTTTTTGCTTTTTTTTGTTGTTTTTGTTTTTGTTTTTTGTTTTTTTTTTGTTTTTTGTCTCTGTGATCGGGGATGTCCTCCCCTGACTACAATAAAATCAGTTTAGTTTTTGCACATCAATGGCGTGACTGGCATATCACTTTAAACTTGAAAACATTTTTGTTTGATTGAATTTGAAAGTGATTGAATTTTGAATTCTGAATTGAACATTGATTCTATACTGACCTGAATCAAAGAAATGACCTAACGAACTGAAAAAAAGAAGAAAATTAATCCAAACACACTTATATACATTGATTGGTATAAATACACCGACTGGTATAAATATACTGATTGGTATGAAAGGAACACACTTATATACACTGACTGGTATGAATACCCTGATTGGTATGAATACACTGACTGGTATGAATACACACTTATATATACCGAATAGTTGACTCGAGCGGTGGAGAAGACAGAATATCTAACTCGATTATGCCCCTAGTTCATTGCCTTGACCCTTTTTGTCTTGATTTTTTTTTTGGTAAAAATGTTTTGATCAACATGAGAGTTAGATTAGCACACTTATTCCATTTTCTGTTTTGAATCATGTAAGCTAAACTGTGAGCACTGAAAATTTTCCCTTTTCAAATCCAAAGAATGGTCCAAGTTTTGCAAAAATGGAACAATTTTCGAGAAAAATTAGTTAGCTTCATTCAAATTAATCAAAATCTATTTTTGCAAATGGCCACTACTCAAACAATATGGGATCAACCATTAGGGTGCATAGTCTTAAGCCAGATAATCAATGGTGATATCCGAACCAAGCATACTGAACCAAGCCAAACCGAACCGAACCGAATGAAGCCGAGCAGAACTGGACCAAACCGAACCGCCGAACCAAACCGAACCAAGTTGAATCGAAACCAACTGAACTGAGCAGAACGAAGTACACCAATCAAACACGGATAGGACAACCAAGTCGACTAAAGACACACCAAGCAAACATGGACGAGATGAATGAGTTAAAAAATTATTAGGGCCGAACTTCGAGATGAAGATACCTACGTATCCCAAAGATAGGAATCAGGCCATCGTAGTTCGGGCTAAGGTTCACTCGGGTATTGACACTCTCCTTTTGTGCTCTAACTTTTGCCAAAGCCGCCCTTTCGGGTTTTCAACCTTGCGAGCTTCTCTTTTTTTTTTTTCATTTTCATTTTTTTTATCATGTTTTTTTTTTTTTTTTAATTTTTTGTTTTTCTGCTCTAACTTTTGCCTGGGTCGCCCTTCTGAGTTTTCCGCCTAGCGAGTCTCTCAAGGGTTTCAGTTTAGCTTGTCCATGTTGATTGGGTGTGAGATCTCTAAGCCATCTATAAGAACAACTGCTACACTTGACCAGTAGGTATGATGATATAGGGACTAGACTAATTGGGTCTGAATTTGCCCTTAGTGTTGCCCCTAGTGTAATGGATAGGAACTCGACTGTCCTTCAATAATAAAATTCATTCTCTCAAATTCTGGGTTTTGTCTTTCTGGGCGGTCATCGTTGGGAAACAATTCAGTTTTAACTCGGCTGCTTCAAATCTAAATCACATCTGACCTTCTTGCCTCTAGTTCAAGGGCTGCTTTAAATCTAAATCACATCTGACCTTCTTGCCTCTAGTTCAATGGTTGCTTTCAATCTGAATCACAGGCCCTACATAGTTTTGGCTAAGGTTCACTCGGGTATTGACACTCTCCTTTTACGCTCTAACTTTTGCCAAAGCCGCCCTTTCGGGTTTTCAACCTTGCGAGCTTTTCATTTTTCTTTTTATTTTTTATTTTATTTTTATTTTTTTTAATTTTTTTTTGTGCTCTAACTTTTGCCTGGATCGCCCTTTCGGGTTTTCAACCCAGCGAGCCTCTCAAGGGTGGTACCTTATTGCCCCTAGTTCAAGGGCTGCCTCTATTTCAGCTATGCAAGCCTCACACTTTTGCCCATAGTTCAAGGGTTGTTTCAAATCTGAATCACATTCGACCTTATTGCCCCCTAGTTGAAGGGCTGTCTCCATTTGAATCACATCATGGCCCCTTGTTCAAGGGCTATTTCCAATTCGGCTATGCAAGCCTTACACTTTGATTGATCATGGAATACTTCAAATCACGGTTTGAAAGCTAAGGAGCTAAGGAGGTCGGACCACAAGTCAAGAGGGATCCTATGCTGTATAACTAATTCCAGGCATGTCTTCGTAGGACCACGCAAAAACAGTTTTTGAAATCTTTTCACAAAGTGACTAATCACTCGTACTTTTACGAAGATAAGATAGAACCAATTTGGACCAAGCCAGGATCCTTCTCAGTACCCATATTAACAAAAATGATTTTATTCATCAAAGGCTTAGCGCACCTCTCTTCCTCTCAGTTGATCAAAATTTGCAAATCTCGAGGAAATTCTTCCTCTTTGTTTTTATCAGAGTTTTGGAAAAAAGTTTGAAAAAGTTTGGTCAATGTGATGAATTAAGGCACAGAGAAGTAGGCAGACTCTATGGCATTTTGTTTATATTTTATTTTTTTTGAATTTTTTTTGAAAAGAGACTATGACTAAGCAATGACACAGACTCAAAAAAAAATGACAAAAAAGACCTAGACAAGATAGAAATGTCTAGGTTAGCACTGTCGAAATCAACAGACTCTGACTCACTAGAATGACTCGAGCTTAATCCCAACTCTACAAACTTGGTGGAATCACACTTAGACTCAATACTCAGTTCAGAACTCAGAATAAAACCATTCTCAATTTTGCTCGTTAAAGTGTGGGCCAGCCACAACATTCAAAATAAAGTTCGTGCAATCAACAGGTGGTCACTCCCCAATTACAGAAACAAAATGGAACTTCCAATTATGCCCTCACTAAAAACACACTGAACCCCACAAACTGAAATGCCTGAACCACTCACTTGAATTTGAGAACTCCTGTATAGATCCAATACATTGCACATAACACATAACAGGAAAGAGAACAAACACCCCTATGGAAGGTAGGGTTTATCTTGTCCTAGCTTTTGAAATGCTCTAGGGTTAAGAAGTCTACTTTCCAATGGTGGTGGCCTCACATTTAAATTCCAAGTGTACAAAGAGATATGCCTAATTTAGTAAAGGCTGTCTCGAGTTGGGTCAACAAAATCTGCTCTTAAGCCCAACTTCAAATGGGCATATCTCCCTTATTTGGACTTGGTCTAAGGTGGTTCTTGGGTCTAAATTGAAGCCCCAGAAGTCTACTTTCCAATGGTGGTGGCCTCACATTTAAATTCCAAGTGTACAAAGAGATATGCCTAATTTAGTGAAGGCTACTCATTTATTTCTTAATGATTTGATACTCATCATTTTCCTAAACCAGTTTTCTTTCATCCCCTCCTATTTCCTTCAAATCCAAACCTATAAAGAAGATGTTTTTAAATATTTTTCAAAAATTTCACCTCCCTTCCATTTATTTCCATTTTGTCCTTACTCAGTTTACTGAAAAGTGCAATATTTTAATTGAAATGGGAGTCTCGGAATATCGCAGAAACATTTTTAAAAAAAAATATTTTGAAAAGAGGGTTTTAAGGTCTAAAATAGTTTGGCCAAAAAATGAGTGAAGGTTGGGATTAAAACTTAAATTCCATCTTTCTTGCTGAGAATTTTGTGAGAAACACATTCTAATTGTCATCATCGGGTAATCAAAAGAAAGTGCCCAAGTCTTAGGGCCGGTCAAAATGGGGTGTCTACAGTCACCTAACTGGGAAGGACCATATCAAGTTCATAGAGTCCTGCCTTTTAGAGCATACCATTTGAAAATTTTAAATGGATATGTACATTCCAAGAAGATTAATGATAGATATTTGAAGCCTTATTATTCAACCATGTAGGAAACACAAGGAATAAAATAAGTGCTAAATGAAAAGAACATGAGAACACTCAAATGATAAATAAAAACTTTATTTCATAACGAGTTAAGTATATGTAGCCATAGATTGGCCCAAAAGTCAGTACAGTGTTTCAATTGTTCTTTTACAATAGATGCTCTATTCTTGAGGGATGGGAACAATTGAATGGCTGTGGTCATCTCCTGCTTTCGATCAGCCAGCTCTTGATTAGTAATTTGTAGCTTGGTAGCAGTTCGATCTAAAACTTGGTTGACTACTGATAACTCTTCCTCAAGTTGAGCCTTCTTTTCTAACAGTTGAGCTTGAAATTGGGAGACAGAGGAATGTTGTTCTTTCAGTTCTAACACCTTAGCATGAACTTTGGAAACAAAACTCTGGTCTCTTAGCAATTTCTTCTCTGCAGCCTTAGTAACATGACAGATGTTGATGTAAAAATCTATGGTGGCTGTTGCCTGAGATAAATGACTTGAAACAGTCATGCCGGATTGCTCAACAATCTTGCAGCACTGCAGGAAGCCATTTTTGATTATAGGTCTTTGTAAGGCTTCGAAAGGAATCCTCGAAAAGATTGTCAGCAGCTCCAAGCAGTTGTCTAAGTCTATTGAAGGCAAGGGAGCCTTATCACTAGAGGAAGAGCTCTCAAAAATTTCTAGTAAGGAATCGGCTAGAATTAATGGCTTAGTCTCATTGCTAGCCGTTGGAGAGGTGGAAGGAATGTCAAAGAGACTAGCTAGCTTAGCTTTGAAGATATCCACTTCATTCATTGACATGGAAGCTGCAGAAAGAGCTCTGGTATAAGGAAAAAATGACTGCATAGGAATAGGAGAAGAATGTGGAGTATCCTTAGCAGTCTCTATAGTTTTGGCTACCAGTTGGTCAAGAGAAGAGGGACTGGAGTTAGGCAAAGATAATGGATGATGGATTGGAGAGCTACCAGTACCTTCTCTATAGGAATCAGCTATCATCAAAGATGAAGTAACAGCTGGAATTTCTTTAGGAGAGGAAGGAGCAGCAAGGCTTGAAAGGAGGGGGGGTTAAGTAAAGTTGAAAGATAAATGAGGAAAGTATGGAGTTAAGCCAAAAGAAAGAGATGCAGGAATACTTGGCTTCAAAAAGGGTATGGAAAACATGGGGCCAAAAGGTGGAAGTACTTGAATTGGCTTTACAATTTGAGGACTTTCAACTTCAAATGAGATTGAAGGAGTCCTTGTTGAAGAAGGAGGCAGAGTGGTTGTTCTTGCAAAAGAAGAAATACAAAGTAAGGTCAAGTCTCAGTGCCAAGAATTTGACAAGAGAATAGAAGCATGAAAGAAGTTACTTGTTTCAGAAGTGGTGGCAATGATGGGAGAACTGCAAAGGGAATAATGCTTAACAATGTGTCGTTTTCTTGCAGTTTTCTTTTGGATTGTATCAGCAGCAACAGCTTCATCTCTTAGTAGTTGTTGCTGCTGCCTTTTTTCAGCTCTCTGAAAAACAATTATTTCTTTAGAGTGTTATTTCTCTACTATTTTGGCAGCTGCCTCATAAGTAGGGTCTTCGACTAAATCAGAAGGAGAGACAGTCATCTTCTTTCTCTTTTTTCTCTGTAGTGGTATTTCTTGCACTTTCTTGGTCTCTCTCTCTCTTCATTCTGAGATTTAGACTCTTCAGGAGTGAGTATTAACTTCTTTTTCTTTTTCTGCTGATGTTTGTTTTTGAGAATAGCCAAAGCTTCAGCTCTCTTGGGAGACTCTTCTTGTGGAGACCCTATACCAAGAAGTATGAATGTACAGAAAACAAACAAAAAAATCTAAAAGAAAGGAAACCTAAAAATGCATACTCTTTTTTGAAGCAGCTCTGGTAACTCTAGCAGGAGAGGGTGAGACTGCAGGAATGGTCTTGGCAGCTGTAAAAAGAGAGGGAATGTTCCCGGATGCTGTTGGTTTAGCCTTAGAAGGCACACCTAGCCTTATCAGTAAATTATGAGGATGTATTGCTAGATGCACTTCTATATTGGTAGTACACCAATTTTGAAATCTTTTCAAAGCCAAGCTAGAGGGGAGGAAGGGGACAAATTTGAACTCACTCAAATCTTTCAATAGTTTAAATGTTGCCTCCTCTAGTTTGGATTTGGGTACTCTCAGGTTTCTACCTGTAAGATGGACATTCGAGAGACTACAGAGTGGAATGGGAATCCCTTGAGTAAACCCAAATTGCCTGGCAAACTGGGAAGGGCAGTATACCTTAGATATGCACTTATAAGCTCGAGGATTTAAAATGCCAATAAAAAGTTCCATTGGCAACAAAATAGAAGCCCATATGTCTTTGTGCGATGGAATTAAGCACTGTCTATCAGCCAAGAATGTCTTTAGCCAAATCGGTCCTTTATTGGCATCAAAGGAAGAAAAGAAGGTGGCAGTTGGGGAAACAGGGAGCTGGTGGAAAAATGTAAGATAGTAGGTGAAAGAAGTAGGATAAAGGGCAATTCTAGCATACTTTTCTCCATAAGTGCTAGGATCTTGAACTAAGAATTTTAAGCACTTGGGATGCAAATCAGTAAAGTAAGCGAAGAGCCAGAGTTGAAGCATCCAGAGGGGACCTCCTTGGTTGATATCAAGAGGTTTTTCACAGAATTGGGAGCAGGCTCTATAAACATGGCCTAGAAGATAAGGAGCCAAGGCTATTCGCTTCTTCAAAACAAGGGCCTTTGTAAGTGGGGCAAATTCAGGCATGATTCGTTGAGATGATGTACAAAAAATAAATTTATACAACCAATATAAAATAAAGGAGAAGAGATCTCGATCGCCCACAGGGCCCACCTTTTTGTTTTCAGCCTTTACGAAGTCACTAAAGGAAGAATTTAAAGGTGTAAGAGAAAATTTAACCGAAAGGTCTAGGTAAGTGGGTGTAAAAGGGGTACCAAGGGGCGAAAGCCTTAACAGATGGCAGATATCAAGAACGGTGGGAGCCATCATACCACAATGAAACTGAAAAAAGTTAAAAGCCATATTCCAGAAACAAAGAGCGGCAGGAATTAAAAAAGGGTCTTCATGAATAATAAACTTGGAAAGACGAAGGGCATCGAGGATGCAGAGTTCTTGTAGGTCCTATTCTCTTGCAGGCACAACCCTTTCATACCATTTCTCCCACTCAAACCTCAGTGTTGGCCAGCAACGGTGAGGTCGGTTCATTCTCTAATTTCCCTAGTCGAGCCCCCCCATCATAGGGAAGAAAGTGGTCCTCCAAACGAGGGTACAAAGTTGGAAGTTGAGCGGGGAGCCTCTCGAAAGATAGGACCTAGGACATATTTATGTTTGTCACTATGACGAGGGACAAAAAGGCGTCTGTCTATGGTACTCGATCTATTAGCTTTAAATTTTGCGATCTCTTCCTCAATACATCTTTTCAAAGTCATTGTTGGGCTTATACGTTCGCTAGTTGGTACTTTCAAAGAAGAAGGATCCATTGGTGACGAGCAGCAAGGAAGAAAGGGTCAGTAGAGGTAAAAGGATTGTGCGCTGAGCAAACGAGTGAATTCAAAGCACGAAATAAAAAGGGTTTTAAAACCTTTGGGTCTCAAAAATATACCCAATCGTGAAATTCATAAAGAAGTATTAAAAGTATGGATGCGAAGAGTTTCCCTCAATATTGATAGTTTTGGAGGGAAACACATCTCAAATACTGATGTCAGTTTCGAAATAAAATATTTGGCTTCGAAACCAAATTTTGGCGCCAAAATTCGATAATAAACAGTTTCGAAGGCAAGAAGTCGACTTTGAAGCACATTCCATGCCTAAGGATGCAAGAATATTCAAGTATTCGTTTACTTCAAAAGGATTAAGGGTCTGTTTTAGGGTTTGTCAATGATACTAAAATCCTTCGAAGCAAAACTTGAAATACCTTAAGGTTAGAAATTGTTGTTCTAAGTGCCAAAACCAATAGTTCGTTTGATGATACACAGAATAAATCACTTTTTTAGAGTAAAATAGTGTTGTTCTTAAAAGAGGTTTCCATATTTTGGAAAATGTAGACTGTTTGTTTGAAACAAAATTAGTTGATTTGAAATCACTTGATTGCATTAACCATATGTTGGGGAACTGGATATGATCAAATCGAGTTTCGAAGGGCAGAATTGATAAATTCAAAGCGTTGATTCTAAAAGGAAACTAGCAAAAGTTGTTAATTACATTCCATAAGTTGGAAAAATTCAAATTGGGTTTTCTGTATTTCATTAGATGTTATTGAATTGATAAACAGAGGATGAAATTGTTGGTTTTGAAGCCCTAAGTTTGTTTGATTTTGACAAATGGAGTAAAATCAAACCATGCCAAATAAAAGAAAAATATCTTGAGCTTTATTAAGACAGAAATGATTACATCAGAAGCTTTCTTCGGCTACATATTCAAGTTTATAAAAATAAGGAACAGAATAAATAACAAGATCATGAAACTTGTCCCAACTATGATCAATGAACTTTTGTTCCTTCTTTATTCTGTCATCTATCTTCTCTAGGCTAGGCTGCTGAAATTGATATGCTCTTACTTGGTAAAAAAGTTTTTCGGCCTTTATTTCGAATTATGTTTCTTTCAACCCTTGTTCTATCTCATCCATGTTCAAATCATCCCAATATGCAGAGTCTTTATTCTTGAAATCATTATATTCATTGATAAGGTTCTCTGCTTCATATCGGGCATGAATTCGATGGGTTGAGATTTGATCCAAAGATTGAGTGGTGGCCACAGAAATGTGATGCCAATGAAGAAACAATGAGAGTTGGTCTAAGAACATATAGAGCTCTGCTTGGGCGATAGGGTTAAGGACATGACCCCGGGACATAACATCACAAGCCCATCGAAAGTTAACAATATCAAACCAGTTAGAAAAGCAAAGTTTTGCCTTTTGGGCTAAGAATGACGGGCTGTACCCTTGGGCCTCTTCTAGATGATGAGTGGCTTGTACTATCTTCGTAGGCATGGAAGACATGTACCATGTTACAAGTAGGTTGTCTTCTAAACGGCGTCAACGGTTGATGGGTACATATGGGTAAACCACCGAACTCCGAGCAAAGGGAGGGAAAGTTAAAGGATCAACGAATTCGACAAAATGATGATTGATTCGTTCCTTTAACTTAGATTCCTCAGGTTCTGGCCAACTTCTCCAACTAGAAGCTCCAGAGGAAGAAGAAACTGCAGCCTCATCCTACGTAGAAGGTTTTGGGTTAGAAGAAGAGCTTCCAATATCCATGTTTGCAAAATTTTGGGTTACAGAATCGTGGATAACAGGTTCGTAGTCCAAAGGTTGATAGTTTGCAAAAGCTTCCATGACTTGAATATAGGGAAGTGGGTAAAGGTGGCTAATCAATGCATGAAGGTTCTTTCGAGGATGAACAACATCATCAAATAACTCTTCGTATGCTTGATCAATGTAAGAAAATGCTTGCTTGGCCATAAAAGATGTATCAGTCTTTTCGAATACTGAGATAGTGGGGATGTTCAAAGGATTAGAAGAGAATTTAATACAAATGATGAATGACGGTTGCATTTCTAGAAAATGCAAAGCCCATGCACGTTCTAAGATGTGGATAAAATACCTTGATCCACTAATATCACCAAGTATTGGGTATATTAGTGCGGGGGGTAATGTTGGCTATATATTATGTATAAGCCAATTACAGTTCAACATGTGGCAGTTAGTATTAGTTTTTTGTAGATCTGCATGGCATTGGATCAACAAAGAGATGCAAGATGACGTGGTTTCAACGGTTACTCATATTTAAATTCAAAATCAGGAGGGAAACCTAACTGTAGATATGGCATAGTGGAGCTAACTATAAGGTGACATGATCAGCGACCATGGAAGAGTGGTTCGACAGTTAGAAATGCAGTTCGACGGTTGTCATTAAGAAGTATAAATAGCAGAGAATGCCCCAAAAAGAGCTCTCGGACTCAGATCCAAAAAACCAGTTTTATCTATTTCATTTCCTTTCCAGTTTTTACATTTCTTGTTCTGTACATTTCTGTACTTCAAATTCTAGCACTGCACTTCGTTCATAGGAGTAGTTTCAAGTAGTTTGTTGCTGTAAACCTCTACGAGGCTGATTTAGATCTTTGTAAGTCTTTCATTTTACTTAATAAAATGTTATAATTGTTCTTCATTTAATCATTGTTTACTTAATTTTCCTAAACAAAGCCACCAGTAAAAGTCCTCTTCATTGAGGCTGAAAGAACTAAAACACAATCGTCTGATAGTTGGTTAGCAAGTAATATTCTGTAAGGACTGATTGATCCTTACTGGCACGCTCATAATTACAAAATTAACCTTCGAAAGCCAAAAAACCAACAACATATATTAACTTAGAGGTTTATCTGAGCATCAAACCAAATGATTGAAATTAACATATATTTATTTATAACAAACTTACCTTGTTGAAATTAAGTATTCTTGAAGCATATTTGCTTCATTGGGAGTAATCACAGAGGGAGGGATGTCATAAATTTCAGTAGACTTCCCATCATTTGGATCAATAACTATTACCTTAACTCCACCTCCATTACTTACAACACTTCCCATAGTTGCTTTATCATCATTCGAGCTCCCCATGGTATAGACCAAAATCTCTCCTTGAATTAAAACAGACAACTGACATATACATTGAACTTCACATTCAGTTGAATTAAAATAGACAACAAAGTCCACATGCTTTATCTTCTCACAAACTACCATCACTTCTTGGACATTATATATAGAAATTGATCCCTCATTTTCCAGAAATAATGGCTAACAGGAACTAATCTCTTCAACTCTCTTCGAACTTCTTTGAATTTTGCATTGGTGTTGGCTTGCTGAAATTACTTCGCAAAAACATATATGGTTAGGCAATCAAATAATTTGTGTTGAGACTTGAAGTCTACTTTCTTTTCTTTCTCTACCTTACTTCTCAAGGTATTGTCATATTGTTTAACAAATTACTTCAATGTAGTCTTTGGGTTTACATATCCATCAAAAAATGCATTTATACTTTCACTTCGTTGTGTAGTTCACATGCTAGCCCAAAAAATGTCTTTAACATAAACAGGTACCCATCGATATCGCTCATTATATAGTAACCCCAACCACTCATTATTATAAAGATTGAATGTTGCAAGCATCTCTTCCTATTTATTCTCAAATTCAACTTCTATCAAACAGTCATAAACTGCATTTTGTACGAGTGTTCGCGGATCGGTTTTATGCGGTTTGCGGTTCGGTTTTAACCTACCCACACCTATGCAGTTTGGGAAAAAGTCAAACCGCAACCGCCCGCAGTGCGGTTTGTGATTTGTGCGGATAGGGTTTGCATATGTGCGGGCGGTTTGCCATTTAGATTTTTTGTCTTTAAAAATTAACTTTTGAGTTTTTTTTTTTTTTTTTTCCATTTTGTAAATATTTATTTCGAGTCATTTTCTTTCAATTTTCTAAAATGTTCCAACATTAATAATTAATGAATTAAAACTTATAAAATTAAAAACAACAAAATCCCATTTTTGAACCTTATTTATTCCATTTCTTTCAATTTCCTATACAATCAAATTGGGTGTACTATCACAATAGTGGAAACATCCAACTATCAATTGGTGAACATAGCAAGAGAGAGGAACAAGCTTACATTGAGACAATGAGGGAGTAATCTCAACAATATGAAATAGGTAGGATAGAATAGATAGATCTAGATAATGAACAAATAGTCCATGTTTTTTTTTCAAAAAAAATAAAAATAAATTATATTTGGCTAAGTGTGGACGGGTTGCGACGGGTGCGGTTCAAAACCGCAACCCTCCCGCAACCCAAAAATCTTATATTTCAAACCGCACCCTACCCTATTTAATTTGTTAAACCGCCCATACATGTGCGGTTCGGTTTGGGTATGGCGGGTTGTGCGGGTCGGATAACCCTATGCCCAGGCCTAGCATTTTGCATAGCCAACTTTATGCCTTCATACTGAGCATATCTTTTCAACTTATCTGGAATTTTCTTTATGATATGCCATAAGCATCATCGATGTCGAGCTTGTGGAAAGACAATTTCTATAGCATTTTGCATAGCTCTGCACTGATTAGTTATGATAGCTTTTGGAGGATGATTTGACATGCAACTTAATCACGATTTGAATAGCCAAACAAATATGTCAGCGTCTTCACTAGATAACAATCCACAACCAAACAAAATGGGTTGTTCATGGTGATTAACTCCTACAAATGGAGCAAATGACATGTTATATTTGTTCGTCAGATAAGTTGTGTCAAATGAAACAACATCTCCAAATACTTCATAAGTCGCCCGACTTCTTGCATCAGCCCAAAACAAGTTTCTAATGCGAAACTCCTCATCAACATCAATCATATAAAAGAATCTCTCACTATGTGCTTGCATCCTCATAAAATAATTTGAAGTAATTCAGCATCGCCCTCCCCAAGCCTCAATCTTCTAGCTCTCTCAATGTAATTCCTTGCATCTTGCTCATCAAATGTCAAAGACTTGTATCCCCCTGCTTCAATAACCATTGAATAAAAGTTCCTAGATACCCCAATCCCTGTTTGATCATTAATTTTTAATCTTCTCTTCAGAGGAGTAAGAATTTTCTTATTCATTGCAAAATGACGTGAGTCAGTGGGAATCAAATTATGATTATGTTTAAGGTTAACTATGGTTAGTTTATCTCCCATCCTTTTGTACACTACCTCATACATTTGCTTTGCAACCAATTTTTGTAGACAAAGATGGCTTTAGAGGGTTGACTTTTGATTTCTTTTTTCTCTTCACTGCTCGAGAACATTCAATTGCAAAGTTTTCTAATTACCTATCATCTCCAAAATGTTGTGCTCTATAAGCTATAGAAAATCTAACATGCTTAGCATATTTGCCATAAAATGTGTACACTTCTTCTGTTGAGCTAAAACACATACTCTTCTTAGGTTCTTCAACTTCTCCACCCTCATTTACTGAAGGATTGTCACCAATATTTGAATCAACCTCCATTTTTTCACTTCGCATAATGAAATAACAATTAAATGATTTCAGAATGATTATATAGCACAATGCGTAAACAAACACAATGAATCAGTTCCCTAACACAATGCCCAAATGAGGACAAATACTAATTTCAACAAATATTAACAAATGGAACTGATTTCAACAAATATTATGTGACTATCCCCAAAGTGTATGAACAAATATCAGCAAATTGAGATTATGTGACTATCCCCAACCCCAAGTGACCATATTCAAATTTGAGATTATGTTACTATCCCCAACCCCTTGTCACATAAAATTTGTTCAAATTGATTTTTAGGGAATGTATAAATTGAGCCACTTGGGGTTGGGATAGTCATATATGGAACTGATTTTTTAGGGAAATCTTATAGGAAGTTAATGAAATTGATTGTTTACCTCATAAACTGCTATAGGAAGTTATGTTTTGTTTAACTGCTACTACTGATTTCTTACTTGGAGAGCTGGGGAAAAGGTTTACCTCATAAACTACCGATCCACAGTACGTACGAGACAGAGACAGAGACGAAAACGGAGAGCGAGACACAAACACGCAGCCGAAGATTGAGGACAGCGACAGACAAAGATGCAGCCGAAGATTACATCTACCATAGTTGCAAGATTATTTGGATTGTGTATATGGAAAAAGCTAGAGTTTGGGTCGACAAAATTGAACACCGATGGATTTGTAGGTCGAGATAATGCTAGCCTTGGTGGTTTGCTTCGCGATTACAATGGCCGTCGTTGACGGCAGAGAGCTACGGTGGAGGAGGAGGATGGCGGAGAGCTATGGCGACGACAGATTAGGGAATATGATTTTGGGTTTGGGCTCTTGCTATATCCATCTTTCGTGTGTTTTTTTTTTTTTTTTTTTTTTTTTTTCACAGCGACATGCGTGTATCCCTTCTTCCACATCAGTTGCCAGCTCACTGAGGGTCCTGGGAGTCATGTTCCATTGGGGTTTGTAGCAGAATTGATATATTTTACATTGGGAGCAGTAGCTATAATTCATTAGGGCAATCGTTTGTAATATACATTATTGTCTACATGGTGGCTCAATTAACAGAAATGTTTTTTAGCACTAAAAATTTGAACACTAATGCCCCTAAACTTCCATTTTTGGCAATTCTGTTTTTTTTTTTTTTTTTTTTTTGCCTTGTGTTTTTTTTTCTTTTTTCCTTTTTTGGATTTTCGGGGCTTTCGAGCCCCTTCTTTCGAGCCAAACATCACAACTGCTCAATTAATAACGTAACTCAAAAAATTTGTAAATAAGACAATGTCAGTTTGACGGATAAAAAATGATTAAGTGTTTTTATAATTTTTTATGTGCCGAGAGCATCATAGATACAATGTCATTTGATACTTTAAGATTACTTAATAAATTGTGGCTAAATCACAAAAGTATTTAATATACCAATTAGTCTTATTAATTAGATCTATTTATCTATAGATTCTGACTGATAAATATATTATTGTAAATTTATTTATAAAAATAAAAGAGACTGATAAATTTATCACTTGATAAATTTATTAATAGGACTTAATGGGTAATAAAATGAATTAGAGGTAGCCTTTTGTTTTTTGTTAATTTTTTTTAGATGGGGTTTTTTATGTAAATTGATAGAAAATTATTTGTAATATAAATAGAATTATAACAGAACAATTATAGTCTATCATCTATTATAGAAACAACGTTATGGATAGGATTCAACCAGCCCAATAATCTTTATTTATTTATTTATTTATTTATTTTATTCAAAACTAGCCCAATAATCAACCTAAAAAAGAGGCCACATAAAAAAGTACAAAATAGACAATTAATGCATTTTGGTTCCTTAGATCATCCTCATCAAGCTCTTCAAAATCATTCTTTAGCTAAAAATTTCAAAAAATCAACCCTATCAATCTCGCTTACAACTCATCAAAATTTACGATGGCTACAGTAATTCGTTACAAGAAGTGAGTCACCGTTCATTGCTACTTGTGTATTACCGGATGTCCACCCGGAAGACTGGCCAGTCAACCAGTCAACAGCAAATTTTTTTTTTTTGAGCTTTTTTTAAAGAATTGTTTGGTTGGTAACTTATCAATTTAATAAAAAAAAAAAGAACTAACAAACACAACAAAAAAATAATATTTAATAAGAATAAGCTAGAATAAAAAGTTTGATATAGTTGGCGCTAAAAGGTAACTAACTAAAATAATGAAATAACTTTAATTTGACTAAAATTTGAAGAGTTCGGTGTGATGCTCTTATATGATTACATACAGATAAGATCGGATGGGCTTTTATCACAAGCATGGTCGTGTCATATTATTGAAACATCATCACCGTAAGCCCACAAAACGATTGGGAAGGCCCAACATATGGATTATTGTGTCGAAGGCCCAATAATATGAACGGTCACATATTGACAAGGTTTCGGACCCAATAATTGATATTTGAATTTTATATACTAATTTAAAATGTGAATAACTTATGCAAGGAAAATATTAATATATTTTTAGTTGTTTTATAAAAATAATAAATAAAATTATGTCAGGCCTTCCTCTTCCTTTTTCTCCCTCTCTCCTCTCACTTCACTGTCTGAACGTTAAAAAAAATTAGGTTGACAATAAATTTTAACTTTTATTTTATTTTATTTTTTTAATAAATTCTTTGATAAATTGAAGATATAATCAGTAAAATTAATTTCTTCAAGTCTCGTCTTAATTTCTTCTCCTTATGTGTGTGTATTAGTTGATCAAAAAAGATTTGTGACTCGAAAAATTTGACCCCCGAATGCCCCGAGAGAGAGAGAGAGAAAGAGAGAGAGAGAGAGAGGAGAGGGAGATCGTCGCCGATCATCGCCTCCAGTCGCCGATCATCACCTCCAATCCCTGCTCATCGCCGATGTCGCTACTCGTCGCCTCACCTGCCGTCGGCTCGTCGCCCCCGCCTCCCCTCCGCCCCCCGCCTCTGCCTCCAGTCCCATTTTTTAGGCCTTCTCCTCCTCCCCTCCAGTCCCTCCTTCCCCTCCTCCTCTTCTCCTCCTCGTTCTTCTTCCATCTTTTGCTGAAGAAAAAAAAAAATACAAAAACGGGATTGTTTTTGAAATTAGGGACATTCGAGGCTCACAAATTCGAGCTCTCAATCGGAGCTCATTAGTTGATTGACTTTTTGTGTTTTACAAATTTTCTTTGATGATGAACACAAGAGATCTTGACATCTCACTTCTCTTTGACAATTGTACTATTGTT
This sequence comes from Camellia lanceoleosa, assembly GCA_025200525.1. NCBI lineage: Eukaryota > Viridiplantae > Streptophyta > Magnoliopsida > Ericales > Theaceae > Camellia > Camellia lanceoleosa. Next base: position 208,904,317 of record CM045758.1, read on the forward strand.
ACATACTGTTTCTCATAAAAATGAAATTAAATAATTTCTCATATTACTTAAAAAAAGATAGAGAGGAGAGTACAAATATTCATCTTATTTGATTTAAAAAAGTTAACTCCACTTTTTAAAAATTAAATTTTTTTATTTTTTGTTTTTTAGATAAATTTTTTAAGAATTTAAGGATTTTTTTTATTTTTAGATACACCTAACTTAGATATACTTAAAAAGTATAATATTTATGAAAAAAATATTTAACAATCATCAAAAATATATATATAAAAATTCAATACATTTTCGTATTCTTGTGTATTTGTTGAATTTTAAAAATATTTTTTTAAAAATATTTTAATTTTTAGGTGCAACTAGGTTATGTACATCTACAAAATAAAAAATTTACTTAAAATATTTAAATAAAAAAAAAAATCAAACTTAGTTTTCAAAAAATCAATCAAAACCATTTAAAGTCAGCAAAAATGTTATACTACAAAGCCTTAGAACATTTCCAACGGTTCAGCTAATGTTTCATCAGATTTGAGTAAAAAAGTAGCAATTTTCTTAATTTGATACTTCACACTCCAACGGTTTAGTATCAAATCTTTTCATCAAATTTGCGTCGAGCAACCAGTTGGTTGACCGGAAATATTTTTTTTTGTTTTTTGAACTTTTTGAATCCACCGGTTAGGCAAAAAAATTTTTTTTTTTTTTTTTTTTTTACCGGTTTGAAACTTTTTTTTGAACTTTTGGTGGGCGACCGGTTGGTCAACCGGCCGGTCGACCGGTTCGTCTCCTGGCAACGGTCATGTACAGTGTTTTGGTGAAACGCGGAATCTGTCGTCAGTTTAGTAAAACTTTTGCTGAATTGTCAATTTGATATGAGTTTGGTGCAACGGTTAAAGCTTCAAAAATTGAGTTTTTCATCAAATTTTAAATCTGATATTGAATTTGATTCTCCGTTAAAGATGGTCTTCGATAACATTTCTTTTGCAATTTTATTCCTTAGCTGGATTGCCCTTTTTTTTAAAAAAAAAAACTTCTTCTTCTCTCTCTTTCTTAACTTTGAACGTGGATAGACTGCTATCTAATCGATCAGTAACATTGCTTTGGGGTTGGTGGGTGGAGGTCGGATTGACTGTGTTCTTCTTCTACGCCTATTGCCAGGGGCTTCAATAGCTGCACTCAAACCAACCCAAGATTTGTTGAGTTTCCCATGTCTTTATATGGAGGAACAGTAATCTACAATTTACTGTAACTTATGTCTATCTATCTATCTATTCATCTACCTATTATTATTATTATTATAAAAGGGTAAAGAACCAGCATGTTTTCTACTTTTTTTTTTTTTTTTTAATTCTAATTTTGCTCTTTTTTTAAATCTATTATATTATTTAAAAATCTTATATAAATCAACTATCTCTTTATTTTCCAAGAGTCCTATAAAAATATAAATAAACCATCTCCATTCTTATATAAAAAAAATAATTTGTTTCCCTATTTTTTACATTAATGATAATTAAAAAATAAAAAATAATTACTCTTTATTATTTTCTATGTCTTCTTCTATATTGATATACATAATATTTATAATTGTTCATCATGGATCAAATCACTGTGCATAATTTTGATTAAATCTTAAAGTTATATGCATTTTTTCAAATTTAGACAGAGGAAAACGCATGCGTTATCTTCGTACACTTTTTTTTTGTTTAAATAATATTTTATGAAGTGTAATATTTTACATAATACTTTAATAACCAAGATATGCTGTCAAAATTATAAACAAGAACCACTCTAGTAGGTTTTATATTTTAAATCTGTTTTTCAATTTTTAATTTTTCATATTTTCTCAGTTTTGGTAATTAAAAATATTGAAATTTTTTCATATTTTATATTTAAATTATACTTTTACATGAAAATCTAATATCTAATATTCTAAATAGAATTTAAAATTAATATATTGGTAAAAAAAACATTTATAAATTCAAACATGCACTATTTTTTATTGTATATATTTTTTTGTTATTATTATTATTATTTAATATTAATATTTTTTTTTGCCAAAAAGAATACACAATAAATTATTTTTCAAGTGTATTTAGATTAAGTGAATCTAAATCTAAAAGTAAAATTGAAAAACAAAAAAAAAGTATTAAATTAAATGAATCTAAAAAGAAAATAAAATTATTATTAAAAAAAAATAGTGTCAATGACAAAAAAGATGAAAACTAAAAATTCAAAACAAAAGTTTGAAAAAACAAACTAAACCAAACACATAAACTTCTCTTTTGTCAAATATTTCTTTACTAATTTTTAATTTTACACAAATTATTCACAAATTCTTTTCAATTTTTATGTGAATTTAATAATATAATTAAAAAATTGTGCATACATACATAAATGTAACACCAAACATTATGATCAACTATTTAATTATGAATAATTAATTTCTCATTGTTACCTATATTATGTCGTTATAAAATATTTCAAATATTACTTTTATGATATCTTATATATGTCAATGTCTACATCTACAACTATATATATATATAATATAAATGTAAATTTATATATGTTACTATATTCATACATTGTCAATATGTAATACTATATTATCATTGGATACTTTAATTTTCTAACATGTATATTGCTTTAGTAATATAACTATATTTGCTAAAAAAACTTGCGGAATTATGTATTGTTCTCTTATCAACTTATATTCAATACATATATATATATACATATTATACAAACAAGTGTCCAGAACAAACACTTTCAATAACAAATCAAAATTTTGCAAAACACTTTTATCACGACAATAATTGTACTTTTTTTCACTCATAAAAAAAATCACGTAATTGAGGAAAAATGGATTTTAAAATTCATAATAATATGATATCACTTCAAACTTTTGCACATTAAAATATTTTTATTACAATGAGTTAAAATGGTAAGTAAGAAGAAAAATAAGAAGATGATGAAACAAAAATTACAGAACATCTATTGCAACATACTCTCCAAGCAAAATTAGAAGAGCTGAAGCAGGAATTGTTCTATCTATTATGAAGTTTAAGAAAAACAATGTACCTTATGGACATATTTTAGTCAAATTACAAGGAAATAAATCAAATGATATCTAAACATTATCGTAGCAACTGAATGATGTAGAAAGTAAATATATAAAATAAAAAATTTAGATCAATTTTTTGTCATATGCTGATTAATTATAGATGACATAATAAATTATGTAACTTAACAGTTCCGTGAAAGTGGCCCTGCAAACACTTACAAGCATGAATCTATAAATATCGTGAAAACAATTATGAAATTCCTATATCAATCGAAATGTTAAACTACAATATCATTCTATTTTCTTATAAATAAATAAAAAAAAAACTATTATTTTCTATAAATGAAAATATTCTAATAGCTAATGTTATAATTTTCATCATGCAAGATATTCGTGGCACAGAAAATGAGGCTCAACAACTATTGATGTATAAAAATATATTATCTATTGATATATTAATGCATTTTTACAATGGTATGCAAATAATATACAAAAGTGGGTTCAATGAATTTGTATTATGAAATGAACTATTAAAAAAATTGTGTAATTAATTTCATACCTTCAATTGTATTACATGTACGGATTATGAAAAATTAAAGTAGGAAATTGATAGAAAAAGATTTGTGTAATACTATATGTTTAAAGGACATGCTTATGGTTTAAGATAAGATTGTGATCTTAACAATCGAGTTATAAATTAATGTTTATATTTATAAAATTTATCATTTATCATTTAAATTCTTCAGCCAAGTATGTATTCATTTCTTACTTAATTGTATTTTAGATACAAATCAATTTACTCATACAAGTCTCCATACTTTGTATATATATCACATACTAATTTAAGAGACATGTATAATTACAATACTAATAATTGATAAAAAAAATCACATACTACATGCAATGCACGTGTTCAACTACTAGTTTATCTAAAATCACATAGAGAAAGTTAAACTTCAAATGATAGAGTTTGTAATAAATTAAAATTTTAACACGTCATTATCTATGTCAATATTAATTCTAATTTAGAGAAAAAAAATTGATTTGGTACAAACTCAATTACATAAAATCTCAAAAAAAAAAAAAAAAAAATGTAAAACTTATTTGTACGGAGTATTATTTAATGCATTAAAGTGATTTGGCTATTGTAACAAAGACACTAGTGATGGATTGTTTCACACACTAAAAATAAATACTAAATTATACTAAATTATTTTAGAATAATGGCAAATCTAAGTAACGATCCATAAGGACAAATGATAAATTAAACTAATTTAATTGCTAGATTCCTAAATTAATTTTGATTAAAAAGATTGATGGATATTATGACTAGACAAGAATTAAATGAAATTGAATAATTAAATTGACAATTAAAATTAGGGTTTGAGATATTAATTTTTGAAAAAAATCCTAAGGCAAAAAATTCACCACTAACCACATAAATGAGATTTAATATCGGCCATTTATTGCAATCCGGTTTGAAATACCTTATATTTCATAACTACAAGTTTGAAATATTGATCAAGAGGGTAGTTGCAATCAAGAGGGTAGTTGCATTCAACGTACAGCCACGAATCATCCCGAATAGCATGATGCGTTTGTTCTAAACTATGGAAGCAACACAACCCACCTCTCGTAGTATGACTTGTCTCGTACTTTGAACATAAACACAAAGAAAACTAATGTATGGAAAATATTAAACAATCATAGAGAGTAAAATACATGAAGAGATGAAAAAAACAATTATTATAAACTTCTAAAACGTCCATACATTTGTTTAAACTGTTTCACAATCAAAGCTTAAGAAAAATCCCTTTATATAGCCAAAGTTTCATCAAAATCCAAAAAAAAAAAAAAAAGAGCTTAACCACTCATGGAAGAGTGGGAAGAGGTGGAAGAGATAGAACCGTCCATGGGATTTGCTTTGAAGATTGAGAATCACCTTTTTCCAAACCTTAGCCTCCTCTTTCTCCTTCAAAATTTCAGAACCCTATTCCCACCTATTTTCCCTATTTTTATACCTTGGCTGTCATTCAAACAGGTTCAAAACAGAGGCACATAGTCCGAGGTACGGCCGCACGTGTGAGAGTGGTCACCGCACGTACGGGAAGAGGTGCCACACGTGCGGAAAGGAATTTTCTGCTCATTTTATGCTCCCACTATGTATAAACCTGATTGACATTAAACAAGCATAAAATGTATAGTTTGTCAAGCAAGTAAAATTAAGAGATCCTAATTAACGGCCTTAATGTTGCACAATTCGACCTTAATCACATCCCGCAACTTACAACTTGCTAGTCCTCAAGCAAGGAAAAACAAAGAAAGAAAAATAAACTTAAAGAAAATCTAACTATCTCCTCTTTTGTGGGAAGAATGGTTGCATTTAGCATATGCAACAAGCCTTTAAATTACAAATTACCCCAAGTGAACGAGTAAAGTCTCGTAAGGGTTTCCAGAAATGATACCCACAAACATTAACATATTTACATCTATCTAGCAACAATCAATCACACTACGCCACTCAAGAATTAACTCATGTGCCACTACAGTGCAATATTAAGACATAATGAGTCATTGAAGACACAGTAGACAGGTATGAAGGAATCTATTGAGTAAAGACTGCAATTAAAGTTTTATATATTTGTGAATGTTAGTAGAACACATCATCAGTAACCTCGGTGTAACGTGCAATCTCTATAACTAGTAAACTGACCACTATAATAGTCCAGTGTAACTCATAATAACCCCCAACATATATAGACAAAATTAAACTTTTGCAATCAGGATTCTCAAAATGTTTTTTTATTTTTATTTTTAAGACTGTGCAATGTCCTGATCCATTAAACTTTCTAATCAACCCTTATAGCAAGCATTGGGCCAATGACTCCCAAACCAGATGGTTTTAGGGCACTAGGTGTGAAGACACCCCTACGGGCTTAGTAACTCGAGTTAAAAAGGTTAAAAATTTGAACAAGTCTTTTTCTATATTTTTCTTAATTGTGCAATGTCTAGGTCCCTTAAGTTTTCTAATTAACCCATGTAGCAAGTATTGGGCCAATGACTCACAAATCAGACGGTTTTAGGACACTAGGTGTGAAGACACCCCTACGAGCTTAATTACTCAAGTTAAAGAGGTTATGAACCCAAACGAGTCTTTTTTAATTTTTATTTTGAGAATTAAGACTAGTCATGTATTCTTTCTTGCAACACTAGCACTTATTAATGATGTACACCAGGGATTATAATAGAGAGGTTACCGATATGATAGTGTATTCATGTGAGTCAGTATATACTCATGATAAGTGTACTAATATCACATCCACAAACAACTATCTTAGTAAAAACATCACATGTGAGTGTTTACCCAATAAACCCTTTTCATACAAGTCTACTATTCTCCCCAATTAATATATGTAAATATCATCACCCTACTAGCAACAAATCAACATCAAGTGAAGTAGTGTAATCAAGTGAAGCAGGTATAAGCATGAATTATAAGCCAAATAGAAATGCACAAAATAAAATACCCTCATCCCCCAACTTAAATATGACAGTGTCCTTAATGGAAGAAAATACGAAGTAAATAGGAAAAAAAGAATATTACCAGAGATTATAAGTGCACATCCAGGTAGGCAAATAGTAACACACACACACACCCTTTTTTTTTTGGAAAGAGAAACAACTAAAAGAAAAATATAGAGCTAAAATGGACAAAGAAAAAGATAATCGAGTACTGTGGAGAATCCTGTGGTGGCGGTGGGGGGAAATGCTAGGCAAACAAGGCGTTCATCAAGGACCACGTCTCGAATGCTTCGTCCTGAACCCGGGCGCTGAGCTGGTCAAAATGCTGCTAGCTCGACTCTCGATATGTATAAAAGTCAGTTTGCAGTGATGCAACTGATTGCTGAATGTCAAGCTGGCGAGCGCTGATCTGGTCGAAAACCGATTGAGAATAAACTCGATGTGCCTGAAAATCCGTGCTCAACCCCATGAGGATTTGGTGGTGATCGTGAAGAGTACTGTGGACCTGATCCATAGTATGTTGAAGTTGTAAGTACTCCTCGTGAATCATATATAATAGGTCCCTTTAGGGTGGCACAGGGGAGGCAGGAGGAGGTGGTTGGTCGTGGACAAGGTCTTGGGCTTTATCAACCAGGGTACCAACTTGCTGCGAGATGCGGGATACGCTATGCTGCCATTCCCGCTGCCCGAAAGTTAGATAAGCTGTGTCAATCTCCTCAGTCGGATCAATTTGGAGGTTGTTCAGCTTGAAGACAAGTGTGAGCAAGTTAACAAATGGCAGGGGCCAAGTCAGATTCTGCATAGGTTGAGGTTGAACGACCTCCTGTGGAAATTTGAGCACATGCATCCAGATGACGTGCGCAAACGGGACCTGATAACCATATAGGACTTAAACAAACTCCAAGCAGCGTTCAGCTTTATGCCCAAGTGGAAGGGCATTCTTATATATCACTAAGTCAATGAACAACAAGCGGCTAGGCAGCTTGCTCCGACGCAAACACGTATAACTTGCGTCACTGTGGGCCCCCAGGAAGTACTCTTAGATGAGGCTATGTATGGGTTGTCAGCGCTCAACTTCTAGGAATGGCTACTGGTCTATCTTGGAAAAGAACCCCAACGCTTAGGCAATCATAGATTTTGTGATGCTGACAAGGTGACCATTAATAATGGATAGTAGTCTTACCTCAGTGAGTGACTTGTACATATTCTGGTAGAAGAGCCATACCAGATGAGGATAAGTGGGCGCCATAACAGTGCAAAGGCCTAACTGTTGCTGGAGGCGAAGCTGCTCAACGGCCCAAGAAGTGATCCGGTCATTCTGAAAATAGTTGAGCTTAAATTGTGTGAGCTTGTGAAGCGGGCATGAGGCCCACTCCGATCGTGGCAACTCAAATGGTGGTGGTGGTGGTGCCGAGGAGGACGAACCTCAGGCATTTTTGGAAGTCCGGGTGGATAGTTGTCTACTCATATCAGCGATTTAACGAAAATGCTATACTCATTTTGCGAGTGCTCGATGTGTAGACGTTATCCCAATCTCCACATGAGCTCGCTAGTTTTAGCACTTTGGTGCTTTGCTTGCGAATATTTGCTTTTGTTTTTTAAGCACTTTGGTGCTGTGATTTGCTTCTAAAGCTCGGTTGCGCTCCACTTGCACTTCGGTGATAGCTCCACTTGCAAACACTTTGCACACTTAGCAACACAGAAAATATAAAATCCTAGACTAAAAATTAAAATAGGAATGTAACTTTAAATTACTCAATTACGCCAGAAGTCCCCGGCAATGGCACCAAAATTTGATGGGTCGTTTTACACACTAAAAATAAATACTAAACTATATTAAATTCTTTTAGAACAATGGCAAATCTAGGTATCAATCCAAAGGGACAAATGAGAAATTAAACTAATTTAATTGCTAGATTCCTAAATTAATTTTGATTAAAAAGATTAATGGATATTATGACTAAACAAGAATTAAATGAAATTGAATAATTAAATTGACAATTAAAATTAGGGTTTGAGATATTAATTTTTGAGAAAAATCCTAAGGCAAAGAATTCACCACTAACCACATAAAAGAGATTTAACATTGGCCATTAATTGCAATCCGGTTTGAAATGCCCAATATTTCACAACTACAAGTTTGAAATATTGATCAAGAGGGTTGTTGCATTCAACGTACAGGCATGAATGATCCCGAGTAGCACGGGGCGTTTGCTCTAAACTATGGTAGCAACACGACCCGTCTCTCGTAGCATGACTCGTCTCGTAGTTTGAACATAAATATAAAGAAAACTAATGTATGGAAAGTATTAAACAATCACAGAAAGTAAAATATTTAAAGAGATGAAAAGAACAATTATTATAAACTTCTAAAACGTCCATACATTTGTTTAACCTGTTTCATAATCAAAGCTTAAGAAAAATACCTCTACATGGTTAGAGTTTCATCAAAATCCTAAAAAAGAAGAGTTTAGCTACTCATGGAAGAATGGAAAGAGGTGGAAAAGATAGAACCCTTCATGGGAATTTGCTTTGAAGATTGAGAATCACCTTTTTCCAAACCCTAGCCTTCTCTTTCTCCTTCAAAATTTCAGAACCCTATTCCCATCTATTTTTCCTCTTTTTATACCTTGGCTGTCTTTCAAACAGGTTCAAAACAGAGGCACAAAGTCCGAGGTACAGTTGCACGTATGGGAAAAACCCTCTGCACGTGCGGGAAGCTAAAGAACTGTTTGGCTGCGAGGTAAAGGCCGTACGTGCGAGAATGGGCCTCCGCTAGTGCGAAAAGGAATTTTCTGCTCATTTTATTCTCCCACTATGTACAAACCTGATTGACATTAAACAGACATAAAATGTATAGTTTGTCAGCAAGTAAAATTAAGGGATTCTAATTAACGGCCTCAATGTTGCACAATTCGGCCTTAATGAGAAGTTATTTGGTGCATCAGGGTGTGGCCACTTTGATGTCTTAAATCAAATGTGACTGATAAAAGGAGGGGTAAATATTCAGTATTCTCAGAATACGGACACGTGATGCTCCATAAGGTTTTGATTGGTAGAGAGAGGTAGGGGCCCACAATTTATGTTGGAAATGAGAGAATAACATGTGAGCTAAATAATTGGTGATTGGCTTAGAGTGACCACGTGATATTTCAAGATTATTAAATAATTTCCCCAAAAAGAGTGGGATTTGCTAATTATTATTGATCATGAAATATAACAATTAGTGATTGGTTGTAGATAGACATGTGGTGACTCCGAAACACCTAGGTTTCGTTTGGGAAGAAAGGTTGGGTTGAATTTGGGGCTATTTTAGTCACAAAAAAAATAAAATAGGCTTTTTAGTTCAATAATCTAACCCATAATCATTACATTATTTCACTCACAAAAAGTTAAAAAATCATTATCAAATGAAACTTTTTAATTCTAGACTAAAATAATCAAAAAATTTGAAATTAACCCACTTTCCAAACCAACCCTTAATAATTTTGCTCGTAGTGAGCATTTTGAGTGGTGGTGGCGGCTCACTGGCTGTGTACTCTCCGATTTTATGAAAAAATTATTTGGTGATTATAGGTAAATTCATATGATTGGCAAGATGGTGAGATTAAAAAGTTAAATTCATATAAAATAAATTGAAAAATTAATAAGTGTTATATTAATTATTTTATTTTTTCTCATAAAATTACAAAAAAAATTAAAAGTTCATCCTAAATGAATTTTTTTAATCAAGTTAAAAAAGTCAAAAAATTAGGTTTAAAAAGTTTTTATCAAACGAAAGGTTAATATTCATTAGTTAAAGCAGTAAAATTTAATATCTTTTATTAATTTCATAAAAGATAATTTGATAAATATTAAATAATAAATAATGTAAAATAATACTCCAATACAACTATATAATCACTAGATTTTAGGAGTTGTTTGGAGTTTGCTTATTTAATGGATTTTTTTAGGTTTTATAAAAAGATGTGTAAAAAAATAAAGAAATGATATAATCTAAATAAATACACTTATCAAATAAGTCTTCGTTTGGAATGTATGTTGCCTTTTTAACTATTTTAGTCTGGGGCTAAAAAGTTTTGTTTGGGATAGACTTTTTGACTTTTGTGAGAAAAAAATGAAATAATTATGGGTTATATGTGACATTTTATTCTATTTGATTAAAATAGTCAATTTTGTCTTACATGACTATTTTAGCCCAAAATAATATCCCAAACATAGCCTTAGTGTATTTATTTAAATCATTCATAAACAATCTCTTATTATGTTACTACTAAGGATAAGAGTCTAGTTTGTTTGAAAATCAACTATTTTAATTAGCTTTTAAAATTATTTTCGAAAATATATGTAAAAAATTAAAAAGAATGATATGATTTGATATTTTAAAATTTTAACTATTTTAACCAAAAATTCAATATGCCAAACACCGCTTAATAGACATTATTTGCTTTTTCCACGCTTTCTAAATTCATGTTATGTTCACGTCTTGAATTTTTGTGGATATGACATGTGGATCAAATATGACGTGACACCTCTCATCCATCTTTTAATTTAAGGAGATTATTTAAGTAGAATAGTGAAAAAAAAAAATAAGAGTAAATTACATCTTATACCATTTTTAATGATTACTTAAATTTTTTATTAATTTTGAATTTGACAAAAATGAATTATTTTTTTATTCCAACAGTTGCATCAAATAAATATTAAATTGTGGATTTTATTTTTCTTTTATCAAACTGAAGATAATATTTCTTTCATCAAATCATTATTCAATGCCGTTACTGAATGTCCTCTCGATCGTCCATTGGATGATCATCTCAAGATAAAAATTTGTGAAAAAATTATACTGACCAATCAACCAGTCAATCGTCCGCTCAGTCAACCGGTAGTTTGATAAAAAACTAAAACTCTCCATTGAAGCACTTGATGTCAAAGGAAGCTTTTAAATTATTACTCACATTTGATAAAAAAAAATTGATACACTATTAGAGGGGCTCTTACTTGTTTTATGTTTGATTATTTTTTTATTTTGACTCTTAAAATTAATTTTTTATTTTAAAATTTCAAATTTTTATTTATTTACTTCTAAAGTTAATTTCTACTTAAAATTAGACAAAAAAATATATATAAATTGGAGCAAAGCAAGTAAATTATCCATTTATATATATATGACATGTAATAACTTATATTTAATTAATTTAATTTGTTAGCAATTTTTTTTTGTGACTTTTTTATATATGTCACTAAAAATTGGTAACCAACAACTTTTTTTGTTACGCTTTTTGTAAATTGCCGTTAAAACTTACAATTATTGACTTTTTCTATGACGAATTTTTCAAATTGTCACTAAAAATTAAAAATTTGTGATTTTTTTAAATTGTCATAAAAACCTATAATTAGTGATATTTTCTACGACAAATTTTTAACTGTCGCTGAAAATTAACAATTAGTGATTTTTAATAATATTTGATAAAAAATACCATTCAGCTTGTTTGGTTTTAATTTTCAGAAAACAGTTTTTAAAATGGGAACTTTTTTCATAAATCCCGTTTCTAACACTTTTATACCATAAAACCCAAATCATTTTTTATTATCCCATTAGGTTCTATTCTAAAAAACAAAATCATTCATATTCCCCATATCTTCACTACAAAAAAATATATTAACTACACACCACTATTTAATGCTGATATATATTACAATAAAAAATTAAACATGATTCTTTATTGATTGTCATTATGTTTTGGCAGTGCCATGCATCCAAATGTTGACTGTACGTAATGACGTGATTGTTTATATCAGATGACGTGAATGTGAATGTTCACATCAAATGACGTTGTAAGAAAGGTGATGTTAAGGTTCACATCAGTATTGTATCAAATTACACAACCACAAGTCTCAACTTTTTTTTGAATATAAATATGACGTGAATGTTTACATTAAAGTATATGAATGCGAATGTTCACATGAATTATGAAATATAAATATTAACATTATGAACATTAACATTTGTATTTATTCATGTCATCTGATATTAACATTATGAACATTAATATTTGTATTTACATTCGTATGTTTTAGTCTAAACATTCACGTCATCTAATGTGAATATTCACATCAACAAAAGTAATCTATAGTGACGAAAAGTAGTGAAGAAAATAAATTTCGTCACTAAATAAAAATAATTCGTGAGGAATTTACAAATTTTGTCACATATAATAAAAAAATAAAAATGATAGGTGATGAAATTTATTTTTGTCAATAAATACTTCATTTTAAGTGAGGAAAAATTAAGTTTCGTCACCAAAAATTTTCCCGCTAATTTTTTTGGGTGACGCCAAAATTTTGGGACTTTTGGTGAGAAAAAAATTTGTCACTAATTATAAAATTATTTATGAGGAATATATTTTCGTCACCAAAACGTTTTAATATTTTTGAGATCTTTTGGTGAGGAAATAATATTGTCACCAATTTTGGTGGAAAATTTTTGATATATTGAGTGGCAATAAAAAAAATAGGATATTAATTTTTTTATCCCTTTTCTGTTTATCATCTCTCTCTCTCTCTCAAAATAGGATATTAATTTGTCTTACCTCTTGCTCTTCCACCACGCCGATCGCCATCGTCGTCGCCTCTATTAGCCTTGCCGATCGCCACCGCCACTAGTAGCCTTGCCGGTAACTGCCATATCTTCTTCGCTCGTCGATTTGGTACATGATTTTTCTTTGCTCTTTGTCTGGTATCTCTTTCTTGTATTCTCTATTTTGGTATGGTGACGAAAATTAGTGAAGAAAACAAATTTCGTTACTAAATAAGAATAATCCATGATGAATTATAAATTTTGTCACGTATAATAAAAAAATAAAAATAATAGGTGATGAAATTTATTTCCATCAATAAATACTTACTTTTAGGTGAGAAAAAAATTAAGTTGTCACAGAAATTTTTCCCACTAATTTTTTTTGATGGCGCCAAAAAAAATTAACTTTTGGTGAGAAATTTTTTTTCACCAATTAAAAAATTATTAATGAGAAATAATTATTTGGTGAGAAACTTGATTATTATTATTTTATTTTTTTGGTCACCAATAATTATTATTATTTTATTTTGAAAAACTTGATTTTAAATATTTTAAGATCATTTGGTGAGAAATATATTTTTATCATTAATAATTTTTAATATTTTCAGGCCTTATAGTGAGAAAATTATTTTGTCACTAATTTTGAAAGAATTTGACATATTAAGCGATAATGAAAAAAAATAGTCTATGTTTTTCCCTCCTTTTTTTTTGGGTGTATTGATCAGTTTTCCAATCAATCTCAATCTCTATTTGTCTCTCCCTCTCAAAACAAAACACAAGTGCCGTGTGTTTTGTTTATTGACGAATCAATTTTCCTATCAATCTCCCTCTCCCTCTCAAAACAAAACCCAAGTGCTGTGTGTTCTTCTCTAACGCCCCTTTAGCATGTTCTTCTCTAGCGCCGCTGCCGACGTCCCTGTTATTCTCCTTCAGAGTCGCCACAGACGTTGTATCTCATTTACTGCTGTGTGTTCTCTTCCATCAGGCATGGGTCCTCTCTCTCTCCCTCCCTCTGTCTCTCTCTCTCACACACACACACACACACACACACACATACACACACTCAATTTCTCTATTTTTCTATCTCTGTTTTCCCTAATTTTCAGAATTAATGTTTTCCCTAATTTTTGAAACTAATTTTTTAGAATTAATGCTGTATTTTATTCTTCCCAGCAAGGTTTCTCTTCAATAAATTGTGAATGTTAATCATATTAAGGGTTGTTTTGAAAAGTTGATTTTTGATTTTTTATTAAAAAAAGGTATAAAAACGGGAAGTAAAGAGTTGACTGGTTTGTCTATTTGGTTGTGAAGATTATCATTGAGTGCATGAACTTGTTGTTTATCTTTGCTCTTTATCGTTGTTGTTGGTTGATTATTAAATCGCAGACTTGATTGAACAAAAAGGGCAAGACTTGGTGTATATTATATATATGTATAATATATATATAATAAAATCAATTTGAATGCTTGGAAGCTTGGAAGCTATCTCCTATGATCAAGCAATTCTTATTCTCACATTCACTGTATATTTTTTTCTATGCTTTGTGAGTCCTTGATATTGGTTTGGAATTTTGGTAAAATTATATGAGCATCAAATTTATTGTGTTCGAAGGGACTCAATAAACAATTTATTCCTTTATTTATTGTGAATAGCATTTAGGTAGCCAAATAATAGAGGACAAAACATTTGGCCAAACTAGTTTACTGAGCCATTTCCATTTTCTCTATCTAGAAAATAAATATTTTAAAATAATACAAAACAGTCTCTAGATTTTGAATAAAATATACTTGATCATAGGAGGATTGCGGTTATGAAGATAATTCATTCCCTTTGCCCACAGAAAACAAATGCAAATAATTAAGCCCAAAAAAATATAATATACAGATACCACTGTCAATTAGGACAATGAAAAGAACAAAAATTAAACAATGGTGAATGCCTCCTCCATCATTTTGATGAGACAATAAGATGTGCATAGGGGAGGAAAAACACCATACGGGTCATTTTCCATAATGTTATTAATTCATGGGTCATTTAGTTTCCATTTTTTCTCAGCTTTTGTTGTTTTCTTTTGTATCCCATCAGAGCTCACTCCGGTAAGTTATTTATCTCATATTTTGTTGTTTCACTACTCTCATTTTTCCTCTCTCAGCTTTTGTTGTTTCAACTTTTAATGTTATGGTTTGGTGTGTTATTGTTATTGTTTTGTATTTTTTTCTTCAGTTCTTTGTGGGTTTTGTACATATTATTTTTAGGCTTTGAGAGTATCCCCTCCCATGAAATTTATATTTTAAAGTTTCCTTTTCCCTCCCCTTTCTGCCTCTGTTACATTAATTTTGTTTCCTAGCTCTTTGATTTACACATTATGATGAGAAGGTAGACCAATTGACTAAATGAAGAATTCTGTTCTTCCTTGCTGATAGAAAATTTACTGACTGGAATACAGGGAGAATTTCCCTTGTTGCAATTCAAACGACACTGCTCTCCTTCGGCTCCCTTCGAACTCACTCCCTTTCTCAGCTCTTCATCACTGTGTTGAGTTGTTTGAATTGTTTGAATTTGTTGTTTGAATTCTTTCTAAAGTGAGTCCTTGATATTGGTTTGGAATTTTAGCAAAAATCTAATTGTAGTGGCGTTTATTAAAATTTTTGGTTATATAAACTGTTATTAAGTCCCTCTCTTCTGTTATTAAGTCCCTTTCTCCCTTTGAGTAATTGATGATTTTCTTTGTTCAATCTCATGATTTTGCTACTTGAAGTGCTGGTATAGGATTCACTGACTTCTTAGTTGAATTTTCTTTGTTCAATGCTCTATTTCTATAAATTTTCTTTGTTCAATCTCATGATTTTTCTTTGTTCAATGCTCTTTTTCTATAAATTTTCTGAATTTTCTATAAATTGGTGTATTCACTCCTTACTCTTTGAAAAGAAAAACAAAAAACAAAAAATTCTTGGACCATAATGCATGTTTGTTCCATGTCTAAACCATTATGTTTTCCATGTCTTTTCACTGCCAATGCACTGCTACAGCTTTTAGGTTGAATTACCTTCGGATCCCTGCAATTCAAATCTCCAAAATAGAGGAATTTTACATTGAGTATGCTTTGTTGAATAGTGGTTTTTTGGTGTTTAGCCATTTAAATTCGCTCTCTCTGTCTCTGGTCCACTCTCTCTCGCTCTCTCTCTATATATATATGTATATATATGCATATGCATATGTTTTACCTAACACAGGCCCTTCATCATTGCGATCGTTAATTAGAAATGAAAAGCAGATGGCAATGGGGGTAAAAAAAGTGCTAATATGTTGGCTTATACTGCCATGGCCACAACATGTTTCATAGTTTACCTACGAGAGACCTACCACAATGGTTGAACACTGTTTTGATCTGAGTTGTTGCTTCTTGATTGTCAAAATAGCACACACACTTGGTCTAAAATACATGGCCAGATTTACATTCCAGAGATACACACATATATGTGCATATGTATGTATGTGTGCTTACATAATTAGGAAGAAGCTAGGGCATGGTCATTCCAAATTGCGTAGAACACCATTGGGAGATTGATTTCAAGTCACTGTGTGATTAATTTCAAGTCACTGTGTGATTTGCAGGCCCATATACAGTTCTTAGACATGCTTGCCCCAAAGTTTTTTTTAGCTATTTAGTGGGTATTTTTATTGTTGTGAAATAGAAGATTGGATTCTTTGATTCAGATTTTAAAAATGAGTTCAATTTGGTACAATAAGCTCCAGAATCAAGGGCTTTGGAATTGAGTTAGTGTCGTTTGGTTTTTATCAATTGATACTCCTAATACTAATACAATTTGTCATTGCTTTGTATCTTGATATAGTGACTTAATTAATGCTTCATATCACTACTACTAATTAACAGTTTAATTGTGCACAACCTTTTCCACTCCATTGAGTGTTATTCTCTGCTTCTTTTCTTTTGTGTAGAACACCATTGTTTACCAAGATGAGTTCAATTTGTTGTCAAATTGGAGTTGATTTTTTGATTTATTGTAACAAAAGCGCACCATTGAGTGTTTATGTTGGTTGTTGATTTAGATTTTGTTTTTTGTTTTTCCCTATTAGTTAGTATCGTTTGGTTTTGATCCTAACATTATTTATACCGTGGCTTTAGGCACGGGCATACGCTAATATTATATATTACATATTAATTAATTATTTTTTTCTCTCACAACTATCGATTTAATGAAAATTGGAATATTACACCCTTAAATTAGCATATCTTGCTTTAACTTCTCTGGACTTCGTATATAGTTGAGTAAAGAGAAAATCAAACAGAGTATGAATTGCAATAACATGCCATAAGTACTAAATTATAGTCTCGGGGCATTCATTGGAATTGTCACATGTGGCTATCAATTCTATTGGCATCATTCATTTCTTATATACATAGCTCCTTAAGTACATTATTAAGTTCCTCTGTAGAATTTAATCACATTTTGTTTATCGAGTGGAATGTGAGCCAGAATAGTTATTGTTTCCCAATGTATTATTTTTTCAAAATCCCAATTTAGTTGATAGATGTGTCAACTTTGGTATTTGGGGCATATATATATATATATATATTTCCAAATACGTGCAGTTCAATCATAAGATTTTGCATCTGGATATTTGAGTACTTAAATTGACTGCTTTAGAAACTCAATGTGGCATATTGTGGGTTTTCTTATCTACTTTTTACTCTTAGCTCACAGCTTTATTGGTTAAATTTTTTTCTGAATTATGTTATTTGTCTTCTTATTGATGGTTATTTTGTTGTGGTTTATGTTTTGGTTTTGAATACTTCTTCTGTTTATACTAAATTGCTTCGACTATTTCCTCACATGATTTATGTGTGGTTGTAATTTATATAACTCAGTATAATCATTGGACTTGAACTTTTTTTTAATTAATATATATATACATTTTTCTATATAAAATTTGTCCTATTCATTTAACTTTAATTAACTCGGCATAGTCAGATATGGACAAGAGTTTGATTGCACTAGGTAGCACAGTTGATGGAAGGATACGTCGGGCATATAATGATGGGGTAATATCATTTCTTCGTTTTGCAATGGCGGTTATCGATCGAAATGGTAAAATTTTGTGCCCTTGTCGAAAGTGTGTGAATGTTGTTCGTCAAAATTTTCAAATTGTTCAAATTCATTTGCTGCAACATGGGATTATTCCAACTTACACTATCTGGCACGTGCATGGGGAACCCCGTGAATCAAACGAGGCTTATCATCATGATATACCCGTTGAGGGCAATGAGGTTTTGGGAGGTGTTGATGCCTTAGTGGAAGATCGAATAAGAGGGGAATCAACTAATACAACCCAAGAGGAGGAGGTTTGCACTTTTGATAAATTCTTGAATGATGCCAAACGTAAGGTGTACCCAGGTTGCACAAATTACACTTCGTTAAAATTTTTCATCGAGATACTTAATATGAAGGTAACAAACCATTGGAGTAATAAGTCAGTTGACATGATGTTAGAATTTTTAACAAAACTTTTACCAAAGGATAATTTGGTTCCAAAGTCAACTTATGAAGCTAAAAAAATACTACATGAATTGGGTTTGTCATACGAGCTCATTGATGCTTGTGTAAGCGATTGTGTGCTCTTTTGGAAGGCGAATGCAACACTAGATAAATGTCGAAATTGTAAGGCTTCTAGATACAAGACAAATCATGGTAGAGGTAAGAAGATCTCTCGTAAGGTTCTTCGATACTTCCCGTTAACACCTAGATTGAAAAGGTTGTACATGTCGAGGAAGAGAGCCGAGGATATGAAATGGTTCAAGGAAAAACGTCTAGATGACTGTGTATTGAGGTATCCTGTAAATAGTGATGAGTGGAAGGAATTCGATACACAACATCCTGAATTCGCCTTGGAGCCTCGGAATGTGAGGCTAGGGTTGGGTACTAATAGTTTCAACCCTTTCGAAAATATGAATAACTCATACAGTTTGTGGCATGTTGTACTCATTTCGTACAACTTGCCACCGTGGTTGGCTATGAAGGACCCATTTTTCATGCTGTCATTACTTATTTCTGGTGAATCATAACCATGAATTGATATTGATGTCTACATGAGACCTTTAGTGGAAGAATTGAATGAATTACGGAAAATGGTACATTAACCTATGATGGCTCAACTGGTGAGACTTTCTGCATGCGTGCAGCTTTGTTGTGGACGATACATGATTGGCCCGCATTTGGTGACATTTCTGGATGGAGAACAAAGGGTCATTACTCTTGTTACACTTGCAAAGATGAACCATATTTTAAATCTTTAAGAAGTAAGACTGCGTACAGTAACCATCGATGCTACTTTCCTAATGACCACCCAGAAAGGCAAAAGAGTAGAGCATATAATGGTAAGCATGAAAAATGGAAGAGATCTTTGGTGATACTGATAGAAAAGATTGAAGAACAATTGGGCAGTGTGACAGGTGTCACATATGGAAAACATCCAAGCAACAGGAAAAGACCTCGTCAGAACCCAAATTGGACAAAGGTAAGCATCTTGTATGAGCTACCGTATTGGAAGAAAATGAGACTTCGACACAATATTGATGTCATGCATGTGGAGAAGAATTTTAGTGAAAATGTTTTTGGAACGATGTTGGGAATTGACGGGAAGAACAAGGACACAGATAAGGCACGAATGGATTTAGAAGATATGAATATAAGGAAAGAATTGTGGCTGACAACAAATCCCGATGGATCATATGTGAAGCCTTGAGCCAGCTTCTCATTGACCCCTAAAGAGAGAGAGGGTTTCTTTGAATTCTTGAAATCAGTCAAGTATCCAGATAGGTACGCGGCAAACATTTCGAGATCAGTGAATACAAAAAATGATAGATTAACAGGATTGAAAAGCCACGACTGCCATGTACTTATACAATGGATTCTTTCTATTGGGATGCGTGGTTACGTAAATAAAGAGATTAGTATAGCACTTTTTGAGTTAGGTAGCTTCTTCTAAGATCTATGCTCAAGGACACTGAAACGAAGTAAAATGGAGAAATTAAAGGAACATATAGTACTCATACTATGTAAGTTTGAAAAGATCTTTTCTCCAGCCTTCTTCGATGTGATGGTTCATTTGGCCATTCACTTGTACGTGAGACTATTCTTGGAGGACCTGTGCAATATCGGTGGATATACCCGATTGAAAGGTAATTTATAAAATTGTACTTTCAAATGAAAGGTATAGATTATGTTGTGTGCCTAACCATACTCCTAATTGGTTATCTTTTCAAGGTTTCTCAGAGCTTTAAAAAAGTTTGTCACCAATCGAGCTCAACCAGATGGTTCTATTGCGGAGGCTTACATTGTCAAGGAGTGTATTACTTTTTGCTCAATGTATCTTAAAGGGATTGAAACCGTGCATAATCGAGATGCACGAAATGAAGATTATGGAGTCCATCGTGAAGGTTTGATAATATTCACCAAAACTGCTCGTCCTATTGGCCAAATCAGAAAGCATGTTGAGATGTCATAGGAACTTTGTGATATTGCTCATTGGTTCTTATTATACAATAGCCCTGAGATAGAGAAGTATCTTCAATACGTGTTTCTTATAATTATATATAGTTTAACATTTTTCATGTTATTAGTCATTAATAATAGTAGTATTTCACTCATTAACCAAAAATATTTGAGTAGGGAACACAAGAATTTGTTACAAATTCCCACTGGACAAGATATAACTCAGATACAATAGAAGGAATTTCCGAAGTGGTTCAAAGAATATGTAAGTCATTTTTAACATTCACAATTGCCCAAACACTATTAGGCTTGTATAAAATACAAACATTACTAACATAATTCAAGTGTTGCACATTGCATGTGGATGTAGATAAATAGATTGAGAATTGATGAGGCACCAGAAGCAACCGAAGAATTGTGGTCATTAGCGAATGGTCCTAATTTGCTAGTGAAAGAGTACTCGGGTTGTATAATCAATGGTGTAAGATTCCATACGAAGAAATTAGACAATCGTCGTAAGAGTCAAAACAGTGGTGTGCTTACCGAAAGGGACTACAAGGGAGAGATGCACGAATTCTATGGTCACTTGTCCAATATTTGGGAATTTGATTACATGTGTCAAAATAAAGCAATTTTGTTTCAATGTGAATGGTACAACACCGGTAACACTGGTAAAAGTATAACAGTATGAGCTGACACATATTGCACAAGCATCGATGTCACAAGTCGATGGTATCAATTTGACCCTTTTATTTTGCCTAGTCAAGCTAAACTAGTGTTCTACCTGAATGACACCAAATGGGGGCAACCTTGGCAAGTCATGCAACAGGTCCAACATAGAGGTGTGTTTGATGTGCTAGAGGTTGGTAATGGAGAACCACTAAATCAACCAGAATTTAATGATGCATTCCAACAAGAAAACATTAACTTAGTTGTCCCGATCAACATTGAAGATATGATTCGATTTCATAGGGATGGTATTGAAGCTGAGGTTATTCCAAATAAAACAAAGAGAGATGGTAGAGATAACAAAGAAGATGAAAAACTTGGCATACTTGATGATGATATGGATCCTGATATGGATCCTGATATGGATTATGATATGTAGTTTTTGTTATTTTTTAGGTTTCTATATAGACATATATTTTTAATGCATTACATGGTTATGTTATATTTTGTTGTGTCTCTTCAAGTAAAATAATGCTTTATATTTTATGTTTTATATCAATTTATGTTTTTTAGTTACCAAAATGGCCAAAGGGGAGAAATAATGGATCAAACCAGGTTTTCTAGCGAAACAGAAGCGAACAGAGTACGAAATGGAAAGATATAAGACAATCAAGAAGAATAATAAGAAAATGGATGCTCTACAATTGAAGCGTATAGCAGCTTCTTTGATGGGTTCTACTCAGCCCAATCGTGTTAATCAGAAGGGAAAGAACATTAGGGCAGATAATGATGACTACATACCGTCAAATCATGAGGATGACACTGATGCTGAGTCCTTTGAAAGTGTTGACAATGAGGTACTATATGTATGGCCATTCATTTTTTTTATTATGTCACCGATAGCTATATATTTGTTAATGATACTTTGTTAATACTATCTTTATATTTCCGTATACTTTATTAGATGAATAAGTCATAAAATAAAACTAGAAAATATACATCCTGCATACAACAATATGCATACCAAAACAAAGCTAAAGGAAAAAAAACCTCTTGCAAAACCCGTAGGAGTAAGTTAGGTGGAACACAAATGTATAACAAAATAAGACATAATTTGACCATGTTGGAAACACCAATACTAGGATTAGCGCATGTGCGTAGCCTGGCCCTCATAATATTAATAAAACACATGCCAAACTGATTGATCACCAACTTCACCACAACATGAACTACCTGCCAGAGGGATTTAGCAAGTATAGAACTGTTGCTAAAACTGGCACAAGATGCAGCCTGGTCCACTTGACAACCTCCATAACATCAACTTCAATGTTCAAACTAGGACTATCCAATAGGGAATTCCATGGAGAATGGCCCCTAGCTATAGCCAAATTCTCCAGGTTGCCTCTTCCTCAAACTATTTATATGCTCATAGATACTCAACCCACTTTCCATAAAAAGAGGCCAGATTGACAACTTGCAAAGCACACAATTAGGAAAAACCAATTAAAAGATTAGAACTACTGGTAGCTCACAACCACTCAATCCTCTTTAAGGAATCTCACTACACTTAACCCACAATTCTCCAAACAGGATATTTCTCAATACTTGCACACTGCAGTAACAACCAGGAGCACCTGCAAGAGATATTAGTATACACGGATTTCATAAAGTGGGAACCTCTTTTAGAATGGAGGTTGGCAATCTTCAAGTAGACAAGAACCATGCATCATCTGAATTCCTCTTCAGGTTTTTGAGTGACAACGCTCTAAACCTGACCATGTTAAAAATCTTCAAAGCAACCACTTGTCAGGACCAGTCTTGGGAAGAAAAGGAGTGGACTGGATTAGATTACAAATATCAACAGTGGCCTTGATGAGTTTCCATATACATATCTTTACTTATCCATTTTTATGTATTTATTGTTTATGCTTTTGTATTATGTTTTTTAAGGCTTACCAATGCCACCAAAACGCTTGGCGTAGTCATCTCTTCAACCTTCACACGAGGCAATTATTGTTCCAAATGGGGATTTACATGACAATATGGATACCTAACACTCACAACCACTTGATGTCGATATGGAGGCACCGAGGGAGGCAGCTCCCCAATCTAGTATCGGTAAGATACTGAATTTTACTAAGCTAAAGAAATTCTCTGCTTTAATATAATTCTATGGTGCAAAAAATTTCAAGCAATTTGTTTCATAGGGTTTGATTTTTTTGCTGTAAAAAGTGCTGGGGTATACCCTAGTTTAACTCTTGTAAATTTTGTTTTGTTCATACATACATACATACATACATATTTCCTTCTGTCAAAATGTCTACTTATTCACTTGTGTTACAGTTCATGATTAACAATTATTTAATTTTTTTAAGTGTCAAGACTATTCAATTTTAAACAAAAATATCATTTCTAGGTTCTTATATAGTTGCTTTTAAAGATGGTTTGACATTATTTTGGATGGCTTCTCATATTTGTTTTGATAGCCTTTTAAATTTGAATTGTAAACATTTTTTCAAGATTGGCTGATTTGAAAAATTTCAGAGACTTCATAGTTGATGCTTTTCCTTTCTCACGTTGTTTTCTCTTTCTCACAGTTATATTTGTTCTTCCTTTTTCTTGTTTCTTTAATCTTTCCTACCCCTGCAGCTTCTTTGTTCTTCTCTGTTACTACCATTTTCTTCCATACTCTTTGTTTCTCTTCAGCATAAAGGCCAAAAAATTATGCAATTTGTGGGTAAAGGCCAGGGTATACCCTAAACATTATACAAACTCAAATACCAAATTTAAGAATCTGCTTAGCCCTAGAATTAGTGAAACCATTAACCAATGTGTAGAACACTTTGGCATTTTCAAAAGCCACACTTCCTCAGGTAAGGAATGAATTTGAATGGTTTCTTTGTCTAAATCATGGTTTTAAATAATGGTATCAAGATACATATCTGTGTCGGTAATACGGTCTATATTGTCCGATATCAGGTAGTTTCGATTGATATATCATTGAATATTAGTGTCGGAAGTTCAAGATCCCAATACCAAAATTCTATACATATCAATATGCAGATAAGATATGTATCAGTTGATATTTGAAACTGTGGTCTAAATTATGATACTCCAATGCCAAGTCATAAAATCTTTTCCTTCACATGCTGGATGTCTTCCTTTCCATTTTTATTAATCTCACAAAAATTTCCAATCAAAGTAGAAATTATTATTTTACTTTAGTACATTGCCCCTTGCGACAAAGATAAAATATATTATGTAGTATTTGAACACAAAAGAAGTTGATCTTAGATATAGTAATAAAAACTTTGGGGCAATAACGTAAAAATGAAGATTTGTTCTTGCATTTATTGTGTTTTCTTGAAGTAATGGTGTTTTTTTTTTTTTTTTTTTGAAGGAGACTACCAATTTGGGACCATGGAAATAATGGTTTTTGCATAAAAAGGTAGTGGATTTAAAACTCCGAATAGATTAATGGGATAAAACTAATTAAAAAGGAACATGTTTGGAATGATCCACTAATCCACTCTGATTCTATGTTGAGATACTCATAACAGACATTATGTAAATGTTTGTTGCAATACTGAAATACTTGTTTTCTCTTTTCTCATTTGCTGAGTAATTTCTTCTTGATCGTTCACATTCCTAATTGACAGCCACAAAAAGTAGGATTAATATCAGTGTGGAAAACTATTAAATCGTGTAGCCAAGCTTGTGATATTAGTTTAACAGCATAAAGGCCAGGGTATACCCTAGCATAACGGTCCTCACTGGGGTAATCACAGCCAACCTTGAGGCCAAAAAATTATGCAATTTGTGGGTAAAAAACACTTCATCACCATTGATGGAAGTACCTAAGGTACTGAAATTGTAGTGAGAGTAGCTGAACTACTTACCAAAACAGAGAATGAGACTAGTGCTGTATAGGAGAAACAGAAAAGGAGACTAGTGAATAGAAAGCAATAATAGTATAGAAAAGAATCAGCAGCTCCGGCAACTGCAAAACAAAGCAGCAGCTGTGTAGGAGAGACTGAATAGAAACAAAGAGTAGAGAAGAAATTGGTAGTAACAGAGAAGAACGAAAAATCCGCAGAGGTAGGAAAGAGTGAAGAAACAAGATAATGGAATAACAAATATAATTGTGAAAAAGAGAAAACAACTTGAGAAATGAAAAACATCAACTTGAGAGTAGGGAAGAAAGCTGCAGCTATATGTGTGTGGCTGCTGCTAGTGCTATTTGTACAGGGCTTTTCTTGGGTTTATTTTCTAGTTTTTTTTGCTTTTTCTCTCTTGAGGGTTGTGCAAGTGTATTTTGTTTTGTTTTTGGCTAGTCTATTGAATGTTCATAGCCCTTTTTTCCTCATGTGGCAAATGAACATTCTTTTGTGTGGTTTATTTTAGGATGATTCTCTTTATAGTTTATTTAGTTTAGTTTATTTGTTTGGTTTTGTTTCTCTTTTATAGCTCTAGTTTTTTTTTATTTGGTGTTGTAAGGCCTGGGGAATGCCCCTCGTATATCTCTATATGTTATCATTTTATTTTATGACTTACTAAAAAAAAAAAAAAAGTTACTTATATTGCTTTTATGATTTCGCTTTAATTAATTGCTAACCAATCAATGTTATGTCTTTAAAACAGTGCCTACTAGACACCCTCGTGGCTTGACACACGGGTTGAAGGTTCAAGCAATGGTTCAGAAATATGGAAAGCTCAAAGTTCTTATACCACAAGAGTATCGTGCACCAGTGGGGGACCATGCCTCTCAATTAGTCTCCAAAATTGGTGTTGAGGTCCGAACACACTTGCCAGACTTTAGCATTCGCAGATGGAAACATGTCAACAAAAAAGTTACGGTACCTATGTTTCAGCGTCTAAAGGTAAAAGTTTTACATAATTGATTGAATTAATGTAATATAATTAATTATGACTTATAAGATTTGTGGTTGTTGCTAGGATCAATTTGACATGGATGGTGAATCCACAAATGTTAGCAAAGCGGTGGCAACAAATTGTGGACGAAGCTTGAGCACCCACACCTACAGACTACGAATAAAATACCTGAACCTTAAAAGTGCTAAGGGAGAGGAGTATGCTAGAAGCCACCCACCGCCTGAATGTGACCTCGAGAAATGGAAAAACTTGATTGACACGAAGTGGAATGATACCAATTGGCTGGTAAACTTTTCTTATGTTTATTTATTGTTGACAATTACATTGTCTTCCTAATATATATATATATATATTTTTCTATTGGAACTTGCTCCTTGTAGAAGCAATCAAATGCTAACATTGACAATGGAAATCAATTGAAGATGAAGCATAGGTGTGGGTCAAAATCTCTCCCAGTTAGGGTACATGAGGCGGTGCGTCTTCTTTAATTTTTTTTCCCTTTTTTTTTTTTATAAAGATGATTCTACTACCATCATTCTTATTTAACTTACTAGTTGAACAAAAAAAATCAGACAATTGCGAATGGGGGCCAACTACCAGAGTTGCAATGTGCTTACAAATCTACACACTTTAATGATGTCATAAAACAGTGGATTTCTCTTGAGTGCGAAAAGAATTATGTGTGTATATTTACCTTTTGTATTAGGATGATTGCAATTTTAATTGTATCTTTATTCATTTTTCTATTATTTTTTTTAAATGACAGGATAATATCATAAAGATCCAAGTTGAACATTGCTCCCAACCTGATGTGGTTCCAATTACTCCGGAGGAGCTATCTGTAAAGGTGCTGAAGCCAAGGTTGGGATATGTTAAAGGACTTGGGTTGAGGCGTTCCTTCTCTGTCATGACTACTAGTGCTTCGACTGACAATGGCTATGTGAGGCGTCTAGAGATGGAAATACAAGAGCAAAATGAGGAAATTCAGTCACAAAAAGAGAAAATTCAGTCACATAAAGAGGAAATTACAACACAGAAACATGAAATTCAAGTACAAAAAGAGGAAATTCAAGCATAAAATAAAAAGATAGGGAAGATGAATGGGTCGATTGACGAGCATTTTGAGATCACATCAAGCATCATGGAGTTTCTTAAGAAGCAAGGTTTCAAAGGATAATTTAGAGGAAGAGGTATCCCATGAACTCGTACATCGCCTTTTTGGTAAGTCTCGCTCGTTTTATCATTTTATTTTTCTCATGTTGGTTAGTATATACTAGTTAAAGTATAGCAGTTTGACTACTTATTAACTAAGATTTAACAAGTTTGAAGATGTATTTAATGAAAATAGATTCATTATCAAAATTCTTACTTAGCATGACCCTAGTTAAAATACACACTAACCAAAGTAGAGAAAAAACTATGTGTTTATTTTTTTGTATATTTTTGCTAGGCAGTGTTGGAGTTGCTCTAAGTTAGTGATGTGATTAATAATGGGTGTGTCTCTGATTGAGTTTTTCACAGTAAAAGAAATGAAGGAACATTTATTGAATCTCAGGCAGTGGGTTGGTCAGGTTTGTATATCACTTTATGATTGATGCTGTTTTTTTTTTTTTACTTTAATTATTCTTTTGGATTGTATTGCTTAAAAACAACACTTGAACTCATTAAAAACATGTAACCAAATGTACTCTTTTTGTCTTCAATATCTCCGGCATAGTCGCTATCCGTAAACACTAACAACTCACCATCTCCTCATTTCTTAATGAATTCCATAGTTCACAGTCCCTTTTAAGTATCAAAATGCTCTCTTAGCTGCCTGTAGATGAATTTCCATTGGTTTTGCCATATATCTACTTATGAGACAAGTAACAAACATCATGTCAGGTCTCGTGGCAGTGAGATACATTAACCTACCCACCAGCTGCTTGTAATATGTCTCATCAACTAAGTCTCCATTTCCGTCTCTGCTTATTTTGAAACTTGGAACTATTAGACTACCCACCGAATTACTTTCCATTATACCAAACCTTCTCAAAACCTCCAATGCGTATTTCCTTTGGTGTATATAAATACCATCAGACTTTTGTAGCACCTCGATCCCAAGAAAAAACCTCATCTTCCCCAAGTTAGACATATCAAACTCTCTTAACATAGAGCTTTTAAATTCAGACATCATAACTTCATCATTACCAGTAAAAATTAAATCATCAACATAAACACTTACAATGATAATTTTTCCTTCTCTGCTTCTCTTTGTGAATAATGTATGCTCGCTATCGCACCTCCGAAACCCTTCACCAATGAAATGTGTTTTGATTCGACTAAACCAAGCTCTATACAGGGCTTTGTGTAACTTGTAAACTAGATGCTCACTGCCCTTTTTTTTCATACCCTCTTGGCTGCTCCACATAAACATCTTCACTCAACTCACCATGGAGAAAAGCTGACTAGACATCCAGCTGAAAAATCATCCAAATCTTCTGTGCAGCTAGAGCAATAATCATCCTTACCGTATCCATCCTTGCCACTGGTGCAAAAACTTCTGTATAGTCCACTCCATACTTCTGGGAGTACCCTTTAGCAAGGGAAAAAATTCGACAAAAATTGGAAGAAGACAAGGCAGAAAGAAGACGGAAGCTTGGATTGCCACCAGAAGATCCTGATGCTGCAAAGCCTTCTGCACCTGTTGTGGAGGAAAAAAAGAGCTCATTGCCAGTCAGGCCTGCCACAAAAGCAAAACAAATGAGAGAGTATCTACGATCTCTCAAGCAGAACCGTAAGGATGACGAGGCCAAAGTGAAGACAGCATTTAATACGCTTTTAACGTATGTGAAGAATGTTGCGACAAATCCCAACGAGGACAAAATTCGTAAAATTAGACTCACTAATTCCACCTTTCAGGCTAGAGTTGGTGCACTGCAAGGTGGAATTGAGTTTCTTGAGCTGTGTGGGTTTGAGAAAATTGAAGGAGGTGAGTTCTTGTTTCTACCCAGAGACAAAGTCGATAGAGCAGTGTTGAACTCAGCTGGGACCGAGTTGAATAATGCGATAAGTAATCCTTTCTTTGGGGTTCTCTAATCCCAACTTTTTGTTAAAAATGCATACACTGTAAACATGAGGTTTGTTTTTCATATTTCATATAAGTTTTAGTTGAAATGCATCCTTCATTGTCAACTTTGTTGTAATGACTAGGACTGAGGGGTTTGTTTTACTTTATACATGGATGCAAATTGGCATAAATAAGAAAGCATTGAGGGGCTTTAGTGGTACGACCCAAAAGTCTTACAAGGTTCTTGTGTTGAATTCCACTAATCAAATTTACCTCATTGAAGAAGTCATCGGCCTATTGTCATGAATCAAATGTACCTCAATACTACGTTATATTTTGGAGCTATTATATATATTATGCCATTAGTGATAGTGATATATGGTATTCTTGCGATCTTTTGGCATCTTATGTTATCCGTGTTGCTTTATCATCAAGGATCACCTCAAATCTTTGAAGTTTTGAATTGTTATATGCATTTCTACTAAATTGGTTTATAAAATAAAATTATTTATATATGAGTTTAGATGTAATTGATAATATATTAATGTTTGCCTTGTTTATTTTCTTTGCAGATTGGTTTTGATGACATTCGGAAGCATACTTGCAAATGAAGATCAACTGTTGAATTTTTTTCCCTAAACTGATGCTTAGTTGTAGTTGCAAATGAAGATTGAGTGTTGATTTTTTTTGTGGACTCCACGTTAGTTCATTTTGGGATTTGCTTTGATGGTTTTTTTGTTATACTTAATGGTAGGGGTGGTCGCGGATCGGATTTGTGCGGTTTGCGGTTTGCGGTTTGATTTTGACTCGCCCGCATCTATGCGGTTTGGGAAAAAGTCAACCCGTAACCGCTCGCAGTGCGATTTGCGGTTTGTACGGATAGGGTTTGCGAATGTGCGGGCGGTTTACAGTTTGGATTTTTTCCTTTAAAAATTCTTAAACTATATCAATGTATTTGATGATTGCTAAGCACTTCTTCTTCTTTTTTTTCCTTTTTTTTTTTTGTTGAATTCAGGTTCCAAGAAATCACTGTGCATTATTCTATGCAATAATCAAATTCAAAATAAAAGATTATAGATCATTAGATGCTTAATCACAATATCTAAACTCATGAATCATGTAGATTGTGTTCACATGCAGAGGTAGAACGGAAATGGTTGGGGATAGGGTGCAATTGTAATTTGTAGCCTTTGAAAAAAAGACAAAAATCAAAATTTTGATTAATTTTAAACTGATGGCTCGTTTCAATCGATACTTTTGACTAACCACTAAATAACCATGATCTACTACTAGTTGTAACAATTATCACAATAACAAAACAAAATTAGTATTATCAGATTTTCTCATTGAATTTAATTTTCTTATATAAACTTTGTACTGGTTCTGGTTTCATGTTTTCACTAACACTTTATTAAATAGTACTTAGCTACACTACACCATATTGCTTGAATATTGAAGCACTTGTTTTTCTTCCCATTTATTTTTATATGTGTTTATTTGGGCAAGACAAAAATAGATAGATAGGATAGGTAGATAGATCTAGATGATGATGAACCGTCATGTTTTTAAAAATATATATGGCTAAGTGCGGGCGGGTTGTGGCGGGTGTGGTTCAAACCCGCAACCCGCAAATCTTATATATTCCAAACCGCACCTTACCTTATTCACTTTGCAAAACCGCCAATACATGTGCGGTTCGGATCGAGTAGGGCGGGTTGTGGGGTCGGATAACCCTATACCCAGCCCTACTTAATGGATTATTATTAAAGTTGTTCGATGGATATATTTTGATTTATAATATAAATTGTTTAGTGAATTTTTTTGTAGAGTGATGTATAATAGCTAGTGGATTTCTTAATACAATTAAAAGGCTATTGGGATATGAGTAGGGATATTTGTGAAATAATAATTTAAATTGAATATAAAATATGAAACAAGTTCAGTGACGAATTTGTTTCGTCATTTGTACTTGTTATTATGACAAAGTGATTATTCGTCGCTAATAAACTTTTTTTGTGACAAAATTTACTGCAGCTTATATATGAAAGTTTTCATTTATTTTGTTGCTTGGTGACTAAAAATTTCGTCACATATATATATATATATATATATTTGCGACGAAATATATTTCGTCACCCATATATGACTTTTAAAGATGAAAAATTTCGTCACATTTACATTTTACTGTGATGAAATTATTTCCTCATCAATGATCAACATGTGTGACAAATTTATTTGTCATCTAAAGTTATAAATATGATACTGAATAACTATTTGGTGACAAAAATTAGAATTTTTTGTGACAAAATGTTATTTTATTGGTAACAAAAAATTTCATTACTAAAGTAATTTCATTGGTGACGAAATTATTTTTCGTCGCGGTGGTTTTTAGTGACAAACATTCAATGACGAAACCGGTGACGAAAATATTTCCACAAATATCTATAGTGACGAAATTAGCTCTTTGGAGACAAAAAAATTTCATCATTCAAGACCCAACTTCTTGTAGTATCTGATGTGAGCATTCACATTTACATTATCTGATGTGGACATTTACATCATCATGTACAGTCAACATTTAGATGCATGAAAATTACCAAAATATAATGACAATCAATAAAGAATTATGTTTAATTTTTTGTGTGTGATGTATATCAACATTAAATAGTAGTGTGTAGTTAATGCATATTAACATTAAATATAAAGGTATAAGAGTCTAAGAAAATAATGTAAATTAAGAAAAATGACCTCATGGAATAAAAGTATAAATACATGGGACTAAGTAGGTTATAAATTTCCTTCATGGATTTCTTGGGTTAGAACACTCATAAATAGGATTTATCAATAAAAATCTCTTTTAAGAAATTCTACTTTTTTATGTTTTGTATTTTAATATTTTCAATGAATGTTTTTAATATTTTAAGTAATTTTTTAAAAAAATTTTAGACACACCTAATATAAATACATTTAAAAAGTGTAATATTTGTGAATTTTTTTTTAAAAAAAATATACTAAATACAAAAAATATATAAAAATTCAATACATTTTTTATATTTTTGTATATTTATTAATTTTTAAAAATATTTTTTCACAAATAGTTTACTATTTAGATACATCTAAATAAGGTGTATCTAAAAAAAAAATTACTTAAATTTTAAAAAATACTCACTAAAAACAAAAAAATATTAAAAAACAAAGTCATAAGGTATGTTTGATTTGGGGGATAAGGGGGGATTATTTACTGTGCGGATTGTAATCCACACAGTAAATCCAATCCGATATTTGTTTTTTTTTTAGTCCACCACACATGGAGTTCGGCCGGACTCCTTATCTCCCATATGGGGGATTATACTATCCTAGGGGGGGTGTGGGACAATTTTGGAGGGATTATTTACTGTTTGGATTATGTGGTGAAATGACCATTTTGACCCTCTACTATTTAATTATGTATTATATTTAGTAAAATTTAAATGTCTCAATTTAAAAATAAAATAATTTTATTTAACTTTTTATTGATGTTTTATTTATTTTTTTTAAATAATTTTTTATAGATATTTTATTGATGTTTTATTTTAAAATTTTGTTTATATTTTATTTAATTTCATTATTTAAATGTTAATAGTAGATGTTTTATTTAAAATTTTAATTAAAAAAATAATATAATTTTTTTATACAGGTTATACAGTATTTTATTAAATCAAATTTAGTGGTTATACAGGTTATAAAGTAATGATTTATTAGATAATATAAAAAAAATAATGTCCTCTGTATTTTATTACATAATTTAGTGGTATTTGTTATACAGTAATGATTTAAAATAAATTTATTTAAAATTTTAATTAAAAAATAATATAAATTTTTATTGATATTTTATTTATTTATTTATTTTTAAAAAAATAAATTTATTTAATTGTGTAAAAAATAAAATAAAATAAATTTTTATTTAATCTAGCTAAAAATAATTAAAATATTAAAGATATGTTTAATATTGTTATTACTAACTAAACAATTGAAAAAGGGTAAAATAGTCTTTTGTTAATTTATTTTATCCAGTCCGTCCAACCAAACGTTGGATTCACTAAAAATAATCTTTTCCAAACATCTAGTTCCATGAAAAAATAAACACATAATATGTATACATTCCAATCAAATAGTCCGGAGGATTCACAATCCCAGGACTCAAGTCCAATAAATTCTAATTTCTCTTATCCAGTCCATCCAATCAAACACCCTTATCATTCTCAGTAAACTGACACTAAACATAATAATTGACTTTCACAATATTTATTAAATAAAATCTACCTCGTCAAATGATAAGTCCTAAAACTTTGATCACCCTGGCCCAGTTTGAACCGGACGGCAGCTTTATTCATAAGAGTTATAGGGGTGTTTTAGGAAGGAAGAAAAAAAATAAAAACTAAACTTTTAATTTTTTACTTATTTTAGATCGTATCATCTCTTATATTTTTTACTTATAAAAAAATAAAATAAACTAAAAAATCAAAAAGTTAATTTTTTACTCACTTCTCAAAACATCACATAGTAGGGATCCTGAATATTTTATCAAATTTTTTACATGAGTGTAGATCGACACACATGTAAATTTGTGTGAGTCTCATCCTATGTAGGGATGAGCAAGGAATCCGTGAAATCCGTAATTCGATCTAATCCAGTTCAATCCATCAGATTTGGATTGGTTTTTTGAATTTGTGGTTTAGTTCCGGATTGAAAAATTAAAAATCCGTAATCCACGGATTGGTTCTGGATTGAATCCTATGGTTCTGGATTGGAACTGATCCGGACCGTATACAAATAGTCTATATTTTTATTATACACCCTCCCATATAGCATCTTCTTTTATTCCATATAAAACCTACACCCAACCCTAAACCCGTGTAGTATCTTCTTTTATTACTTTTGTTTGTTAATTTTTAGTTTTAATTTGTAATGGTCCAGATACTTATGGTGAAACCAGTTTTCTTATGATTATTTAAATTCTAGAACAATATGTCGTTATTATGGAAAGACATGTTGCTATGGTAAAACTAATATAGTACTATGTTTATATTTTTATGAAATTAAAGTATGTTATATATATATATATTGTTATTTAATTATGTGAATCCGTAGTCCTAAATCGATTCAATCTGTGTTTAAATGAATTGGTTCGGATTGGTTCCACGATTTAAATAGATTGGATTTGTTCTAATTTTTCAAGAACCGTAGATAACGGATTGATCCTAATTTTATTCCAATCTGGTCCAATCCGAACCATGCTCACCCCTAATCCTATATGAAAAATTTAATAAAATATTGAAGATACATAACATTTCTCTATTCTTAAACGTAAATATTATTGGATAATCTTCACTGTATTTAAATAGATTAAATACTGTTGTGTACTAAACAACAACCAGAATATAAAGAAATAAAGAAAATGAGAAAATTTGTTTGATTACAAAAAATCAAACTTGAAATAATAAATAAATAACATATTTTATTTTGTTACAAAAACATATTTTATTTTGTTATAAAAACAAAATTAAAAACTGATTTTAAATAAATAATAATAACTCCGAAAATAAATTAAATAACTTACTTGATTAATTCTTGAATATTATTCTGATCAAGTCCAGTGTTTGACACTGTGTCCTTAAGACAGATTCGTCCTTTACACGGTGCTTTCAGAATGTGGACGTCTATCTCCCAGAATGAAATGATCAACTACAAACAATAGTAGCACTACAAATTATTTGTCTAACGAACACACTAAGTGTTTACACTCTTTCTTTCAAAAATTAAATGCAGCAAAATGCAGAGATTTATAGCAGGAGATGGAGTACGAAAATTGGAGTAGAAATCCAAATGAGAGGCTAGTCTATTTATAGGCAAAATTGTGACTGTTAGTTTTGAATTAAACAGGTGCAAAACCTGTTCAATTTAAACAGATAGGCACTGTTTGGACAGGTTGAAAACTGTTCGGTTTTAACTTTAAACAGATTTAAATCTGTTGGGTTCAAAAAACGGAAGGGACCTGTTTGGGTGTACAGCAAAAAACCGAACCAGTTTATTTTCGATTTAATTTGAATTCTAGATTTTATTTTACCAAAAAATTAAATTAAATTCAAATGTTTTTGGCCCAAAAAGATAGGTATTGGGCCGAACAAACCCAACCCAACCACAGATTAGCGCCCAAGCCCAAGCCCAAGCCCAGCCTGACCAAACGAACGGCGACGGCGCGCGTGTGGTGAATTTTGGGTCCAATGGGTCTAGCCCATTTTGCCCATAACCTCCCTCTTTAAAACACTTGGGTACCCCTTGGGGCACACCCCAAGTACCAAAACCATGCCTTATAAACCTATCCAAAACTTCCCACCAAATTAATGTGGGACAAGCCTTATTCAATCCTTTAAGGATTTTTTACAAAAACTCCATTTCCATGGAACATATTTTGGTTTCAATTTTCTATTCACTCAGTAATAATTTTGAGCAACCAAATATACCACGTGAATCATAACGCGGCATAGAACGCATTACCACTTTGACTCGCAAAAATCGACGCACGAATTCCACCTAAATAATAGACCAAACTTAAGAAAAAAATTTAATTTTACCTAAAATTTTATAATCATTTCCAGCAAATATCGTATAGGCTATAGTTGTTTAAAGAACTCTATACGTTTAACAGAATTGGGGTTGCTAAAATTAGAAATATCTAGGCCTTGTTTGGAATTTTTTTTTTGATTAAAATAATTAATAAAGATAAAAATTATTAAAATAATTAATAAGATACAATATTAGTTTCTACATATTAATAAATCATTTTTTCACAACTATCTATTTAATTATAAAAAAATCTAAAAATCATTTCAAATGTAATGTTTTTTATCTTATAAAATAGTTAAAAAATCAAAAAATTAATTAAAATAACCAAATTTGCAACGAGGCCCTAATCTGAAAATGTGTGTGTTATTGGAATTGGAATTGGGTCAAATAAAGGTTACCTGTGGAAAAAACTAATTTAGTCTAATTTTTTAATTAAGAGCGAATGACATTAACAGTCTTTATTGTTAGATAATCTTCACTGTATTTAAAAGATTTAATTTTATTGTGTACAAAATAACAACTAGAATTTAAAGAAAATAAAGAAAATGAGAGAATTTGTTTGATTACAAAAATCAAACTCGAAATAATAAATAAATAAATAAATAAATAAATAACAGATTTTATTTTGTTACAAAAACAAAATTAAAATCTGATTAAATAAACAAATAAAAACAGAATAAAATTAAACAACTTACTTGGTTAATTTCTTTGAATAACTTTTCTGATCAAGTCCAGTGTTTAACATTGTATCCTTAAGACAGATTCGTCCTCTCCACGGTGCTTTTAGAATTTGGACGTCTATCTCCCACGATAAAATGATCTTATCAACGAATAAAAGCAGCACTACAATTTAATCGTTCATCGAACACACTAAGTGTTTACACTCTTTCTTTCAGAAATAGAATGCAGCAAAATGTAGAGATTTAAAACAGATGATGGAATACGAAAATTGGAGTCAAAATCCAAATGGGAGGCTTAGTCTATTTATAGATGTAAATGTGGCTCTTGGTTTTGAATTGAACAGGTATTGTACCTGTTCAATTTGAATTAAACAGATACATACTGTTTAGGCACTGTTTGATTTGAAATTCAAACAGATTTAAAGCTGTTGGGTTCAAAAACGGGAAGGGCTCTGTTTGGATGAACAGTAAATCCAAATCAGTTTAATTTTGTTTGAAAACGGGAAGGGCCCTGTTTGGATGAACAGTAAATTTAAACCAGTTTATTTCAAATGTTTTTTGCCCAAAAAGATTAGTATTGAGCCGAACAAGCCCAACCCAACCTCACACCACGCATAGCGCCCAAATTTCACCAGAACGGCAATGGCGTGCATGTGTGGTGGTTTTTGGGTCCAATGGGTCTAGCCCATTTTGCCCATAACTTCTCCCTCTAAAACACTTAGGTACCCCTTGGGGCACACCCCAAATACCAAACCCAAGCCTTATAAACCCTCTCAAAACCTCTCACCAAATCAGTGTGGGACAAGCCTTATTCAATACCTTTAAGGAATTTTCACCAAAATTTTATTTCCATGGAACATACTTTGGCTTCAATTTTCCATTTACTCGGTAATGGCTTTGAACAATCAAATATACCACGTGAATCACAACGCGGCATAGAACGTGTTACCGCTTTGACCCGTGTAAATCGATGCACGGGGCCCACCTAAAAATTAGACCAAACATGGGAAAAAATTCTGATTTTAACCAGAATTTTATAACCATTTCCAACATTTATAGTTTAGAACTTATGTCACTTTGATCCTTAACTTTTCAATTGTGATACATTTGATTATGAATTTTGAGTCTTGTTCCAAATAAGGACAATTGAAGATATCATTGTTTAATTTCAATGACAAAGTCATCAATTTAATAAAATATAAACTAATTTAACAAAAATAAATGTCGAAAAATATTTTTTAATTTTTTAAAATTATTTATACCTACCAAAGATAAAATTTTGTAAAATTGATAAATCTTTTAGATATTTATTTATTTATTCAAATTAATTTTTGAAAAATGCTATGAATCTCAAATAAACTATCAATTTTTTTTTACGAAATCTCTTATATGGGTGTAGGATCCATACAAACCCATATATGTGTGGGTCCCACATCTATCTGAGAGGTTTGGTAAACAATTTAATAGATTATTTGGGGTTCCTAGCATTACTCTTAATTTTTATTATATGTTTGGATGATGATCATATAATAAGTAGTTGTTAGGATTTTAATATGTAATCGATATATTTAATATATGAAATGTTTTTAATTTTAAATTTTTTGAATTAATGGATTGGTTTAATAATGATATCAAAGTTGTTGTCATATTTAACTTATGGAAAAATAGAAACTAATTTAATGAAAATAAAAACAACCACTCATTACATGATCATCATCCAAACACATAATAAAAATTAATTTAGTTAAAAAAATGTCTAAAAAATTTGTTAATTTTACATAATTTTATCTTTAGTAGAAATAATTTTTTAAAATTCAAAAATATGTTTTTTGATATTTATTTTTGTCAAATTAATTTATATTTTATCAAATTGACAATTTTACCCTTGAAATTAAGCAATGGTATCTTCAATTGTCCTTATTCGAAATAAGATTCAAAATTTAGGATCAAATGTGTCACAATTGAAAAGTCAGGAAGTAAAGTAATACAAACTCAAACTATAGGGACTATTAGTGTAATTTGCCCTTTAATTAATATAGTTAGGTTAAATTAGCTTTGTTTGGAAAAAAAATTTAAATTTTTTTTTTGTTTGAATGTGATAATTGTGAGAAAAAAAATTATAATTTTTTGATGTAATATTTTATTTTATTAATTTATTTAACTTAATTTATATTTTTATACTTATTTGGAAAAAAAAAATTATTGCTAGATGGCAACAGAATTTACTAATAAGTAGAAATGTTTTGAAAAGATAATTATTTTTTATTTTTTATTATTTTTTTTTAGAAAGAAAAATGAATTAAAAGTTAGAAACTTCTCAAAATAGCCCTAGTTCTTTATAACTTCTGAAGGGGGGGGTTTGTACGTGCAAGTACAGCAACAACTGACATGACCCACGTGCCACGTGATGTCTTAAACTGTAGATACGGGTGACCACTGCTGAAAAGTTGTTTTAAGCCTATCTGTGTAGTATGTACTTATGAACGAAGTTATCAGGTGGTTAGAGAAATTGTTTTTTTGAAAAGTTAGTAAAAAATTAATTTTTTAATTTTTTTTAATTTTTTATATGTAAAAAATATAAAAAGTAATGTAACTTAAAATAAATAAAAAATATAAAATTAATAAATTTATGCTAAATAATTATAATATATGTGAAAATATAATAAATTATAATTAGTATGAGATATAATTACGTGATGTTATAAAATTGACCAATTATTTTTTAATTTCAAGACATCGTCTGCAATGTTTTAAGATTATCTTAATTAATGAAAAGAATGGATTATGATTTTGAGTTTTTTGCGTGCTTCACAGTTATTTGTCACTTGGTATTAGGTGATAAATATGTTAGGGCTCTCAAATATTTTATCGTAAAATATATCAAATGTTTATGGA
This sequence comes from Camellia lanceoleosa, assembly GCA_025200525.1. Classification (NCBI taxonomy): domain Eukaryota; kingdom Viridiplantae; phylum Streptophyta; class Magnoliopsida; order Ericales; family Theaceae; genus Camellia; species Camellia lanceoleosa. The sequence goes on from CM045758.1 coordinate 208,943,781, forward strand.
AAAGTATTTGAGATTTCTAATAAAATTTTCACAATTTTACCTACAGTTATATGAAATAATAGGTGTTAACTTTTGATTTATCACATATGGAGTTTTACTTCTTTGTCACATCATTGAGGGTGTATTTAAAAAGTAAGTGTTTAGTAAATTTCTTCGTATTCCTAACATAACTGGTTAAAAAAATATATTATAAATTATTATATCACTTTCTATTGGAACAATTTTTGTGTAAAATAAATAACTTGAAACAAATCAAATAACCAAAATAAATTACTTACAAAATTTATTTACCAAAACAACTTAAAAAAAAAAATGATCAAGTTGAGTGTATGACACTTTATCCTTAAGACAGATTTGCCCCGCTCAGATACTTACGGAATAATGGTGTCTATCTCTCAAGATACAATGATCTTGCATAGGTTGTATTAGCACTAAAAATAATCTGTTTTTGCGAACCAGGACTTGTGTTCTATAATCTCAGAAATTTTCCTAGAATTAATATGAAGAATATATATATATATATGCAAGAGAGCGAAACATAAAGAAACAAGGGAATTTTCGGATTGTGAAACTACTGGAATAATTCTTGTATTTATAGGCTAAGTGGTGACTTTTTGGAAGGTCCGAATAGGTACAGTTTGAACTGAACAAGAGCAGATTCAAATATGTAGAGCCGAACAGGTGCAATTTGAATTGAACAACAGGTGTAGGTTCAAATATGTAGAGCCAAACAGGTGCAGTTTGAACTGAACAGGTGCAGAATTCAAATCTATTTGAAAACAATTGGATCTGCTGGAAAATGAAGAGATTTTCAGACTGGAAGAAGCACTGTTTGGATAGGAAATTTGAATTCAAATTTGGCACAAAATTTGAATTAATTTTGTTTAGAAATTCAAATAATTTTCTGCAAGAATTTGAAAAAATTCAAATAAATTTTGTCTAAAAAATTAATGTTAGGACCCAACCCACAACCCGGTTCGATCGGATGGTGAAGGCGTGCGTATGGTGGTTGAGGCAAAGCTCGCTTTATCCATAACTCCTCCCTTCTATAAACTTATGATTCCCCTTGGGACCCAACCCAAGTATGTCTACCTAGAACTTATATACTCATATAAGCTCTCTTAAAGTTTCAATGCAGAATAACTAATTTAAGGAAACCCATATTTAACTCTTCAACTTCCCATTCCATAAACCCGAAAAATGATGTCAAGTTCCCATTCACTCATAAATGCTTTTGACAAATCATTTGCACTATGTGATTTACCATGCGGTAAGGAACACGTCACCTCTTTAGATCAATCCCAAAAAACGTATGGGCCCCACTCAAATTTTGGCTCAAAATTGGCCCAAAATAAATCTATAAAAACCATAATTTCTAACACTGTCTTCATTTTTTACACATTCTTTTATAATAAAAATAAATCAACTAAAATAACCAATTTTCAATCAGAATTTCATTGAAAGAGCGAAAAACTTTCAAGGTGGATTCTCTCTTTTTCTCTACTTCTAAGAATCAGAATGCAAACTAGTCGGGTGACTGATCTAGGTGCATCTCACAAGTATTTCTAAGGTATAAATGAAAAAGTGCTACATTAATGGCTTAAGGAGTTTTGCCTATATGGAAGACGGTGGTGTGATGTTCTTGTAGGATAGTTTGTGTCATATTTTGTAAAGGAGGAAAATGATCCACCTAATATAGTGATGAGAATCCTGAAGAATACATATGCTTTTGAAAATGAAAACCAAAAATAAATAAATTTGCAACCTAAACAAAAAAAATGTTTTTAGAGAAATTATGAAGGCCTATATAAAATCAATTACATAAAATACATTAAACAATTCAAGTGAAAGTTGTATTTTATTATAATAGATATCATCATTTATATAGTTATGGGGATATAATTTTTGAGTGACAACACGTGGCAGAGATGGCACCGAAGTGTCAGCCGAGGTGCCACGTGTCCTGATTATGACACCGAGGTAATCTCGACTAGGCCGAGACTATCTGCGAGAATACCGGAATCCGGGATAAGCGGATAAGAGACAAGAGTCCTAGATTGGAAGAGAATTTCAGTTTGGATAAAGATAAGACTCTTAGAGAGTTTATCCTAATCCTACTGGGAGTCCAAGATTAACAGTAATCCAGAGTCTATGGAAGCTAGGCTTCTATTGGGACTAGGTTTGTGTTTGCTATAAAAGAAAGGCACCCCCATAGGTCTAAGGTACGCTTTTTATATTCTGAATAGTGAGTTAAGTACTTTTGCTATCTTTGAGAGATAACTGACTTGATCGTCAGAGTGCCCCCGGGTGGACAAACCACCGCCGAATTCTCTTCTTTCTGTGACAGGTCGTTCAGGCTTAATCTATTCTGTTGGTGCTCTTCAACTGAACACTAACTTGGCAGTGTGGTCAGAAATCTACTCACACAATTTGGCACTGTCTATGGGAAAGAAAGGAGAATAGATGGCCAACGACAGACAGAAAGAGAAGGTTGGGAACGACATTTCTACTGTGAGTGGGAAACCTATTGACCTTGATGTCAACGAAGACAACTGTAACGAAGAGAATCATGATAAGAATCACGGAGAAAAAGACGTCGGCAAGGAAGGCGACGTAACAAAGAAATCGGACCGAGGCGGGTATTATGACGAAGACGACCTCCAAGTATGGAAAGATAGATGCCTACGGAGGGACGGCGAGATGAAGAAACTGGCAAACAAACTGGTGGACCTACAATCGGTCGTCGATTTCATGATGCAGAACAATGTCATGTAACCACCATTTCCGTTACAAGAGACGCCAATTCCAGCGGCCAAAAAAGATGCCCAGACAGGAAGACAGAGGACAATTCCTACGACTCCTCAGCACGATAGGACCAAGGAAGACTCTCACCGGCCTTCAAGGGAGATCGGGCGAGGAGAATCAAGAATGAGAGATTCACGGAGGACGCATTGCACCAAGGAAGCTGACCCCAAAGAACATTGGCATGTTCAAGGGAAGGAGCTGTGTTTCGATGCAACTAATGAAGAGCGGTCCAAAAGGACCCACAATGATACTGGGAGTAGCACACCAAAAAGGTTGAAATCCGTTGATAGCCGAGCTCCTGGACGGACCAAAGAGGGTCTGAGGGGTTACCTCCAGAGGAAGCAACAAGATGCCGCGGTAACCTCTCCGGTCAAGCCGAGAACACCGTTCTCGGTGGAGTTGGAAAAATTTAAGGCCCCGAAAAGGTTCAATATGCTAAGATTATGGATATACGACGATAAGTCAGACCCTAAATTTCACGTCGGCTTGTACCTGAACTCAATGGCGTTATACATCGAGAACGAACCATTGCTCTACAAGGTGTTCCCCTCATCCTTTGGGGAGATCGCATTAGATTGGTTTCACAAGTTGTCGAAAGGAACTGTGAAAAGTTGGGAAGGCCTGGCCGAAATATTTGTGGCCAGGTTCGTGACAAACAAACTACAGCCATTGAGGGTGGACGCCCTAATGGCCCTGAGAATTGGCGAGGATGAAGGCCTTAGGGCCTATGCCAAAAGGTATTATGAGGTATTTAACCGAATACTAAGATGCAACCAGGAGATGGCGGTCGTGTCTTTTAAGAACGGCCTGAAAGATGATTGCATGCTTTGAAAGTCATTAGCAAAGACATTGTCAAAAAGTATAGAGGAACTTATGGCAAGGATAGAAAAATATGCCAGGGCCGAGGAGGACACGCCAGGGACAAAGGCGTTAAAACAAGAGAAGAAGAGTGGCTCGTTGAAGTGAGGCCGAGGTGATGGTGGATACAATAAGCCAGAGACAGGATTGAGAGCTACACAAGCAGTCACTACCGTATTTTGGATTCTAATCTACAAAGTCCTAGAGAGGATCAGAAACCAACCGTATTATAGGGCACCAGAGAAGGCTCCTGGTGAGTTTATGGGACTAAGCCTGGGAAAGCACTGCGCCTACCACAATGAGAATAGACATCTAACTCAGAGATGCAGAGCCCTAAAGACACACCTAGAAGACCTGGTAAAACAAGGTCATCTAAGAGACCTGGTAAACGAGACTAGGACAAGAGAAGAACAAGCAAGACTGCCTCAGGCATCGGCAACACCGCTACTTCCAGCACCACAATCGCAGGCAGGCGAACCTCGAGTGATCAATGTGATTCACTCAAAGGTCAATGAGAACGAAATCCGTGGGGAGACTCAGAAGGTAAAGCACTTACTACATGTATATTAGGTCCGTCAGAAAAGACCTAGGGCAGATGAGTGCCAGGGACCAATGGTGTCATTTACAAAAGATGATCTAGAGATGGTGCAGCATCCACACAACGATGCATTGGTAGTATCCCTCCAGATTGGAGAGTGCCAAGTGAAGCGCATCTTAATCGACCAAGGCAACTCTTGTGACATCATGTATGTCAAATGTTATAAGGAGCTTGGCCTTCATCAAGACGATCTGGAGCAATTCAATGGTTCTATGGTCGGATTCAATGGAACGCTGACGTGGTCCTTGGGAGTAGTAAGTTTGGAGGTACAGGCTAGCACCAAGAAGATTAAAACTGAGTTCACTGTAATTGATACTCCCTCACCTTACAATGCTATCCTGGGAAGGCCATGGTTGCATTCAATGGGGGCTGTTCCCTCAACATTGCACCAGCTGTTGTGGTTCCCAACAGAGCATGGAATTGAGGAGGTCAGAGGGGGATCAACTGCAGGCAAAGAATTGCTCCATGGTAGCAATGAAATCTACCTACAACATACGAGAAGCAGAAACAGCAAAGATCGAGGACAAGGACGTGAAAGTCTTAGATGACGTCGGCAAAGAGTCAGCCGAGAAGAGTGATGAAGTCTTTAAAAAAATCCTTGTCCAGCAAGGGGATGAAGAACGCTTCTTCCTTTTCGGCTTGGGTTTGGCCAAGGAAGAGGAAAAAGAGCTAGAGACATTCCTGAGAGCAAATCTAGAGGTGTTTGCATAGACACCATACGAGATGCCTAGCATTGACCCCGAGGTCACTTACCATAGACTGAATGTGGACAGGTCGGCCAAACCTGTCATTAAGCGAGCAAAGAGGCAGACATTAATGCATGTTGAGGCAGTAGAAGAGGAAGTAGATAGACTTCTGGAGGCTAGAGCCATTTGAGAGGTAAATTACTTGACATGGTTGTCAAACACAATAGTGATGGAGAAAAAGAATGAAAACTGGAGAGTCTATGTGGACTTCACTAGCCTGAACAAGGCTTGTCCCAAAGACAGCTTCCCATTACCCAAAATTGACCAATTGGTAGATGTCATTTCAGGGCACGGAAGGATGAGCTTCCTGGATGCCTACAGGGGGTACCATCAGATAGCCATGTAACCCCCAGATGAGGAGAAGACTGCATTTATCACCCCAAAAAGGCTGTACTGTTATAGAGTGATGCCTTTTGGATTGAAAAATACATGAGCAACTTACCAGAGATTGGTGACAAAGATATTCAGACATCTAATTGGCAAAACTGTGGAGGTATACATAGACGATATGGTCATGAAGACCAAGGAACCTGAGGGTCATCTAGAAGACTTAAAAGCAGTTTTTGACATCCTTAGAACATATCGGCTCTGACTCAATGCATCAAAGTGTGCATTTGGAGTTGGGTTTGGTAAGTTCTTAGGATATTTGGTTACTATAAAGGGAATTGAGGCTATCTCGGATAAGATTAAGGCCATCATAGAATTGAAGAGCCCAACATCAGCAAAGCAAGTGCAAATGTTGACTGGAAGGGCTGCAGCCCTAAACAGATTTATAAGCAGAAGCTCTGACAAGTGTAAACCTTTCTTTAGGTTAGTGAAGAAAGACGCAGACTTCTTATGGACAGAAGTATGCGAAATCGCCTTGGCCGACTTAAAGAAGTACCTGACCACAGCTCCAGTTCTCTCATATCCAGTACCTGGAGAGGAACTGCCCTTATACTTGGCAGTTTCAGAGCATGCAGTAAGTGCAGTAATTGTCAGAGAAGAAAAATGAGAGCAAAAGGCAGTTTACTACGTGAGTAAAACTCTGGCAGATGTAGAGACCAGATACCTACCCTTGGAGAAGTTAACACTGGCTTTAGTAATTGCTTCCAAGAAGCTGAATCACTACTTTCAAGCCCACAAAATTATGGTGTTAACTGAACATCCTTTGAGGTCCCTGTTGTAGCAAGGAGATTTAACAGGCAGAATAGCCAAATGAGCAGTAATGTTGGGCCAATATGACCTGGAATTCAGACCCAGAATAGTAATCAAAGGCCAAGTCTTAGCCGACTTCGTGGCCAAGTTCACACTAGACGCCGTTATACATCGGGCTCCGTTAAGCCGAGGTATACAACGTCCAAGTGAGCAAGGAAAAACCCAGCGGGGGACAACAGAACAAAGGAATGAAGAGAAACTCAGGCCCTACAGTATTTACATCAACGACTTCTTCCGGCTATTTGTTGATGGAAGTTCAAACCGACAAGGAGCGGGGGCAGGAGTAGTGCTAGTATCTCCAGATGGGCAAATACTAGAGCATTCCATTCATTTGGGGTTTAAGGCCTCAAACAATGAAGCAGAGTATGAAGCACTAATAGCAGGATTAAAGCTGGCAGTAGCCATGGAAGCTGACGAGGTAATAGTCTTCAGTGACTTCCAGCTTATAGTCAACCAGGCAACAAGCGAATATGTAGCCCACGATGAAAGAATGTTGGCCTATGTAAAAGAAGTGGGTTGACTGATGGCATTGTTCCAAAATTTTCGTCTACAACAAGTCGGCCGAGATGACAATAACCATGCCGATGCCTTGGCTAACTTGGCTAGTACAATGAAACCAGGAGAGGCAAGAACAATAATGGTTGACTACTTGCCAGGACCAAGTATAGAACCACTGAACACAGTGCATGAAACAATGTGTGTGGAGTTGGAACCAAGCTGGATGGATGCAATAATAGTATTCCTTAAAGAAGGAAAACTGCCACATGATCATAAAGAGGCGCACAAAATCAGACTGAAGTCAGCAATGTTCTATTTGACAACAGAAGGACATCTCTACAAAAGGTCTTTTATTGGACCCCTTCTGAGGTGTGTGCATCCTGCACAAGTTGAAGACTTTTTGTATGAGATACATGAAGGAGTGTGTGGAAGTCACGCTGGGGGCAGGTCACTTGCTCATAGGGCCATTACTCGAAGTCTTGGTGGCCCTACATGCGAAAAGATCTTTGGCTTTGTGTCAAGAAGTGTGAAAAGTGCCAGAGGTTTGCACCTTTGATACATCAACCAGCAGCAGACTTAAATCCGGTGTCCAGCCCTTGGCCATTTGCCCAATGGGGCATGGATCTTGTTGGACAATTGCCTCAAGCAACTGGACAAAGGAAGTACCTGCTGGTGGCACCAGATTACTTCACCAAGTGGGTAAAAGCTGAACCCCTTGCAAAGATTCGGGATATTGATGTGAAAAACTTCATATGGAAGAACATCATCACCAGGTTTAGGATCCCAAAAGCAATAGTAGTTGACAATGGTACACAGTTTGACAGTAAGCTAATCAAGAGCTTCTATGCAAAGTTCAAAATCAAGAATTATAATTCCACCCCAAGTTTTCCTCAAAGCAATGGACAAGCAGAAGCATCTAACAAAGTTATCCTGGATGGGATTAAGAAGAGGCTGCAAGCAGCAAAGGGAAAGTGGGTTGATGAGTTGCCCAGCGTACTTTGAGCATATCGGACTACGCCGAGAAGATCAACTGCGGAATCTCCATTTGCCATGGCTTATGGCACAGAGGCAGTAATTCCACTAGAGGTCGGCGTCCTAGGGATCAGAACCCAGGGAGTAAAAAATGGGACTAATGAGGCATTCCTGGCCTGAGATCTGGATCTGCTAGAAGAAAGAAGGGAGAAAACAGCAATTCAGCTAGAGGCATATCAGCAGTAGCTTGCCAGGGCTTATAATAAGAAGGTCAACCCATGAGAGTTCCAAGTTGGTGACATCGTCTTGAGAAAGGTCGTCGGCACTAAGAAGGTGTAACAACCCTCATATTGATTACCGATAAACTGCTGAATTACGTACTGATTACTGCTAAACCGAACTGATAATGACTGATAAGTGAAGTAACTAAAGTACCGAATGGACTGATTGAAATCGAAACCGAAATTGAATAAGTTTACCTATTATATTGCATTTCTATCTGTTTGATGGATTGATTATCTGTTTGAATTCATGTGTTTAAACTGCTAATTGAAGGCCTTATTGACGGCCGAATTAGAAACCGTTTAGTGTTTTGGGATCAGTGAAATATTTGTGATTTAGTGGTATAATTATCTAAAATGTGATTAGATATGATTAAACTAGATTAAATATTGTCATATTGCAAACTTTGGCTTAATTACCATGTTGCCACCTAGTGGGCCACTACACCACACCTTGCACAAGACTTGGTCTTGCATTATACAACACTTCTTTAGCACATTTGAGTCCACCACCGAATATAGAGAGAGAGAGATTAGGGAGCGAGTGTTTTCATCTTGTGTTCATAAGAATTGCTTGAAGAAATTGAAGGGTAGTTGCTAATTGAGCTCATAAACCTTGTAATTGAGACTTAGGTAAGGATTTTGCCTTTTTAATGTTGTGTTTAAGCTAATTCTTGCATGACACCTGTTTCATTGTAGAGTTAAGTCATGTTTTAAGTTCTCATATGTTGAATTGGAACTCCATTGTTGCATGCATGGCCATCTTGGTGCATTTTGAGTTGAATTCATGTTGAAATTGTATATGCATGTTCATGTTTGAGCTATAGTCCATGTTTTCATGTTGTCTTCCAACTTTTGAGCTTAAATTGAGCAAGAGTTAAAGCTTGACTTTGGTTTAAAGTGCATGCATGTCATGTTTGCATGTTGTTCTTGAGAATTAGTTTGAAATTGAGTTTAATTGAAACACCCTTGGGCCTTGATTTCTTAAATTGAGCTTTAAAACGTGTTATTCTATGTGTTTGAAAGAGTTTTCTAGAAAATGGGCCCAAGAGGATCGAGTTGGGAGCATCAAACTTGAGTTTTGAACTTGGAACACAAACCTAGATTTTCCAGATTTTTGATGTCCGCTCGAGCGGGGAATTCATGCTCCCAGCATTTTCTTTGACTTGTTTTACAGTCCGCTCGAGCGGAGTGTTTCACGCTCGAGCGGAGAAATCGAGCATCCAGCATCTTGCACCATTCATCAGCCCGTTCGAGCGGTGGAATGTACGCTCGAGCGGGGACCTTTGTTTGCTTGTCCGCTCGAGCGGGGAAACTTGCGCTCGAGCGGAGGCCCTGTTTCACTGAAAATTCTGAAACTGATTTCTGTGCACATCTTTGCATCCTCATCCCATCCTAGGCATTCTTAGGCCTAGTTTAAGGCATCTTAATGAGGATTTAGACATAGAACCACACCGTGGGAATTTAGGGATTTAATTATCATCCTTTCGACTGTGAACTTAGTGTGTGTTCTATTTGTTAACTGTTTAGGGTTGGCTTTCGGGGACGCGCTCTAGCTGCTATTAGCCCAATCTCTGTGAGTAACAATTGTGTAAAGATATGTTCAAAATGGTTATCTTTTGAATCTTGAATCAATTGTTTATTGAACTGATATTGTTCTTGAATGAATGTATGTCTGTATTACGAACCGTATTGTGGCATCCTTAGCATTGGTATTCTTTGTTACAAAGCTCTGTCGGTTCCTTGTGGAACCATCTTGTTTATTGACCGATGGCCATCATTCTTGTTAGTGCTGTTAAGACTCGGTCCTTTTGGACCTACTGTTTATAGGCTAATGGATGTACCACATATGACTGATTGACTGAAATACTGAAAGACTGAAATATTGTTTAATGAACTGATTTCATTACTGTAAGGACATTCATTCATAACCTCTTTACGCTGTATGTTATTCACTGGGCTTTAGCTCACTGTTTATATATATATGTAGGTTCTCAGCAGCCAGACCGGAGCTAGGAGCGTGGGTCGGTCCCCAGTTTTGTCAAGCCAGCCTATGTGCCTCACTGCGAGGTTCCGAGTTGCCATGCTATGGCTTGGGGTGTTTTTGTGTCCCCTATCGGTCTCCTTACTGTTTTGTACTTTTGTATAGACTGTCTACTGTTATACTGTACTGTTACCGAGGGATTAGATCCCTGTACTGACTGGTTGTATATGATTGTATAGACTGTACCGTTCTGAACTGTATGAATGCATGAAAAATGTTTTTGGCATACAGATTTTCACAGCTCAATGGACACTAGTTACTTACTGTATTGGCTTCCGCCAGGCCCTGTACTCTGTTTAACTGTGTTCTTTGTTGATAGGCCTTGGTAATCTCGGATTCTTGGCGATTCTGAGCTAAACCCATAGGGCGGGTTTGGTCGTAAATGACAGTGGTATCAGAGCGATACTTAACCACGAGTTATACCGCACACACGTGTCCAAATGAGCTATAGGGTGTCCTAGAAAAGCAATTAGGGCATCTCATGAACTTGAAAAGTGTGTGCTTATGACTGACTGATTATAAGTTAGAATGTTAAACTATGTAATTGTACGACTACTTATAATGATAACTGTTATAACTGCTTATAGTGAAATGGATAATGCAAATGAACCTGAATCATCATCCTCTGAGGCCAGAATGGCCAGACTTGAACAAATGATGGGACTGATAATTGAAAGATTAGATCAACAACCGAACCAACAGCCCCCACCTCCTCCTCCTCCTCCTCCGGCAAACAGAATCTGAGAATGTGAATGCTAATGAGGTGGACATTATTGCACTGACTCATAAATTCAGCAAGATGAAACCGCCGTCCTTTCAGGGAGGCTTAGAACCGCTAAAGGCTGAAGCTTGGGTGCTTGAAACAGAAAAATTGTTTAAAATGTTTCCGTGCTCCGAAGCCAATAAAGTATTGTTAGCAACCTTCACCCTTCAGGAAGAAGCAAGAAGGTGGTGGATGTTGACCCGCGATGCGAATACTATTGTGACTTGGACTCAGTTCAAGGAGTCCTTCTTTGAAAAGTATTTTCCCCGAAGGCATCGAGGGCGAGAAAAATGTGAGTTTGAATAAGCGAGACAGGCAAAATGTCATTGCGAGTATGAGAAGAAATTCACTGAACTTGCTAGATATGCACCACATATGGTGGACACCGAATATAAGAAGGCCAGAAGGTTTGAAGGAGGCCTTAGTGCTGCTATACTGGACAGAATAAGCGTCTTGAAACTACCGACTTTTGTGGGTGTTCTCGACCGGGCATTGATGGCCGAGACGAATATTGCAGCAGTGAAACAATCTGAAACACCAACAACTGAGTAGCAAGGTAAAAGGCAGGGTTTTAAATTCAAGAAGGGTAAGCATAACCCAGCAACCAAGAAACAGAATACGGGGTCGACGACTAGCCCCAGCCAAGAGAGTGGGTTTACTCCACCCTGCTCTGTATGTGGCAATAAGCACAAAGGGGTTTGCTACCAGATTTCTGGAGCTTGTTTCAGGTGTGGCAAGGTGGGCCACAGAATTAAAGACTGTCCCTCTACCCATAAAGCCCGATAGTAAAGATCACCGCAACACCAAAATCGAACCCCAAAGCTCACGGAAAGAGCCTATGAGGCGAGGCAGTGTTCGCCCCTAGTAGGAGGCGTGCAAAACACTTGACATCTTGTTGTGTCAGGTATCCTCTCTATCTGTGCTCAAAATGCATATGTGTTGATTGATTCGGGGTCTACACATTCGTATGTATCGCATGCTTTTTCGCGTAAATTGAATAGACCCTTAGAACCCATGAACTATCTGCTAGCTATATCATCACTTATTGGGGGATCCATGATATGTGCATATATGTATCCTGCTTGTGAGATTATTGTTGGGGATATGCATCTGTTTATTAATTTATTACCGTTGAACATAGATCATTTCGATGTAATATTGGGGATGGATTGGTTACAAAAATATCATGCCACTATAGACTGTGTAACGAAACAAGTAGTTTTTCGTCCACCGGGTTTACCTGAATTTGTGTTTAATGAGAGTGGAGTAGTACCTCCTCCGTATCTGATTTCTTCTGTGAAAGCTGTTAAACTGATTAGAAAGGGGTGTAAAGGATATCTGTGTTCTGTGCTAACTGTGCCTACTGATGATAGTGTTAAAACTGATGTGAATTGTATTCCTATAGTCAGAGAATTCCCAAATGTATTTCCAGATGATTTGCCAGGGGATTTGATTGTGACGAAATTGAATTCTTGTGGATGTAATTAGGGCACCTGACCGATATCTAAAGCTCCTTCTGAGAATGGCCCCAATGAATCAAGGAATTGAAAGTACAATTGCAGGAACTGTTAGACAAGAAGTTTATTAGACCCAGTACGTCACCGTGGGGTGCACCTGTTTTGTTTGTAAAGAAGAAAGATGGCTCACTGAGACTGTGTATTGATTACCGCGAACTGAACAAGGTAACTGTAAAGAATAAATATCCATTACCGCGTATTGATGATTTATTTGACCAATTACAGGGTGCACAAGTGTTTTCCAAGATTGATCTTAGATCGGGGTACCATCAACTGAAAGTCAAACCGGAAGACATTGATAAAACTGCTTTTAGAACGAGGTATGGCCACTTTGAATTTTTAGTTATGCCGTTCGGAGTTACGAATGCCCTCTTTGCATTCTGGGACCTCATGAACAGAATTTTTAAACCATACCTTGATGATTTTATTGTGGTATTTATTGACGACATATTGATCTATTCTAAGACTGTAGAAGAACATGAACACCATCTGAGACTTGCCCTGCAAACCTTAAGAGAACAGAAACTGTATGCTAAATTGTCTAAATATGAATTTTGGCTTGATCATGTTATGTTTTTGGGGCATGTTGTTAGCAAAGACGGAATTTCTGTTGATCCGCAGAAAATTGAAGTCAGTAGTGAATCGCCTAGACCAACGAATGTGACCAAGTCCAAGCTTTTGGGTTTGGTGGATATTATAGAAGGTTTGTCAAAGACTTCTCCAAAATTGCCTTACCACCACTCGATTGACTCGGAAGGGCACCATTTGATCGGGTGACCAAAGGGAATCGGCATTGCAAGAAGCTGAAAACCCGACTTGTGGATCGCACGGTTCGACTCTACCTTCAGGTACGGATGGTTATACTGTATTTAGTGATGCTTCTCATAAGGGTTTGGGGTGTGTTTTAATGCAGAATAGGAGAGTTATTGCTTATGCTTCCCGACAGTTGAGACCACATGAAAAGAACTACCCGACCCATGACTTAGAACTTCTTTGCGATAGTGTTTGCCTTTGAAAATTTGGCGTCACTATTTGTATGGAGCAACCTGTGAAGTGTATACTGACCACAAGAGCCTGAAGTACTTTTTCACTCAGAAAGAATTGAAAATGAGACAGCGAAGATGGTTGGAACTAATCAAAGATTATGACCTACAGATTTTGTACCATCCGGGAAAAGCTAACACTGTTGCCGATGCATTGAGCCGAAAGTCAATTGCCAACTTAGCATGTTTGCTGACTAGACAGAAAGAATTGCTTCATGATCTGGAAAAGTCTGAAATTGAAATTGTTTTGAGAGAACAAGGCGGAACCTTAGCTGCTATTTCTGCTCAACCAGCATTGATTGAGGAAATTAAAGAAAAACAACAACTAGATGATTTCTTGAAAAAGGTTATTGAAGAAAGAGATTCAAAACCGAGACCGGGGTTCAAATTTGAGAACAATGTTTTGAAATTTCAAGAAAGACTGTGTGTTCCAAATGACACTGAATTGAAAAGAAGAGTTCTGCAAGAAGGCCACAGTTCGAAGTTTTCTATTCACCCAGGGAATACGAAAATGTACCAAGATCTGAAACAGAATTTTTGGTGGCCAGGAATGAAGAAGGAAATTGCCGACTTTGTGTCCAAATGTCGTTACTGCCAACAAGTCAAAGCTGAACATCAACGACCTGCCGGATTACTGCAACCCTTACCCATACCAGAGTGGAAATGGGAGCATATCACGATGGATTTTATCGTTGGATTACCTCGCTCCAGAAAAGGTATGGACTCTATTTGGGTTATTGTTGATAGATTGACTAAATCTGCACACTTCCTACCTGTCAAGACAATTTATAATGCAGACAAATTGGTTGTTATCTACATTGACGAAATTGTGAGATTGCATGGAGTGCCTGTATCTATTGTTTCTAACAGGGATTCGAAGTTCACATCGAGGTTCTGGCAAAGCCTACAGACTGCATTGGGTACTGAATTGAGGCTAAGTAGTGCCTATCATCCTCAGACAGATGACCAGTCAGAAAGGACCATCCAGACTTTAGAGGATCTACTGAGAATGTGTGTCCTTGATTTTCAAGGAAACTGGGAAAGTCATTTGCCGTTGGCTGAATTCGCCTACAACAACAGCTACCATTCGAGTATTGGAATGGCGCCTTTCGAGGCACTGTATGGCAGAAAGTGTAGATCTCCAATCTGCTGGGCAGAAGTTGGAGATGGGCCGTTGCTTGGGCCCGAGATTGTGAATGAAACAACTGAAAAGATAAGACTGATACAACAGAGACCTGAAAAGCAGCAGAAGAGTTATGCAGATATTAGAAGACGAGACCGAGAATATGAAGTGGGTGATCACGTGTTTGTGAAAGTGACACCAATGAAAGGCCAGACTCGCTTTGGAGTCAAAGGCAAGTTAGCGCCAAGGTATGTCGGACCGTATCAGATTATTAAGAAAATCAATCCGGTGGCGTATCAAGTTGCACTCCCTCCTGAAATGGAGCATATGCACAACGTCTTCCACATTTCGATGTTGAGAGACTATCTTCGAGATCCTTTTCATGTAATTGAGCCTACTCGGATAGTGCTTAGTGATGACTACACTTACGAGGAACGGCCTATACAGATTGTGAACAGACGGATCAAGAAACTGAGAAACAAAGAGATCCCATTAGTGAAAGTTGATTGGCAGAACCATGGTGGTGTGTATGCCACTTGGGAAAGAGAAGATGACATGGCGAAAAGATATTCTGATTTGTTTCCACTGGATCCTGTTTTCTTCCAAACTGAAGGTAACTAGAGTTTAGAGGACTAAACTCCTTATAAGGAGAGGAGACTGTAACAACCCTCGTATTGATTACCGATAAACTGCTGAATTACGTACTGATTACTGCTAAACCGAACTGATAATGACTGATAAGTGAAGTAACTAAAGTACCGAATGGACTGATTGAAATCGAAACCGAAATTGAACAAGTTTACCTATTATATTGCATTTCTATCTGTTTGATGGATTGATTATCTGTTTGAATTCATGTGTTTAAACTGCTAATTGAAGGCCTTATCGGCGGCCGAATTAGAAACCGTTTAGTGTTTTGGGATCAGTGAAATATTTGTGATTTAGTGGTATAATTATCTAAATGTGATTAGGTATGATTAAACTAGATTAAATATTGTCATATTGCAAACTTTGGCTTAATTACCATGTTGCCACCTAGTGGGCCACTACACCACACCTTGCACAAGACTTGGTCTTGCATTATACAACACTTCTTTAGCACATTTGAGTCCACCACCGAATATAGAGAGAGAGAGATTAGGGAGCGAGTGTTTTTATCTTGTGTTCATAAGAATTGCTTGAAGAAATTGAAGGGTAGTTGCTAATTGAGCTCATAAACCTTGTAATTGAGACTTAGGTAAGGATTTTACCTTCTTAATGTTGTGTTTAAGCTAATTCTTGCATGACCCCTGTTTCATTGTAGAGTTAAGTCATGTTTTAAGTTCTCATATGTTGAATTGGAACTCCATTGTTGCATACATGGCCATCTTGGTGCATTTTGAGTTGAATTCATGTTGAAATTGTATATGCATGTTCATGTTTGAGCTATAGTCCATGTTTTCATGTTGTCTTCCAACTTTTGAGCTTAAATTGAGCAAGAGTTAAAGCTTGACTTTGGTTTAAAGTGCATGCATGTCATGTTTGCATGTTGTTCTTGAGAATTAGTTTGAAATTGAGTTTAATTGAAACACCCTTGGGCCTTGATTTCTTAAATTGAGCTTTAAAACGTGTTATTCTATGTGTTTGAAAGAGTTTTCTAGAAAATGGGCCCAAGAGGATCGAGTTGGGAACATCAAACTTGAGTTTTGAACTTGGAACACAAACCTGGATTTTCCAGATTTTTGATGTCCGCTCGAGCGGGGGAAGTGCCGCTCGAGCGGGGAATTCATGCTCCCAGCATTTTCTTCGACTTGTTTTACAGTCCACTCGAGCGGAGTGTTTCACGCTCGAGCGGAGAAATCGAGCATCTAGCATCTTGCACCATTCATCAGCCCGCTCGAGCGGTGGAATGTACGCTCGAGCGGGGACCTTTGTTTGCTTGTCCGCTCGGCGAAACTCAAGGCCGGCGGAGGCCCCTGCTTTCACCGAAAATTCAATCGATTGCGCACATCTTTGCATCCTCATCCCATCCTAGGCATTCTTAGGCCTAGTTTAAGGCATCTTAATGAGGATTTAGACATAGAACCACCGAGGAATTTAGGGATTTAATTATCATCCTTTCATTGTGAACTTAGTGTGTGTTCTATTTGTTAACTGTTTAGGGTTGGCTCTCGAGGGCCAGCTCTATTAGCCCAATCTCTGTGAGTAACAATTGTGTAAAGATATGTTCAAAATGGTTATCTTTTGAATCTTGAATCAATTGTTTATTGAACTGATATTGTTTCTTGAATGAATGTATGTCTGTATTACGAATCTATTGTGGCATCCTTAGCATTAAGCTATTCTTTATTCTGAGCTCTGTCGGTTCCTTGTGGAACCATCTTGTTTATTGACTGATGGCCATCATTCTTTGTTGGATGCATTAAGACTCGGTCCTTTTGGACCTCTTGTTTATAGGCTAATGGATGTACCACATATGGTGATTGGTCAAATCTTGAAAGATGAAATATTGTTTAATGAACTGATTTCATTCTTTGTAGGACATTCATTCATAACCTCTTTCTGTTGTATGTTATTCACGGGCTTTAGTTCCTTTGTTTATATATATATGTAGGTTCTCGGCAGACGGGCCGGAGCTAGGAGCGTGGGTCGGTCCCCAGTTTTGTCAAGCTAGCCTATGTGCCTCACTGCGAGGTTCCGAGTTGCCATGCTATGGCTTGGGGTGTTTTTGTGTCCCCTATCGGGCTCCTTACTGTTTTGTACTTTTGTATAGGACATCTCTGTTATCTTTGTCTATTCTGAGGATTAGATCCTGTCTTGTTGGTTGTATCACGATTGTATAGACTGCATTGCTCGAATCTGTATGAATGCATGAAAAATGTTTTTAGCATACAGATTTTCACAGCTCAATGGACACTAGTTACTTACTGTATTGGCTTCCGCCAGTTCTACTACTGTTTAAGCGTATTCTTTGCCTTGAGTAATCTCGGATTCTTGGCGATTCTGATGCTAAACCCATAGTAGGGTTTGGGTCGTGACAGAAGGATCCCAGAGAGGGCAAGTTTGGACCGAATTGGGAGGGACACTATAGAATCATCTTGGTCTTAGACAATGGGGCATATCGGCTTGAAGATAGTGAAGGCAAAGAGTTGCCAAGACCTTGGAATACTTGCAATCTGAAATTTTTCTATCACTAGATTTCTTGTTTTTTAAAGTTTTCTTTTGTTATTAGCCGAAGTATTAATAAAGTTTTAGCTTGATTTTTGAACTTGTGTGTTGTGACTAACCAGATACTTAACGATGTTTCTAAGTGAAACATGACGAATAGCTTAGACTTATTATATAGCAGAGTTTCTACTTGCATATAATAGAGTTAAACTAAGTTGGCGATATTTTTGATTGAAACATGACGAATAACTTAAACTTATTATATGGCAGAGTTCCTACTTGCATATAATAGAGTTGAACTAAGTTGAAATCAACTTGAACTTGCCATATCGGCAAAGTCAAACACAGATTGGAACTAGGTGCATATTAGTCAGATTGACAAAGAGACCAAGGTTGGTAACATCAGCCAGCCTTTGTTTGAATCTGACCTCAGCGAAAGGATCCAAGACACATGCTTAATGAGAACCCAAGTGGAACTTAGTTTCATATTAGGCAGTAGAGGGCTAGAATGATTGCTTGGGAGTTGGAATTTACAAGTTAAAGTTGGCTTCACACTTGTTGAAATTTTAAGAATAATTTACAAGTTGAAATTAAGCCGAGGTTATATTAAAAGAAGTTGATTTAAACACTTGTTAAAATTTTAAGAAAAGTTTACAAGTTGAAATTAACCCAAGGTTATGTTGAAATAATAGAAGACAGAGGACTTGAGTAAAGTGGCAAATTATAAATAACACTTGTGAAAATATTATGAATATTTTCAAATGTTAGGTCAAAGTCGAAATAAACTGTTAGTGGGTATAACCAAAGCATTCCACACCGAGAAGAATACACAGTCAAGGTGTACGTTGAAGACATTCAGATTATTCTAAGTATAAGAATCATGCAAGACAATACAAGGAAAGAAAACATTCAATCACATTGAAAGAAGAAATTAGAGAATGTATTCAGATAAGGAAAGAAGGCACTTCGGCCTGACATTAAAGAGTTATTGTTCAGATTACAAAAGTGGCACGTCGGCCAAATTAGAGTTTACATTGTTTCTAAAGTAAGAAAAAGTACAAGAAATAAAGAAACTAGACTATTCAACGTCATTAGCTGGTTGGGTTTGGGGCTCAGAGGACATTTGGAAACTCTTCTCGGCGGCCTTTTCAGCCGCGAGCTCGGCATCAATCTCTTTGAGAGTCTGGTCGAGGCTCTTGTCGGCGATTGGCGCGTCCGATGTTGTCTTCTCAGGAGTGGCATCTTTGGAGACCTCACCCTCCTAATCCTGAGACAAGTCCACGACTTGCTCATTCAGAGTAGGGGACTTGGCCCCAGCAGCTTCCTTCTTCTTCCTGACCAAAGCTTCCTCCTCGGACTTAGAATCGTCTTCGGATTGGCTTGGAGTAGGGGGGAATGGAAGGAGCAGGTCGCCAGCATTCTTGAGGGGGGAGCCCTCAGGGACATCCAGCTTTTTGAGGGCAGCCATCCAACCATGGGTGAAACCCTTGTTGTATGCCTGCTTCACTTGTTTTTTGTAATCCTCATTGATGTCAGCCGCCCCCTCGGCGTACGCCTTCTCATCGACGGCCTTGATCTCAGCCTCTTTTGTAGCCAGGGCATCTTGAAGCTCTTTTTGGGCCTCAACCATCTTTGCCTCGACCTTTTTCTTTTTGGCCGCAAGCACCTTGGCAATGGCCTCTGCAGTGTCAACCTTTTCCTCGGCCTCGTCCTTGGCTACCTCGACCCGATCTATCAAGGCCTTCATTTTGCCCTCGGCCTTGTTAAGGGACTTGGACAAATTGGCAGCCTTCTTTGTCTTTTGGACCAACTCCTCCTTAATGTCAAAAGCTTGCATCGTGAAGGAGTGGCCATGCTGGATCGCCTGGAAAAAATAGAAAAACCAAATGTTAGTAAAAATTCTGTAAGTATGGGAAAAACAGAAAGTGAAGAGTGTCAAGTGATGAGGGCTTACCTGCACGGAGTGCTGCAACATCAAAGCAAAATTTTCATACTCGTTCATCCCGGCGTTTCGCTCGAGATCATTTAGAAGGAGCAAAGCGGTAGAGATGGCAACGCTGACTTCGATGTCATCGGCGCTGTCGTTAGCTCTAACCGGTTTATCCTTAATGGTAATAGGGGGAGCCTAGAGGGCATTAGATTTCAAAGAGCCCGAGGCTGTGGCCGACTTAGACCTCGGTCTCTTCGACCAAGTTGATTGGGATGGTTCGGCCTCGGCGGGCCTCTTCTCAACAGCGGAGGGGGTCTTCTCACTCTCGGTCAATTTTGAAATTGGCAAGGTGTCCTCAGTATCAATCTAAGTCACCGTTGCCTTAGGCTGGGCCTTCTTCAGTCTTTTGGGCTTCGGCTTTGGTTGAGGCTGGGATTGTACTGGTTAAGGGTTGACAGTGTCAGGGATGTCGGCTAGAAGATCGTCTGTAACTGCTTTCTTGCGACCCATCTCCGCAGCGATTGCAGTTCGGCGTTGGTGTTTGCGTTGAGATGGATGGATCAGATATGGAGCTGAGGTTGATGGTTGCTCAGCTAAATCGGAAGTTGATCCTTGATCTGGCTGAGGCGATGAAGTTGCTGGTGGAGTTGTGGCACAAGGAGGAGATTTGTTCTTCTTCCTCGGGACGTCGGGCAAAACGAATTTGTAAGTTGGAATGAAGTTGAGTAGTAAAGGAGCTCTCCGCCTCTGAACTGGCAGATCCAACAACTTCTTCAAGTCCTTACTAGGGAAGAAGGACTTACAGAAGTCTTTTGGCGGTTGTGGAAGAACTGCAAGAAAAACAGATGTTAGAACATATAGAAAGAACAAAGTATTGAAGACTTGAAAAAACAAGAAAGTGTAACACTTGACTCTTACTATTACCCTCTATGAATACTATTCGGCTAAGAGGGTAGAGGTGAAGGTCCTCATCTGGAGCGAACTCCCAGTTGCCCAAGACAATGAAGTAATCGTCTCCGACTCCCTTGTTGGAGTCTGGGAGGTCGGCAACAACTTTGTATTCTTTGGACCTCGGTTTGAGGTAGTAGATGTAGCCTTTTTCTAACTTGAGGCCACACATGGTGTAGTAGTATTGGATGTCGGCAAAGGTTACCATAGCTTTTTCTCGACTAGCTAAGGCTATGATACCATTGATGACTCTAGCTTTTTCTCGGCTAAGGTTACCCTAGCTTTTTCTCGGCTAGCTAATTGCATTGGGTTGAGTTTATAATAGTGGAGGACTTCTCAGAAAAGGATGTCTAATGGAAGCCTGAGTCCACACTCTATGAAAGCTACAACTGGGAAGGGTATGGAGTCGACTGTGGGCATGATGGAGTCATCCTCCCCAACTAACCTCAAATGAACGTCGGCCGGGATGGAAAACTCCTGCCTGAAATACTCTAACTTAGTTGGGGTGTCTACCCTATACCTCTACATACCCATGACGTCGGCTTGGGGGGAAGGTCTTGGATTTTCAGAAGAAAGTGTTTTGTAGGGGTTTAAGGGACCTCGGCAAAACCTAGATGAGTGTTGGGTTGAGAATTTCTGAGGATCTAGGTAAAAGTTTGTTTCAAGTTTTCCTAAAGAGTCATGAGTTCTACAAATAAATCCCAAACCTAAGTCTAGGCAAACAAAGATTGAAGGCAAGAATCTGGAAAAGACACAGAAAACAGAAACAAAGCACAATGATTCAGAATCAAGAA
The DNA here is from genome assembly GCA_025200525.1 of Camellia lanceoleosa. NCBI lineage: Eukaryota > Viridiplantae > Streptophyta > Magnoliopsida > Ericales > Theaceae > Camellia > Camellia lanceoleosa. The sequence goes on from CM045758.1 coordinate 208,965,045, forward strand.
TAGTGATAAAAGTTTGTGCAGGTGTGTAAAGGCTAAGAACAGTGGCAAAAATCAACAGATATGTAGAGCAATGTATGTATACACAGGAATGGACTGGGCGAAAATAGAATCACGAAGCAAACATGCTCAATACATGGTGGAAATCAAGATATAAATCAAACGATCAAAGACATGAGCAAGTTCGCAAAAGCAGCACAGCTCTTTGAAGTACAACAAGAAATTGAAACGAAGGGAACAGTGACTCACCGAAGAAAATAAGGCCGGTATTGAGCACGCCAGAGTCAGATGATGGTAGCGACCGGAAAAGATCAGCAAAGGCTTCGTTGGAAAGGAAGAATGGAAGTGGTTGTAGAGCTTAAGAGCTAGAATACAATGGAAGATTTGGAAGAGTAGAGAGAGAGAGAGAGAGAGAGTTAGCACGAAGTTGAGGATGCAAAAGTGAAAAAATGGAGAGAGAGAGAAGTGGTTTTGATCAAAACCACGAAATGACGGCAAAATATCAATCAATGTGCCCAGGGCGACATGTTTGTCATACGGCGCACGCAGACGCAAGGCGACTTAAACGAGCGTGTCAAGTACGATCTAGTGAGGAAAAGACACGTGGCAAAAACGGTTGGGTTGCTGTACGTGACAGCTCATAGCCGTATTGAATCTCTTGAAGTTCTTGGTTTAATGAAGCAAAGACCTCGGCTATGAGAATTATCTCGGCTAAATAATTTGAACCGACTTGGTTATTTGTTCTAAGGCATTGATGAAAACAGATTACAGGTCTTGGTCATATGGGGCCAACGAATGATGACCTCGGTAACGAAGGATAAAGCGAGCCTAGCCGACGTACTACATGGTTAAATGATATAGGTTCCATCACTTCAGGATACCGAGGTAATAAAACCTAGGGGGCAGTTGTGGGGACATAATTTTTTAGTGACAACATGTGGCAGAGATGGCACCGAAGTGTCAGCCGAGGTGCTACATGTCCTGGTTATGACACCGAGGTAATCTCGGCTAGGCCGAAGTTATCTGCGAGAATACCAAAATCCGGAATAAGGGGATAAGGGACAAGAGTCTTAGATTAGGAGAGGATTTCAGTTTGGATAAAGATAAGACTCTTAGAGAGTTTATCCCAATCCTACTGAAAGTCCAAGATTAGTAGTAATCCAGAGTCCATGGAAGTTAGGCTTCTATTGGGACTAGGTTTGTCTTGGCTATAAAAGAAAGACACAGTCTAAGGTACGCTTTTTATATTTTGAATAGTGAGTTAAGCGCTTTTGCTATCTTTGAGAGATAACTGACTTAATCGTCGGAGTGCCCCTGGGTGGACAAACTATCGCCGAAATCTCTTCTTCCTGTGACAGGTCGTTCGGACTTAATCTATTTTGTCGGTACTCTCCAGATGAATACTAATTGACAGTGTGGTCAGAAATCTACTTACACAATAGTCAAAATAAAAAAAAAAAATGTACGTACATATTTTTACGAGAAAATAATAAATTAGGTCAACTTTTTAAAAATAATTACAGATGAGAAATAATTATAATTTTAATAATTATAATCTCTAAATTTTCCATTAATTTAATTTTTAAAAAAGAAATTCAACTGATTTTTTATTTCAGCTGTGATTAGGACCCCATCATATTTTCATCCCCATCATTTCTACACACACGTGAGGATTGGTGAGTGGAAGAGAAGAAAAAAAAAATAATAATAATGCCTCCGTTTGGCAGAGCTTTCAAAATCTAGTTCAACACTCACTTTTGAGTGTTGTGTTTGTTTAGGGTTTTCAAATCACAATTCTACACTCATTTCTCAAAACTCATTTCAAAACATAATCATTACTTTTCAAAACTCATAACCAAACACATAATTCAAAACTCTTTTCAAAATTCCATTCAAATCAATATTCTAAAAATATTTTTTAATTTTGTTAAGATTTACGATTTTTTTAATTTTTTAATTTTTTTAATTTTTTGAATATTTTTAAATATTACAATTTTAATTTTTTTAATTTTAAAATATTTTATAAAAATAAATTCAAACTCTATTTTATAAAAATATTTTTAAATATTTTAATTTTGTTAAGATTTACGATTTTTTTAATTTTTTGAATATTTTTAAATATTTTAATTTTTAAATATTACAATTTTAATTTTTTAAATTTTAAAATATTTTATAAAAATAAATTCAAACTCTATTTTATAAAAATATTTTTAAATATTTTAATTTTTTAAGATTTATGATTTTTTAATTTTTTAATTTTTTAATTTTTTAATTTTTTTAAATATTTTAATTTTTAAATATTACAATTTTAATTTTTTAAATTTTAAAATATTTTATAAAAATAAATTCAAACTCTATTTTATAAAAATATTTTTAAATATTTTAATTTTTTGTTATGTATTTGGTTACGATTTGAGTGTAGAGTTGTGAAAGTAGTATGGAATTTCGAGTTATGTGTTTGGTTATGAGTTTTAAAAATAATTTTTTAATTGAGTTTTGTTTTATGTGTTTGGTTAGGATTTGAGTGTACAGTTGTTTTTAAATTTAAAATTTTTAAATTTTAAATTATTTTAATTTTTTGAATATTTAAATTAATTTTTTACTTATTAAATTTTTTAGATTATTTAAATTATTTAAATATTTATGATTTAAATTTTTTGAATATTTATTTTGAAAAAAAATTATTTCCTTTGTAGTATTTTCAATTAAAAAATTAATTAATGTTATTTTTTGTTAATAATAAATTTTTTTAATTGAATTTTAAAAAGAGTTTAGTTATGAGTGTTGATCAAAATTTTCAATAATGTGAAAATAATGTGTTTTGTTATGAGTTATAACAATTTGAATTAAGTTTTGAAAACTTTTTTCAAAACTCATAACCAAACAAATTTTCTTACTTCACATGTCAAATCAAACTTTCAAAATTCAATTCTACACTCAATTCCACACTCAATTCAACACTTTATTCAAAAATCATAACCAAACAAATTTTCTACACTCAAATCATAATTCTAAAACACACAAACTCAAAATATAACTCATATTCTCAAATCATAATTACAAAGCTCTATCAAACGGAGCCAATAATAATTTTAACCAATCAAAAGGCAAAGGAGTCGTGGGGTACCTTTAAAAGGGGTTTCAGTCTTTTTTGTTGTTATTTTTATCTATTTTATTGTTTGGATTTTGAGTGATGGGATAGGAAATGTTTTGTCATGTTTGCTGCCACTCTCTGATTCTCTGATGAAAATTGATGAATTTGGTGCCTATAAGGCCTTTTGCAGTCAGCATTAACTAAACTTTGCTCTGTCCTACACTCCCCACTACACTAGCCTATTTCCATATGAATATTGCAAGATAATGACGTTAAATTAAATTTATTTACATTTAGGTAAAAATAGATTGAATCGTAATTAAAAGTGCACGCACAGTGTTGGCAAGGGATGCAAATTTTTTTTTTTAAATGTTCAAAAACATCAACCATTTTTATTTTTGTGTATTTTATGAACTTTTTTCCAATTTTTTTTAACTTTATTGTAATTTTTAACGGTTATATTTCACTAATATTTTGAAATATTTTAAAAATTGACTTTTTATTTTCTTCTAATTTTTTTTGTAAAAAAATTCAATTAAAAATTATAAAATTACTTTTAACTCACTTTTTAAAATTATCCTTTATATACAACTGCACGCCAAGTGTTGAAAATTGTGAGGAGTTGACAGTGAAAATCTGGTGCATTGTTTGGGGTTAGAGAGCCGCGTAATTATGTTTGATATCAATCACAATTTAACATATTTTTTAAGGTAAATTACACTGACACTCCTTAGAATTTAAATTATTATAATATTCTCCTATTTTTTAAAAATTATATCTTCCTTTTAAGATTTAAAATTTAATTATAGATTTCTCTCTTAATAATTTAATTTTTTTTAAATACTAATTTTATCCTCATTAGATAAATTACATTGATATCTCTCACATTTTAGAAATTATAATCTTCTCCCTAAGCATTACCAATAGCTCCCTCGGTTAGTATTAGTTAGAAAAAAAATTAATTGAAAAAAAAAGGGTTAATTACACTAATAGTCCCTATAGTTTGGGACTTGTGTCACTTTGGTCCCTGACTTTTCAATTGTGACACATTTGACCCTGAATTTTGAATCTTGTTCCAAATTAGGACAATTGAAAATATTATTAAATTTTTCAAGGGTAAAATCGTCAATTTGATAAAATACAAACTAATTTGACAAAAATAAATGTCAAAAAAATATTTTAAATTTTTTAAAAATTATTTTTATCCACCAATGATAAAATTATGTAAAATTAATAAAAATTACATGATTAATTTTTTAAAAGTAATTTTACATGATCATCATCCAAACACACAATGAAAATTAATTTGGTAAAAAAAATAAATAAATGTCTAAAAGATTTATCAATTTTACATAATTTTATTTTTAGTGGGTAGAAATAATTTTTAAAAATTCAAAAATATTTGTTTGACATTTATTTTTGTCAAATTAGTTTATATTTTATCAAATTGACAATTTTACCCTTGAAAAATCTAATTATATATTCAATTGTCCTTATTTGGAACAAGATTCAAAATTCAGGGTCAAATGTGTCACAATTGAAAAGTCAGGGACCAAAGTGACACAAGCCTCAAACTATAGGGACTATTTGTGTAATTTGCCCAAAAAAAAAATTGTTAGTAAAATTTTTAAATTTCTGTTTAAAAACCAACGTAAGCTTATTTTTTGAATTTACGTTTTTTTCCTCAAATTTACAAACTGGGACAACCATTTATAAACTAAAAAATTTATCAAACAAGTTTTTATAGCAGTTTTTAAAATTTTTGTAAATATAAATTGAAAACTGAAAACAAAATAGTTACCAAACAGGTTTCAGATGGAAAAAATATCTTAAAATTAACAAATAATTAAATAAGTTACCAACGTAAAAAATGACTTATCAAAAGAATCTTAGGCTATGTATGGTTTGATTTTTAGAAATTTTTTTTAAAAATTAAAAATTAATTTTATTAAGAAATAAAAAATAAAAAATAATTATCATTTAGGGGTAAAAAAATAATTATTATTTTAACTTTTGGACAGGTTATATACATACGTATAACTGTTTCAATTTAATTTGTAGAATTTGTAAAAAATTCTAAAAATCAAATCATACATAGCCTAAGAATCTTTTGATAAGTCATTTCTTACGTTGGTAACTTATTTAATTATTTGTTAATTTTACGACATTTTTACCATCTGATGCCTGTTTGGTAACCATTTCATTTTCAGTTTTCAATTTATATTTACAAAAATTTTAAAAATTATCATAAAAACTTGTTTGATAATTTTTTTTTGTTTATAAATGGTTGTCTCAATTTGTAAATTTGAAGAAAAAATGCAAATTCAAAAAATGAGTTTACGTTGATTTTTAAACAAAAAATTTAAAAATTTAACTAACAATTTTTTTTCAAATAATTTTTTTCCAATTAAATTTTTTTTAATGAATTTTTTTTTTCCAACTAATACTAACCGAGGAGGCAATTAATAATGCTACTTTAAACCTTAGGGAGTGAATTGTAATTTCTAAAATGTGAGGGGTGTCAATGTAATTTACTCAATGATGAAAAAATTGATATTTAAAAAAATTAAATTGCTGAGGAAAGGAATTTGTAATAAAACTTTAAACCTCATGAGGAGATATAATTTCCAAAAGATGAAGAGAAACTGTAATAAACATAAATTTCATAATAATTTATCCTATTTTTTAATACAGTCATGCTAGGGAGCTCGAATCTGAGCTCCCCGAATCCCCCTAATCCCAGAAACGATGTCGTTTTTGCATTTTTTTTTTTTTTTCTAGTTCAATCAGAAACGAAGAAGATGAAGAAGGAAGAAGAAGAAGAGGAGAATGAAGGAGGAGGAGGAGGAGGGAGGAGGACTGGAGGGGGCCCTTATTACAGGAGGAGGAGGAGGAGGCGGAGGCGAGGTAGAGGCGAGGGCTGCCGGAGACGACGATCGGGCAGAGGCGCGGGCTACCGGAGACGACGATCGGGCGAGGCGACGCCGGGTGACGCTGCGACGAGTTGCTGCGAGGACGCCAGGCGACAATCGGACGGTGACTGCGAGCCCTCTTCCCCTCTCTTCTCTCTCTCTCTCTCTTGAATTTCGAGAGATTCAAGGAGGGATTTCAAGCTCCCAAGCTTTATTCTTTTTAATATCCTCCTATCACTTAACATAACACTAGTGGCAACTAATAACTTCTCCATGTGCAGTGGATAACAACTATTATTTTAGTTATTTTACTTTTTGATGCTTGTAGTAACTATTAGCCAACATAAATATTTAAAGAAAGTATAATACTATTATGATTTTACTTTTTGATGCTTGTAGTAACTATTAGCCAACATAAATATTTAAAGAAAGTATAATACTATTATGAAACATTTAAGAATTAAAATTATTTAAAAAAATTATTCATAGTACACTTTACATAATAATATAGAAAATTTGTTATTTGTTAATGTTCTTTTATATATAATAAAATAAATTGATGAAATATATCCAATGTGAAATAATTATCACTTATTTTTTATTATTTTGTATCACTGAATAATGAAGTGTTTTGAAAAGATGGTTAAAAGCTGTTTTTTGAATTTTTTTGACTTTTTTGTGAGAGAGAGAAGTGGGTTAAAAGGTAGGAAGTGACTTTTAACCCACTTTCTAAAATAGTCCTACATGACACAAATATTATTTAATTTTTTAATAATATCTCTGAATAAAGAAATAAATTATAATTAAAAGGTGATTTGGAAGGGTAATTAAAAAAAATTGTGACTAATAAAAGTTTTTTTTAAAGAGAGAACATGGTGATGGGCTTTTAATGTTTTGGCCCGTGGAATAAACGGGCTTGAAAATAGATTGACCTTTGATATGGGTTTTCGTTCTCTTCTGTTCTGTTAGAACAAACAAACAAACACTCTTCTGCTAACACGTACAGTTCAAATCTCTCTCTCTCTCTCTCTCTCTCTCTCTCTCACTCACTGTGTGTGTGTTTTTGTTTTAGGTTTTTCCATTTTTGTGGCCAGTAAAGATGACCCTGCAGGCTGCAGCAGTACAACATCGCCTTCTTCTGTCACCAAGAAAATGATGGGATGTCCAACCAAAACCCCCCCACTGCTACAACTACTTGTACTTAAATTCAATTCAATAATGTCATTTATAAAACTCCTCTTGCTCCTCCTCCACCTTCTTCATCAATGGCCTTGTATCCAAACATGGGTTCTCTTTCACTCAACCACCCCACTACCTCCTCAGCTTCACAGCTTCTTCATTACTATAAAAAGTCGCATGACCAGTCCAAGTTTGACATGCCCTCTTCCTTCAAAGAAATCTGCACCACCACCACCAACACTAACAGTGAGGGAAGTGATGATAATGGTAAGGGCCTCTCAAAATATTTTATTGTTTTTGATGGGTTTTATTGTGTGATTGAAACCATGATTGTGCACAATAACAGCTCCAATGGAAGATGATGATGAGATCAATGATGATGACCCAAATAATGGATCAGTGAAGGAGAAGGAAATGGAAGGTGGGAAGCAGCAGTCGAATAAGCTTTGCGGTAGAGGGCATTGGAAGCCAGCAGAGGACTCTCAACTTAAACAACTTGTTGCTCTTTACGGCCCTCAGAACTGGAACCTCATTGCTGACAAGTTGGAAGGTCGATCAGGTACTAATTAATCACTACTATTCTCATATATATGTAGCCACCTTTGGTCTTGTTAATGGGTAATTTTTTTTCTTTTTTAAAGGTAAGAGTTGCAGATTGAGGTGGTTTAACCAGTTGGACCCAAGGATCAACAGAAGAGCGTTCAGTGAAGAAGAGGAGGAGAGGCTAATGGCAGCTCACAGAGTGTATGGCAACAAATGGGCAATGATTGCTAGGCTGTTCCCTGGTAGGACTGATAATGCTGTGAAGAATCACTGGCATGTTATCATGGCTAGGAAATACAGACAACAGTCTATTGCTTATAGGAGGAGAAAATTAAGCCATTCTGTTGTTGGATCAGAGCCAAACACTTTCAGTTTCTGTGGTGGCAATTTTATCAGCTCAAACCACTTCCCATTTGACGTTCCCATTGGTGGGTTTAATGTTCTCCACAGCATGAGCAATGGTAAAGGGGCAGTGTTGTCAAGTGGAAGAGATTTGCTTCTTGATCCTTGCGGACAGACACCTTTTGATTTCTTTACTGGTTTGTCTTCTAGATATATCCCTCCATTTCCTACATTCTGTATGTGTTTTCCATGGAGTTTGTGAATTTGGGTTTTTGTGCTAGCTTCTTCTAAATGATCACTTGTCATTTCAAAAGCCCAATACATCTTTTTATGAACATCAGCTTTGCTATAGAAACACGATTTTTTGAACAACTTTTTGCTCAAACTCTGCAACATCCCTGATGAATACGGTCTACACACAAAGTTAAGTTATGCAAAAAGTTGCATAAAAGGTAGTGTAAAGTAAGTAGTTTTATAGTTCTATCTTTTCAACAATGCTACAAGAGAAACAAAAAATTTTGCATAAATTTGTGCACACAATGCTGTTCTCAAATTCAACATCGAAACAGTTTTTTTTTGGGGGAAAAAAACTCAGAAAAGCTCAGTATCCTAAAAATAAAATACATAGTATAAATTCAAATTTTGTATAATGTGTGCCACATTCAAAATATTTGGCTACACATTTTATTTTTAGAATTTTTTTCCCAAATGCATTCTTTAGTCGTGGTTTGGCAATATATTTTTTTAGTTGATTTTTAAAAAAAAATTTTGGCTATTTTAACCTCAGATTAAAAATTTGTTTGATTTGATTTTTTTTTTTTAATTTTTTTGAAAAAAGTGAAATAATTATGATTTATATTTGACATTTTGTCTTATTAATTTATTTAATTTATTTTGGCTTTTCTATTTTATTTTATTTTATTTTTTAAGCCAAAAGGTTGAAGCCAAACAAACCCTTGTTCAAAAAGTTTTCAATGTTGTAAAGACATCACAATTCTTTGCAGATTTGAAGAGGGTTAATGACATGAATAGCTGCATTGGTAGCCAGAAAAAGTTTTGGGATCCAATAGTGCCCAGAGATGATTATGATCACCATCCTTCGCCGCTGTTGGCAATGCAACACTCATCACTTAGCTGTAACAATCAGCTTTCTTTTTTATCAGACACCATGGTGTCAACATCTCAAGTCTCAGTCACTGAATTATCATCATCATCACCATCTTCACTTGCAGCAGATAACACAGCTAACACAGCAACAAGCCATTTTGAGACCACCGTATCTCCACCATTTATAGACTTTCTTGGAGTTGGAGCTACTTGAACTACTTGGAAAAAATAGAGTTTTCAAAACTAGAAGGAAAAGATTTGGGTGCAAAAATGTATGACATGTCATTAGAGGTGAAGAGAAAGAATAGTTGTTCATGAAATGGTGACAGAGAATCAGTTAGTATCATTTCCTTGTAATCTTTAATTATCTTTGCAACCATTCTAACCTGAAATCATTTTCAAAGTTGAGACTGATAGAGAAGTGCCATAGTTTCTTGTCTCAATAATGCTAAAAGCATGGGAAAATTTGCACAGAAAAATCAATGTCCATGCCTATAGGGTCGTGCTTCTAGAAGAAGAAAAGGCCAACAAAGTTAGAATTTCAATATAATATTTACACATTATTATACATTTTTTATTGTAATTTACAAGCCAAAGGGTTGCTATTAGCATTTTCTTTATTATATTTATCTTCTTTAGAGTGCTTATTTAATCTGAATAAGAATAGAGGTATAACTAATCCTTAAAATAATACATGATAATTCTAAAATTAAATTTCTCTGATAGAAATATATATTATTCAATGTTTAAGTTAGGATGAGATAAATAGAGTAATGCTAGGGAGCTCGAAAATGAGCTTCCCTAAATTTTTTTTTTTTTTTTTGTTTCAGAAGCAGAAAATCAGAAGGAAGAAGGAGAAGAAAAGGAAGGAGGAAGGAGGAGGAGGAGAGGAGGAACTGGAGGGGGCCATAATCACAGGGGAGGAGGAGGCGGGCGGGTTAGAGGCGGGCGATCGAGTTGGCGATTTGACGACGGGACAACGATCGGGTCAAGAGACGATGACCTCTCTTCTCTCTCTCTCTCTCTCTCTCTTCCCTTCTTCTCTCTTTCTCTCCCTCTCCCCCTTCTACGTTTCAGAGTCGAAAATGGAAGAAGAAGAAGAAAAAAAAAAATATGTCCAAAACGACGTCGTTTTGAGCATTAAGGGAATTAGACAGAAAAATTTTCAAACTCTCAAATATTATTCAGATAAATAATGGGATAAGCTATAGGGCCAACCATTTCTGACCACTAGATGGTGTGTGGGTACGCCAAATATTATTTTTCTCCTTCTAACTAGCGGGTAGGATATGCCATTAGTTATATCCTCCATTAGTTGGATGGTTGGTTAGACCCAATTTTGGGTAGCCAAAAGTTAGAATATGATATTGCAGCTCTTTGGATGAGACATTATAACCACTTTATTTATTTATTTTTTTATTATTATTATTATTATTATTATTTTGTTGCGTTGAAATGGCAAATTGTGTTGATAATAGACCGGGAATGTGTGTGAGAAAAAAAAAATTATTTGGCATTACAGATTAATCACAATATACGATATTCTATATTACTTTTTCATCATTAATACAAAACGATAAACTTCACTTCCTTCACCAATCGCATAAGTTATTCAAAAATGATTTAGACTTTTAAAAATAGACCTCTAATAGAGCATTAATTTGTTTTTTTTTTTTTTTTTTTTTTTTGTCTTTTACTTTATTTATTTATTTTTTTTAATAGGTGGACAGCTCATTAGAGCTGCACTGTAGTAGCTCTAATTAGAGCTCTACAACATGACTGTAAGTTATTGGGCATGAAATAACTTCTTATACATCCATAAAAAGAGATGAGAGCCGTAATGAGTAATTATGTGATAGTTTTGGAATATTATTTTATACCATGTACCACTTCACACAAATCTAATTATTTCCTAAAATTTAACAAAAGATAATAAATTCTATTATTTTAACTAATAAATATCAAATTAAAACATCACATAAATTTGTCTTAATATTACAAAATAATTTTCCCTAATATACCAATATAAGTTAACAAGTGACCATACACCCAAAAATAAAATAAAAAAACGAAAAAGAAGAAAAAAAAAGAGAAGAAAAAAAAGAGGGGGGGGGGGGAATAGTTTTCAAAGGTACTGCACTTTCTCAAGAGCCTGCAGAATTCAGGCACAGATCTTACTTGTGAGCACCAACTTTCGCCCACCCCCTACCCGGACCTGGATTTGGGATCTTGCGGTGACTAGTCACAGCAGCAGGGACATGTGGTGTTGTTTCGGTGGAATTTTTTCTGCATCTTTTCATATTGTAGAATTCCTTAAATATATCATTTATATAAAAAAATGAAGTTAATCAGAAGTCAACAATTCCATTATTAGATTCAAATTGTTTTAAAAAAATATTAAGATCATAATAACTGTTTATTTTTTTTAAAATAAATATGCTCTAATTATAGAGTTATAAATTTTCAATTAATTTAATTTTTTGTATGAATAATCTATTCAATAAATCTTCTAATATAAATAATTTAAATTATAAAAAAAAAATTCAAAAAAAATCTCCACCACATATCGCTGCTGTGACTAAAAAAGTCACAGCAGCATCCCTTGGTTCCCCCCTACCCTACCCCACCCCATCCACATTCATTATGCGAGTTTCAGTTCTGCTCTCTGCGCGCGCTCTCTCTCTCTCTCTCTCTAACTCACACACACACACACACAAAGCATAATTTTTCTCAGAATCCATGCTCTTGGCGGTTCAGAGTTTGTTCTGTCATTTCATTGCACGAGTTCACAGTCAATGTGACTGACACTACACACCGGCTACATTACAAACACAAAAATCAAACGTAAAAATAAATACTATATGTATAGATAATATTTTACGAGATCGGTTAACAAACTTCACTTTCAAAAACATCTCGTGCTACCAGCAATGTAGATATATTTGGTGTCAAGCTCTACAATCTATTAAGTATGAACGCTTTAAAAAATATGTCGTATTGTATGGTATTTCTATATATATACCAAATAAACAAAATTCATATTTAAATTTTTTCGTAACATACCTAGACGTACCTAATATATACTCACATCGTACCGCATCTTAATTGAAACAATATTTTCTTCTATTACAAAAATAAAACTCCTTTTACCAGACTTCTTTTTTATTTTTTATTTTATACTTAGCATAATTTTAAAATTAAACTATGATTTATAAATTATTTAATATATTGACATTTAATTTTAATTTATACATTTACTTTTAACATTAAATATTAATTGTAGATTGGACCTTTAAATTACTCTAAATTAAAAATAAATATTTTTTTTATAAACATACTAAATCGTACCCATATCTTATTTTTTAAAAATTTTACCGTATCGACATATCTTATTGTATTAATACCAATAATCATACTTCATAGTCTACAACCAATTTATGTTTTCTTAAACAATTCTCTGACAAATATACGAGGTAAGCATTTTCCTCACAAGGGTTGGGTTCAATGTATGAGTCCTCTCCAGCTCACTGAACTGTTCAATGTCTCGCATCACCGGTGATGCCCACCATGATAGACAAGGTTTTATCACTTCATGTTGAAACCTCAAATCAGTACAATGTGAAACTGAAAACATGGGTCTCCACAAAATTGTAAGGGTTTTTGTTAGAGTTGTTGAACCCCAACAAAGCAGGAGCCAAATTCACCTGAAAGAAATAAGAATAAATATAGCATGGCAAAAATAAAATTTCTTGACAATGCCAGGGTCCAAAAAACCCCGCACATAATAAAAATTTCTTCAGTATCAATGATTAACTTAACTAACAGATTCCTTGAGTGCCATTTTGCTCAAGCTTCCTCAAGTTCCCGCTTCAACAGAAGCCTAGAGGAGTGAACAAATTCCGTGTCATGAGTTGCAGCATCAACATCCAAATCGACAGGTTTCATTGAGAATTGGTTTTCGATAGCCTTTACTGTCTTATCAATAAAAACTGATCTTGGCATGTAGTCCTTCATTCGACATACAAATTCCATATGGCTTCTTGCCTACTAGATTAAAATTCAAAAGTTAATTTTGTGATTGATGTCAACTTTATAAGTTGATGACCTTCAAAGAGTAAAATATTGCTTTTCAAAAATAATAGATAAACATCTCGGCATGATCTCCTTAAGAGACCTTGAAATGTAATAAATAAATAAAAAACAACGCTCAATTAGTACATATATCTTGAAATGTAATACTAATGAGAATATTAAAGAAAAGAGAAATAAATGCATACCAATCGGTACTCTGGAGCCCTCGTAGGCAGCTTCAAGTAGGACATATTACCGGCTTCAAAGTCCCATAAAAATGATGTGTGGTGTATCCACCGTTTTCTGGTTATTGATTGAGCATTCCCACCAAATTTGCGACTACCAAAGACATAATCTAGATGCAAATGGAAGGAAAAAAAAAAAAAAAAAATCCTATTACTGATAAATTGTCAACTTTAGTTATTTACTCTCTAGACAATTGTTCATGTACCAGGTCAGTGTAAAACAAACTGAAAAGTTATTTAGAAGTACAGGACACAGAAATAATGACTGCAATGCAAACTAATTCAAAATATAGCAAACCAGATCAAAGAACAGCCCTCTACCATATGAAGTAAATCTAAAAAAAATAAGCCAACTCTAATGGCTATGTTAGTAGTAACTATAGAAGAGTGATCTAACTACAGAGATATGTGATTCCTAAATTTACTTCCGTCATTCTTCTTGTTCTTTTTGAGTTTTCTGCAACCAATATTTTACTATTCACTTCGACAGACACTACTTTTTATTCTCAAAATTTATAGCCCTCAGAAACCCTACATTTTATTCTCAAAATTTAGTCCAATAAATTCCTAATCAACCCAAAACATTTTTCCACCAACCCCTAATTTGAATAGCCCCGTTTGGTTGCCCTAAGCCCTCTGGTTCTACCATCACATCCTCATCACTAGTCAATCACTTTCTGTGCAGGGTACTCTGTTTGGCTATTTTAGTCCACCAATAAAATTTAAGTGCTGTCCAATATTTTTGTGAATGCATAGTTGTAAAACTTAGTGCTGTGCTTGACACATTAATAATGGAACAACCCACAACCAAAGTGTACAGGCTAGACACGTGTACTTGTTTATGTCCTTTACAGAACACTGTCTCTATATGCATGTTTGTGACAACAAAAAGGCATCTATCCCAGCCAATCGCTATGATCCTGGTCAGAATAAGAGGTACCTTGCACTGACACAGTAAAACATAAATATACTACCCAATAGCAATAACCTAAACAATTATTATACATGTCAATGCACACAAAAGATAAATAAAATTCTACATTACCAAACAATGAAATATTAAGTTCAACTTCTTATTGTGGATAACATATTATAGGCATTTTACTACACTTTTTAGAAGCAACAAAGTGAACGCACTTGTACACATCCAAAGACATGACAATTTATTGGATATACAAACAGGTGTTTCGACACAATAATCATAATAGGTGGAAAGCTCCTATAGTCATGTAAATCTTCTGCCTAAAACTAACTTAAAAGAAAATGCATTCTTAATGAAAGGAAAAGTCCTCGTACCATTCTCACGGAGTTGGAAATCACCAATTTCTTTGAACACTTCATTGTACAGCAGCCTGCTCCAATACATGATGGAGCGGGGATATGGCTGCACACCAGGAACATCATCCTTGTTGCATATAAGAGTGACAAATATTGTTCCAGGATCAACAATAACAGTGCCTCCCCCTGTAAACCTTTTGATTACAGGAACCTGATCTTGTAACACAGACCCAACTTCAAGCAGTTCTGAAGGTTTCCTACATAAAGTAACCAAAAATCGCATTACTTCCTCCATATGCATATTTCAAAAGTCAAATTATGCAACCAAAGTTGGAAGGTAATCAAAAACAGTTAAAGTAGTGTGGGATATATATAACTCAAGCTTCAAACACTGATTTCAAACCCTGCCAAAACAGAAATGTTAAGCAATCAGAAAATCATCAATGTGGAGTGTGGACTAATAATAAAAAAATTCCCATCATCCAGACACTTTTTCCAGTGATATAAGGACTGCTTCAATTCAAAATGATAAAATCAAGTCACTTGATTCTCCAGTAAAATATTTGACAACGGAACTATAAATCACTCCAGTTTGCAGATCAACTAGTCACTTCTTAAAACCCCATCCATGGCATCAATATATAGTCAAACAGATAGTTTGAATTACACTGTTTGCAACCTTGTGATGAACTCATTAAGTGATATTAAGTAGCACAAGACGCCAAATTTCTCTTTGGTCAAAGCAGCTGAGCTTGGACAAGCTACAGCATGTCGCTCTAAAATGAAAGATCACTAAAATAATAAACTTGAGAAAATGATCAAAACCTATAACACATTATTGAAACCATGACAAAATAACTCATTTACCCGGACAGCCCCATGACAACGGTTGGAGCATTTGTTCCATCATTTATGATGCACCAATTATCAGAAGAGGTCCGAAGCAGTTGCTCCTCCAAGTATAGTTGTTTTAAAATGGGTACTCCCTTAAATCTACCAAGATTCATCGAAGGAAGCCCCATTTTTCTAGCTTGAAGTACACTCATTGATCATTAGATTTGATAGGTCCTCCCCGGCCCCTCAGCACCTAAAATTGATCCAGATCTGCCATCTCATTATCATAAAATGTTATGGACTCCTCATGTTTGATGAGAACGTCAAATCAATGTATTCTTCCTTGGTTTAATTATGGAGTTTAAGATTTGTTATAAACTATAGTAATCTTCTACAGGAGAAAACAAATAAATGAAATATGGAGGGCCAATACAAGAGAAGAAAACTTTATGTTTCAAAATCGTAGTAAAAGGAAAAGGAAAAGTAGATTGGATGAAAGTAGATTTGAAAATGCCAAAACAGAGAACAAATCATTATTATTTTCCCTTATTTTTTACTTCATGACTGGGTTAGTAATTCAACTTCAATCTATAGGGGGGAAAAGATGATATATTTTTGCCATGGGCTTTAGATGCTTTTATTATCACAACTAAGTGCCAAATTGAAACAATAATTCAACCTTACTACAGGTGATGATCAAAGAAAAAGATGTCTGTTATCTGTGGAGTTAATTTGAGACTCCCCTCTTCGTATTACAACACTTTATAGTAAACAAATCAAATATTTTCTCTTTCAATATTCCCAGAGATAAAAATCACAAGGAAATTATAAACTATCAAGGCTAATTCTTATACAAACGAATTGTCTTATTAAATCCTTAAAAAACAGAGAATCTGAGATATATATGCTCAAAAATGTATAATAAAATAGATTACAGGCAACGCATACATACATCCATTCACAGACGCATATATATATGAATAGAGAGAGAGAGAGAGAGAGAGAGACCTGGTGAGGAATAGTAATCGTCAAAGATGTTGGGGATTTCGACTGCGTTGGGGCTGTCAACGGAGGCACTGCTGTTGTAGCTCTTCTGCTGGGTTGCGGGGGAGGAGAGGGGAGGGGAGGGTAACTAACGCGCTCGAGAGGAGAGGGAAAGTTAACGGGTTGGCCCGTTTTTAGCGAGTTGACCCATTTTTAACCCAATATGGAATTTAGGGTGGTTTTTAAAATTAATTTCTTGTAATAATTTTTTATGAGGAATCATATAAAAAAAACAAAGAAAATGAATAGACTTTTGTAGTACTTTTTACTCTTTTGGCTAAAATTCTTTAAAATAAGAGTGAGCAGTGTATATATCAATCCACTAAAATCGATCGAACCGAACCGATTCGCCGCATTTTGAACGAATGCGTGATGATGAACGGACGATTGCAGATTGATTTTCTCCAATCTGCCAATTTGGCGGACGGATGGCGAATTTGAGATTTCTTTGGCCGCAACCGAATCGTCAAACCGCCAAACCGCCAAATCGCGAGCACCCCTAGTAATTTATAAGATTTTGTATTTTCAATTTGTTTAAATATTATGTTTGTGTTTTCAATTGAAAAAGAGTTTAAATATTCTGTTGAAAAAAAGTTTTCAACTTGAATATATTTTTTGAATTAAAAAAAATAAACATATTATTTATCTATATTTTTTTATTTTTAAATCTAGCTCTAAAAATAATAAATAGAAAATATGATATATGCTGGTTGGTTTTTATTTTCAAAAACATATGTAGATGTAACAATATAGAGATATACAATCTGTACCACTGCTCTCTTCATGGTTTTGATGGTTTGAATTATTATTATATTTTAATAATCACATATTGTAATACTTTATGTGGATGAATCATACTGTGATTGTAATATGTGAATGAGGCATGCAGTGATCGTGATATTCTAAAGTTTCAAACTTTGTGATATTCTGAAGTTTCAAACTTTCTTTCTTTAGATAAGGCATACAGTGATTATAATACTTTTTTAAGTCATTGACTGTAATACTTTTTTTTTTCTTTTTTTTTTTTTGAGGAAGTGCATAAGTTGAATTATGTTGAAAATTTATAAAATTTTAAACCGCCAAACCGATTCGCATTCATCCGCCAAACCGCCAATCCGCTCAATCCACATTCGCCGGATTGGCGGACGGATGCGGATTGATTTTCTTCAATCCGCCAATCTGACAGACGGATGACGGATTGAAAGTTTCGTAGGCACAACCGACCCGCACCCACCCCTACTTTAAAAGGCAAAATAAGAAATTCAATCTTAAAGTTAAGGCTCATGATTCTTTAAAATACATTCAAATGTTATAATAAGGCCAAGTTTGGCATCCTTCAAAAAATCTAAAAAGTCAAAAAGTCACTATCCTATTTAAGTCACATCATCTTATTTAAGTCATATCACCTCTCTAACACATCACTTCAAACCCAACCCAAACCCAACCCATATTTCATAAAAAGTCAAAAAGTGCACTTATTTAGTCTTCCCAAACTTGGCCTAAGTCAATATAATTTTTCTATATTAACAGATTCAATTGTAATTTGAGTAATTATTAAAGAATATTAATATAATTTATTTTATATATACCTATTTTATTATATAAAACACAAAATTCAAAATATTTTAAATTTTTTTGTCACACTTCAATAATATATCCATAAAATTGTTTTGAGTGCCCACACTTTTTTCATTTTTTTTTTTTTTCTCCTTTTCCAGAGCTTTACATCTAATAAAAGTTTACACACTCATGTGATCAGGGACGGACCCAAGTGTAGATAGTAAGGGGCCATGGCCCCCTGTCTTGGCTCAATTGCTTTGTATATACTGCTGCTATTTTATATCTATTTTCATATGTGTATGTGTATTGGCCCCCGTTGATAATGTTCTGTTTAAGCTTCACCCCCACTTTCTTATTTTTTTATTTTGCTTTTAACTCAAATAATTTCGTGGGCACTCTATGTGAAAAAGTATTTACCTTGTATTTGATTAATGAATTTGAATAGCAATTTAAAAAGGAAAAGAGAAAAAATAAGTGAAATATGAACAAAATATATAATTACATTTCATATACATATTTTTTTTTTTCTTTTTGTAAATTTCTACTCAAATCTATGAATCAAACACAATCTTAATATAACCCACTTTTATGTTTCTAATGTCTCTTGTTATTCTCTCTTCTTTTTGTTTTTCCCTTCTTCTTGTGTTTTATTTTATTTTATTTATTTATTTTTCTTCTTGTGTTTTATTCTCTTTTCTAACTCCATAGCCGAACAATTATATTATGATGATTATATTTTTATGCCTAATTCTTTTTATAATATTATATATTATTGCATTAGTATAATGAGTTCTATAATTCATATTTGTTGCTAATGCAATAATATTATATTATATGATAAATAAAATGTGATAAAATCTTATTCTCTCTCTCTTCTTTTTTTTAATTTTGTAATTTTTTTATTTCTTGTGTAGTGCTTACTGCTTAAGTGAGTGGTTTTTCAAAATAAAAAATGCAATTTGGTCAGAAAAAAAAAAAAAAAAAAAATCTTAATTTAAAAAACAAATAAATCTACATTAAATGAATATTTTTATTCTAAATTTTGGCCTCCTAAAGGATAGAATCCTGGTTCCGTCCCTGCATGTGATGTTATTAGTTCTTGTTTAAAAAAATACCAAGTAGTAGCTCCAAGCATGTCGATCAAGAGCCCAAATCAACTAAATTTCTAATAATTTCCCTTGTTAATGCATTCTTAGTGGATATTATTTATTTTAACTAACTTAGGGTGGTAATTAATTGATTCAAAAGTGTAGAGAAGACGTCAAGGATGTTGAGCTTTGTAAATTGCTACTCTGTCAGATTGTATGGCTCTGCTGGAATATTTGGGAGGCAATGAATGATTTTATTTTTAACCAAATCTCTATGGACCCGATGTGTGTGGTAGCTAAGGCGTACAGCGATGAGGTGGAATTCAATGTAGCCCAATCGTCCTTAACTATTTCTATCAGTGCTGAGTCTAGTCATAGGGATGAGGCGTCTTCTAGGTGGTGACCCCCAGCTTCTGGTTTGTTTAAATTTAATTGTGACATGACAGTGATGCCGAGGTCTTCTAGAAGAGCTATTGCAGTGGGCATGCGAGATCCTCATGGAAGCCTTGTGGATGATACGGTTTGCATGGTAGCAGTGTCTTTAGCAACCCAAGGAGAGGCTTTGGCCGTTAGACTTGCATGTCTTATGGATTCCTCTCTGAATCAGACCATGGTGGAAATTGAAGGGGATAACAAGCAGGTTATCCAATTGTGTGTCTGAGGATGCACCACCTTGGGAGTGCAGCTCTGTTATTGCTGATATTAGGTCTATGGTTAGGCACACCTCTCTGTCTGTTTCATGGTGGTCTAGGAAAGCAAATGGGGCTTATTGGGTGGTGCAAGCTTGTTAGGGAGGTGTCTTCCTTGTAATTGGGTGTTCTCCCCTCCTGATGCTTTGTTATCTCTTTTATCATTTTCAATATAGTTGGTTCTTCCACTACAAGAAAATATTGATTTAGAGACTAATATTTAAAGACTAATTGAATTTAGTTGCTAAAAATCAACATTTAGGGACAAAAATAAATTTTAAAAGAAAATTATAAGAATACACTGTATTTCTTTGCGATAGGCCAAAAAAAATTATCTAGAGACTTTTAAGGACCAAAAAAATTAACGCGTATGTTCACTTAGATACTTGACCCGTGTGTTTGAGGTGGGTAAAAGCTGGAGACGAATTAGTTTGGTTGCTAAAGGTCGTCAAATACGCGATATAAGAATTGATCTTCACTAGGGCTTAATCGATCTCAGTTGTTTCCTCTGTCTAGGACTCTGACTCAATCGATCTTCAACTTCGATCAATCGTTAGCTTCAGTCTGAATCGATCTTTGTGCCGCCTCATATCCGAATCGATCTTTACTTCAATTCGAATCCATCTTTGTACTGATCTCAGCTTCAATCGATCTTACCTATTGTAACTTCAATCCGAATCGATTAAAATCTCAGCTTCAATCCGAATCGATCGTTGAAGATCTGAGTTCTTCGGCTTCAATCGGAAGGTAAATCAATGATTTTCATGGCTGCTGAGATCATCTTGATGCACAATTTTCTGAGATTTTCTATCATTTTTTTTAGCTACACACACACACATATATACACATATTCTGAGATCTTATATCATTTATTCTTCATTTTCTTCAATTTTTTTGCGGATATATATAAGTTTGAGTAAATCGATTTGGTTTCTAACAAAGATCGTAGTAATTTGGATTCAATAGCGATTTGGTGTGTTTTCAATCTCTCTCTCTCTCTCTCTCTCTCTCTCTCTCTCTCCACAAACACAGCATATATACATGTACATATCTATATATATACTCCTTTGTGTTCATTCAAATTGCTTGAATTTGAAATTCTGTATTCCTCTGTATTCTATGTTTTTATTTTTATGCTAGAAATTGCTTGAATTCCGCCACCAATATCATACACTCTTTCTCTTGGATATGAATTTATAAGCTTATATTAGAATGCAATAAGAGAAGCAGCCTTGTATATACTAAACATAAAAGATACAAAGCATCTTTTGTTAGTGTTCTTTTTATTTTAATAAAAGCATCATTCATTACTCACATATAGAACAATGAAAAATTAAGGGTAGAGTTATAATTCAAGCCAAAAATGTTGGCTTGTACATGAATAAAACCAGACTCTCTTTGATTCCATTTTAGCATTTTAAAGAACTGATGATCAATAATTCATTAATGTGGAACTAAAGTTTGATGGAATTGATTTGAATAGAATTGGTTTAGGTTGAATATATTCAAGTACACTAACCTTCCTAGTAAAGTAAAATGAAATTAAATGAATAGTAAAGAAGGGGAAAACGTTTGTCTAACCAATGCAAATATATGGAGAAATTTGGGTTAAGGACTTGAAAGCTAAAAATATTAGAATTGTATTATGCACACCCCACTCCTCTCTCTAGAACAATTTCACAGTGGGTTGAGGCTTGACTAAGGCCCAAATGTTAAGGTTGCCCTCTATTTTGAGCTGCCTTAGCATTTGGTATGGAAGCCTAGCTTGGCAGGTGCAAAATTCTTCCCTATACTTTTTCTACTAAGGTTGCACCCCTTGGTGCCTCGTTATAATTCTGGGAGGCTCTTCAAGTTTATTTTTATTATTGTAATGTGCTCTTGTTTTTGGTGCAATGGTGAAAAGCTTGACTTAATTCCATTGGCTTTATGTTGACACCTATTTGTCTTAATTCCATTGGCTTTATGTTGTGTGGCAGAGAATCTGTTCATTTCTGTGGTCTTCTGGATGGATAACCCATCTGTTCCATGGGTGAACCTTGTATCACAGTGTCAGCTGATTTACCTTTCTCAACCCCCTCGGAAACAAAATAATCAAGGACCCCTCAAACTAGGATAGTTCACCATTCAGATGTGTTCTAAAGCTAATGCATGAGTTGCGAATAGCATGTTGTTTATAGATTTCATTAATTTGTACATGATGTGTGTTCTTTTCTAGCAAGCAAATGTTTTTATTTTCTGTTTTGTTTGAGTTTGCAATTGAAATGCATTTGTCCTTTTCAGAGGCAGTATCAATGCTTAAACCGGCTCCATGTCCATACTCAGTCAGTTAGCTGCAATGGAGTTTCAATTGCTATTGTATGATGCTTGATGACAGCATAATTCTTTTTGCAGATTGATTGCCTTGGTATAATGGACACCTTGCAGCTATTACAATTGAAAAGAGATCAAACCTCGTCCAGCTAATGACAAATGGCTATCTTGAGATTGCAGCAACCATGTATGCTTGCTTACTCTCTTTGGTTAAAGCGTATTATATTCTTCCTTGCTTCAATTACCAATCCACCATAATTGTTGATTCCCAGTTGTCAGCAAGGGTTGAAGCTGTTTTAGAGACAACTATAGTTTTCTGTTTTTCTATGCCATCATGTGGCTTCTCTCATTTATTCTCCTTCAGGTTTTGTGCTGGATTTTGATCATTTTACTGAATTTAAGTAGGCCTTGCTTTAGTTTTTCTTGATGTAGAGCTAGTTTAAAAATCTCTCTGAGCATATAGTTTCTAAATTTTGGGATGCCCTTCAAAATGTAGCTTCTTAATTTTTATTTTTTGTCACTAGTGTTACTCAAAACATGTGTCAACATGGTGTTAGGAGATGGTAAGCTGTATGGTTATGGGAAATGATATCCCGGGTAGGGAAACTTCATATAGCACTTGATTATAGTTAGGGCGAAATTCACTTTACCATATGACTCGTTAACACTTTATCCCGTCTTTTAAAAAGGACCACATATACCCATGGGGTTTTAGATATGCGATGCGAATTCTATTAATGTTTACCTATTATTTTCTAATTTAATTCTATATTAACCAATTAAATTACGGATTAATCCATATAGCCCTGATATTATAATTTATTTTCTAAATTTTTAACATAATTTTTAATTTGTTTATATCTTTAATTATACACATATATACAATATAGATAAAAATGGTAAATGTTTTTACGTCATTGATATTTGACTTTGACTAAGAAATTTTCTCCCCCCAAGTGCATAGAAATATAATATAGAGAAGTACATAGCGTATTTTGTGGTCAGATATACATATATATAAAAGAAGTTTATTGTATGGTTAAAATTCGTTGTGAGTGTAATGGTTCACACTTAAGTTCACCCACACAATGTACATTATTATTTTTATGAACCAAGCACTATTGTTTCTTTCCCACTCCAAATACTACACAAAATCTTTCTGTGGGTAGAAAATGTAACAGTAGTAGATTTGCCCAAAACCATGGAAAGGTATGTGGCTACTTTTTAAAGAAATGTAGGTGAGTCATGCCACAATGAGATAAATTAAATTTTGCTTTATATTTTATAGAATCATAAATAGTGATTTGGTCTTGATTTATTTTAAAAACGGAATCAAACTGAACTATGTTCACTCTAAGAGAGTCTGGTTTTATTCATGTACAAGCCAACATTTTTTGTCTGGCAGTGCTTGAAAGTCAAAGAGAGTCTGGTACATGAATAAGGATTGCAGGAGAATTACGTGGCCTATTCTCTGTACACTTTTTGTCTGGCAGTGCTTGAAAGTCAACCCGGTTTTGTATATCGCAGGTACGTGTGGAGATACAAGATTTAATTATTCTTTCTCCAATTTTAATTTCCTTCATATGAGTTGATATTTTAATTTTGCAATTGCAGGTTTATTACCGATTTCTGTCTAGTAGCTGAAATGGAGCTTTGGACTGTTGAAATCTCCAACTATAATTTTCTTCTCTCCAATAGATAATTCTTACATTAGTTTATCCAATTGATTCCAAAATTGTCCTTTAATATATTCCTCCAATCATATTTGGTCGATACTCTCAAAACTGTTGTGCTGGCTGATACCACGATCTAAGACCATTCTTCTAACGAAAACTTTCATGAGATGAGCATATTGCAGTACATGTAGTGCCTTCAAATTATCTAGTTTCCCACTCATTTAAATATTGAAACATAATTTCTTCTTCTTTTATTATTATATTCGATACTAGCTCTTGAATACTTTTGACAGGGAACATGTTCAATCATGAAATACTTTCATGGCCAAGATCAGTCCAACTGTTCGTCCAAGCAAGTGAATGATAGATTTGTCGCAGAGGCTGCACCATTGTCACCCTCTGGTACTGTTCTCATACTGTATGCTGCTTTTTGTTTCTTTTTACTTTAGTTTTACCATTAGTTTTGCAATTTTGGTAAAGTATGGCATTCTTTCAGGAACTGCAAGATATTCTACAACTGAACTACCCATAGAATTCCATGTGGAAGAAATAAGGAATAGGTATGCCGAGTTTGGATCAACAGGAAAACAAGGGAGAAGTATCTACGAGAGAGGTTTGCATTTATGTTGGCTTAAATTTAGTTTATTGATTAATTGTTTTAATGGGTACCAATATATTGTTACAAGAAAGCTAAGGGAAAAGTATATCGTTTCTAGCATTTGAATATCTAATGATTATGACACGGATGGTTCCTTATTTTATTTAATTGCGCCTTTTGATCATGTTTATTCTATGTCCTAGGTATATGGCATATATTATGGACACTAATGAAGAGGAGAGAGTTAAGGTATTTTTCGTATGTCTAGTTTCGGTCACTTCTCAAAGGAAAAGGAAAAACCAAAAAGGGTCAATTTGCTTGCAATGTCTCTCAATACATAGCTTTGATCTAAGAAATGTAATTGCTATTTACATTGTAGTTCTTTCTAGAGCATCCTCTTCAAATATAAATCCTAGTTTATTTTAGTTCTTATCATTGATTAGTTTCTATTTCTTTTCTTCCTCAGGTACACCTTATTCTGAAAGAACTAGTGAGGAAATCACTATCAGCAACACAGGTAAACAATCTTCAATTTTTTTCCCCCCATTGAGATGGATCATCTTTGGATAGTAATATTTCTTTGCAAAATAATTTAAATAATTTACTACCTAACCTCAACATGTTTATATTTCTACACATTTGGAAGTATTCAAGTTGTTTGGTGCATCTGACATGCATACTTCAGTTAGTTTGAAATATTCATGTAAGCTTATCAATAACTATAGCAAATTCCCTGTTCTTAAAAAATGTAAATAAAAAATGAGTTTCTTAATTAGGTGAATGATCCTTGTATATTTAAAAAGTTGAGAATGTGACAATGTGAACCGGTGTTTCTTTAAGATGTAGAAGTGTATAATCTTCTAATTATTATCTTATTCTGCAGGTCCTTCAAAAATATGTAAAGAATTGGATATCAATTGCTGTACCATTTCAGGATAAGTGATGACATACCAGTTGACAAGGATACTAGTTTGAGATTGCAACTTGATATGTCAATTTTTGAAAGTTTTTTGAAAGCAGAATCAAACATTTTGGAAACTTTGAATTTTAATTTTTATAAAATTTTACTTTCTATGTACTCATTATGATTTGGGAATGGAGTGTCTTTGATGTGTGAATGTCAATTTTTTTCTTTTTTGTATGATTGGATGACATTTAATTTTTGTGCATTTTTAGCTATCCCAACTTTGATTTTTAGCGACGAAAAAGTGTAATAGAGAAAGTTATTGGTCTTTTAGCGACCAAATATAGTTGTCATTAAAAATGTCATTATTTTGTTTTTCACGACCAAATTGGGATATTTTGTGACGAAGTATTAGCGACTAAATGTTTAGTCTTGTAAAATCAAATATTTTGTGACAATATAAAATTGGTCGCTAATTGTCATTTTTAGTGACATTTTCAAAAATTCGTCACTAAAGACTTTTCTAGACGCACTTTTAGTGACTTTTTTAGTGACGAATTTAATTTTGTCACAAAAACTATTTAGAGACCAAAATAATTGGTCTCTAAAAGTCTTATATGTTGTAGTGTGCGTTCAAAAAAAAAAGTATAGAGGAGTGATTTGGATAGATTATGAATTATTAGGATAGATGTGGTGGCGATCATAGGCAATAAAAGTAGGGTTTGCAATAGATGTGAGCTTGTGATGGAGGGTTGGTGAAAGATGGAGATGGGTGTAAAGGACGAGTTTTGCCGTAATGGTGGTAGTGGTCGTGAATGATGGGGTTAGATAGGTAGGTGGGTGGCATGACTTGTGATGGATATGAGTAATAAAGATATAAATAATATTAAAAATAGTTGGGAAGTAAGTGTTATTAAGCTCAATATAGATCTTTGATCAAATTTTAATTTTGTATGAATAAATGAATAATAAATAGTGAAAGGGTGGAAAAGTAAAAATATACTCGAATTTATCCGATAGGAAAAGTCAACATCATTTTAAACAAGAGTGCTGCTATTAGCACTTATTAAAATTCTTTGGACCCCCCATTTCTTTGGATCCCAACTCTAAATCCTAAATTTTAATAATATTTTTTTGGACACTCCATTTATTACCAAATCTACCCATATTCATAATATTTTTCACAATAAAATGTACGCCCACCTAATTTTTCATCCCTCTCCTTTCTTGACTCACTTAATCTTCAGAGTTTGGAGCTTTGGTCCAGTATAGAATTTTTGGATCCCATCCCAACCCTTCATCACTCTCAT
The DNA here is from genome assembly GCA_025200525.1 of Camellia lanceoleosa. Taxonomy (NCBI): domain Eukaryota; kingdom Viridiplantae; phylum Streptophyta; class Magnoliopsida; order Ericales; family Theaceae; genus Camellia; species Camellia lanceoleosa. The sequence goes on from CM045758.1 coordinate 208,991,826, forward strand.
CGCCGTCTCGGCCGTCAACAGAGCATTTCGACGACTCTCATCTTCTTTGAACGCTCTCCGTATCGCCGAAACAGTAACCTCTCTCATCCTCTCATCATCATCTTCGTCGTTGCTTTTTGTATCTTTGTCATCGCTAAAATCGATCGAAGATACTCCAATTTCTACAGGATTTGTATAACTTTTTGCAAGATGAGGAAAAACATAATCATCGTTTAAATCGCCATCAGAAACATCGTCTGAATCGCCATCAAAATTTTGAATGTAGCCCAAAACAATTTGTTCACCACTGTGTAGCCAAAAAAATGTATTTTATTCAGAACTGTTTTGTCGAACAATAATGATCCGATCAGCATTGTATGTCCGAACAAAATTTGTTCATCACTATGTAACTTGAATCTATTGCAATTCACAACTTAAAATAACATGAATTAATCCATTCAAAATACATAACTTAAATCTATTCCAATTCACTCTTTTTCATTCTAAGTTAGTTTAACAAAGAAAATTACATAACTAACTATCTACATTAATGTTCAAAACCTATGTATTGAACGAAAAGATTATGTTCAGTACTGTATTACCGAACATAATTCTAACAATCAGCAAACTAGTACCGAACAGCTCGAACGAAATAAGAACGACTGAATGTTGGGTATACCTCCTTGTTGGAGTGTGAGACCCAATTGGTTTTGAAAAAAGAGTTTAATTTGACTTGGTTTAAGTATAATATATTTTTATATATTATATTTGTGGAGGCCCAATCCAATTTGGATACAATTAGGGTTTGATTACAAAACCCTAGATTCAATATATTATATTCATATTGGAGTCATTGTTTTTTGGTTGAAAAACACACAAAAAGTGGCGGCTGCTCTATAGCTTCGGCAACAGTGCCTTTGGGTTTCAATTGGGTATAGATTGATGCTTTGAGTCTTGACTTGGTCAACCAAAAAATTGGTGTCTTGGTGTGTTGCTCTACTTTGAAGCGGGTGATTCGGTTTTAATTTGGGTTCGTTATTTTGGGTTTTCTACAACTTTGGTTCTAAGTTTTTGGTTCATTTATTTGGTGAGGTCTTTCATCTTGTTTATTTGTGATTATTTGGAATTCACCTAAGGGTGGTTTTGTGAGACCATTAGTGTCTCGTTTGTAATCGTTTGGAACTTATTTGGTTGATAGTGAAATCAGATTCCTATCCCGTAGACGTACCTCACATTGAGGGAATCACGTAAAAATTCTTGTGTTGCCTTTGATTTAATTTTTCCGCATTAGTTTTTATTCCCATTGATTGATTTACTTGTGGGGAATCATCGATTTTCCCTAATAACTGGTATCAGAGCTTACGATTTATTTGGGTTTAATTATTTGTGTAAATCAATGGAGAGGAATGTGGGTCATATATCTAGTTTCAATGGAAGTAATTGGGTAACTTGGAAAACTAAAATGGAGGACCTATTATTTTGTAAAGACTTGTATGGACCCATTGAGGGTGATAGTGGCAAACCTGCTGATATGAAAGATGATGAGTGGAAGAGGCTTAATCGAAAAGCCGTTGGTGTTATCCGTCAATGGATTGATGACAGTGTGTTTCATCATGTTGCTATTGAAACTTCAGAACATGATTTATGAAAAAAATTAGAGAGTCTTTATGATAGAAAATCGGCCACAAATAAAGCCTTTCTGTTTCGTAAGTTGGTTAATTTAAAATATAAAGAGGGCAGCCCTATTCCGGAACATCTGAATGAAATAAATAGTATTGTTAACCAACTTGCTTCTATGAAAATTATTTTTGATGATGAGTTGCAGGCTTTGATGCTACTTAGTTCCTTACCCGAAAGTTGGGAGACTTTGGTTGTGACAGTTAGTAATTCAGCACCCAATGGAGTTGTCACAATGGGCCAAGTCACTAATAGCTTATTAAATGAAGAAACTAGAAGAAAATCAGCCGGTTCCTCTCATTCGGAAGCATTTGTTGTGAGAGGCCGAAGCAAAACAAGGGGGAGGAGTAAAACTCCTCATGGTCGTAATCAGTTCTCTTTCAAAGAAAGACGTTGAGTGTTATTATTGCCATGAGAAAGGGCACATGAAGCAGGAATGCCGAAAGCTCAAGAACAAGGAGAAAAGGCGTGACAAAAGTGTGGATAAAAAGTAAGAAGACACAACGGCAGTTACTACCGATGATCTCATGGTCGTTTGTGAAGATGATTGTATCAATTTTGTGGGCCAAGAGAGCAGTTGGGTGATTGATTCTGGTGCTTCTTTTCATGTGACTTCTCGAGTTGATTTTTTCACTACCTACACCGAAGGAGATTATGGTTCTGTTCGAATGGGTAATGAAGGTTTATCCAAGATTATTGGTATGAGTGATGTTTGTTTGGAAACAAATTTGGGCTGCAAGTTGTTGCTTAAAGATGTGAGGCATGTTCCCGACATTCGCCTCAATTTGATCTCTACTGGGAAGCTAGATGATGAAGGCTTCAACAACAAATTTAGTGATGGAATATGGAAGCTCACAAAGGGTTCTTTGGTGGTGGCTAAGTGCAAGAAGACTCATACACTTTATTCGATGCAAGGAAAAATTTGTAAAGGTGTTGTCAATGCACTTGAAGATGATACTTCTACTGAATTGTGGCACAGGCGACTTGGGCACATGAGTGAAAAGGGGCTACAAGTTTTGTTCAAGAAAGAGCTTTTACCCGGTTTGAAAGGTACACATCTTAAAACTTGTGTTCATTGTTTGGCGGGTAAACAACATAGAGTTTCTTTTCATAAAAATGTTGCTTCTAGAAAAGAAAATGTTTTGGAGTTGATTCATTCGGATGTTTGTGGTCCTTTAAAAGTTAGAATACATGGTTGTGCACTTTATTTTGTTACTTTCATTGATGATTATTCAAGAAAAGTTTGGGCTTTTCTACTAAAAACTAAAGATCAAGTTCTAAAAGTATTTAAGCTTTTTCAGGCAATGGTTGAAAGAGAAACAGGGCAGAAATTGAAGTGCATCCGAACAGACAATGGTGGTGAATACATTGGGCCATTTGATGAGTATTGTCGCAGCTAAGGTATTCAGCACCAAAAGACAGTTAAGAAGACTCCTCAACAAAATGCCGTTGCCGAGAGGATGAACCGCACCATTGTAGAAAGAACAAGGTGTTTGCTTTCATAAGCTAAATTGCCAAGATCCTTTTGGGGTGAGGCAATGAGTACAGCGGTTGACGTGATCAATTTATCTCCTTGTTATCCTTTGAATGGTGATGTTCCTGAAAGAGTTTGGACTGGCAAAGATGTGCCTTATGAGCACTTGAGAGTTTTTGGTTACCGAGCTTTTGTTCACATTCCAAAGGATGAGAGGTCCAAGCTTAATAGTAAGTCAAGACAATGTATTTTTCTTGGCTATAGGCGTGATGAATTCGGGTATAGATTATGGGATCCGGTCGACAAGAAAGTCATTCGAAGCCGTGATGTTGTGTTTCTTGAAGACCAAACAATTGAAGACTTTGGCAAAGGTGATCAACCAGAGCCAAAAACTAATGATCTCATTGACATAGATCCATCTCCTTCATCTTCGGTTGATGATGAAAATTGGGGAGATGTGCAGCCACCTATTGAAGAAGTGGAGGATGATGCTAATCCTAATGAAATTGAGCCAGAAATTGAGGAAGAGCATCCAACTCAAGTACCGTCACCACAACTTGAGTTGAGGAAATCTACAAGGGACCGACAACCTTCAAGAAAGTATCCTCCCAATAAATTTATGTTGATTTCCGATCAAGGAGAGCCGGAGAGCTACCAAGAAGCAATTGAGCATACAAAGAAAGATGATTGGAAAAAGGCTATGGAAGAGGAGATGAATTCCTTACTTGAAAACCAGACTTATGATTTAGTGAAGTTGCCTAAAGGGAGGAAAATATCACTATTTGTTTTTCCAACCAGAATATTATTTTGTAAATTCACAGAAAATAATTTTTGTAAAAGAAGAAAGAGAAAGGGAAACAAAACGAAAAATCCTGTAAATAGAATAATTCGAATCTATCTTAAGATTGTTGGAACAATCTTCTGAGTAAATAAAATAAATTGAAACAAAACCAAACAAATAAATAAATAACGCATCGTATTTATTTATCGAACCGAATTAAAAATAAAAGACCAAGTCGAGTGTGTGATACTTTGTCCTTAAGACAGATTCGCCTCGCTTCGGTGCTTACGGACTAATGGCGTCTATTTCCCTGGATACAATGATCTTCATAAATTTGTAGTAGCACTCCAAACAAATTTGTCCGATGAACTAGAATCTTGTGTTCTATATTCTCTTTAAAATTCCTAAAACCTAATATATGAAGAATAATGCACCAAAAGAGCAAAGTTGGACAGCACAAAGGAATTTCGGACTGTTTTTTTCCATGCCAAGACTGCTGAAATTGATAGGTATTTATAGGCAAACACTGCTGTCCGAACAGGTACTAAATTTGAATGAATAGATGTGAAAACTGTTTGAACATATGTCATTCAAAATTTAAACAGATTTGCAACAAAACTGTCCAGATTTTGAATATGTCTGGACAGTTATGAATCTGTCCGGTTTTGAACAGTTTAAAAAATTGTGTGGACTAAAAAATCTGTTCGGTTCAAATTAGCAGTTTTAAAACTGTTTTTAGAGTAGTTTAAACTGTTAGAATATTTAGACAGGAAAAGGTTTGTTTGGACAAAAAATTTAAATTCAAATTTGAATTAAATTCCCGCAATAATTTTTGGAAAAAATTCAAATGAATTTTGTCCAAAAATTTAATACAAGAACCGACCCGATCTACAACCCACACCCAGACGGGCGGCGGTGGTGACGGCGGCATGGGGGCGCGTGTGTGGTGGTTTGGGCCAAGGTTCCATTTCTCCATAATGCCTCCCTTCTACAAACTTGGGGTGCCCAACCCAAGTGTTGTAGTCTAGAGCTTATATACACAAAAAAGCTCTCTTAAAATTTCAATGTGGGACAATCCATTAAAAGGAAACCCACATTTAAATCTTTAAATGTCCATTCTTCGAACCTGAAAACAACGTCAACTTCCCATTCACTCATAAATGGTTTTGACGAACCGTCTTCACTGTATGACTTGCCACGCGGCAAGGAACATGTCACCTCTCCGGACCTGCCTCAAAAGACGTCCGGGGCCCACTCAATTTTGGGCTCAAAGTTGACCCAAAATAAGCCTTTATAAAACCAATTTTTCCAACAGTTATTCCCAGTCCGTCATAGATGGAAAAAAGTAATGGAACAATCTTGCAAGTCAAAACAGTAATAGATATTCTGAGTCAAAAGTTTGATGCCTAGAAAAGCTTGAAAGGTTTCAATCTACAACATGATGCATCAAACAATCACAATAAAGCTTTAACAAACAAATTGTTAATCAAAAGTACTGCAGACCTGATCAGTTGGCCAATTATACACCATTGACATCATTTCCCCACGATCAGCAGCATTGAAATACATCCCCTGGTCCTTCTAAACAATCCATTATAGTTCTGGCAAACAAGACCAACTGTAGGAGTATAGACTATAGGTGCATATTCCAATCAATCATTTCTTCATAGAAAAAAAAAATGCTAAGCATGTAGATGTCATAAATGAGGAGTTCGAGGAAATAAAAACTTTACATATCAGAAGGTTAGAAAAAATGTAACTCAGATTTCAGGTAAGCTAAACAGTGACATAGTGGGGGGGAAAAAACGAAGAAACCAAACATTTATATATATACACACACACACACAACACAAATAAGCAATAGATCTCAATAACCAAATCGAGAGAGATGGGAAAGAAGAGAGGGAGAGAGAGAGAAATCAATACCTCGAGGTGAAGCTTTGAAATCGAGAGAGAGAACTTCAAAATCAAAATAGCTCTGAGACCGATATGAGAAATCAAGCACAAATCTCGTACTACAATCAAATGAAAGATTTTAAGCCAACAAAGAGAAACAAAAATAACGAGAATGTTAATCATCCAAGTTAATCATCCAAACTGCTGCTTCAAGTTAATCATCCAAGCCCAAAAAATTCATAAATCATCACACTTCTAAACAACGAGAATGTTGTGCAGATTTCACCTCTAAAGATTTTATGGACAGATTAATGGCATATTGGGAATATTGCAAGCATGGAGTAAAAAATTTCTGCAACAGAACATACTACTTTAAAGGATGAATCTGACTGGAGGAACTGTTTCCCATATCAGCAAGAGAAAGAGGGATGCAATGTGGTGATGTAAGTGTCATCGCACTAATAGTTTGAAAAGTACAAAAATTTCAACAATCGTACGAAACTAAGTCGTACCAATCATAGTTGTTGATGAATTTTGAATAGTATACGTTTCTTGCTTCTCTAAAGTAGAGAAGGTACTTTGGAACTATTTTGTGTTTACAATTCACTCGGATTTAAAACAACCCACAAACAGAAGTTTTCAAGTGGGGAACTGAAGTTCTAAAGAAAAAGCATGACTTACAATAGGAACTGTAGGATGAACATAAACAACTCCAGGAGAATAGATGACAGAGGCACCCCATAAGGTGGTATCACATGTTGCAGTAGTTATATGTCAAATAGAGAATGAGTTCAACAAATATTGCATTTGGAACACAGCTCCAAGCTAGGCATACAGAAATGCCATGTGCAGAAGATGACTATAGAAACTCAGATAACTCCAGAGTACCTGTGGTGGTGCCCACACATGAGGATGAGGAACATGACAAGCCATGACTGCAGAGTTCAAATATGATGGTAGCATGGGTACTCCAGGCCCATAATATGCCTGAAAGTGAATCAAATTGTTAAATTGCTAGTGAATTAAGAAAATTGGCAAAAACAAAATTTTCTGAACCTAAGGTCCAACTAAAGTAATCATCATGCAAGAAAGGAAGATGCGCCATAAAGGGAATAACCTGAATAGTTGCCTAGTCGGGATAGAGATGAATGTTTGTCTGGTCCTGCCAATGCCAATGTGTGGTCCAATTCCAGATCTTGAACTCCAAGAGTTAATCTGCCAAAGAAACAATGCAACAGACCTCTCTCTCTCTCATGCAGGCACACATGCATGCATGTATGTTGGATTAAATTGTACATAAATAGTAGTACTGTTTGCTTATAGCAATCATAATTCATAAACTATTTGTACATGGATTTAACAAAAAAGAGAAAAATCATTCATTTGTTGTTGATAAAGACATTTCCCACAACAAAAACATATCAGGAACACATAACCTATTTAGGTGGAGATGCTTTTTCTGATTTTGGACATGCTTTTTCAGAGTTTGGAGATATCATGTCTTCATTTCTTCCCATGGAATATAAAAGTAGATGGCAAAAGGGAAAATAAAACTACAAAAAAAAAAAAAAAAAAAAAATCTGGAGTGAAGAAGAAGAAGAAAGAATACAGCAAAAAATACATCAACCTAGCTTTGGTGACAGCTTCCTAATCAAGTCAGCCAATTTTCTTTCCCTTTTTCTTTTGGTTCTTTTCTAATCAATCACTGAACATGCCAAAAATGAAATTGTTCACATTTGCTCATGTAGTGTCCAAGAGCACAAAAAATGTAAGAAGGCGAGAAATATGACTACAAACAAATTCTTAGACTTGTGGGAGGTTTTTGGAATTAAAGCTAAAAGTATAAATTCCTAACATAAAGATGATACAACCTGACTTAAAAACGGAAGAAGAGCATAGGGATAGAGAAGGCTGAAAACATAACAGGGAGTGATGCCACTTGTGCTGGGATTGTTTGGGAAATGAAGTTAAAATGAAAATGTCAAAACTTTTCACATTGATACCCCTAACTTAGAGAGAGAGAGAGAGAGAGAGAGAGAGAGAGAGAGAGAAAGAGTTACTAGTGAAGGAAATGAAGTTGAAATGGAAATGTACTAGTGAAGGAAATGAAAGTTGAAATGGAAATGTCAATAAAATTAAGATTGCATCCACTTGTTCAGGGAAAAAAATATCTATACACTTCTGTGAGTACATATGAAGCCAGAATCACCTCCTCTTGTTATTCTTCTTTTCTTTTCAATTATTTTTTCCTTTTTATGTTTTTATATTTTCCATGTGTTGGTTATAAACATAAATCACCTTCCAACATAGACAAATTCTCAAAATCTTTTACAATGCAAATAGCAATCATAAAAAATCACCATATTGTGCAAATTTAACAAGAAATCACCATAAGATATAAGTTGAACGAAAAAGCGAAAAAGAAAAGGAAAAAGATATAGCATACTGCAAACTATAATTTGTAAAAGGTAACATAACAGAATATATATATTTATCTTATAAACGTAAGAATGGAGGCCTGACCTAGTAGTATGTCAGCAGCTATCCTTCATAAGCAAAGTGGTGCACTATGTGTTGTGATGCAATGTATTAATTTTAGTAGCTAGGTGAACTATTTATCACAATTATTACCGAAGGTAATCAGTGAACGGAATCAACAAACCGCTTGCCTCTTTTTAGGCATACCTCGTTAAATCAAACGTAGTAAATCCTTGATTCTTGGTCAAAGAGGAGCCATTAACGGATTGCCCCTTACGCAATTACTACCTATAAAGAGCACAAACAGCACTCATGCATAGTTTGAGATCGTTCTGAAATGCTGAAATCATGTCAATTTCAAATAACCATGTTTAATTATCATCATTCCTACTTTGGAGCTTTTTAATTGTACTTTCAATGTCAGAAGAACTATCTACACTGTCAGAACCATCACTCCTATTTGTAATAAACTCTTTAGTTTCCTTTGTTTTAAGTTTACTAATTGGAGTCATGTCATCATTATCATCATCATCATTCTTACTCACATCAATATTAGTGCGTGGACCTCTTTTTCTTTTGGTACTTGAATCCAGGAGGCGATTCTCTATGCAACTTCTCCCATTTTCATCACTAGTCTGATGAAAATGTGCACTTCCTATTTCTTTATCACTCAGAATAAATTCTGAAGCAACAACATTGGGCAAGCTAGTTGTTTCATCCCTTGTGGGATCTCATCATCACTATCATCCAAGTCAATGAAAACCCCATATCCAGTTCTCCTGCCACGTGCCACAGAAGTATTCTTCACTTTGTTGGAGCTCCCTCTTTCAAGCACCAACTGATTTTGGATGGGCTTTTTGTTGTTGCAAGCCATGATGACATAATGTGCACCTGCAACAGACACAGCCAGATCTTTATCAAAAACAGTTTCCGGTTGGCACTATTAACTTAAAAAAATAAAATAAAATAAAAAATTGCAATGTATTCATAGAAAATATACTGAAAATATGGTTAATGCGCTCCAAAACTGAGTCACTAAATAGATGGTTCTTTGAACCACACCTCCAATGTTATTTTTTTGGCCTTTTCAAGTAATTTAATTAGTGCCAGATCCCAACTGTAATACAAGGCCAACTCTAGTTGCCCACCAGTATCTAAAAAATAATTCAAAAAAAGAGAGAGATAATTTCTAACTAATTTAAAATAAAAATAAAAAAACATAAAGGAACAGTCAAATGATTGGCATAAGTGGAACTTAATAGGAGATAAGTATACAAGTAGATTACCTTAAGCCACACCACCAAATTATTACACTTAAAAAAAGAAACATGAGTTCACGAGTCACAAGTTAATGTACAACCACTAAATCTAGCACTACAACAATTCACACATTTGCCGACCAAATATTAATTAGTCGCGAATGATCATTATTTTTGGCGATCAAATATTATTGGTCGCAGAAGGTTATATTTTGGCGACCAAAAAAAGAGTTGGTCGCAGAAAGTGGTATGCTTTTGGCTACCAACTACAAATTTGGTCGCGGAAGGTGACATTTTTTTTGGCGACCAAAAATTTGGTCGCCAAAAACTTATTTTCAGCAACCAAAAAAATTAGTCGCCAAATTAACGCTTTTAGCGACTAATATTTTAGTCGCTGTTGATTGAGATTTGGCAACTAAAAAATTGTCAGCGAAGTGTACCTTTTCTGCAACTAATTTGGTATTTTGGTCGCCAAAAATTTGTGAGGGAAATTTGAAACGTGGAGCGGGCTCTGTTTGGTTATGTTTTGTAATTAATTTTCTAGGCATGTTTTTGAGTATGATGTTTGGTTAGGCTTCTGAAATCAATTCTCAGGAGCTCTGCAGAGAGCTCTGTAAATCATCTGTGAATCAGCCGTTGTTCAGGGAAAGTTTTGCAAAGGGGGACAACCACGTGGTTGTTCATGGGGACTTCCATGGGGACTTCCATGAGGACATCCAGCCGGATGTCTCTGATGTACAGAAATATATTTTTTTTTTTTTTTTGCAATTGACTTATATAATTGGGAAAAATATTTTTACGTAATTTTTAAATTTTTATGTGCTTTAAAATAATTTTGAATTGTATGTTTAGTTATGAGTTGTAAATTTTTGTATCACATATCAAATGTCACATCAACAATTCCCTACTCAAATCAAACATCTTTTCCAAAACTATTTTCAAAACTCTTTACCAAACAAATTTTCTACACTCAAATCATAATTCTACAACACACAAACTCAAAATATAATTCATACTCTCAAATCACATTTACAAAACACAACCAAACGCAAGCGAAATGTTCCTTCATTAGCAATCTGTTAGCTCATCATTTTCTCCTCTCTCATCTTTTTCTCTCAAACAAACAAACAAACAAATATATCAAAATATGAACACAATGTATCCCTGTTTCTCTCACTCTCTCCATCTGTTTCTGTTTCTCTCTATTATTCACACAAGCACAAACCCTAGACCCACCATTCAAAACCACCACCACCAAAAATGTCTCACGCCGTGGTGGCGTCGCCCTATTTCCCCACCGTGAGGTCGGCGGCGAACTGACCAAGGCAGAGAGCAAACACGAAGAAGGTGACTAACACGAAACGAAACAGGAGCAGCGTTGGAACAGCAGTGGGGTTCGGTGGAGAGATGAAGGAAGTTCGGTAGCAGTGCGTGGAGCCGTCTACACTCTACCATTGCTAATCCTCTCGATTTCTGACCTCTTGCATCAGGTAAACACGCTCTCTCTTTCTCTCTCTCTCTCTCTCTCGCTCTCGTTCCCCCAATTTCAAACCCTAACTATAATTTTCAACTTTTCAGATCTTTGCCTCTCAAGAGTTTCTTCACCTTGAATTTGCTAAACCTTAGTTTTTGCCTCCTGTAATTAAGTTGATTGACATGGATTGAAGAAAACCCCTTTTTCTTATACAATTGAAATATGAAAGCCCCAAAAAATATATTTATAAATAAATAAATATATCAGATTACACAACCCTAGCTCTTTGGCTTCCAAGGGTTTTATCAAAATGCACAGAAGTTCTAATGGAGAAAATATGAAGGATCTCAGTCTCAATCTCTCTCAATCGTCTCATCGAAGAAGGCTATTTACTTGGTACGTTGCTTCCTCCTCTCCTTCCTCTGAATAGTCTCATCGAAGCCTCTATCTTTCTAATTTTTTTTTTTCTAAAAACTGAAAGAGTAGAACATTTGAGTGTTCAATTTGTTTTCTTTCGCCCCTAGTTTTTTCTGAGCTAATTAAAACAGTTTTTGTAGAACTTCATACTGTTGTAAGAGAAAAATGCCCCCCAAAAATGGTTAGAAATTGAAAAAGTGTGAAAGACTCTACTTTAATGCAATCGTAAGCAATATTCATGTGAACTAGCGATTTCGAACTAGTCTAAACATGTTATAATGCATGAACAAAAACATGAGAAGAACTAAAGCAATAAACATGAATTAAATAAGAAAAACTAGAAGCCTAGAAACTAAACATGGCAAAAAGAATGCGAAACAAAGAAAGCAAATCAAGTATACATTAAATACATTAACTGGGACCTTTTTCTTTTGTAAATTCCTCGTACTCTGGCCCTTTGGTGTTTAACAGAATGATCTGCCGGTCATTTGGGGCTTGTTTGGTGCTGGCCGTTAGTTTTTTCCCAGGTTGATTCTAGATCGTTTTCAAATCAAATTTTGGACTTTTTAGGACTTGAAATCAACTTTGAAAATGTTCAAAACACAGGGATATAATTATAAGTTCAAAAAGAGTTTATGTTGGGCAAAAATCATTTTGAGGCACGAAAGAGGTTCGGATTTTAGCAAAATGTGAAAAAATGAATTTCTAGACCTAAGACGATTCCATATACAGGCTAGGTTCACAAAATTCTTCATAATTGCTCTTCTATGTCATAGGGAAGCAGCTCAAATAGTTTTTGTATTGGTTGGACAACTCCCATTTTACCAAGGCCAAATCTCTAAAGTGGTGCAACATGAAATGGTTAAAACTAATATGATTTATTTATTAAGGCAACACCGTAGGCAATGGAGTGAAACTGTGTCACAATTTACAAATGTAGGTTGAGCAAGATATACATGTGCCAAAGTTGGGGCATTTATGTGTTTCAGTGAGAGCAATATGTTGGCCTATATAGATTCTGTCCACTTAGTGTTGTGATGAGAAATTTTTTAATCCAATGATGCAGATATAAAAAAAACGCATTTTATCTTGCATGTGGCTTACAAGTGGAAGAGCAAATTCCAACTTATGTCATCACTTGATCCCCCAAGATAATGAAGGTTATAAAAAACAAAATGACGAGCAGAGGGTGGATGGTGGGATTTGACATTAGATGCTTGATTTAGGATTTAAAATGCATGTAGTGTGATAAAGCCAACAGGTTCAACTGACAATCTCTCTACATTTTGATTTTTCTTTGATTTAGTTCTTAAGGTGTAAGAAAATTGTGATCAGTTTGACAAATGTAGATTGACAGAGAGACATGTTTCTTAGAGGTGGAAACATTAGGCAAGTTCAGTCCTAGAGCAACATCCTAGCATGTAGAAAACCCAGTCATGTTGTATGAAGGTGTGGGAAAATACTGAATCCAAATGAAGGGACAAGCCACGTGGCATATGAGTTTTTGGTTTAATGACACTTAAAAGGTGTGATTAAAAATTCATTTTTAATCACACTCCCAAAGATCACACTTTAATAAAATTTAAAAAGTGTGATTAAATAGCATCCATCACACAAAAAAAGTGTGATCTATTCATGATTTTGTAGTAGTGCATCTTGATATGGTAATCAATATCTTGCTCTTTATTTCGTTCTTGATTTTCCACATGTTTGGTTGCTGAGAAATAATCATTTGGAGTCTCTCTCGGATCTTCAATCAATGGCGTCTTTATTTCTTTCTATATCATGTTTGATTTGTCACGATTTGAGATAATCTGAGTTTGCACTTATGCGTTTTTATCATCGCTTTGAATCGGAGGGATGCTAGGGAAATTTGAAATCGATCTCTCATTTCCCAAATTCGCTCACGACTTTAAAGGAGAGAACTTGTGGGTTTTGTGTTTGAGTTTATCATATATATGATAATGGTTTTTAGGATATAGAACTTGATTGAATTTTATAGTTTGTGCATTCAATTTACAGAGATATCTAGATAGATTTTATACTGTTCTATTAGTGACATTGTTTGGTCATTTTTAGGTCTGTGGATAATTTTTTAGTCAGAATTTAATAGGATTTACAGACTACAGGTCTTCATACTTTTTATGTTTTGAGAAATTTAAGAAATTTTAGAAGTAGGTTGTTTGACAGTTTAGAAAGGTGGTGTTGGATTCTTTGGTTGTCGTTATTTTGTGTGAACAATGTCTGGTGGAACACCAGTTGGGGGTGTCATATATTTTCATTCATGTATTTGAGTTGAGATTTTTTATTTTAAAGGAGAGAAAAATTGGGTTATCAACGAATTAAAAACTTGGAGTCCTATTGGTTTAAGTCATATTTGGTGAATCTGCATTTATAGGTATGAGACCTGATGTTTTGTTGATAAGCAGGTAGATCATCTATATAGCAATTAGCAATTAGTCTATATAGCAATTGTTGATAAGCAGGCATATGCCTCGGGAAGGGTAGCCAGGGTAATAAGGCTCCCATAGCTCTGTTCACCCTGCTTACTCAAATGTAAGTAAAAAAAGCTTTGGATTTCTAAGATCACCCAGTTCCATAAAGAAAATAACATGAGAAAAAGAGCACTTCACACATCAAATGTCATACAGTTGCTCAATAATTGTTCTAGTTTCATTAATAAATGCATTCTAATGTAGAAGCAACAAGCTATTGATTCGTGTGGAATGACTTATCACCGTGATAAAATATAAATTTATTTGCTTGGTAATTATATTTGATTTCATTAATTGTTTGGCCACGATGCGTTACGCTTGGGCGGTACAGGTGCTTCAGTGTCTAGAAGGAAATTTTACTGACATTTATGTTTGGCATTTTGACAGGGGAATGATATGCATAGGACAGAAGCGTTTCCGCAAAGCATTGGAGTTTCTGCACAATGTGGGTCAATGTTTTTTAGTTCAGCCATATTATATATATGTTTATATATATATATATATTTTGTAAAGTTTGTGACAATTGACTTTTTACATCATCCTTATGGCTTGATGCTATCAGGTTGTAACTGCACCAATGTCTACTATAAATGCTATTGCTATTGAAGCGTATAAGAAATACATACTTGTCTCTCTTATTCACCTTGGGCAGGTTGGCTTTATTTTTCTTCTTAATCATTCTATTTGATATTTATGTCTTGTAGAATAAGGAGAAGGTTTACAAAGAAGTGGCTGAAGGAGTTGGGAAGATGTTGTTGTTATAAGTGAATCTTGTCCAGTGTAGTGCTTTTGTTTCCAAGAAGAAAAAATTATCCAATTGTTAATTAAGTTGCTAATTCTCTGGGACTTATTAACATGTTACTTCATTGAGTGGTTATCCCACATAATTTTGTTCCACTTTGTCATTGTTTCAGAATATTTTATATTTTTTGTGAAGATTATGCCAACATAAATTAATAGGTGAAGATTATGCGAACATAAATTAATATGTGAACATCAATTAAATCTGGTGAAGGAAGATGATAAACCAGGGAAGATATTCAGTTTAGACTTCAATAATGCCAGATCCATGTTTGTTAAAAATATACAACAACTATATTCAATGCCAAACATAATCTTTAACTAGTTTGCTTTGAAGATCAAGAACATCATCAATCTCTTCATTGCTCAATCCTTCTTCACTCACCTTTCCTTGAACCAACACTGAGTCTTGAAGAGATTGAAAGCAGGATAGGTTCTCTTATAAATGCTGATAGTGTTTCACAATTGGAGAGTGCTGTATGGAAAGAACGGCTGGAAGGTTATTCTCTCTCCATGTCCAATGTTTATACTTAGTTTTTCTGATTTCTCTTGTACATGTACCATGAGTTTTGGTGATCATGAAGGGAAGAATGAAAGAGCGTCAAAGTTTATGACGCTGGGTTTACCACTGTATGGAACGTCACTTGTGCCATTCCTCGAATTTATGTGCTATGTTATTGCCTATTGGGAAATTGGAAAGTAAGAAAATATTTATTGTGCTGAAGGGCCCACTTCAGGTGAATTGCAAATTTTAGGTCATTTAAAGGGAATGGAGCTTTGATAGTTAACTATGCCTGAATAAGTTCCAGTCAACCATGCCTAATTTCATTTTTTTTTTTCAAATAGGAAACATAAAGACCCTCATTCTGCCCTTATTTTGTTTAGTGCTCTTTACATATCAATTGTTATGGGCTAAATGGTTTGTTTCAATGTATTATTTTCCTCCAAAATTATAATGAGAAAGACTATTGTTATTAGAATATAGACATGCCATTATAGCCGATATCTATGTGTTGTCGTCCTACTTAAGGATGAGTAAATGTTCATAAGTTTTCGTGCTTCTAAGAAGTTTTCATCTCTAACATTGAAGAAGTTTAATAGAAACCTCAATTTTGACGGCAGCATGGCTGTTCTCTGATTTTCAGCTATTGTTATCAGCGCTTTTATTCTCATGTTTAATACTAAGCATTTATATTCATCCTTAGCTTAATTGATTTATGGTAACCTCTCTGTTATACTTGAAATACATTGCCTTCTAAATGAAAAATATGATATTTAGAGATTATGTAATAAAGAACCTGAGGATAGTCTCATCTCATCAAACTCATGTGGACACCTCAATTTCAACTTGAGCTCATGTGCCAATTTCTTTAAATTTCATTTTTTTTTATTATTTTAATTTTGCGCATAGTACAATTTTAGTTTCTTTGACGGTACTGCTTCTTGCTGCTGCAGATTCCTGAGAGTATGGAATTTGTGGATCAGATGAAAAGATTGTTTCGAGAGATAGAAAATGGTGATATGGTCTTTTTACCAGACAACATCCCTTCATCTTCAAACAGTGAAATTTATGGTATGAGCGGAGGGTTGTTTGCTTCCTTAATATCATCTGGAAATTCCAATCCCGGGAATTTGAAACCTATTGATGATGCCAATTCTAAAAATTATGTGGGAACAACTAGTTCTTCAGCAGATCTTCCATGGTTATCCCCTTTCACTTCTGACCATGGAAGGACACACTCATCTCATCTTCAAAATCAGTTGCAAATGGCTACCACAGAAGCTCCACTAGTACAATCTACCACTTATTGCTCTGCTGCCCCAACACCTTGCATTAGTACATGGAGTAGTGGACAGTCAACTCTGACTTCATTTGAGCAGCAACTGCTATCTTCTAGTATGGCTTACCTACCTCTCTCTCTCTCTCTCTGTATTTTTGAATACTTGTGCAAACTGTCCCAGTTTAAAGCAAAAAAAAGAAAGTAACGCGAGTGTGTCAACTGCAATAGGCCAAAACCATTCAATTGCTGTGGCCCATGTTTTTCTTTAGCTTCTGCTTTAACTTGTTCATAGTAGCTTTTATTTTTGGTAATTTGTTCATAGATTAGATTGAAGCTGAGAAACCAGTAAAAGGCTAACTGCTAACCTCTGTTCTCTGGGCTTTCCTGTCCTCATTTCACTAATGCAATGATCATACTTGTGCCCTCTCTGTCTCTCCTGTGGATTTCTATAGTTCATATTTTGCGAGCAATAATTCATTATGAAGTGTGTTGTCTTTGTTTGCAGTTTGATTTATTGCAGTTTGATTTTAGATTTATTGCAGTTTGATTTCAGTGATTAAGAGCATTGGGGTTTGAATGGCTTTCCTTTTGAAATTTTGATACTCAACTTTCGAAATTTTGATTAAATTTTAGTTTCTGTTTTACATGCCTTTTGTTTATCTGTATGTAGGATCATCATGAGAAAGCATAAAAAATCACAATTTACTTTGGTATTAATGGACAGATTAGGTCCTCGATGGATCAGGCCCCGTCCACCAAGGCTCCCAATATTACCATCGATGGAGAGGTAATACACGTATTAAGGGATCCGTATTCAATTAATTTGTGGAATGTATTCATTTTAAAAACTTATCCATGTCAAGTTTCTTGCAGCTCGTGTGGCTCAACCCTGGTAATAATCATGAGCTTTTATGGGATTATGGAATGTGTGTTGATACTAGCAGAGGGGCTGCAGTTAGATTACTAGCAGAGGGGCTGAATCTTCTAGTATGGCTTACCTCTCTCTCTCTCTCTCTCTGTATTTAAGCTAACTAAAATTCTTTATACTATTCAGAGTCATTGTGGAAGCAATCAGCTCTATGGCTTACCTCTCTCTCTCTCTCTGAGGTGTTGGGAGTCTCACGATAGATTTTAATGGTTGCAGGATTACAGAGAGCACAACGATGACACCACCGTACACTTTGAAGTTATTATGTCCGAGGAGAACTTGATCATGGCAAAGCAAGAGGGCTTGCTAAAGAAATTTAAACTCACCACAACTATCAGCACAAGCAACATGCATCTGTTCGACCCAAAAGGCGTGATTAAGAAATATGAAACCCCTGAACAGAGTCTGATTGTACTAGACACCAGTTCAGATTAACCTCTAATCATGTATCAAATTTTCAGGTTATTTACAATTTAATTCTTTTGATTTGTAGTTCTTGAAGAATTCTTCCACATAAGACTTGAATTCTATGAGAAGAGAAAGGCAAGTTGTCTAATGTTGTTGTGTTTATCTTTTCTTCCCATTTTGAGCCCTTTCACATTGGTTTTCAAACAGAAAGTCTGCACCTCATTATAATCATCTTACTTCACACAATTTTACAGCACTTCACCGCTCTTATTATCTGTCACAAGAAATGAAAACATTTGAAGTCTCTTGTCTGGGTACGTTTGATTTTATTTTAATAGAATTGTCTTATATTCTTTCATAGTATTTCTAATGCATAAATTACGAGAATCCTGAGATCCAGACTAATGCATACTGTTATGTAAACTTCAGTGAGGTTATCAACAAACTAATATACAAGGAGAATCACAATAGTCTATATTGTGGTGCAATATCTTATCTTTTTGGCTTTCTTAGTTATTGTATTCAGAAAAAGACAAAACTACCTTATTGTGAAACAACCAGAGGTTTTACTACATTATAGTTCTCTCTAGAACTACCTTATTTTGTTTCCCTCTCCTGACTTTGTTTGAATGAATATATCCTGCACGTAGTTGCTAAATATAAATCAACTAATAAGGTCGTAAAAATGTGGATTTTATTCAATTAAGGATTTAAAACAATATTTTGGCTTTGTCAAATTGGTTTTGTTACTGAGTATTATGATTCGCGTAACCTAATCTTTGCTTTTACCTAAAATATTTTTATCCTATAAATTGTCCAAAGACCTTATGCCCTCTTATAGATCAAAGTCTACCTTGTAATACTTGGAGATTATCCAGTAATTCTCTCTTTCTTGAATGCCTTCAGGGCACAATATGCTGTGTTGAAAGAAGAGTGCCACCAATTGTTTCCCATTGTTCGAAGTGGTAGGTTTATTACTGCACCAGTAATCACTGAAGATGGTGATCCTATTCAAGATCCTATAGTGCTTCTGGAAGCAAATCCAGACAAGGGATTGGCTACAGTTTCTCAAGAAAATGGTAATGTTGATAACTTCAAGTCTGCAATTAGTAATTCATAAGATGCTAATGCCTTAAATTATGCAAATACAGCAACTCCCTGCAGCTCAACAATGGTAAAAGAAGTGGACAAGAAAAT
Source organism: Camellia lanceoleosa (assembly GCA_025200525.1). NCBI lineage: Eukaryota > Viridiplantae > Streptophyta > Magnoliopsida > Ericales > Theaceae > Camellia > Camellia lanceoleosa. Next base: position 209,010,871 of record CM045758.1, read on the forward strand.
AATCGAATGGAAGCTTACACTACATCAAATAGGTTGGTGGTATATGTTACTATTGAATGCACATTTCCTTTACCATCATCATCATTATTAGATTTTCACTCATATTGCTGAGTCCATCTTCTGTAGCCTCCTCTATTTTTATGTTTTTGAAGATCAGTTTGGGATGTAATGTTACACAATCCATTATTTGTGTTTCATGAATCAGGTACTGAATATTGAAGTTACATGATTTATCTTCAGAGCTTGCATTCAATCTTAGATTGTGGTCTATATTTGATAGTAGTAAATTATAGGGAATGCCATTCAATCTTAGATTCTACAACAAATTACTTCTTTTCTTTTTTTCAGGTGGTCATTTGTGTACTGTTTTTTTGTCATTTCGATTAAGATTTTGAAGTCTTGTTTTATTGGTTGGATGAGCAAAAACTGTTACTTGTTCATGAATTTCGATAGTTGAACTTGTGTTGTAACCTTCTTGCTTGGATTTATATTTATGCCAGGTCTCAATGTGGTTCGCACTGATAGGACTCTAGTTTTCTATGAGAAGCAAGAAAACTTGTCAAAACTTTGGGACATTCATGCTGTCTATGCATGGTTTGATATAGATGTAGGCTACTGTCTAGGTAGGTAGTCAAATTATGACTTCAATAAAATGCAGAAAATGATCAATTATGATAATAGTTGCCCTAACGAGGAAAAGTTTCTATATATTTTCACATCCATGATCAATTATGATAATGGGACAAGCAATGTTATTTATTGTGTTTTGGAATAGCATCATTCTTCCTTATGTAGTAGTTTTTTTTTTAATTTTTGACCATGGATTCCTTATCTGGTTTTCATGGATTGAAACCTTTCTTAGCCATGCTTTCATAATAAAGGTTATGGCTCCATGTCTAACGAGTCTTGCTTGGTATATTAAACATTGTAGATTGGATTTTGTTGAAAATTTTTAACCATCATGCTCCATCAACCTCTTTTAATTTCTTTCCATGCATCATAAGGCCTCTCACCCTGTGGTGCCTCTTTTATAATAACTTTACTTATAAAAATTAAAAAATAAAAAGTTTGGGACATCAGTCTACCTGCTTTTCTAAAGTCTCTTTATGTTGGCATTGCTCTAGGGAATGAGCCAAGTTAATCACTTGGTTAAAAGCTTGAAATTTTTCTTTGTTGCTCTATGGCAGTTGATTAATGAGTCTGGATGGTGATTTATTTTTACATTTTGAGTGGGGTGTTCGACAAAACTCAGTGTTTGGGTAGTGACTTGTGGTAGTTGGGTGATTGTTTAGACATTTCGAATTGCCTAAAAATTGAAATGGGTTAGTGTGATGAATGCTTGGAGATTTTTGTGATATTATATTGCAATTGATTTTTATTTGGTACACATTCTTACATATTAGATGGCGAGTACTTCACCATCTCCAAATTCTCCACCCACTGCTGCCTCACCACCGGCGTCCACCCCTCCGCCACCTCAGCCTTCCTCTCCTCCACCAGCCCCTCCTACAACAACTCCATCTTCTCATTCCAATCTCTTCTAGTAAAGTGATGTTGACTGTTATTTTTGCATATTGCAGTCTGTCCCTCCTACTATCTGGTATCGATTAGTGGCTGGTCTAAATTTTTTGTATAAAAAGTCAGTTTGTATAGCATTACCCATTTAGATATAAGACCATAAAATATGTAATGGCGTCTTTATTTCTTTCTATATCATGTTTGATTTGTCACGATTTGAGATAATCTGAGTGTGCACTTATGAGTTTTTATCATCGCTTTGAATCGGAGGGATGCGAGGTTCGAATTTGAATGATGGACTTATTAACAAGTTAGATGAATGATTGGGAATCTGCCATGTCTCACAAGCTAAGAAGCATGGATACTTCTACGAAGGGTAACGTGTCATGTTGGTTTGCATTCATGCCATGTCTGTTTCATTTGGAAACTCCTCTGCATTTATTTTTGCTATTATGGAGTGCTATTTAGATTTAGTTTTTTAGGTTGGTGGAGATTATATTGTATACTAGTGGGATTTCAAAGAATCTATGATCATGGTTTTAAATCCTGGTATCTTTCCCATTAATGGTCATGACCGCAATGTAATTAATGGTGAGTAATGAGAATCAGTAGGCAGAATTGTGGTTTTGTCCTTTTACTAGCAAACTCCTAATGAATTTGCTATAGGTTTCAACCCGAGTTTGCTATAGGCTTGATAGTTGAATTATTTTTGAGTTTCTGAGTTGGTTTTTAAATAGAACTTACTTTCTTAAGCTAAATTGCACACATTTGTTTAAGTGATTCATAAATCATGTTGTAGCCTTATATGCAAATCATCAAGTACCCAAGTTGTTGCTCTCATTGCCCATCATCCGCTTAATCCCATGCCCATCTACATGGAAATTGTGTAGTGGTTTTGGAAAAAGGACAAAATTATTTTTAGAATTGAAAACAACTGCTTACTTGAATTTCTCAGCTAGTCATTCTTTTTTGTTCCCTTTTTTTTCCCCCCGGTTTTTGCAGTGGAAGAAGATCTGTTATGGTGACAAACACAACAGTGGAAATTGTAGTTCCTGAAAATGTTATTGGCTCCATTTATGGGGAGAATGGTAGTAATCTGGCTCGTCTTAGACAGGTATTGCTCGCATCTTTTCATGTAAGGCTACAATGACCGAGATTAATTCTACATGTAAACCAATTGAAAATGCTGTAACTGTTCTACTTATTTCCCGAATTACGTAAAAGCTTACTTACTAAACTTGTTTTGAAGTTAGATTTAGAGTAGAAGGCTGTTAAAAATCGAAGTGTAGAGCAAGCAGAACAAGCGGTGATTGCTTAAAATGTTATTAGCAATTACGTTTTTGTCGAAGTTTGAATAAAATAAGAAACTAGAAAGCGTGGTTACAAAACATGTTTTCATGAAAACATGTTTACTATTTATGTTTTCACTTAGTTTGGAAAATAAAATAAAAATACCCAAATTGTAGTAAGAAGCCAAATTGTAAAGCATACCACTTGAGAACCAAAGTAAAAAGAGCTTTAAGTTGAAGGGGAATGCTGAAAGTGCTTATAATACAGGCTCACAAACTAGGAAAATTGTCTATGGGCTGCTTTTCAGCCATTTTCTGAAGCATTCTAGACCATTGTTTTCTTCTTTTATTTGCTGTTTTCCCCCCTTTTTGATGTGTATATTTTGCCAAGCTCTTCTTTTTCCCATGTAAAAAATCTATTGGTGATGTTGATTTCTAGTTACTTTGTAATTTATCTGATCATAAATTCACCTTAAATTTTATTCTATGGATTGTATGATTCAGATATCGAGGCAAAGGTCATAGTGCATGAACCTCATCCTGGAGCCACTGACAGGAAAGTCATTATATCTGGGACCCCTGATGAAACCCAGGCAGCTCAGAGCCTCCTCCAAGCATTCATTCTTTCCGGAGCATCATGACTAGATCCCCTCCCCCCATCCCATCTGTAATGTGAACAAAACTGCTAGAATAATGACCCTTACTAATAGTTTTTTTTTTTGGGAAATCTTAGCTCTGTACTCTAAAATTGGGTGTTTTATACCAGTCTGATCAATGACCAAATGTTTTCTTTATACATCTTAGCGGTGTTTTTAATTTAGAGCTTAGTGGACAGTTTCATGCATCAAAAGAAAACAGTAATCCCACCAGAACACCCCTAGATTGATGTTTCGGTGTATTGTTTATTATGGATTGAATGGATTATTAGGAATTACAGGTGTATTGTTTTAGGGGTGTGGCGACCAATTTATTAGTCGCGACGTCTAAAATAAATTTTTTTCCGCAAAAAATGACAATTGCCGACCAAGAGTTTTGGTCGCAAAAAATACATCTATTGCCGACCAAAACAACTCTTGGTCGTGGAAACTCACTTTTGCCGACCAAAAGTTTTAGTCGCGAAAAGTAACAAATGGCGATCAAATTTTTTGGTCGTGGAATGTCACAATTGGCGATCAATTTTTTTGGTCGTTGAATGTGATAATTGGCGACCAAACTTTTTGGTCGCGAAATGTGTCAATTGGCGACTAAGATATTTGGTCGGGAAAATATCACTTTTTGCGACCAAAGTGTTTTAGCGACAAAATGACTTAGTCGCGGTAATTAAATATTTAGCGATCAAAAATTTAATCGGCAAATTTAACTTTTGCCGACCAATCAAAATTTTTGTCACGAATTACTTTTGCCGACCCTCAATTAGCGACCAAAGTAGCGACCAAAAAAATTGGTCGCGGATAACTTTTGTCGACCAAAAATAGACTTTTAGCGACCAATTTTTTTATTGCCAAAAGTGTTAATTCTTGAAAACAAAATGAAAGTGTTGCCAAAAGTGTTAATTCAACTACAAGCCTCTCCTTGAAAACAAAATGATTCAGCAAAAGACTTTGGCTAAATTCAACACAATAACACAATAGGAACTTAACTAATATTTTCAAATCATCAATTTTATTTTCATCACAATAACACAATAGGATGACTACAACGAAATTTTCATCTCCCATTACCTCCAAAAAATGTTAGCTACTCAGCTTACTTTGCAATTTAAGAAATGTTGATCATGAAATTAAAAAATTAAACTTAAACGTAATGTTGATCTGTAAATATGTAATTTCACATTTGGAGAAACCCACTTTTATCCCTAAAAAATTAAACTTAAACATATAAATGACTATCATTTTGTGTAATTTCCACTTTAATAGGACTTTTGGGTTCATAAAAAAAAGAAAGAAAGAGGACTAAACCGTTTATAAGATCATATCTTGAGATTTATTGGTGTTTTACCCTTAAATTATTAAATTCAATTGGTCAAAATAATGGAATTTTTATTAATTATTAACCTTTCTCTTTGTTAAGCATAGTTTTTTATTTTTTATTATTATCGGCAAGTATATTTGTTGTTAGTTATTTTAAAGGCATTGGTGATAACCCTTAATAGCGTACTAATTTTTTTTTTTAAAAAATTGATGAATGTATAAAAGTTCTTCAAATTTTATAAAATTAGCATACAATCTAAAATCAATAGACTGATAAGAATAATGTAAGAATTTTAAAGTCCTTAAATTTTTTGGAAAGATTTTTAAATTTATTGGACTAGACATTTAATTTCTAGCCTATTTTGGAAAGTGACATTTTTTTTAATTTTTTAACTTTTTAAAAAATATATAGAAAAAATAAATAATGACGCTAACCCATAATACACAATGTCGATGTGCACACCTTGTCATAGAAGTTTTGGGTCCACTTTGTGGATGTTGTGCCATTATTTATTTATTTATTATTATATATTTTTATGAACTTATACTAACCTATATTTATGGGGAAAGAATAAGGGGATTTGATTAGCATTTTTTTATTATAAAGAATTTACCCTAGGTGGATGTTGTCCCATTATTTACTTATTTTTTATTATATTTTTATGAACTTATCCTGACCTATTTTTATGGGGAAAGAGTAAGGGGATTTGATTACCATTTTTTTATTATAAAGAATTTACCCTAGCCTAGCCTAGCCTGTATTTAAGGGAAAGAATATGGGGACTCGATTTTATTACCCTGTTTTAACCGTAAGGAGAAAGGAAAATGGAATCACTCCCAACGTCTTATACGGGACTTAAATTCACAACTTAACGATAAAAGGCACTCCTGCATCTCTACATCTCTACCCCGATCTTCCTTCTGTCTTTTTTAAAATGGATCAGCAACCACAATCCAGTATTAAAAAACCCTCAAAATTTTCTAGGCTTGTTCGATTCATTTTTGGCCGCTGCGGCGGGAAGTCGGTGGAGAAGACAGTTGTTCAGAGCACAGTTGTTCCTGCAGGGACCAGTGATGATGATATTACTCCTAGCATTGTAAGTTGTTTTGTAGTAGTTGTATATAAAGTTGTTGGTCCTGATTTACTATTCTGGTTTCTCACGGTTTAGTTTGGCAGTTTGCCAAAGATGATGTCAGATACGTTGAAGAGAACAAGCCGGAAGTGGTCCTTGTCAGTCCCCCCAATTCTCCGGTACTTTCACCAATCAATAGAACATTGAAACAGGTGCCGGCTTATGAACCTTCAATACTGAAAGATCAAGTGCTGAGGAAAGTCGAAAGCCTTCCCCAACGTCACACTCACACAGTAAGAGATTCTCCTTTTACTTTGATATCAGGCTCATCTATGTACATTTTATATGTGGACATCAACATGATGTAAGTCTATTCGGGAAATTGTACATGTGAATCTAATGGTTACATATTATGCTCTGGAAATTGACCAGTTAGGAAAGAGATTTGAGTTAGGGATTCAGCATATGACTCAAGCTATCTGTCATATTATAATGAAGTTCTTTTCCCTTGGTGTTGTATCTGAAAATATAGTATATTTGTGATTTTGATTTTTCGTTTGTGTCAGGTTACTGAGGATGTGGAGTCCAAAGTGGAAAATAGTGAGGAGGCAAATTCAGCAAAGAATTTAGAGTATAAAACAAGGAAGGATGCGGATGAGCCTCTAATGAATGTCGGGTATAAAACAAGGAAGGAAGTGGATGAGCCAACAACAGATGTAGAGCATAAAACTAGGATGGATGTGGATGACCCAACAACAGATGTAGAACATAAAACAATGAATGATATGGAGGAGCTGAAGTTGGTTAAAGATGTTTCGGAAATGAAGTCAAAACTAAATGGACTTGAATCAAAACTAAAACTAAATGGACTTGAATCAAAACTAAGTGAGGTCAGTTTTCTCCCGGTTTTCTGGTTTCCAACTACTTGTATTAATCATGTGGCTTTCCTTGTTTGCTGGTTAGTTGCTAGGGTACCTGGGTTTAATGAGACTTCTCTGGCAGCTATACCTTGTTTGATATTTTATGCCTCCAACATCTCTTGTTTTTTTTATAAGAGGGATACATTTATGAGCGCTATTTAATATGGAAGCTATACCTAATTTCTTCTGGATATATTTTATTTTCAATCCATGTGAAAGATATGATAAACTGTGGGATCCTTGTGGACTTGGTTGCCCTTCACTACGACATATAAGACTTTTGGCGACCAATTATTTTGGTCCCTAAAACTATTATTTTGGTCTCTAAATGGTTTTTGTGACAAAATTAATTTCGTCACTAAAAAAGTCACTAAAAGTGCGTCTAGAAAAGTCTTTAGCGACCAATTTTTGAAAATGTCCCAAAAAATGACAATTAGCGACCAATTTTATATTGTCACAAAATGTTTAATTTTACAAGACTAAACATTTGGTCGCTAATACTTCGTCATAAAATGTCCCAATTTGGTCGCAAAAAACAAAATAATGAAACTTTTAACGACTATGATATTTGGTCGCTAAAAGACATATAACTTTCTCTACAACACATTTTCGTCGCTAAAAATCAAAGTTAAATTTTGTAATCATTTAATCTCATAGCTAAAATGCACAAAATTAGATGCCATCCAATCATATTTAAAAAAAAAATGACATCCACATATCAAACCCACTCTATTCCCAAACCATAATGAGTATATAGAAAGTAAATTTTATAAAAATTAAAACTGAAAGTTTCCAAATTCAAATCAAAGTAGTAACAGTTCAAATGAAGAATAGCAACAATAGTTTCTTCAAAGAAAATATCTAGAAAAGCATTTTCTCAACATCAATATCAGGCTTTATATCAGACAGGCTTGGCACAAGAGGCTTCAAGCTGTACTTTGGTGAGACACCCTTTGGACATCCCTGCAACCCAAAATTCAAAAAGAAGAATCAAATAATAAGAATCAACACAACATAACCTCATTAAATAATCAATAGTCATTCATAATCAAATAAGTTACAAATAATGAAAAAACACGTTATCTCAGTGTACTTGGAGTATTAGTGAGCTATAATAAGAATCAACACAACAAGAAAGTGAGTCACCTAGAATCAACACATGTTATCATAATCCAAGCACGTTATCATAATCAAATGTTCTAAATAACAAACACACTAAATTTATAACTATGACAGATCTATCTAGAGCAAAAGGTACTTACTATGATGGTAAATCATAGATTGTCATTTTCTTGCTCAACAAAATCATGAGAAAAGTGTCTTTTTTCACTGAAAGTTCTCAAACAAATCACCAAACTCATATATTGACACCATCCAAAATAATTTGCCAGTTTACTATAGACAAAAGTGTTTCATTAAACGTGTGCAGAAAATGAAAGAAATGAGGCACATTATGAACAGATCAAATATAAAGATATAACAAGATTTTATCATCTTCTCACAAAAAATGTAAAACAACAGTTTATTTTTCTTTAAGGGGAAAAAAAAAAGGCCCAAAGTCACCCCTTGCTGCTCTAAATAATTTTAGGTACTTCGGGTTTGGGGTAAAAAAAAAAAATATAAACTTGGGTAAGTGTATCTGTAAAAAAAACCAAAACATTCAAGCACAGGCACAGGGGACACGGGCACATTCAAGGAAGCAACATCTTTTTTGCTTCTGCAGGATTCATGCAAAACTCACATAAATTGGAGCCACAGTGTTTTAGTAAGTTCCATAGCTTGAAAATTAACCAAATCAAAGCTTTTATATCAACACAAAATTATAATATGCCCAAATTCCCTCTAATCACCCCATGTACTACATACAGACTGCATCTATAGAATACCACAATGTCTTCTCTTTCTGCAACAAAGAGAAATATGACTAATCAGTTCTAATTTAAGAGGGGGTGCTGAGATCATTTAAAATTATATACATAAGGCTTCCAAAATACAAAACCTAAAATTTTATTTTGATGTCTTGTTATAATTTCTTTTCCATTTCCTTAGTACATATGTTCAATAAACAATGTCCCAAAAATGAGCATCATAACAACATAGGAGAGATCAGCACTTGATCCTAAAGAAGAAGAAAAAACAAAAAAGACATTGCTGTGAAGAAAAAGAATTTTTCATTCCATTTCCAATCGAATTTTTCAACAGGCTATCCAAAGTCAAGAATTTTGTTACTACTGACTATGATGAAAACAAATCCTATATGTAGCCAAGAAACAATTGTAAAGCTGGGAGACTTTATAAACATGCTGTCCTACTAAATAGACAGAACCATCAGTTAAACAATATACATATATTTATATATCGATCGAATTCAAAAAACACATTACATACAAGTTTTGGAGCTTCCTCAGAACTTTTGCTGAGGTTGGAATCAATCCTCCTGTCATTAAGTTCATCTTCTAATGTGCCATGACATTATGAGTGTAGTTCCGGCTACTAACTTTACACATCACAGCACATCCTCACATTACCTCACAAGACCAACTGCAGATTCTCTTTTCCATAGTCTGCCAGCAAAAATAAGTTGTGTAAAGCTATAATCTACAGCAGCTATGAACCTAAATGAAAATAGTGATAGGTATAAATACATATATACACAAAACAAATTTTTAAAAGGTAAAAACATAATATGAGGTATTTTCCTCTTGTGACACAACCTTAGTGCGTTGAGATGTAAACTTTTTAAGTTTTGTAAATTTATTTAAATTCTTAAAATCAAAATACACATCAATCACTAACATTAGTGAAAAATTAATCCACATGTAAATCTAAGACAGAAATCATGTGGCTGCTTTCAAACTCGATGTCACATCCTGAAGCTTGGTAGGCAGAGCATTTTACCATAACACCAAGCAATGGCCCCTGACTGGTAGAATGTATAATTAAGAATATATTAACAATACCGATTTTAATAAGAAATAATATACTAAAGAGCACCAAAGAGGAGGCAAATAAAATCATCAAAAAACAACAGGTGTGTTATTCCTGATCATTGAGTAATTGTTAATGTAGTTTCATAAAAAAAAAACAATCTGTTGATCCTTTTATTTATTTATTTATATTGATAGATCTTAGCCTTAATTTCTTAATTGGTTGTAGAATCAGAAAGCGAAAATTCAAAAAAATGGCAAGAAATCAAGCACAATTTACCTTCAACCTTGCTAACCGCAGCTTTAATATTGCCAAATCCACCTATCATACCCAAAAAAAATTCTGTGGTCAGTCCATGGACAAGTATCAAGTCTATCGAGAAGAACAAACACCTAACAATAACTGATATCATGCATCAACATGTATGACATAAAATAGCCTGTGTAAGATTTTCTTCTATGTGTGTTGTGGCATAATGACAGAGCTGTAGGAAACCAGCGAGTATCAAAAGAAAATGTTGGTTATTAACTATTATATAAAATATAGATAAAAATCCAAAAATACGGACATAGAATATAGGATTATCCCTTGAGTTCTATGCATATTCTGACCTTGTTTGTGTTCTTTCCATATCAAGATTTAGAAATTTGAACAAAGCTATTACAACTCATGCTATCTTTTATGCTTTACTTGTTTTTGTTCACATAATGATGCACCTACACAATGCCATCTATGTAGAAAATTAAGATTTATTGCCAAGGAACTCCAAGATCAAGATTCTCATCAACCATAAGGAAAATAAAAAAGAAAAAAAAAATCAGAAGAATAATCTATTATAATGCAATTCTGTTTGATTTATAACAAAAATGGCAAAAATAATCAAAGAATAGATGATATTCTTGTGTCCTTTTTCTCTTACGCATCCCCAATTCTTCATCTCCAACACGCATTAGATTAGACATACATATATACACACACACAAGTTCAATCTATGTAAACAATTGTTCAATTCCAACAAGCATTAAGATAAGAAACAAGTTCAGTCTCTGTAAAACACAGATTGAAACACAATAAGAAATTGAAAATACAATAAACAGGTCGATTACAGAAATCGGAGATCGATTACGATAAACAGAGATTGAAACACGATAAGAAATAAAGTAAGACATAGATTGAAACACGATAAGAAATTGAAAATATAATAAACAGTTCAATCTATGTAAAACACAGATCGATTACGATAAGAAATTGAAAGTTCGAATTGGAGCTCTTACAAGTCGATTACGGAGATCGATTACGGAGAGAGAGAGAGAGAGACGCACCAAAATTTGAAGAAGATTGAGCTCCCAATCTGCCTTGGAGCTCCCGACTTTAGGGCTGAAGATTGAGCAAACCGAGGTGCAGAGATTGAAGATTGAGCTCAATCTTCAATTGTTAATTGAAAAACGACTATTAATCTTCAAATGTGGAGCTCAATCTGCCTTGGAGCTCTTACAGGTATGAAGATCGATTACGGAGGGAGAGAGAGAGAGACAGAGAGAGAGAATGAGCAAGTTAGGGCTGAATCCCGACTTTTCAATTGTTAAAATAATGAAAATAATTGGTCTCAAATTGTTTTTAATTGATAATGACGAAAATATTTGGTCCCTAAATGTTAATAATATATTAGCAACCAAATTTATTAGTCTAAAAAAATTATGTAAATATATTAGCAACCAAATTTATTAGTCTAAAAAAATTATGTAAATGTTAAGTGAGAATATTAATAATTATTTTTACAATCTTGTAAGTAAATTATCATATGTTTAAATTTGTCCCTAAAGATTATTTTTAGCGACCAAATTTAATTAGTCCTTAAATATTAGTCTCTAAAGAACTAATTTCTTGTAGTGCTTTTTATGTGGACAGATTGGCTTGAGATACCATAAAGATGAGTATATTATACCATACAGCCTTGCACTTTAGCCCATATTTATTTCACTTTGGTCCTTGCACTCCCAATTGTGACAGTCAAAACCTTATATTTCTAGTCAAGTTTCAATATCAATATCGATACTCCCGTCCAGTTCTGTATAGAAAATGATCAAAACTGGCCAGATGAATGTCACGTGAATTAAAAAAGTTTCCATCAAAGCAAATATTAGTGAATAAAGTGAATCTTCATAAAAAAAATACTTGGGAGATTTAAATTGCCAAATTAGGCCATGTGCTGCTACATGTCTAATTCCAGTCAAATTTACTGGCAACCATTGACCGAGGTTTGACATTGCAACTTGACCAAAAGTCAGTTTTTCGGCTGCACAATTAGAAGTACAGGTACTAAATGGGTAAAGCACATAAGCGCAAAGTGTAATTTTCCACATTAAAAATGCTTCAGCATCAATTATGCACTTGGCTTCATTTCCTGCTGTGAACACTTTGTAGGATGAGAATGCCTGCCAGTTGAGGATAAAATGGAACGGTCAATAATTTCAAGACTGAAACATTCTGTTAAATTTCCAAATTTAATACACCTAATGGATTTAGAAAGTGGTTTATGATTGCCTTTCCACTGCTATATGTTCAAAGAACAGTGCTCATGATTTTTCCGAATTTACTTTTGCAGGCTGAAGTTATCATTTCAAAAGAGAGGGAAAGTTTACAGCAAGAATTGGTACTACATCATTGCATTCTCTTCTTGTTTAGTGTTTTCATGTACACCAACAGTGTATCTAACGGCCCGGTTACTCTATTCTATGATATTTAAATGGAGTTCCATTATATTGTCTTTATTTAAAGACACTGTTGAGATTGCTCTTGGGAGCAACTTAAATGAAGGCTAACAGCAATGGCCGTTAAGATGAGTTATAAACCCAATTAGCCATTGAAACCCTTTCCTACCTATGAATCCAAGATCCAGTGGCTTAGTTTGTACTCACAAAAGTTGCATAAAGAGCATCTGTATTGGATAGAGAACCATTTTCTTAGAATACCATAAGAACGAATAGGTGAAAATAGTCATTAATAACATCTTTAGACCTCTTCAATGGACCTTTGCTTAACAAACTTGTATGGTAATCGGTTTCATATTATACTCTGGAAATTGACCAGTTAGGAAAGAGATTTGAGTTAGGGATTCAGCATATGACTCAAGCTATCTGTCATATTATAATGAAGTTCTTTTCCCTTGGTGTTGTATTTGAAAATATAGTATATTTGTGATTTTGATTTTTCGTTTGTGTCAGGTTACTGAGGATGTGGAGTCCAAAGTGGAAAATAGTGAGGAGGCAAATTCAGCAAAGAATTTAGAGTATAAAACAAGGAAGGATGCGGATGAGCCTCTAATGAATGTTGGGTATAAAACAAGGAAGGAAGTGGATGAGCCAACAACAGATGTAGAGCATAAAACTAGGATGGATGTGGATGGGCCAACAACAGATGTAGAACATAAAACAATGAATGATATGGAGGAGCTGAAGTTGGTTAAAGATGTTTCGGAAATGAAGTCAAAACTAAATGGACTTGAATCAAAACTAAAACTAAATGGACTTGAATCAAAACTAAGTGAGGTCAGTTTTCTCCCGGTTTTCTGGTTTCCAACTACTTGTATTAATCATGTGGCTTTCCTTGTTTGCTGGTTAGTTGCTAGGGTACCTGGGTTTAATGAGACTTCTCTGGCAGCTATACCTAGTTTGATATTTTATGCCTCCAACATCTCTTGTTTTTTTTATAAGAGGGATACATTTATGAGCGCTATTTAATATGGAAGCTATACCTAATTTCTTCTGGATATATTTTATTTTCAATCCATGTGAAAGATATGATAAACTGTGGGATCCTTGTGGACTTGGTTGCCCTTTTTATGTGGACAGATTGGCTTGAGATACCATAAAGATGAGTATATTATACCATACAGCCTTGCACTTTAGCCCATATTTATTTCACTTTGGTCCTTGCACTCCCAGTTGTGACAGTCAAAACCTTATATTTCTAGTCAAGTTTCAATATCAATATCGATACTCCCGTCAAGTTCTGTATAGAAAATGATCAAAACTGGCCAGATGAATGTCACGTGAATTAAAAAAGTTTCCATCAAAGCAAATATTAGTGAATAAAGTGAATCTTCATAAAAAAAATACTTGGGAGATTTAAATTGCCAAATTAGGCCATGTGCTGCTACATGTCTAATTCCAGTCAAATTTACTGGCAACCATTGACCGAGGTTTGACATTGCAACTTGACCAAAAGTCAGTTTTTCGGCTGCACAATTAGAAGTACAGGTACTAAATGGGTAAAGTACATAAGCGCAAAGTGTAATTTACCACATTAAAAATGCTTCAGCATCAATTATGCACTTGGCTTCATTTCCTGCTGTGAACACTTTGTCGGATGAGAATGCCTGCCAGTTGAGGAAAAAATGGAATGGTTAAATTTCCAAATTTAATACACTTAATGGATTTAGAAAGTGGTTTATGATTGCCTTTCCACTGCTACATGTTCAAAGAACAGTGCTCATGATTTTTCCGAATTTACTTTTGCAGGCTGAAGCTATCATTTCAAAACTAACAGAGGAGAGGAGATTGAATGGAGAGCTTTTAGAAATTCATCCCCGTGAACTCAAGTTCATATGTGAGTCTTATCAATCTCGAACATCTGTTTTCCTAGCCTCTCAATTCCATACATTTGATTTTGTTAATATTAGTACATATTGTATTTTATATATACTCTTTGTTCACTTACCAATTGGTTATCTAAAGCAATCTTTTTGAATAAAGAGTACAATTCATTATTGATGCATTATTTTTTTATTTTGGGAAAAAAATAAAAATAAAAATAAAAAATTGCCATGACTTTCTTATCATGTTAACAAGATACCAAAAATGAAAACAAATTGGTTTAATTTCTTACTGGGAGCGAATTTGTTTTATTTCAACATATTATTTCATTTGTTTTTGTTGTGTTTCGAATTTCAAACTAATTGATTAACATGCCCTAATATTATTCCTTTTTTTTCTTTTATAGTTGAATTGAAGAAGCAGTCAACGTGCTCTGTTCGACTCTTCAATAAGTCCAACAACCATGTTGCGTTTAAGGTACAAACAAATCATGTTTTATTCGCATGAGTAGTACTAGTGAAATATTGCATTTTCTAAATGGAATGGTGGGTGGAGGAAATATAATCAATGGATTTTTTGGCAGGTTAAAGCTACATCTCCAAAAAAATATTCCGTGCGACCGAACATAGGCATTATTAAGCCAAAATCAACTTGTGAATTCACTGGTATGTCTTGTAACTTTTATTGTAAGTGAAACTTAATGTATCATAAGGTTTTTCAGAAAAAAGAAGAAAAATGAATAAATACTTGCTGTATTTTCTAAAGCACACATACAAATTGGTTACCTATATATATTTGTATCAACAATTGAGTAAGGAGTGCATACTTCTCATTTTATTAGTAATTGAATTGAAAAAACTTTATTAAAGGGTATTTGAAATTAGTTGGATAGCAGTAACTGATGGGGATCCATCATTCATACCTATGTGAGGCAAGGACGGAATATTTTTGGAGTTGATTTATTTATTTGTGCTTTATTTTAGGATTTCTTATTTTAGGACAGATGATCTAGAATATGCATATAGACTATTGTCATGGAGTGATAATTCAAACCTTGAATTAAAATTGTACAGATGTTTCATAGAAGGCCGCATGCCAAGCTATTTTAGTTTAAAAGCATAGGGGGTTATCCTGGGGTGATCATATTAGGCATCATTGTTGTTGATAAATAGACTGATGATAGGGGTGTTGGGAGCATTGGACCAAATGAAAAAGTAATCAAGTTTATGGATTTTTATGGAATTTTGTTAGGAAAGGAAGGAAAGGCCATGGCTTTAACTTTTTGTCGCTCTAGCTCCAACCAATACTCATTCAGATGATTTTCCGAGCTTCTCGGGCCCTCCAATTTTTCTTACAATGTTTTGTGCATTATCGGAGGCAATTTTTTGGATTCTTTTTGTTTTGGTTAAGGTAAAAGGACAGTTTTCATTTTCGTGGATAGAGATAAATTTATAGACTCAGATTAGTATATCATTATTTTCCGCACTGGGAAATGTCCTTAGATAAAAAAGAGGAAAATTAAGAAAAGAAAGGCAGCGAAAGTAATCTCTTTGCACATTATTAAATTTACACGATCTTTAAACTGCCATCTGAAATAAACTTGATATATTATTGCAGATTTTAGAAAATGTTGATACATTCAAATATTGTGTTCACATCTACTACATTCATCATACTATCTAAATGTTTGTTGTCCTTGTCTATGGTTGTTCATGGTTGACAAATTTGGTGTTATGTAGTTAAGATGCAAGCACAAAGGGTGGCTCCTCCTGACATGATATGCAAAGACATGTTTTTAGTTCAGAGCACAGTTGTTCCTGCAGGGACCAGTGATGATGATATTACTCGTAGCATTGTAAGTTGTTTTGTAGTTGTATATAAAGTTGTTGGTCCTGATTTACTATTCTGGTTTCTCACGGTTTAGTTTGGCAGTTTGCCAAAGATGATGTCAGATACGTTGAAGAGAACAAGCTGAAAGTGGTCCTTGTCAGTCCCCCCGATTCTCCGGTACTTTCACCAATCAATAGAACATTGAAACAGGTGCCGGCTTATGAACCTTCAATACTGAAAGATCAAGTGCTGAGGAAAGTCGAAAGCCTTACCCAACGTCACACAGTAAGAGATTCTCCTTTTACTTTGATATCAGGCTCATCTATGTACATTTTATATGTGGACATCAACATGATGTAAGTCTATTCAGGGAATTGTACATGTGAATCTGATGGTTACATATTATGCTCTGGAAATTGACCAGTTAGGAAAGAGATTTGAGTTAGGGATTCAGCATATGACTCAAGCTATCTGCCATATTATAATGAAGTTCTTTTCCCTTGGTGTTGTATCTGAAAATATAGTATATTTGTGATTTTGATTTTTCGTTTGTGTCAGGTTACTGAGGATGTGGAGTCCAAAGTGGAAAATAGTGAGGAGGCAAATTCAGCAAAGAATTTAGAGTATAAAACAAGGAAGGATGCGGATGAGCCTCTAATGAATGTCGGGTATAAAACAAGGAAGGAAGTGGATGAGCCAACAACAGATGTAGAGCATAAAACTAGGATGGATGTGGATGGGCCAACAACAGATGTAGAACATAAAACAATGAATGATATGGAGGAGCTGAAGTTGGTTAAAGATGTTTCGGAAATGAAGTCAGAACTAAATGGACTTGAATCAAAACTAAGTGAGGTCAGTTTTCTACCGGTTTTCTGGTTTCCAACTACTTGTATTAATCATGTGGCTTTCCTTGTTTGCTGGTTAGTTGCTAGGGTACCTGGGTTTAATGAGACTTCTCTGGCAGCTATACCTAGTTTGATATTTTATGCCTCCAACATCTCTTGTTTTTTTTTATAAGAGGGATACATTTATGAGCGCTATTTAATATGGAAGCTATACCTAATTTCTTCTGGATATATTTTATTTTCAATCCATGTGAAAGATATGATAAACTGTGGGATCCTTGTGGACTTGGTTGCCCTTTTTATGTGGACAGATTGGCTTGAGATACCATAAAGATGAGTATATTATACCATACAGCCTTGCACTTTAGCCCATATTTATTTCACTTTGGTCCTTGCACTCCCAGTTGTGACAGTCAAAACCTTATATTTCTAGTCAAGTTTCAATATCAATATCGATACTCCCGTCAAGTTCTGTATAGAAAATGATCAAAACTGGCCAGATGAATGTCACGTGAATTAAAAAAGTTTCCATCAAAGCAAATATTAGTGAATAAAGTGAATCTTCATAAAAAAAATACTTGGGAGATTTAAATTGCCAAATTAGGCCATGTGCTGCTACATGTCTAATTCCAGTCAAATTTACTGGCAACCATTGACCGAGGTTTGACATTGCAACTTGACCAAAAGTCAGTTTTTCGGCTGCACAATTAGAAGTACAGGTACTAAATGGGTAAAGTACATAAGCGCAAAGTGTAATTTACCACATTAAAAATGCTTCAGCATCAATTATGCACTTGGCTTCATTTCCTGCTGTGAACACTTTGTCGGATGAGAATGCCTGCCAGTTGAGGATAAAATGGAACGGTCAATAATTTCAAGACTGAAACATTCTGTTAAATTTCCAAATTTAATACACCTAATGGATTTAGAAAGTGGTTTATGATTGCCTTTCCACTGCTATATGTTCAGAGAACTGTGCTCATGATTTTTCCGAATTTACTTTTGCAGGCTGAAGTTATCATTTCAAAAGGGAGGAAAAGTTTACAGCAAGAATTGGTACTACATCATTGCATTCTCTTCTTGTTTAGTGTTTTCATGTACACCAACAGTGTATCTAACGGCCCGGTTACTCTATTCTATGATATTTAAATGGAGTTCCATTATATTGTCTTTATTTAAAGACACTGTTGAGATTTCTCTTGGGAGCAACTTAAATGAAGGCTAACAGCAATGGCCGTTAAGATGAGTTATAAACCCAATTAGCCATTGAAACCCTTTTGCTACCTACGAATCCAAGATCCAGTGGCTTAGTTTGTACTCACAAAAGTTGCATAAAGAGCATCTGTATTGGATAGAGAACCATTTTCTTAGAATACCATAAGAACCAATAGGTGAAAATAGTCATTAATAACATCTTTAGACCTCTTCAATGGACCTTTGCTTAACAAACTTGTATGGTAATCGGTTTCTAGTTCTTTCTTGATCTCTAAAATTTTATTTTGAAACTCTTGTATTTTGTGTTATTTTCACTCTTAAAATAAATATCCCGAGTGGGGGGGTGAAAATTTCTAGCAAATCTATAAGATACTCAATGCATTGCTTTTGCATTTTTGCTTTTTTTCTACGACTCACTTTTGGAGACATACTTGTTGGATTTGCTTCTTGACATTGGCTTAATTGCTTTTGCAGACTTTGTTGATGAGCAAGAGACTTGTCAGTGTCATGAAGAACGTCTGGGAGATTGGTTATATAACCAGAGGTTGTTGATAGAAGAAGACATAGATCACTAAAATTCCCTCCTTTTGGTGCCTTTTTGTGGCTTTGCAACTTCGTAGTTGTTCACTAATCTGAATTGAAGTTGGTGAGTTCAATAGAAAATCTCATCAAGGTGGTTTTAGTTGTATGCATTTAATTTTCAAAATCAAGATATAGATGTTTTTGCACATTGTAGTTATGATTTTGTTTGGCAACTACTTTTTTTCATGTGATAAACCTTGCAATCACGAAATAAGTTGCTTTTCAACTAAGAAAGTCAAAAAAGTAAAAAATTTATTTAATTTGACTAAATAAGTAACTCTTCCTTGAATTTTTTTTTGAGAAAATCCTTGCAGTTAACAGTTTAAGAAATTCCGTTGCGTCTGTTTGGTTAGGTTAACAAAAGGCTTTACAACATTTTAAGGGTAATGTAATGTGATCATTTTTCACAAAAAAGTAACTAGTTAAAAAAGTTTCACAAACTATTTTTTCTTAACAGAAAGTAAAATTTTAAATGCACCGATTTTTTTTAGATTTTAAAAAATAAAAAATTATTTACCAAAAAATTTCCGAATCCAATAGGATGACACCAAGAAAGCTAATCAATTTATTTTTATTTTAAATTTTTGTAATTTATTGTTTAGCAATATATATATGTATATATATATTTTCCTTTTGTTATATGAAAAATTCAAAAAAGGAAAAAAGTTTTAAACTAGAAAAGCAACACTACAAGATTAAGGGTCCCACTTCTTCCCTCTAGACGTAACGTACAAAAAAAACAAAGGTAGGTTTTGCTAGAGTTTTTTAAATATGATTTAAAAATATAGTTGTATTTTGAGTTTGTGAATTTTAAAATTATGATTTGAGTATAAAAAATTTGTTTGGTTATGAGTTTTGAAAAGAGTTTTGAATTGAGTTATAAGTTGAGCGTTGAATTGAGTTTTTAATATTTGATGTGACATGTAAAATAAGAAAATTTGTTTGGTTATGAAATTTAGAAAGAATTTTCAAAACTTAATTCAAATTGTTATAACTCATAACCAAAAACGCTACTCAAAACTCTATCGAAAATTCTGATCAATAAGTAAATTCTTTTTAAAATTCAATTAAAAAAATTAATTGTTAATAGAAAATAACATTAATCAATTTTTTTAATTGAAAATAATACAAAGGCAATAATTTTTTTTTTCAAAATAAATATTCAATTACTGATTTAAAATAACTTTTGATTATATATTTGGTTCGAATTTTTTTTAAAAATTTTTCAGTTAATATATTTTTATATTTTTAATAATTACTGTCACAAATTATTTGCTATTTATTGTATTGTTATTTTCAAATAAATGGCCAAAAAATTTATCAGGCATTATGTATGTGAGAGTCAAACAAAAATTAGAATATTATTTTGTTAGCATCTACACACTTTACAACACACAATTCAATTTTATTCAAAATTTTTTATTTGCTTTCAACAGAAAATTAGTCTATAATAGCACAAACACATGTATGTATATATGAAAGAGTTACAAAAAAAAAAAAAAACCACTGTAGTGCTCAATCGGCTGGACATCCGGAGGGATGTCCGAGGGATGTCCCATAGACTCAAAAAATTCAAAAACTGTATGAAAAGGGGAGAGTTTTGCATTGGAAGTTTGTTTTGGAATGAACTCTGCCAAACGTGAAATAGAAATATATTTTGAAATGTGTGGTGGAATTAATTTTTGAAAACCCCATCCAAACACCTTGTCCACGTGAAGAGGTGGAATTGTAATTGGAAAGCTGTACCAAACACCGCCTTAGTTTTTGGCAATTAAACCAATGTCATGGTGGATGTTGTTGATCTATCCACAATCGCGATCAACGGTTGTTAGCCCTCCCCTTAAGTAGCTCAATTCCTGTTTAGAGAGAAACATGAGATTGGAGGGAAGGTTTTTTCTTTTTTTTTTTTTTTTTTTTTGAGTTGATTAAAACTAAGCATATTTGGAAAAACTGAGAACAAAAAATTGTTAGTTCCTTTCCGCGGTACCAAGGAAGCTTTTGTTCATAGCCATGGTGATGCAAGTAACTGTGTCATAAACAACTAGATAGATAGATTCTCACCAAATATATAGGGTATGCAAACATGGGGAATGGAACTTTAAATCTTAGGATTTTGGTAGATTCATCCAAAGTCTTGTATATCTTCTCAGGCAACTATAACCATAAGAGTAATTAATTAAATACTAGCATAACTCCAAAACCAAACGCTTTGTTACACCAATTTCAGACCTTAACGCTGTGTTTGGTTGGGAGATTTGAGGAGGGATTTGGAAAGAGAAAGGGAAAAGTTAGGTGAAATGTGAATAAAATATACCTACATTTCACCTAGTTTCACACACCTTTTTATTTTCTCTTTCTAAATCCCTCCCCAAATCCCCCAACCAAACACAGCATAACAGTCCACAATAGTCACTCTCGAAGACCCTCTTTGAGAAATCAAAATCAAACTTTAGATCGGAGTTTATAAGAGTGTTGCTTTGCCCCATCAGTTTCATGTTTTTCTGTTAGTCAAAGAAGCAGACCACCCAAAAGTCCCACACTACGATTTAAATGCCCAGCATTTGGTGCATTTAATTAGAGGTAATACTTTTACCCTCACGTTGAATTTTGTTATCCTGAAATTAAAAGTAAGTAAGCACGCTGGTGCAGTATTAAATCACAAATTCATTAGAGTAACAATGTTCCATAAATACACATGTATCAGTAACCCAGCACCAAAAAAATGAATACAAATGCATTAGTACCTAAAAATATCATGCATATGTATGTTAATTTCCATGAAGCACCTTGAACAAAAAAATGAATACAAATGCATTAGTACCTAAGAAACTAAATGAAATCAGATGGCCATTCTTTCTATTGATACTATGTAATCCACTATCAGTCACATTTATCAAGCGCAACACAAGTGCCGAAAGTTCTGCATCACATATTTCATATGATTCCACACTAAAAAAGAAGAGATGTAACACATGATAAGAAACACAACGCATTTCGGAAATGTCCGACTACAATTAACAGGAGTATAATTAGTTTACACCACTAAATTGCTTTGTCTTAAGAATAGCTGCAATTATATGTACTATCCAAGAAAATTTGGCTTCAACAACAAGAAGTTCACTATTATCTGAGAGGGCTGGGAGGTTGACTGCTTCCTATACAAATGAAATTAAAATAATGGAAGAATCATAATCTTCACATGGAGAATTTCACAAATATCAAGAACGATGATGGAATTGCACAAAATGCTACTGGGCCTTACCATATATATACATTTGCAAGATAGGATCAGTAATCTGCATTATATATGTGCTATAGATCTCATACTGCAATCAAATGAAAGATTTTAAGCCAACAGAGAGAAACAAAAGTAAAATTTTGATGAATAGAATCATCAGCTGAAAAAGCAAATGTAATCTAACCTAAATTGAATCAAATTTTGATGAGATAAAATGTTATATGATCTTAGGCACAAATTCGTTCAGTAGGTTTGGTGCATTGCCCTTGAAATATGGTACAGAAGTCACCAATCTAGACCATCGCCCAAGAAGGTAGTAGACACTATTGCTTGCCCACTGGTCAAAGGCAACAATTCAACAAGATTCATATAAGAGAAAATCCTTTTATGTATAGAAAAGATTGAAATATAAATAAAACCAGTTCAAATCATACTCAAAGTTAGTTATGCATATTATTGTTTTTACATGCATTTGTTCACAAAAATATAAATCTGAAATATCAGAGCAAAATACAAAGCTACGTAAAGCAAGAAGATACTCTTTGAGGATTTATCCCAGCAGTAGCAACATATAAATTCAGCTTCCCAATTGCAATTCCAATACCATGCAGTCCAAGATCACCGAGACCCAATATTCTGCTTCCATCTGTTACAACAATCATATCAACCTACAACAAAACGTTCTGTATCAACACTCTAGAGCAGTGATCAAAAATCAAGTACAGTAAGTAAAGTACAATGTTTGCAGCGAGCTAACACTGAAAGATAGCAAACTTCATGGTAAGCAACTAGTAAATGAAATCTGATGAAAGCCAAAAATGAAACATTCAGGCATCTAGCAAAAGTGAAATTCAAGATTGGAAATATGAAACCAAAATGGAAAAGACACAGAAGCTAATAGCTGTTATATTTTAGAAACACTTCGAAGAATGGGAGAAACCAAAAAAAATTAAAGCCAAGTTATTGTTGGAACAATCTTCTGAGTAAATAAAATAAATTGAAACAAAACCAAACAAACAAATAAATAACGTACCGTATTTATTTATCGAACCGAATTAAAAATAAAAGACCAAGTCGAGTGTGTGATACTCTGTCCTTAAGACAGATTCGCACCATTTTGGTGCTTATGGACTAATGGCGTCTATCTCCTAGGATACAATGATTTTCACAAATTTGTAGTAGCACTCCAAACAAATTTTTCCGGTGAACTAGAACCTTGTGTTCTATACTCTCTTTAAAATTCCTAAAAACTAATATATGAAGAATAATGCACCAAAAGAGCAAAGTTGGACAGCACAAAGGAATTTCAGACTGTTTTTTTCCATGCCAAGACTGCTAGAATTGATAGGTATTTATAGGCAAACACTGCTGTCCGAATAGGTACTAAATTTGAATGAACAGATGTGAAAACTGTTTGAATAGATGTTATTCAAAATTTAAACAGATTTACAACAAAACTGTCCAGATTTTGAATCTGTGCAGGCGATTATGAATTGCTCGATTTTGAACAGTTTGAAAAACTGTGTGGACTGAAAAATCTGTTCGGTTCAAATTGGTAGTTTTAAAACTGTTTTTAGAGCAGTTTAAACTGTTGGAATATTTAGACAGGAAAAGGTTTGTTTGGACAGAAAATTTAAATTCAAATTTAAATTAAATTCCCGCAGTAATTTTTGGAAAGAATTCAAATGAATTTTGTCTAAAAAATTAATACAAGAACCAACTCGACCCACAACCCACAGCCGGATGGACGGTGGCGGCACGCGCGCGTGTGGTGGTTTGGGCCAAGGTTCCATTTGTCCATAACTCTTCCCTTCTACAAACTTGGGGTGCCCCTTGGGGCCCAACCCAAGTGTTGTAGTCTAGAGCTTATATACACAAAAAAGCTCTTTTAAAGTTTCAATGTGGGACAACCCATTAAAAGGAAACCCACATTTAAATCTTTAAATGTCCATTCCTCGAACCCGAAAACGACGTCAACTTCCCATTCACTCATAAATGGTTTTGACAAACCGTCTTCACCGTGTGACTTGCCACACGGCAAGGAACACATCACCTCTTCGGACCCGCCCAAAAAGACGTTCGGGGCCCACTCAATTTTGGGCTCAAAGTTGGCCCAAAATAAGCCTTTATAAAACCAATTTTTCCAACAATCCCCCACATGAATGGAATTTGACGGAGAGAAAATGTAACAACATGATCTAATTTCAGAGAGTACAGAAATTGGAAATATTTTGCAAAGGATTGGTAGCTTTTGGCTTTGAACCTTGTCTTGTAAGACACTATCGGATTTACTAGCTAACCAGTGAACATGATGTCTTGAACTGTTCAGCAGTTTGTGTAAACCAAGACAATAGAACTCACACAGTATATCTCCAGACATAGTTTAGTTCTCACTATTGTGTTCATTTTGGCCTTGAACAACCTGGTCTTTCATGAGTGCTCCAGAGAATTGTAGCCCTTCACAAATCTCATAGAACAGGCCCAGTTCACACTCATATAGGTGATTCTTATTGTAGACGTCCCCGAACGTCCCGGGAGGATGAGTCCCCCGTTCTGTTCATTTGGGCTCACTACAGTTCGGACTCAAATCGTCATGGTTCTAAATCTGAACCAAAGAGTCCAAATTCGGCAAATCGTTTTGAGAAAACAGATTTTTAGAAAGAAGTGCCAAACATGGACTGTTTTGCCAGATACAGAGTCGCCACCTAAATATTTATTATGGGGGAATTTAGGAAACCCTGACTCGTTTGCCTAAGGCCACGTGTCCGTCATCACCAAAGTTGCCTTGGCTCGGGAACTTGGGTACAATTGGGGAAGGTCAACTATGAGCACCCCTGCTCGCCCGATCAAAGATCGGCCTCCACTAACCATGATATCTTGTTTTGAAAACATTATGCATTCTTATTCCGGTTATTAGCCTAGATTTACTACGTGATGTGTACAACAAACAAGTATAGACTAAGTCGCCTAAATTGGAACAAAAACATTTCATGTTTGTTTTTTTGAAAGTGGTTTGCTACTCGCAAGTAGGCTGAAAATGCAGATTTTGCCACCCTCAAGTGGGCTTTAGAAAAAGATGGTTTTGCCACTATTTAGTGGGCTTAAAACTCACAGTTTAATGCCTTATTCCAATTCGGGTAATTCAACCTCCACCCACAAGCATTCAAGTAGTTATATCACATTAGCAAATAGCCTCATGGTAAACATGCTGTCATGGCAACACTAACACGCATACAAGGATGCTAAAGCGAAAAGACTTATAGAGTACTCCAAGCCAAAACAAAAGCTATGTTAGAAATCCATGCATGATCCTAACTATACAGAAATGCCTAATGCAACACATGCAGGAATACAACTATAATAGGCTTGGCTATTCTAAAATGACATGTGAAATGCTACAGCTAACACGTATTCAATTTGGGATTGAAATACAAATGCAGTTAGTATGATGCGCCGAGCCCGGTGCATGCAGAACGAATGAATGTATGCAAACATGCTGTCATAAGTATGCTAATTGAAACATGTCCTAAACTAACCATCGAAAGCTAGTAAATAAAAGGGAAAAAAGAAGTAGGGGTTGGAAGACATGCACACACGCACCCACACTTATTACAATTACGCCCTCGCTCGGAGGGACCAAAAGAATAATACAAATCAATAATGAATCAACTATCTTAGCTAATTAATTATTACGCACTCTAATTAATTAACAAATTAATCACAAAAATAATTTAAATGTGAAGCTAGAGAGAGTGCCACAGCCTTTGCCTCGAATCTTGCGAATGATGCATGCTTGACTCGCCGCTCGAAACTCGCTACCATAGCACTGCTGTTTACACCGCCTCGCCTCCTCTAAAATTTGCACAAGTCCCAAGGATGCTTCTTCGAACACCGGGAGCATCACCGACCAAGTGGGAACACCACCGGCCGAAGGGAATGGTCATCGACCATTGGTTGGGCCATCGGCTAATTGTATTTGGTCGGTCGGCACTCCAAGTAGCCGGCCGGCTATTTCTTCCTGCAGAATCTTGCAGTTGACAGCAGCAGAGGGCAAGCAGTGTATGGCATGGAATTTTCAAGCAAATGTGAGCATGGCCACACTCCCTATCATGCAATGGACTCAAGGGAGCATGGCCCTCGACCCTCGGGTCGTCAATTATGCATTTTGATGCATGATGGCCTAAGAGGCCAAGTTTGCAACTTAATGTAAATGCATGGAACAAACAAATGAATGCCAACACCCTATCATATTGAGATCAAGGGCATCGACGACCGAGGATTGAGACGTGTTGCGTCACTTGGAGTACGAACACTCCTCACCCCTCATGCTTGGTTTGACACCCCAAACCAAGCAATGCAATGCATGTATACAAACATGGCTCAAAAATGCAACATGAGGCTAAGATGCAAAACATGCCAAATGCAATGCAATCTATTATGCAAGCATGTAATGTGCTAATCATGCAAGAGGCAATACAATGCAATTTAACATGTGATGCAAACATGGTGCAATGCAAGCATCTAACTAGAGGCAATATGTCAAACATACAACCATGTACAGGAATGGACTTAGACTGAAATGGGAGACCTTAGCCACACCCTAAAACAGTGGCCGAAGGTGGTGCAAAAGGGCACAAAATGTCAAGCAAACAAGCATGCCAATTGGTCCAAGGTTCAAAGCTAGTCAAGATGCTTGAGCTAAGGCCATGTCAACCAAGCCCCGAAAGGCCAAGATGACTGAAGACAGACCAAAATACGACTAGGACATGCATGGAACATGGTCAAATCATGCCAAGAAATGGGCCCAAAACAAAAGGCATGCAAAGCCACCAAGTAGAGCATTACTCTACACCTACCCCAACCACTCATGGCATGGACTAAGCAACCAAAAACAGATTTTCAATGCATCAAAATACACCCAAAAACCCTCTGATATGGCAGCCCAAATGACCTAAACACAAGGCATGCACTATGACCCTTTTTAAGGCACAAAAGAATAGCCCTTCAAGGCATGAAAGGGGTGATGAATGCAAGCATATGAACATGGATTATGGACTGAAATATGGTCTCCAATGATGCCAAATCAAGAGAATGAGCTAGGCTAAGCATGCTAGTGACCCACACCCTCAAGGCTCACGAGCCAAAATGCAAAGAGGCTAAACCAAACATGGAAAACTCGACCAAATCAGTACCCAATAGTCCTTGAGCATGGCAAAATAATACTAAAACCTTCATGAAGTTAGGCTAGAACATGCAAGAATCATGGCCTAAATGCATGGCACATTTCTCGGCAAAATGGGGGAATGCAAGGCAAGTATATTAAGCATGAAAGGGGCCATTAATCCGACCAAAAACAGAGGCATAATATGACCCAACAACACTCAAAAACCTCTGAAATGAAGCCAAGAACAACTAATCATGTATGCTACCCTTATGAGCCAAAAACAAGAACAAAAGAGAGACAAAGGGAGAGGGGTGTCCCTCCCCTATGCAAGACCTCAAAACCTCTTCTTCACTACTGAAAATCCACTGGATTTCAGTGGTGAGAAGGCCAATACACAATGGATACCAAAGCTTAACAAAGAGAGCACCAAAAGGGCCAAACAAGGAAATCAGCATGTTTCCAGGCATCGACCGCAGCAACCACTTGACGGTTGGTTTCATCATCTTTCAAAATAGGAGCATCATCACGAAGAAAACGAGCTAGGTTCAGAGTTGTAAGATAGAACAACATTTTCTGTTGCCATCTTTTAAAATCAGTTCCAGAGAACTTTTCTGGCTTCTTACCGTGATTTACTGGTACTGTCACAACAGGAGAGGGGGTTGGCGCAATTGCAGCCGCCACACTAGTACTTGTTTGGGCATTAGTTTTAGTAGTCATGAATTCTAAATTATAAAACAAAATTATAATTAGAATTTATACTACACAGAAAATTAAACCAAATTCACAGAATTAAATTGTGTAAAAATAAAAGAAACAAGAAATATAACTATTATTTTTCAATTAATTTGGAAATAAAATAAAATTTTATTCAACCAAATTAATTCTACATAGAAAATTAAATTTCTATAATACTTCAATAATTAAAACACTTCAATAATTAAAACACTAAAATAGAATTTTAATTAATGAACACTCAGAAACAATTTCTGAAAACGAAAATTAATTTCTGAAAAAATTTCACAAATAAATATTCTGAATTGCTAATGACACAAGTATATTACTATTAGTTGCCAAAGAAAATAGACAGTATATTACCACTATCTGTCAAATAGTATGTAATCACTATTTGTTTTTCCAACCAGAATATTATTTTGTAAATTCATAGAAAATAATTTTTGTAAAAGAAGAAAGAGAAAGGGAAACAAAATGAAAAATTATGTAAACAGAATAATTCGAATCTGTCTTAAGATTGTTGGAACAATCTTCTGAGTAAATAAAATAAATTGAAACAAAACCAAACAAATAAATAAATAACGCATCGTATTTATTTATCGAACCGAATTAAAAATAAAAGACCAAGTCGAGTGTGTGATACTCTGTCCTTAAGACAGATTCGCCCCGCTTCGGTGCTTATGGACTAATGGCGTCTATTTCCCAGGATACAATGATCTTCATAAATTTGTAGTAGCACTCCAAACAAATTTGTCCGATGAACTAGAATCTTGTGTTCTATATTCTCTTTAAAATTCCTAAAACCTAATATATGAAGAATAATGCACCAAAAGAGCAAAGTTTGACAGCACAAAGGAATTTCGGACTGTTTTTTTCCATGCCAAGACTGTTGAAATTGATAGGTATTTATAGGCAAACACTGCTGTCCGAACAGGTACTAAATTTGAATGAACAGATGTGAAAACTGTTTAAACATATGTCATTCAAAATTTAAACAGATTTGCAACAAAACTGTCCAGATTTTGAATATGTCTGGATAGCTATGAATCTGTCCGGTTTTGAACAGTTTGAAAAACTATGTGGACTAAAAAATCTGTTTGGTTCAAATTAGCAGTTTTAAAACTGTTTTTAGAGTAGTTTAAACTGTTAGAATATTTAGATAGGAAAAGGTTTGTTTGGACAAAAAATTTAAATTCAAATTTGAATTAAATTCCCGCAATAATTTTTGGAAAGAATTCAAATGAATTTTGTCCAAAAAATTAATACAAGAACTAACCCGATCTACAACCCACACCTAGACGGGCGGCGGCGGCACGCGGCCGCGTGTGTGGTGGTTTGGGCCAAGGTTCCATTTCTCCATAATGCCTCCCTTACAAACTTGGGGTGCCCAACCCAAGTGTTGTAGTCTAGAGCTTATATACACAAAAAAGCTCTCTTAAAATTTCAATGTGGGACAATCCATTAAAAGGAAACCCACATTTAAATCTTTAAATGTCCATTCTTCGAACCTGAAAACAACATCAACTTCCTATTCACTCATAAATGGTTTTGACGAACCGTCTTTACCGTGTGACTTGCCACGCGGCAAGGAACATGTCACCTCTCCGGATCTGCCTCAAAAGACGTTTGGGGCCCACTCAATTTTGGGCTCAAAGTTGACCCAAAATAAGCCTTTATAAAACCAATTTTTCCAACAGTTATTCCCAGTCTGTCATAGATGGAAAAGAGTAATGGAACAATCTTGCAAGTCAAAACAGTAATAGATATTCTGAGTCAAAAGTTTGATGCCTAGAAAAGCTTGAAAGGTTCCAATCTACAACATGATGCATCAAACAATCATAATAAAGCTTTAACAAACAAATTGTTAATCAAAAGTACTGCAGACCTGATCAGTTGGCCAATTATATACCATTGACATCATTTCCCCACGATCAGCAGCATTGAAATACATCCCCTGGTCCTT
This sequence comes from Camellia lanceoleosa, assembly GCA_025200525.1. Taxonomy (NCBI): domain Eukaryota; kingdom Viridiplantae; phylum Streptophyta; class Magnoliopsida; order Ericales; family Theaceae; genus Camellia; species Camellia lanceoleosa. The sequence continues at coordinate 209,040,736 of CM045758.1, forward strand.
CTAAACAATCCACTATAGTTCTGGCAAACAAGACCAACTGTAGGAGTATAGACTATAGGTGCATATTCCAATCAATCATTTCTTTATAGAAAAAAAAATGCTAAGCATGTAGATGTCATAAATGAGGAGTTCGAGGAAATAAAAACTTTACATATCAGAAGGTTAGAAAAAATGTAACTCAGATTTCAGGTAAGCTAAACAGTGAAATAGTGGGGGGGAAAAAATGAAGAAACCAAACATTTATATATATACACACACACACACAACACAAATAAGCAATAGATCTCAATAACCAAATCGAGAGAGATAGGAAAGAAGAGAGAGAGAGAGAGAAATCAATACCTCGAGGTGAAGCTTCGAAATCGAGAGAGAGAACTTCAAAATCAAAATAGCTCTGAGACCGATCTGAGAAATCAAGCACAGCCTCTCCTGAGATCACTTCCTCTGCGATCGAAACCAACTCCTCTTCTCTCTTTGCAATCTCCCAGAGCTTCAGATCGATATCGCAAAAAACAAAGAATGAATCGAGAGAGAGAGATAGAGAGAGAAAGAGTGGAGCACCAGAGCTTCAAATCGAAATTGCTCTGATGAATCTCAAAAAATCGCTCCGAATTAAAATCGCTGTCAAGGGTTTAGAAGCAATTGGGGGGGGGGGAGCAAGAAAGAGGCGTGGGAATTATGAAGGCGTGATGATTCAAAATAAGGGTTTACACAGCTTTAACATGTATTCTCAAAATAGGTGCGTGAGACACAACGCAATTGGAGTGGTTTTAAACACCTCATATTTCAAAACGGTGTCATTTTATTAAAAGAATGTGTGACGTTTTTATAAAACGTCGTTAAATATTAATAAAAGTGACGTTTAAAAAAATGTCGTTAAAAAGATGTCACCTAAACCCATTTTTCCTGTAGCAAAGCTAACTTATCTGCCTCACCTAGTTTGCTCCCAGGAAATAATTAAGCAAATACCTCAGCATTGTCATTGACTACTTGCATAGCAACTCCATCCAATCTTTTCGACTTCTTTGTTGAGCCTTTATCCATGTTGTCTAATGAAGTAGAAAGCATTTGTGCACTCACAGGAGTTGCAACCTGCATGACAGTCGCCGAAGTAAGACTTTATGGTTGTAGAGCAAACTGTTGCTTCAAGTTAATCATCCTAGCCCAAAAAATTCATAAATCATCACACTTCTAAGCAATGAGAATGTTGTGCAGATTTCACCTCTAAAGATTTTATGGATAGATTAATGGCATATTGGGAATATTACAAGCATGGAGTAAAAAATTTCTGCAACAGAACAGGCTACTTTAAAGGATGAATCTGACTGGAGGAACTGTTTCCCATACCAGCAAGAGGAAGAGGGATGCAATGTGGTGATGTAAGTGTCATCGCACTAATAGTTTGAAAAGTACAAAAATTTCAACAATCGTATGAAACTAAGTCGCACCAATCATAGTTGCTGATGAATTTTGATAGTAGACGTTTCTTGCTTCTCTAAAGTAGAGAAGGTACTCTGGAACTATTTCGTGTTTACAATTCACTCGGATTTAAAACAACCCACAAACAGAAGTTTGCAAGTGGGAAACCGAAAGAATCTGAGGTACAAAGCACGTCTTGTTGTGAAAGGCTTTGGGCAAAAGAAAGGTATTGACTTTGATGAAATTTTCTCGCCGGTTATGAAGATGTCTTCTATTCGGGTTGTACTTGGCATGGCTGCAAGTATGAACCTTGAAGTTGAGCAACTTGATGTAAAGACCGCATTTCTTCATGGTGATCTTGAAGAAGAAATTTACATGGAGCAACCAGAAGGTTTTGTGGAGAAAGGGAAAGAGAAATTTGTTTGCAAATTGAAGAAAAGTTTGTATGGTGTAGACACCCCATTTTTGACCGTCCTCAAGACTTGGACGTCACCGTTTGAACACCCGGTGATTATCCATATTTGTGTTCGTCTTGAGTTCCCAGAGGTCTCGGCTACGCGTCTCGCCTCAGGATCTTTCGATTCGACTGTTTTGTGTCTGGTTTTGCACCAAACACTTGCGTTTTGCCTTTGAGGGACATGGTAGGGCTTGTGGGCCATCCCCACACCTCACCGGCCATGGCTTGAGGCCACCGGCCCTATTTTCTTGCCACTGGCCATTGGTGTTGGCCGGTCGGCATTATTGGTGGTCGGTCGGCATATTTTGTGGTCGGTCGGCCATCTTTGTTGGCCAATTGGCTCTTTTTCTGGCCGAGACCTCTTCTTGGGGAGGCCTGACCCTTTTGACCCCCCTATTTTAGCTTCTTGAAGAAGTTTGAACCTTTTGAACCCTTGGTTCTAGCTTCTTGAGGAAGCTTGAACCTTTTGAACCCTTGGTTCTAGCTTCTTGAGGAAGCTTGAACCTTTTAAGCTTCTCCAAGAAGTTTGAACCTTTTTAGCTCCTTGGAGAAGCTTTCACCTTTCTAGCTTCCAAGAGAAGCTTGCACCTCTTGAACCTTTTGCCTAGCTTCTCCAAGAAGCTTGGCTCTTTTGTCTAGCTTCTCTAAGAAGCTTGGCCTTCTTGACCCCTTTGCTTAGCTTCCCTTGGAAGCTTGCCCCCTTTGACCATTTTTTGTGTTAGCTTCTCTAAGAAGCTTAGCACATTGTCTTGCTCTATATATAGAGAGCCTCTCCACCATTTTCAAGAGTTAGAAAATCTGATATATATAGAATATATCACTCTCTCTCTATATCTCTCTCTCTCTCTCTTTACATTTGTATGTGTTAGAGTGCTCTAAAGTGAGTGATTCTTGGCCCCTTTGCACCACAACTCCTATCCTAACATCTCCACCATCAACCTAAGGAGCTTGGAGGCCATTTTCAGAGGTTAAGGGACTGGTTTTTGATCCAAGAAGCTGCTGATTTCGTTGGTCTACAAGGGTGAGCCTTTAATCCTCTTTTATTTCCCATTTTTGCACCAGCTTTTAGCCTATCTTGCTTGCTGTTTTGAGCTTTGTGTATAACATAAAAAAGTTCTTTTTTTTTGTGTTTAAGATACTTCATTAAGGACACTTTTGTGTTTGGGGTCGTTTACCCCCTTAGGCCTTGTTTGGCCCTATTTTGTGCTATTTTTGGTGAACTTCGGGACCACCTTGTTTGGGCCTCTTCACCATTGAAATCTTGAGGGATTTCAGTGGTGAGAATGGTGTTTTAAGGTCCTAAGAAGGAGAGGGCCACCCCCTCTCCTTGTTGTCTTCAAAAAGTGCCATTTTAGCCTCATGTGTGAGCCCCTTTTTTAAGTGCATATTGGCCATGCCTTAAGTGTTATTTGGTAGTATTTTGCCATGTACTACCTCTGTTTTTACTTGGTTTAGGCACACCATGCTTGCTTTGCATACTTGTCTTGTAATGCCATGAAATTGCCTTAACATGTATCTAGCATTTTGACCATCATGCTTGCATATTTTGGCTTAACTTTGTGAAGTTTTTGGTTATGTTTTAACATGCTTAAGGTCTGTTTTTGGTTGTTTAGGCCATCCTTGCCATGCTTTGTATAACTCCTTTGTATTCTAGCTTACTAGCCTTGAGTATGTGGGTCACTAGCATGCTTTAGTTGGCTCATTCTCATGATTTGGCATCATTGGAAACTGTATTTCAGTCCATGTTCCATGCTTGCATACTTGCATTTTCCATCCCTTTCATGCTTTAAAGAGTTGATGGCCTATGCTCTATGTTTAGGCCCTTGTGCATGCATTCTTGTATGTGTTTTGGCCCTCATTTCCATGACATTTGGCCACTGTTTTGGGATGGGTTGAGGTCTGCCCTTTGCGGTTTAAGTCCACCATTGCATGATCATGTTGCATTACTTTGGTTTCATGCTTATATTATATCATGCTTGCACATGTGCACATTGTTTAGCTAGTTGCATTTCATGTCCTAGCTTGCATGATAGATTACATGGCATTGCATCTTGTATGATTAGCACATACACTTAGCATGCTTGTCAACTTGGCTTCATATTGCATGCTTAAGCCATTTTGCATACTTGAGCCATGTTTGTATACATGCATTGCATTGCTTGGTTTGGGGTGTCAAACCAAGCATGAGGGGTGAGGTGTGTTCGTACTCAAAGTGACGAAACACGTCTTAACCCTCGGTCGCCGATGCCCTTGATCTCAATAGGATAGGGTGTTGGCATTCATTTGTTTGTTCCATGCATTTACATTGAGTTGCACACTTGGCTTTTGGGCCATCATGCATTGAAATGCGTGATTGATGGCCCGAGGGTCAAGGGTCGCACTCTCTTGAGTCCATTGCATGATAGAGAGTGTGGCCATGCACACATTGCTTTGAAATTCCATGCCATACACTGCCTGTCCTTTGTTGCTGTCAAAACTGTTTTCTGCAGGAAGTTTTTGCCGACCGGCAACATTAAGTGCCGACCGGCCATTGGTAAATGGCCGATAACTTCATTAGCAGCTGATGGCATTTTACCATGGCCGGTGGTCATTTCCCTTAGCCGATGGTGTTCTGCAGTGTTCATAGAAGATACCCTGGGACTTTGGCAGTCTTCAGAGAAGCAAGGCAGTGAAAACAGAGGCAGCAATGGTATGGTACGGGCTTTCCGGACGAGACGGGTTCGAGCATGCATCATTCGCGCATCCCGAGGCGGGGGTGGTGGCCACCTTTCCTTTTTTTTGGCATTCATTCTATTAATTAATTAGGTGGTCTGTAATAATTAATTAGCTCGTAGGTTAATTAATTTGTATTATTCTTTTGGTCCCCCCGAGCGAGGGCGAATTTGTAATAAGTGTGGGTGCGTGTGTGCATGTCTTCCAACCCCCACTTCTTTCTCCCTTTTACTTACCTGCTTTGATGGTTAGTATTAGGACATGTTTAATTTAGCATACCTTATGCTATGCATGCTTGCATTCATTCATCTGTTTTGCATGCACCGGGCTCGGCGCATCATTCTAACTGCATCTGTATTTCAATTCCAAATTGAATACATGTTAGTTGTAGCATTTCACATGCCATTCTTTAGGATAGCCAAGCCTACTCTAACTGCATCCTGTACGTGTTGCATTAGCCATGTTTAACATGAACTAGGATCATGCATATGATTACTAACTAGTTTCTGTTTTTGCTTGGAGTACTCTGTAAGTTCTTATGCTTTAGCATACCGCATGCGTATGAGTGTTGCCATGACAGCATGATTACCATGAGGCTAGCTGCTTATGTGATATAACTGCTTGAATGCCTGTGGATGGAGGTCAAATTACCTAAATTGGAATAATGCATTAAACTGAGAGTTTTAAGCCCACTAGATAGTGGCAAAACCATCTTTTCCAAAAAGCCCACTCGAGGGTGGCAAAATCTGCATTTTAGCTTACTTGCGAGTAGTAAATCACTTTCAAAGCAAACCTGAAATGTTTTGTTCCAATTCGGGCGATTCGGTCTATACTTGTTTGCTGTGCGCGTAACATAGTAAAACTAGGCTAATAACCGGAATAAGAACACATAACGTTTTCAAAATTGGATATCATGATTAGTAGAGGCCGGTCTTCGGACCGGGCGAGAGGGGGTGCTCATAGCTGACCTTCCCCAATCGTACCCAAGTTCCCAAGCCGAGGCAACTTTGGTGATGACGGACACGTGGCCTTTGGCACCGAGTCAGGGTTTCCTAAATTTCCCAAAATAAAATATTTAAGTGGCGACTCTGTATCTGGCAAAGCAGTCTATGTTTGGCACTTCTTTCAAAATCTGTTTTCTAAAAACGATTTGCCGGATTTGGACTCTTTGGTTCAAGATTAAGAACCGTGACAACAAATCGAGTCCGAACTGTAGTAAGCCCAATATGAACAGAACGGAGGTTCATCCTCCCGGGACGTTCGGGGACATCTACATATGGCCTCAAGCAAGCTCCACGGCAATGGTACAAAAAATTTGACTCTTTCATGATGAATAATGGTTTTTCTAAAACCACTTCGGACCATTGTGTGTTTGTGAAAAATTTTCCGGATGGCAAATTTATTATTCTTTTGCTTTATGTTGATGACATGTTAATTGTGGGTCAAGATTCTACCATGATTAACAAGCTGAAGTTAGAGTTGAGTAAATCATTTGCTATGAAAGATTTGGGACCGGCAAAGCAAATACTTGGTATGAAAATTGTTCGTGATCGCAAAGAGGGACTGATTTGGTTGTCTCAAGAAAGCTACATTAAGAAAGTTCTTGAGAGGTTCAACATGAATAAAGCAAAGCCGGTTGGTTGTCCACTAGCAGGTCACTTCAAGCTTAGTTCGAATCAATGTCCTACAAGTGAGAAAGACAAAGAAGAGATGTTGAAAGTTCCTTATGCTTCAGTAGTTGGTTCTTTGATGTATGCCATGGTTTGTACAAGGCCGGATATTGCTCACGCCGTTGGTGTGGTGAGTCGGTTTCTTTCTAATCCGGATAAAGAACATTGGGCAGCGGTAAAATGGATTCTAAGATATCTTCGAGGGACTTCAAAGGTGTGTTTGTGTTTTGGGGATGGTAAGCCGATGCTTGATGGGTTCACAGATTCTAACATGGCTGGTGATGTTGATTCTAGAAAATCTACTTCGGGGTATTTGATGACTTTTGCAGGGGGAGCTGTGGCATGGCAATTTAAATTACAAAAATGTGTTGCTCTCTCAACTACCGAAGCTGAATTTATTGCCATTACAAAAGTTTGCAAAGAAGAGTTATGATTGAAGAAATTTTTGCAAGAGTTGGGTTTGAAGCAAGAAAGGTACGTGCTTTATTGTGATAGTCAAAGTGCTATTCACTTGAGTAAAAATTCTACTTTTCATTCGAGATCGAAACACATTGATGTGAGATACCATTGGATTCGTGACGTGTTAGATTCGAAATTGTTACAACTCGAAAAGGTTCACATAGATGATAATATTTCAGATATGTTGACTAAGACGTTGTCGAGGGACAAACATTTAAAGTGTCGAACTTTGGCGGGTATGGTTGATGTCTCCACCTAAGTCGGTAGGGGGAGAATTGTTGGGTATACCTCCTTGTTGGAGTGTGGGACACAATTGATTTTGGAAAATGAGTTTAATTTGACTTGGTTTAAGTATAATATACTTTTATATATTATATTTGTGGAGGCCCAATCCAATTTGGATACAATTAGGGTTTGATTACAAAACCCTAGATTCAATATATTATATTCATATTGGAGGCATTGTTTTTTGGTTGAAAAACACACCAAAAGTGGCGGCTGCTCTATGGCTTCGGCAACAGTGCCTTTGGGTTTCAATTGGGTATAGATTGATACTTTGAGTCTTGACTTGGTCAACCAAAAAATTGGTGTCTTGGTGTGTTGCTCTACTTTGAAGCGGGTGATTCGGTTTTAATTTGGGTTCGTTATTTTGGATCTTCTACAATTTTGGTTATGAAGTTTTTGGTTCATTTATTTGGTGAGGTCTTTCCTCTTGTTTATTTGTGATTATTTGGAATTCACCTAAGGGTGGTTTTGTGAGACCATTAGTGTCTCGTTTGTAATCGTTTGGAACTTATTTGGTTGATAGTGAAATCGGATTTCGATCCCGTGGACGTACCTCACATTGAGGGAACCACGTAAAAATTCTTGTGTTGCCTTTGATTTAATTTTTTCGCATTAGTTTTTATTCTCATTGATTGATTTACTTGTGAGGAATCATCGATTTTTCCTAACACTGAAAACGACAGAGAATGTTAATGCAAAACATATAAACTTATAAGATGATGAAGTATACGTTATATTTGAAGCAAAACTTTCAAGTTCAATAGCGTTGATGATGGTAATGAAGATGACAATTCAAGATTTAAAATGATTATGAAAAATAATAGATTTAGGGTTTATGTTAGTTGGTTATGAAAAGTAATAGGTTTAGGATTTACAAACATAGAATACGTATAGTTGGAGTTTGAGGTGGGAGTGGGGGTGAGTGTCTAATATTATAGAGTATTTGTTCTTATTGATAGGTGGGTGTTCCATTTAATAATGTCTTTTAATGTAATTTTACTTTAGAGTATAATTGTAATAAAAAAAAATTTATAAAATGGGGGACCTAAAAAATTTTGATAGGTACTAATAACAGTACTCGTTAAACAATTCAAGAAGATCCATTTAATAATAAAAAAAAATGAGACAAAAAAATTAATGTAATTTAACTTAATCATTAACATAGAATTGAATAAAACATTTATACACATCAAATATTACACAGTATTGTAATCAATAATTTGGTACATTTTACTATAAATTTCAATTTTTTCAAAAAGAATCATGAAAATGTCCTACATAACGAATTTGTTTTATTTAATTTTGTTATCATTAATTACAAAGGTAGGATTAGTACATTTTATTAATGTATAGATCTCCACCCTTTTGTATTTAATGATGAAAAAATTAATAAAAAAATATTTATTTATGTGTGAAAAAGAATAATTCAAGAGAAGGTGTTTTCCATAAATTTTACAAATTCACCGAAATCTATCCTATCGTCTCCGTTATCATCAAAGGCACTGATCATCCTCCTGCAATTCCCAATCTCCGATCCCTCCTTGAATCCCAAAAGACACACAACTCTCTGCAACTCCTTCGAATCAATGAATCCATCTCCGTTCTCATCAAACACGTCAAAAGCTCCCTTCAATTCCTCCAAACTCGGCTCCTTCTCTTCAAACAAGTTCGATAGGTCATTGGAGTCCAACTTCTCCACAAGCTTCTCATCTTCAGGGTTGCATAAAATCCCCAACCTCGCCATCACCATCTCAACATCTTCTCTGCACAGATGTTCATCTTCAATCTTCTCAGTATCAGAGAAAGCCAGGTGGTTGGAGTTCGACAACTCAAAATCCTGAATCTTATTCTTCACCGCCTGATGAGGTTTTAAATCAGCGAATTTGGATTTGATGAAAGACCCAGACGTTGATAAAATTTTATAAAATCTTCTGAGCTGGCTTAGAAGTACTTTCAACAAGAAGAACTGAAACATACAAAACACAACGCAAACTAGTGGAATTAAACTCTTTATCGATACGTTTTCGATGGGAAATTGGTTCGGATAACTGAGAATGAGAGACATGGCGAATAATAATAATAATAATAATAATAATAATAATAATCTGTGTGCTGTGAGGAAAGAAAATAGAAATTAGATATTAGGAATGAATTGTATTGATGATGAGAGAGATGTTGGGATTGGAGGGGTTTATATGGGGACGATGAGATGAGATGAGTCGAGTCGGTGTTTGGAAGGGCGGCAATTCGGGGAAGGAGGAGAGAAGGTGGAGAGAACACGAAGAATTGTTGAGGGAGGGAACCTTCTTGGGTGCTGCTGCTGCTGCCCCCTTGAGAGAATTGAGGCGGTGGGGGCAGGCTGGCCTGATTTTAGTTGTCTTATTTTATTTATTTATTTATTTGATGATTTTTAGAATACATTTTTACAAGTTAAACGGGAGAAAATTAGCCAATTTATTTAAATCTTCGGACTTTTACTTGAGTAACTGGGGATTTAAATCTTAATAAATAAGGAGAGAAATAAACTCTCTTATCAATTAGGATCTTGTAATGATTTCATTTATTTTTATATTGTAAAATAAAATTATTTTGTACATTAATCACAAATCATTTTGGTCCTAATTACTTAGAAGTCTAATATAAGCAATTATTAACGTTGTGACAAATGACAAACCGGAAACACACTATATGAGATATGTTGATTATCTTAAAATATTATTCAGCTTGTTTGATTGTAGTTTTTAGAAAATGATTTTTAAAAAAATTTATTTTTTTATTTTTTGTATTTTTATATTTTTAATGAATTTTTTTTAATATTTTAAGCAGTTTTTTAAAAATGTTTAGACACACTTAATATAAATACACTTAAAAAGTATAATATTTGTGTAAAAAAATCTTTAAAAATACACTAAATATAAAAAAAATATAAAAAAAATACAAAAATTAAGTACATTTTTAATATTTTTATGTATTTATTAATTTTTTAAAATATTTTTTTACAAATATTTTACTATTTATATACATCTAAGTAAGATGCATCTAAAAGAATTAAAAATTACTTAAAATTTAACAAAAATATTCACGAAAAATCAAAAACTCAGCTTTTAGAAAACTAAAATCAAACACGCTGATTATTATTATATTAATTGAAAATATTATATAAATAATATCCTAAGTTTGTAGCAAAGCTATAATGATCACTATAAAAAAAGAATAAAGCTTGGGAGCTCGAAACCGAGCTCCCCGAATCCCTCGAAATTCAGGAGGGAGAGAGAGAGAGAGAGAGAGAGAGAGAGAGAAGATCGGGGAAGAGGAGGAAGAGAAGAGAGGGGAAAAAGCTTGTCGCCTCGCCTGCCGCCTCGGCTTCGTCGCTCAACGTCGTCCATGACTCGAAGCTCATCGTCTCAAGATCGCCCGTCGCCTCGCCTCCGCCCGCCTCAGCCTCCTCCTCCGCCTCCAGCCCTAGTTTGTTGGCCCCCTCCCCTCCCCCTCCCCTCTTCTTCTCTTCTCTTCTTCCTCCTCCTTCTGTTTCTCTTCGTCTGAAATGAAAAAAAAAAAAAAAAAAATCAAAAACGACGCCGTTTCTGTGATTAGGGAGATTTGAGTGAGTTGGTCATCATTGCATTAAACTAATGTAATAGAGTAATATTAGGTATCATAAAAAAATATATAAAGATTTTTTATTTTTAAATTATAGATATAATAAAATATCATTCACTAATTAAAGAATGAAAAATCTTCATGAAATATTTCATGATACCTAATTAATGTTAGGTATTATAGAAAAAAAAAATATCATGAAATGATTCATAAAGATTTTCCAATCTTTAGATTACACATACAATAAAACACTGCACACTAATTAAAAGATAAAAAATCTTCATAAGCGAATTAATGTAATATAAAAATATTGTTATTATTATATTATTATTTAGGATTTGGCTTATTTTCAGTTGAAAGTTGAATTGAACCAAACAATTGAGATCTCTAATCAGTAAGAGTCATTAAACAGAGGACTCTTATAGGTAAAAGTGTTTTTTTTAACAAATCTTATCGGTTAGATCTCAACTGTCTGATCTAATTAAAATTTTAATTGGAGACAAATCATTTCCTATTATTATTATTTAATGTCAAACTGATATTTATGAGAGAAAATAAAACACAATTATATTAAAATAAAAAAAATAAACATCATACAAAACAAGTTGATGTTTGCCTGGAACTTAAAAAATTTGTTGAGCCACCATGGAGATTGCCATTTGGTGGATTTGGAGGAGCAAAAGGAAAGAAGAAAGTACGTTGAAGTTACATGGAATTTTTTTGAGTAGTCCCACGAAAAGCCATGGATTTTCCCTGCGATAGATTTATATCTAAGGCTTATTTTGACAATTAGAAAAAAAAAATTTAATTTATTGACTTATTGATTTATTTATATCATATTATCTCTTCTTTTTCTTTTTTGTATGTTTTTTAAAATAAAAAAAAATTTCTCAAAATAGGCCTAAATGAAAAATGCTCCATTCTCTTAATTTTTTATCTCCACATTCTCTCTAATAATGTGACAAAAAATATCAATCACAACAAAGGCCAAACAAAGGCCACATGTTAAGAAGACTAGCATTGCTCTATTTGAATTGACCTCAACCTGGAGCAATTACCCACAAACAAAGGCCACATGTTAGACCCCGTGCAACGCATTTTCCACGCATTTACTTGTTCAAAATCACAACTTTAAAGTAGTCTACACTTCTATATACTTCAACCCTCTTTTCTCATTCTTTTTTACAAGTTTTTGTGGTCTCCTAAACAAGGGGACTTTGAACTTGGAATATTCTCAGGGCAAAGAATTTTACTCCCAAAAAGTGGGCAAAGAATTTTATGCCACACGATAACCTTGAGAGTTCAAATGGAAAAATTATTTATTTAGTATTTTTTTAGAGCAATACCTTAATGGGGCCTTGCACCAAAAGTTTAATTTTTAATTTTTATTTTTTTTGTTGAAATAGTACAATAATAAAAGAAAACGTTTTCCTCTAGTTTTCAAAAAATTATAAATAATTTAAATATAAACATGACAATTCTAAGGAATTGATTGTGCGGTAAAGATTTAAAAATAAGTTCAAAAATCTCGAGTTCAAATTACTTCAAAAAATCATTAAAAATTTATCTGATTATACAAAATTTATGAGTAAAATTATTCACAAACAACACGTTACATAGCATTGTCAATTTTAATTAGGTGAGCTCACCAAGGTCCAACACACCTTGCATGTGAGTAGGAACCAACAAACAATCAACATAGTGCTAACAAGAAAATTAAAGGAAAGAAATGGCCAATTGGAGGGGGGAAATAACAAAATAAGAAATGGCCAATTGATGTGTGAGTCCTCCGAACCAAAGACTGGGCTTTGAATTTGAGAATTTAAAATAGAGTGGAAAATACTTTTGCCGTAGAGATAATGTTTTGATGGTTCAATTCACACACAATTGGGTTTTGGGATGAAAAAAAAAAAAAAAAAGTCTTTCTTGTCGGATATTTATATGTATATATTATTTAATTTTGAAAAAGTGAGATATGGTAGTTAAATAAATACAAATATATATTTGTATTTGAATTTGGGCAACCAAGCTTAACCCAAACTCTTTGGGTTAAAGTCAGATTCGGGCTCAAACTTAGCAGCTTAATATTTCTTAAGATATTTGGTTAAATATGAAAATGAGCCATTATTTTATTGAACCATTGAAATATTGAAGTCATGCCTCTCCATTATTTTGGGCTTCTTTTATAATAATAATAATTATTTTCTGATTCATTACAGGTTTGGGCTCTATTTTTACAAACAGAAATGATACATCCCTCTAATTTGAAAGTTCTAAAAGAACACTAATGATGTGAAAAATCAAAAAAAGAAAAAGAAAAAAAGAAACTAAAGTCAAAATATTACATCACATTAGACTCACACACCAATTAAAGTTATTAAAACTCTTAATTTAGAGGTTCCAATTTGTTTTCCTTTACAAATATCAGATCTCCTACAAATGCTGAAATAATAGTTGTCACACCATGCAGCAGTCACATGCGTAGACAATCCCACGAACTGGACGCGTGCAGTGCGGTTTGGGTGAGCTATTACGGCTTATATTTTGGTAATTTAAATTATTTACTTTATGAGTTTATGAGTAAATTATTTATGGAAGAAATTAAATTAATTTTTTAAACTTAATATATAATTTAACATATTTATTTTTAAATAAAATTATATTTATCATTCATTTTTTAAGACAAAATTAATAAATCAAGTGATTATAATTATTAAATCAATCTGATTTTTTTATGAATAATTTATGTATAGAGATTTAAAAACAAAAAAATAAATTAAATTATCGAAATGAGATCTATAATAGGCTCACATGCAGGTCCAAACTACACCAATCCAATCCACTAGAAACAAGCCTGTTTCTATATATGATATTCATTTATTTACTCACTTTTGCTTATTTTTGGAAAGAATCAATCAAAACCCAAGATGCTTAATCACAATCTTAAATTTTTGATCCATCTTATAAAACTAATTACTTTTTAACATAATCACCGGTGTTTAAGGTGGTTTACACATAAAGTTCTTTGCTTAAAGCGTATACGCTTAGTAAGATGGTTTGGAAAACAATACAAATGCAAAAAAAAAATTTCTATATTTAAAACATTACACAAAATGTATGCCAACATCATTCCATTCATTTTGGATGCAGTCTATATTCCATCAGAATGAATGCAGTGCTTCTAAGTTCCAACGCTACCTTTAGTGCACTTTTTTTTTCTTTTCTTTTTTTTTTTTTTATAAATATTTTCACACCAAAAATGATTATAGGTTTCACACCCATGTAAGATGGTTATGTTCAATTCTATGATTGGTTTTTGTACAACTAGTATGTTAAGAATTCACTCATATAACTGGTGGATTTTAAAACTAGAGTCAATCTCCAAGTTGATATTTGTTTTAAGAAAGGTTATATTCTGGGTTTAGGTGGGTGGTTACTGTGAAGTGTGGCGTAGAAGCCATTTGAGATTCAAATTAATGATTACTCCTGTTATGTTCTCCTCTGGCCCTCTAACCAGTAGTTTGCTCTTTTCAGTCTATAATTCACTCCTCTTCTCTTTTCAAGAGTTGAACTTTCATTTTCTCATGATCATAGCAAAACCATCAAAAGGAAAATCTGTAATTTAAGTTAAATCACTCACCCAAAACCCAATCTACTAAAACTTCATTTGCTGTCCTAACACTCCTCCAACTGCCAAGTTTCGTCTGTCTTGAAAATAAAGTGAAATATCCTTGATAAAAACTTTCATGACCCACCAACAAAATATTATTTTTTCTTTCTAAAATACACAAATTAGAAGTATCATTAATGTTTCAATTGATTAACCACCCTATGAGTTCAAACAAAAATATTATGATCTATAAAAAATATTCAGTGAAGTGCTCAAACTTGATATGTGCTGGAAAGTGAGCCAATTCCACGCAAGTAGAATGCTAAAACTCCAAGATAAGAGATAGTCAAGCGATGATTGAGTTTTGAGGATGGCTTTGCTCACATCCTGTTGGCTCATCATTGAATCTATCATCATCCCAGATGAATTTCTGAAGTGGTATTATTTGAGCTTCTACATCCACCCTCTTTTGCTCTTTCTCTGTCAGATCTTCCTATGGATCAAACTGCTACAAACATGGCTTCTACCCATTGTCTCTCTTCCTATTCAAACCACTTGTTTCGTAGCTTCGAGCATTTTCAGGTTTATAACTGGTATCATCTCTCTATTCTCATTCATTAGATTGAACAATATTAAAACTGTACATGACAATTCACTTCTAGTGGAAGAGACTGTAAGAGAACCAAATGTGCATGTTGATGAAGATATAAGCTTGGAGGAGTATGTGTGTTCTGATTGCAGTTTCAATTCAGACACTCAAGATGTGGATATTACTAAGGATTCATCATCCAATTGTGGTTCTGATTCATACACTGAAGATGTGGAAATGGATGTGTCTTTGCCATCGGTGTGCATCTCTGATTCAGCCGTCATGGGACGAGAATCGATTGATGATCAGAGCAGGGAGGCAGATTTAGATTCATTCTACCAGAAGTATACTGACAGGATGAGATGGTTTGATTTATTCAATCATGACAGAACATGTGGTATAAGTAAGTATTCATAATCATGGACATTATTGCCTAAACATGGCTAATAAAATTATACACATATTGCACAAGCACATTAGGCTTTTGTGGTAGAATTCACCACTTGTCACCATTTTTTGATTTTCTTTAGTAGCATTTTGATTAGTTATTACGTAGGTGCAATTCTGAACAAGCAATTGTCTCCTACATGTTCATTTGAGAGCATAAAGCAGCCAGTGGAATTGACCTCCATCCCACACATCTCATGGAGCAAGATGTCTAGAAGCAAGCTCTTAAGAAGCTTGGAAAATGACTACGAATTAGTTTATGTGGCTCACTCGTGCTTGTCCTGGGAAGCACTCCATTACCAATACCAAAAGGTTAGGGCTGTAATTGCATGCTCTGCTTCTCAAAATGCTTCCTTTTGCGATAATGTTGCAGGGAGATTCCAGAAGTTTCAAATACTTTTAGAGAGATTTATGGAAGATGAGACGTGTGAGGGCAAGAAGAGGTATTGGAATTATGTTCAAAGAAGATCATCTCTGAGGGGTTTACTTCAAGTTCCTCAGGTTTCAGGTATTTTTCCCAAAAATACCTAAACTTTGTAATATAATGGAATCAAGTTTATTAAAGTATATACTAAAGCAAGCGATTATTCAGTGTCATGTGTGGCATTGTCCACGCACACCATCTATTCACACATGCCATTTAATAAATTTTGTACAATGTCTCTTGTCCCTTTGCAAGGTTATATGGAGGAAGGAGAAGATGAAACTAAGGGAGAGGTCTCCATGAGGGCAACAGAAGTGTTAAAGGGCATAGAGAAATGCATAAAGACTTTCTGGATATTTGTAAAGACAGACAAGAAGAAACCTTGGTGGAAAATCATGAGGGGTTTCTTATGGACTTGTCCACAATTGGAAGACCCTAGAGGCTTGGAACTCCTATCAGATATCACAAAGACACTCCAAAAGGTACTGCAATTGAAATATGAGGGACCAAAATGCTATCAAACAAATGCATTGAAGACCATATTAGAGTAATTAGTGCTTGTTTGTTTTTATCATCATCTGCTTTTAAGATTTGCTTTCCTTGTTATTGAGGATATGATCAACATACTAATTGAAGTGACCTTGCTGTTCTGTAGAAGGAGCTATGGCTAAAGGACTTGCAAGGGAAGAAGAGGTGTAGGTTGAAAAGAATAGTAAAACCTATGGAAGAATCTCAAAAGAAGGAAATTTTATTTACTATGATAGACATAAAGTTGGTAACAAGGGTGCTGAAAATGTCTATGATTTCCACTGCTCAGCTCAAATGGTGCCAAGAGAAGCTCAATAATATAGAGTTCAAAGAAGGAAAAGTTACAAGGACATGTACATGTTCTCTGTTTCCATCTTCTTAATATTTGTCTGGTAATGAAATTTGTGGCGTTTAATTATGAGTTGAAGCAATTTTGGTTATGAGCTTTTGTGATATGTATATACATATTGTTGGATAATCTTCACTGTACTTAAATAAATTAATTCTGTTTGGATACTAAACGACAAACAGAATACAAAAGAAAAATAAGAAAGGAGAGAGAATGTTTGATTACAAAAATCAAACCAATAAATAAATAAAAATAAAATTTTATTTTGTTACAAAAACAAAATAACAAATCTGATTTAAATAAATAAAAATAAAACAGAAAAAGAATTAACTTACTTGATTAATTTCTTCGAATAATATTCTAATCAAGTCCAGTGTTAGACACTGTGTCCTTAAGACAGATTCATCCTCTCCATGGTGCTTTCAGAATATGAACGTCTATCTCCCAAGATAAAAATGATCAATCAACGAATAAATGCAGCACTATAATTTATTCGTACAACGAACACACTAAGTGTATACGCTCTTTCTCACAAAATTAAATGCAACAAAATGCAGAATATATTTGCAGAGAAGAAGTACGAAAATTCTGAATGAAACCATCAAATGAAGGCTGCCTATTTATAGATATAGTGGTGGCTTTTCAATTTGAATTAAACAGGTGCAAAACCTGTTTGCACAGGTATGATACCTGTTTAGTTTGAATAAATAGAAACAAATCTGTTGGGTTCAAATTTTGAACAGATAAAAATCGTAGGGACCTGTTTGGATGTAGGGAAAAATCGGAATAGAATATTTTTGGAATTAATTTGAATTATGGACAGTTGGACAGATTTTATTTCAAAAAATAAAATTAAATCCAAATGTTTTTTGCCCAAAAAGATTAGTATTGGGCTGAATAAGCCTAGCCCGCCTGGATGGACAGCGGCACGCGTGTGTGGCAATTTTTGGGTCCAATGGATTTAGCCCATAACCTCCCTGTCTACAAAACTTGGGTGCCCCTTGGGGATTACCCTAAGTTCCAACTCCAAGCCTTATAAACCTATTTAAAACTTCCCACCAAATCAATGTGGGACAAGCCATTATTTAACTCTTTAAGCAATTTCCACCAAAACTCCATTTCCATGGAGCTCACTTTGGCTTCAATTTCCTATTCACCCGATAATGGTTTTGAGCAACCGAATATACTACATGAATCACAACGCGGCATAGAACGCATTACCACTTAGACCCGCCAACTTTGGTGCACAGGTCCTACCTAAAAAATAGACCAAAGTTAAGAAAAAATTCTGTTTACCTAGATTTTTTCAAAACATTTCTAACACACACACACACACACACACATATATATATATATATTATAAATCAAGCTGATCTTAGTTATGTTATGATTGAAATTTTTAGTGTAAATTGTGTACAAAACTAACCTACCTGTTTGGGATGAGTGTTTGGGCTAAAATAATATAGGACAAAATAGACTATTTTAATTAAATAGAACAAAATATCACATCTAGCTCATAATTATTTCATTTTTACTCTCACAAAAGTTAAAAAGCCCATCTCAAATGAGACTTTTTAATCTCAAGCTAAAATAGCCAAAAAATAAAAAAGTTGAAAAGCCAACTCGCATCCCAAACAAATCGTGAAGAAACTCAACACGAGTAATTGGTTTGGGGTGGAATCAGGCCCGATCCTGAGATTTTCGAGGCCCAAAACCGATAATCAACTACTAAATTTCTGAGGCTCTTCACATTTTTTTTTTATTGAATGAAAAAAAAAATTTAAGGTAAAGGACAAAAGATTTGTATTAAAATCACAAAAAATACTTAGAAATTTTTTTTTAATTAATTGAATAGAAAAAAAAATTTACGTGTGCTTGCTGTGCTGAGATCAAAATATTTTTTAAATCAAAATTCAATACAAGAGCACCACCACTTAACAAAACACAAAATTTTTAAATTATGTGATGTGAACTATTAAACTTAAATAAATTTTTCTTAATGATGTAAATACCAATATTATAATAGCAATTAATTGTGCGAAAGACAAGATAAATATTTAATTAATTGAATAGAAAATAAATAAATAATTTACTTGTTTGCTGTTACTCCGTCCCTATGCTGCTGGTGTGTGCTGTATCAAACAAATGTAGGGAATGTTGGATTAATAGAAGATAGGGTTAGGAATTAGAAAAAATGGGCCTTGCAAATGGTTGGGCTGGGCCTTAACTATTGGCCTTTTAATGGGTCAAAAAAATTAAATTAATTTGGGCCTTTTTTTAAAATTTATTTTAGATTTAAAACATACCCAATATATTATACTAACTTATAATAGGAGGAGGCCCCTATTTTGGACCTATTTTGAGGGGTCCTAAGCCATGGCCTTGTGGGCCTATGGCCAGGGCCGAGCCTGGGTGGAATGGAAGTTCCACCTTAATTTTTTTTGTTTATAAATTACTCATTATAAAAATAAATAAATAAATAAATAAAAATTAGATCACATAATTAAGTGTAGAAAAGTTCACAATAACAAATGATTACAATAAATTATATAAAATATATACATTGTATATAAAATTGTGTGCAATTTATGCATATATATATATATTTTTGGTTTTCAAGTTGTTTGAATTAGTCTTAAGCTACACGAGGAACAAAATGATCTAGTTAATTGATCAATTTTAGACTTAAACTAACTCATACTCCGTTAACAACATAATCAACCCAACCTGGAATCGGATTGGTTCAATTTATGATTTTTTTTAGATGATTTCTAATTTTTTTGATTAAATATTTGTTTTAAAAAACCCAAAAAGAAAATATTAAATTGAACAACCAACTAACAAAATCTAACCCAAAATTGATAAAGCCAACTGAAGGAAAGGAACTTTATACTATTTCTATTCTACTATTTTTATCAAGTTAAGTAACAAAAAAAAAAACAAGGAGAAGTTAGGCAACGAAAAAGATGGAAAGAATTTACATTGTCTATTATGTTAGCGTAAAAGCCAATACATAGAATACAGGATGGATACAAACAAAACAAAAAACTTAATGCATACCTAACTTGGTTAGACTTACGGCCAAAGTTTGCACAAAATTCCAACTACCTAGTCATAGGCTTTATAAAATGTCTACATAAAAATAAATACAAAGAGACAAAAAAAGTCTAAAGGAAAAATAACAATTATTTGCCATATTTTGATCAACTACAATTATATGCATTGTCTATCTTTCCCAGTTTTCAAAGGGATAGACTGAAACAGATAAGATTTGGCTGATCTTTTCTGTCTTGTAACGTCGGTTGAAAGGATTTGTCTAACCACTTTCCGCCTAATAATGCAGGTTGCTCCACATGTCCTGGGTAAGATTGGAGTCGATTAGGAAACAACTGCATGTGATAGTGGGGTCCATTATGCTTCCATCCTGTTGATGAAATTGTGATACTCTTCATTAGTCTCTGATGGAGGGAAATCAGGAGCCTAGCTGTATTGCTTATTCCAAAAATGTTCTATATCATCCGCAATCATCGCCAGTTCCAACGAAATATCCAAATTATTTCTCTTTTCGAGATTTAATAACATGTCAAGAGCCTCATTAATTTGTATAGGAGACCTTTAATATTTTATGGAAAGATGAGTTACAAATAGTATTCTACCATCTGTGATGATAAATAACAATGTTGCTGAGCCATGGATATTAGAAGCTGCTTGTGAAACAGATAATAGATTGTCTATCCAATATTCTGTTAAAGAAAGTTTTTGAATGGTTTCTAATCGCTCCCTCCTGCGATCTTCATTCAAATAATCATCTTCACATTCAAAATCTTCAGTTTCTTTAAGATACCAAATTTGGTATGGTTAAAAAAATGTCCTCGTTCCCACCAACGAACAGTGCTGGAGATCTAGAAAGTAAAATATTTACTTTATCGGAAGCTTTTTACTACTCATGAGAGCATTGCTTTTATGATCATTGGATATTCTATCCATTGGATTGGATCTAAAATTTGGAAATAACTTGATTAGTTATTCCCCAATTTATGTCTTCAAAAAACCACATGTTGTGGTTTGTCATGATGGTTATTTTGAAAATTCCATCTTTAAAATTTAATTTATCATAGGATCGTTCTAAGATTTGTCTAATCTTATCACGACGATCCTCGACTCGATTTTTTATTATCATAAAAATTTCTTTTGGATGCAAAGTTCTTACTTTTTTAAAAAGACATTCTTTTTATCAGAAAACTCATCTGATATGAGATCTGATAGTTGAAAAAAATTATTTATTTTTTCAAAATTAAAATCTTCATTCCAATTCATTTGTTTAAGGATATTGAAACAAAAATTTTGCAAATCTTTTAATTTAGCTATTTGGTCAGCTAATTTGTTGGCTAGAACTCCCATGTGTTTTTGAAATTTCACTTTGTTGTCTACAATGTGAGTTTTCTAAATTCCATTGAGTTTTGTATAAATTTCTCTGGATATACCAAGGTTGAAAAAATCTTTTATCTCAGATTTATCTGGTTTAGATGTCTGAATATTAGTTGGAACTGGGTTAGTTCTCATCTCCAAACTTGCATTTTGCAATCATTCCATTCTGTGTAAATTTCAGGTTGTCTTCCTGAAAAAACAATATAAACTTTTTCTTGTCTGGGAATTGCTTTTTTAGCCATTGTCTCTCAATCTCCTTGAGCGGATTGTTTACCCTTATCCATTGTTTCCTTTTGGTTTAAAGATCTTCTGCAAAAATTAAAATTACTTGTTTAGTAATTTAATTTTTTTGAAACAATTCCTACTAAGAAAAACTGCAAGAAAATTGTTAGTATCTTTAAGATGTTCTACCTCAAAAGTATATTCAAAAATTTTATTATACCAGGCTAATCTTCTTTCTTACTCAATAGGTTTTTTTTATTGATCAAGAAATCTTTTACTGTCTTATTATCAGTGTGGACAATAAAATTTTCTAGGATTAAATAAATATGAAAACTTTTTATTGCCAATTTTATCCCAAGTAATTCTTTTTCAAAAATAATACATTTCTGTTCATTTGGTTTAAATGTTCCAGAATTATATCCACAAATTAATTCTTTTTTCTTTCTTTTTTTTGTAATTTTATGGGTATTGGATTTTTTCTTGGTCTAATCCCATTTTCTGATAAAGGTATCTTTTTATCATACCATAAATTACTTGGTATTACTTTAAGAACACATCCCCAGTATGCTTCTGAGGCATCTGTTTCTAAAATTGATTTATCACCTATGTAATGACTTAGATTTTAATTCACATTGGATTGATGTAAAATGGTGCCCGTCACCTAAAAACTTGTATGGTTGTCAGACTCTTGATATTGATAGGTTGGCAAGTGAACTTTAAATATTATAATTGAGGACCCTTGGGTGATGTTTGGAACCTTGATTGAAGCCTTAACAAGGTATTTAGGTAAGATTAGATAAAAAGCCCCAAGTTTGAGTTTGAGTTTGAGTTTTTGACCGACCTTTACTCTTTTGCCCTTTTCTCCTTCCATACTTTGAATTTGGATGTGAGGCTAGAACCATTAGAAATTTTGTTTCTGGGGCTTCAATTTGGACACAATAACGACCTAAAACGGAGTCCGAACGAGAGAGTTACACCTGTTTGAATTTTGAGTTTCTATGCTGAAAGTATTTTCGCTCGAACGACCAAGTCACTGACGACATTATTAAGTGACATTTTGGCCCAAAAAGTTCATGTTTTCATCCTCTCTTCCCCTCCCCTCCTCCATGTTCGAAAACCTAGCCTCCAAAACTTTGATTTCATCTATTCTTACCAACAATCCACCATGAATCTTGCATCAAGGTTGAAGAACAAGCAAGGATCAAGACTTTTACCCATTAATTTGTGATTCTATTGAAGTTTGAAGATGGGTCTTCACTAGGGCTGCAAATGAACCGAGCTGTTCGTGAATAGGCTCGGCTTGGCTCGTTTAGTAAACGAGCCGAGCTCGAGCTCGATTATTGGGCTCGTTTCGTTAACGAGCCAAGCTCGAGCTCGCATGTGTTCGGCTCGGTAGGCTCGGCTCGTTTATCTTTAATTAAATTATATAATAAATATACTATTTATATATTAAATAATATATAAATAATAATATAAATGCATTTTTATATATTAAATAATATAAATAATATTTTGTATTTAAATATTTATATTTAAATAATATAAATAATATTAAAAAAAATTTATCGAGCCGAGCCGAGCCGAGCTCGAGTTCGATAAAAATTAACGAGCCGAGCCGAGCTCGAGCCCAGTCCCTTATCGAGCCGAGCTCGAGCTCGATAACTTAATGAGCCGAGCTCGATAACTTAATGAGCCGAGCTCGAGCCCAGCAAGACTCGGCTCGGCTCGGCTCGTTTGCAGCCCTAGTCTTCACCCATAGGTTCCAATCTTGAGGTAGGGGTCCTAGTTCTCCTTCAATGCTTATATTAATAGATAGATTTGTGGTATTTTGATTATATAAATGCAAAATCTACATTTTGAGCATATAGAGTCATATCATGGAAATTGGGGATTTAGGGTTTGAAGAGTTGGGGTTCTATTGTTGGGTTTAGATCATGGATTATGAACCTAGGGTATATATTCAATGGGAAAATTGGAATAAAAAGTAAAGGTTTAAGAAATTTGAATTTTTCTTGAAATTCTTGATTTTTCTTGAAAATCCGAAGTTGATTCATGATGATAAATAATGAGTTTGCCCAAATTGATAGTAGAATCATGAATTGAGGTATTGAATTGTATATATACAAGTTTAATTGAAATTTGGAAGTGTTTGAAAATTATGTTAAAAATTTACGATTGAACCTTTATTATAGACATTGTAAATCGTGCTATAATGCGAAAGGAAGATTGAGGAAATGATTTATTAATGATATGGATGACATGGGCCTTGGGGTGAAATGATGAAATAAAGGTTTAAGAGTTCACCTTGAATTATGTTCGAACTATGTTGATTATGTTGAATAGTGTTAATTATGTTGAGTTGTGTTCAATGATGTTGAATCGAATTGTGTTGGACCATGATAAATTGTGTTTGAATCATGTTAAATTGTGTTCAGTTGAGTCGTGTTGGGTGTGTTCAGTTTGAATTGAGTTGTGTTGGGTCATGTTGAGTTTGAGTTGAGTTGTATTGGGTGTGTTGAGTTTGGGTTGAGTTGAGTTGTGTTGTGTTGGGTGGTGTTGTGTTGGTACCCGCGCGGGGAGTTGACAAATGGTTTTTCGGTGCCCACGTCCCGCCATATAGTAGCCAGCAAATGTGAGGGTGGTTTGAATTAAAGGTACCCAATTGCCCTATCTAGGCTTATCGCTGGACGAATGTGGAAAAATGTTTTTGAGTGTCCACACAGTCCTGCCGTATAGTAGCTGGCGAAAGTGAAAAAATGATTTTTGGGTGTCCACACAGTCTTGCTGTATGGTAGCCAGCAAAAGTGGAAAAAAAATGGATGGTTTTCGAAAATGTTTTGGGTGTCCACATCCCACCGTATAGTAGTCGGCAAATGTGGGGAATGATTTTTAAAAAGATGAAAAATGATTTTTGGAGAAATATGGTTTTTTGAAAGAAAATAGTTTTTGAGAAAATGGTTTTTAGGAGTTCACTTCCCGCCGTATAGTAGCCGGCAAAATGTGGAAAGTGTTATGAATTGGGTGTCCACTATCCCGCTGTAGTAAGTCGGCAAAATGTGGATTGTGTTGAGCTATGTGTTGAGAAGTGTGTTGAGTTGATGATGTTATTTGTGACTTGTGTTGAATTTATGAAATTACATATTGATGTGTAACTTGGTTTAAAGAAGAAATGTGCATAGGCATTATTTATAAAGAATAGAAACCAAAAAATGGATATGAGGATTATAGACTATGATGGTAAACTTAATGACGTAGTTGTGTTAATAAAAGTAAATTGTGAGCGTTGTTCTATAACTAAATAAAGGATTGAATTGAAAGGGGTTTATTAATACTGTGTTATCTTGAAATGAAACTTTACGGGTGTAATTAACGGTGTGAATTGTGTATAGGAAAATTGTTAGCGAGTCAAAAAGGAACTTGAACTTGAAGTTATGGGTTGATAAATTAAAATAATAAGTAGAAAAGAAGAATGAAAGGAAAAGATGAATATCTTTTAAATGATATTGTTTCTTAAATATGTTTGTTCCACAAAGATCTATGGATTTTCTAAAGTTAAGGGATGATTTTAATGGCTGAAGGTTTTTCTTAAAAGTGTTTTAAATAGTCTTTTGAGAAAAAGGTACCCTACTTATGATATTTTGAAATTATAAAATGTCTCCCTATTATATGGTATCACCCTGCATGCATCATCATTTCTATCTGTGTGTTAGCTATTGATTTAGAATTACGAGATTCCTACTGGGCATTAGTGCTCACCCCTTGTTGTTTTATCTTTTACAGGAAAAAGTTTTGGTTCATAGTGGAAGAGTTACAAAGTCCATAAGTCTGTTTGTGTGTAATTTTGTTGTGGGTGTGAAGGAAGTAATTGTTGTATATTGATATTTGTATTTGTTTATTTGTAGCTTCCCAGTAGGAGATTGGCATGTATCATTGTTATTATTGTATTCATTGAGAGAGAGAAAGAAAACATGTATCATTGTATTCCTATTACCCAAGTGTAATAGATATTTGTATATATATATAAATAAATAAATAAAATAGACCTAAATTACAGGCTTTGGTAATATTTCCGAGTAATTAAAAATTGGGGCGTGACAACCTGTTTTAGAAAGATAAATATCTGGTAGAGTTTTAAAATTTTCTTTAATTTGTTTAATTAAAGCAACATCTTCTGCTGTCCATTCAAAAATAACATTTTTCCTTAATTTGGTTAACCAAAAAATTTCTATTTTTGAAAGATTTTTGATAAAATTTTGTCCATAATTTAAAATACCTAATAAACTCTGTAATTGTGTTATATTTTCAAGAGTATTAGAAAAATCTCGTACTTTAGACAAAATATGTTCTTATAATTTTAAACCTTTTTAATCTAAAATTATTTCCCAAATTTCAATTGATTCTTTTTCTAGTTTAATCTTTTTTGGAGACAAAATAATTCCATGTTTTTGGAATTTTTCACAAAGTAATTTTAAATGTTTCTTATGTTCTTCCAGAGTTTTGGAGAAGATAAGTATATCATCAATATAAACTATACAACAATCTTTAAGATCTTTAAAAATTGTATCCATCCACTGTTGAAATACCTGTGGTGCTATATTTAACCCAAAAGGCATAACATTCCAGTGGTAATGTCCTCTAGGTGTACTGAAAGCTGTCAATTTTTTTGACTCTTCAGTCAATTGAATTTGCCATAATCCACTCTTACAATCAAATTTGTTAAAGATTTTTGATCATTTGGTTAAATTAATCAAAACATATTTTCTTAGAATAAAATATCCATCAAATTCTAAATTTTCATTTAGCCATTTATAGTTAACTATCATTCGGGCTTTTTCTCTTTTAATTTCAGCGTGGTTTCTTACCATAAAAGCTGGACTAAAGTAAGGGCTTCTAGTTTCTTCGATTAACTTTTTGTCTAAAAGTTACTGAAGTTGAATATCAAATTCATCTATATCTTATCTAGTATAGATCATTGGTCTTACTCTAATGAAAACATTAGGGTCTTTCAATTTCAAACTACAATAATGCGGATTACTTTGCCATAATTTTAATGGATGTTCACTAAAATTTTCTTTAACAATTTTATAAATCCAATGTGATTCATCAATAGTTTTGACGATGGGAGTTAAATCACCACGCAAAACGGGAATGATACACTGAGGCTATATTTTTAACCAAATAGCTATATTTTTAGCCTTGAATTGTATGGAAGTATGGTTGCCATCAATTCCAGTAACCAAAATTGGATGTTTCATTGATGTCCATTTTTCTTTTGGGATGACATTCCATTTACATGAGCTGATTGTAGCTCTTGTCTCTATGAGAACACTGATGCTATAGGGTTTATAACTTACAAAATTAAATGTTTCCAATACATATGTGTATTTTCTTTTTCCTTAGCTAGGAGAAAAAATAATATCATCATTTTTTGTTTAAAAATGATACATCTATGCAGACTTAATATGTTCAGATTGTCTTCTTGTTCCTGGAAAAATAGGAATCTGAACATTTGTTGAAGTAATAGATTCTTAATTAGAATTATTACTCAATTCACCAATGCTTAAATTTGAAAATGATTTGTTAGAAAAATCTTTTTCAAATACAGATATTGATTTTGGAACTGTATTTTGAATATATAAATTTTTTCCTGACGCTTGTATTTGCATTTGTGTAGAATTTTTTGTTTTAGAAGATTCTCCTTGTTCCACTAGGTCATAGATTAACCATTGTCAAGGGATTTCTAAATCACTCCAATTCATTAGACGTGGTTGGATTACCGTGTCAAATGGTCTAGGTTCAAAGATTTCAACGATTTTATTATCGTTTGATCTTGTTTTGGTTTCAAGAAATTTGATTAATTCGTAAATTGTTTTCCAACGAATAGCCAAATCATGAGAATTCGATTTCATTCATAATCCTTGTGTTTTAATTCTTATTCTGACTGTGTCTTCAAGATTAGGATCATTTATGGAAATAAAGAAATTTGATCTAACATTAAACCAAACTACTCCATTAGCCAAATTAGATTGAATTCCTCCAATAATTGGGTCGAAAAATCTTTTATAAAAAATTATTATCAAAATAGGAGCATCTATCCCTTGGCGAAATAAGATTGTTATGGTTACTTGAATTAATCCAATATAAATATATTGAATTTCAGGATATTTCTGTTTCCATCTTGCAACATTTTTCTTATCAAAAAAAAGAATATCAATATTTCTTTCTTCTGACCATTTTGCTTGAGTGTTGCCACTATATTGTTCAAACACTCTTATTGAAAAGAAGTTGAATTTTGAAAGTTTATAAATTTCTGGCACAGTAACTTCTTACATTTTTTCGAATTTTGTTGATTCTTCTTTGGTAAAAGTTTTTTCTCTCCGATTACATCTCCAAGTCAAATTGTTTGTAATTCTTCTTGAGATATTTTTTGACTATCTATGTTAATCATCATGAAGATTAGTTCTTCATTTGAACTTTCTTCATTACTAGAAATTTCATACAAGATTTCTTCTTTATCAGAAATTTCTTCCCCATATATTATTTCAAAATCTTGTTCTTCAAGAATTTTGATCATTTTTTTTTTGGTGCACTTTTTGCCCTTTTTGGGCATTCGGGTGCATAGTGACCTTCTTCGTTACAAATGTAACATTTACAAGTTTTCTTTTTCGAAACACTTGTTGGTTTCTTTTTTTGAATATATTTTTTCTTTTTTAAAAGTTTTGTTCTTTTTCCAAGGTTTCTATTTATATTTTCTGTGTTTTTTGGAAAATCCTTTTCGTTTGGGAAATGTATTACAACCAATTTTCTAATTTTCTTTCAAAATTTTATCACAACATTTTTGACCGTATTGTGAGTTGGAAATTTGATCTTTCATTTTTTTTTCACCTTTGCTTCTAGACACTGATCTACTATTAGTCTTAAAACATAATTAATGCGAAAACCAAGATTATCATATTCTTCCTTTTCCATTTTTTTGAGAAAATCAGGATATGTTTTAATACATAACTCATCCCATGGATTAGGGAGTTTATGGAAAAATTGATCTAACCAGGGTTGATTCGCTGGTGGATCAATAAGATAATAATATTTTTTAAAAGTTTGAACATAGTCTTCAAAAAGATAAATATTACATAGTTCTAATTTAGTCAAAATATAATTTGCATCTGCTTGCAAATTCGTGTCTCCTACAAAACCACATAAGTTTTCTTTTATGATTTTTACAAACTCAGCTAAAATTGTGTCAAGTGTAAAAAAATTTGCCAACAAAGCCGTTTTTTTGACTTTTTTCAATTTTAGATTTTCCTATTGTCTTAACCATTGCAACACATCTCCCTGGAGAGTTGCTTTAATATAATCATGGAATTTTTCTTTTGACCAACTATTTTTATAATTGGTAATAATGATGGACAAGGATTGTATCCAATCATCAATTGCTTGTGGCCGATTCTTAAATGAAACATAAGGCAAGTCTAAATAAGTACCATATTGAGCTATTGGATACTTATGATTATTATCTTTTCTTGATATTATTGGCTCAGGTGTACGATTGGAGGTACTTTCAGTGCTAGTATCATTTTTAACTTCATTTGTTTAAATAAAGTCAATTTTCTCCATCTCCCCATGTGCCAAATAATTCGGAATCAATTGGCTCTTCCGCCTTTCTTTTCCCTTTATTTATTTCTGGTGAAATATCTTGATCTAATGTTTCTTCAGATGAGGATGATTGACTATCATCATTAATTGACATATTAATATCATAATTAAAGTGTTGTAAAAGGGTTTTATGTTCTAGATAAGTTTCTCTTATCTAATCTAGTAGCTTATTTCTTTCATCAATACCTAACTCTGAATCTTTATATAATTTTCTCAAATATTTCAACAATATTTTCATATTCAATCTTATTATAGGTATTGGTTTGAAGAACCATAATATCTTTTGTACCATAAAATAGAGGGATTTGGTGATAGCCCCCTCACTATCTAATTTGTCTTTTAAAATGACAAGAATTATATAAGTACTTTCAAAACCCCTTGATATTTTGAAACTTGTTTTTTTTACCATATTACCCTCATAAAATTTTACTTTGTATGAAAGTAAAATTTTACTCCGTATGAAAGTAAAATTTTACTCTGTATGAAAGTAAAATTTTACACTCTCTGAAACTAAAGTAAAATTTTACTCTGTATAAAAGTAAAATTTTACTCTGAAAAATAAGTAAATTGTGAGACTCTGAAGCTAAAAGTAAAATTTTACTCTGTATAAAAGTAAAATTTTACTCTGGTTCTATCAAATGAAAAAAACAGAGCAATAGAACCAGAGTAAAATTTTACTCTTGTTCTATCAAATGAAATTTAATGTTAACTCGAAAACAATGACTTACGTAATGTTTTGAATAAATTGGCACAAAGACGGCATATGTAAACTAGAAAAATAGGATGCAATAAGTTGTCACAATAGAATCATTAGGCATTTCATGTATAATTTTGTAACTGTTAATACTATCAATCTAGACCACAGTGATGTAAACCTCAACGCACACGAGAAACTAATACACACATATATATAGATATATATATATCACTGCGATTTGCATACACATATATATAGATATATATATATAGATTAGAGATCGGAATATGTAGATATATATATATTCGAATTCAAATCTCAAAACATACATATATTCGAATTCAAATCTCAAAACACACAAACACACACACACATATATATATATCAATGCGATTTGCAAGTTCTTCACAGCTCCGGCCATGGAGGAAGCTAGGGTTAGAAGAGAGACGAGAGAGAAGGCCTGAATCTGTGCGGCTTCTTCACTCCTTCGGTCGCCGGCGTTGACTTCCGTCAAATGCCGCTAGCCGCCTGTGGTGCCTTCCCTCCCATTGACTTCCTCACCGTCTGCTTTATCCTTGCCATTTCTCTGGTTTTAGAGAGAGAAAATGAAAATTGCAATGGAATGGTAGAGAGTGGGGAGAAGAGTGGGTATAATAGTCATATAAAATATTTAAATAATAAATTTGTCTTTTATGCAAGATTTAATAATTATGAGGGGGTTTAAAAAATATAATTTTTTTCTTAGTCCTTTTAACAATAAAAGGGAGGCAAAGGGGGTTTATAGTCAAATTTCCCCATAAAATAGCCTAGGGATGGAGTTATCTCATGGACTATTCATTCCATCATTGTTTATGAAGGATATAGTTTCTAATTTTGTCACCAAATTGTTTATTTGGTCTTTGCTTCTTTGTTTAAGTCAATATTTATTATAGAACCTAACTTGTCTATTTTAGATTCTATAGACTCAACTTTGGTTTCTAGATAATTTTGATTTATTTTTTGATTTTTATCTAATTTAAAAAACCAAGAACACATAACATCAGTAATATTACTTAAATTAGAACATACACTATTTATATTTGTAGATTCTTTAGTAATATGTGAAAAATCTAGAAATCCCTTAGATATTGATTTGTGGTTATGTAACAATTTTAAGCAGTATATAACAATCCCAATCAAACAATTAAGACAAATCAACACAACGATTTTAACATGGAAAAACCACAATTGGACACCTCCAACTGTGATTAAAAAACCACAGACAACAGCCACAAAACAATCCATTAAGAAGATTTAAAGGAATTACACAGGTATACTCTCAATTACCTAGCGAATCTACGCCTAATTGAACTAACCTTTATGTGCCTCTTCCAACCCTGTCTTCACCTCGGAATTGTCTTTACGATGAGCCATTCCAGAATCCATCGAAGCTTCAGGCTCGAATTCTTCAAAATCCACCGAATAACAACTTTCTCTTTTGTATAACAAACAAAACCTTTGATGTACTCTCTTTTAAACCATGAGTTGAATATTCAATAAAAACATCAAAGAAAATCTAACAAAATATCTCTAGATATAAACCTTAAGATCCAAAAAGAAGATCTGGAAAACCAAGTATTTATAGAAAACCAAAAGTAATCCTAGATTTGGAAGAAAACCAACTCCTTAAGAAATCCGGATTTTGAAGCTCGCTAGAGCGAAACTTTTCTCGCTCGAGCGAGGAGCTTGGTTTTCATGATTTCTACTAGTGCCTTGGCTCGAGCGACCAATCAATTCTCTCAGGTTTTTGTGTGGACGCAATCTGTCGCTCGAGCGAGAACTCCTTGGCTCGAGCGAGAAAGCCTTAGCTCGAGCGAGCATTCCTTGGAATGAGCGAGCAACGGCGGACATGCAATTTTGAATGCAATTTTGCATTTTGCTTCGGCCGTGAGCTGACCGGGCAGCTTGACCCCCGTAATAATCAGCGAAGTGGCAATCTTGAAAGCATTGACATCACAAACTTCTCTGCAAAACATAATACGGGTTGGATTCTCCTCTAACAACTCATAGCCTCACTGAAATAAAAAATGCGAATAAAATTACAACTCAAAGGAGTTTTGTCAAACGGGATTGCCAATAATAAAAACCTAACAATATGTAAACTATGGTCATATTTATTATTAACATTATTTTTTGTGTTTCCAAAGTATTTTATATCTTCATAATTATTTATTTCATTTATAGTTGTTGTAAAACCTATATGCTTAGTGTATACTAAGAGAGTCTTAGGTACCAACAACAATTGGGCATTTTTTAAGCATTTTTTACTAGTGGCCATAATTAGGCATTTTTAAGTCTTTAAGATCATAAAGAGAGGTTTTAGGCACCAGATTATACACTATGAGGGTCTTAGATACCAACAATAATTTATAATGGCAATTAATCCTAAAGATATAAAATACAAAGGATACACAATTAAAACTAAACTTGACGAATAATATTTTCTGATTATTTTTTTTATATATCATTAAGAACACCATACACACTTATATATATATATATATAGAAATACTTACATAGTTTGATCTTGTTTTTAAAAGCTTTTCACCAAGCTCTGATACCAATTACAACAACTAAAGGAAATGAGCTTTATATTATTTCTGTTCTACTATTTTTATCAAGTTAAGCAACAAAAAGAGATCAAGGAGAAGTTAGGCAACAAAGAAGATAGAAAGAATTTTCATTGTCTATTATGTTGGCGTAAAAGCCAATATATAGAATACAAGATGAATACAAATAAAATGAAAAAATTAATGCATACCTAACTTAGTTAGACTTACGGCCAAAGTTTGCACAAAATTCCAATTACATAGTCAAGCATAGTCATAGGCTTTATAAAATGTCTACATAAAAATAAATACAAAAAGACAAAAAAGTCTAAAGGAAAAACAACAACTATTTTTCATATTCTGACAAATTACAATTATATACACTGTTCATTTTTCTTTTGGGATGACATTCCATTTAAATGAATTGATTGTAGCTCCTGTATCTATGAATTTGAGTGATTTAGAAATCCCTCGACAATGGTTAATCCATGACTTAGTGAAACAAGGAAAATCTTCTAAAATAAAAAATCCTGCACAAATGCAAATACAAGCGTCAAGAAAAAATTTATATATTCAAAATACAGTTCAAAAAATTAAAAGATCAATATCTGTACTTGAAAAAGATTTTCCTAACAAATCATTTTCAAATTTAAGCATTAGTGAATTGAGTAATAATTCTAATCAAGAATCTATTACTTCAACAAATGTTTAGATTCCTATTTTTTCAGGAACAAGAAGACAATATGAACATATTAAGTCTGCATATATGTATCATTTTCGAACAAAAAATGATGATATTTTTTTTTCTTCTAGCCAAGGAAAAAGAAGATACACATATGTATGGGGAACATTTAATTTTGTAGGTTATAAATCCTATAGACACAGTATTCTCATAGATACAGGAACTACAACCAGCTCATGTAAATGGAATGACATCCCAAAAGAAAAATGGACATTAATGAAATAGCCAATTTTGGTTACTGGAATTGATGGCAACCATACTTCTATACAATTCAATGCTAAAAATATAGCTATTTGGTTAAAAATATAGCCTTAGTGTATCATTCCCATTCCGCGTGATGATTTAACTCCCATCATCAAAACTATTGACGAATCACATTGGATTTATAAAATTCTTGAAGAAAATTTTAGTGAACATCCATTAAAACTATGGCAATGTAGTCCGCATTATTGTAGTTTAAAATTAAAAGACCATAATGTTATCATTAGAGTAAGACCAATGATCTATACTAAATAAGATATAGATGAATTTGATATTCAACTTCAGCAACTTTTAGACAAAAAGTTAATCGAAGAAATTAGAAGCCCTCACTCTACTCCAACTTTTATGGTAAGAAACAATGCTGAAATTAAAAGAGGAAAAGCTCGAATAGTAGTTAACTATAAACGGCTAAATAAAAATTTAGAATTTGATGAATATTTTATTCTAAGAAAAGATGTTTTGATTAACTTAACCAAAGGATCAAAAATCTTTAGCAAATTTGATTGTAAGAGTGGATTATGGCAAATTCAATTGACTGAAGAGTCAAAAAAATTGACAGCTTTCAGTACACCTAGAGGACATTACCACTGGAATGTTATGCTTTTTGGGTTAAATATAACACCACAGGTATTTCAACGGTGGGTGGATACAACTTTTAAATATCTTAAAGATTGTTGTATAGCTTATATTGATGATATACTTATCTTTTCCAAAACCCGGGAGGAGTATAAGAAATATTTAAAATTATTTTGTGAAAAATTCAAAAAACATGGAATTATTTTGTCTCCAAGAAAGATTGAACTAGAAAAAGAACCAATTGAATTTTTAGGAATAATTTTAGACCAAAAAGGTTTAAAATTACAAGAGCATATTTTGTCCAAAATACGAGATTTTCCTGATATTGTTGAAAATATAACACAATTACAGAGTTTATTAGGTATTTTAAATTATGGACGAAATTTTATCAAAAATCTTTCAAAAATAAAAATTCCTTAGTTAACCAAATTAAGGAAAAATATTATTTTTAAATGGACAGCAGAAGATGTTTTAATTAAACAAATTAAAGAAAATGTTAAAACTCTACCAGATGTTTATCTTCCTAAAACAAGTGATAAATCAATTTTAAAAACAGATGCCTCAAAAGCATGCTGGGGTTGTGTTCTTAAAGCAATACCATAGCATGGTAAAAAGATGCCTTTATTAGAAAATGATATTAGATCAAGAAAAAAATCTAATACCCATAAAATTACAACAACAAAAAAAGAGAATTAATTTGTAGATATAATTCTGGAACATTTAAACCAAATGAACAGAAATGAATTATTTTTGAAAAAGAATTACTTGCGATAAAATTGGCAATAAAAAGTTTCATATTTATTTAGACCTAGAAAATTTTATTGTACGCACTGATAATAAGATAATAAGAGATTTCTTGATAAATAAAAAACCTATTGAGCAAGGAAGAAGATTAGCTTGTTATAATAGAATTTCTGAAATACTTTTGAGGTATAACATCTTAAAAGTACTAACAATTTTCTTGCAGATTTTTTTAATAGGAATTGTTTCAAAAAAATTAAATTACTAAACAAGTAATTTTAATTTTTACAGAAGACCTCTAGACAAAGAGGAAACAATGGATAATGGTAAGCAATCCGCTTAAGGAGATTGGGAGACAATTGCTAAAAAAAAATCCCCAGACAAGAAAAAGTTTATGTTGTTTTTTTAGGAAAACAACCTGAAATTTACACAAAATGGAATGATTGCAAAACACAAGTTTGGAGATTTTCAGAAGCAAGCTATAAATCCTATGATAGCATAACCAAAGCTAAAAAAGCTTTTTACAGTGCACCAGCTATGCCTCTTTATCAAAATAATTTTTGTCAAATGAGAATTAACCCAGTTCCAACTAATATTCAGACATTTAAACCAAATGAATCTGAGATAAAAGATTTTTTCAACCTTAGTATATCCAGAGAAATTTATACAGAACTCAATGGAGTTTGGAAAACTCACATTGTAAACAACAAAGTGAAATTTTGAAAACACATGGAAGTTCTGGCCAACAAATTAGTTGAGCAAATAGCTAAATTAAAAGATTTGCAAAATCTTTGTTTCAATATCCTTAAACAAATGAATTATAATGAAGATTTTAATTTTGAAAAAATAAACAATTTTCTTCAGTTATAAGACCTCATATCAAATGAGTTTTCTGATCCAGTTTTTGAACAAATAAAAAAATTTGTCTTTTTGAAAAAGCAAGAATTTTGTTTCTAAAAGAAATTTTTATGATAATAAAAAATCGAGCTGAGGATTATCGTGATAAGATTAGACAAATCTTAGAATGATCCTATAATAAATTAAATTTTAAAGATGGAATTATCAAAATAATCATTATAGAAAACTAATCAAGTTATTTTTCAAATTTTATATCCAATCCAATGGATAGAATATCCAATGATCATAAAAGCAATGCTATCATGGGAGTAAAGGCTTCCGATAGAATAAATATTTTACTTTCTGGATCTCCAGCACTGTTGGTTGGCAAGAACGAGAACATTTTTTTCAACCATACCAAATTTGGTATCTTAAAGAAACTGAAGATTTTGAATTTGAAGATAATTATTTAGATGAAGATCACAGGAGGGAGCAATTGGAAACCATTCAAAAACTTTCTTTAACAAAATATTGGATAGACAATCTAATATCTGTTTCATAAGCAATTTCTAATATCCATGGCTTAGCAACATTGCCATTTATCGTCACTGACGGTAGAATATTATTTGTAACTCATTTTCCCATAACATATCAAAGGTCTCCTACACAAATTAATGAGACTCTTGACATGTTATTAAATCTCAAAAAGAAAAATAATTTGGATCTTCCGTTGGAGCTAGCGATGACCGCAGATGATGTAAAACATTTCGGAATGAGCAATACAGTTAGGATCCTTATTTCCCTCCATCAGAGATTGATGAAGAGTATCACAATCTCATCAACATGATGGAAGCATAATGGACCCTACTATCACATGCAGTTGTTTCCTGATCGACTCCAACCTTACCTAAGACACGTTAAGCAACCTACATTATTAGGCGGAAAGTGATTTGACAAATCCTTTCAGCTGACGCTACAAGACAGAAAAGATCAGCCAAATCTTATTTGTTTCAGTCTATCCCTTTGAAAGTCAGGGAGGGTAGACAATGTATATAATTATAGTTTGTCAGAATATGACAAATAATTATAGTTTTTTCACTTTTTTTTTCTATTTGTATTTATTTTTATGTAAGACATTTTATAAAGCCTATAATTATACTTGACTAGGTAGTTAGAATTTTGTGCAAATTTTGACTATAAATTTAACCAAATTAAGTATACATTAAGTTTTTTATTTTATTTGTATCCATCTTATATTTTATATATTAACTTTTACGTTAACATAATAAACAATATAAATTCTTTCCATCTTATTCCTCGCCTAGCTACTTCTCATTTTCTTTTTACGGAAATGACTCAGAGCTCGAAACTTTCGAGCTCGAAACGGCTCGAAAGAGAAGGGAGGGAGAGAAGAGAAGGAAGGGAGCGGAAGAAGGGAGAAAGGAGGCCGTCGGCCGTCAGCTAGTTTCGATCCGGCTGTTCGCCTGCCGCCTCGCCTACCAGCAGCCTCGATTTTTATGGCCCTCCAGTCCTCCCCCCTCCTCCTTCCGTTCTGCAGAGCCCTCTTCTTCTTCTTCTCCCTTCGTTTTCTTCTTCCCGATCTGTAACAAAGAAAAGAAAAAATAAATAAATAAATAAACTCGACACCAAAACGACGTCATTTTGATGTCGAGTCAATATTCGAGTCGTATTCTTCGAACTACGTAACACTTTCGTTCTTTTTATTGCTTAACTTGATAAAAATAGTAAAACATAAATAATATAAAACTCTGTACCAGGATTCCCATAAAGATGATAGCCTTTTTTAGTGGAAAAGCCTAAAGCCTATGGCCCACTTTTAAGTAGCATCCAGTGAAGTGAACACGGTCTGGAAAGATCCACCTCCACGATTTTCCCTTCAGTGGGACCCTTTGCAACGATTTTCCATTTCCACTCCAATAACCCAACAAACTTCTTCGCTGCTTTCAATTTCAGGTTGTCTCGGAAGTAGATGTTTTAATTTTTAGTTATTTTAGTAAATTAAAATAATTATGATTAAAAAAGATATTAATTTTTTTATAATTAAATATAATATTTATAAAAATAATAAAATAATTATAAATTTAATATGATATTTTATATTGTTAATTATTTTAATTTATTTTATATTTTAATACTATTTTAATTTAAAAAAAAAAAAAACTTATTGCCCAAAAAAAACCCAAAGCCATCAATCTGGTTTGCTTATTTCTCAATTTTTTCATCTGGGTCTGCTTCATTACTCACTAATAAGTCGTCTCAGTTCTTCGAGTCTCTCAGAAGCAAGTCGTTGAACAGTTAATGGGGTCTATTGGGTCTCTTACCATGGAAAGTTCAGTTGTCCATAATGGGAATCACGGGCGTCCGAGGTTACCTTTCTTTGCTTATCGGCTGAGGAACTCTCTTGATTCTGCGGATTTGAATGTTTCGGCATTTGGGTATGCGAAAGTTTTGTGTAAAGATGTTGCTGGGGCGTCTTTGTGCTATGCGAGGTTGATGAGCGGATGTAGAGAAACACGGCGGCGAAGCATGAAGCGTTCGAAAGCAACAGAGAAGGGGCCTGGGGAAGGTGAGGATGGGGACGAACCAGTGGATGCTCTTCAGGCCGCAATTGAAAAGAGCAAGAAGGTTCTAGCCATGCAAAGAGACTTAATGCAACAGGTACTTTTCTTCATCGCTCTAATTGTAATGTTTCATTTTAACTGAACCACAGGCCATTGCTTTTGAGCAGTGAATTTCTGTTAGGGTTTCCATGTAAAAGAAGTGCAATTCAAAGCAACATGGCCCCTCCTTTCTTTTTAATCACTCATATATGTAGCCATCTCAACATATGCTAAAAAATATCCTTTCTTGAATACTAACGTTCTGCCATAGAACATTGGCTGGTTGTTTAGATACCCAATAGTGTGTGCTAGATTATGTCTCATGATGATCTATCGCAAGAATTCAGACTGTTGTTTCATTTTCCAGTAATGAAGATTGTAATATATCTGTTTCTTAATTTTGACTCAGTGAGGATAGCATCTGAATTTGAACAGTGTAGATTGTATGTTGTTTTTGTTTCTGTAGCCATACTTTCCGTTAGGATGGAGATTGGGGGAGAATGGACACAATAATGCTATCCTTCATGGCTTGATTGTATTCCAGCTGCTGGTTACTAGTCTGGTGGCCATCGATTTCCTTTCAACAAATATACTCTTTTTTCCATTAAAAAAAACAGAGTTTGATTCCCTTTTCTATCAGAAAATCAAAATTTGATTATCCCAAGCTTTATAGATTCTCTCCTCATTCATTTTTTTGTTGTAGAAAACATGCAATTAAATAAAATAAATAAATTCATATTTAATAAATTAAATTACTGAACAAGAAAAACATGCTAGAAAGTACACCTAGATTGAATAGAAATACATTATACAATAAAATGGTAAAGGAAAACAAACCGAAACCTATGTGATACCACAGTTTTCTTAAAACAGATTTGCCACCTCACCGTGGGTGTTGGAGGTTCTGTCTCCTAGGATACGACAGTTTAAATCTGCTAATGCAGAAGCACCTTCTGTTCGTTTTGGCGAACCGTTAATGACAACATTCTCTTACACAGGAAGAAGATTATAAGAGCAAACTGATTGTATACTATGGAAGGCAAAAAATTCTATGTATCAACCAAAGAAGTCAGTCTCTATTTACACACCATGGGGGAGAGAGGAGGAACCTCCAACCATAAAGGCTAGCAACCAATGCAGCCCATTACTCCTGCAAAACTATTGGAGTAATGCATAAAACTAATGGGGATTCAATGTGTGAGTTACACACAATATAGGACAAGGTTCTTAGGAATGTCCAGCTCATATAGGATATCGTTTAGAGTCAGTTCTTTTTCTGAAGTCATCTTCAGGACCACCTTGCTTTTACTCTCAATAGTTGAGGTCGCAGAATTTTCTATGAACAACTTCTCACCGTTTGATACTAGTTCGAAAGTTGTGAACATCTTCTTCTCCGCACAGATGTGGCGAGTGGCCCCAGTGTCTGCCCACCATTCCTTCGGGTTAAACCCTACCGTGTTCACCTCTAAGACGACAACAGACAGATACATGTCATCCACATCTTGAGACAAATCCTCCATCTTAGCCACGTGAGCCCGACTTTTGTTTTGTGAAGGGTACTTCTTGTAGGATTTCTTTTTTTTACGGCAATCAACCGCTCGATGCCCATCACTTCCACAATTGAAGCACTTTCCATTGAACCTAAAAGTAGGCTCCTGCGACTTGTAGACCAGCTTTTTGGAAACACTGCTTCTTGCCCCCAACTTTGAGCTTTTTCCTGTCGGTGACTTCTTCTTTACCCCCGAGGACTAGCCATGCTCAACCACATTTGCTTTCACAGTGGAGGTATTTCCTCATTTCCTCCTATTGTCTTCCTTAATCCGGAGCCTGACAATGAGCTCTTCGACTGTCATCTCCTTTCGTTTATGCTTCAAGTAGTTTTTGAAGTCTTTCCAGCCGTTAGGCAGCTTCTCAATCAACACAGCTGCCTGGAATGATTTATTCAGAAACATTCCCTCTACATGAATCTCGTGCAGAATTACTTGGAACTCTTGGACTTGACTAATCACGGTTTTTGAGTCCAACCATTTTGAAGTCCAGAAACCGGCTAACGACAAATTTCTTTGCCCTAGCATCCTTAGTCTTGTACTTCTTGTCTAAAGCATCCCACAGCTCATTTGCGCATAAAACATGTTGAAAAGTGAATCTGCCAAGCCATTCAAAATATAGTCCCGGCAAAGGAAGTCTGACTGCTTTCAAGCATCTAAAGCCATGAGTTTCTGCTTGTCTTGCTCATTGTCCTCCATGGCTGGTGGATTCTCGCTCAAAAATCTCACAAGGCTAAGAGTAGTCAGGTAGAATAATATCTTCTACTGCCACCTCTTGAAATTCACTCTTGTGAATTTCACTGGGCGCTCATGATGGTTGAGCGGGTCTCCTAACAAATGTATAAAGAACAAGGTTAACCACAGAGGTCATAGTAAATCGAAAGGACCACAGAGGGGTTGGCAAGCTAGTTTTCCTGGGGTTCTGATCTCTACAAACATTAGCAGCAGTTGCATCGATAACAGTTGCCATTTCTGAAAAATACATCAGAATTTCACTATTTTGCATTTTTAGAAATTAAACTTAACACTAGAAAATTCCAAAGTTGGCAATTTAATTCAAAACTAGCCTCACCACTTCCCTAGAATCGAACATGGCCAGGAATGTTTTTAGGAAGACTGGAGGGGTCACATCGATCCCACTTAAAACTCGGTTAACCTTAGACAAAACTTTCAAGAACATGTTGACTCCTAATCTATGAGAAACAATTTTTAGAATTAAATTTTTCAGGAGATGAATTAGGTTAAAACAAACTAAATTCCAAACTTATATGCAATTAAAAAATTGTTACAAATTTACAAGCAATTAAAAAAAAAAAGATTTGTTACAACAATTATAAGCAAACAAAACTTACTTCTACAAATTGGTAAACAACCACTATTAAAACTCAAGTAAAAATTGCTTCAATTAAAAGAAAAGTAACCAATCCATAAGGATTCTATTAGATTTAAAATTCCTTTCCACGATTAGGTATTTCTATTCAATCAAAAAGGTTAGTAGTCCAAATTTTTATTGCAATTCCAAATTTTATTCAATTGGATTTGTATTTTTTTTTTCCATTCCCTTGTGTATAGGTATTCTTGAAAGTTAGCAAAGAAACACAGCAAATAATTGAAAGAAACTGTAAAAGCAACAAATGTATTTAACCCTTCTAGCAATATGCTATACAAGTTACAAAAATAATACTTAAAACTGCACAATTAAATATAAAATTTAATTTACTCAATAAATATGTAAATAAACATAGACAAGTTATAAAATTTTATGACTCCAAATACTTAAATTAAAAATCTAATAGGCAATAGTTATATAAATTTTTTACAAAACAATAACCATGTGAATGTTTCTAGCAATTAACATATAAAATATTTTAGAAATAAGATCATGCAATTTCTATAAACATAAACTAAAATCTAGAAAATTTAGAACATGCA
This sequence comes from Camellia lanceoleosa, assembly GCA_025200525.1. Lineage (NCBI taxonomy): Eukaryota > Viridiplantae > Streptophyta > Magnoliopsida > Ericales > Theaceae > Camellia > Camellia lanceoleosa. The sequence continues at coordinate 209,082,130 of CM045758.1, forward strand.
AATTATCCTACAAATCTAGGATCTAATAAACATATGAAGTAGACTAGAATGTAAAATTATTGAACATGTTGATTATACTAGAAACTAGAAAATAATTCACATGTTAATATTAACTAAAAAATTTAAACACTCATGAGCATGTAAATTATATTATAAAATTGTAAAATAAAAAGAACATACAAACCTTGGTAGGAAATTAAACATCATAAAATAAAACAAAATTGTACTAGAAACAAATAAGCATGCAACTTTAGCATGTAGTTCATGTAACTAATTTCATTATTTTAATAAAACACTTTATATCACAAACAGTAACCTTATTATTAAATTGAATGTCAAGTCAAAATCAGCATGTAAAGTATTGAAACAGTAGCTATAGACATGCTGTAATGGAAGGGGGGAAAAAAAACTCTAATCATGCATTTAAGTACTTGAATAAAAGAGCAGTACAATATTCTAGAATTAGAAATAGTTAGAAACAACTAGAATTCAAATACAATTGAATTTTTAATTATGGATTCACATATAAAACAGTGGCCTTCTAGGACTAGCATGTAATGAATTCATATTTAAAACAGTGGCCTTGTACACTGTACCACATCATGGCTTTTCCAAAAAATAAACATAGCAATAGCAATAAGCAAGTCTAGGAGGAAATAAAATTAATTCAATTTCTTATGCAACTATAGACGCAGACTACGAATATAATAAAATCAATTAATCTATTCTAAACTACAAATATGACACAGTGTACAATCCTAATTATATATGAATCTATTTGTTAATTTCATGAAAACATTGAATCTGTTTTAAGATTGTTGTAGAAAACATGCAATTAAAGAAAACAAATAAATTCATAGTTAACAATTTTAATTACAGAACAAGAAAAACATGCTAGAAAGTACACTTAGATTGAACAGAAATACATTATACAATAAAATGGTAAAGGAAAGCAAATCGAAGCCTGTGTGATACCACAGTCTCCTTAAAACAGATTCACTACCTCACCATGGGTGCTAGAAGTACGTCAGCATTTGTCTCCCAAGATACGACGGCTTAAACCGTTAATGCAGAAGTACCTTCTGTTAGCTTTGGCGAACCGACAATGGCAGTATTCTCTCACACAGAAAGAAAATTATAGGAGCAAACTGACTGTATACTATGGAAGGCAAAAAATTTTGTGTATGACCAAAGAAGTTGGTTTCTATTTATACACCATGGAGGAGAGAGGAGAAGCCTTTAGTTGTGAAAGCTAGCCATCAATGCAGCCCATTACTCCTGCAAAACTGTTGAAGTAATGCACAAAATTGATGGAGATTCAATGTGTGAGTTACACACAATATACACGTGTGTATATACATATCTGCAGCCACTTGATAGACTTGGCCCAAAAAGATTAGATTGGTGGACCACCAATCCCGCCCAGCCCAAACTTAACCCATTTCTCAAGCCCAAGATCAGATCTGGTCCGGTCCGGCGTGGGCGCGCGTGGCAATTTTTGCATAACCAACTTGGACCATAGTTTTAGTCCAAGCCCATCTTTGAAGCATCCATAACTCCCTTCCTTCGGAAAATTTAGATGCCCCAAAAGGCTTATGCCCTTATCAAAATCTTGAGGTTGAAATACCCATTTAAGTTTTCCTCTACAATCAATGTGGGATTGGTAGTTATACACAATTCCCAACACCTCATTCATGAGGCTAACTTTATGAGACAATTTCTCATTCAATTCTTAATAGTTTTTAGTCATTTTTTTTGTGGTGTAAAGATCTTGTTACAGAAAATTTAAATTGAAATGATGCTCTTATTAAGCTTCCCTGCCCATTGCAGATTGCTGAAAGAAGGAAACTAGTTTCATCTATTAAAAGTAGTATTATTAACCTAGAAAGCGATGAAGTTTATACTACTAATGAAGATTACACTAGTAGTGTTTCATCAAGCAGCAATGTGAACTCGACAGTAGATAATGCACTGGAAACCCTACCTCCAGCTATTAGTCAAGATCTTGGTAAAGGTACAAAGCAACCTGAAAATGACTCATCTCATGAAAAGGCATCCTCAGATTTGGATTACCAGAGACTGTTGAGAGACAAAACTTCAAAAACAGTTTGGTCTGATGAGCTGCCATCCTTTCTTTCAAGTTCACCTGCAACATCCAGTATAAAAGAAGAAAAGCATGAAGATTTGAAAGAATCAAGTTTGAAGGAGTTAGATATTGAGGCAAGTATGCCTACAAGTGAAGGTGAGAAGCCCCCTCCTTTGGCTGGGCCCAATGTCATGAATGTCATATTGGTAGCTGCTGAATGTGCTCCTTGGTCTAAAACAGGTAATTTAGCTTAAACCCTCGATCTGAGATGGCAAAAATATATTTCAGGAAAAGTTTCCTCCCTCATTATGAGTGACACATTTTTTTTAGGACATATCTGAATTTTTAGTTATGATCATACTTGCACAATATTCATACTGCTATATAAAGCACGTGTCTTTTCATTTTTAATGTATTCTCGTGTGAAAAGTTTTTATATCCTTCACCAATACAAGTGATCCATTTGAGAGGAAGTATCAAAGTAAATGGATGGAGCAAGAGTGTGCACCAGCATATTAGGAGTGCCAAACAGGCTGGGCTTGCATGAACTCCATATTTTCTAGTTAACATTTTCAGCATGAAAAAATACTAAATTTAATATCCTTCTAATTGTTTCCATATTCTATTATAGATGACTGGACAATGGGCTGCATCTCAAATCAGTAAAGCAAATATCAAGGTATATTTTGTATGAAGCTCACAGGAAAATGAAAGCTAAAGAAGAGAAAGAGGACAATGGGTGAAACAAAACTGGAGAAAATAATAAAATGAAAATGAAAATATATTTTTCCTCACAAGCCAAAACAAAAACAAATTTTTTTGGGGCCTATAATCCTGAAATAGTTATCATTTAATAATGTTGCATATTCAAAATTCCTTGTATTATTAGCAATAGCCAACAGGCAATAGCACCGTATGAGTATCTAGATTTGAGATTCTAATCACTTCATTATTGCACGTCCTCTTGTTGCTTTGTCAGATAATAATTCTCACTTATCTATACTTCCAATCTACTATACCCTTTTGTGTGTAAGAATAATAGAATAAAAGAACTAGCAATTCTCTTAGCCCAATCAGAAGGATATTAGGGAATAATTATTTTAGTCAATAAGTTGGGGATCTATGATGCATGGATACGGGACGCGCGGACACACAAATTTTCAAAAAATAATAGACACGACATGCTGGAGACGCTCAAAATATATATATATATTTATATATCATAAAAATAAAAATTAGAGTGGACTTCACTATTAAATGTAGAATTTAATAAGTGTTGGGTATTGAAAGAAAAAGAATATTAACAAAAGAGACCAGGAAATATTTTATTGTCTAATATATTTATTGTTCAAGCTTAATAGAAGACCCACTTGAGCCTCTCACCTTTCTTGGAAGACTAAACGAAAAAGAAAATAGAATGGCTCTTTCTCTCTCCATTGCAAGCTCTCTATATCCATCTCAAGCTCTCTCCATCGCAGGTTCTCTCTCTCCATCGCAGGCTCTCTCTCTATTAAAAACATCTGGATCGCAACTTCAAATCAAACCCTAGGGTCGTTTTCTGGGTGGAATCGACTTCGCAAAGTTGGGTTTCAGCTCTCCTTCAATTTAGTCTAGTTCGCGTCTAGTGTTCACATTTCGATCTTGCTTCATGAATTGACTTGCTTCGCGAAGCTGGGTTTTAGCCCTCTCTCTCAGGCTTTCGAACAATCTCAGCGTGGTCCAAGACGAGTCTGAGAGGGGGAAAAAAAAAGACACGCTAGACTGCTTGTCGGACACGTGTCCGTTGCGTGTTGAACATGTGTCAGTGTCCGACGCTAGTACAAAGCCCTTGGAAATGTGTTGGTGCTTCAAGAGTTGAGATCCTCTCTTTGAACTCTCTCCTTACCTCCCTACTTGCAACAATGAATATGCACTATGAGTTGATCCAATGGTCCAGATTTGGACGAGAAAAGTAAATTTGAATTTGTTTTATTGTTTTATTTTTATTTTTAAATAGTCAAACCTAAACCGTTGGATCAACTCATAGTACATCTTCACCGTTGTAAGTAGGGAGATAAGGAGAGAGTTCAAGGAGAGAATCTCAACTCGGTGCTTCATAGTTGGGGATCATTGAAACACAGACTGTCTAACGTAAAGATTGTTTTTAGTGCTAGTGACATAGATACAGAACAAAAGGGACCTAAAAAATATCAATATCTGGAGTTTAGTTTATTTTTGTATGTCATAGTAGTTGATCTGATCCGCAATGAGATTGGGAATTGTTTGATCTTCTTTCTCTAAGTAAGAGGCAAAATATTCAAACTGGCTCCAAACAAAAGCCTATGTAGTAGTGCTACACCTTGGACCACTTGCCTATCTCTCCTTCATAATAATATGGCCCTCTTGACTAAGGGAAAACTAACTACTCATATGGATGAAATATACTAGCGATAAGCACCTCTCAATGTAAGTACGTTGCCACATGGCCAACTTCTGCCACCTTGTACTTGCTATATAGGCAAAACCGTATTATACATTAGCACAATTCTATTAACACAAGCCAACAACTCCATACTCGATGTTTGTTAACTAAGCTGGACACTTCCAAACTCTTTCTTATCAAACATACATGCCCCTTGGTGACAGGAAATGGGAAGCAAGTATCTAGGTCAGAAAATGAGCCTGATAATGTATGTGAAGCTATCCAGCATCCTAGCCCTCCCTCATGTGTAGCCCTATCTTGCACATGGAGATGGAGTTTACCTCTATACTGATAGATCTGTGTCAGCAGTGCCAGCTCACACCTGCATTGGTCAATGCACTACACCTCATCCACATACCTAAAATTAGATATATATATATATATATTAGCCCCAATAATTCATTCTCTTGGATTATTGCTAAGGCAATCCGAAATGAAAAAAGGCAAAACAGAATAAAGATTCATTATAACATTATAAGAACAGTATTATCGATAAATAGAAACATTCCAAATACAAATATAGGCTTAAAATAGACTATTTTTTAAACTAGTCAATGATAGCCCTCCATGGATACACCTATATAAGCTACCGAAAAAATTGCTAAAATAAGAACTTGAATGGCGCTTGTAAACAATCCCAGTACCCTTGGCTGACATTCTTCAAGAATCACAAAGATCCTATTAAGTTTGAATCTGTTCAGGTGGTAGCTGGGCTCTCCTACTTCATTTTTATTTACTATGTTTTAGTATTTAATCTCTCTCTCTCTCTCTCTCTCTCTCTGTCTCTGCGTGTGTACGTTGTTGTTTTGCGTAGATGCGTAATTGTGTCTACAAGTGTGTACTCTTTTTGCATTTGATTTAGATATTGATTTATGGAGAGTTTTTTTAGGTGGGCTTGGAGATGTTGCTGGAGCATTACCAAAGGCTTTGGCTCAGCGTGGACACAGGGTTATGGTAATTTCTCTAATTTCTTCTTACATTTAATAACATGGCTGTATTGAAACTTGATTTTTGCAGATGGGTAAAATCTATACTTTTGAAATTTCAGCCTTGGAGTCCGAACTGGGTTGAACTAAACTAGGTTTAAGTTACTGTTTTCATCATGTTTAGTCATGCCAAATGTACTATTCTTACCATCTTGATAATAAATAGTTTATGTATCAAAAAGTTGGAATTTCTTTCTTACCCAAAAAAATAGAAGGCTTTTACTTTTTGTTTGTCAAGATGATGGAAGTCAAATGATTAAGATTTAAGAGAATTTTAAAGAGCTTGCATTCCAACATTTTAGTCTATTTTTGGGACCAATTCAGTAGCTACAAGTTTCTTGGTTTTGTTGAGATGCATTAAGTGTTATTCCCATGTATACTTTTTTTCTTTGAACTTTTAGGTTGTGGCACCTCAGTATGGTAATTATGCTGAACCTCAAGATACAGGTGTTAGGAAAATGTATAGGGTGGATGGGCAGGTAACAACTGCAGCTGCACGCGAATTTAACTTTTTTTGTTGTTTATGTATGATCTATATAACTAAAAATTAATTGCTACTTTGTTGACTGAATCTGCAGGATATGGAGGTGATCTACTTCCAAGCCTATATTGATGGTGTAGATTTTGTTTTTATTGACAGCCCTGTGTTTCGGCATATTGAAAATAATATATATGGAGGAAACCATGTGGTAAGATTCTTTTCTTGCGGTGTTATCTTTAATTAATTTCCAAGAGAAGTAGCCATAGTCTGAGCTGTTGGTGATCCTCCTTTTTATTGTTATTTTTGGAATTGACTGTTATGCATTTTGGTCCTAGACATGAAACTCATCATTTGACAATTGACACTTTGCACTCAGAAGATTAAATATTTCAGATAGTTTTTGTCACTAACTTTTCTCTCAATTATGCAGGACATTTTAAAACGCATGGTTTTATTTTGCAAAGCAGCTGTTGAGGTATGATGTTAGATTAGGTTCCAAAGAATATGAATCAGGAAGTTGTATATAATTTTATGTTTGCAAGTTAGGCATATCTAAAGCACAAGGGCAGCAATTACCTAAAAAAGCATAAGGGCAGATGATGAACAATGGGTATTTGCAATTTTTTGAATATATGGAAGTACCAATTGATTGATAAGGAGGACAATCAACTTGCTACTACCTGCACCAGAATTAGAGGGAGGGGGGATAACAGATTCTATGACTCCCCCTTCTCTTTATATTTTTAAAGTCTGTCCTGGACCAATGTTAATGCTACGTATTCTAGCATTTGTGTTGTGGTTGGATTTATTCCCTATTGGAATTCTTCATTTCTACTTTTTGGTTAGCCCAAATCTTATATGAAGTGGAGAATTGGTGACTTTCAGGTTCCTTGGCATGTTCCATGTGGTGGGGTCTGCTATGGAGATGGAAATTTGGTTTTCGTTGCCAATGATTGGCACACTGCATTGTTACCAGTTTATTTAAAGGCATACTATCGTGACCATGGATTAATGAAATATACGAGGTCTATCATTGTGATTCATAATATAGCCCACCAGGTTTGTTCCCTAAACATTGTAAATTGTCCATTATACTCTAATGTACAATTCTGTATTGAGCTTGGCCTTGATGCACAAGATAATCATCAAGGATTTCCTTGTACATGTACTGTATGGCCTTGTTTGTTTGGGAGTAATAATCCCACAAAATCCATAATCCCATGTTTGGCTAGTCCACCCGGACATGATATCCCCTATATGGGAGACTATTGAATCTCAAGATGGCGGGTGTGATACAAAATGAGGAATTAAGGAGAGGTTCAGACTAATTGGCAAAATTACAAAATTTATAGAATTTTGTCAATCCCTCATAATTATGGGCCAATCCAAACAAAGATATACAATCCAAAGGGATTGATGATCCCAAGAATGTTTTAAGAATGCTAATCTCATCTAATCCAGTCCATCCAAACAAATGTGGCCTATAGTTTCTTTGTATTATTAGTATTACTAAGGCTTACACTATGCCCTTAAGTAGCATAAGGTGCCGTGCAGTCTGCATGCCAAGCTCATTAAAATGTTTGTCTATTCCTTAGATCAGACTGATTCTTGAATATGGTTGTGAGGAGTGTACGTGCCAAGCTTATATAATCTTCCTTAAACACCCTATCTTCATTTTTCTGACCATTTATCATGTATAGATGTTTCCATAACCTTGATGTTATGGGTTCAAGTCTTGGGGCCACCACTCTGCATTATGCCAAAGGTTAGGTGTGTAGTCAATCTTTCCTCTCTCAAACACACATTAATGTGTACTAACTGGGCGTTGTTTTTAGATGTTTTCATAAATAGCTGTTTATTAGTTTTCAAACCGAACAGTGACCATACAAGAATGAAAAACAGAGCTAGTGATATTGAGGATATGTTCTAAACTTGTCATAAGATATCAGACTATTTATGAGCATATCCTCTCTATAAAAGTCTCATATAACATAGGCAGTTAAAGTTAATATCAATTGTGTAATAATCTTGATCTTGTTGCTTCAGATTCCTCTTTCAAATTCTCAGCCATTTTTAAAGTAGCATTGAACTGAGGTCATATTTGGTCATGCAGCAATCAAATCATATGATGTTTTCTGTGTTTCTTTCGAAAGAATAAATTCATCTTGTTGATTAAATCTACAGGATATTCTGAACAAATTTGCAATCATGATCATTTAGCTCTTATCAAATTCAAAGTAATATCTGTTATCCAGATGTTTCTATTTCCTGTTATAAGTGATCTGTAATTGCATCCAGGGTCGCGGTCCGGTGGATGATTTTTCCTACGTTGATCTTCCACTGCACTACGTGGACCTTTTTAAACTGTATGATCCAGTAGGAGGCGAGCACTTCAATATCTTTGCAGCTGGTCTAAAGACAGCTGACCGTATTGTTACAGTGAGTAATGGATATGCTTGGGAGGTGAAAACTTCTGCAGGTGGTTGGGGTCTGCATGGGATAATTAATGAGAACGACTGGAAATTAAAGGGGATTGTGAATGGCATTGATACAAAAGAGTGGAACCCACAATTAGATGTTCACTTGAAATCCGATGGTTATACTAATTACTCCCTCGAGACCCTTCAGAGCGGAAAGGCCCAGTGCAAGGCGGCATTACAGAAGGAGCTTGGTTTGCCCATTCATGATAATGTCCCATTAATTGGTTTCATAGGGAGGTTAGATCACCAAAAAGGTGTCGATCTAATAGCCGAGGCAGTTCCTTGGATGATGGGTCGGGATGTGCAGTTGATCATGTTGGGCTCGGGGAGGCCCGACCTTGAACGGATGCTCAGGCAGTTCGAGTCTCAACATCATGACAAAATCCGGGGATGGGTCGGATTCTCCATAAAGACTGCTCATCGGATAACTGCAGGTTCCGACATTTTACTGATGCCATCGAGATTTGAGCCCTGTGGACTGAACCAGCTCTATGCAATGAGCTATGGGACTGTTCCTGTTGTTCATGCCGTGGGTGGACTAAGAGATACGGTGCAGCCTTTTGATCCTTATAATGAGTTGGGGCTTGGGTGGACATTTGATAGGGCTGAGAAAGATAAGCTAATCCACGCATTGGGGAACTGCTTACTGACATACCGGGAGTACAAGAAGAGTTGGGAGGGGATACGGAGGCGTGGAATGATGCAAGACCTTAGTTGGGATCATGCTGCTGAGATATATGAAGAAGTCCTTGTAGCTGCCAAGTACCAATGGTGAAGGAAAGAAACTGCAATAGTTGATTGCTGGGTAAATATTGTCAGAACGTTACTTTCACTGTTTTTTTCCCAGGCTAGTAAATCAACAAGTCTGTCCATTGCCAGGGTTCTTTTCGACCACTGACTATTTTGTCATACAATTCTAGCTGAATTAAGCCCTGCCATAATTCAACTACTGTCGTCTTTTTTCTTTTTCTTTTTTTAATAAAGAGATCATGCAGAGGGCTAATTGTGCACTTGGTGGACTTGTAGACTTGTAGCTTGTTATCATTTATATTGACTGAAATGTCACATCCTATTTATAAGATCATGATTGAAAATCCTTCACTGATGATCCTCCAAGCAAAATTTTGCACTGATATTAATTCTACTCAGATCAAGGTCTGTCTTTAGATCCGGTTTAATTATGCTCGATTTAGGCCACTGAATCTAGGCATGTAAGCCTGAATTAGCAGTGAAACCCTAGGGAAGATGAATTGCCTAATGGAACAAATTAGGAGGGACCATGAGAGGTACCTTCTGACAAACTCAACTCTGTAAAGAAAGACATAATTCGGTAAAAGTTCATTCCCTCCTACCCACCAGAGCATAATCAATAATGTCAAACTGCAACCATGTTTCAAAGATATTATCAAAACATAGAAAATCCCACTCTTATCTCTAATCCAGATGATCACATAATGGCCTTGCAATAAGTCGTCAGCTTCCTTGACCTTCCGGCACTGGGCATCAGCGAAAACCATTTCTCATCATGTAAGTAGCATGGGAAACAAAACAATGAAATACTCTGCAACTCGAATTTGTTACTGAAAGTAGTGATGATAATTTTGATAAGCATGCAATGTAACCACAAGTTCATATTTCTATTCTGCCTATTCGCCAAAAACACACCAAATTATAAGGGCATGCAATAGGGAAGGAAGAACATCTCAGAATCTTAAAGCATGAAAAATAGTTTCCTGGTAAGAAAACATGAGTCATGACTTGTATTTCAATCATTAAAACAATGCTCCAACTAAACTGATAACAAACAGTGACAGTGTCCATCCAGAAAAAGGTAAAACTAAATCCATCAAAGAAGCCTCAGAGCAGACTGCAATCACTCAACCACCAAATATTAGTAATTACAATCAAACTTCAATGTATGAAAACTAACACAAAATGGCAATTGGGGATAGTTTTATTGATTTTGCCAGTCAAACGATAAAACATGTAGTACATATAAGTTACAAACGCATGCAAAGCAATTAAAGAAAACCATATCAACTCATAGCAGGCAACTTCCATGCTTTTTATTCTGAGGGGAGATCTATGTATAGGAGACTCTCCTTTCCCTATCAAACTGCAAACAGGACCGACCTGAGAAGAGCCCCGCAAATCCCTTGGATAGACAACCTTCAACAGCACATGGAGACTTTGAGCAACCTAACAGGCCATTGTGTTTGACAATGTCCATGGAGTCATCTGATGCATTCCCAAGTGAATTCTCCACCCAGTTCACCGGTTTGTCAGTGACAATAGTGTGCCTTCTCTTAGAATTCAGTAGGAGCTTGGAGCCAAAAAATCTATCTGAGGATTCCAGTTCATGTCTTTGGAAGTCTTCGGATATCTTCCTCTTCAAACCTGGAAAGATTTTCAACCCTGCCATATGATCACATTGTAGTTAAAGTCGAAAGACTAGTTTACATGTGAAAATTCATTACAGTCAACTTGTGGCAAAAATGAAGTATTTTCCAAAATGGCAGAATACCAGGGAGAGGATCTTCAAACGGCTGGTTTTCTGATACACCACAGCTACAAAATAAGTTTGAATTGTCACTGGATCCCATGATCCTGCAATGTAAAGCACAATTTCAGGCAAATCAATTTTATCACTAAAAATAATGAAAACCCAAATATATATATATATATATATGAAGGTGGTGCAGGATAGGTGTAAGAAAAGTAGTGGTGCCAATCAATAGTTGTCATAAAATCAGTTTAACAGTATGTTTAAGGCCATCTCTAGGGGCCAACTACACAAATCTTTTCACCATTCAGATCAATGGAGACCATAGCTTTGCCAGTGCATAGTTTAACATCTAAAAATTTTCAGCCTTGTTATGCATATCATGGCAACCGCCAAGAAAATCAAGTAGTCCAAAGTGCTTCGCCCACAAAATAGATTTCTTACTTCTCATTGTGTCCTAGCACTGGATGAAACCAACAGTCACGTGGATACAATGGTTTGGTGATACAGATACTAGTGTCAAGTGCCAATACAGCCAATTGTTGCCAATGTCTCAATGTATGTCAAAAAGAATAATTTAAAAAATAATACAATATTTTTAAAAAAAATGTACATATGTACCTCAATACGCAAGTTCATACTCCTGTATCGCCTATTCCTCAATGGCATTTATTCCATTCATTTATGGAGCTGGGGCTGACCCGTCTTTCAAAGTTGAATTTTAAGGTTCAAAAGACATGAGAATAAGTCTTGCAATTGGAGCATAAAGAGCTCCATGAACAAGTAAAAACGATAGGGAAGAACTCTACCTTATATATTTTATTTCTCCTGCTGCTGCTATTAAGGTCAGTTTCTATGGGACAAAATTTATGGTTTCCTGTATTCAACGTTTAAGGAGGTAGATTGGGTACTGCAGCCATCACGCATCAAGAGCCAAGAGTATCTGAATGAAGAGAATCTCTATCTATCTCTCTGGTTCTCTCTATCTCTTTTTGTTTGTTCCTTTTTTGTCCTTTTGAATGAAACCAACAGTCAAATTTGTTTTTCTTTTTTGCTTTGGAATCTATAAAATTATGAAAATGCACTTTTGATCACCTCTTCAAATCAAACACATAATATCAATGAATGATTCCATCCTTTCTCAGAGCTAGCAGAGAATTAGTAATAATGAGAACAATAACAATAAAAGCAACAATGACAACAATAAAAGCAATTATGACAACAATAACAATAAAAGGAACACACTACAAATTCTGTACGAAAAAGATCAATGGATAGAGATCAAACCTATACATGTGCTCAACAAAGTCATCTATTAAAACAGGCCAAGCCCCTGCAGAAAAGGAATGAAAACAAGCACTATTACTTCCATTCCTAATATAGTGAGACCCAACATTTCTTTCTATTGTACATTAAAACGGAATTCTATGCTAAGCCATTAATGTTCTAGTATTATAAGAGAGTAATATTTGAGCAACTTCAACCACAGCAACAAAGTTCCTCATCAGAAACTCAACTCTTAGTGAAGGTAGCCCTTATTGATGAAAACGATGTTACAATGGAGATGAGAAACAACCTTTGGTCCCCAAGAGGAGGTGGGGCATTTAGTTCAAGACATTCAACAAGAGAAAACGACTAAGGTTTCCACACTACAAACCAAATGCAGGCATACCACAACCTTCACATCTGTGAAGAGACCACAGAGCAAGTGATACCTTTGAATATCGATGAAAAGGAAAAAACAACAATGTTAAGTTGAAGACTCGTATGAAATTAACATGGTTTTGTTTTTTGCATTCCCACGGTAACCCTAGTCAAACTAACAACAGAAGAAGAAAATTAACAAAGTCAAAAACATGGAAGAAACAATAAAAAGGAAAATCCATGAAATAGGCTGACCAATAATAAGATAAAAAAAAAACAATCAATAATTTTGCCTGCAGCCCAACAAAAAATGGAAGGGAAAGCAGCTGTGTACTTCCTCCTCAATAAGTCTATATACGCGAATCTTTTAAAGTGCCACAGTAACCATCAAACTCAGGAACACAAGTGTCGGTCAAAGAGTTTCCAAAATAAACATCACATATAAGCAAACAAGCTGATATAAAGCAGTCAAGTGATTGCAAAACAGTACACAAAATAGAAGAACCAAACAAGCAATGCTGACAACAGCTAATAAAATAAAATAAAGAGAGATTAAGTTTCCAACATGGCCTACATGAGTGTGAAATAATGTACAAGCACCATACCTTCAGGATCATATCCTTCAAGGTTTTCATGTACACATCGGCTGAACGCTAAAACTTGCTTCCATGTGTCCTCCGATATGTTATGCCGCTGATTTTTCTAAGAGAAATTCAATAAATTAGTAATTTCATAAACTGATTGTTACTTTCTAGGGGGAAAACAGAGAGAATATCAGAAGGACAGGTATCTGGTTAAACCCAACTTGCACAGAACATCTAGAAAACCCAGTTTAAAACACCGCCAAATGCAAAGAAAAAATGGCATAACATTTGGGCACACTGTTTAGAGTATTATAAATTAAATAAATTACATGAAACAATGTCTTTGTTATGCAACCATATGAACATTATGCTTTGAAGTTCTGATATACACAAAAAATAGTAAGCTCCACCACAAGAGTATTTCCACAGTCCTAGTGTGGACTTTCTAAATCTAAAATATGTAAAATCCAGAGATAGTCTCTTTCAGCCAAATGTAACGAACAAAACACTTTTGAGGTTCAAGTTCAACTTTGTATTGAACAGAATCATGGAAAATGCTTTGAAGCCTCCACATTGTCCACATTACACTACCACTTGAACCATTAAAAATGAAAGATCTTTGAAAAAAAAATCCCCATCCTTCAATTCCTAAGAGGAAAGCCGAAATCTAGAATAAATATCTTTTTCCTATGGATTTGCTCTTGCCTTGGTAGTTTTTCTTTAATTTCTTTGGGATTCATTTCATATGTTAAAAAATGTTCCCATCCCAGTTGAAACCACAATTCTATCTCAACATAAACACAATTCTATCTTGATTTGATAGCTCACTCCAATGGTGAGAATCAAAATTTTCATCAAATTTTTTTAAAGATACCTAGCCTATTCCAAAAACTTCCTTCAACCAATTTTGGTGAAAAAAACCATCTCCAATCCTTATCTTTTAACAATTTCATCAAACTTAAGTGAAAAAAGGCTTGTTGGAAATTTGGTGAAAGATTTGGTTCATCTTTGATTTGACAAAAAAAGTGCTTCTCCCTTGATTTGATACAAGTTTGACGAAAGGATTGGACCTCATTTTCATCAAAATTTTCATCAAATTTAAATTTGATGAAGGATTTGGTGAAGGGATGGAGATGCTATGAATCCTTTAATTATGTATCTTAAATAAAAGACTCCTCATATGTCCTCGAATTCTTTTTATCTTTTTATCTTTTTATCTTTTCCTAACTCAGTTCATTAAAATTGAACACCAAATTGAAAATAATACCTAGCGCCTGTACTGATTTCAACACTTACAACCGACATGTATAAAGTACGTGAGGGATCTGATATCTACCTTGTGAAGAGAAGAAAAGACACAATGATGGCATTAAAGGAATCATAGTTGGCTATACCACAGGAGAAAGATCTACTGTGAATATGTAAGTGAATGAACAACTAGATTTGATATATGCATGCCGGTTGCATACATGAAACTCCATAAAGAAAGGGCAAGTACAGATCACCGATGATCATACAAAATATTTATAGACATCAGGCATTTAAACTATCAGTATAATTTTGCAAAAGACGTTAACTGGCCAATGGAACTTTTGAGGAGATATTTAGAACAATGTAAGAAAGACAAACATAGAATTTGCCATTCTTTTTTTAATCTTTTACCGTATAAATATAAAACTAACCATATCTCTTTAGACATATGGTGAACATTGAGTTTTTTTGACATAATATCATCATACCTCCACAAAGTCGCACCATTGGTTTAGCAGCCTAAACCTTCCTGCTAATACTATTCTCCAACAAGTTACTGCCTTACTTACAGCTGAAAAATATTCAGAAGAGAAAGAGTGGGGTGCAGTTCAAGTTAGATATCTATAACCCACATTTTGTCTCCAGATGGTAAGAACACATTACATTACTTACTGATGTTCTTTTGACCATTTTCACGGCAAATGAAGAACACAAAATCATAGAAGCGTGAGAACTCTGAAAAGTCAACCTACAAACAAAAAAAATGTCCAGGTAAAATATACTACTGCACATCATCTGGGTTCCAAAGGAGATATGCAACAGACAAAGAGAGGAGACACTGGTGGATATGCTTCAGGTGAGACTGGCAATGCATATTGAATAATAAAAAGCAATTAAGCATAAAAGAAAAACATGTTCAACTAGACATATCAAAGTACAATATCTCACCATCAAGTCTAGCCCTGACATGAGCTGGAAGATTTCATCGAAAATCGACACCCTGTCACAAGAATAATGTCTTTCATGAAAATTGCAAAATTTTAAAATCGTTTAAAAAATGCAATCAAATGCTAATTTAACAGGAAAAATTTCCAAAGTAAATGCACAAATAAAATAGAAGACGAAGGTGGAGATAATGCCAAAATAGTTAGAATCTCGATGTACTTCTTCACAAACATCAAGGCCATGCTACATGGACTCTTCATAATAACTTAAATAGATGTGTTGGACACCTGACACTAGGATGACACTAGGATAAGGATGTAGGATATGTGTCTGATACTTTCCACCGAACACTTCTTTAACACTATCATTAAAAATAGTGTTAACTATTGTATGTCACATGTAACACTATTTTCTTTCACATAATAATAGTAGATTAAAAATATGAAAATATGACCATATTTTACCGAGTCTGCATACCCTTAAATTTTAAGTTTGATGGGTCCAACCTCTAGATAAGCACATGCACCCGACACTAGGAGTGTTCAAAAAAGCGATTGACCCGACTAACCCGCTCAATCTGAATTGAACCGACACTCTACGGTCGGCTTCATCACCACAAACGGTCGGCTATGGTTTCAAATCTTTCAAAACCGTTGATTTTCAGTCGGTCAACAGTTCCAAGAACAAAATATTCACTTAAACTGAACTGTCCGATGTTTATAATGGAATAGAGAGTGGCAAACCTGGATTCATTCTATTGGCAATTAATGTTGCACATTATTACTAAATACATCTGCCATTTTTCTATTGGCCCTTGGGTATTACACTTATCACTTCCACTTAATTACTTCGTCAATATCAGTGCAAGTCTTAAAAGCAAACCCATGTGATGTATCACATATATCAAATCAATCAACCTTTTCTCTTCCTTCACAAATAAATTTTCAGTTTTCAGTTCAAACGTCTCTTTCTTTTCTTTTTTTTTTTGATAAATAGTCTTCTCTTTCTTTTCTCTCTCTCTCTCTCTCCACAAGCAGTCAAGCAACTCTTCATCTCTCTACAAACTGTTGGTGGGGCGATAAAATGAAGCCACGACGGAGAGCTTAGAGCAATGAAGCAACAAGAAGATTGGCTGTGGCGATGCTTGATGCAATCTCAGAGGGACGGCAACATCTAGCTCACTTCCTCTCTCACTCTCTGATCTCATTCCTCCATCTACCCTCATGAAACCCCTTCTACTTCCTCCCATCTAAAATTTACGTCCCCTCCTGAAACCCCCCTTTTCTCAATCCTCAACCTTTTTCTAAGATTAAAACAAATGTCAGATATTGCTCGCCCGAACCGAAAATCAACCGTTGAAGATAGATCCGATGCTTTGTAGTTTTGACAAATGCTCAGTCCGAATTGGGTGCTTTTTTTCCGTACCTGATCTAGTCAGGTCGAGTGACGGTTTGACAATAAACCCGAGCCAACTCGACCCGTGAACAGCCCTACCCGACATTCATACCTGAGTCCGTGTAACTTAAAGTGAAACAACTTATGTTGATTGGAGGAAAAAAAAAACATGTGAACAAATCCTAAAAGTTCACATATTTTCAATGTTTGTCCAAGAACAATTTAAATAAAAAATAAAAAGCAATTTAACCTAATGGGTCCAACCTCTTCATTAGTTAATAAAATTCTATACTAACTTGAATGCAAGATAGGAAATGTTTTAAACTCTATATTTCACATGATAAGCATTTGGCTCGATATGTCATACTCCCACTAATCCTTTCACTTGTCCAAAATTTTTGGGTGAAAAAATCTTCACAAAGACAACAATGATGCCTCAAAGATTGGTTAGTACTCTCATATATTCTCAAATTCCTTAACTTGTTGTAGCACTTACTTTTGCATTTTAACAAAATCCATTCTGCCTTTTCAAAAAATAAAGTAAAATAAAATTTGTTCTCTCAAATTTCTTCTGTAAATTATAAAATTTCCCCTTCATCTCTTGACATATTTGACATGTATTTCTTCACAATAACATCGTCTCCAAAACAGAGCTGTGAGCAAGCTAGTACACATATTATGCAGCACAGTATACTATATGTTGAAACCACAAATTTGTATTAGTCGTATGATTTGAATCCACATCCTGTAGAAACTTCACACATTTATTTCATGTGATACAACAACCACATCCCCCCCCACCCCAATGAATACTGGCTAGTTGTATATTTAAAACAAAAACTACAAATTTTCTTCATGCTCAAGCTAAATTTTCCCTACTGCCAAAAAGAAAAGAAAAATAAATATTCAAAAAATTCCATCAAACTTCAAATATTTGTCCCCATCCACCACCTTATCAACACTGATTTCAATAAACCTCTCCCATTGGGGCAAAAATATAAAAATTAAATTAAATGGTTTTCAAAAATAGTAATCTCAAAGTTATTATTGCAAGCCTAACCAGAGAACTCAAATCAACTATCATGAATCCAAAGTAATTGAACCTGTAAAACTCATTTGAAACTTGAGTTGGTCAAACCACACCTAAACTGTCCAACTTTAAATTTTGAGCTTCATCAGCCTCCATGTTTCCACAATGTTGCACAGACATACCTTGTATGCACCCTTGACTTCACCAATTTCAAGAGATGACTCAATGCCTCTCTTGATAAATTGCCTTTCTGTGATTCATCACATGATCTGTGGCCTTCCTCCCCACAAGCATGTGCACCTGATGTAATGTCTGCAAAAGACGGCTCATAAATTGAATCTATCAAAAGAGATACCCATGGACGACAGGTGCACATAAACTAAATAGGATTGATTGAGTGACTAAAACCATGTAAGATGCAGTGCTCAGAAAAACTTCTGCGTCAAACATCATTATTTCTTATAAATTACTACATGTACATGCTATATTATTAATTTATTGCGTGTCTTTAGTGCACCCATTTCACTGCATAGAATTATAAATTCTTATTGAGCCAAAGAATACTAAGTGTCATAGGCATCAATATAGTCAATTCAGGATAAACATTCCCTACACATAATGATGAATGTGAATTTGTCCTACATATAAAAGGAAACAACAAACATGCACACCATTCAAACTTCTTAAATTTGACTAATTTCTTGATCAACTTAAACAATTCAATCTAAGAAAGCCTATTATCACAATTACTAAGGGTTGACAACAAAAATCATTTCTCATTAATCATCTCCATCTATGGCTAGATTTGTACAAATTTATTAAATCATAAAAAAAAGAAGTCCATTGATTTTCCTATAAACAGAACCAACATTGTTCTTAATCGTTTTGTTAAATCATTAGTGTGTTTTACTTAAATCCGATACATCCTTCCTTCTAATTAGATGGTCTTTATTGCTCAAAATCGTATCTTGTTTTCAACAATCACACCGACCCAAAAAAGGAATTGTTTCACTATGGCAATAACATCATCATCAAAGATTACATGTATAAGCTCCGAAGCTTGAGCTTTAATTCAAAACAAACATCGATTGTCACCGAACAATTAATCAAACAAATAAAATAAAAACATGAGATGGGTTGAAATAGAATCGGTAACTTACCACGATATCGTCTATAAATCTCATAAATATCAAATTGAATTGAATCGGACGAGTCCATGGCGGAATGGTATGGAAGCTGAACAGAACTAGGGATCCTTGAGCACAGAGATCCCTAGCTGATTCGCGGGTTGAAAAAAATGAAACCCTAGAAGAACTCAATAAAAGCTATATAGAGAGAGTATCTGTCTTTGTTTGAGGGTGTGGGTGTGCGTGTGTGTATTACGCAAGGTCGCCATAGATTGATTTTTGATTATATTGTGAAACTCCTCTTCCACCTGGAAAGAGAGAATGAGGTGTTGCCGTTCCGCGGCGTGTACACGTAACACGGTGTTAATTCGAGTAAATGAGTGAAGATAGCATTCGAAACGAACCGGGTTTTATGTCGAACCGGATCTCATGTCGGTTCGTGTTTTTTTTTTGGCGACCTTCCGGTTTAGTCAGTCCTGTTACTTTCTCGGTCTCATTTTAGTGACTGTTTGAGATTTAGGGATTATTTGGGTTTGTTTGTTAGTATATTTTTTTATTTTTTATAAAAAGTTACGTGAAAAAGTAGAAAGTCAGGTATTATTTGACAATTTATTATTTTATGTTAAATGTTAAAAAGTCGCTAAAAAAATTAAAAAATCAGCAATTTATATTAAAAAGTTAAAGATTTTATTTTATTTTTAACTTTTACATATCTTTTGGTAAAAAACTAAAAAGTTATTCAAAACATACTATAGTTTGCGAACAGGCTATTTTAGTAACTTTTTGACTTTTTACGAAAAGGTGTGTAAAAAAGTAGAGAGGTGATGTGATGTGTTTTAGTTGACTTTTTGACTATTTTAGCCACTTCCCAAACATACCTGGCATATGAAATTTTAGGGCTAAAATGCTAAAATAATCACAAAAAAATAAAATAGATTAAAAAGTCAATAACATAAAATGTCATATTCAAATCATAATTATTCTATTTTTTCTCACATACAAGTCAAAAAAGTAAAAAAACTCATCCCAAATAAGACTTTTAAAAAAAAATCAAAAAATCAACCCACATCTCAACCGAAACTTAATTTTTTTTTTACCTTATATTTTAACCAAAAAAACTAAAAAATTACTAAAATAACTTATTCTCAAACGTAATACAATCTAAGTAAGTGCATCATTTTCAAACAATCTCTTACATATTTGGTGATTTTTATTTCTTTTCGGCTTTAGTGATTTTTTTTTTTTTTTTGTTAACAACATTTATATTAAGCTTGACGAGACAAATTAAAATATTTAAAAAAATTTTAAAAAAAATTATAAAAGACAATAGGTAAGCAAAAAATAAGAAACTTTTTCAAAAATATTTTACTTTATAGATTCGTCTACACAAGACAAATCAAAAATAAATAAATTTTGACATAAATTTTTTTAAAAATTACTAAAGACAAAAAAAAAAAAGAAAAATATATGGTTTTTTAGGTGTTGCCAAACAACATTTCTAAAAAAATTAATCTCAAAATTTTGTTTAATGAAAGTTATTATTATTTTTATTTAACTAATTTATATTTTAAAACATATATAAAACAGTTAAATTATATATACAATTTCGCTCTATCTGTTTTGACAGAAAAAAAATTTTAATTGAAAAATATTTTTTACGGAAAAATGTTTGGTGGTGGCGGCGAACCGAAGGTAGAAGTAGAAGTAATGGTATGGTGGCAAGGCAACAACGGAGGTAATAGCGACAGTGATACCACTGTTAGTAGCTGTGGTGACGGTGGTGTGGTGGTGGGCTGAAGTAACGGTAATAGTGTGGTGACATTGGTAAAATTTTAGTTTGAAAATTATTTTATGTCTTTTAAAGGTGTAAAACATTTTTTGCCTGTATAAACTTATTTTCTATTGACCATGAAAAATATTTTCTACTAATTTCCATTTTTTATTATATCAAATATAAAAAAATATATATATATAATATTTTTTTAAAAATATTTTTGTACAAACAAAACAGAGTGTCTGTTTTAGCCTATCATACTATCTTCACACTTGGTAAGATGAATAAAAGAATTCGACAATGCTACGTAGCTCAAATTTTGTGGCTCAAAAGTGGCTCAAATGGCCAAAACGACGTCGTTTTGAGTACATAACAACACTAAAATGGCCAAAACGACGTCGTTTTGGCCATTTGAGCCACTTTTGAGCCACAAAATTTGAGCTACAAGACATTTTCCAAAAGAATTTGAGATTGAAAATCAAGAAAAATGTTTGGAATAAAAGGTGGTAGCTCGAATTTCCAAGGGTCGAATGGCCCGAAATTTCAAAAGGGAGAGAAGAGAGGGAGAGCAGAGAAGAGAGGGAGAGAGGCTCGTCTCGTCGCTGACGACAGCTCGCCTGCCGCCGTCGCCGATCGTCACTTGCCTCGCTCAGCCTCACTGCCCGCCCCGCCTCCGCCCCTGCCTCACCCCGAGTTTGTTGGCCCTCCTCCCTCCTCCTCCTCCTCCTCTCCTCCTCTCCCTCGCCTTCTTCTTCTTCCTCTGAAAAAACAAAACACAAAGGGCAAAACGACGTCGTTTTGCCCTTTCGACCCATTCGATCCACGCTCTTTCGAGCTACCAATCGGGATACAAATGTTTGAGGGTCACAATTTTTGTGGTTCAAATGGCTTAAAATTGCCAAAACGATATCGTTTTGACAATTTTGATATTGTTTTGTACTCAAAACGACGTCGTTTTGGCAAATTCGAGCCATTTGAACCACAAAAATTGTGGCCCTCTACCATTGCTGGAAAATCAAATAGTTTGAATTTTATAGAATTTGAGATTGAAAATCAAATAGTTTGAATTTTATTTTTCTAAATTAATGGTAATTTGCAAAACTAAATTTTTGCAAATTACACTTGGCACTGTTATATTTTACATGGAATTCCATTTTGCTTTTTTTTTATTTTCAATTGTTACCATCAACTTATTCTATTTTTGTAAAATTTAATAAATAAAAAATAGCCAAGTGGCTCTATTATGAAAATGATGAGATTTTTTGACTTTTAAAAAAAATCAAACACGGTCTCAGTAATGTGCTTGAAATTTCCTTCAATAAGTGACGTGAATATGAAAATTACGCATCAGTCCCTTCAAATAGATGTAGATATGGGTCTAATGGCATATTAATTTATAAAGTTTGAAATTATGGTTTAAGCCCACAAACTAAGTTAATGGGAGAGGAGGAGACTTGAGAGAATGCTTCAAATCCGACCAATCCACAAAATTATATTATGTAACATATTTATATGTCTATTTTATGGTATTTAATTATATTTTTTATAAACATAAATTACATATACACATGTAAAAGGATTGGTTAAAAAATTTAAATTACCAATCTTAATGTTAAAATATGAAAAATAAAATTATATTAAATAATATTTAGACTATATAAATTATTTATTTATATTTAAATAAATTTGAGAATAAATTATAGACCCGATATTGAGAGAAAACTAGAATTAAAAAATTATTTGAAATGTTATTATGTAAGAGACTCTAAAATCTCCATTAAATTTTTTTACCAAATACTCACATAGATTTGGAGTAAAAAATTTAATAAAAAATTGGATAAATTATATTAAACCCCTTCAAATTGTCGATCATTTACACTTTACTCCCTAATATTTTAAACCCAACAATACCCCCAAACTATTGAATTTGAACATTATCCTTCTGTTAGTTATTTATTAGATATTTAGATAAAAAATTATCAAGTATTCTGCACATGATCATTATATTAAATTTTTACAAAAGATAAAATAGGGTAATTTTGGTCATAAAATTTAATATAATTATCATATGTATAACACTTGAAAATTTTTCATCTAAATATCTAACAGATAACTAACAGAAAAACTTAATGTTCAAATTTAAATAATTTAAAGGAGATAATTGTGAAGTTTAAAACATTAAAGGGGTAAAATATGAATGGTCAATAAGTTAAAAGGGTTTAATACAATTTGTCCTAAAAAAATTTGTACCCTAAACAATTCTATATATGATATAGGTTCGACCCAACTAGGAATGGCAATGGGTTGGGGCGAGACGGGGGCCAGGGATCACACCCGTTATTCTCGATCCCCAATGGTGCAAATTCTCCCGTCCCCGTCCCCGTCCCCGATCCCCGATGGGAAACCTATCATTGTCTCCATCCCCGTCCCCGAAAAAATTCCCTAGCCAAAAAAAAATAAAAAATTAGTGAATAAATATCCAAATCCAAAACACAGATCCAAATGAAGACCTATTCAACAATTTGTGAGATCCAAATCCAAATCAGTTAATGAAGAGCTATTCAAACAAAACACAGATCCAAATCAAAACACAATTTGTGAGATACATAACATCACAACAAGATTATCATCTTCCAGATCTAACACTATTCAACAAATCTAAAAATTTGTGAGCTGAAATGTTAAAAAAAAAAAAACATTTAGATATGTTAAAAAAAAAAAAAAAAAAGATCTAAATCCATATATATGTAAAGATCAAGATTGATCAACATTTTTCAAAAAAAAAAAATAGATATGTTCAAAAAATCATAAATCTGCTCAAAAAAAATCTTGGAACCATAGCAGAGTAGAAGTAGATCTTGGTCTCCGTGGCAGAGTAGATCTTAATCAAGACGATGTTGGGATGTTTCACCATCTTCATCACCGAGATCTCACGAATTAGTCCTGTAACTCGACCAATGGCAAAATTGGCTGAAGACGGCGGTCTGCAATAGCGGAGGAAGCGTCATTGACAGTCAAAAGGATGTGCTTGAGATGCTTATTCAATGGCTTGTAACAGAGGAACTTTGTATTAGATCACACCATATAGATCAGCAATTTGAGAGAGATCGCAGCTGTTGTCGTCGCCGATCGAAGCACCACATTTTGAGATCTTACAGAGATGAAAGGAAAGGAGGAAGAGAGAGAGAGAGAGAGAGAAACAATATATTAAAAAGTATATATACATATATTATTTGGGGGGCAAACAGGGCCGAGGCTTGGACATTTCTCAACATATCTGACTCGAAATTAATTGGAAATTGATTTTTGAATAACATTTCTATCCTGTTGGAGGTATTTTTCCAAAAAAAAATGTTTAAATCAGAGTCAGTGATCGAATTCTCGTCTAATCGATTTCAAATTGTCAAATCCAATATAGCGGCTACACGGTGCTACTTCGAAGCCATGTGCGCAATGCCCGAATTGCCTATTTTCAGTCTTTTGTTACCAATCCAGTCCTCATCCGTATAGAATACGCATTCAATCACCACCATATCTAACCCCACTGCCACGTAATCGAAGCCTTACTCCAGGCCACGATACATTTGTGGGCAGAAACATTCTGGACTCTTCCACAACCTTCTTCCCTTCTAGCCGCCCTCTCCTTTCTCTTAAAATCTTTCTCTATCCCCTAATTCCAATTACTTTCTCAATCTTCAATTCAAATCCTCTTTTTCTCTCTCCTCTCTCATTTTGATCGATCAATCAACCAGCAAAACAATGGCGTCGTCCGATTCAGACATGTCATTCGAGCACTCATCACCTCCCGACGATCAAACGCAATTTCGAAACCAAAGCTTACCTTTCCTCCTTCCCTTGATCTTAGGGCTCGCCACAGCCGCTCCTTCCCAAGACGGTGAGAATCGAACCGTCTCTGAACGATTCGTGCTAGTCCATCCACTCACAGGAGCGCTGATCATGATCGACGGTCTCGGAAGCTTGGAGCTGTCGAGCAAAGACGGGCCGTTACCGGCGTCGAAGGCGTCCATTGAAGCTATGCCGGTGGTGAAGGTAGTCGAAGAGGGGTTGGAGTGTGCGATATGTTTGGGGGAGTATGAGGTTGGTGGAGAGGCCAAGGAGATGCCATGTAAGCACAGGTACCATTCGGATTGTATCGAGAAGTGGTTGGGGATGCATGGATCGTGCCCGGTTTGCAGGTACAATATGCCTGTGGAGGAAGGCGAGGAGAAGAAGAAGGGAGGTGATGGTAATGAAGGAGAAAACGGAGCGAGGAGAGCTGAGAGAGAGATTCAGATTAGCTTCTTCGTTAGAGGCGGTGGTGATCGAACCGATTCGAATTCGAGTCCAGAAAGCGTTTCTGATGATGATAGTGTTGCAACTGATGAATCATCAACTCAAGATGTGGAAATTGAAATTGATTGATTGATTGTGTGTTTGTGATTCTTTTTGTTTGTTGCTTTTTGTTAAATTTTTTAGTTGACAATCGGACATTGTTTTGTACAGCGAGATTAGGTGGGTGGTTGGGAAGTGAGTTTTTATATAGATTTTTTTAATTGTAAGATATTATTGGAGAATTATTTTTTTATATTTGAAAAGATAATTGAGTTTTTTTGTGGTTAGATATTATGTCTGTGAGAGAAAAATTGAAATGATTATAGAATTGAATGTAATATTTTATTTGGATGTGTTTTTTTTTTTTTTTTGTAAAAAATTTGTCTTTTTGTGAAAAAAAATAAAAAAAACCCAGGTCTCAAATTTCCCAAAAACCATTGAGAATTGTTGAAGTTTTCTATTTAATTAGTTTTTTTTTAATATCATATTTTCCTTTCTTATTTAAATTATTTGGCAGAAGCTGGAGGAAAAAAAAAGAAGAAGAAAAAAAAAAAATGGAATAAGAGAAAATTAGGAAGGCAATTTCAGTCTTTAATTAAAATATATCTTAATCTTAATCATATATATTTATTTAATTTAAAGTGATAAAATTACAACAAAGCACATGACTTGCATAGCAGCATTAATGGAGAAATAAATGTATTCATGATTGTTTGGTGTAACTTGTTGTAAGTTAAAAGTTGATAATTAAAAAATAAAAATTAAAAGTATTTTTTTTTCAACTTCTGAGTAATGAATTTTTAAAAAAATTAGTTTAAGATCTCTCTCTCATGTTTAATAATGTAAGAGATTCACAATATTATTTAATTATATCTAAAGTCTTTAACCTCACACTCATATATACCACAGAGAAATTTTCAAATCAATCCCACCACTGTCTCTCTCTTTCTCCTAGGTCTCATCACTAAACTGAATCGAAACTTTGTAGTATAAAGAATCAATTACTCATAAAACCCGAATCCACTGATCAAACCTGCGACTACTAACATTCTCTCACTACGAAAACTCCTCTCATAGTCTTATTCCATGCCATCAACGAAATTCAACGATCAAACAGTATATATACACACAAAAAGCATCAGTTTAGGGCTCTGTTTTCAGTGATAAAGCCCAATCTCTCGGTTCTTCTGTCATCTTCCTCTTGGCGATATGTATATGTATGTTTGTGTGTATGTATATATATATATGCATGTGTGTTGTTTAAGTTGTAAGAAGAGTCCATCATGATGTTTTTGTTCGAAATGAAGAAAGCATGGTCTACGTACGCCATTGATAGGTGAGTTCGAGCTCTGGTCTTATTTGATTTTCTCTGTGTGTGTGTGTGTGAGAGAGAGAGAGAGAGAGAGAGAGAGAGATAAAAGCATGGGTTGTTAGATTTGGCGAAGAAGATGGGGGGTTTTGTGATCTGAGCCGTAACTAGTTAGACATATATATATGTGGATCTGGTTTTAGTGAATTTTTTTAGATTGAAAAGGTATTTTCTCTGCCTTTCAGTGAATTTCTCTAGGTTTGAAAAGAATTTTCTCTCCACTTGAGTGAA
This sequence comes from Camellia lanceoleosa, assembly GCA_025200525.1. Classification (NCBI taxonomy): domain Eukaryota; kingdom Viridiplantae; phylum Streptophyta; class Magnoliopsida; order Ericales; family Theaceae; genus Camellia; species Camellia lanceoleosa. The sequence goes on from CM045758.1 coordinate 209,108,809, forward strand.
TTTCTTTGATTTTTAGAGAAATTTTTTAGCTTGAAGCGAAAGTCTAGAGAATTTCTCTAGTGAGATTTTATCTGTGAAGTCAAATTTTCTCTGGATTAATTTGAGAAACTTAGACATTATTAAAATATTGAATGTTCTTTATAGTATAAAATCTTAATAACAGGAACTCTAAAAAAAATCTCCTTAACTTTTTTCAATTTATTTAAACTATTTCTATTTAAAAAATTATACAAAATAATCTAATATAAATTTTTAAATTAAAATAAATTATAATCACCCCTATAATCTTTATCAAAAACCCCCCGTAATAGTATAGAAGCCACCAAAACCAAAAATATATACATTGAACTTATGGCGTCATTGTTATGCCATTTACATGACCAAATAGGTAGCTTACATGTGTCCTCATATTCGTACTTTTCGCTTGATGAGAGCCCAAAAAAAAAAAAAAAAAAAAAGAAAAAAAAAGAAAAAGAAAAGTAGTGACCAATTGTAACCATGGCGTTGTTGAGGAAATTGACTATTCTAGTAACTTATTTTAATAAGTTTAAATTTTTATGTTTGAAAAGATAATTGTATTTTTTTATAGTTAGATATAATATTTGTAAAAAAAAAAAAAATTATAGATTTGATGTGATATTTTGTCTTATTAATTATTTTAACCTATTTTGTGTTTTTATAAATTTTAGCCTTTGCCAAATAAGGTCAAGATTTTACAATTGAGAGTATGAAGTGAGGTGGGATTAAAAAAATATAAAAAGATAAAATAAGTTAAAATATTATATTTAAATTATAATTATTTTATTTTTTTGTAAAAAATAAAAAAAGTTATATTTTTTTTCTCAAATTGAACTAATTTGGTCAAATTAAATTAGTCAAAAGGTTAAAAAGTCAAGTTAAAAAAATTCTTTCCAATTAACGCTGTATTTGGTTGAGGGATTTGGAAAGAGAGTTGAAAAAGGAAAGAGAAAAAAGAATGTGAAACTAAGTTAAATGTAGATATATTTTATTTACATTTTACTTATTTTTTTATTTAGAAAGAGAAAAAGAAAAGGTGTATAGATCTAGGTGAAATGTAGATATATTTTTATTTACATATCACCTACCTTTTTCTTTTCTCTTTCTAATTTTTTTTTCTTCAAATCTTCCAATCAAGCACAGCATGAGAGACTCCACATCATTTTAGGTGTGATGATTTAAAATAATTTGGAGTTGATGATAATGTAAATTTTTATTGACACCTTAATGGTGGCGTCTTGATAGATCAATCTGTTTGATCTACGACAATCACAAAATGGTACAATGGCCCCGTTTGGTAGAGCTGTGGGAAAGTGATTATACTTTATAACTTAACAGCTTATAGTTTATAACTGTGAACATAAGCTGATTTTTGACTTATAAATTAAGCTTCTTCTCCCCCATTCAAAGAATAAGTTGATTTTTGACTTACAAAAAGTTATAAGCTGTATTGTTAAGTTAAATCAAACACATCAAAATAGTTTAAATTAAGTTAAAAGGTGAAATAAGCTGAAAATAAGCCCTACTAAACAGGACAAATGCGCAACATAGCATTGGGCCAGTATTTGACAACACCGGTCGTTTTAGGTCAGTATTTGACCAGACCAGTTATTTTAGTTGACTTATTTTTATTTAATTATTATTAAAAGATGTATATAAAAATAAAAAGGTGATATAACCTTAATAAGTCAGTAAATTATTTATATTTTGTGTAACCAAAACAATAACACTCGATCTCGATGGTCAAAGAGAAATTAGGTTGGCTTCAACTTTGCGCAGTAAAAGGGCCTCACGGACAAAAAAAAAATTTCGTTGCGTCTCTAAAAGCGTTAGCCTCTTAAGGATCACTGATAATGCCAGTAAAGAATATGTGCAGAAGTTAAAAAAATATGTTCAAGAACTAATTGTATGATTTACGTTTGTTAAACCATCCTTGGAATAATACACCCTCATAATACCGGTGGTATGATTAACTAAACACCAAGTGCAGCACTCTATTTATACGCACCATCATGAAGAAATATCATCTCAAAAGTTTCATCTTTGGATAAATAATTCGAATAATCCAAGAAAGAGAAATATGAAATAATTGGCATCAGTAGGGCTTCATGGATTCACTTTGCATCAACCAAGTAAAGTTCAGTAATTATGGGTAAATCGCCTAATTAAAACTTTGCATCACCCAAGTAAAGTTCAGTAATTATGCGTAAATCTCCTAATTCTAGTTTGTTTGTGCATCACAACCCAACAAAAACATAAAGAAAGTAGGGCTTCATTGATTCACTTCGCATCAACCAAGCGGAGTTCAGTAATTATGGGTAAATTTCCTAATTCTAGATTGAATGTGCATCACAACCCAACAAAAACATAAAGAATAAACTTTGAATGTGTATTACAAGCCCAACAAAAACTAAAAAGAATAAAACAAGAAAACTAAACATCTTAGTAACTGATAACCCAGAAGAGAATTTTAAAATCTTGAAAATTAGCAAAGCATGAACAATGGATATAAGATGAATAATTTAAAAAATGCAATTGAAAGAAGGAAAATGATGAAAGACTATTGTTAGTGAAGGGAATGATTCTTATATTTCTAACAGCCAACTTATATATTAATAATCCTTACAATTTATTCCCATGAGCTTATTTAAAGACAATAATATATAGTTCAAAGAAGATTGATCCGAAAAGGCATTCCTCTCTGTGCATTATATCTATTCCTGATTCGAATATGCTTCATATAAAAAGTAACAAGAAGATGGACACTATTTCTTAGCCTTTCGAGTCTTCTTTGGTCCCGGAACTTCCATTTTTCCCACAGAGCAACCACACCTCGATCGAAACACAAGAACAGCTCTTCCATTAGGGGGTGCCATCTTCTTAAGCTCAGCTTCCAATTCTCGATGGTGATCGCGTGGCAATTCAAACAAGCCTTTCTTTACTCCATCTTTTGACATACTAGTCGAATTCTTCACACATTCCTCTGTCTCAAGCTGGATATCGAATTCTGCCGCCTTACGTAGCCCACGACAATTGGGCTTACCACATTTCCTACTCATACACACTGCAATTGCCAAAACAGCCATCACTGCACATAAAATGCTGAGTCCTAAACACCCATAAATAATTGGATCCTCTGAAACCTCCTCTCTCACCACATAAACCATTGTTTCAACAATTTCAACACTATTAAATATTAAAAGCTTTATAGAGGGGAATATTAGAAACCCCAAAGCACCAATCAATGCGATCAAGATCAACACATCGATCGCAGCCGATCGAGATTGTTGGCAAGCTGGGATACTCGATTGATTCGGCGAATTGGGTATCTTTTTATTCCTCAATTTCGAACAAGGGTCGGTTGAATTCACAGATTTAGCCATACCCATCTGTTGATCAACCGGAACAGAGCTATGGAAACAGACCATTTGGGTAGAACCCACAAATCAAAACCGATCTTTCACAACAACCCACAAAATTATAGATCAAACAAACGCAATTGAACTCAAAATCAGATCGACCCCCCTTCAAAAAATCGGAAAAAAGGATAGAATTTTGGTCGGTGGACGATAGATGTTCCCTGATTTACCCCTGAAAAAGTCAAATATGGGGGTATTGAATCGAAGATTGGATTGAAACAGAGAAGAGCAGAGAGGACTGAGAGATAGAGAGGTGTTTTTGTTCTTCTTCTTGTTGTTGTTGGCCGGCTTCAGAGGTTTGAAAGGAGAGTCATTTTGAGTCATTCATTACATTACACGTATATATATCTATTCTATTATATACAGCTTTATCGCAATCTATGAAGTTGTTTCATCGCAATGGTTAGATTAGAGAGGACCATACACGCCAAGTAAAATAAATTTTCTTGTAGTGAATTGCGGTGGAGTTGAGTTTTGTGGGCTCAAGTTGAATGTGTACATGTGTACATGTACTGTATGTGGACTTGACTTCGTAAACTAGTTGAATGATTCGTTAATGATTTTTGTAGGGCATGGTTTCCAATGGGCCTACAAAAGGGCTTGGGCCTATTCTGGCCTATTTAATAATTTTTGGAACTTTTTATTTTATTTTAAAATTTTTACACTCCAAATTTTATTTTATAATTTGCATTGACAATCTTGTCATGTGTAATATTCCACACTAAAGACAATAATTTTGGAGTATATTTTTATAAACAAGTGTAGTGAAATAACATTTTAATAAAATTTTAAAATAATGACATTTATGTTTTATTTTTAGACTCTCACACTTCCCTTAGGAGAGGCAAAATGACAAAAATACTCATTTTCATTTTCTTAATTAAGCTCACTTTCTATAGCAATATTTTTAAGTCTCTTTTTTTTTTTTTTTTTGCCTCCACCATTTTGCAAATTTGTGTTAGTCTTTTTAACTTTCTAGGTTAAAAGACCCTAAAATGTATATATATATAGTTAAATTTGAAAAAATAATAAAAAAAAGTTTTTAATTTTTTTAAAGATAATCTTTCAATAAAAATCAGCTTTTTCATCTTTGATATTTTTTAAAATTTTGATCATAATTTCAAAAATATTTAGGATCTTTTAGAATACAAGCACTTAAAAAAAGAATTTTTTTTGACAAAATACTTTTAAAATGACAGAAAAAAAAAGCAAAAAAAGAAGAATTTAAATGTCTTTTTTTTAACAAATGAGGCCAAAATATTTATTTTCACTTGTAACGGAGACGGGTTGGAAAGAAGATTAGTCGACTTGACCTGAATTGCAGTAAGAAAGAAGAGAACTTGAGCCTGCAATGCTTGGGCTTCAATTGTTTTGGGCCTTGTATTAAATAGCCCAATAGATTTTGTTGAGATGGTGGATCCTCATATACCACTTAGGTCTCGCTTCGAAATAGGTTATTTTAATAATTTTTTTGATTTTTTGACTAAAATATGAGATAAAAAAATTAGTATATTTGAAATGATTTTTAAATTTTTTACGAAAAGATACGCAAAAAATGTAGAGAAAATGAAATATTTGATTTTTTGGTATAAATTATAATTTTTTTTGATTTTTTAAATAATTTTTTAACTAAAATACTCGTGTGACAAACGAGACCTTAATATAGTTAGAAATTAACTAGTCAAATAAGCTGCTTATTAATTTATTAACTTATTTTTATCATATTATTTTTTTATATATTTTTTCATAAAAAATTTAAAAATAAATTATACCTTACGCCCATGGATCTCAAACCAGATAGCAATAGTACATGGATCAACTTTTATAAAGAAAGAGAAGGAGAATAAGGTGATCTGTGTGTACTTTCTACTATCAAGAGTACACGTGTCTTATAAAAGTAAACTTTCTTTTATTTTTTATTTTATTCAAAGGATAAGGATGATAATGTTCGATAGAAGAAAGATTAACTTGATGAAAGCCATCCAAATACTTTGTCAAAGTGGTATGTCCTTCTACTATTAAGAGCACACCATGTATCCTATGAACTACAACCTATTTCTCTTTTTCTTTTTTTCCTTTTTTTCCCTCAAAGGATAATACTACAAAAAAATTAAAGTTTTGAAAATCAAAATTTAGGGGTAAAACTATTTTTTAAAGACTAAATATTTTGTTACTAAAAGTGTCATCTTTATATTTTTAACAATGAAAATTAGACATTAGTGGTAAATTATTACCTTTTTGGAACCAAATTTTTTATCTTAAAAAATAAACATTTTTGAGATCAAATTATTTTATACCTAAAAGTGTATTTATTAGTGACATTTTCAAAATTTTGTCACTAAAAGTCTTGTTTTTAACATTTCAAGACGATCGTTTAGTGACTATTCTCAATACAATAGAAATTAGTTTATAAATGTCTTTTGCAACAAGATTTTAACTTTTAAAAACTAAAAAATTTAATATTTAAAACTCTTATATGTTGTAGTGTAAGAATAATAATATTAAATGGAAAAAATGTTAAACTCCATGAAAGGCGTCAATCCTAGCGACCAAAATCTATGTTATTAAGGGTTCGTTTGAGATGTGAGCTGGTTTTTTAGTTTTTTTTAGTCTGGGGCTAAAAAATTTCTTTTGTGATAGTTTTTTTTTTTGGCTTCTTTGACTTTTGTGAGAAAAAAATGAAATGATTATGATTTGAATATGATGCTTTGTCTTATTGAATTAAAAAATCTATTTTATCTTTTTATAATTAAACAGTCAAAAAGTCAAATATGCCAAACGAAAGTTTTAAAGTGATGCATAAATTATTTTCACTTAAAATCATAATACATCATTTTGGTAGGAATTTTTGTTTCTTTTTTTTTTAAAAAAAGAACTATTATCTAGAACCTCCACCACCTTCAAACTGCAAAGCCATCTTATCACTTGGAACCACCACGTAGCTCATCACACTATTTTGGAACCACCAACTTCTCACCCCATTAATCCTTCCCATTGTAGCACTTGTCCCATCTACTCACGATTCCTCCATTTCATTACTATCAATCTCAATCGTTCCTATCACAACATTATGGTCTTTAATTTTTTTTTAATCTTTTTATTATACTTGTGTAGAATTCACATTCGTTTCGATCATCAAGAATTGTCTATTTTGTGAAAAATAGGACAAAAGGATTGTTATTAGTATTTGGAGATAATGGAAGTTGCTTGGTAAAAGGGAGATTAATGTCATTTTAAAATTTTCAAGGGAAATTTTTTATAATTTTAATTACTTTTGATAAATATATATGAGAAGAGATCACGTAAACTTAAAAAAGAAAAGAAGCATTCAAATAGGTCTTAACTTGAGTAATGTTATAATAATTTAAAATCTTATAAATTTTTCTTAATCATTAATGTGACACCTAAGAATCTAAAATTTTGTAAATACATGATACATGTTTATTAATTGATATAATATTTTCTTTTGATTATATATCACTTACTTAGTTGTGTTGCTATAAAATTCATTTGTCAAATGTTATGGAAATGGATTATGAGATTAACGGTAGTGCTACATGCACAAATTAGTATACTAATTAGTGTACCAATATTAGTTATAACATTATTATTGACCCCACTCATTAATCATATTACAAATACTAAAAATTTCTTAAATTATACCACATCATTAATTGGTACACTAATTAATGCATATAGCATTATTCTAAGACTAATTAGCTTAAATCAATTAATTTCTTTCCAAGACAATTAGGCCCAGTTTGTTTAGATAGTTAGAGGGGGATTGAAATTAGTAATGAAGTGGGACCCATTAATATTGTGCTTGTTTTGAGAGATGGGGAAGTGATTGATAGTGAGCTCTAGATTAGGATGGGTCTCCCCAAGGGGATTCAGATGGGCCTCCAGGAATTGGTATTAGAAAAATAGTCCGGCAGACTAGAAATTTTTTATTTATATTTATAATTTATTTTATTTTTTTCATGTTGGGCATTTTTTTTAAACATTAATGTTTAATTTTTTATATTTTTTTATTAAGTAAAAATCATTATTTTATTTGTTTTATTTTTTCTGAAAATTTTTTATTTTATTTTTATTTTTTAAATTTTTTTTACATGTTGGGAATTTTTTTAAAACATTAATATTTAATGTTTTTGTATTTTTTATTTGTTTTATTATTTTATATTTATTTTATATAAAAATAATTTAACAATCCATACACTAATAACTATCATCAAAATAAATATAATTTTACTTAATGCCCTCACTAACAATCTTATCACTATTAATTTTCTTACTATCAATCTCTTCTAAACAAATGACTTTAATGCAAAATAAACTTTAAGAAAAAAAGACGTAAATTTTGTTGACTTGGGAATGTCCAAGTGGATGCTCGATGTAGTGTAATACAAAACAACTAATGGAATATGGACCCCCGACCAACGCCGTAAGTAGAAAATGTTGACCAAATATTATGAACACAAAAATAGCAAGAGACTTTTATACTTACACAGAACCTAAGAAAAGTTAGCTTTGCAAAATTGAATATATGAGGCAAATAAAGGTTATTTGTACAGTTGTTGTTGAACATGTCAATACTGAATCACCACAACATAAAACAGTTTTGAAGATTACGTTCTTTTTTTTTAATTTTATTTTTTAATTATTTATTTATCTTTAAAAATATAAATTTTGTTACAAAAAATATTTAAGAACTAATGTCAACTATCGTGAGAATAGTCGCTAACAAATCATCTAAGAAAACCACCAGGGTTGGCGGCTTGGTGGAGAATGCGGGGCATTCCACAGCCGCGTGCCATGGTTGATTCCTAAGGAAGGAGTGTTTGAAATCACTTCGGTGAACACGCTCTGTAAATCCCTTCGACACCTGTTCACTGTTGTGGCGTGTGTTCGCGCTCCATTGGTGCCCTGGTGGTTGGTCCCTCACTTAGTGGGGGTTAATTTTTGGCTGGTAACCGGTTACCCCGGGGTCAGGGCCCAACGGGGCCATGATGACACCACAGAGTCTTTTTTTTGTGTTAAAAAAAAAAATCGTCTAAGAAAGTAAAAAAAAGAGCTATTAGGGTCACAATTTTAAAAATAGCGCTTATAAATATACTTTTAGAGACAAAATAACCTGATGAAAATAAAAAAATTTATTTTTTAAGACAACTTTTGATCTCAAAAGGTTAGTAATTAATCACTAAATGTCCAATTTTATCGTTCAAAAATAAAATAATAACACTTTTAGCTAAAAAATATTTTGTTTCTAAATTTGTTTTTAAAATTTTAATTTCTTATAGTAATAATAATGTCACATATTAAAAAAAATAAATTATTAAAAAAAATCACATTTTCACATCAAATCAACATTACATCTCATTTTTAAAATAATGTTTTTAGACACAGTTTTAGATACATACAATTTTTTAGCGTGATTCTTATTTATTTGTCAAGATTTTATTTGGGTGTAAAAATGGATCCGCAACCGTTTAGATTGGGTCCGGTTTTCAGCTCTCATTGAAGTCAGACATGGGTAGCTAGCTCTACACGTAAATGTATTTGTTGGTATTACATATACTAATTAATATATTTATTAGTATATCAATTTTAATAATAATATTATTATTGATCTCATTAATTATATAAATTGTAAATATTAATATTTTATTAAAAAATTATGTCATATTATCAATTAATATATTAATTAATACACTAATTAATGCTTATAATATTATTTAAATGTATTTGGAAGGTAGACTCAAAATTAAAGTACTTGGGCCAATTAAAATTTCTGTCCACAAACAGAAATAATACAGGAGAGAGAAAAAAAAAATACAAAAAAAAAATAAAAAGGTTTTAGAAAAAGAAAAGTTGGGCAACTTTTTGAAAGTGCGGTTTGGATGGGGTAGGGTAGCCGAGAAAAGGAGATGCATTGTTAAAAAGTGATAAACTTATCTTATATATATTGTTATAATGAATTTTATTATTATTTATTTTTTATTTTATAAGTAGATCCATATAACATGTTACACGTCTATCATCCGTGTTATGTACAGGGTAATTATAAATATTTATATTTGTTTTAAATTTTTTTTAATATATAAATTATGTTTGTAAAATTTTTTTATAAAAATAATTTAACAATCTAAGGTTTAAAGAATTTTTTTTTTATACTTATTCTTAATGCATTAAAGTATTATTATAAGGGTAAGGCTTGGGGATTGTGAGAAATTAATAAATGTTAAGATTTTTTTTTTAAAATCACAAAATCAAGAAATTTAAATTGAATATTGGAACTCCCACGAAACTTATGGATTAGAGATAGATATAGATATAAATATTTATATTTGTTTTAATATACAAATTATTTGTTTTGGAAAAGGTACTGTAATAATTATGAGAGAAGTTAAAAGTCTTGTAGGTTGAGATAAGTTAATAAATGCTGTGATTTTTTTAATAAAAAATTAGAAAATTAGGATTGATATATTGGAGCTCCCACAAGCTTTGGGGATTTAATAAATTTTATTATTATTTATTTTTTATTTTATAAGTAAATCCATATAACATGTTACTAGCCTATCACCCGTGCTATGCACGAGATAATTATAAATATTTATATTTGTTTTAAATTTTTTTTAATATATAAATTATGTTTGTAAATTTTTTTTATAAAAATAATTTAACAATCTAAGGTTTAAAGAATTTTTTTTATACTTATTCTTAATACATTAAAGTATTATTATAAGGGTAAGGCTTGAAAATTGTGAGAAATTAATAAATGCTAAGATTTTTTTTTTAAAATAAAAAAATCAAGAAATTTAGATTGAATATTGGAACTCCCACGAAACTTATGGGTTAGAGATAGATATAGATATAAATATTTATATTTGTTTTAAATTTTTTTTAATATACAAATTATTTGTTTTGAAAAAGATACTGCAATAATTATGAGAGAAGTTAAAAAGTCTTGTGAGTTGAGATAAGTTAATAAATGCTGTGATTAATTTTTTTTTTAAAAAAACAAAAAATTAAAAAATTAGATTTGACATATTAAAACTCCCACAAGTTTTGGGGGTTAAAAACCTCTTTTTACTTAATATAAAGTATAAATATGTGTGGATATAACAATTACTATACTTAGAAAAACATAAGATTCATTATAATTATTTTTTGAATATGACTGTTGATGTATGTGTACTTGTCATTTGTTGTAAGTGGTGCTAGAATTATTATTTTTATTATTGAAATTCACTTAAAATATATTATTATTGTTATTTAATTATATTTTATTTACTATCTAAGTCATATTATATATTAAACTAATAAAATAAATAAAGACACTATATACTTAAAAGAATATTAAAAAAAAATTAAGGGTAAATTACATTGACATCTCTTGAAATTTGGTTCAATTACATCATATTCCCTGACGTTTTAGAAATTACATTCTGACTCTTATGGGTAATAGTCTCATTTCATAAACCTCCATTCTTATATAAAAGGTAATAAACTCCTAATAGAAAAATAGAAAAAATTACGTTGAAAGAAAAAAGTAAAGCAAAGCAAAGGAGAAAAAAGAACAGAGAAAGTAAAGTAAGCAAGACAAGAAAAAGTGTACGAGTTCAATATCTTCATTCCTTCTAAATAATTAGAAAGATAGGGGAGTTAGTGTAATTTTTCAAACGCTAGGAGATTATATGGATTAAACCTAAAACTTTAGGGGATATAAGTGCAATTTATCCAAAAATTAAGTTTGGCACTTTTATATTTTTTAGTTTTTATTTTATTTTATTTTTTAAGATTTCTTTTGTGATAGATGGCATCATCGTTGAAAAAGAGAAAAATAATACAAGTTAAAAAAATATTATATATTTTTTCATTTTTATATCCACTAACTTGACTTGCATTAAGAAGTTTGAAAATTAAATGAAATGTTGTGGTAGGTAGGTGAAACATCAATTATTATACCGTATATATTAAAAAAAAAAATATTATGAATTTTAAATAATTTATCAAATTTTTTACTAAATATTGTATATGAGTGTGAGATTTACACAGATTTATATGTTTGCAGATACTATACTTATGTGAGAGATTTAGTAAAAGATTTAATAAATCATTTAGGATCTCTAGTATAATTTATTTAAAAAATTTAATTTATTTGTTTTAGAGGTAAAATTAAGGAACTAATTAAAAAAATTAGTAAAAAAGAAAATGCTGAGTCAGAAATGAAGAGTCGTCCACTTTGGTGGAGGAGGTGGAGAATCAAAAAGTGGGAAAAAAAGGAAAAGTGAAAGGGAAGATCTCAAGGCCACATAGAACTTGTGGCTGAGAATTCATTTTTCCCTCTGCTGACGTGGCGCACCCAACTGGTTAAACGGATCAAAAGCGTACTCGATTCTACGACGTCGACGACGACGACGACCAAAGCCAAAGACACCCAACTCTCACATCCACACCACACCCCTATCCAGATCTCCTCACTCTTCCCTATCCCAACAAAACCAAACCAAACCACCGAATTAATCTCTCTCTCTCTCTCTCTCTCTCTCTCTCCTTGTACTTTTTCACTGTCTGTAACTTTTTCAACCCAGAAATGTCGGAAGCAAAAGACCCAGCGATTAAGCTCTTCGGAAAGACGATTCCCTTGCCGGATATTCCGCCTCCGCCCTCCGCTGGACCTCCTCCTCCTCTGTCTGATTCTGAAAGTCTCAATCTTGATCGTTCTTCTTCGCCGGAGGATGACAAGTCGAGCAGAGTCGGAGAAGATCATGACCCTGATAATAAGGTATGGACTGGATTGAATATTTTGACGACGACCCATTATTTGAAACACTTGAGGAGTAAATGGGTCGAGCTTAATTTTACGTGATTTGAAGGTTTTCTTAGTATTTTCTGATTAGGGTTTTTGGGTGTAGTTTGTGTTTATTTAATTTGAAATTAGAGGTCTTTGTTGTAGGATATTGTAATTCTGGTTCTGGATTCAAATCTAGGATGTTCAGACATGCTTGTGCAACTTTATGGTTGTGTTTTTAAGGTTTCCTATTCTAATAAATCTTGTAGATCGTTATGTGAATACCTCAAAATTTCCAAATACGTTTGATTTTTCTAATTATTTATTGTTTTGGTGGATTTCGCGCATAGGTAAGTCTGTTGTTAGACAATAAGTTTATGCTAAGATCTTCACTATGGGTTTAAAGAGTCCCATTTCATATCTATGAATTTGCTTAACATGGGTTGTTGTTGATTCCATAACTGTAGTTGGGTGGCAATTTCAGTTTTCACTTCCCTAAGTTTAAACCTCTTTCTTTGGTAGCTGTCCCGTATTTGGTGCTTTGAAGATCTTACCGACAATAGTTGTCTTTCATTTGACTTAATTTGAATGTCTTATGAGGAAAATTTTGCATATTCAGCTTGCTGCCAGCAATATTCATTTGTTGGTGGAGTACTATTGACAGATGTTTCAAGTATAAATTGACAAGTTTTATGAGGAAAATTTTGCTTTATGAATGATTCTACTTTTTTTTATAGAGAAATTGATCAAGTAGACTTTTTGAATTTTAATAAGACATGGAGTTCACAAACCCCAACACTCGGGGCCGAGCTGGGGGTCTTCTTTGCAAACTGGTTTTTGTTGCTCACTTTGCCCAGTTTTCTGCCTCTTCATCATCTCCACCCCTTTTAAGCTCTCTTTGATTCTAGGGGAGTTGCGTACAAGGAAAAGAAAAGTCGGGATGCTGTAGCAGCCTCTAATCCCCTCTGTTATTAGAATCTTATGATTCACGATTCGATTCACAATTTTTGCAAAATCGATATGAATCTGTGGGTGAATCTATTTTGGAAGTGAATCTCTTGTGAATCGCACGATTCACTTTTTACGATTAATGCAATTTTTGAAATTAGTGAGTCCGACTTATTTTCAACTCCTTTTTTCTCTATCTTTTTAGTGAAAATGACATAATAAAACTTTTAATAGCGTTTAATACTAAAATGACCAACATATATACATGGTTTGTTGTTATTTTAATAATCATGGAGTTTTTAATAGGATCTAATTAGATTCAGTGAGACCCAACATATTTTTAACCTTTCTTCTCATTTTTTCCTTTTAAAAAAATCATAATTTATTTTTTAAAGATGTTTAAGATTAAAGTTACACTATGAATTATCTATTGCTATTTATTAAATTGAATATAATTAAATATTACATGTGTGAGGCCAGTTATACCTTTTAAAATATTTTAAGCTTTAAAATAAAATATTCTAAATAATTATTTTTTATTATTTTCTTACTGTTACTTAGAAAAGTATATATACTTATTGTCCGAATATTAATATTGTTGTTAATTATTGTTACTTTACAAATTGATAGTTTGTCTATTTAGTTATTATCTTTATTAAGAATGGTTGATAAGAAATATCTAAAAAAGAAAAAAGGTAAGATGGTAATCTTACATATGAACTTTTGTTAACTTTTTATCTATTAAACTACGTGATTATTATTCAAAAAACATTTTTATTGATTTAAATCTAAATATTTTATATTTATAAGATATATTTAACATTTAAATGTGTAGATATATGTTTTTAAGTAATTTAGAAAAAGTTACCGAATCTTTACGATTCGATTCGATTCGCGATTCGGTATGAGACCATTTCGATTCATGATACGAATCCCGATTTGACAACTATGCTAATCCCAACTTGCTATAATATTTACGTTCTCATTTGTTATCAAAAGCACTCCTTCCAATCAGACGGATAATGCTTGAGCTAATAATATTCATCGTTGTAAAGATATAGCACTGGCCAAAAGAGCCGGTAAGCCTGGAATGAAGCATTATTGAGAGGAGTCGAGTTTCATTCTTAACATGCATGTCACAGAGAACATAACAATGACTAATTCAGTTTTGCAATTGTTTAATCTGGTTCTCACGTAATGAAGTAGGTTACTGTTTAAAAAATAGGAAAGCTTAATTATGATACTCGATTTGTTTTCCTTATTGAAATTTTTGATCAATCCAGGCCCCATCTGGTGGAAGCCTGAGTGATACTAAACAGGTGGATGGAGCCCAGCCTATTCCTCCGGAGGAGATTGCAGATCCAACTACAGTGGTAAATGAGAACCCAAAAACACCGTCCGTTGACAATGAAGCTGCAACATTAAAAGCTTCAAAGACTGAAGAAGAACAAAGTGAGACTAGTAACTCACAGGAGAAGACCCTGAAGAAACCGGACAAGATTCTTCCATGCCCTCGCTGCAATAGCATGGACACCAAGTTTTGTTACTACAACAACTACAATGTCAACCAGCCCCGGCACTTCTGTAAGAATTGCCAGAGATACTGGACTGCTGGTGGGACCATGAGGAATGTGCCTGTTGGTGCTGGTCGTCGGAAGAACAAAAACTCAGCTTCTCAGTACCGTCACATAGCTGTATCAGAAGCTCTTCAGAATGCCCGAGCAGATCTTCCAAATGGAATCCACCATTCCACTCTAAAGCCCAACGGCACTGTCCTCACTTTTGGCTCATCAGACACACCCCTTTGTGAGTCAATGGCCTCGGTTTTGAACATTGCAGAGAAAACGATGAGGAACTGTGCCCAAACTGGGTTTCGTAAACCAGAAAAACTAATAATTCCAGTTTCTTACGTAGGTGGAGAGAACGGGGATGATCACTCAAGTGGATCTTCAGTCACTGCTGCAAATTCAAAGGATGATGTTGGTAGTAAAACTGGGCTACAAGATCCAGTAATGCAGAATTGTCATGGCTTCCCACCTCAAGTACCATGCTTTCCTGGCGCTCCGTGGCCATACCCATGGAATTCAGCTCAATGGAGTGGTCCGGTACCTGTACCCGCTTTCTGCCCTCCAGGCTTTCCTATGCCATTCTATCCTCCACCGTATTGGGGTTGTACCATACCAGGAACTTGGAATGTCCCTTGGGTGACACCGCCTAGTTCTTCTCCAAATCACATAGCTCCTAGTTCTGGTCCTAATTCCCCAACCTTGGGGAAGCATTCTAGGGATGAAAACATGCTTAAGCAAACCAAATCCGGGGAAGAGGACCCACAGAGAGAGAATAATCCTGAGAGGTCCCTATGGATTCCAAAAACTTTGAGAATTGATGACCCAGGGGAAGCTGCAAAAAGTTCTATATGGGCAACATTGGGAATTAAAAATGATAAAGTCGATTCAGTTAGTGGGGGAGGTCTGTTTAAGCCCTTCCAACCGAAAGGCGATGACAAGAGTCATGTCTCTGAAACCTCTCCAGTATTGCAAGCCAATCCTGCAGCATTATCTAGGTCGCTTGACTTCCATGAAAGCTCATAAGTGGGTAGCTTGAAGACTTCTTAACTTGCATTGTGGTGGCAACGGAAGTGTTGGGTTCTGTTAGTCCATTCAAACTACTGCAACTTTTTTCTTTGTCAGACCACATCGGTTCACCAAACTCAGAGGAGAGCAAAGGGGAAGAGAGAGATTGTAGAGTAGCTGAAGTAGCAACTGATTTCTTCTTTTATTGGCTGAAGTACGGACAGGTGCATTTTGATTTCATGTAAATTGTGTGCGGAGATTCTAGTTCATGTACATATTCATATATGAAACAGGGCATACTACAGAGTGAGTTTATGTACCAAATTCGCAGGTTTATTAAAATAAATTGTGGAATAAAATTTGAACTTTTTATTCCTTGTGAACATACAGTAACTAACTAGAATTGTGATTCCTGCCCAGGAATTGTTGTACCTCTGTCTACCTCTTTTTTCCAGATGCCTTCCGTGTTTACCTTAAATCTGGTCCAGATCTCTCTATCTTATGTGATTGAAGAATGCGTTTTACTTAGTTGCTTCAACAATGAAAAATGGTACTGTGAATTGGATTGAAATCATGCTGTTTGGAAAGCATATAAGTGGGTTGGGGGCAATTCCAAACAATAGAAATATTATTAGTTTTTTGGTTGGCCCTCCCTGGCAGATAGAATTGAAATCTACCACTAAAGGCTAAGCACCATTCTCTTTAAGTAGTACCAAAGAATCCAAACAAGTAGGGCAGAAAATATTGGAAAGCTGATCATAGATTTTTTATTTTCCTTTTCTATTTCTTCCTTGCTTTACCACTCTTTATTTCTTTTCTCTCTTCGAAGGTATTGAATGTGATTAAAAATTAAGGAAATTTTTTTTTTTCTATCCACCAACCAGGTAGTAGAATAATAGTTGCTTTTCTAATTGGTTAAAATAGTGAGTTGAGTCTCAATTAAAGCAGTAGATCCACTGTCATAACCAATTAAAAATGAGGGTATTGTTAACTGGTGGTGAATAAAATTAAACTTATAAATTAGTATAGAAGTAAAAATCTCTTCAGGGATAATAATTGACATTTTAAGTAATTAGTATTGGCATCTTTAGACCTGTATCCTTTTACTGGTGGTGATGAATAATTGATCTAAGGATACAAGAAGAGACTTTTGTAGTGTTCTTGGCTATGACTGAAATTGATTTTAGTTATGAGACTTTGTAGTATTTGTTTATGAGTCGAAATGACATTGGTTATGAGGTTGTGGTATTTTGTTGTGAATTGTCGTAGTCTTGGTCATAAACCGGTTGTGGTGTTTTTGTTATAAAGTAATTTCATTTCCTTATGACCTAAATTGACTGTGACTCAAATTTTAGCAGTATGCTATATAGTAGCACTTTCCCATAAGACTGTTGTAGGGGTTGGAATTATATTCAGTGTTTGGTTTGAGTTTTCTGAATTAAGTTTTTTGAAAATTGAGTTTTTTAGTTTTCGTATTTTTTTGTTTTTAGTGAATATTTTTAAAATTTTAAACATTTTTTTTTTACTTTTTTAGATGCACCTTAGTTAGATATATCTAAAAAGTAAAAAATTTGTAAAAAAAATTTTAAAAAATTAATAAATATATAAAAATACAAAAAATGTACTAAATTCTTGTAATTTTTTTTTTATATTTTTGGTATTTAGCGAATTTTTAAAAGATTTTTTTTTACAATTTTTTTATTTTTTAGGTGTATTTATATTAGGTGTGTCTAAAAAGTAAAAAAATTGCTTAAAATATTAAAAAAATTTAGTAAAAACAAAAAAACACGAAAAATAAGAATGTAGAATTTTCTGAAAAGTGTTTTCTGAAAAATGAAAATAAGCAAGATTTTGCATAGGTTATGTGTATGTTTGGTTGTAGAAAATGGTACAAGATAAATTGTTTATGAGATTGTTACTCCCCTAAGATAAGGAGATTAGAAATGTTAAGGGAGATTGGTATTTTAAAACGAATCCTTCGTATTACTTGGCAAGGCATTTCCAGATATATATAACCAACAAAATTTCTTTTTATGTAAGGAGTTTTTATGCTATTTTATACATTTAATTCCAATCAGTTAGTGCAAAATAATTACTATTAAGAATTGATATACTTCTTTTTTTTTTGTTTTTTTTTCCCCTCTGCTCCAAGAAAGGAAAGATGTTTGGCAAAGTCGGATCCTTCAATCAAAGCCAACGAATTTGACTAACGCTGCACCCATTTCTTCAAAACATAAATCAAAGTACAGTCGGGTAAAAGAATAATTTAGAATGAATGCACAAATGATTTTTTAAAAATTTTATAGTACACGAGTGATCACACAACCAATAGTAATAAAAATAACAACACTGATTGGTGATCCGAAAAATTATGGTTCGAATGACTCGAAATATCTAAAATGACGTCGTTTTAGGTGTAAGATCACGTCGTTTTAACACATTCAAATCACTCGAGCCACAAAAATTCGAGTCACCAAACATTTTCCTAAAAATAAAAGAAAGCATGAATTGAGAAAATCCAAATCAATCTAATATGAATAAAGATAAGGACACACCCATCTTTACACCCATAGAAAGGGGATTAAAACATGGTTACTAAAAATTAAATTTTCAGTAGTTAATAGCCAAAGATCTTTTTTGAGCCAAACGATCTTTTTTTAATCATAAAAGGGATACTTATGAATAATTTATTTCCTTTTATTCTTCTATTTTAACTTATTATATTCGAGAGTCATTTAAACTTATATAAAGTTTCAAATGAGCTTGATTGAGCTAGTGGTGATTGTTGGGCTTTGATATCTCTTGTGTTATTTCTCCATATTGTTGAGCTTTGATACCTCTTGTGTTTATTTTTCCTAAATATGGAGCTTATATGCAGTTTATTTTTTTCCTAGTTTGGGCTAGAGGTGATTGTTGTTAGGTATGATGATTGTTGACTTTATACCTATTGTTTCAACTTTTATTGTTTGCCTTTGTTTGAGTAGCTCCGTTTAGAAATTTTTTTTTATTTTTTTTGATTTTTGGATGCGAAAATTGTGGGGAAAAAAATAAAATGATTATAATTTCGATGTGATATTTTATTTTATTGACAAAAGTAGTTTATTTTATCTTTTTGTGTTAATTTAGTCACTTTAACCCTTCTCAAACAAGGTCTAAATTTGATGTAATTACTCTTTTACTAATTTTAAATGCTACATTGAGTCATCAATTATCATCTAAACTAAGATTTGACTATAAAAATTCAACTTGATACCATTGTTGACTTTTACCAACATTGTTTACTTGTTATGTGGCCTCTCATATTGTATGATAAGTCCCCACCTTATACATAGTTTGTTGTACAGACATGCGTTGTACTTGAAATTCTTGAATCTATCTTATTGGGATAAGTTTTTACTAGCTTTTTATTTATTTCTTTTTTCTTTTTTCCTTCTAACATATAGGTTTGAATTTCTTTGGGAAAAAATAAAACTACACACTGAAAGCCAAAATAAAAATTTCAATGTCAATTGAAAAAGTTAGAAATTGATTTGAAAAAACAAGGAAAAAAGTATAAACAAACAGAGGAGAAGTGGAACTTAATTGTCAAAAATCAAATTTGAAACCGATTTGACTCAATGATCCTACCATGCATAGAGAAGGCAATAGGGACAACGGTGTAGATATTAATTTTCTATTCCTATTACCTTAATGTAATTTTTTTCCAGTCTTCATCCCCCATCCCTCATTCCCTAATTGGTTTGAGTTTTTTCCCAACCTAACTTGACCTTTTTAATTTTTTTTTCAAGGTTCATAGCCAAAGCCAAATAAGCTTATTTTAAAGCAATCAAATTTATAATATTGACACAATCAAATAAGTTTTTAGTAATTAGGAAAAGAAAAGAAAAAACTCAATTTTTTTTTTTAACCAACTCACTTGGGACCAATATATGAACTCAAAAAAAATAAAATAAAAATAAAAATAGACTTCATGAGAATAAAATTCCAATTATTATTGACCTTGATGTATAAAAAAATGAAAAATACTGGTTCAAAATCATCAATAAAACATATACTCAAAAATAATACTAATAAAATAACAAATTTATGGCTTATGAATGTGTAACAAAGGTTAACAACAGGAAATCGACTTTGATTATTATAATATATAAGAATTTTACAGATTAATTTTTTTAGGTTTTATAAAGGTGTTTAGGGACCAATTTCTATCATCGTGAGAATAGTTGCTAAAAAATCATCATGAAATGTCAAAAATAACGTTTTTAGTGACAAAATTTTGAAAATGTCACTAATAAATACACATGTAGGGACAAAATAATTTGATCTCAAAATAACTTATTTTTTGAGTCAAAAAATTTGGTCTTAAAAAGATAATAATTCATCACTAATGTCTAATTTTTATTGTTAAAAATATAATGACATTTTTCGTAACAAAAATATTTGGTCCCTTAAAAAAAAATTATCCCTAAATTTTAGTCTCTAAAAAAAATGTAGGGTATAGAATATTTAAAATATTAGCCATAAAATTTAGGGACAAAATTATTTTTAAAGTTTTAGAGACCAAACTTTAGAGAAATGAACCAAATATTTGAGACCAAAATTTAGGGTATAGAATATCTAAAATATTTGAGTTTTGGGGATTGGGTTCAATGTAGATAATGAATTTGATACTTTGAGCTGAGAGAGGAGATTATCACAGGTATCGAAATCGTTTCGCATGAAAGAGGCTCTAAATAGCTTGAATAGCTGCGAAATGTCTGTGAGATTTGGATCCATGAAAGCAACCAATCGTGGTAAGTGTCGACGGAGATTGTTGCCACTAGATCATCGCCATTGCAAATCACGGATGCTGGAGTGAGAGAGTGAACCCTAACTGTAAATAGGGCATATGGAGGAGTGGGCAAATAGAAAAAAAATGGGGAAAACCCATGCATGTATTTTGGGTATCCATTGCCATGCATTTGTGTCATAGAAACAAACATGTTTTTCACACACAATCAATTGGTCAATTTGAGAGACCAGGATTCATATGGCACATATATGATATGATCATCTGCATATACCCAAATCTTGTTGTATGAAGAAAATTAAGGAATAGATAATGTTGGTGTTTTTAAACATGGACAACATAAGCACAGTAACAGTAAAATTTACTTTGTATTTCTCATTCCATAATTCCACCAAACATTTCTATATAGAAGTTGGACAAATACTAAACTTCTTCTTACATAAAACCTGTATGTACTATACTTCTTTCAATCGACAAAGGCTATAGCTATTTCCATGTAACAAGTTCTTGGTGCCTGAAAGAAATATTATGGCTCTCTCTTCCTAAAACAAAGATTAGAGCGGGATATTAGTGAACGAATTAAGAAATTTTTTCAAGGAAATTTATAGGAAAGTGATTAAAAAAATACCAAGTGAACATACTTATTTTGATCAACAGAAAAATATACGTAGTTATTGTTCCCACTGCACCCAGCAGAATATTGCCTCTCGCAAGAAACAAACTCGTGTCCAGGAACTGTGACACAGAGTCAGATCTCTTGTATTACTCAATACTTTCCATCTTCAATCTTAAAGCACTCCAGAATAGTATTGTAAGTCGTTTGTTCTGCTATTCCAAGCATTATATCCCTCACAATCTATGTCCTTTGACTTGGTTGAATTCCTGTTGAAATTTTTTTCATTACGTGAGTAATGAATTTGCAGCAAGTAAAAGTACTCCTTAAATTCAAACAAAAGAAAGAGAGTACAGTTAACAATTAGATATACCAAAAGATCGAAGAGCACCGAGGATATTGATTTTGTTTTTAAGGTTCATGGCGAAGGACAAATAACTCTTAGGGTCCAGTTTTGAACAAGTGCCATGTTTTGTCCATTGTTGCTTCCAAAATGCAAAATTACCATGAAACTTGTTTTTGTAAGCTGGGCTGTCTAGGAGACTTGGCCAATGGGTTGAAAGTGAACCTTGAATACCCTCTACTTACAAAAAGACATTATACCATCCAACAAACAATAAACATACAAGTTCAAATTTGAAGTTAAAAAACAAAATCCAAAAGAAATTTGACATGTGGACTTACATCTTTTCTCTTTAGTTCATGGATTGGTGGACAATAATTAGCCTGCGTCCCATTCGGCTAGTAAGGCCAAAAACCATGTAGTGTGAAGTCTTGAGGGATGTGATCACCACACTTTCTTGGCATACAAAAACCATTTGGCCAAGTCAATGACAATTCAAAGAAACCAAGTTCTTCCCCGTACATAGGAATGAAAACAAGCAAGAAGAGAAGAGCCAATTGCAACTTTACAACTCCCATGGTTTAACAAACAACTTAGACAAAAACAACAAATGCAGAGCTACTGTATATATGGTACTTGGTTTGATTTACCTAATGCTAAAGTGTCAGTTTCATTCCCTTTCTCTTCCTTTTTCATGCCATTGGCACATCCATGTCCTAAACCCAAAAATGTCCTCTGCTGCTACTGAGTGCACATGGAATGAGCCATTTTTGTGTTTGTATTACTGAAATTTTCACTTTATGAGAAAGCTTCCTTGGCCTGTGACTGGTGTCACGGCCTTGGATTTTCCAAGCCAACCGTGCGGCCTTAGATGGTTAATACCTGCTTGGTTTGCACCTAAATAAGCCTTCTTGGAAAAGAGTTAGGAGAGATTCACACTTACTTAAAGATTTTTAGAAAGAGAAACTATTCTAGAGAGAGAAGCTCTTGGAGAATGCTTGCTTTGTATTGCTTTGGATGGTTTGGGCAAATGAGGCCCTTCTCTTTTTTATAGGCTACAAAGAATATTCTAGAACTACAATGATAGAGAGTGTTCTAGACACTTCCTTCAACTCTAGCTTATAGACTATTCTAGAATCATTCTAGAATGTACATGTCTAGAAGGATGTACAAATATCTACTACTATGTACAATTCTCTACAAAACTCTAGGGAGTTCTAGAAGTTTCCAGTAGTCTCCACAATCTCCCAGGCTTTCAAGTGAGAGATAGTAGCAAGATTTGTCAATTTGTGACATTCTACCCCACCTACTGCGACGATGCCCTCGTCGTGTCTTCTTCATGGAACTGTTTCATCTTTTCCTCGAATTGCCCCAAACCTTCTTCCGGTTCCCAACTAGCCTCACAATCAGGCAATCCCTTCCATTTCACCAAGTATGCATGACGTGGGGCATAGTTTTGTCGTCGGACCACTCAATCTGCTAAGACGGACTCTACCTTTTTGTCATAAGTTGCCGTGATGCCCAACGGTGCCCTCTTCGACTTGCCTCTGTCCCGATCTCCTTCATCTTCGTAGTAGGGCTTTAAGCAGCTTATGCGAAAAACTGGGTGAAGTTTGAGATGTGGGAGTAATTCAAGCTTATAGGCAACCTTACCCACCTTCTTGACTATTGGAAATGGCCCATCGTATCGGCGTATAAGCCCTTTGTGTAGGCCTCGAGTGAACTTGTTTTGGCTAGACGAGATTTTTACCATCACCAAGTCTCCAACATTAAACTCTCGGTGGCACTTCTTTTCATCTGCCCACTTTTTCATCTTCTTGGTTGCCTTATCGAGGTAAGACCGTGCCACATCTACCTGTTCATTCCATGTCTTAGTAACCTTGTAGGCCGATGGACTCTTTCTTAAGTTGGTCACCAAAGAGTGTGAAGTGAGTGGTTTGGCGCCTAGCTCCAACTCGATTTTATGGTCCACCTCCCTCCTAGATAGAAGTCTCTTAAGCAACTCAGGTGGCATAATGTCTTTGTACTCCACTAGTACCTTGGCAATCTCCTTCAGTGTCTCCGTTGGAGTGTCTTCCTTCTCTCCCCCTTCGCCTTGGAGGGTAACTCGATAGGTGATCTCTTCCTTCTTGAAGCCTTTCTTGACTTACATTGCGGAGAGTACCTTCTTGTCCGAACTTGCCTTGGCCACTGCAGAGACCATGCATGGACCATCATCGAGAATGCACATAGTGTTGTAGTGCGGTAGTGGCACTACATTGAATTATCATAGAAACTCCATGCCTAGCACAATGTTGAAGTCGTCAAGTGGTGCTACGGAGAAGTCCACCTTCTCTTGCCAACTCCCCAAGTGTAGCTCTACCCCTCGAGCCATGCCATTAAGTGGTTTGGCTTCCGCATTCATCGTCTTGAGCTAGCCTTGACCCTCATCAACGTTTAACTCCAACCGCTTGGCTTCCTCATTGTTGATGAAGTTGTGTGATAATCCCGTATCCACTTTTACTTGAGTAGCCTTTCCATTGATGTTGGCATTTACATACATCAAGGATCGATCTTTGTTGTTTGTTGGGACTGGACTTGCCTCGAGTGAATTGAGTAGTTGTAGATACCCCATGTGTGCTTGCTCTTCCATTTCATGTTTTTCAAGCAGTGCACTAAGGCTCTGCCTCTTAGGACAATCCTGCGCCTAATGTGGCCTATCACAAATGAAGCAGTTGTCCTTGGGCTTGATGTCTTTCTTGACATCTTTCTTCCAGTCTTTGCCCGATGGTGGCTTGTTTCCGCATTTTATGTTCCTTGAAGCCTTAGAATCCTTAGACTCTTTGGCTCACTTTGCTCCCCTATCTTTGCCTTGACCATCCTTGGCGGACTTTGAATTAGAAGATTATGGCTTTGTATATTCCACCAATGTCTTGGCCACGGTAAGTGCAGTGGAAATATCTTTGACACCCCTTTGTTGTAGCTCCAACTGTGCCCACTGCTTAAGATCAGCTGTGAAGTTGAAAAACAAGTCATCATCACTCATATTAGGAATTTAAAGCATTAACCCGGAGAATTCTTGGAGATAGTCTCGGATAGAGCAGGTGTGTTTCAACTCCCTCATTTTCAATCGAGCTTTATGTGCCACATTTTTAGGGTAAAATTGTCTCATTAGTTCATTCTTGAATTCCTCCCATGAAGAGATAATGCAAGTGCCTTTTTTAATTTCAGCATGCTTACGATGCCACCAAATCCCAGCAAGCTTAGTGAAGTAGAGAGAAGCCGTGGTAGCATGTCACGTACCGACATTGGAGATGTGAGTTCTACGCCAAGCACCTTGCAAGCGCATTAGTTTGTGAGCAGCAAAGTATGTAGGGTAGATCCCTATCGCATCTCCTGGGTTGGTCTGTGGGTATAATTCACAGGGGTATACAGTACCACTCGTGGAATCAGTTTCTCGGGAGAATGTTAAGTGCCCAGTCCATGACACTGGGTAAGAGCAGGAAAAACTTCTTGTTTCAAGTATGTCGAGTCTCAACCTCAGGGAAACCCAACTCTGTTTTGTGGGCGTTGGGTTTTTTAGTAGGGTAAGGTCCTCTATTTTGTTGTAGTGTTTTTTTTTTTGGATAAATAATTATAACTAAAAAATAAAGATCTACAATGAAGTTCAACACACATTTTTGTAGAAAGCACAAAAATAAACCGAACCAAACTATTCTTACCAAAGGACACAAAACTAAGCCTACAAAAGACAAAACAACTATCACAACAATGAGGATTCAAAATTTTGTGCAGCAGTGTTAATTAATAGTCTTAGTGCCTTTTGCACTTTTCTTTCGTTTTGTTGAGCCAGAAGTGAATCAATCACATTACTAGGTGTCTCGAGTCTCAAGGCCTAATTTGCATGAGCTGTTGACAATTACTAGTAGGAAAAATATTTTAGAGCTCTAATGGCATCCACAATGGAACGGTTAGTGAGTTCGTTAGTGCTAGACTGTAATTTTTGGCCATCAAAAAATATTATTTGTGTTGGAATGGAGCTGCTAAGTGTGTCAGTCACTAAATGGCTGGCCACAGTTAGCCAAGTGTTTGGCCAGCCAAGAGAGAGAGAGAGAGAGAGAGAGAGAGAAAAGAGAGAAGAGAAGAGAAGAGAAAGAGAAAGGGGCACTGATGTTTTTCAATTATTATTTATTTTATTATATATATATATATTCTTAACACACATCTTAACACATACCTTAACACATCTATTGTACCACTACTTACTCTCTAAAATTAACAAACTCTTAACACAACTTAACACACATTTTTGGCCCCCACTATATAACACACCATTTTTTAGCCACTCCATTGTGGATGCTCTAATATAGGAGTTCTAAGAGCTCTAATAGGGGTGGGTCCCACTATGATGTGATATTTTGATCTTATTTTGTTGTTGTTGTTGTTGTCGTCTTTTATTATTATTATTATTATTATTATTATTATTATTATTTATTTATTTTTTTTTTCATTTCATTAGAACTTAATTAGAGTTCTAAAATTAGGGGATGTATCACTATTGTTACTAGTATTACAAGTTCAAGACAACACAAATTACACCAGAGAAAGATATAGACCCAAAAAAACAAATGTTTATAAAATTATTCAAAATAAAGGTTAGACTTGATGAATTGTAAATTCTCATCGACAATTAAATCCAGTCCATTCAATTTAAAGTTTGAGTAATATTTTTTGGATTTGTAACATTGCTAATTGTGCTAAATAATTTTGTTAGCTATTTCCAACCCTTTATTAATTTTTTTAATCTAATTTGATTTTAAATTAGAGTGAAAACATTGGATTTGATATGAACTATTCTAATTTTTTCATTATATTTTCATCAAAATATTTTTTAAAATTTCTTCTTATCCCAAATTTTTCTTTTCATCAAACATGATAAAAAAAAAAAAAAAAAAAAATCATTTTCAGTACTTTATCTCTTTAAGTTTTTATCAAATTCAAATATGATACAAAATTTAATGAATTCTTAATTTGATAGAAAAATAATAACCCTTAATTGATTTTACCAATATTTAATGAAAATATTGATAATAAAAGAGAAAGAGTGAGAGTAATGTGGGTTTCTCATGGGTCCCACCTTATTTCCTCATATGCAAAAAAAAAAAAAAAACCCTTTGCCTGGGTTTCAGCTTTGTTGGGGGCCAGTCTGTGCCTTGGGCTAAACATCTTTGGGCCCATATGAAAGATGGGTGAGGCTCTTGGGCCTGGGTTGTTGGGCTAGCTTCCTACATCGGGAAGTTTAGGTGTGTGTGTGTGTGTGTGTTATAAGGGCCATTAGGGACCTCCCTAATCAACAATTGCCTAGGTGAGGTTTTCTCGTGGGTCCCACCTTATTTTCTTATGTGCAAAAAACAAAAAAAGAGAGTAATGTGGGTTCACTTTATGTAAAATATTTTGTGCAATTAGCAAAATCTCAATAAACAAATAAGAAAAAAACTCCAGAAAAGTCATAGAATAAATAGAAGGATGGTTAGATCAATTTGTCAAAGTTGGGTTGAGATCTCACATTTCTTATTTTTTCGAGAAATTTGGTCTCTAGCAAATGAAACTTTGACTTAAATGCCACTTTTATTGAATTCACCAATTACAATTATTTTAAATAATTAAAAGTATTGTGTTTTAAGATGACGGAAACAGACACATATAAGGCAATTAAGATAAAAAACCATCGAATATTTTTGCTGTATGTCTTTGATTTGTTGGTTGTATAGTATCACTTTATAATTATGTAGAGGAGTTTGATAATTTTTGAATTACCAACTTTTCTTATTAACATCTATGACTAACCTTTATTAATAAATACCTTATATACATCTAGGGGTGTAAATTTGGCCCGGTCCGGCCCACTTGGGCTTAGGCCTGGCCCGACCCATGTCTAGCCTCGCGGGCTCTTGCCAAAATTCGGCCCAAGTTGGGCCCCGGGCCAAAAAATTAGGCCCAGGCCCAGGGGGTATTCGGGCCTTGGGCAGGTCGGTGAGCCTGGGCCTAAGTTCAGGCTTGGATGGGGCTTGGGCGGACCTAAACATTTATTTATTTATTTATTTTTCTACCAAAATTTTATTATTTTCTACTAAAAAAGAAATTGGACCTCTGGCGGGCCTTGAGTAGGCCTTAAGTGGGAAGATGGGTCGGGCCCACGAACCGGGCTTCAAAATGATGGCCTAGGCCCAAGGTCTCCGATTGGGATTGGGCCCGAGCCCAAACGGGCCGGCCCCATGCCAGGCTGTAGGCGGGCTTTGAACCGCCCATGGGCCATGGACTATTTTTACACTCCTATATACATTTGTCTTAGAGTTTGTTGTGGGATGTGTGTGCTTTTATTATGTCTCGTTTTCTTTATGGGTTTTTTTTTAAGGGCCCCTGGTATTAAGATTTTATAGCATAAAGGATATCTAATATTTTCCTAATGTCTAAAGTCCCTCAATTTGATCCAGAGAAATTTTATCTAGAGAAATTTCCAAATTATATAAAGAACTAACAGTTATGTTTTTTAACTTAAAAAAAGGGGGTGCAAAACAACAACAACAACACCACTACTAGCACTGATGCAAAGAGAAATGTGCACACCAGATATATCATACACAAAATTATTGCACTGAGTACAACCAAGAAACAAAATTTCTCTAGACTTTCAAATTTCTCTGACCCACTCTCTAGAGAATTTCTTTGGTCTTCCCTTCTCTCCAGAGAAAATTAAAATTTCTCTGAATAAAATTGTTTGCTTCTGTAGAATCCTTTCTCTGTGAAACCAGAGAAAATTCAAATTCCTTACTAGAGAAAATTCAAAATCTTGTACTAGAGAAAATTCCAAATCCTTTACCAATCAAATCCTTTATCAGTTGAATAGAAGAGGAAGAATGAGAAGTGTAATATATATACTAATAGTACACAACCAAAGTAAAGTGCTCACCAGAGAAAATTTTGGACCAAAGACTGAAACCCAGTGAAAATAGGTCTTCTATTGATTTGACAAGTTACTGCAAATAAATTGCTCAAATTCATACATTTCGCACTACTAATGCTCTAAATCTAGAGTTCCAAACTTTCCCAGATAGTCAACTGATGAATTCCCAGAGAAAATCTCAAAAATTCAAAGAAATTCATTGATAAATTCCCAGAGAAAATCACAAAAACTCAGAGAAATTCACAAAAAGATACACAAAAAAGGGACAAATTTAAGAATCAGGCTAGCCCTGAAAATCCATTTAGTTGTTAATTTCATTGAACATTTGTGACTGAAACCTACACAAAAAGAGAAACATAACTAAGAGAAGATACATTTTTAAGAGATTTTTTTTCTACCTGTGTTACTCCATTAGTCTTGTACTGAAATTTCTGAGGCCACAACTCATAAAAATCCTACCAATAGAAAATGTCAATGATTCTTTCAGCTTAACTTATTTCTAAGGAATAATTAACTTATTTCTAAGGAATAAAAGAAGATATTAGCCAAAATAGAAATGGAATTAGAGTTAATCTCCTCCCATTCTCACACTCCTCTTCAATTCTTCTCCAACTCTCAAACATAGTTAGTAGACAATCATCAAAACTAAGCCCAATTGAATATGAAAAGAAAATAAAACAAAAACAAAATTAACTTAGAAAAGATACTAGAAGATACACTTATTGACAACATTAAAATCTTTTTTCTCATTTACTATTACTAATAACAATCATAATACTAAAATTAGAACTTAAAAAATCTAAAAGGGCAAAGCATAAACAGAGCCACATGACAGAGCCATCAACAACACAGCTGCTTGCTCCTCCTCCCCCAGCTTTCTCCGCTGCCGTAGCTCCTCCACCGATGATCTTTGCATCACCACTTCTCTTCCAAGCCCTAATAGCTCTCTCTTCAATGAATCGCCCAATTTACTAGTGTTGCTTCCAGTGTTGTCATTGTTGGTTTTCTTTGATTTCTTGTGCTCTACTTTCACACCCAAAAGTGCTCTTCCTTCTTCTTGCTTTTGATCCCACATGCATTGCATAGTGACTGCAATGAATAAACACAAACCCAGATCACACAATCAAAATCAAAACCCAAAACCCTAAATCACTGATCAAATACATATAGAGATAGAGAAAGAGTGAGAATCAGATCTTAGGGCCAGCAGGGCCGTTGTTTCTTCTTTTGTCAGACGTCTTTGGAGTGGCCGATAAAGTGGCAAGCAGTAATGCTGGTGGAGAGGTCCCAGAAGCGGAGCTCAGAGTCCCAGCTACCGGAGAAAGAGATGAAATAGAAAAGGCATAGAGAGAGAGAAATGAGTTTGATTTGAGAGAGTTAACTTTCTTTGTGATATATGAGAAGGGACCTTAAACATCATAAAAAAAAGTAGTGTGGATCTCTTCCATTATCAAAAATGAGAGAGGGACCTTAGACTAATTTCCCTTTCTTTATTGGGAAGATGTGGAATTAAGTTTTTAATTGTCTTAGAGTTTATTATTGTTAATATTGTAGGAATAATCTTCTTTGTATAATAAATAACTTGAAACAAAATAAATTACTTATAGAATTTTATTTACTGAAACAACTTAAGAACAAGAATGATCAAGTTAAGTGTGTGACACTCTATTCTTAAGATAGATTCACTCCGCTCAGGTGCTTACGGAATGATGACGTCTATCTCCCAAGATACAATGATCTTACACAGATTGTAATTTGTATTAGCACTAAAAATAATCTGCTTCGGTGAACTAGAACTTGTGTTCTATACTCTCAGAAATTTGTCTAAAATTAATATAAAGAATATATATGCAAGAGAGCAAAACGGAAAGCAACAAGAGAATTTTAGATTATGAAACTGCTAGAAGAATTCTTGTATTTAGAGGCTAAGTGGTTACTTTTTGGAAGGGCTGAACAGGTATAAATTCAAACTGAACAGGTCTGATATTGAATTGAATCGGTGCAAACTGTTGAAACAATTTTGAATCTATTTGGGAAATAACTTGAATCTGTCCGGTGTAATCTGTTAAAACAGTTTGAAAAATCTATTTGAATCTGCTTAGTCTGCTTTGGAAAGGACACATTGGTTGGGAGCAAAAAATTTGAATTCAAACTGTTTCGTGCAAAATTCAAATTTTTCTTGCAAGAATTTTGAAAAAATTCAAATAAATTTTGTCCAAAAAATTAAAGTTAGGACCCAACCCACAACTAGCATGGCTGGGTTGAATGGGCGGCAGTACACGTGTGGTGGTTTAAGCCAAAGCCCACTTTGTCCATAACTCCTCACTTCTACAAACTTGGGGTGCCCCTTGGGGCCCAACCCAAGTATATCCACCTAGAGCTTATATACTCATATAAGCTTTCTTAAAGTATCAATGTGGGACAACCAATTTAAGAAAATCTACATTTAACTATTTAATTTTCAATTCCACGAACTTGAAAACGACGTCAGCTTCCCATTCACTCATAAATGGTTTTGACGAATCGTCTGCACCGTGTGACTTGTCATGCAGCAAGGAACACGTCACCACTTGGACCCACTCTAAAAGATGTGCGAGCCCCATTTAAATTTGAGCTCAAAGTTAGTCCAAAATAAACCTATATGTTATGAGAGTAGAAAGAGAAGAGAGAAGAGAACTCTTGTATTCAATTTATATTAATGAATAGGTACACACTCCTTTATATAGAAGAGCAGATAAATATATATAGAGAATATACTATAATAGATAGGTACAAATAATATCCTAATATACTAGATATACTATATTAACACCCCCCTCAAGCTCAAGGTGGTAAAGCAGATATCAAGTTGAGCTTGGAAAGTAAATCAGAAAAACGTCCTGGAGGATGAGCCTTGGTGAAGATGTCAGCTGTTTGACCGGCAGAGGTAACAAAGATAAGACGAATAGTGCCACTAGTAATGTGTTGCCGGATGAAGTAACAATCAATCTCAATATGCTTGGTGCAATCATGGAAGACATCATTATGTGCAATTTAAATAGCACTTTGATTATCACAATAGAGGGTAGTGGCAGCAGGATGGGGAATTCCCATATCAGGAAGAAGCCAACGAAGCCACACAAGCTCTTGAGTAGTATCCGTAAGAGCACGATACTCAGCCTCAGTACTAGAACGAGCAACAAGAGTTTGCTTATTGCTACGCCAGGCAATAAGAGAATCACCCAAGAAGAAACAAAACCTTGTAGTAGAGTGGCGGTCAGTAGGATTCTCGGCCCAATCGGTATCAGAAAATGCATGTAACTGTAGAGAAGAGTGTGTTGAGTAGTGAAGACCATGGAACATAGTGCCTTTTAGATAGCGCAAAATGCGAACTAGAGCATCATAGTGCGGAGAATGAGGAACAACCATGAACTGACTGACAATGTGAACAACATAGGCAATGTCTGGACGAGTAAATGTGAGATAGACAAGACTACCAACTAGTTGACGATATAAAGTAGCATCAGATAATAGGTGACCATCAAGAGGTGTGAGACGAGTCTGAGGATCAACTGGAGTAGTAGCAGTCTTACAATCGGTAAGACTAGCACGAGCCAAGAGATTAGAGATATACTTGGCTTGTGTTAGAAAGTAACCAGAAGGATTATGAGAAATTTCCAAGCCGAGGAAATAGCTAAGCAAACCCAAATCTGTCATCTCAAACTGGTGACTGAGGAACTATTTGAGACTAGAGATACCCACTATGTCATCGCCAGTGATGATCATATCATCCACATAGAGAAGAAAAAGAATAATTCCACGTTTATTCTGTCAGATAAACAAGGCAGAATCATAAGCACTGGAGGAGAAGCCGAAGTCATGAATGATAGAACTGAACTTGGCAAACCAAGCACGATGAGCTTGTTTCAAACCATATAAAGCACGGCGAAGTTTGCAAACTTTGATGGATAGAATAGAGGAACCAAGTAGAGGTTGCATATAAACTTCCTTAGTGAGATCATTTTTGAGAAAGGCATTTTTGACATCCATCTGAGAAAGACTCCAGTGACGAGTAGCAGCAACTGCTAATAAGCTACGAACTGAAGTAAGACGAGCAACAAGAGTAAATGTTTCCTCATAGTCAATCTCATACTCTTGAGTGAATCCTCGGGCAACAAGACGGGCTTTGTAACGTTCAATGGAACCATCTGAATGAGTTTTGATCTTATAAACCCATTTACAACTAATAACAGTCTTGCCAAGAAGAAGATCAACTACGTCCCAGGTATGAGTTTTATCCAAAGCTTGCAGTTCATTAGTCATAGCTTGCTGCTAAAGAGGGTTAGAACAAGCCTTACGATAGGAAGTAGGTTCATGAGAGGAAAAAGCAGTGGAACCAACAATATAATTACGGAGAAGAACAGAAGATTGTTTTGCCCGAGTTGAATGACGATCTGTTGGAGGAGATAGAGAAAGCTCCACAAGAGATGATGGAGGAGGCTCCACAGGAGGTAATTGAGAAAGCATAGGACCATCGTCAGAGACATAAACCTTATGATTGACAGTAGGCATAGGCAGCTGTGAAGGCGTTGAACCGGAATTTGCATCAAATTCAGGAATCAGCAAGTCTATAAAAAGATCAATAAAAAATAGGGAATGGATGGACTGTGGTAGGTGAAACTTAGACAAAGTAGAGAACATTTTGTGTTCCCAGAAAACCACATGACAAGAAATACGAAGACACTTGGAGACTGGATCCCAATAACGACAAACGTTCATAAAGAGAGAGAGCCACACGATTTATGGTGTAGACAACAGTGAGAGCAGCTTCCCCCAAAAACTTTTCAGGACATGAAGAGAAGGTGAGAAGGGCCCGAGTAGTGTCCAGAATATGACGATGCTTTCTTTCAGCGCGACCATTTTGTTAGGACGTGCTTGCACAAGGATGATGAGATTGGGTGCTATGAGCCCGAAGAAAGGAAAGAAAATCAGAATCCAAGTATTCCATAGCATTATCAAAACGAAAGGTTTTAATAGTTTGAGAAAATTGAGTATGGACTGTGGCAGAGAAATCATAATAAACCTGTTTAAGTTCAGACCGATTTTTGAGAAGAAATATCCAAGTATAACGAGAAAAATCATCAACAAAATCACAAAATATCTAGACTCCACTATGGTCGGTGTGAGGGAGGGTCTCCATTTATCAAAATGCACAAGAGCAAATGGGGCAGTAGAAATAGAATTACTTTTATTAAAAGGTAATGCAGGCTGTTTAGCAAGCTGACAAGGTAAACAATCATCATTTTCAGAACTAACACGACCTAACTGACCACTAGAAACCAAAGTTTTCAAACGACCAAAAAAGACATGTCCTAAATGATAATGCCAAAGGTGAAAAGAAGACATAAAAATAGAAGTAGCGGAAGAGGCAACAGAAGCAGCAGTGGAGGATGTAAATGGAATGTGAAGATGAAGAAGCTCGAATAGACGTCTATGCCTACGACTTATTCCAAGGATTTGTTTCGTCTGAGGATCCTGCACCAAACAACCATTAGCAGAAAAAGTGACGGTGAGACCAAGTTTACACAATTGACTAATAGAGATAAGGTTTAATTTAAGAGCAGGAATGTAATAAACATTAGAAAGAGATATAGTGAAGTAGAAATTTGAACAATGTGACTAACGGACATATGAGAACCATCAGCAGTATAGATAGAGGGAACAGAAGAGGATGATAAGATAGAAGAAAATATAGTAGAATCAGAGGTCATATGATTACAGTAGGTAGAATCAAAATACCATGAAGGATTACTTGATGTGACTGAAAGAGCAGGAGAAGAAAGAGTACCAAATTTGGCAAGTACCTGTTGGATAATGGACTCAACATCATCCATAGAAAATGATAGAACAATAGGATCCGTAGGGTGGGAAGTGCAAGAACTCCCCGAGGCAGCAGTAGCAGTAGTAGCAGGACGAGAACCATGAGCAGATTTGGACTGAGGCCCATAACATGAAGATCCTTTCTTAGAAGAAGAAGCAGGGGGAGCGCGAGGACAATCGTTTTGGAGATGACCAGGAGTAGTCTTGTGGCAAGTCAAGCAGTTACGAACTTGGCACTAAAGTGAAGAAAAATTGGCAAGTAGGCCACGGTTGCTACAATAAATGCATGAGCTAGGAGGTTGTAAAGATGAAAAACCTCGTGGTGATGGCGTAGCAAGAGCAGAATCCAAAGTTGGAGGTTTGAGCATCTCAAAACGAGTTTCTTCTGACAAGAGTTCAGTAATGGATTGCTCCAAAGTCGGTAAGGGTAGACGATGAAGCAAGGAAGCACGCACAAGTTCAAAGGTGCTATAAAGAGCCATAAGAAACGGCAATAGCCGCTGATGATTCCTATGAACAATAAATAACTGTGCATCCTCCGAATGTTAGGTTCAGAAAGAGCTAACTGGTGCCAGACAGATGACATCTGGGATAAAAAATCATTGATGAACTGACCAAGCTCTTGGCGCATGTGATGAAGAGTTTGTAGGAATTGATATTGGTGAGCATAACCAGTAGTCTGATAGCGTTCCTTCAAGAAATCCCAAATTTCCTTAACAGGAGAGACAATGGAATCATTATTCTAAAAGCGACGAAACTGAAGGTTAATGAAAGGAACAAAAGTAGCCCGGAACCATGTGATAATCTGGTAGTTCTTCCCTTCCTATTCATCAAGATGTTCATTAGAAGCAGATACAGTCTCTTTGTCTTCCTGGACGAGTTTAAAAAGAACGCTAGTGATAATACACCAAAGCCGCTTCCCTTTGATGAATCCAAAGAGAGCTTGGGCCCAGAGAACATAGTTAGACCCATCAAGTGTAACGGAGATAGAATGGATGTTGTCAGAACGATCCATGATGCTCAAATAGAGCAAAAACAAAGAAGAAGGTGTTTTGTAGAGGCTAATTTTGCCAAAATAGAACACACTAGTAGATTCAGGAGGCCAAAAACAGTGGGCATAAGGCTGAACTGACCAAAAATATGACCAGAAAGACAGTGAATCGGCTGGTCAAAGTGAGTTGACTAGGGCTAATGTCGCAGTGGCAGCAATGATGTCAGTAGGCGTGGTGCACGTTAGCAGGAGAGAAGCAACGGCCCACAGAAGCAACCAAGGCTGACGTCAATTGATGTCACAAACACGCGGCTCATGTTAGCAGATGAGGCCGCAGTGCACGATAGCATGGGACAAGTACAGGAGGGATGTAGGGCGCACAGAAGAACGTGACAGCGCATGGCCAATCGTATGGTGGCACATAGAGGCGCGTGGAGCATTGAATGGCAATGAATCTGGTGGCGTTGGCTTTGTCTTGAAGAGATGAAGAATCTGGTGTAGTCAAATCTGTGAAACAGAAAAAGACTAGATATGCAGAAACCAACTTGAAAAGGAAACAATCTGCTGGACAGAAAAAATCGTGATGCAGAAGAAGAGGAGGTTAGGAAAAAATCTTAGACTCTGATACCATGTTATGAGAGTAGAAAGAGAAGAGAAAAGAGAACTCTTGTATTCAATCTACATTAATGAATAGGTACACACTCCTTTATCTAGGAGAACAGATAAATATACACAGAGAATATACTATAACAGAGAGGCACAAATAATATCCTAATATACTAGATATACTATATTAACACTATAAAAAACCATAATTTCCAACAAATATTTGATAATATTATATCACATTATCTACCTGATAGTTTTAGCGAATTAAGAATTGGGTTAGAATGAAATAGAATTATGTATTTTCATATAATGATGATTTCTTTACTATAGTAATTACTGATTTCAATTATAATATATATATTTTATTTTGTAGTGAGTTAAATGTGAAAATAAATATTTTAATAGAGCATCATTCCATTATTTTGTCATTGTAACAAACTAAAAATTGTAGGGATAAAAAAAAAAAAAAAACTTAGCGTTTGAGGCTTATAACAAAATAAATCTTAAATTTTTAATTTTATCAATTTAAACTCTAATTTTTTATTTGTTTTTAATCTAAACCATTCACCTATTTTTGTTAAGTAAAATCGAATAGAAAAAAAAGTATTTTAGTTATATACATAAAATATCTAAAATATCATTTTTCATTTAGTTTAATGACTAAAATATCATTTTTTTTGTTAATTTTACTTAATAGAAATAGACAAATGGTTTAGATTGAAAATAAATTAAAAATTTGAGATTTAAATTAACAAATTAAAAATTTAGGGTTTAATTTGTTAATGTACGAGTATGAAATAATCTTCTCGTATAATTCTGTTAACCAAGTTTGCATTCATCCAAACGTTGTCGCTTGGTTACCTGAAAACACACATGTGAGCTAGCCGGCGGATGTGTGCCAGAAACCCCTTCGATACTTACGTCAGCGAGTTGACAAAAGACATAAAAGCTCTGTGTATTCGAGAGTAAGAATTGCAATACTTGAGATTAGGGTTTGGCTTGAGCTTTTGTAGATTCTACATGGCACAATCTTAATAGGACTCTAACTCTCCTTAGCAGAGTCCTCCCAAGAATTACATTCCTAAAGGATAATGTTTATCCTTAGAACACCCTCTTCACTACAAGCCAAGTGAGATGGCTTAACTCTTTGTTCGGTTATCAGTGCGGTCAACCGAGCTAGCTTGCTCCGTGCCTCTTCTAACAGAGCCATGTTAGCATGGGCCAGAGATAACGAAGCCCCGCCGAGCTAAACATAGCTCGGCCATCTTTGCTAAAGGCATCTCGGTCCGCTTATGGCGGGCTTATTGATAGCTAGGTCTAGATCTTGGTGACCACTTGAAACCGAACTGTAACAGATTTAACACAAGATCGGACTAGCGGAGTCGCTATCACGGCCCATGTAACACCCTCAAAAATGATACCAATAAACCATTCACAAGATCGATGAACATAATGAAAATGTTATACTTCATTTATTAGAGTTTCTCTTACAAAAAGGTGTTACATGCATTATACATTCATAAACATTCATTTTGAATGTACATCATGTAATATAGGTTAATGGTAACAAAATAAATGCTCTACGGGCTTACATCTTTCTAAGATATATATTGGTTACAACAAATGAAAGAGTCCTAAGCTCTATATATGTAAAGCTCTTAGCTTGAATAAACATTTAGACATAAATATAACAAAAATGGAGCCTTCAGTCCCAAGTCCTCCCAAGCTGTGTCCTTGGAGGTGACATGTCACCAATACTTGAAAATGGTTTCTCAAGTAGGGTGAGCCAAAGCCTAGTAGAGATATACTAACACAATATATGAGATTTAACTAAGATATAAGTATCAAATAAATGTTCAATACTTAAAACCAACTGACATCTTTTCCATGACCAATCAATAACGATATCTAAATCTCAATCCATTTACATTCACTTATTCAAATCAACTCATAGATATAGTTCCTTGTCATCTAAACAATCCCAAATGAGACTACAACTCATTTGTCAATATTCAATAACAACTATAATTCAAACACTTCAATTTTCCTGCCATTTTACAGAATTCTCATCCGAGGGAATGGTCACTCCGGCCAACTTAATTTTAAATGGAGTCCATCCCCTATCTCCTCCCAAACGATGGAGTACATCTCCTTTCTTCTCCCAAACAATATATATATACAATGTATTTGAAAACATGTCATATACAATGACCATCAAATCCACATATTCAACAATTTAATTAAACCGTCATATTCAATAACATAATTCATATGATTAGTTTCGATTTACCTAATCCTCATGTAGTTTTTACAACAATCACAGCTATCTTCCACCGATAGCCCAAAACAGATATTTCTAAACAGAAATACAATCTATCAAACATATATTTTGTCAAATTTTCTCTAAGTGAGTGATTTATCAAATCCAACTACACCAACCATTCACATATCCTCTCAATCTCATATTTCCCATGTCAATTTCATTATTTATACAAATATTTTATTTAACTCAAATTAGGGCAACTCTCCCTCTTTTCCCAACATCAACCCCAAGACTCAATTTCACCATTTATACTCAAGTAATATCATATTCAAAACCTCACATACATATATGGAGCCCAATGTAAGAAACCCCTCTTTCAAAATTTAAACCCAAACCCTAGTTTCACCCAAATCCTCCCAAATTCCACCATTTATACGAAATGACCAATACCTAGGTTAAAACCCATATTAAAGAGTAGAATATCCCTACCTTAAGTATAGAAGCCCAAAAGAGAGAAGAAGAAACTTTGAAGATAACCAAAATCACATTTTGCTCAAATGAGATGGAAGTCCACAAGATGCTCTATCTTTCTAATAAAGGAACAAGAGTTGAGAGATCCCCAAATCAATGTGTATTTATAGAGTGATAGAGTATTTTAGAGAGAGATGGAGCTGGGCTAGGGTTTATGTGAGAACAGGTACCAAAAAGTGATATAAAATATTGCTGCTGCAAATTGATATACGCGACCCTTGCTCGAGCGAAGGAGTTGTCGCTCGAGTGACCAGACACAACGAGCGATCTCGCTCGAGCGTAGAATGCACAGCTTCAGAAGTTTTACAGACGCACATGCTCGCTCGAGCGCAAGAAGCCTCGCTCGAGCGAAGAACTTCACCCTCTCAGAAATTTTGCGTTTGGGAAAGAAACCTAAGAACCCTCAAAACTCGCTCGAGCAAAAAAGCCAAAATACACAAGACTCGCTCGAGTGCAAGAAGTCTCGCTTGAGCGAAGAAGTCAAAATCTGGGCAACAACAATCTAAACCAACTAACAACCAACCTGTTCCAAATACGGCCAACATATTCCAAGACTCAAATTCAAGGAATTAAAGGAGGAAAAAAAGACATAGACACAATATTCAGCTACGGAACCCGAGTCCGGAACATAATAAAGGTCAAGTCAAAACCGGGATCGCTATAGCCCAAACCCAAAGACCACGTCAAGTGGCTTGACCCAATTTGTCTACGGAAATTACCCTCTCAATTAACAAGATCAAGTTCTAGGATTTTTTTTTTTCTTCTTTCAACTACCAAAGTGAATCAATATAATATTCTACTCAAATTTTTTACATTACGTCCTTAATTAAAACCACCAGAATGTATTTATTATCTGTAATCCTCTTAATGTGGCAGGCATGGCATGAGAAGGATTATTATATGTATATTTTTGGTTATTACAGGATTAATTCAATTACCAAAAAGAACTACGATTTCCATGTCCTTTTCAACAAAAAAAAAAAAAATTTGAGATATTCTTGTGTCATGACAAGATGTAAGAAAGTCAAGCTCTAGTTCATTTTCTACAAAATTGGGATAGTCTGAACTGGTTTGTCAAGGACGAAAACATGTGTTTACTGTAAAAAAAAATTGAAATAAATAATTATAGTAAGGTTATTCTTCCCAACAGCTTTAAACAATAGGGACTACCTACAATTTTTTATTTTTTATTTTTTTTAATCTTTATAGGTTATATATAGGGAGCTTTTTCCATAAATCCATCTTTAATTACTTATGTTCCATTTAACCCATATTTTTTTTTACTATTCCATTAGGTCCTATATATGAGAGAAAGAAAAAAATACCTTTTTTCACTTACTTATCTTATTTTCTATTTATTATTTTTTATTTTTTTATTTAAGTCCTAAATGGACAATATAATTACCAAAATAAATAATATATCTTATATTTTCAATAAGTCCTATGTGTGACATAATTACCAAAATACCCCCTATGTGAATGTTCACACCGTCAATGTGAATTCATATATTCAATTGTGTAGGGGGGGTAGCTTAGTAATATGTGAATATTTACATTGACATGTTAACATTCATCAATAAAACTATACATACATGGGACTAAATGCTTTAAAAGTTTCTTCATGAATGATAAATTTATCACTATAAATTTATTCATAAAAATAAAAAGGCATAAATTTATCTTTATCACTTAATAAATTTATCAATAGGACTTAATGGATAATAAGTCTCAAAAGTATATATATATATATATTTTTTAAATTATGCTATTTTTATTTAACTGTTTTGATCCCCGTATATACAAATTTAAAAAGTAATCTTTTAAAAAAAATTTACAAAATAATTAAAAAATCATTTTTTTTTTTGAAATTTTTAAAAATTTTCAATTCATCTCGTCGAACTGAATCAAAAATTTAAACTAAAAAATCTAAAAATTCCCTCTATATTGATTTGTGATTATATAGCAATTTTAAGCAGTAAATAACAATTCCAATCAAACATCAAGACAAATTGACACAACGATTTTTTTATGAAAAAATCAAAATTGGAGCGCCTTTAATTGTGATAAAAAAAACCACCGGCAAAAGTCACAAAACAATCCATTTAGAAGACATAAAGGAATTACACAAGTATATTCTCAATCACCTAGCAAATCCACGCCCGAATCGAACTGACCCCTATGTGCCCCTTCTCGCCCCGTTTTCACCTCAGAATTGTCTTGCCCAACGTTGAATCCACAACGCCGATGTCGAACCATGACGATGAGCCACTCCGAAATCCACCAAAGCTTCAGGCCCAAATTCTACGGAATCTACCGAAGAACAACTTTCTCTTTTGTAATGAATAAAGCAAACTAAACAAACCCTTTGATATAATCTACTCAATTCATGACTAATCTCTCACAGATATCAAAGGAAACAAGCAAAGAAGCTCCAGATAAAAACTCTAATACCCAA
The DNA here is from genome assembly GCA_025200525.1 of Camellia lanceoleosa. Taxonomy (NCBI): domain Eukaryota; kingdom Viridiplantae; phylum Streptophyta; class Magnoliopsida; order Ericales; family Theaceae; genus Camellia; species Camellia lanceoleosa. The sequence continues at coordinate 209,149,957 of CM045758.1, forward strand.
GAAGAAGATCTAGAAGCCGTATCCCTAAAATCTGACTGAAACACATATTTATAGAAAATCGGGCCGCGAGGGTCGCTTAAGCGAAGGATCTCTTGTTCGAGCGAGGAGACTAAAACGCGTGTTTTTCCAAGTGCCATCGCTCGAGCGAGAAATGCAACTTCTCAATATTTTCACAGTCAGTGAAGTGACAAACATGAAAGAATTAACTTCTGAAATATCTCTGCAAGACAAAATTCGGGTTGGATTCGCATCTAAAATTCATAGCTTCACTGAAATAAAAGATCGAATAAAATTACAACTGAAAGAAATTTTGTCAAACGAGATTGTCAATAACAAAAACCTAACATAAACTTTTTGAACAAATAAAAGTTCACTAAATGAACAAAGAAAAAAAAGTCATCAAATAAATAGATCCCAACACTCACTAATCATTTCAAAAAGCAACCTCCTTATTTAGCATCAAATTAGGATTAGCTTGTCCTTATTAATGATATTACCTTCTATGATACACACACACACACATATATTGTGTGTGTCAATTTCCGACCACACTGTCAATCAAGAACTCAGTTGGAGAATACTGGCAGAATAGATTAAGCCTGAATGACCTGTCACAAAAAGAAGAGATTCCGATGGTGGTTTGTCTACCCGAGGGCACTCCGACGATCAAGCCAGTTATCTCTCAAAGATAGCAAAAGTGCTTAACTCATTATTCAGAGCATAAAAAGCATACCTTAGACCCATGAGGGTGCCTCTCTTTTATAGCCAACACAAACTTAATCCCAATAGAAGCCTAGCTTCATTGGACTTAGGATTACTGCTAATCTTGGATTCTCAGTAGGATTAGGATAAACTCTCTAAGAGTCTTATCTTTACCCAAACTGAAGCCTTCTTCCATTTTAGGACTCTTGTCCCTTATCCGTTTATCCCAGATTCTGGTATATTCGCAGATAACCTCAGCCTAGCTGAGATTATTTCGGCATCATGACCAGGACACGTGACACCTCGACTGATACTTTGGTATCACCTCGACCACGTGTTGCTACTCAAAAAATATGCCCCACATGTATTGTCACGACCCAAACCCGCCTCAGGGTTAAAGTGGATTACCTATAACATTAATATAAAATAATACATGAATATAAATGTCCAATGAGTTGTGTTGACTTATATGAAATGAATATTTTAAAACTTTATTTACATAACCATAAGTCAACCATACATTATATTATACCACACACCTTTTTTAAGCAACATAATTAAAATAAGTCTCATGCATAAACAGACTAAATAAAACTTGACCCCAAGACACTTGGGAACCTCCACGAGAGGACAATGAAACACAATCCCCACAAAACTTTCTTGCACTCAATGCTCACCTATAATGTATATATACAAGAGCTAAAGCCCGATGAATAACATTAAGGTAAAGGGTTAGTGAGCGAAATCGAACATTTTATATGTACAAAAAGATCATAGCATAATCATAGTCATCTCATATCGAACATAATAATGGCATATTCCATAGAACATATCACATATCACAACGTCTTTTAAACACATATCACCATAATGAAGTGGCTAACGAGATCTCATAAATGTCATGGACCCGCATTTTCATGCCGTCCCCCATGACTTGGGACTATCTATGGATGCCATAATAGATTTCAAACTTGGAATATTCGTTCACAGAAACATATATCATTGCAGAAAGCATAGCTTATCACATTTCATTTGGAACATAATTTCATATAAACGTATCTTTACGATAACGTTACTCACAGTGGTTCTGTAGATGGTCAATCACTTCTCGGACGTTGACCTACAATCACAAAATACATAGCACCAACGAATCTTATCATTACTTATTCATGTGGCCATTAAGGCTTAGCTTACATCACGTTGGTTCATGTTTATTCTTATCACATGGCTTAGAACACACACACCCTTGCAATCTCTTAGTGTGATTCATACTTATTTCAATGCTCAACTCACACACACACTTGTCATTCAATATCTTGTTACATTCTTTTCTTAGTGTGTGTTTCTAGCCCATAACTTCATTACTATAGCTTAATTAAGGCTTAGGAATGCCTAAGATGCAATGAGGATGTCAAAACATGCTTTGGAACACTTAGGCAAAATTTCAGAATTTTAGGTCCTCGCTCGAGCGAAGCTTTTCTCGCATTCCTTCGCCGAGCGATCTAGAATGGTGAAAACTTCGAGCATGAAATTTCGCCGAACTCTTGGTCGCGTGGTCGCCGAGGAGAACAAATTTCAGTTGCACCTCCAACTTCAAAACTCGAATTAAAACCTCCAAAACACCTCTCTTGGGCCCCAAAACTCGATATAACCCAGAAAACTTGTAGAATATGAAAGTTTTAAAGATCAATTTATAAAATTATGGCCCAAGGTTTGTCAAAAACTCACAATCCCAACTTAAAACATGGTGAATGCTCAAGAACACCACATGCATGGACTTTTCTTGTTTCAAACTTTTAAAAACATGATCAAACACCATGAAACAACTTGAAACTTGATGATTTGATGGACAAACAAGATGAACTCATGGATTAAACCCATAATGTGGACATGCATGCAAGAATTTTCTAAGAAAACAACTTGAAATCCAAAATCAATTCATGAACATGACATGCAAGAACTTCCACCATTTAAATCCTTCCAAATCATGATCAAACTTGGTAGTTTGATGGAAAATAAGATGATATCATGGTCTTCAACCCATATGTAGACATGCATGGGAGTTTCTATGAAAATTAACTTCAAAATGCAAGAGTTTATGCATGTATGCATGATCTAGCTCACTATTCAACTTCTCCAACTTAAATCTTGACTTTAAACCTCAAATCTCTATAAACCAAGCATGATAACACTGAAATTCATAAATAAATGGATGAATATTCTACCTTAGCTCTTGACTCTAGAGTATGGAAGCTCAATTTGCCAAATTTTCTTCAATCTACCGAGTTTCTAAACAAAACCAAGATGAAACAAGTTTTTCTCTTCTCCCTCTCTCTTTATATTTCGGTTGAGCTCAAGGAAAAAATGGCTGAGAAATGTGGTGTAAGATGATATAAATCAAGCCTCAAGTATTTGATGTAGTGGCCCACTATAATGGCAAATTGGTAATTAAGCTAACCATTGAAATTCACATTATTTAATCTAATTTTATCATACCAAATCACATTTTAATTAAATACGCCATAAGGTTCTAAAACTTCCAATTAAAATATTGGTGTAAACAATTCCGGGTTTGGATGCCGATAAGGCTTTCAATTTTCATTTTAAAACAGTACTTCCGGACAGATATTTTCATAAGTAACAGATAGAAGGCCAATTATGATGCAAATTACGTATTAATCCCGTCATCCATCTTAATTACTTAATTAACACCCTTAATTACCGATTAATAGCTAATCACGGGTCGGGGTTATTACATATATATATTTTCTTAGTTCAGGATTATGAATATTTTACATTACACAAAATTTTCATACTGGTTTTCTAAAAGCATAAGCTACTCACTTTGGGAAAATTGTGAAACGAGGACACAAGGACACGTGACAGTCTATTTCTTCTACCAAAAAAAAAAATGGTACAATCTTTTATTTTTTCTTTATTTTTTATGGGTACAACCTCTTTTCATCTACTCATCTATATATCTTTGTTAATCTTAAATATGGATCATAACACCTTGGATTCAAAAAGTATATATGAGATAAGGAGAAAAGAAAATGACATGTAAAAATATGTAAGAACATATGGTAGTTTTTTAAAAAAACAAAACTTAAACTAACTACCTAGCAAAAATCTCCCATCTCTGGCACTCGAAAAGAAATAAACAAAAATTATTGCGGAACTTTGATAAAACATTTTAGGATTGAGCAAAGAATCCGTGAAATCCGTAATCCGATTCAGTTCAGTCCAATCCGATAGGTTTGGATTGGTTTTTTGAATCTGCAGTTCGGTTTCGGATTGAAGAACTAAAAATCCATAGTACACGGATTGGTTCCGGATTGAACCCCACGGTTTTAGATTGAAACCGATCCGGACTGTATACAAATAGTATATATTTTTATTATACATCATCTCTCATAGTATCTTCTCTTATTCTATATAAGATCTAAACTCAAACCTAAAACCGTATAATATCTTCTTTTATTACTTCTGTTTGTTAGTTTTTAGTTTTAATTTGTAATGGTCTAAATACTTATGGTGAAACCAGTTTTCTAATGATTGTTTAAATTCTAGAATAGTATGTTGTTATTATAGAAATAGATGTTGCTATTATAGAACTAATATAGTGCTATGTTTATATTTTTATAAAATTAAAGTGTTATATATATATTTTTGTTATTTAATTATGTGAATCCGTGGTCCTAAACCGATCTAATCCGTATTTAAATGGATTGGTTCGGATTGGTTCCATAATTTAAACGGATAGGATTGGTTCCAATTTTTCAGGAACCGTAAATAACGGATTGGTCTTGATTTTATCTCAATCCGGTCCAATCCGGACCATGCTCACCCCTACAACATTTTACACTTGAAAAAATGTGACAATCATATTTTTGTAATTATAATAATATTGATAAGTTCTTTATTTTAAATTAGTAAAGACAATATAACCACAATATTATAAATATAATTTTGAAGTAATTATACAAAAAATTTCAAAATTTGAGCATTTTAACAAAATAAATTTTAAGTTTTTAATTTTGTCAATTTAAATCATAATTTTTTGATTTCTTTTCAATTTAAACATTTGTCCATTTTTGTTAAGTAAAATCGATAAAAATTAATATTTTAATCATTAAACTTGATGTAGGTATTCATAAAATGTTTAAAATATACTTTTCATTGAGTTTAATAACTAAAATACCTATTTTTTCATCAATTTTACTTAATGAAAATAAACAAATGGTTTAAATTGAAAATAAATAAAAAATTTAAGATTTATTTTGTCACCCGGCTCAAACTCTAGAGTTTTTTTTCCCTATAATTTTTTAGTACTTCAATGAGTAATATTAGGATTCACGAAACAAAGTATCATAAAACATTTCATGAAGTTTTAAGAAATAATCTAGTATAATAGGTAATAAAATAAGAAAAGAGAATTACCTTAATACAAGTATGTTTTAATTTTAAAATCTTAATTTGTAACTTGGTGTATATGATTACATAATATACAATAAACACTACAAATTAAATTCAAGAATGGAGAATGTTCATAAAATTTTTCATATTTATTTCATGAAACATAATCACTATATTTGGTTTCAATTTTTTAGATTCAATTTTCTAAAATTAAGGTTTTTGTTTTTATTTTTATTTTTAGTAAATATTTTTAAAATTTTAAGCAAATTTTTTACTTTTTTTAGGTGCATCTTACTTAGATGTATCTAAAAACTAAAATATTTATAAAAAAATATTAAAAAAAATCAATAAATGCACAAAAATATGAAAAATATACTAAATTCTTGGTTTTTTTTTTGTTTGTTTGTATGTTTACTATTTAGTGAATTTTTAAAGATTTTTTTCATAAATATTATACTTTTTAAGTATATTTATGTTAGGTGTATCTAAAAATTAAAAAATTTGTTAAGAATATTAAAAAAATTAAATGAAAACAAATAAATATGAAAAATTTAAAAATAAATTAATTTTTTGAAAAATAAATCCTAAATCCTAAATCAAACTAACTGAATATTACTTGTTTAGATAAGTGAAATTATTGAAGAGTAAGAGGTTGTTGAAATTGAAATGATTCCCAAATGCCGTGTAAGAATTCACCTTGACATTCTAGTTTAGTTTGGGAAGTTGGATTGGGTTCTTAATTTTTTAGTTATTTTAATGTCGGTTAAAAAAATTTGTCTAGGTTAATTTTTTTGATTTTTTTGACTTTTATAAAAGAAATAAAAAAATAATTATAATTTGAATGTAACATTTTATTTTATTAAATTTTTAATCTATTTTATTTTTTAATAATTAATTTAACCAAAAAATCAAGCCAACTTTCATTCCAAATGACACCTCTATTTTTCATCTTACTCGTTTCGAGAATGGGGGTCTCTTTTTCTATCCCACACTTGGATCAATTTTTTCCTCTTCTCTCTTTTTTTCTTTTCTTCTTTTATCTTCCTGTTTATTTTTATTTTTATACAATTTTTTAAAAGGAGAAAGTTTTTATAGGCAAAACCTGTCATTAGGCGAAACCTACCATGGGTTCAGTCAGCTTTCCCCTTAAGGGTAAATTTCAAATATACCCTTTGAGGTTTGCTTAAAATATAAATTACCTTATGTGGTTTGGAAAATTACAAATACCTTATTGCCATAATTTTTTATTTAACAGAATTAATTGAAAAAGGTAAAATTTCTAACTGTTCACCTATACAATAATAAAATTATCTGAATTATTAATTAAAATAAAATTTTAACATTATTAAAAACTGTTAATTAACTTGATGATTTATTAATAAAAGGACCTATTTATTATAAAATTAGAAATCTTAGGGCATAATGTAATTTTTACAACCACAAGAAGTAATTTATAATTTAAGCAAACCTCAAAAGGTGTGTTTGTAATTCTTAAATTAGGCCATCGTGTGAGGGGTCGGCATGGCCATGAGGCTCACCCGTTAAGCCAGTCTAGTTGGATTGCTGTTATTGTTAAAAGGGAAATATTACATTAGTGGATATTTTAAAAAGTAATTACAAATTAGTAAATTTTTTTTATAAATATTAATAATTAAATTTGTAAATATTTTTATGAATTTGTATTTTTTTTGGACTTTTAAGTTTAAGATTTTGATATTAAAATTTTACAAGATAAAAAAAAACAAATATTATAGTAGTAGCTAAGGTTTCTAGAAAGAATAATTATACTTACACCACCAATCTAACTTCTTACACCCTCAATTTTTATTTTTTTTATTTTATATATTTATAATTTATACAATTATTTTATTAGCCTGATCTCTAACCTTACTCTTTCTCCTTCTCTTTACACCCAAAACCTAAAAACCCTAACCCTAGTAATTTCTTTCTCTGTCTCATCTCACAGACAAGCCTCTTAAACTTCGCATCCGAATCCAATGACCGGGTAATTTCTTTTCTCTCTCTCTCTCTCTATATATATATATATATATAAGTATTTGTATATCATTTTGATTATGATGATGAGGATTTTGTGATCTCTATATACAGCTCTGTTTCAATTTTTTTTGTTTGAAGCGTGTGAAAGGATTGTGAATCCAGTGAACAGAGTCGTCGGATTGTTATGGACGGAGAATTGGCACGTGTGCCAGGCAACGGTAGAGACGGTGCTCCGAAGCAGAGCATTACAGCTAGTTTCTACAGATAAGAGAGAATTAAAGAGAGAGAGAGAGAGAGAGAGAGAGAGAGAGAGAGAAGACCTGCAGATCATTTTTGTAACCCATTGGTGATTGTTGCTAGTTTGCAATTGGTGCAGTAAGAGAGAGAAGCTATAGATCTATATATATGCAGTGAGAGAAAGAGAAGGAAAATGAGGAACTGTTGTGGAGTAGTGGCGGAGTGGCAACGCCGGTAGTGGGTTGGTGGAGGTGATGAGGAGAACTACGGTTAGGGTTTTTTGAGGTTTTGGGTGTAAAGAGAAGGAGAAAGAGAAATGTTACAGATGAGGGTAATAAATGAATTGTATAAATTAAAAAATATAAAATAAAATAAAATAAAATTTGAGGGTATAAGGAGTTAGATTGGTGGTGTAAATGGAATCACTCTTCTAGAAAATACAGGGAGCAATTTTCAAATGAAAATACCCTTATTTATTCAATTTTAGCACTAAATGATGCACATTGTTTCAATATTCAACGTCTTTCACTTTTTGAAAAATTTTATAACTTAAAAATTCTATAACTTTTGATTTAGATATCCATTTTTAATAAAATTTATATTTTTAAAATGTTCTCGTTGAGATCTATCAAATAAAATTAATGATGAATATAAAATTCTAAAAAAAAATTGACAAAATTTTACTGAGTTGACTATCTACCATCAATGAATTTTTTTTTCACTTTAGTTAGAGAAATTTCACTGAAGGATGGTACTTTAGTTAGAGAAATTTCACTAAAGGATGGAGAGAGAGGAAGAAAGAGACATTGAGGGGTTGTGAAGAGAGCGAAGAAAGAAAGAAAGATACGAGGCACTCAAGCTCAAAATAAAACCAAACCCCTTGGCCCTAGATAAATTTTTTTGAAATTTCATAAATTTCTCTAAGTGAAAATTGACAAATTTCTCTCAGAAATTGAAAATTTAGAAATTTTTCTAAGCAATTATAAGATTTCTCTCACAAAATTGAAAATTCAAAATTTTCTCTAAGCAATTCTGAAATTTCTCTAGTGGTGTGTTTGGTTGGGGGATTTGAGAAGAGAATTGAAAAGGGAAAAAGAAAAGATAGGTGAAATGTAAATAAAATATATAAAATGTACCTACATTTCACCTAGTATTATACACCTTTTCCTTTTCCCTTTCAAAATCTTTTCCCAAATCCTCCAACCAAACACAAAATAAGTGAACAGACTACGTCAATCCCTTTTTGTTCACTGCCTCTTTGAAGAGAATATCTTTGATAGTGTAGTATAAATTCAGAGATGCCAATCGGGAAGATCTTCAGTAAAGGAAGGATCATTAGATTGAGATTTTCCTCTGACGAGATTGAACGGACTGATGTAATATTTTGACCCATTTGAAGACAGATGTGTTAGAGATTTGAGGCATTTAGGATCACTGAATTGAGAATGTTTCGAAACATAAATCCATTGGCTTCATAATTTTCAGACGATCGATTGGTCTAAGTGACGTAGAAAAGGTAAGTGACGTCATTGAGGGTTAAGAGCTTGGTTTGGGTGTCGTCGGAGTTGGAGATATCACACTAGATGTATTCGATGGGGGTGGTTGGTATTCCACGGCGGACGAGGGCGGTGAGAGACGTCGTAGACTTTCCAAGGGCCACTGGAGGTGTTAGAGAGAGGAAGAATCTCGGCTAAGCTGCTACCGATGATGCCTGTGACGTCGGTCATTAGGGTTATGCACTGGTACTTTAGAGGTGCATCGTTGTCTTCGAATTTCTTCAAGGGAGAGGGAAAAAAAGAAAAAAAAAGAAAAAGAAAAAGGAAAAGTACATCCGAAAGAGAAGAAGGGAGAGACCAAATACGTATCATTAAAAGGTAAAGTTGGTATTTTTTTTGAGAAGAGAGTTGTCCTAAAATAGGAGTAATTCTATTTCCACACACCAATTCTTTTCAGTTCACACATTTAATGAAAATTTTCATTAATACAGTTTTATCTTAGAATAAAAATACCATAATACCCTCTTCTTCTTCTAGCTAAACCCTAATTCTAAAACACTACAATCATCCTCTATCGCTAGTGCCATCACTCTCATCCGCTATCCTCTCGTATCACTTCTTTCCCTCTCCTCCTGCGATTATTTTCCATTATGAACCATACACTCACAAATCTACCACCGCAAATCATTCAAGGTTGACTGGCGGCAACAACAGTAAATGAGAAGTAGAAGAATGGGAAAAAAAAAAAATTAAGCTCTGTTTAGTTCAATTTTAGAATATGTTTTTTTAAAAAAAAATAAAACTTCTTATTTTAATATGATTTTATCTTTTTAGGGGCAAAAAAAAAATTTAAAAATATTTTTTGGTATTTATTTTTATCAAATTAATTTATTTTTTTCTCAGAAGAATTTCAAAAAAAAAAATGATTCAAAAATCGAAACCAAACATAGCCTTAAGGTTTTAAAAATGAAAATGAAGGTAATATTATAATATAAAGATGTGTACTGAGAATTTATATTTTTATAATATTTATATTGAGAATGTGTTCATTAAGTGTGTGCACTGAGAGTAATTAATGTGTGGAAATAAAATTTCCTCTAAAATAGCTCACTAAAAAACAAAATATGTTAAAATAGTGAATAAGAGAAAATATCACATCTAATCCATAATCATTTTATTTTTTTTCTCTCACAACTATTAAATCAACTATTAAAAATAATCAACTATCTTCCCAAACATAATTATTTAGGCTAAAATAATTAAAAAATCGAATAGCGAACAAGGCTCCGATATAATTAAAATGGTGAGGTGCCTTGAAATAAAAAAAAAAACCTTGGATTTTTACTACTTTTACTGCTAAGGCTATGTTTGGCATGAAGGTTTAGGTTTGGGTTGGGTTGAGGCTATTTTAATTACAACAAGACAAAATAAACTTTTTAACCCAATAAGACAAAATGTCACATCCAAACCATAATCATTTCATTTTTTTTCTCACAAAAATCATAAAAACCAAAAAGCCTATTCCAAATAAAGTTTTTTAGTCCTAGGTTAAAAAAATAAAAAAAGTTTAAAAAGTTAACCCACATTCCAAATGAAGGCTATTTAATTGAGGGTCATCTCCTTAATTTTGATTCGGCCTTCCACTAAGGTGTTATTTCTTTTTTTTAAAAAGAAATTAAAATAAATATAATTGAATTGATTTTAAACTCATTTAATCTTTTCGTTGTGTAGAATGATGAGTTCGAGATCAGTTGGAGGGTGCCTCTATTTACACACCACATTTAGTCTCAAAGCACACCATTAATTGATTATTTTTTATTACAATAATGATCTTACATAAAATGACCAAAATAACCACAAAAGAATATCAATACACCCCCCACACACCACTACTCTTCGTTGCCTGATTTTATCTTCGGCCATCGTCACCGAAACCCAGCCACCATTGCAACCTCACAACCTCCCTACCTCGCCGGTGACCCATTTCCCCTATACAAACCCTTCCCCTCCTCCCATCAACGAACAACCCAATCTCCCATTTCGGCCATAGCTCATTTTTCTCCATCGCAAAGAGGGAGAGAGAGAGAGAGAGAATCCTAGGGTTTTCAGATCTAGATCTAGGGCTTGCAGGAATTCGATCGTGCAAACCAGATTCAAAGCTTCGGTCTAGGATTTCAAACTCTAATTCGAAACTTTGCCGCTATAGTTGTCTTTGGCGAGAAGCTCCTTTCCGATGGGTTAGGCAAGATCTCTGTAGAGGGAGGGTTGTGGTGGTGAGGGTAGGTTTGGTAGTTTTTAGAGAGAGAAGAAGAAGTAGGATATGAGATATGATGGGATGAGAGGTTGTGGTAGTGATGGTGGAGAGGTAGTGGAGCTGGTGGTGGAGAGAAGAAGGTGGTGGAAAAGGGTTTGGGAGTGTGGTTGGATGTGGTAAGGCATGGAGAATGATGGATAGAGGAGTGAGGAAGAGATTCGCCGGAGAAGAAGGAGGTTGAGGCGATGGCCTGCGGCGAGTGGTGGCGACTAGGGTTAGGGTTAGGGTTGGTAGAGTGGTTAAAGAAGATGAGGATATTTTAGGTATATTTGAAAATGGATGGTAAGTATTGAGCAAAAATAATAAAGTTAAAATTGTGTTTGGTGTGCATTAAGTAAGTGATGTGCCTTGAGACCAAATATGGTGTGTAAATAGAGACACCCTCAGTTGGACGCATTCATTTTAAAACATTATTAATTTAAATTTCGATAGAGAAAATATATATATCTATATATATTTGTTTTATAGTAACTTAAATTTACCCTATCTAAAGAAATAAAAAATAAACGCTTAAATATAAACATTTTAAAGCAAAATTATTTAGAGTGTGTAACATATATACCTTTGGTTTAATATGTTTGTGGTCTTTGATTTGATTTATTATAGTGTTACCTTATGTGGTGTTTGGTTATAAATTTTTTTTTCCATAACATTACCCTTAATTCAACTATATTTTGATTCAAACAAGCAAACCTAAATTGATATAAAAAGAAAATTTTAGTGAAACTGAAATTATCAAAACTGAAACATGCCTCGTGTATTTGCTTGTGTAGATGATGTTTATTCACCGCCATTCCTCATCGTCGGAGGAGGTGTATTTGCTTGTGTAGATGATATTTGTTCACCGCCATTCCTCATCATCGGAGGAGGTACCACCACCTTCACAATCCCTCAGATCAACCACAACGACTCTTCTCCGCCGTTGTCATCTTCGTCTCCGTCTTCTTCACTAATTATAGTAATCATCATCATTGCCTCCTCTATCATCGTCACTGCCTCTCTCTACCTCCTCTTCTATTTCATCACTCGCCACTGCAACAACCACTCCTTTGCTGCAGTAGATGACGTCGTCTCCTCTAGAAACAACTGCGACGATTCAAATCGCAATCGGTGTTTATATGAGCAGCGAAACTCCTCAAATGATTTGATCAACTCTTTTCCTCTCTTCACTTTAGATTTTGTCACCGGAAACATCGTTAACAGCGACTGCGCTGTGTGTTTATCGAAGTTCGAGAGGAACGATCAGCTATGGTTACTCCCTTTGTGTTGTTATGCTTTCCATACTGATTGCATTGACGCGTGGCTTTTGTCTAATCAAACGTGTCCATTATGAAGGTCCGCTATGTATCCTACTGAGGAAGATGTACTGAATCAAATCATTTCGTCCACGGTTCCAGAAGATCGCGGGAATAGTTTCCGGATTGAGATCGGAAGCGTGAGTCGACGATGAGGTAGGTCTAATTCCAGCGATGGTCGAAGATCGTACTCAATCGGCTCGTTCGACTATATTGTCGACAAAGGCTACGAAGTCTCTGTAGATTCCACACATCGGTGATGACTCTCTGATTGTACTTTCGTTAGCATGGACTCAGCCGGAGTACCGGTGGTGGTGAATGTGCCGCCGGGAGAGAATTTAGCTTATAAAGTCGTGGATGGACGTTAGCTGAGAGAATTTAGCTTATGAAGCTGGCTGAGAGACTACGTGGATGGACTTGCGTCGATTTCGTCTCGCACGTTATCATTTTGCAGCTCCAGCAGGTTTTTCATTGGTAATAGTCGTCGGGGCAACACGGTAGTCACTGTTGACGAGGAATTGAAGGCTAATCGTATTGGAGAAGAGATAAGTGAGTTGTTTCGGTGGTTCTCTGGGGTATGATTGGTAAATTTAATTTTTTTTTTATGCAATTCAAATTTTCAAAAATTTGATTCTGGGAAAGTTATTTGTATCTTTGGGTTTAATGCTATGACGAAGAGGCAACCATTTTCCTTCTTGTTACTATTAGTGAGATGCTTGGCTATGAAACTGGGATTTGTAATGAGAGAGGACCAAGATTTGGAGACGCACGTAAATCGCAACAAAGATTTGACTGGTAATTTTACAAGAATCTCAACCATCACATCTTCATGTATGTAATTGTATGAGAGGGTTCAAGAATGTCGTTGGAAAATTCGAAGATCTTTGAAGATCCTTGAAGAAAAATTCAAATTCTCTAGAAGATGAAGAAAGGCTTAGATTCTTTAATAGTCTCAACTAAGAACACAAAAGCAAAGAGATGATGGAGATAAGAGATTGGGTGAAGAAGAAGGAAAAATAGTTAGAGAGAGAATAATGGCAAGGCTCTCCCATGAATCTCCTACTTTCACTCTTAAGGTTGATAATGGAGAAGGGAAATTAACTCTTTCTCAAGAGTTTTCTCTCAAAAATCCATCTCTTGTAAAGCTATGGGTGGGTGCTATTTATAAGCACCTCATGATGTAGGATGGAGCCTATATGCAAGGCACATGGGGAATATTCTCTCTAATCACTTTGTCCGAGGAAGTGACCTCTCTGAGGATGAAAAAAACCCTGAAGAAGAGATCAACCTCTTGACGAACCCTTCTTTTTAGCCACACCTAACCAATGATCCCCAATCATTCCAAGAGGTCAGGGGTAGTCCCAGAGGAGGCCCTACCGCAGAAGGGTCAGGGGTAGTTCAAGAGAACGCCCTGTCGCAAATATTGCGTAGTCTCAGGGACCCCCTAGATCGTGCCACCTCGACTTGGGTATAGGCTAGTTTAACCGAAGAGTGAATTTATCTCCACTCACTGTCCTTGGGATCGGGTCCTTTGTTCAGACTCCATTACGCCCATGGTTCTGGTACATAGATCCCGGAAAGCTCTGAGTCCGTAAGTATTCTAGGACTCATTAATGGAGCGGCTTTTAGATTGCGTCTGAATCCGTTCGAAGCCAAGTATTTTGGATCTCTAGGTTCGTGGATCCGAACCCTTTCGAGTTTGAGCCCGAGTAAGACTCTAAATTCGTAGATCCGAACTCTTTCGAGACTTAAAGTGATTTGGCCCATTTGATGGCGATAAATCTGGACCCACTAATCTTGGATTTACGATAAATTCGAACCCACCAATCTTGAACTATTGACCTAATTAATTTAGTAGACTTTTGTTAGAATATAATATGTAAAGTGCTGCTTGTGCTGCTTTAATAATTAGGTTTAGTATAATAATTAGTATGCTTTAATAATTATGTTTTTCTCTTTTGGCTTGTAAGCTTGTAACTTCTCCTATATAAGGAGCTCCTCACCATTTGTAATACAGAACATTCAATACATGATACATTATTCTCTCTGTATTTTTCTCTTTATACATTAATTTTATCATGGTATCAGAGCTATAAGATTTAGGCCTGTATTTATTTTTCATCTGCGGGCAGCCGGCGGGCACCTTTACCTTCGCTGCCCGCTGGAATTTTCTAAACATAGCTTCGAGTTCTTCACCATCAACGGCGGCAACATACTTGCTGAAAAAGAGACAGACAGGACAAGCTTAAGCCATGGCACCACATTCTCTACACAGACAAAGGTGCCGACACAGCAATACACCCACTGAAGCAACTCGTTCCCGACACGCCTTGCAACTCGGTCCACTCGCCTCGATCCACTCGCCACCTTGACTCGGTCTGGATCCATTTTACCAATATATCTGATATCGACGTGCTTCCCCCAACTCTCATCTTCAACCTCATCAAAGCCTCTGTTTCTGTCAAGCCCTATTTCCATCAACTCATCTCCAACCTCACCACCGAATCTGGTGGCGATTCGCCACTCTGCATCGTTGCCAACATATTCTTCGGTTGGTCAGCTAAGATCACACACGAGTTCGGGGTGTTCCACTCCATCTTCAGCTGCTTCGGTGCGTTCGGCCTGGCCTGTTACTATTCCTTGTGGATGAACTTGCCTCACCTGAATTCTGATTCTGTAGTAGAGTTCAGCTTTCCTGACTTCCCCGAATCTGGACGATTCCACACCACATTCTCAAATTCAAGGTCATCATCATCCTCGTTACCAGTAGGAGCTTCAGTCGTACTAAGGGCAAAAGAAAGTTGTTTTGTTAGAAGGATGGGCTGTCCATGGCTGAAATATTCTGCAAAAGCAACTCAGGATTCATGCCTTATCGCGCCCGCGACAAAGCATATCGCACACGCCATTTGAAGAGTGTGAAATCCGACCTCTCAATATTTTTCCCTGCAACCCGCAAAGGGATATAGTGCCTGCGAACAGGCCAGTCGCACCTGCAAACATATCAGTTGAGCCCGTGATGGTACTGTTCCCCCAGGTTTCTTTAAGGCATGCTCGGCTGAAATGTTTTGCACCTCTCACAAATTTTTCTAAGTGCTTTCTCCCTCTCTCTCTCACTTTATACCCACTCTCCCAATACATTCCAAGATAAAGCAGACCCAACTCACCTGGTTATTCTTCATCATCCCATCATCTTCTCATCCACGGGATTGCAGTGTTATGATGAAAGGGAGAGACATCACATGGAGGGGACACACACAGTAGAGGGCAACACACATTCTTTATTTCTTTTAATCCCTCCAACAGACTTTGCAGTCTCTGTTGTTGAACCCAACATCTTATCCACGGCCCCATGTTGAGCTCAGACTCATTATTATGCTTCCCACTCTCCCCAACTTTCTTTATTTTATATATATCTCTTATATATCTTTTTTATTATAATATATTATCCAAACACTCTCTCTCCCCTTTCACACCACACCGTCTGATCCCACTATCTCTTTTTATTTATTTATTTTATCTTATCTTTCTTTTTCTTTAAAAAAAAATTAAAATTAAAAATAAATAAATAAATTTACAAAAACCATTGCTGTTTTTAACAGATCCGTGCAGAACCACTCTTTCGTTTTTTTTTTTAATTTCACCTATATTCTTATTATTCCTTTTTTTTTTATTTCAAATTATTTTTACTCTTTTTTTTCAAATCTCATTCATACCATATTGATTTGCACACCAAACCTTACCTTATTTTATTCATCTCGGGGATCAACCCCGATTACAATTTTACACCACAAAAAAAAAAAGGACACAAAAAAAAAAAAAAAATCTTATCCAAAACACCGGCCTTATTTTTTCGCCTCTTCAGCTGTTCTCTTCTTCTTGCCTCGGTCTTGGGCGTCCCTTGACGGTACTGCCTCCGTGTTTCCCACGCTGCCGAGCACGTTGCCTCCCTGCTGCTCCTCCCACGCCACATATGGTGGCCCTCCAAATCGGAGCATAACGGTGGCTTTCGCCAGATTCTTTGTTTTACGCCTTGACACACATATCTCGCCATCGATCCGTATACATGCGAGCAGGCGATTGGCTTTTACCTGCTGCACCTCATTTGTTCTACTCTGAAGCCGGTGCGACAGGTTGGTGACCACCGTCATGGTCTCAACACATGACTTCAATGTATAATGATTGGCCTTAATATCAGATTAAGCAGCCATTATCTGCTCAACTGACAACATTGGAAAGTTCAACGGCGTAAAACTAGGGGCGCTTGGTTGAGGTTCAAGGGAAACTGCCCCGGTTATCTCTCTTGTGGCCTCGTTAAGGTCAGGAAAGAGAGTGAGCAGACCACGGGATGAAGAGGCCATATTCTAGGTTGCAGAGTGTTTCAGAGAATCAGAGCTTTCAGACTGGTAATGTCAGAAAGGGTCGGCTGCAGAAGAAGGGTTGGTTGTAGAGTGTTAGAGAAACGAAGAGGTTTCAGCTGATTTGTTATGCCTCAGCCTCAGTCTTGGTTTAAATAGCCAAGACAGACACGCGCATCGTGCGCCACTCGGCGCTAGATGACAACATGGGTGCGCAAGCCAAGGTAGTCACGCGCATCGCCATAATGTCTGGCACACCTTTTTATAGATTGGGCACGCCTTTTGATGGCACGCCTTTTGATAGATTGGGCACGCCTTTTGAGGGTGCGACTTTTGAGGGTCCGACAAGACTCTGTAAACTGTCCCGACATTGATTCTGGTTAGCTTCTACATGGGTCCGACAAGACTCTGTAAACTGTCCCGATATTGATTCCGGTTAGCTTCTATATGGGTCCGACACGACTCTGTAAATTGTCCCGACATTGATTCCGGTTAGCTTCTACATGGGTCCGACAAGACTCGGTAAATTGTCCCGACATTGATTCCGGTTAGCTTCCACATGGGTCCGGCAAGACTCCGTAAACTGTCCCGACATTGATTTCGGTTAGCTGCTACAACGGTTCGACACAACCACATAGTGTCTTCACCAACGGTCTGACACGACCATACAGTGTCTCCTATCCTATTTTATTTTATTTTATTTTCCTGTTTTGTTACTCTCTCCAAACTCAAGTTGGTTGGTTCCTATCTCCCTTGAGTTTGAGGGGGGCTGTTAGAATATAATATGTAAAGTGCTGCTTGTGCTGCTTTAATAATTAGGTTTAGTATAATAATTAGTATGCTTTAATAATTATGTTTTTCTCTTTTGGCTTGTAAGCTTGTAACTTCTTCTATATAAGGAGCCTCTCACCATTTGTAATACAGAACATTCAATACATGATACATTATTCTCTCTGTATTTTTCTCTTTATACATTAATTTTATCAAGCTTCTCTTAGAGTAATGACTCACCATTTCTTTTGTTTTTTCTTTTTTTCAACAAAGATGTTTGGCAAAGTTGGATCCCTCAATCAAAGCCAATAAAATTGCGCATCCATTTCTTCAAAACGTAAATGAAAGTGCTTGGTTACAAGAATAATCTAGAATGAATGCAGAAATGATTTTCTTTTTTTCCTTTTTAATTTTATAATACGCTAGCCATTGCAAGTTCACAATCAATAACAATAAAAATAATAGAAAACGTGAATCTAGAAAAGCCCAATCAATCTAATATAAATAAAGATAAGCACACACCACCTTTTTTACACCCATTTCAGACACGTATAATTGGGAGAGGGGATTAAAACAAGGAGAAATTACTTCTTCTCAGTGTATGAGTAAAAAAGTATTTCAAGTGAATGATTTTCTTTATAAATATTTATATGTAAAATCATAATATTTTTTATGATTTTGTAATTAAGTTTTGAAGACAATACTAACAGATAATTTTCCCTTAAAACAAGGTACTAAATTATGTAAGCATTAAATTTTAAATATCTTTTTTAATCATAAAAGGAATGAATGCATATAAATATTTTTTCCCCTTTTATTTTCCTTCTTAAATTCAAAATTAAAAATTTTAATCAGTGTGTTTAGTTTTAATTTTCGGAATTCAATTTTCTGAAAATTGAGTTTTTTTTGTATTTTTTTTTTGTTTTTAGTAAATATTTTTTTTTATTATAGTTTTGGATGTATTTTACTTAGATGTATCTAAAAAGTAAAATATTTGTAAAAAAATATTTTAAAAAACTAATAAATACACAAAAATACAAAAAATATATTGAATTTATATATATTTTTGGTATTTTTGGTATTTAGTGATTTTTTAAAGAATTTTTTACAAATATTATACTTTTTAAAAGTATTTACATTAGGTGCATCTATAAATTAAAAAAATTATTTAAAATATTAAAAAAATTCAACAAAAACAAAAAAATATGAAGAGTAAAAAAAATTAATTTTTTAAAAAGGAAATCTTGAAAATCATAACCAAACAGAGTGAATGTGTTTCAGTCGAATGTTTTCATTTCTAAAAAAACTTAAATAAAAGAAGTTTCATACAAAAATAACTGAACTTTAAAAAAAATAAAAATAAAGTAATAAATCTTATAATTTTTTTTAAAAGTATTTTTCTTGAATTAGACAAGTAAATAAATTATCACAATTTACAAGCAAAACTTGCATAAAGAGAGAGAGAGAGATGGCTTACAGATAACTTGAACCATAGGTAAGGAGTTTCTTGATTTATGTAGCTAGGAAAACCCCAAAACGTTGATCGACTACTTGTTTTTGCCCAAATATATAGCACTGGCTTACAACTTGGCTATCGTGCTAGTCACGCTTTCAAATTTGTAATAAGCCCAAACATTTATTGCATGCTCCTATATCGTGTGCAAATAGATGATAGGTCATAATTTTAAAATTTTAAAATTTTTATAATTTATATAATAGGTGATATCATAATTTTAAAATGATAATATAAGCTATTAGATTGATACACTAATTAATATATTAATAGATGCATGTAGTATTACCGTTGTTTAATTCCTTAATTAATATTAAAAATTAATACCAAAGCATATTCAACGTGGAATTTTTGAAAAATTGTTAGATATTTTTAGAATATTATGCAACATTTATTTCATAGTATTTTTAGCTAATGAGAAACAACAATTTTTTTTTTTTAGATTGAGAATGAGAAACAACATTATCACATATAAATCTATTGAATAATTATTCTATCAAAATATCACATTTAATTCACAACCATTTGAAGTCAATATACCAATTCTATTTTAATTTCTCAAGATTATATATATGATTGTAGATAAAACTAAAAGTTTTGGATCTTTAGAGACATTTTTCCGTAATCTATATTGGGTTCGTTTGGGAAGAAAAAACTCAGGATTTTTTTGGTTATTTTAGTTACAAAAAAATAAAATAGGTTTTTTAGCACAATAAGACAAAACATCACATCCAACCCATAATTATTATATTTTTTCTCTTACAAAAGTTAAAAAAGTCAAAAAGCTCATCATAAACAAAACTTTTTAGCCTAGGATAAAATAGCTAAAAAGCCCAAAAACCAACACACATTCCAAACGAACCCATTATAATTATGTTTGGCATGCCTATTTTGACTAAAATAGTTGTATAGGACAAAATTGGTTATTTTAGCCAAATAGGATAAAATGTCACATCCAAACTATAATAATTTCATTTTTTCTCTCACAAAAATAAAAAAAATCAAAAACATTATCCCAAATGAAACTTTTTAGCCTAAGCTAAAATAGTTAAAAAGCCAAAAAACTAACCTACATTCCAAACAAAGGTTATATATGTTATAGCAAAAGATGTTTTTGTGAGAGTCTTGTGAAGTTGTGAGGACTCTAAAACCTCATAATCAATTTGTGAATTTATTAAATTAAAAAATAATTTAAAAAGTAATATTAACTAATCTATTAAAGTATATAGTCTTTTAAATATTAATAATTCCATAATTTATTATTTTCGAAAGGAAAGATAAAAAATATTCGATATCTTTTCAATGTAATCTCTCATACTAATTTTTATTTTCTTTCCAAAAAAATAAAAATAAAATTATTTAAACTTGCTTCTTGCTCTCTCTCTTCTCAACTTATCTCTCTCCTATTGATTGGCTAATCCATAAAACTTTTCTTTAGTGACAACGTACATATCCTAAGGCCTTGTTTGATTGGGGGGATTGGGGGAGACTATCCATTATTTGGACTTGAGTCCAAATAGTGTTCCTTATCCGCCATTTGATTTTTTTTTAGTCCGGCGGACTCCATGTCCGGCCGGACTCCATGTCCCCCATATGGGGGACTATCCTGTCCTGGGGGGTGTGGGACAGAAAGTGGGGGACTAATCACTGTTTGGATTAGATGATGAAATGACCATTTTGACCCTCTACTATTTAATTATGTATTATATTTAATAAAATTCAATAAAATTTAAATGTCTCAATTTAAAAATAAAATAATTTTATTTAACTTTTTATTGTTGTTTTATTTATTTAATTTTTTCAAATTATCTTTTATGGTTATTTTATTGATATTTTATTTTAAAATTTTGTTTATGTTTTATTTAATTTCATTATTTAAATTTAATAGATGTTTTATTTAATTTCATTTTTTGATTATTATTTTTTTAAAACAAATTTATTTAAAATCTTAATTAAAAAAAATAATATATATTTTTATTGATATTTTATTTATTTATTTATTTTTTAAATAAATTTATTTAATTGTGTAAAAAATAAAATAAAATAATTTTTTATTTAATCTAACTAAAAATAATTAAAATATTAAAGATATGTTTAATATTGCTATTACTTAGTAAACAATTAAAAAAGGGTAAAA
Organism: Camellia lanceoleosa; assembly: GCA_025200525.1. Classification (NCBI taxonomy): domain Eukaryota; kingdom Viridiplantae; phylum Streptophyta; class Magnoliopsida; order Ericales; family Theaceae; genus Camellia; species Camellia lanceoleosa. Next base: position 209,171,191 of record CM045758.1, read on the forward strand.
TAGTCATTTGTTCATTTATTCTATCTAGTCCGTCCAACCAAACGTTGGATTCACTAAAAATAGTCCGGGGGATTCACAGTCCGGACATCTAATCCCATGAAAAAACAAACACAGGATACATATCCAATCCAACCAAATAGTCCGGTGGATTCCAATTCCAGGACTCAAGTCCGATGGATTCTAATCCCCCATTTTCTAGTCCGTCCAATCAAACACACCCAAGGTCCGTTTGTTGTTGTGAGAGATAGATGTGGGATTGGGATTGAGATGAAGGTAAAACTTACTATATGTTGTATTTGTTTTAGGAGATGGAGAGAGGATTCATAATCCCATGGGATTATAATGGGCCTTGGTATTGAGATTGAGATGGAGGAGGTGAAGATGGTATTAGAAAATTAGGCCCATGGGATTAGGTTTTTTATTTTTTTTTATTTTTTATTTACATGTTGGGTATTTTTTTTTTAACATTGATGTTTAATATTTTTGTATATTAAGTAAAAATCATAATTTTATTTATTTTAATATTTTATATTTCTTTTATAGGGTGATAATTTAACAATCCCCACATTAATACCTACAATAAAAACAAATACAATTTTATTTAATTTCCTCATTATCAATTCCTTCACTATTAATCCTCTTCCTATCAATGCCAAAGAATAACCCACCACTTTCATGATCCTTTTTCCAAGATTTTAAAGGTTAGTTGATATTTAATTTTTCTTCTTCTTTTCATTACATTTTTATTTTGTAAGATTCACATCACACCGTTTTCAATTTTTTTTTTTTTTTTTTAATCCTTGAAGATAATTATATATGCATATAATGATTTATTTAATAAAATTTAAGAAAATTATTAATAAGAAAAAATATATAAATAATACTTATGTTTAAGAAATTTATCCAATATTGATTTGGGCTAGCGTACGACCTAGCCAAAAAAAAGGTGATTGGTCGCATAATCGAAATATTTGATAGTAATCATTTCAAAGTTTATATTTAAGAAAATTGCTTAAGAGCTCTAAAATAAGGAGCTCTAATAGCTCTAAAAACACTGTTACTCTAATTGATGTGATGTTTTACTCTTTGTTTTTTTTTTTTTTTTTAGTTTCCAGCACTGCCAGCTCATTAGAGCTGGCTTAGTGCTCCTTTTCTAGTGGTCTGTAGCACCACTGATTTTAATCATATTATTGTCTCTTTGACAGAAAAAGTGACAGAAAAGTAGGTCGGGCCAATCTCTACAATGGCCCTGTTTGGTAGAGCTGTGGGAAACTGCTTATAGCTTATGCCCAAATAGCTTATAGCTTATAACTTTCAGCTTAAGCTGATTTCCAACTTATTCTTAAAGCATCTCCTGCCCCACTCAAAGAATAAGCTAATTTTTAATTTCCACAAAGCTATAAGCTATAAGCATAAGCTAAACCAAATATATCAAAACATCTTAAATTAAACTGAAAGCTGAAAATAAGCAGTAACAAACAGGGCCAATATGTGCCCATGTCAATTCTAGAAAAATTGTCTTATTATATGTTCAATCTTGAGCAATTTAATCTACTTGTTTTTTAATTGGTAAATATAATCTTAAATATTTTGTAATGAAAAATATATATATATATATATGCATATTTATTGATATTTTTAACCCTTAGGTAAGAAATTTATATATTTTACATAAAGTATACATGATATCAATTAAATGAATATTAAAATTTATTTATGTATTGAGTAAACTATCTAAGTTCAAGTTGCCCAAACAGTTTTTTTTTTTAATTTTTTTGTGATTGCAGTGAATCGGGGCCGCCATTATTGAGGGGTCGACCTGGGGGTATGAAGCACTTCTACCCCATCTGAATTCTCTGATGTGTCATCAGATTGGCCAAAAAAAACAAATTTTTTTTTTTTTTTTTTTTTTTTTTTTTTTTTGTGATTGCAACGAATCGGGGGCCGCCACCTCACTGGGGGTCGACCCCCAGTGGGGGTATGAAGCACTTCTGTAATCCTTACAACCTCATCCCAAAAAGTAATGCCAGCAGTTTAAGGAGGATTGAAGTTCAGTCATACAGTAAAAGAGTCTTAGAGAATGAATCGGATCTATTTCTATGCCAACATTCTTTTGGCCTAGGTCTTAGCTTAATGATAACTGTTTTTCAGCTTGGCCCCTTTTTTGTGTTTTATTTATTTATTTATAAAATTAGAAATTACATATTATTGACTACAAATATTATTGGTGTGTTTGGTAACGTTTACGTTTTCAGTTTATATTTACAAAAATTTTATAAACTGGTTTTTGTTTATTTTTAAAAAAACATAAACTACAAACGCGTTTGGTAATTGACAAAATGTTTAGAAATTTTTTAAAATATAAAAAAGAGTGAGAAATGGCAAGTGGTGGTAAGTGGCGGCGGAAGACGGTGGTGGAAAGTGGTGACGGTGGGTGGGTGACGGTGGCAAGTGGTGGTGGTGGTGGCAGGTGGGTGGCGGTAACAGGTGGGTAATAGTGGCAGGTGGGTGGCGGATGGCGGGTGGTGGCGGGTGGGTGGTGGTAGTGGGTGGGTGGGTTACGGTGGCGGGTGGTGGCGGATTGGTGATGGGTGGTGATGGTGGATGGGTGGGTGGAGTATGGTTGCAGTGGGGGTAGGGGTGGTGGTGGTGGTGGCGGTGGTGGTGATGGCGGTGGGTGGCGGATAGCGGTGGTGGGTGGGTGGAGGTGGTGGGGGGTAGTGGTAGCGGGTAGGTGATGGCGGGTGGGTGGTGGGTGATGGTGGTAGTGGTGGTGGGTGGTAGGTGGTAGTGTGGTGGTGGTGGTGGTGGTGGTGGCTAGTGGTGGATGGTGGTGGTGAGTGGTGGTGGTGGCAAGTGGGTGGTGGGTGGTGTGGTGGTGGTGGTGGGTGGTGGCGGTGGTAGGTGGTGATGACAGGTGGGTGGTGGTGGCAGGTGGTGGTGAAGGGTGGGTGGTGGGTGGTAGTGGCAGAAGACAATGATGGAAAATGGTGGCGGGTGGTGGCTAATGTTGGATGGTAAAAAAAAAAAAAACTGAAAACTCAAAATGAAAACATATTTTTTGTGTTTTCATTTTTTGGCAAAATTTATAAACTGAGATTACTGATTTATAAATCAAAAATTTTACCAAACAAGTTTTTATTTGAGTTTTTAAAATTTTTGTAAATATAAACAGAAAACTGAAAACGTAAGTGTTACCAAACGACACCTATACATTTCTGATGTTGCTTTGTTTTGACATACTTTTGAAAATATAACCAATAAGTCTTATTTTTTTTAAAGAAAAACCATTTAGTCCTATAAATTTTTATTAGAACAATTCAATCCTGCTTTAAATAAATTATTTCAAAATAATTCAAAACTATATTAATAATATATTTTCTTCCAGTTTTACCCTTTCCCATGGATATTAATTATAATTCTACTCATAATTTAATGATCAACTTTATTAAGAAATCATAAGTAGGATCTCAAAAATTCAAGATTTGGATATCTAGATCTATATGTAATACATAAAAAAATTAGTAGTGACTTAAAAATTAGAATCCAATTGATATTGCATAAAGTTCAGCAATGTTCTTGTAAACTATCACAATATTTGGTTTTAGCAATCACCTCATTAAATTAAAGAAAAAAACTCTAATAGAATTAACAATAGAAATATTTTTTTTGTTAAATGTTGACTCTCTTAAATGTCACGTGGGTATAAGAGAAATATAAAATAAAAAAAGACTATGGAATTGTTTTATTTAAAATAAAATTAAATTGTCCTAATAGAAAATTAATAGGTAGTTTATAGAAAATCAGTCAATCAATCTATCTATATATCCATATATATAAAGCAAAATAGTGTTTTTAATAGCATCACCAGCAGAACCCCTAAATCCCCTCACCTATTTTAAGAGGTTGATGGCTCTCTATATACTTTCATTGGCACTTTTAAACACTTTCCTAAAATAAGAATTGATACAGTGTCTCCCTATTTGTAGAGAGTCACGGTAATTTCCTTATATATATATATATATATTTGTTTTGCTTTGTTTAGGGACTGTAGTACACATTTATGATTTTTATTTTTTTTAAAATTTATAATTAAAAATTACATTTTAATAGAATAGAAAAAGAATAGAGAAAAAATAAAGAGTTTGTTAATAGAATAGAGATATAATAGAGAGTTTGTTGAGGAAAGTAAGGGGTTGTTTGGAATGTCCTAAATAAGTGTACTTTTTGTCTTTTTGGACTAAAAAATGAAGGATGAAAATATGGATGTTTGGGTTAACTTTTTGACTTTTTATGGAAAAATGTGTAATAAAAAATTGTAAAAATTGATTTGTAGGGAAAAATTCGACTTGGGAGTTGTGCAGCCGTAATTGTTGACTTTTGGTAAATAGTGTTAACTTTTTAACTTTTTAAGTAACTTTTTGATTTTTTTGACTTTTTGATTATATGTCAAACTTGGCCTAAATAAAAGAACGATCCCGCTACGTAGCTCGAAATTCCTTGGCTCGACACCAAAATAACGTCGTTTTGGTGTCTATTTATTTTATTTTTTTTCTTTTTCCTGTGTTTTTGTTCAATCAGAAACGAAGAACAGGGAAGAAGAAGAAGAAGAAGAAGAGGATGAGAAGGGAGAAGAAGAAGAAGAAGAAGAAGAAGAAGAAGGAAGAAGGGAGAACTGGACATGAGGGGGCATCAACCAGAGGCGGAGGAGCGGCGGAGGCACGGCGGAGGCCGAGCCGCGATCATGATCATGCGACAGAGGGGATGCGATCGCGATCAAGGATGATTTGCGAGGCATCACCGTGATTTGGCTGTCCCTCAAGCTGCCACCATCACCGAGCTCCTCTCTGCGGCGATCGGGATGAGAGGGATGAGAGCGAGAGAGAGATATGAGAGTGCAGAGCTCCTTTGCATAGTTTCGAGCCGTTTCGAGCTACTATATTTCGAGCTCTCAATCATTTTTCATAAAAGAAAGTGATTCTTAAAATAAAAAATAAATTTTTTAATAGTATTTTAAAATAAAATTTAAGTTGACTGGTAAGGCCGCACTTAAATCGCAATAAAGATTTGACTGGTAATTTTACAAGATTCTCAACCATCACATCTTCATGTATGTAATGACTCACCTTTTTTTTTTCTTTTTTTTTTGCTCCAACAAAGGAAAGATGTTTGGCAAAGTTGGATCCCTCTATCAAAGCCAACGAATTTTCGCACCATTTTCTTCAAAACGTAAATGAAAGTGGTCGGTTATAAGAATTATATAGAATGAATGTACAAAATGATTTGAAAAAAAAAAAATTATAATATACAAGCGATCTTAATTTCACAACCAATAGCAATAAAAAATACAGTAGAAAACATGAATCCATAGAAGCCCAATAAATCTAATACGAATAAAGATAAACACACCACCTTTACACCCATTTTAGACACTCATATTATAGAGAGAGAGAGGATTAAAACAGGAGAAATTAGTTGTCAATGTATGAGTAAATTTTTTTTTTTAAATTATTGATTTTTTTTTTGTATAAATATTAATATGTAAAATCATAATCTTTTTTTTATCATTTTGTAAATAACTTTTGGAAACAACACCGATAGATAACTTCCCCTTAAAACAAGGTACTAAATTATGTAAACATTAAATTTTCAGTAGTAGTTGCCGAAAGATCTTTTTTAATCAATAGATATACATAAACATTAAAAAAAGTTAAAGTTTTAGAGGTGAAAATTTAGAGATAAAATTATGTTTTAGGAATTAAATATTTTTATTGCGAAAAGTATTGTTATTATATTTTTAGCAATGGAAATTGGATATTAGTGATGAATTATTATCTTTTTAGGACCAATTTTTTGGTCATAAAAAAAAACCATTTTGAGACTAAATTATTTTGTCTCTAAATGTGTGTTTATTCGTGACATTTTTTAAAATTTTGTCACTAAATTTTTTTTTTTTGACTTTTTGAGACGACCTTTTAATGACTATCCTCACGACGATAGAAATTAGTCCCTAAATGTCTTTTGTAACAAAATTTTTACTTTTAGAGATAAAAAAATTTGTTCTCTAGAACTCTTATATGTTATAGTGAATATTTTTTTCCTTTTTATTTTCCTTCTCAAATTCAAATTTTAAAATTTAATGTGTTTCAGTCTAATGTTTCCATTTCTATCAAAACATAAATAAAAGAAGTTCCATACAAAAATAATTGAACCTTAAAAAAAAAAAACTATATAAAGTAATAAATCTTATAAAAAAAAATTATTGGTAAAAAAGAGTCATCGCAGAAATAAATATATTCTTTGCATATATATCCATTTCTACATTAGCTCTTTTTAACAAATATATTTTTCTTGAATTAGAGCAAATAAAGAACTTATCACAATTCTCCAGCAATACTTGCAGAGAGAGAGAGAGAGAGAGAGAGAGAGGACTTGAACCATGGGTAAGGGGTTTCTTGGTTGATGTAGCTAGGAAAATCCCAAAACATTGAGGGAAAATTACCATGTAGTCCTATGTAGGAGATCTATTTCCCTTCTAATCCCAATTTATTTTTAATAGATTAATAAGTCCACAGTTTTTAAAATTTTATACCAAGAGGTCCCGTTTTTTATGTTTATATTTTTAAAAGATCAGACCCTTTGTTTTGAGATCTATATATACGTGAGAAATCAAATTTTTCTTTGCGTGGAAAAAAGGAAATCAAATCTTCGTCCTGCGATCTCGATTTACATTCGTTGTGGCGATCTCATTGTCTTGTGGGCGATCTGTTTGTGCTGTGAGGTTGATCTGGTTGTGCGATCTGAATCTCTGTGTACAGGTTTTATCTGCGTACGTTGTCTCTCTCTCTCTCTCTCTCTCTCTCTCTCTGGTGATAGATATATGTATGTGTATGTATGTATGTGTCGATACGTAGACATACATATATATGTATATATATATATGTCTGTGTGTATGTAGTTTGTATTTGTTGATACATATATGTATGTATATATAGATAAGCAAATTTGCGTGGTATGTGGTTTGTGTTTGGAAATTTTGTTTGTTTGATTTTGATTTTGTTGATTTTGCTTGTCGTATAGTGTAATGTATTTTGAAGTTGTGTTTTGGAATTGTGAATTGTGCGGGTTGGTATTGATATGTTGTATCAGATATTTTTGCGCTTTGGATTAGGTGAACATTTGTTTGTTGGTTTGTGCTTTTGTAGGATGGAGGTGTGTTTCATGTTAATGTGCAAATCTGATGATTGTTGTGCTGCTATCAAGATTAGTGAGGGATGTAGTTATGATGAAGTTGTTGAGAAAATATGTGGGAAGTTCAAGGAGTTGAGTGTTGGTAACTTTTGTTTGTTTTTCTCGGTTCCTGGATATTCTAATTGTATTGTTGAATGTGATGATGATTTGGGGAATATCTTTGTCAATGGTAGGTGGTAGTGGTTGTCATGTTGTTGATGTTATTGTGGGGATAAGAGAGTTGTGGAGTTTGATGATGGTAATTCATGTAAGATTGGTTACGTAACTTGTGAGAGTTCTTTTGTGAATGATTGTGATGATGTTGGTGGGTTGTTGCGTAGTTTTTATCCGTAACCGAGAGAGTTTTGTTGTCTCGCTAGTTGGAAGGGATTATACATAGTGTTGGTCAAGAATTTGAAGGTGGAGTGCGGCATTCCGCATTGCATTGGCTAAGTATGCAGATTGAGTGTGGTTTTGCGATGAATTATTTGAAGAACGATGCAACAAGAATCACGAGTGTGTGATGAAGTCGTCCACGGGTTGTAAATGGTTTGTGCATGGAAGGGTGTTGATGGATTCGGTGTTTTTTATAATGAAGTTGGATAATGTGCATAGTTGTGGGGTTGTGGCTCGTAGATCTTGTAGCAAAATGGTTGGTTCTAGACTTGTGTATGCGATATTGTGCAAAATGATATTAGTGATAATCCGTTGACTCGCCCTATTGAAGTTAAAAAAGTTGAAGAAGCAATACGGTATAGATGTTTCTTATCGGGTTGCATGGTTAGGAGTTGACAAGGCAAGAGGTGGGTTGTTTGGTGATTTTGCAACTTCTTTTGACCCGGCTTCGATGGTACCTTGAGACGGCTATGAGAACGAATCCGGAAGTGTGTTTGAATTAGATGTGGATGAAAGTAGTGGGTGTTTTTGAAGGTTGTTTGTGGCGTTTCATGGATGTTTGTATGGCTTTCAATTTTGTCGTCGTTGTTGTTTGTTGATGGTACATTTTTGAAGGGCGTTACAAGGGCATTTGCTTGCGGCAACATCAAAGGATGGTAATCAAGGTGTGTATTTATTTGCAGTTAGTATAGGTTTTTGTTTGTCAGTGTGTTATTGTATTGTGAGTGTGCTAATTTTTGCAGTTTCATGTGATTTTGTTTGCAGGTCTGTTTCCTTTGGCTTTTGCTATTGTTGATGCTGAAAATCAAGATAATTGGATGTGGTTCTTAAGTCAGTTGTTAAAGGCTGTTGGTTCAGGCCGGAGATTGACTTTTGTGTCGGATCGTCAACATGGATTGCTAGACGCTCTTTCGGTGGTTTTCCCCAATGCACATCATGCTTATTGCTTGAATCATTTGAAGAGAAATTTGATTGACAAATTGGTGGGACTTCGTACTACCTATAAGTTGTGTTTGATGAAAATATTAGTGAAATGTGCTTATGCGCCAACGGTTGCTTCTTTCCAACATTATATGCATAAATTGAGGCGTATTGCTGGGAATGGTAGAGTTGATAGTATGTTGGATGGTTTGCAAAATGATAAGTGGGCCAATGCATTTTTTAGAGGGAAACGATATGGTGAGATGTCGTCTAATGCTGCCGAGTCTTACAATAATTGGATTGGTGGGGCTCGTGAGTTGCCTATTACTTGTATGGTTGATATGATTAGGGTTCAAATCATGACTCAATTGTCGGATAGAAGAGCTGAATCTAGAAGATGGAGTACGAAATTGTGTCCAGTTATGGAAAAGAAGTTGTTGGACTCTTTGGAGCTAGCTAAGTCTTGGGATGTGATTGTTGCTAGTGATACTGTGCTTGAGGTTCATTCTTCTATTTCTTTTTATGTTGATATTGGTAGACAGACTTGTTCTTGCCATGAATGGCAATTGAATGGTTTTCCTTGTTGTCATCTTGTCAGCATGCTTTGCGTAGTGGTAGAGATGTGTATGATTTCATTGATCCTTTTTTTCATGTAGATTGTTTTAGAGAGTCATACAAGGAATCTGTTTATCCAGTGCCTTCAAGTGAGAGATTTGGTTTTGATGGTGCCAGTAGTTCGGTTATCAAACCTCCTATAACGAAGAAGCAGCCCGGGCGGAACAAGAAGAAGAGGATACCTTCTAGGGGTGAGAATGTGAAGCAAATCAAGTGTGGGAGGTGCTTGAAATATGGGAATCACAATAAGAAGACGTGCAAGGCTGCTATTTGAGGCCACAATCTATTCTTTTCTATTTGTATTTGAATTTGAGGAATTTATGATAATAAAAAATGGGATACTTGTTAGTATGGAAGTAATGAATAAAGTTGATGTGTTCTTTACTTATTGAAGTTGTTTTGTAACAGTTTGGTTTTGTTTTTTATTTTGATGGAATGCAGAGAAGGTTGTTTAAAATTTGTTCTGAAATCAGATAATATGGAAATGCAGTTCATATGTCATAGCGACAAAAGCGTATAATTTTGCGTTTGAAGAATTATTGGAAACAAAGTGATGAAGCGCAAAATTTTGCGATTTGAAGAATTAGTAGAAACAACCTTTCTTGTATGAAAATATATGCAACTGAAACAAGTAGACAAACAATCAGACGAACAACCACAATAATTATAACAAGAAGAAGAGCAACAACAAGATCAATCATTTTCACCATAACCATAATAACCATAAAAAGATCATTCCCAAATGTATATAAAGTACTTGTCACATGTTAAAAAAGAAATAAAAAAAAAAAAAAAGGTATAAAGATATGTTCCATTGAATATTTGTGTTGTCAAGAAGTTTGTTCATTGTTTCTATGGTTTGGTATGTTTTGTCAACATTTTGTAGTGCTCGAGTTTCCAGGATCGGTTCTGATCATTGAGGAATTGACTGATGATTTGTGCTCGAAATTTGACCCACTCAGTTGGACGAAGTTTTTTCACAGTTGCGATTGAGATATTGGTTGATGACATTGCGTACGGCGATTGCACAATCATTCATGCAGTGTTTGAGATGAAGTTAATTAGTTAGGTGAAACTGTAAAATTTAGCATATTGGAAGATTAGTTTATGGATTTTGTATCTTACGAGTGTCGGGTTTGTTGTGGGCATTCCTCAATTGATTCAATTTCTGTCTCGCACTCTTGAGATGAAAGCATGTTTCCCTGATTGCTGAGTAATGCTTTATTCCATCTCAGTTGATGTTGTTGCTACAAAATAGTTAGTTGGTGTTTTTGTTAGTTATAGTGATGAGTTGAGATTTTTGTAAAGGAATGGGCGAGTATGAAATTTTATTTTAACTTACAATTTGCTTTGCAATTTCAAAGTGCTTGTTGTGGCAACCTTTTGCTGGTCTCAAAGAGTCATAGTGTTTCCATATTCCATCAGCATTGTCAAAGACCACGATTGTCCAATGGTTGTCGTGGTTGATTGGGAAGTGGATGTATCTGTTTTTCATTGCTTCTGGAAAATGGTTGTCCATCAGTTTTTCTCTGAGTGCTTGATCTTGGTTTTGTAGTGGAGCCTGTAAGTTATATATATGTTTGAAATATGTTATAAAACTATGTAATAATTCATGTTGAGAAAGTAGAAAATTTTGCAGTTGTAAGGTATATTAAGTTTTGCTTACGTTGATCAGTGTTGAGAAAACGTAAGATCTTCCTGCATATGGATTGCTTGCAAAGACAAGATCGTTTTTCTCAAATTCTTCAATTGTTGGTTGGAGTTCCAATTGCTTTTCTGAGAAGGCATCAATCACCTGAAACATGTTATATATGAGAATGTGTTAGGTTTGTGGAATAGGTTATTGAATTTGTACAGAAACTGTAAAATTTTGCAGTTAGAGACCTACATTGCCATATAAGGGTTCCCTGTTGGTCAATCTGCATATATCTGAAAAGTATCTGTGATTTCATCTTATTTGCCGCACTGCATACAAGCACTTGATTGTGTGTTGTTGATGAGTTGAATTTGGTCTTGGTCTTTTTGGATAGGCTATGCCAAACCTTGTTTGTTTTGCGGCATGAAATGGCGAGTGGCTTGTTTGGGATTGATTCTTCCTGGAAATCATCATCACTTTCCAATTCTTGAATTTTTTTGTGTTCTTTCTGCTGTTGTTTTGCTTCATGAGCACCTTCTTTTTTGTTGTCATTCTCCTTCTCTTTTTCTTCATCGGTACCCTGTGGTGGTTTGGGTACATCAGCAGCAGTTTGTGTCTTTTTGTTGCATCTTCTTTGGGTTTGGTGATTGGTTGGTATTCAAAATCTGGATCATGTGCTTGTTTTCTTGATTTTTGTTTGAGTCTCTTGACCATGGATCTTTGTTGGGGAGTGGCAGTTTTTTTGGTGGACATGTCCTTCAATTGATCTTCTTTTTTTTGCAATTCAGCCATGAATTTTTGTTCCATTTCTTGCATTTGTGCTCTCATGGCTGATATGAGCTTGTCCTTTTCATCCTCTTTTGTTGGTGTTTCTGGTTGGTCATGACCTATAAAAATGTTGGATTGTGTTTTGGTTAGTTTAATGAAATTTTGCAGTATGCTTTAGTATTAGACAATGGTTTACCTTGTGCATGAAATATGTGAGATTTGTCTTGCAGTTCTTCTTGTTGGGTTGTCGGTTCTTGTTCATTAACTGCTTCTTGTTGGTCTTCTTCTTCATCAAGGTCTTTTTGTTGATCACCTTTTGTTTGTTGTCTTTTTTCTTCTTCTTCTTCTTCTTCTTCTTCAGTTTCTTCTTCTTCTTCTTCTTCTTCAGTTTCTTCTTCATCAGTTTCTTCTTCATCACCAAGAGATTTTTTCATCATCACTTTGTTTTCTTCTTGTTCAAAGACTTTCTCGGTTGTTGTTGTTGTTTTTGCTTTCTTTTCTTTTTTTTTGTTGTGCTTCTTGTTACGATTCATGTTGATTCCGAATGATGTTCTTCTTCAAGAAAGTCATCCTCATCACTTCTACAAGTCTTTCTTTTTTGTTGCTTTTGTTTTCCTCTTTCGCTTATTGTCCTTTTGTGGTCATTTTTCTTTGCTGAAGAGTTTGTTGAATGTGGTTTGATGATTATGCAATAACTGTATTTCTTGTTCAGTTGGGGTTAAAGCACTTTGGTTAACCTGCATTGGAACAATGTGGCATATATCAGTAATACTGTAAATTTGGTCAGTTTCATAAGATGAGTTGTACTGTGAGTAATGTGGGTTAAGTGTCGAAATATGTTTTTTGAAACTGAACAATTTTACAGTTTCATGACATGAGTGATGTGAAATAAGTGTGTGCTTTGAAACTGATAATTTTCACTGTTTCACAATATGATTTGTACTATGATAGCATAGAAGAGTTTGCATACCTTTTCAAAGTGAGCAAGGCTGTTGTGTTTCCACTTGGAGTACATTCTGACAAGTATCCATTTCATAATCCTTGGGAAGACTTGTTTGTTGGATGGTCGGAGGAGTTCTTGTGCTCACAAAGATCAGAAAAAAAAGAAAAAATTGAAATATGTTAGATAGTTAGAAATAGGTGGATGTCTGATATTTTTGTGTGAAGTAGTTGAGTAATGTGTTTACCAAGAGTAACATCACGCATCCAGTGACACGCCTTGGGTTGTTGTTTGCATTTGCCATTGAATTCATGAGTGTGTCTTTGATTGCCTCAACCCAATTGTACTTCTTGATGTTGTTGAGATTGTCAACATATTTGAGAAACTCAACTCGATGTATGGCTTGTTGTGGGCATGAGAAGTTTCAAGCACAAGTAAAGGGTGATTACCCTTGCAAGATCTTGATGATCATTGGTTGATTTTCCTTTTTTTGTTTGTTGAAACATGTTGGTCAAAGACTTGCCATCCAGTCTCTTTATTGATTTGCATCTTCTTTTGTAAAATGGAAGCTCAAAATCCTTTGGTGTTGCATAGGATTTGGTGGTGATGCTGTCTTCTCCACAGTCGATACCAAAAATGATCTTCACATCATCAAGCTTTCGAAGTTTCATTTCCTTTTGCCAAGTACAAATGCTCTTTTTCTTTTGTTGTAGAGTTTTGTCATTTCGCTACAATGGAATTGTAGCATCTGCACCAAGAGGCCTTCAGATTGTGTTGAGAGAGCATTTATTAGGTGCCAAAAGGGGTTTTTGGAGCTCTGCTGCTGGGGTTTTGTGAATTTGACCCCTTCAGCGGTTTGATTCTTTGTTAGATGTTGGAACGATAATTAAATTGTTGGACTCTCTTTGCAGGGACTGCTGGTTTTTTTCCTTTTGATGGCTTGGTTTTTGTTTTGGGAGTTGATTGGCTTTCTTGGAGCTTTCTTCTTTTGGTCGGAGGAGCTTCTTGTTTTTTGTTGGCTTTCTTTTGTTTGTTTTTGTTGTGGTTGGAGGTGTGGTTGGTGTTTGTTGTGTGGGTGGGGTTTGTGGTGTAGTTCTTGGGCTTTTTCTTGTTGGTGGTGTGGTTGTTTTGTGGGTTTTTTGGTGGGGTCTGTTGGGTTTGGTTGTTTTTGGGTGTGGTGGTTTGGTTTTTTGTGGAAGAGATGGTGGTGGCATTTTAATGGATACTGAGATGGATTTTCAAAAGGTGAGATGGTTAAATCCTGATTGGATTTGTGGGCGTATGGGTTTGTTTCTTCCAATATCTTCCAACATTGTTTCAAAAAATGAAAGCAATAGGTATGAGTAATATAGTGACAAAGCTGTATAATTTTGAAGTTTAATATGCAGTTTCACATGATGTTATATGTATTTTGTTGGTATGATTCTGGCTGTATAATTTGTGATTTGATTTGCACTTTATAATAAGTTATATACTTGTTTTGAGTAGTGGTTAAAGCTGTAATTTTGCGCTTTCATTTGCGCTTGAATAAATTTAGATATGTTATTTGTGTAGTGATGGAATGAAACACTATGATGTTGCTTTTATAAACAAAGATGAACAATAATAATGAGCATTGTATTTTGTAAAAGCAAAAATAACAACGAGAAGATAAAAATTCAAAAATAAGAATAAGAGAAGCTAACATTGAACAACAAGAACAGGAATAAGGTGTTGAATGTGTAGAAAGCAGGATTTATGTGTAAAAGCAGTGTTTAGAATGTTGAAAAGCAGGAGAAGAATGTTTGAAAACAGGGGATTATATATAAAATAGGGTTTATACATTTGGAAGTATGTAAAATGTGTATATACGAAATATGAAAGAATGATGTGTAAATGTGAATGATAAATAATGAAAGGTGAAGAGAGATGTTACTTTTTTCCCCATTTTGTGAGTCGGAAGCCGTGAACTATGAAATCTCTTGAGTGGTGATGGTTCTTCGTGTTGTTGAGGGTCGCCGATTGGAGAATATGAACGGCTTGGTGTTGTGTTGAAGATGAACGGTTTGGTTTTGTGGTTATGGTAGGGTTTGAGGTAATGGAATAAGAACGGAGGAGAGATGGAGGGTTGAGAATGCGATTTCGAGCGGAGTGTCTTGATCGGTGAGATGATGATGAAGATGAACGGTTACGTTTTCTGGTTAGGGTTAGGGTTTCTGAGGCGATGGAGTTGAACGGAAGAGAGATGGAGGACTGAGGAGTCGATTTCGAACGGCGGAGACGTGACAGTGTAGTGATCAGTCTAAGATGTTTGGGACGTGGGTGATGGCTGCGCGCGTGTAAATTGGATGATGTATTGTGGGTATTTTCGTCTTATTGTTAATTTGAGGACTTAATGGAGTAGTAAAATTGTTTTGGGCTTAAATGGGGTAGGATATGTTGGGCTTGGACCTTTGGGTCAGTTCCCCAAACATTGATTGACTACTTGTTTTTGTCCAAATATATAGCCCACGCTTACAACCTGGCTGTCGTGCTAGCCACGCTTTCAAGTTTGCAATTGGCCCAAACGTATCCTGCATCGTGCCATTCCTTAATTTATGAAATAATATTAGAAATTAATACCAAAGCATATTCAACATGGGATTTTGGAAAAATTATTAGATATTTTAGAATATTATGTAACATTATGTTTAAAGTATTTTTAGCTAATGCGAAACAACATTATCACACATAAATCTACTGATTTTCTATCAAAGTGTTTATTCTCACATTTAATTCACACGCCTTTGAAGTTAATATACTAATTCTATTTTAATTTCTCAAGATTATATATAAGGTTGTAAATAAAACTGAAAGTTTTTGAATCTTTAGAGACAGCTTAAAATAATATTTAGTAATAAAATGAAGATAGAATAAACTGATCATTCTTTTGCCTCTACAATTACTTGCAATAGAGAATGATAATTTTATTTGTAACTTGTTTTCTATCATTTTTTTTTTTAGTGAATCAAAGATGATAATAAATATTTTGACAAAATAATTATTTCATTATACACTACAAAAAATTAAGGTTTTAGAGATCAAAATTTAGGAACAAAATTATTTTATAGGGACCAAATATTTTTGTTGCGAAAAGTGTCATTGTTATATTTTTAGTAACGAAAATTGGACATTAGTGATGAATTGTTATTCTTTTGGCATCAAATATTGTCTCAAAAAATAAACCGTTTTGTGACCATATTATTTTGTCTCTAAAAGTGTATTTATTAGTGACATTTTCAAAATTTTGTCACTAAAAGCCATGTTTTTGACTTTTCGGGACGATGATAGAAATTGATCCCTAAATGTCTTTTATAACAAAATTTTTACTTTTAAAGACCAAATCTTATATGTTGTAGTGCTATTTTGATTTGCTGATGTCACATATAGTATTCGATTCTATTTTTATTAAAATGGTCATTCTATGTTTTATTTTATTTTTTAGTTAATGTATTTAGAAAGTTACTAAAAATCTATTTTCTTGTGAGTGGAAAAAATTCACGTGCAATTTTGCTTTTTTAACTCAAGATTATGGTGATGGTGTGATGGTAGTAATAAAATGATGGTAGTTAGAAAACGATGGCAATGGTTGTGGTGGTGGCGATGCTGACAAATATGATAAAATTAATATTAAGGTTGTGATTATTAGATCAACTTATTTTTTGTGTGGATAAAATCAAGGTTCTAAAGCAGTATAGTTTGATCGCTTCTCTTGATGGCGGTAGCGGTTATGGGTGTAAAGGCATGAACAGAATTCTTGATTACGAGCTAATGAATTTTTTTATTTTTTGCACAATTTGCAAAAAACTTACCGATACGCATATTTTTTTTTTAGAATCATATTTATTAGGTTTTAAAATAAATTTTGATAAATTTTTCTTAATTTTTAAGTATGATCTAATATATTTCATATTTTTAAATCACTAGAAAATGAATTTTTTTATATTTTATTTTAATAATTAATGACTTTATATGTCATAAATCCATATTACACTTATGGCAAATTTCTTTTATTGGACTTAGATGTATAAAATTATTTTTAATTATTATACTTGTGGAAGCATATGTACATTTTAACTCAAATAGTTTTAAAAAAGTATACATCCTTAATGGAAGAACTTGACAAAGTACATAATATCATAGCACAAATCACAAATAACAGAGAGTACATTTGGATTTTACAATTAAATATTTAAAAAAAATGCAACCACTATTTATACATTTGGATTTTACATGCTAATGTAATCATATAAAAATTAAAAAATAAATTATAAAGATATTAAAAAAGAAGAAGAAAATTTTGCCATAAAAATTGTTGTCACAACAATTTGTCATTAAAAAAAAAAAAAAATTTGTTGTCACAACACATTACAATAACAAAAGAAAAAATATTTATAATTAAATGTTAAATAAAATGATTATAAAAAAATTCAACCACTATTTATACATTTGAATTTTACATGGTAATGTAATTAGGAATAAAGACATTTTTCATGGCATTGTTTGAGCTATTGTTTTTATTTTTATTTTTTTTATTTCTTAGAAAGACATTTAAAAAAAAAAAATTGTGCCATCAAAATTGTTGCCACAACACATTACAATAACAAAATAAAAACAAATTTCAAATTAAATACTAAATAAAATAGTTATAAAAAATGCAACCACTATTTATACATTTCGATTTTACATGCTAATGTAATCATATAAAATTAAAAAATGAATTATAAAGAATTTTTTTTTGGGTATTGATTTTTTTTTTAAAAGATATTTTTAAAATAAAATTGTGCCTTTAACAGTGCTGTAATAACAAAATAAAAATATTTATAATTAAATATTAAATGAAATGATTATAAAAAAAAATGCAACCACTATTTATACATTTGGAGTTTACATGCTAATATAATCATATAAAAATTAAAAAATAAATTATAATTTTTTTTTTGAGGTATTGATTTTTTTTTTCTTTTGAAAAGATATTTAAAAAAAAAGTAGTGACTTCAACATTGTTGTCACAACACATTACAATAACAAAATAAAAAATATTTATAATTAAATATTAAATGAAATGATTATAAAAAAATTGCAACCACTGTTTATACCTTTGGAGTTTACATGCTAATGTAATCATATAAAAATTAAAAAATAAATTATAAAGAAAAAAATTCATACATAGTTGTTTTTTAGGTTTCAATCACTTGAGTATTTATTATCTTTTTGAATAACCTGCAAGAAAAAAAAAATTCAATAAAAATTGACATACATAAAATGTATTAATATAATTATAGGTGTTATGATTTTTAGATATTATAAAAAAAAAATTAATCACTAATTATTACATATAAAATGCTAAAAATAAGTGCATAGCTCTATATATATATATATATATATATTTAAATTAAAATTACTAAATATATCACATAAATTTTGTAGGCTTTACAAAATTTAAAGCTGGGAGATCATTGTTTAAAAAAAAAATTAAAAAAATTTGCCACACACAAAGAAAAAAAAATGATATATATCTTCCCAAGGTCAACAAAGAAGCTAGCCAGAGGTAGTCAAACAAACAAAATAATAAAAAAAAGGCAACATATCAAAGTTATGCACTTACTTCGTCTTCAACACAAAGGGGCAATTGGAGAGGTTCATCTCTTCCCTCTTCCCGCTTCTCTCTTCTCTCACTCTATTTCTCACTCATCCGTATTTCCTCTTCTCTCAGTCTTTCATCTTTCCATGAACCACTCTTTTTTATTTTTTTATCAGAAACTGAAGATTTGAATCAATTGCAGTTGCAGAGTTGAAGATTTGAAAATTTGTGGATGTATTTTGAATATTATGGAATTTCATCAAAGTGGTTCACGGGCTATAAAGACGAAAGACAAAAGCTCAATCATAATAATAGTATGTACAACATCTTCAGCCTTTTGTTTTGTTTTGTTTTTTTTTTTTTTGAAAAGAATCAGCTAAAAAAGCTCAGAACGTCATGAACGGGTCATTATGGCCGTTATAAAGATCTGATTTATCGCTTCGACGGCCATAATGGCCGATACACCTGTGAATTTCAATCATACCGCAAAATCGGGAGTAACGCGTGGTGCCTATCGCCGCAACCATTACATAACACCGTATTTTGAAACCTTGGTCCCGATTAAGAAAAATCAAAAAATCAATTAAAATAATCATGTAAAATAGATGTTTATAAGGTATATATTAATAAAAGTTAGTTATAGATGTTTATAAGTGGGCAACACAATGCATGATAGGATTATCCATAAATAAGTCGGTTTTGACAATGAAGTACGACTTGTGCTCTGTTTGTATTTACTTTTTTATTTTTTTTTTAATTCGATTTTTAACTTTTTCTACTAACATTCAATTTTTTATTTGAGCTTTCAATGTGAAATTTTATTTTTATGCCCAGAAATTCAGACCTTAAAATTAGAAGTAAAATAAAACAAAAATGGTATCCAATACGAAATCTAAACTAGAGAGTGTTGTTTGGATATGTGAGACCCACTACGGGCTCTGCTCATTTTATCGAACACTTAGTGTATTTCATCCAAGGTTTCAAAATGCAGTGTTACATAACGGTTTCGGCCGTTACGTAACGGTTGCGGCGGTAGGCACCACGCGTTACTCCCGATTTTGCGGTGTGATTGAGATTCACAGGTGTATCGGCCGTTATGGCCGTCGTAGCGGTCATAACGGTGCTATAACGGCCGTAATGGCCCGTTACGCACGTTACAGGGCTTTTTTAGCTAATTCTTTTCCAAAAAAAAAAAAAAAAAAACAAAAGAAAAGGCTGAAGATGTTGTACATACCTTTATTATGATTGAGTTTTTGTTTTTCGTCTTTACAGCCCGTGAACCACTTTGAAAAGATTCCATAATATTCAGAATACATCCACAAATTTTCAGATCTTCAACTCTACAACTGCAATTGATTCAGATCTTCAGTTTCTAATAAAAAAAATAAATAAGAGTGATTCATGGGAAGATGAAGACAGAAAGAAGATGAAATACGGATGAGTGAGAAATAGAGTGAAAGAAAAGAGAAGAGAGAAGAGGGAAGAGAGAAGAGATAAACCTGTGTTGATTCTTCAAGATTGCCTCTGTGTTGAAGACGAACAACATTTGTGAAACTAGTGACTCTCCGACTGTCCCTTTGTGTTGAAGACGAAGTAAGTGCATAGCTTTGATCTATTGCCTTTTTTTATTATTTTGTTTGTTTGGCTGCCTCTCTGGCTAGTTTCCTTGGAAAGATATATATCATTTGTTAACCTTAGGAAGATATATATCATTTGTTTTTCTTTGTGTGTGGTCTCCAACTGGCAATTTTATTTTTATTTTTTTTACTTTTTTTAAAACAATGATCTCCCGGCTTTAAATTTTGTTTTACAAAATTTATGTGATATATTTAATAATTTTAATTTAAATCTATATATATATATATATATAGAGAGAGAGAGAGAGAGAGAGAGCTATGCACTTATTTTTAGCATTTTATATATAATAATTAGTGATTGATTTTTTTTTTATAATATCTAAAAATCATAACATCTATAATTATATTAATACATTTTATATATGTCAATATTTATTGATTTTTTTTTCTTGGAGGTTATTCAAAAAGATAACAAATACTCAAGTGATTGAAGCCCAAAAAACAACTACGTATGAATTTTTTTCTTTATAATTTATTTTTTAATTTTTATATGATTACATTAGCATGTAAACTCCAAATGTATAAATAGTAGTTGCATTTTTTTTTATAATCATTTCATTTAATATTTAATTATAAATATTTTTTATTTTGTTATTGTAGTGTAACACCCTCAAAATAAATCCACAAATTATGCATTCGCGACATCCATAAACATAAGAGAAATATACATATTTTTATTCATCAGAGTATTTAGTCCAAAAGTATTATATGTTGACAACAAAATTAAATGTCCTACGGGCTTATAACATTCCAAGTCAACACTTGGTTACAAAAAGAGAGTACTAACTTTACACAAAATAAGCCCAAGGCTTGATATACATGTAATACAACAAAAAAAAAAAAAAAAAAAAAAAAACAAAAAACAAAAAACAAAAAAAAGAGTCCAATAGCCTCAAGCCTTCCAAGCTACGTCCTTGGAGGTGGCATAATACCTATACCTGAAAATGATGTCCCATATAGGGTGAGCCAACGCCCAGTAGAGATATGCTAAATATAATATGAGCAATAACTAAAATATTAGCATTTGATAAATGTTTAACTCACATAAATCAATTCATAACCCAGTTCAATTACATGACAAATGTGTCCATGTTTCATTCCATTTCCATTTCTTATCCAATTTCTCAATTTATAACTATGGCTCAGAACCTGGCCAAACAATTTAAATGAGATTACATCTCATATCAATAGTACTTCCATTTCAATTGAGTTAACAACTCAAATTAAACACTTCATACTTCACAATAGATATACATAATTGCTGTATCAATCTCAAATAAAACACTTCCGTACTGCATATATGATATACAGATTTGCTATATCAATACTTCAATAGATACACATATTTGTTGTATCGGTGGAGTCCATCCCCTATCTCCTCCCAAACAATATCCGGTTTAGGAGTCCATCCTCTATCTTCCCCTAAACCGTGGAGTACATCCCCTATCTCCTCCCACACAATACAATGTATATAAACATTTATCATATACACGTTCAATCAATATACAATTTCGATGTATTATTCCAACCGTCATATTCAATGACATATTCAATTGATTAGTTTTAGTTCGCCTAATCATCATGCATTGTCTACAATAATCAAGACTATCCTCCACCAATAGCCCAAAGCAATTATTTCTAAACAGATAATAATTACATCAACAAATAAACCATCGACAATTCCCAAAGGGTGAGCGATTAATAAATCCAACTCCACTATTCCATCTCATATTATGCTAATTTCATTAATTCCAACTTAATTTCATGTTTCCATAATTTCCCAAATTATTTACATGAATTAATTTGTCATAACAATTTAGGGCTTTTTCCCCATTTTCTCAATATTGACCCAAAGGCCTAAAATAACTTCAATAACATCAATACTATCATTATAAGACCCAAAATATACATTTATGAGTCAAAATAACAAAAACCCTCTTTATTCATTTGAAACCCTAACACCCAAAACCACCCAATTTCAACATTAAATCAAAATGACAAAATACTTATGTCAAAGATCATAAAAATGAGTAGTTATCCCTACCTCAAATTCGGAGCTCAAAGGAGAAGATGAAGAAATTTGAAAGTGCTTCAAACCCCAATATTTTCGGATCAAAATGTAGTCCTCAACAAATTTTACACTTTTTACAAAGGCCCAAGGGTAGAAGGTCACTCCTACTAGATCAAACCCTAGAGAGAAGTTAAAGTTTTAGAGTGAGGTGCTCTCCAATGGTGGTTTTTGAAAAGTAAGAGAGAGAAAGGATGTTGAAAAGTGATCAAAAAATTGAAATCCCGAAGTGATATAAAAGTTGCCCCGCTCGAGCGTCGGATGCATACTCACAGAAGTTTTGCAGGCGATGGTCTACGCTCGAATGTCAAACTCCCCGCTCGAGCGGAGGAACAAAATCAAAGGGTCACGCTCGAGCGTCAAAACTCTCGCTCGAGCGTACAAAGACCTGCAGAGAAAAATACTAGGAGATGGAAAATCACGCTCGAGCGTCAAAACTCCCGCTCGAGTGGAGAAGCAAAATCAAAGGCCAGCTCGAGCGTCAAAAGCCCCGTTCGAGTGTGAAGGCTAATTTCTGGGCATCAACTCCAGGTTTCAAAGCACAATCAACCTGATCCAAACCTACCCAACACAACCCAAGACTCAAATATAAAGAGTAAGGGATGGAAATGAGAATGAGACAACAACACAACTACGGAACCGAGTCTGGAGTACAATATACAAAGGAAGGAAAAACTAGGATCGCTATATGTAGTGTGTTGCGACAACAATGTTGAAGTCACTATTTTTTTTTTAAATATCTTTTTAAAAGAAAAAACTCAATACCTCAAAAAAAAATTATTTATAATTTATTTTTTAATTTTTATATGATTATATTAGCATGTAAACTACAAATGTATAAATAGTGGTTGTATTTTTTTTTTATTTTTTATAATCATTTCATTTAATATTAAATTATAAATATTTTTTATTTTGTTATTACAACATTGTTAAAGGCACAATTTTATTTTAAAAATATCTTTTAAAAAAAAATCAATACCTCAAAAAAAATTCTTTATAATTCATTTTTTAATTTTTATATGATTATATTAGCATGTAAAATCGAAATGTATAAATAGTGGTTGCATTTTTTTATAGCTATTTTATTTAGTATTTAATTTGAATTTTTTTTTGTTATTTTGTTATTGTAATGTGTTGTGACAACAATTTTGATGGCACAATTTTATTTTATTTTTTTAAAAATGTCTTTTTGTATTAAAAAAAAAAGAAGCTCAAACAATGCCATGAAAAATGTCTTTATTCCTAATTACATTAGCATGTAAAATCCAAATGTATAAATAGTGGTTGAATTTTTTTTAATAATTATTTCATTTAACATTTAATTATAAATATTTTTTTATTTTGTTATTGTAATGTGTTGTGACAACAATTTTTTTTTTTTTTAATGACAAAATTTGTTGTGACAACAATTTTTATGGCAATTTTTTTTTTTTTAAATATCTTTATAATTTATTTTTAAATTTTTATATGATTACATTAGCATGTAAAATCCAAATGTATAAATAGTAGTTGCATTTTTTAAAAATATTTAATTGTAAAATCCAAAAGTACTCTCTGTTATTTGTGATTTGTGTTATGATGTTATGTACTTTGTCAAGTTCTTTCATTAAGGATGTATACTTTTTTAAAACTATTTGAGTTAAGATGTACATATGCTTCCACAAGTGTAATAATTAAAAATAATTTTATACATCTAAGTCCAATAAAAGAAATTTTTGCCATAAGTGTAATATGGATTTATGACATATAAAGTGTCACGACCCAACCCCGGGGCTTAGGGTTAGAATCGCAACTTACTAACTTATGTTATTTGTAGCAAATTAAACTGCACAAGCGGAAATAAAATAATGGAACAGAAAATTTACTTTATTTTACTATTTAAGAAAAAGAAAATACATCTCTAGGGCTTTAGTTATTTTATTAGTCAGTGAACGGCCCCGAGTAGGACAAAAAAGAAGCAAACTAAAAAGATAAAAAAAAAAGTGGTTCAACAGCAATCCATGTGCGGGTTCCATTTTGTGGGGTTATGGGTTTCCCTTACATCTCGTCACCTGAAAGGGGTAACAGCTATAAGCACACAGCAGAGTAAGAAATATTATGTCAAGAGTGTAGGGAATATAAAATAACCATGGATAATTAGTTAGGCTAAAATATTTACATAATTTAATTTGAAATAACAATTTATTTTAAGTGGCAGAATATAGAAATGATGTAAATAAATAACTATAACCACGATATAAAATAAAACAGAACAGAACAGAGGTCACAGAAGTGACAGTCAGAATAGAGGTCAATGGATCCATGACAAACAGAGGACCACAAAGTGGCCAAACAGAGGCTCATGGTTATTTAAGTCTCCCAAGGCGTGGGACTCCTGTGGTGGTACTTACAAGACATAATTGTTTATAAGGTTATAGTCAAATATATACTAAAATTTAAACAAACACATCTATGGGTTAAAATTTAAACAAACATATCTATGGGTTTCCTTTTAAGTAAATAGAGTTTAGAAAGTAACCCACGTAACTGAAATATTTATAAAACATAACTTTTATTAATGACTTAATAAAATATAACTTGTATACAATAAGTTATGGTAACTCCAAACATTCGTAAACCATATAATGGTAAATCAATGTATATTATAACTCACCTTACTATTGACCCTTAACCTTATCCACTATCACAACCTTATAAGCTCCTTTCTTTCAATATTCACGTACCTCTCTCTCTCTCTTTCTTTCTTTCTTTCTTTTTTTTTTTTTTTTTTTTTTTTTCTTTCGTCTTTCCTTTCTTCATTTACAACACTCTTGCTCCTTATATACTACTAACTGAGCCTTGATTGAGTAACATGTAACCTCTCTATGGAGGGCTATTATTATGCTAATAGATTGAGTTTTAATTATAGATTCAAATCAGAGATTTGAATCTTTTTTGGATAAGTATAGATCTCTCAAATAAATATATACTTGGGCCATTTGTTTGGGCCGATATTACTAAACATTTGCTAGGCCAACAATAGATTACAAATTTTCTTTTCTTTTTATTTATTTATTTATTTGTTTTGGTGCTAAATTTTCCAGTATTCCTAATGTAAATTAAATTACACCTTATCATTTATCATCATAAAATTAATTATTTTATTTTACTTTACAAATTATTATTATTATTCTTGTTATCAATATTATTATTTATTTACTATTTTTAACTTTAATTTGACCCAACTAGTATTATAATTCCATAAATGTGTTAATTTGGCCCCAAATAATAAGCCCTAATTAATCCCATATTTGATAACCCAATGCCAAATTAGATTTATATATTTATTTATTTAATAATCTATCATCACATGCAACCATAATTATATATAACTATAAATATTTATGTGGTATTTAATTAAACGTTTAGGGTGTCACATAAAGTCATTAATTATTGAAATAAAATGTAAAAAAATTCATTTTCTATTGATTTAAAAATATGAAATATATTGGATCATACTTTAAAATTATGAAAAATTTATCAAAATTTATTTTAAAACCCAATAAATATGATCATAAAAAAAAAATGCGTATTGGTAAGTTTTTTGCAAATTGTGCGAAAAATAAAAAAATTCACAGTTTCGATAATCGCAACCGTTACGCTGCGGCTTTTACACCCCGCAACTGCGCCACCGCCACTGCCATCGTTACGGGGACTACAACCGCTTTTCAGAACCTTGATTGGGACGCAATTTAGACGGACAAAATCATATGAATAAGTTATTTTTTTTGTCTCTCAACTATTAAATAAAATGAATCAATATAATATTCTACTACTCATAAATTTTATACATTACATTGTTAATTAAAAGTAGCACAACACAATTTTGTATCCCTACAATTATTAACTGTATTCGTTTCCTTCTCTTGTAGTGCAAGGCATAAGTGGCAGACATCGTATGAGAAGGATTATTATATATAGTTTTGGTGCTCTAGGCGTCACTTGTTCATGCTTTTTACTGATCATCATCCAATCTCCTCTTCCAATAATAAAGCTTTTGGAGCACCGTGTGACCGTACTCTAAGACTACCAAATAACTTTTCATATTTTTGTACGTTTTTTTTTTTTTTCTTGATCAGGAAAGAAAAAATACTTTATTGATGAAACAGAAAACTATTACATTATTAAATCACCAAACAGCCAAAAACACCAAA
This sequence comes from Camellia lanceoleosa, assembly GCA_025200525.1. Classification (NCBI taxonomy): domain Eukaryota; kingdom Viridiplantae; phylum Streptophyta; class Magnoliopsida; order Ericales; family Theaceae; genus Camellia; species Camellia lanceoleosa. Next base: position 209,197,197 of record CM045758.1, read on the forward strand.
TCAACCTCACGCAAGTAAAATCTAACCAAATCTAAAACAGACCAAATAACCCAGATCTACCAAACAGCCAAAAACAGGACAACAACAAAGGATAACAAAGAAAAACATATCAGCAGCAGCAACCCATATCAGTAGAAAAAAGGATATCAAAGAAAAACATCAGCAGCAGCAGAGTCCAGCATTGCTAACAGAGTCCAGTCCACACAAACCAGCAGCAACCCATATCAACAGAAAAAAGGATATCAAAGAAAAACATCAGCAGCAGTAGCAGAGTCCAACATTGCTAAAAGAGTCCAGCATCAACCTGCAAGAATTGAGCTTCAGCTTCCTTGAGTCCCACAGTCTACACACAGTAGCGGACCTGCTTGAAGTTATAGATCACATCTTGTACCGAGTATTTAAACTCTTTGAAGAAGAAAACAACCCACATAGCAACTCTAATTCAACCAAATCATGCAAAGCTGGTTGTGCCTCATTAAATATGCACTCATTCTTGATTTTCCACACTGACCACATTACTACTAGTGGAATCATCTTCCAAATCTCCTTCACCTTTTTCTTCATATTTGAACCTGACCACCAATGCAATACTGCCTCTACTGAACCAGGAATAACCCAACTCAGGTTTCACCAATTAACAATATTAGCCCATATTCTCCATATCATAGGACAGTGAAGGACATGGTTCAAGGACTCCAACTCAGATTTACAAAACACACACAGTGCACTGACGTTAGAATTCAGTACACCAATCCTTTGCAAAAACTTAGAGGACTTAATCCTACCTCTCCAAGCCAACCAGTTCAGAAACTGTACTTTGGGAGGGGCGAAATTATTCCAAATGCTTTTAGTAACTGTAATATTTGGCCTTTTACATGCTACCACCTACTTCCAGATTGATGCCACAGCAAAAACTCCAGAGGAATGAGCTAACCATGAGCAAGAGTCTTCAATCCTTTCATTTAGCCTAGGTGCACTCTGCAGCAGGTCATTGAGATTCAGTACTTCCTCCTCTTCCCAAGCTAATAGAGGCCTTCTAAAGGCAAGATTCCAATCTGTATCCACTCTTCTATGAAAAAACTCAATCAGAGTGCCATCTTTATCAACTGACAATGTGTATAATCTGGGAATACCACACTCAAACTTTGATTATTAAACCACCTATCAATCCAGAACTTCATATTTTTGTACGTAATGATAAGATGCAAGAAAATCAAGGTCGAGGTTCTTTTCTACAAAATTGAGGATAGTCAAGAGTGGTTTATTGAGGACGAAAACATGCATTATTATTTACTATAAAAAATTTAAAATAAATAATTAGAGTCATTTTAAGGCTATTCTTTCCAAGGGCTCTAAACAATAGGGATTAATTAAAAGAAGTCATTTTTTATGTCCATAGCATTTTTTTTTTAAATTATGTAATTTTTTTTGCAGTCCGTCTTATGTAGATGAAATTTAAAAGTATTTTTTTAAAAAATGTCTTGAAAGTAATTAGAAAAGGCAAAATAGGTCTAAAAGGTCTACTATTTTTGGCTTATTTTTTAATTTTCTTTTAGTCCCTTTCGTCGAGCTGAATGGAAAAACTTACAACTTAAAAAAAAAAAAAAAAACCACCAAATAAGTAAATTCCAAACACCCATTAATTATTTCAAAAAGCAACCTCCATATTCAGCATCAAATGAGGATTACCTTGTCCTTACTAGTATTAGTAAGAGTACCTCAACGGCTTCCAAAACAACACCCCCGCCCCCCCCCCCCCCCCCCCCTCTCTTAGTTCAGGATTAGGAATATTTTTGCATTACGCAAAATTATTAAATTTTGATAATGGTTTTCAAAAAAGCATGACCCCTTTGGGAAAATTTTAAATTGAGGAAACAAGAACACGTCACACTACTACAATAGAAAAAGGTCACACTAAAAAAAATAAAAAATGTCTCAGTTTTTAAAAAATCGTGGTAAAAAAAAAATAGAAGTGATATTTCATCTCAGTTTATTAGTTTAAATGAGATGGTCTCTACTCTTTTGTCTCAGTTATAAAAAAAATTGAGATAATATTTCTCTTCTTTTGGTCTCAATGTTACAAAAGCGAGATTATGTGGAAAACAGTAAACTTCTTTTCATTACATTGAATGCATGAGCAAAGCTCAATATATGCAGAGTTCAAGTAACTAAATTCTGTTATCTGTAACAATCTGTAACAAACTAACAACCTTACTAACTGACTAACAGAGGCACTAATTGACTAACAAGATATTTAACAAGATGTGCATATATTTCCTTTATATTTACATAGAGGAAGCTTTAACATGCCCCTGCAAACCCATGGGGGAAGACACCATGAGTTTGTCTTTAAGATACTGAAAGCGAGAGACCGACAACGGTTTGGTGAAAATGTCAGCCAACTGATCAATGGTGGGAACATAATGAAGAGAAAGACGTTTAGCAAGCACCTGTTCCCGAACAAAATGACAATCGACCTCGATATGCTTGGACCGGGAATGAAACACCGGGTTGGAAGCCAAAGCAAGAGCAGACAGATTATCGCACCAGATCACAGGGACAGTAGGAGAAGGGATAAACAAGTCAGCAAGTAACATACGGAGCCAACTAACTTCAACCGCAGCATGGGCTAAAGCCCGATATTCAGCCTCGGTGAATGAACGAGAGACGGTGGCTTGTTTCTTGGCAGACCAAGAAACTAGATTGGATCCCAAAAAGACACAATACCCAGATGTGGACTTACGATCAATAGTGTCACCGGCCCAATTAGAATCAGAAAAAAACATGAAGATCAAAGGTGCTTGGTGTATAGGTCAGACCATGAGAGAGGGTACCCTTAACGAAGCGAAGCAAACGTTTAACAGCAGAGAAATCACCATTGGTAGGAGCATGCATGTGCTGGCAAGCTTGGTTGACAGCCAAAGAAAGATCAGGACGAGTGATTGTTAAGTATTGGAGAGCCCCAACAAGAGTACGATAGAGAGAAGGATTATCAAAAGAAGAAGAAGTAGGGGAGACCGGGTTTAGCGGAAATAGGAGATGGGCACGACACAATCATCCATCCGACTTTGTGAAGGATCTCACAGGCATATTTTTTTACGAGAAAGGAAAGAATGAGTTGCGAGTTTTGAGCGAGATCCCAAGAAAGTAAGACAAATTGCCTAACTCTTTCATAGAAAGCAAGATGCATTTGAGCAACCAAGGTGTGAATATGAGAAGGATCCTTTGGTAAGCAAGATATCATCAACATAAACCACTAAAATGGTAATGGAATGAGGGGTTTTGTGAATGAAAAGAGAGGAATCACAATGACTATTATGAAAACCTTGAGAAAGTAAGAAGGTAGAAAATGTAGAATACCAAGCACAGGGGGCTTGTTTAAGCCCATACAAGGCCTTATGAAGCTTACACACATGAGTAGGAACAGAAGAGTCAACAAAACCAGGAGGTTGAGACATGAAAACCTCTTCTTCAAGCTTACCATGAAGGAAAGCATTGGATATATCCAACTGTTTGAGAGGCCAGTGATGATGTAAGGCAAGGCAAAGAATTATCCGAATGGTAGGAAGCTTGGCAACGGGACTGAAAGTCTCCTGAAAATCAATACCTTCTTGTTGAAGGAATCCTTTAGCAACAAGACGAGCCTTATAGCGAGCAATCGAACCATCAGAGTTGCGTTTGATTTTGAATACCCATTTACACCCAATTTCATTTTTATGAGAAGGCAAGGGAACTAAGGACCATGTATGCTGCTTTTGTAAAGCTCCAAACTCATCTTTCATAGCCGCAAACCACACAGGAGAGGTAAGGGCTGCTTGGTAAGTAGGAGGTTCAGAATCAGTATATAAAGAAGAAGAAAGACTGAGTGAAGCAGAAGGACCAGAAGATTTGGACCGAGTGATCATAGGATGAAGATTAGTAGATGAAGAAGAAGGAAGAGGTGGAAGGGCAATGTGTGTATCAGTGAATAGGAGAGGAATGGATAGTAGAAGGAGGAGATGCGAGGAGAAGACAAAGAGAAGACAAACCAACAAAGACAAGGCAAGTCTGTAGGCATAGCAATGGAGGAGACTGGTGCGAGGAGAAGACAATGACCAGAAGACAAACCAATGAAAGACAAGGCAAGTTCAGGCTGGCAGGTACTGCAGTAAACTCAGAGTCAAGATCGAGGCGGTGAGATTGCAAACCAGATGGAGACAGAGCAGCAGTAGGTAAACCTCTAGCTGAAGACTGAGGCAACTGAGAGTGCAAATCAGATGGAAGTAGAGCGGAACAAAGCAAAGACAAGGCACGGCCAGAGGCATAGCAAGAGAGGGAAATCTGTAGCTGAAGACTGAGGCAGCTGAGATTGCAAACCAAGTGAAGGCAGAGTAGTAGGAGGTGGCAGCACTGGATGCAGAGACTGAGCAGCAGACGGGGAAGAGAGAGCAGGAGCTGGTACACAAGAAGACTTATAAAGATGCCCAGGAGCTGGGGCACAAGCAGGCTGAGTAATAGGGGGAGAAGCCAAAAAGAAAGTGTGAATATCTTCCAAGGAGGAAGGCTGAGATAGAGCAGTATTAGAAGAAGAAAGCATAGAAAAAGGAAAAATATGCTCATGAAAAATCACATGTCGAGATAAGTAAAGTTTACCAGATTTAGGATCAAAACATCTATATCCCTTAGCAAATGGATGATATCCCAAAAAAACACAAGACACAGATTTAGGATGAAGTTTTGATGAACTATATGGTTGAAGCCAAGGAAAACATTGACAGCCAAATACTCGAAAGAAAACATAATCTGGGATAGCATGAAACAACACTTCATATGGAGATTTATTAGCAAGAATAGAAAAAGGCATTCTATTGATAAGAAAAGTAGCAGTAGCAACTGCATCAAACCAAAAATGTAATGGAAGAGAAACATGATGAATCAAAGCAATGGAAGTTTCAATAATGTGTCTATGCTTGCGCTCAGCCACACCATTCTGAGCAGAGGTATAAGGACAGGAATGTTGATGAACAATCCCATTATGTAAAAGAAAAGCATGCATTTTATTATTGAAATATTCTGTGCCACCATCAGTGCGAAGAACTTGAAGAGAAGTAGAGAATTGCTTCTCAACATAAGATTCGAATTCAACAAATTTAGCAAAAACCTCACTTTTGTAAGCCAAAGGATAGAGCCAAGTAAAGCGGCTAAAATCATCTACAAAAATCACATAAAATTTGAAGCCAGATGTAGATTTATTAAAAGGACCCCAAACATCACTATGAATTAAAGACAAAGGTTGTTTGACAGTGGAATTGGACAATTGAAATGGCAGTCTATGGCTTTTAGCAATGCAACATTCAGAACACTCAATAGCAGTAGGCTTAGTAGGTTTACAAGAGAAATGCTTTTGCTATACAGAAAATTTGTGAGAAGAAGGATGGCCTAATCTATGATGCCACAGTTCAGCAGAAACATTCTTATTAAAAACATGAAAATTAGCTTGAGGCACAGCAGGTGAATGAGATGAATGTAGATGAGGTTGAAAATGATATAAGCCATTAGTGTGGAAACCTTGGTGAAGAATTCTCTTCGTTTTCTTGTCCTGGATCAGAAAAGAAGAGGCATCAAAAATAATGTTGCAGTCATTGTCTTTAGCAAGTTGATGAACTGAGAGAAGATTAGATGAAATTGCAGAAGAATGCAAAATATGATTGAGACGAAAAGAGAAATGAGGAGTTGGTAAAATACCTTGACCAGTATGATGAATAGGAATAGACTGACCATTACCAACAGTAATACGATCAGTACTTGGATAGTCTTGATAGACATTGAAACTGTTCAAATCATTGGTCATATGATCAGTGGCAGCCGAGTCCAAATACCAAGGCATGACAGAGGAAGAGGAGGAAGAGATGGACGGAGTTGGATGAGAAGAAGAAGCCACAAAGGCTTTAATATTAGACACAGGTGTCTGGGATGCAGATTGTCCATGAGAAGGTTGATATTGAGCATCCAACCGATGCCAGCAATCAAAGGCAACGTGACCAAAAACACCACAAATTTGACAAACTGGTCCATTACGTCCTCTGCCTCTGGAAAAGAATCGACCACGGGAGTGCTGAGAAAATCGACCTCCTCTGCCTCCTTTAGAGAAATACCGACCTGGTGAACCACGAGAGAAGCCAGAAGAACCAGGCTGATTTGAACGGAAACCTCGAGCAGCAGCAGAGAAAGCAACATTAGGGTGCTCAATAGGAGATAATTTTTGTGCTTTAAGTTCAACATGAATCGATTCGGAACAAAGCAATGCACACAATTCATCCATAGAAATTCTGTCGGATCGTGCTCGAATGGCAGTCTTAAAAGAGTCATACTCGTCTGGAAGACCATTCAATGTGATTAACACAAGATCTTCATCTTCAACTATAGCAGATGCAAGTGCTAATTGAGTTGACAATTCCTTGATCCGAGTCAAATACTCCTCCATGGATGCACCTTTCTTGGACACAGTATTCAATTTATTCTTGAGTTGATGAATATGTGACCGAGAGAGAATTGTGAATCTCTTGATCAAAGCATTCCAAACTTCATAACAGTGTTGAAACTGTAAAACAGTAGCATAGATTGGAGATGAGAAGTGTCAGATTTGGAGCCAAGATAGTTGAAGAAGATGAAGAAACTGAGGCTGAAAAAGTAGCAAGAGGATCAGCCATTGGAGCCAAGAATCGATGCTCGTTAGAGCTTATTCAATGCTCTGATACCATGTGGAAAACAGTAAACTTCTTTTCATTACATTGAATGTATGAGCAAAGCTCAATATATACAGAGTTCAAGTAACTAAATTCTGTTATCTGTTACAATCTGTAACAAACTAACAACCTTACTAACTGACTAACAGAGGCACTAACTGACTAACAAGATATTTAACAAGATGTACATATATTTCCTTTATATTTACATAGAGGAAGCTTTAACAGATTAAAAACTAAAGAAAACTTCGAAGACTTTCGGCCTTGAATCTCCAAATCCTGATCGTTTTATATATGTATTTCAATTGCTCTATCCACAAAAATCAAAAGAATATTTCATCGTCCTCTGCTCTCATATTGCTTTTCTCCTCTGATCCTTTCTGACATGGATAGGTACACAAGGACCACAGCCCACCGTGAGTAAACCCAAGCCTACCATTTAGACCCCATTGCACAACCCGGTTAGTAAGACCCAGCACAGCTGGAGGCCAACTGAGCAGGGAAGGTCAATGATGCTCGGACACGTGGCAGGTGCAGAATAGGCCACGTCAGCAGACAAAGATCTGCAAAATTATTGCTACAGCACATCGCCATTAATGCAGCCCATCACAGCATTTATTGCGACAACACCTCTCAATCGGAATGGCACCCCCTCACCCTGAACAAGACGAACCACGGCATAAGCTTTCGGCGGGGAGGTCAGAACGGCAGAGACAGCGAAATGATTACCAAAGGATATAAGCAAAGCTTGAAGACAAGAAGAAGGTTAAGTTTTTCTATCTCTCTTTTTCTCTCTCGCTACATTACCTACCACATCTTCTAATTCACACGCCGGAGGGTTCGCCGGGGGACTACCCCGTTCCCCGTTGAACTTGTTTGCAGGTTACCCAGTGGACTTGAGGAGCTTGGATCGGTCTAGCCCATTCACCAGGACGAACTGCCATTTGAGCGGAGCACTGACATGGATAGGCCCACAAGGACCACAGCCCACCGTGAGTAAACCCAAGCCTACTATTTAGACCCCATTGCACAACCCGGTTAGTAAGACCGGCCAAATGGAGGCCAATGGCAGGAAGGTCAATGATGCTCGGACACGTGGCAAGTGCAGAACAGGCCACGTCAGCAGACAAAGATCTGCAAAGTTATTGCCACAGCACATCGCCATTAATGCAGCCCATCACAGCATTTATTGCGACAACACCTCTCAGTCGGAATGGCACCTCCTCACCCTGAACAAGACGAACCACGGCATAAGCTTTCGGCGGGGAGGTCAGAACGGCAGAGACAGCGAAATGATTACCAAAGGATATAAGCAAAGCTTGAAGACAAGAAGAAGGTTAAGTTTTTCTATCTCTCTTTTTCTCTCTCGCTACATTACCTACCACATCTTCTAATTCACACGTCGGAGGGTTCGCCGGGGGACTACCCCGTTCCTCGTTAAACTTGTTTGCAGGTTACCCAGTGGACTTGAGGAGCTTGGATCGGTCTAGCCCATTCACCAGGACGAACTGCCTCATCAGTTGGCGCCGTCTGTGGGAACCGGTTGATCCGTGCGCCAGTTGTGTTCATTGTCGCCGGAGACCCTGTTCCAGTGACTTCTACATCTCACCCGTCAAGCGTATGGTCATGACTAGATCCATGGCCTCCCACCATAATGCTACCAATCACCAAACCGACCCCCCCAATCCAAACAACCCACCACAATACTTCATCGAACTCACCAACAGCATCAACTGTATGGCCGAACAAAACCAGGCCTTAATCAATGCTCTGCTCCAATGAAACCTCCCTATTCCTCCACCACCTCCAGATATTCCACCCCATCCAGAACAAATTCCGGGCCATTCCATCTCACAACCCAACCCTCTCAACTCGGGGGGCTTGCAACCCCCTCACCCACATATACACCCACCGCTTCCACCCCATCGGGCCATCAGCCAAGAAGGCGTCAACACATCTCCCTCTGGTGGTGACAACATTCCCCTTTGGGACGCTGAACTCCGAGCCATGAAGCTCCAACTCCAAGGGGTTATGCAGAATATCCAACATAAGCCCTCCACCACGGCAAACTCCCCATTTGTCGCCTCCATTCGAGACAAAATTCTGCCCGCCAAGTTCAAAATGCCCACCATCGACCCCTTTGACGGAACGACCGACCCGGTCGACCACCTGGAGACCTACTGCACTCTCATGATCCTCCACGCCTTCCCCGACAAAATTATGTGCCGAGCCTTTCCCGTGACACTGAAGGGATCGGCTCGGCTATGGTTTAGCCAGTTACCACCAGATTTGGTCTCCACATTTCAACATGTCAGTGACTCCTTCCTGAGCCACTTCATCGGGGCCCAACGCCAGCGACGCCCGGCGACCCAACTCCTCAATATCCGTCAGACCAAGGGGGAATCATTGCGCAACTTTGTCACCCGCTTCAACACCGAAGCCTTGCAAGTTGCCGAAAATGATGATAAAGTCATCCTTACAGCCTTCATGGCCGGTCTGCGGTCATCCGATTTCCTCTTCTCCCTCTCTAAGAACCCCCCGACCTCCATGGCAGCCCTACTCTCCAAAGCCCAAAAATACATGAACGCCGAGGATTCACTAGCCGCTCGGCAGGACCCAACAACTAAATATCTGACCCCCAGAGAAAAGAGGAAAGACCAAGAACCTAGTAACGACCGGCATCATAACCAAACACCCCGCTACGCCGACCGACCCCCTCGCGCCGACCGGACAGCACCAGTAAGACCGCCAGGTCGGTTCGAGCAATATACACCCCTCAATTCTCCCATGGAACATGTCCTTAACCAGATCCAACGGGACTACCCCCTCAAGTGGCCTCTCCCTCCACGGAACCCTTCCAATCGGAAAGACCAGTCCAAATATTACCGTTTCCACCAGGACCATGGCCATAACACCGACGATTGCATCAGCCTCAAGGATCAAGTGGAGACCCTCATTCGCCAGGGGCGTCTAAGCCGATTCACAAACACCCGCCCTCAGCAGAGGCAAAGGACTGAGCCCCACAGAGACAATCGCAGGCACACCCTTCCACGGCGACCAGCTTAACCGGACCAAGGCCGCGATCGACCTCCCCAACAGCCTCGGCCACAGGGTAATCCACCCCCGCCTGTCGGTGAAATCAGAGTTATCTCAGGCGGTCTTGCTTGTGGGGGCCCATCCCGCTCAGCTCAGAGGGCAGAACTTCGAAAAATACGACAGGGCTCAGACAAGGCAGTCGCCACCGTAGACCGACCCCCCAAACAGCCCAAGCAGTGGACAGAGCCCATCACCTTCACGGACGCCGACTGTACAGGCATCCGTTATCCTCATGACGATCCTCTCGTCATTTCCGCCATCCTCTCCAATTATAAGGTCAGACGAGTTCTCATTGACAATGGCAGCTCTTCGGACATCATCTTCCTCAACTGCTTCCGCCAACTTAAGATTGGGGAAGAAACCCTTTCCCCGCTCCAAACCCCTCTTGTCGGCTTCACTGGCGACCGCGTGACCTCTATCGGTTCCATCGATCTTCCTATCACAATTGGCGAGTACCTACGGCAAGCCACGAAGTTGCTCACCTTCCTGGTGGTTGATTGCCTATCTGCCTATAACATCATCCTCGGCCGCACCGCCCTTAATGCCTTCCAAGCCATCACATCCACCTATCATCTTGCCCTCAAGTTTCTCACCGACCTCGGAGTCGGAACAGTCAGGGGAGAACAGATCGTGGCCAGGGAGTGTTATGTTGCCTCACTCAAAGAGGTTAAGTTGAAGGAGGCGATGATCATTGAAGGACTTAATGTCCGGGGTGAGGACGAGCTGATCAGAGGAGAACCGGTGGAAGAGCTCGTTGAGGTTTTTATTGACCCCACCAACCCACTGAAAACTGCCAAGATCGGCAGGCAATTATCCCCCCATGCAAAGGCTGACCTCACTGCCCTTTTGACAGAGCACAACGACGTCTTTGCTTGGACCCACTCCGACATGCCAGGCATTGACCCCTCCTTCATCACTCACCGCCTTAGCATCGAACCTCACTTCCGACCTTACCGCCAAAAACAACGTATATTCCACCCGGAACGCAACAATCTCATAGCTGCAAAGGTTGACAAACTCCTCGAGGCTTAGTTTATCCGAAATGTGGATTATCCTAAGTGGCTGTCTAATGTGGTCCTAGTCCGCAAGAACAATGGCAAGTGGCGTCTCTGCGTCGACTACTCTGACCTGAACCGAGCTTGCCCCAAAGATAGCTATCCACTCCCCCGTATTGATCTACTGGTCAACGCCACGGCCGGTCATCAAATGCTCAGCTTCATGGATGCTTTTTCTGGGTACAACCAAATCATGATGCACTCATCTGACCAGGAACACACATCCTTCATCACCAACCGGGGCACCTACCACTACCGTGTCATGCCGTTCGGACTGAAGAATGCTGGGGCCACCTACCAATGGTTAGTTAATGCAGTCTTCCACCATCAGATCGGACGGAACATGGAAGTGTATGTGGATGACATGCTAGTCAAGAGCAAACTGTCCACTGACCACCTCACCGACCTACGAGAGACTTTTGCCACCCTTCGCAAATATCAGATGAAGCTCAACCCAGAGAAGTGTGCCTTTGGCATAGGATCTGGAAAGTTCTTGGGTTTTATGGTCAGTCAGCGCGGCATTGAGGCCAACCCTGAGAAGATCAAGGCCTTGATTGAGATGCAGTCACCCAAAACTGTTAAAGAAGTTCAAAGACTCACTGGCAGAGTGGCAGCCCTCAACCGTTTCATCTCCCGCGCAACGGATAAGTGCCTACCATTTTTCAAAGTTCTTCGGCAGACTTTTGAATGGACAACTGAATCCGAAGAAGCCTTTCAACAGTTAAAGTAGTGCATGGCCAATCCTCCCATTCTCTCACAGGCAATCACGTGTGAGCCCCTTTTCCTCTACTTAGCAGTATCAAACACCGCAGTCAGTGCAGCTCTCATCAGAGAGGACGGCTCAGTCCAACGGTCAGTCTACTACATCAGTCGGGCTCTCAGGGGAGCGGAGCAGAACTACCCCCTATTAGAAAAGCTGTCCCTGGCCTTGGTCACCGCCTCCAGACGACTCCGTCCCTACTTCTAAGCCCATTCCATAGTGGTCCTCACCGACCAGCCCCTGAGGAAGGTCATGCAGCAACCAGAGCTCTCAGGAAGACTAATGCAGTGGTCAGTAGAACTAAGCCAGTTCGACATCTCCTATCGCCCCCGGACAGCAATCAAGAGGCAAGCTGTAGCCGACTTCATCTTGGAATTCACCAATCCAACCCCAACCGCTAACCCTCCACCCCCACCAGCTCTACCAGGGCCTGAAGATCCTCATTCTTGGACACTCAATGTTGACGGCTCGTCTCGTAGGGAAGGAAGTGGGGCTGGCCTCATCCTCACCTCCCTTGAGGGGGGTTATTTCAAATGTGCTCTCCGCCTTTTGTTTGCGGCCAGCAACAATGAGGCCGAATATGAAGCATTGATAGCAGGATTTCGTCTGGCCAAAGACATTGGTGTTAGCTACATCGGCGTGTTCAGTGACTCCCAACTCATCGTCGGCCAGATCACGGGGGAATTCGATGCCAAGGATAGCACAATGCGGGCTTATAGGGACATGGCACTCCCCCTTGCTCGCCTTTTTAATACTTTCCAGATCAGACACATACCTTAGGCGGAAAACTCCAAAGCAGATGAGATGGCCCACCTGGCCTCTGCCGACCAATCCGACCTTAGCCATGGAGTTTGCCTCGAATACCTAACCCACCCGGCCATCTCGCCCGACCTACAGGAAGTGCAATTCCTCCAGACGGAGCCCATCCCTTGGGCATCCGACATCTTCCTCTTCTTGATCACTGGGGAACTCCCAGATGACCAACAGCAGGCTGCCAAGGTCAGAGCTCGGTCGGCTAACTACATTCTGGTCGACGGCGTCCTTTACAAGCGCGGTTTTTCATGACCGTACCTGCGATGCCTCAGCCCCACCCAAGCAACCTATGTAAATGCAAGAGATCCATGAAGGAATCTGTGGCAATCATTTTGGTGGCAGGTCTCTCGCACACAAAGTACTCCATACAGGCTACTTCTGGCCGACTCTCAACCAAGATGCCACTGATTTTGTGCTTAAATGCGACAAGTGTCAGCGCTTCGCCAACATCCCCCATGCTCCCCCCACTGAGTTGATCACCCTCTGCAGCCCTTACCCGTTTGCCAAATGGGGGATCGACTTGGTTGGTCCACTTCCCACTGGTCGAGGCCAAACCAAGTTCGCGATTGTTGCCATTGATTACTTCACCAAGTGGGTCGAGGCAGAACCCCTCGCCACAATCACCGAGCGGAACACCACCAAGTTTATCTGGCAATCGATCGTCTGCCGATTTGGCATCCCTCAGGCCATCGTCTCCGACAACGGCAAACAGTTCGACAACACTAAATACAGGAAATTTTGTGCAGATCTCCAGATTCGACCATGCTTCTCTTCCCCCGGTCATCCCCAAGCCAATGGCCAAGTTGAGGTCACCAATCGTTCTCTCATGAAGATCATCAAAACTAAGCTCGAAGCTGCTAAAGGCCTCTGGGTTGAGGAACTACCACATGTACTCTGGGCTTATCGAACCACTGCCCGGACTCCTACTGGGGAAACCCCTTTTCGCTTAACATATGGCGCTGAGGCGGTCATTCCGGTAGAAGTCGGTCTGCCCACCCCTAGGGTTTTACATCCGGATCTTGCCTCAACCGAAGAACTCCGTCGAGCAGACCTGGACCTCATTGAAGAGCTCAGAGAGACTACTGCTGTCAGATTGGCTTCGTACCAGCAGAAAATGAGAACACACTACAACCGCAGAGTCCGACCACGGGAGTTCTCTGTAGGGGACCTTGTCTTGAGAGAAGCCACTCTTGCCACAAAGAATCCGACCGAGGGCAAACTAGCAGCCAAATGGGAGGGACCCTACGTTGTGAAAGGCCCGCCCGCGGCCAAGCACTTACCGACTCCAAGACATGGATGGCCGAGACCTTCCCCATTCCTGGAATGCTGAACATCTGAAGTGTTACTATCAGTGAATTCCTACTTTTGTATTATCAAACTTGTTGCATTTTCCTTTTTCAATACATAATACAAATTCCGACTAGAGTTCCAACCTTCTACAATTCAACTGTCTGAATGTCGCTTCCATGAAACTTTCACTTGCAAGCACTCATGACCTCGGCAGACCAGAGCACTTTCAAAAGCCTCGGCCAGGCCGAGACTTCAAAGCCTCGGCAGGGCAGCGATTTCAAAAGCCTCGGCGGACCAAGCGCTCAAAAGCCTCGGCCAGGCTGAGCACTTCAAAAGCCTCGGACTGAGCACTTCAAAGCCTCGGCCAGACCGAGGCACTTTCAAAGCCTCGGCGGCGAGCACTTTCAAAGCCTCGGCCAGACCGAGCACTTTCAAAGCCTCGGCCCAGGCCGAAGCACTTTCAAAGCCTCGGCGGACCAGGCACTTCAAAGCCTCGGCCAGACCGAGCACTTTCAAAAGCCTCGGCCCGGACCAGGCACTTTCAAAGCCTCGGCGGGCCGAGCACTCAAAGCCTCGGCTAGGCCGAAAGCACTTTCAAAGCCTCGGCCGGCCAGAGCACTTTCAAAGCCTCGGCAGACCGAGCACTTTCAAAGCCTCGGCCGGACCAGGCACTTTCAAAGCCTCGGCCGGACCGAGCACTTTCAAAAGCCTCGGCGGGCCGAGCACTTCAAAGCCTCGGCCGGACGAGCACTTTCAAAGCCTCGGCCGGCCAGATCGAGCCCTCAAAGCCTCAACTAGACCGACCATTCTTATCGAATGAGCAAGTTACTTGCAACTTTCATTCCAGATCAACACTGGGATCATCCTATGAACGAAATTTCATAAAGTAGGACACTCAATCACAATCTGACGCTTAGTCACAATTTCAGAACCACTTCCTTACTTAGTCAAATTCCAAAGGTGTTCTCATGTATTTCATCTCCTCCACCACCTAGCTTATTTCTCCCACTGACTTGAAACCTACCTTTTTTATCTCCATCCATGGATCCTTCATCCATACTTACTCAATTACAAGTATTAATCCCATTCAAACATCATGTTGCACAATTTCACAATCCAATTTTTCAATCTCCATCAATCACTCTCATCCATCAAAACATCAATACAAGTCCAACTTTACTCAGCATTAAGGAATTCTTTACTTTACTTTGCATCTCATTTTTATACAAGTCCTACTTCAGCACCACCTTGAACTTCACTGAATTTTCATACCACTCCAATCTGGCTCTGCATTGAGTTTTTCAGTTTTATACGGGTTCAGTTTTACTATGCATAAGGTTCAGTTTTACTGAATTTTAACTTTGTTCAATATTACATTTTTACGTCATTCCCAAACTTCATTCACACTGGCTTATACATATGCAAACACAATTACTCAAAGGCAATTTTTATTCATTCAAAAATATGTACATTAGTCCCCTACAGTACTTACAAAAAAAAAAAAAAAAAAAAAAAAACAATTACAATGTGTATACAAAGAAAAAACAAAACACTACTCCAATTCATTCCTCATCCTCGCTAGAGATCAGATCTGCTTCTTCAACTCCTTCATCCAGGGGAGTCTGGGCCACGTCATCCTCCCCAATTGTGACACTACTCAGGTCAAGCTCTGGGAACAGCTCCTCAGCCCTCCTTTTGAACATCTTCCACCCGCTGTCCCAGTACTCGGCCATTTCATGCTTATAGAAATCTGATCGTTGGAAGCTCTCAATGACCTCAGCCTCAGATCTCCCCCCAGCAGTCGCCCTCGATGGGCCAGCCCCACCAGACTCCTCCCTAGCCAAGCTAACATCATGCGGCATCAATAGCCATCCGAAATTCAGCGATCCCTTGAATTGTTCAAGCTAACAGAACGTCTGAGATCGGGGTAGGCTGCCTTTTCAGAGGCCGCTTTCGCCCTTTCCTCATCCAGCTCTTTTTGAAGGATCGCCTTCTCAGAGGACGCTTTGGCCCTTTCCGCTTCCAGCTCCCCACGCAAAGCCTCAACCACAGTAGCTGCCCTACCCCTCTCCTCCTCCACCTCTTTCTTCAGGCTTTCCTTCTCCGTTGTCGCTTTCTCCATCTCTGTTTTCAACTCCCTCATCAGCCTCCCCTTCTCCTCCTCTGCCTTGGTGAGTTCTCTCTCCAACTTTTTTTGCAGAGCCTCAACCTTGGCATCCGCTTCGTCCTTCTGCCTGACCAGCTCTTCATTGCTGTTCATGGCCTCTTCGTGCCGCTCGACCGTGATGGCACAGGCTTTGTGGGACTCCTCCAACTTTTTCTGCTCACCAGTCAACTGGAACTCGAGCGACACAACCCTGCAGCGTGTGTCCTCCAACTCTAACTTGACTGACGGCAGCTCAGTATAGGCAGCCTTCCACTCAGCGCTCTCCTTCTTCAACTTAGCCAACCCAACCTTGGCCTCTTCAGCCTTGAGTTTGGCTCCCCTAGCCTTCCTCAGTAGGGCCCCTGCCAGGGTAGTTACCTCCATTTGGGCGGAGCATAACCCCCTGAACAAGTCGGCCTCGTTGAATCCAGAGGCCGAGCGCATACCCGTTTTTTCCACGATCTTCACTAGACGGTCTGCCCCCGCCCTGGCTGGGATCTCTTCCCCCTCCAGCCTTTCAACCACAGCGCGCGCGTGGTAAATGGTTACACCCAGACCCATTCCCCTTTCCTGGGGTGCAAGCCCCCTTTGAGTTTGCTCCTCCTCCACTTGGCTCAGCCCCAGTCGACCCAACTCCTACTTGCATCGTTGGGGCAACCTCCATAGCCTCCACCGTTGGGATAACCCTTACCACTTCTGGGGTCTCCACCACAACAGGGGCCTCCTTCATTTTCTTGAACCCAGGCTCCTCTGCAGCCTCTTCTGGGGCACTTCTCTTCTTCTTCTTCCTCTTCACAGCCTCCTCCTCCTTCCTGACTTTCTCCTTCACTGGATCCACAAGGGGCTTTTGTGGCTCAAAAGTGCTTAAGTCCTTCCCACCCAATGGCTTTGGGCGTGGTCGGATCCTCTCATTCGCAATCGGCTGCATCGGTCGGTCATCTTGCGCCTTCTTAAATTTTGTGGCCTTGGCAAGGATGGCTTGATCTTCTGCCTCCTGTGCCTCCCTCCTGGCTTCCAATTCAGCTCGGCTGAGGTCCCCACCGATCGGTTGTGGACCCAGCCCGGCCTCAAACAGTGCGGACGGCTGAACCAGCTCGTCTCACTTGGCCTTCTCCCTCTTCCTCCACTCCTTCACCCTCTCATCTGCCGCAGCCCCCAGTCTTGCCTCCACCGTCCTGATCGGCACCTTCCAGATGGTACGCACCCCAAGCCCCCTGTTAGCAGACGCGTAGAACCACTGTGCTCGCCACCCCTTTATCGATGTGGGCAGCCCAGCCACCAAACCCTTCCCCACAGCTGCCTGCAGTGTGACCCATGTCTCTTGCTGCCCTGAAGCCTTGTAGCAGGCGAAGAATTCCTCCACCGTCATCGACTCCCCTTTATTCGCCTTTGGCCAGGCGCTTGCACAGGCCAGCAAAATCTTCCAAGCATTAGGCATCAGCTGGCCCGGTGCTACCTCCAGGTGGTTCAGCACGTCCACTACTATTTGAGGCAGTGGCAACCTCAGTCCACCCTTCAGCGCCTCCTCGTACAGGGAAAACTCCCCTGGCCTGGCATCCGATGGCCTTTCCGTTGACGTTGGCAGCAACAGCTCCACTTCCGCTGGAATCTGGTATTTCTCCCGGATGGCCTCCAACTCCGCCTCAGTCATCGTCGACTTGTCTGGCTTCGTGTGCCAATGATCTGGCTCCGCCTGACTGATAGGCTTCGGCGCTGCAATCATGGTGGAGCCATGGAAACGTATCGCTGGTTCCCCCACCCTCTCCGTTCTGTACTGTGCAGCTAATTCCTCTGCATCATCGTCTCCCAGTGGATCCACCCTCACATTCACGTTTTCTTCTTGCGCCATTTCTAAAGTGTGTTTGCGGATCGCTTCTGAGGCAGGCACTAAGAAGTCGAAGAAATGCTCTAATGGTGTATCGCGCGCAACAAATGGTGTAATACTTGGAATGTTTTGGGTTCTTGAAAACAGGTAAGTAAATCGAATAATACCAAAAGCCCACGGTTTACCCGTATTCCAAGGATCCAAATTAATTTTCGCCAGTTTGAAAACTTTTCAAATCATCTGCCAAAACTACCTCCTCAATGCCCATAATAATGCCCTGACGTTTCACCTCTGATCTAACGCTTGACCTTTCTCCTCCCTCGAAATTCTGCCACGTGTATGGCCTCGATGCACTGACTTCTGCCCTTACCTTGTCTTTTCCACTTCAAATCATCACGTGAAGCGCCGCCTCTTGAGCCCCGTGCCCTTCCGCTCGGCCACCCACGCGGTCGGCCCGCCTTGTGATCGGCCTCACGGTCGGCCACCCTCCCGGTCGACCTCTCATTTCGGCCGCCGCTCACGGTCGGCCCTCGCTCGGTCACCCTTTACGATCGGCCTCACCGCTCACACCCTCACGGTCGCCTCTCCGCTCGGCCGCTCATTCGGTTTACCACTCGCTCGGTCACCCCTACGATCGGCCTCACGCTTTCGATCACGGCCTCACCTCTGCCGCTTCGGCCTCACGCCGATCGCCACTCGGCCGTCCTCCTACCGGTCGGACTCATCTTCCTTGTTATTATTCCCTTTGTTGGACTAAAGTTGCACTCGGGAATGGGGGACTACTGACATGGATAGGCCCACAAGGACCACAACCCACCGTGAGTAAACCCAAGCCCACCATTTAGACCCCATTGCACAACCCGGTTAGTAAGACCCAGCACAGCTGGAGGCCAACTGAGTAGGGAAGGTCAATGATGCTCGGACACGTGGCAGGTGCAGAACAGGCCACGTCAGCAGACAAAGATCTGCAAAGTTATTGCCACAGCACATCGCCATTAATGCAGCCCATCACAGCATTTATTGCGACAACACCTCTCAGCCGGAATGGCACCCTCTCACCCTGAACAAGACAAACCACGGCATAAGCTTTCGGCGGGGAGGTCAGAACGGCAGAGACAGCGAAATGATTACCAAAGGATATAAGCAAAGCTTGAAGACAAGAAGAAGGTTAGGTTTTTCTATCTCTTTTTTTCTCTCTCGCTACATTACCTACCACATCTTCTAATTCACACGTCGGAGGGTTCGCCGGGGGACTACCCCGTTCCCCGTTGAACTTGTTTGCAGGTTACCCAGTGGACTTGAGGAGCTTGGATCGGTCTAGCCCATTCACCAGGACGAACTGCCTCATCACTTTCTATCGTATATGCTTCTTGGGCTACGAGGACCCTGAATTCGACTTCAGATCTCTCTCTCTCTCGCACCAGCTTCTTAGGTTTTAAGACCTTGAATCTGACTTCGGATCTTGTCGGTGTAAGCTCTTTCTCTCTCATCTGTGATTTTTTTGCCTTTCTAGTGAAGCCGAACTTATCAAAACTGAAACAAGCTTAATGTTTTCATTTTTTTTTTTATCGGCAAAATGAAAGTTTTATTGATGCATCAATATGTGAAAACAGAGAGGGAAGATACAACAACAAAACAAAGCATGTGAAGGGGAAGCATCAAGGTTTAAAATGGATCCCAACAAAGTTGGCACCGAACAAAAAGCCAAGAACAAAACAGCCCAAAGCATGAGACACCAGGGAAGAAGGCAAGATGCCAAACAAAGCCCTAGACAAAACCCATAAAAACAATCCGAAAGAAATAAACTAAATTTAAACAAAACAGAGCAAACTGAAAAAATATAATTCTTTGCTTTGATCTTCCGAATGTCATGAATATAGAGAACAAAGTCTCGGACCGAAAAGCCAGTGAAATCCGAGTTGAATTTTGTTCATAAGGCTAAATGAACTAAAATTTCCAGATTAGGTTGGATGCCACTGAATATCAGAGAGTTCCTTGCTAGCCATAAATTCCAACATACGCATGGGAACAGAGCCAATCAGATTTCTAAACCGAAATCTTGACCACCAAGAGAAAAACGACCTCCAAAGAATGAGGACAAATCCAATCCATACCCCACACACTCCAAAGAATGAAACATGCTTAATGTTGAAAAAAAAAGAAATTATTCAAAAAGAAAGTTCTCAAATGAGTAGTTTATTCTCTTATTTTTCTCATTTCTTTTGTCTTCGGCAAATTTAAAATTCAATTACATCCCAATTTAAAAATCCAAATACATCCTAAGTATCATCAGAGCTAGAATCAGTGAAATCATAATCTGTTTGATTATCCCGCTTCATGTCACGGAGAACATCCAACTTAAGTGGAAGGGTAGTATATGAATGATCCAATTCCCCATCTCTTTTCTGAACGAAAACCAGGCACTCATGGTAAATAAAAGCCTAAAAAAGCAACAGTTCCAAGCTCTTTCATCTCAAGGGTAATAGGGTCTGCTAAGACCAAATTCCCATCCAAACTTGAATGAGGATCTCACCATTCTTCCAAAATCCAAGAGGAATCGCTCCTACAAAAGGTCCAGCTATTAATTCTCTTGTCTAACATTCTTCTTTCCATACCCAAATGTTGAAAACGTTTGGTGTGTCGTAATCTGTTGGACAACATTGTATCCAAGCAAGACAGCCTTTGTAGACCCCAAAATAATGTTCGACAAGATTAGTTCCTGGGTGAGGGCAACCTAGCTCTGGTATCCCTTGGAATGGCAATGGTCTAGTATGTTGATCCGGCTCCAATGTTTTCTGAAACACCTCATAGCCTATATGAAATGAGAGTTTCATAGAATGTCCATTTTGTCATATGTACACCAGTAGTAAACTCCATCCATGTAAGTGTAGAAGTCAAAAGAAGAAAACACAAAACATTCAGGAAAAAAACCCTTGAAATCTCTCCAAGAATCATCCTGCAACGAATATATAGCAATATGTTTAAGGTAACATGCTGGAGGAGTAAAATTATACTGATCATCAAGGGTGCTATCCCAATACATCCTAATCGAAACCACTTTATAATCATCAGTGAAAGGATCCATCCAAAACCCAAAAGCATTATTCTTGAGTTCCATTCTTGGAGGAATGGTTTCGGGGTATGTTTGTCTTGGAAGAGCTCTGAATTCTTTGTTTGTCGGATTTCACAAAGCTATAGAATCGGCATAGATTAAGAGACAAAAAATGCCGTTACAAGGACCCATAACTCATGCTTTTACATTCAACTTTAGACCGAGATATTCAAATACTAGAACTGTAAGGGTTTCATCGCGACACACAGCAAAGGTATATTTTTTGTCATTGTAATCAACGTTGTGAACCAAGAGGCAACCATTTTCCTCCTTGTCAGTGAGATACTTGGCTATTGAGAGAGAGATTTCATAAATTGGCATTGGACCGAGATAATGTCCAAGCTAAGTTGGGCCAAGCAAGTTTGGGGGGGTGCGCTTGGTCAAGGCCCCGGTTCGATTTAGTCGGGGTAACATCGGACTGTTAGCCTGGTTAACTTTATTTGCTTGTTAAGTTAGACGGGTTAGGTCTTCTGCAGATCAGTCTGACCGAGCAGGAGCTAGGTCAATATTGAGGACAACTAAGTCGCAGTGAGATTCTTTGATGAAACCGAACAATTAGTACGGTCATGGTGTGACGATGTGGCGCCGTGCTAGGCGTAGCTCAGTTTAGAGCATTGCATATCTCAGAAGTAATACGGTCGTGGAGTAATGGAGTGGCGCCGTGCTGTCTGTTCGCGCCAATGCCGTTTGGCGGTTTTGTTAAGTGGTGTTTAGCTGTGTTTACGTTGACACGTGGGAAAATGGGAGAGGAGAGTAGGTCCACGAGTTCAAAGGTGAATGGACGCAGAGGCACATACAGAAGTTATATAAAAGGTGTTGCGCCCCCATACTCAAGCCTGGAACATCTTATGATCTCAACTCACCTACCACTTTGCTTTTTTTTTTTTTTTTTTTTTTTTTTTTTTTTTTTTGTGTGCTAACTTGATCGTTGGAGGGTTTTTCGGTAGTGCACTGCCGGGTAGCTCACCATCATTGTGTTCTCAGGTCAATCGGAGTGAAGCGCAACTTGGACACAAGGAGTACGGACAGCGATGGATATTTGCTCCCCGTACAATTAGCACCGTCTGTGGAAAGAGTTTGACAGACAACCTTGTCCTCTAAGTTCATCCGATTATCCTTCATGGCGAACAACGACGATATTTCCCTGTTCGCCATCGACGGCATCACTTCGGTGTTCGTTCGGAGAAGAGATGGTCTTCTCGCCATCCCTACCATGGCTGGTCTGGAGACCTTTCCTGGAGAGCACCCTAGAGATAAGCGAGACAAGCGCGCAAGAAGTGCTGACCACTTCCGAAGCCCTAACGGGCACCTGCGGCGAAGTGAGTCACCCGCTTAGCGCTTGGAGCATAAGCTGAGGGATCAAGACGCCATCATTCGAAGGATGGAGACAGAGATGGAGACACTAAAGTGACAGGTCAAAGGGAAATGTATTGCTGGAGTGGGTAACCACAGTGAGCGCACCCAACCCCGTCGCTCAGGCAGCCAAAACCAGCGGGCTGAAGTTATGGGGTTAGAGATTCTGACCCGCCAGCAGAGAAGTCTTGTGTGCAAGACAACAGTTACCGTCCCTTACGTCCGCCGCCGACGACGTTGAGATATTCCTACTCTGCTTGTTCGGAGGACTTGAGGGATGTCTTGGAAGAACGAGCGCGCCGATGGGAGGCGCAAAGGGTGCTGGCGCTGCAGCGGTTATCCTACGAAGGTTGCGCCAGTGAAGAAGTCGTAATGCTGCCACCCCGTGTAGCTGTACATGTCCTTTTGGACAAAGATTTGGAAAGGCTGAGCGCCACCCCTTTCTCCTTTGAGATAGAGACCACACCGCTCTCTGCGGGCTTTCACCAGCCCAAGTTTACACTCTATGACGGAAAAATCGATCCGTACATGCACGTAAGCCACTTCCGGCAGGTTATGGCTGGATACAGGCGTAACGATGCTCTTATGTGCCTTATTTTCTCATCAAGTTTGGGCGAGTTGGGCTTGAAATGGTTTGAGAGGCTACCGAAGGAAAGCATCGAAAGGTGGTAGTAGTTGGCAGAAGCATTCGTGGCCCGATTCAAAACCAACACCAAAACGCCAAAGGAGGTTGACCACCTTTTGAGTGTCAAGATGGAGCCGGGCGACTCCCTCAAAGCATATAACGCCAAATATTGGGAAACTTTCAACAAGATCCTTGATTGCCCGACTAACCTAGCAATCACCCAATACAAGCGCGGTCTCCCAGTCGGACATAGACTGAGGGACTCGCTCACGATGAACCAACCAACTTCTATGGAGCTATTGATGCAGCGCATCAACGAGCACATCCGAGTAGAGGATGATGCAACCGTGGCCACCGCGAAGATGAATCCGGTGGCAACGGACAAAAGGGTGGCTGGAAAAGTCCACATGGTCGGACCGGAGACAAACCGTCCAAGTGACCGCATAAGAGAATCAAACTGTGGTCCGGATTGTAGAAACTGGGGTAACGGTCGCCGCAATGACTGAGCTGATTACCTTGTGATGCCGCGACAGATGCGAATAGAAAGTTGAACGCCCAGATTGGCATTACCACGGTTTTTAAGATCCCAATTTACCGCATACTTAGCGAAATCCGCGATGAGGTGTACGTCCGGTTTCCGACCAAGTTGGGCTATATGCAGAAGGGCTTCAATTTGCGGTATCGCTGCACCTTTCATAGTGAGCGAGGGCACCCTACAAAGGACTGTTTGCCCTTGAAATAACACTTGGAGGAGTTGGTTGTCGCTGGTCACTTGGACTGTTACATCGACGGGGGCGTCAAGGCCGCGCACCATGCTCCGGCTGAGCTAAGCGGTTTGGCAGCCCTAGAAGCACCCCCCCAAGGAATGGTCAATGTGATCCATGGTATCGTCGAGCCAGCGCGGGTTTGCGAGCTCTAAGGAATGATAAAAAAAAGTAGAACATATGAGGGAAGTCCTGTCAGTCTAGCCCGCGATCAAAAAAGGCAAAAATTAGGAGAAAAATATGCCTAGTTTCTCAAGCAGGGATCTTGAGCGCATTAAAACGCCGCACAATGACGCTCTGGTGGTCACCCTTCGCGTCAGGAATTTTGATGTTAAGTGCATTTTGATCGACCAAAGTAGCTCAGTCGAGATCATGTACTACGACACCTTCAAGCAGCTCAAACTCAGAGATATGGATTTGGCTCCGGCAACTTCACCACTGGTTGGTTTCAACTCACAATCGAAGTGGCCTTTGGGAAAGATAATCTTACCGGTCAGAGTTGGATCCGTGATCAAGTAGGTGGAGTTCTGGGTGTTGAAGGTACCTTCTACATATAATCTGATCCTGGGCAGGGGATGACTTCACGCCATGCAGGCGGTGGCATCGACATACCACCAAGTTATGAGGTTCCCCTCTGCTGCGGGGGTGATTGAAGAGATTTAGGGCGATCAGGTCATGGCTAAGTAGTGTTTCGTGGTGGTGAATGGAAGCCGAGTAGCCAAAGGCTTCGTGCAAATGATCGAAGGCCCAGAAGATCAAAGTGTCCTGGATGATGTGGGCACTAGGGCCAAAGAAAAGGCCATTGAAGAATTGGTGCAGGTGTGGATCAGCGAAGACAATCCAGACAAGTCTTTCCTGTTGGGATTCAGCTTGGCCGCACAAGAACTGTTGGAGATGGTGGAGTTCTTGGTGGCGAATATTGAAGTGTTTGCATAGACGCCTTACGACATGCTTGGCGTCGATCCAAACTTTATTTGCCGCTAACTCAATGTCTTCCCGAACGCTCGGCCTATCATTCAAAAAATGAGGAGATCAGCCCTTCATCATGCCGAGGTAGTGGCAGAGGAGGTGAAAAACTTGCTTGAAGCAAGGGCAATCCAGGAAGTACACTACCCTCGATGGGTTTCTAACACGGTCGTGGTACCCAAGAAGAATGGAAAATGGCGAGTATGCGTTAACTACAAGACAGTCAACCGAGCGTGCCCTAAAGACAGTTTTTCTTTGCCCAGAATCAACCAGCTGGTGGACCTTATAGCCGGACACAACTGACTCAGTTTCTTATATGTATATCGCGGTTATCACCATATCGCCATGTATGAGCCCGACCGAGAGATTACCTCTTTCATGACACTGAGACGATTGTTCTGCTATAGAGTCATGCCTTTTGTCTTGAAAAACATCGGGGTGACATTCCAAAAAATGGTGACCAAAATGTTCGCTCCTTTACTCGGCCGCACGATGGAGGCTTACATCGATGACATGGTGGTCAAAAGCAAGCATCATGCCGACCACTTGACCGACTTAGAAGAGATGTTTGCCATTCTTAAACAACACAAGCTATGCCTGAATGCGTCAAAGTGTGCTTTCGGCGTGGGGTCAGGAAAATTCTTGGGTTTGCTAGTCACCAACCGAGGCATCGAGGCGGGCCCCTCACAAATCAGAGCCATACAGGAATTGAAGCAACCCAACTCAGCAAAGGACATACAACATCTTGCCGGTATGGCAGCCGCGCTTAACCGATTCATAAGCCGGTCATCAGATCGTCGTTGCCCTTTCTTCCAAGCCTTGAAGTCCAAGTTTTCATGGGACGAAGAATGTGATAGAGCCTTGGCCGAGCTAAAGACATATTTGTCTTTCACCCCACTCTTGGTCACACCAAATCATGGTGAAGCACTCTACCTTTACCTAGCTGTTTCTCAACATGCAGTTAGTGCGGTGCTCATTTGGGCAGAAGGCACCCAACACCTACTGATCTTCTACGTAAGCAAAACCTTGCTCCCGGCGGAGTCTAATACTTGCCATTGGAAAAACTTGCTTTAGCGTTAATGATGGCCTCTAGGAAATTGGCACACTATTTCTATGCTCACATGGTTGTGATGCTGACCGAGTTCCCTTTGAAAGCCTTATTTGAGCGGGCAAACTTCTCCGGCCGAATTCTGAAATGGGTAGTCGAGTTGGGGCAATTCGACGTCAACTTTCAACCTCGAACCGCCATCAAAGCCCAAGTATTGGCCAACTTCGTAGCGGAATTCTCACATGGAATTCACCCAGTATGCCCGGTGGATCTTACTGGTTAAACCGGGCTAAATGATGTAGGCATGGCAGAAATCACACGTCCTCCCATCCAACTAAACATTGAAGGCGACGCAAAAGTTGCGCTCTCGTCTGCAGACCCATCACTTGAAGACCCACACCAGCCTAGCAATGCGCCGTTGGATTTGGAAATAACCAGGCAACCTATTGGACCCAACCTCGCATTGCCAAGAGGGGATGAAGGCATGCTTGTCGCGGAAGTAGCCGAGCAGCCGAGCAATTCTGACCACTTGAATCTCGAAACGTCACAAGACCCCGCAGAATGTTGAAAGCTCTTCATCAGCGAAATGTGGACACTATTTGTAGATGGTGCCTCAAACAGATATGGAGCTGGGCTGGAAATATTCTCCGTTTGGTAAGCATCTCAAAATATAGTTCCACCCATTGATTTGAGCGTGTTGTTTGTTTGGAGCTTTCAAATCATAATTCTATACCCATTTCTCAAAATTCAATTCAAAACATAATCATTACTTTTCAAAACTTATAATCAAACACATAATTAAAAACTCAATTCAAATCAATATTTTAATTTAAATTTTTTTTAAATATTTAAATATTTTAAAAATATTTTAATTTTGTTAAGATTTTAAATATTTTAATATTTAAATATGTTACGATTTTTTTAATTTTTTAAAATATTTTAATTTCAAAATATTACGATTTTAATTTTTAAAATTTTAAAATATTTTATAAAAATAAATTCAAACTCTATTTTATAAAAATATTTTTAAATATTTTAAATTTTTTTTGTTATGTATTTGGTTACAATTTAGGTGAAGAGTTGCGAAAGTAGTATGGAGTTTCGAGTTATGTGTTTGGTTATGAGTTTTAAAAATAATTTATTAATTGAGTTTTGTTTTATGTGTTTAGTTACGATTTGAGTGTAGAGTTGTTTTTAAATTTAAAATATTAACATTTTAAATTATTAAATTTTTTTGAATGTTTAAATTATTTAAATTTTTACGATTTAAATTTTTTGAATATTTATTTTAATTTTTTACTTATTAAATTTTTTAGATTATTTAAATTATTTAAATATTTATGATTTAAATTTTTTGAATATTTATTTTGAAAAAAAAATAATTTCCTTTGTAGTATTTTCAATTAAAAAATTGATTAATGTTATTTTCTGTTAATAATAATTTTTTTAATTGAATTTTAAAAAGAGTTTGGTTATGAGTGTTGATCAAAATTTTCAATAGTGTGAAAGTAGTGTGTTTTGTTATGAGTTATAATAATTTGAATTAAGTTTTGAAAACACTTTCCAAAACTCATAACCAAATAAATTTTCTTACTTCACATGTCAAATCAAACTTTCAAAACTCAATTCCACACTTAATTCAAAACTCAATTCAACACTTTATTCAAAAACCATAACCAAACAAATTTTCTACACTCAAATCATAATTCCACAACCCACAAACTCAAAATACAACTCATACTCTCAAATCATATTTACAAAGCTCTACCAAACGCAACCTTGATTTCTCCGGATGGACTAATAACTATTGAACATTCCATCGCGCTCGGGTTGCTAGCATCAAACAATGAGGCTGAGTACGAGGCACTATTAGCCAGACTGAAAAGCGCGCTCCAATTGCACGCATCCGAGGTGATGGTCTACAGCAACTCCCAACTCGTTGTAAACCAAGTATCTTGAGAGTATGAAGCCAAAGATGACAGAATGGCCAAATACCAAGCCTTAGTGAGAGAACACATCAACAAATTCCAAGCAATAAGAGTCCAACAAATTGGCCTTGAAGATAACAGTAGAGCAGATGAGTTGGCCGACCTAACTTCTATGGTCAACAAATCAACTCCTAGCTCTCTCCTGGTTGAGTTCCTTTAAAGACCCAGCATTGAAGACTCGGAGTAGACGGAAGTATTCTGCACTGAGCATAGTCCTTCTTGGATGGACCCCATCGTCATTTTCCTTAAGGAACGAATCCCGCCGACTGACAAAAAGGAAGCACACAAAGTTTGGGTGAAGTCTGAGCGGTTTTGGCTCTTTCCATCTGACACTTTGTATAAGAAGTCATTCACCGGTCCATACCTCAAGTGTGTTCATCCAAGTAGCGTTGATGCTTTCCTTTACGAGATCTACGAAGGCATGTGCGGAAGTCACATTGGGGGGAGATCTTTAGCCTACCGTACTATTTCGCAGGGATATTGGTGCTCGTGCATGCAGACAGATATGTAGAAATATGTCAAAAAATGTGAGAAATGCCAGAAGTTCACCCACCAAATTCACCAGCCGCCTAGAGAACTTCTCCCCCTCACAAGTCCTTGGCCTTTCGTAATGTGGGGGCTTGACATAGTGGGACCACTCCCTACCGCGCCGGGCAATCGCAAGTTCTTTATAGCGGCGATGGACTACTTCACCAAGTGGGTTGAACCCGAGCCCTTGGCGATAATTAAGGAAAAGGATGTGAAGAAATTTGTTTGGCAGAATGTGGTAACACGGTTCGGCGTCCCCAAGGCTTTGATATCTGACAATGACACTCAATTTGATGGACGGTTGTTCAGAGGATTTTGTGAGGAGCTAAAGATAGAATTCTATAATTCCACCCCAGCCTACCCTCAGTCCAATGGCCAAGCCGAAGCATCAAATAAAACCATTTTGGATGCGCTAAAGAAGAGATTGGAGAAAGCCAAAGGAAAGTGGCCCAAGAAACTCCCAAATGTTCTCTAGGCTTACCATACAACACCCAGACGCTGGACCGGGGAGACACCATTAGCTTTGGTATATGGTATAGAAGTAGTCATCCCGTTAGAGATCGGAATGCCCACCGTCCACAGCGAAAATTTTGAGCCCGACCTGAACGTCGAAGCCATCGCCTTAGAATTAGTCCTCGCAGAAGAACGCCAAGAAAAGGCCCTGATCCATGTCGCTGCATATCAACAAGAACTATCTCGGAAGTATAACAAGACAGTCCACCCCAGACCATTCAAAGTTGGGGATTAGGTCTTGAGGAAGGTTATGGGCAACACCCTGGTGCCGGGCGAAGGAAATCTGGAGACAAACTGGGAAGGTCCTTATAAGATCACTGGTCTAGCGGGCAAAAGGGCGTATCATTTGGAAGACTTGGATGTTAAAGCTGTACCACGGCCGTGGAACGCAACCAATTTGAAGTTATTTTATTTTTAGTTTCCATTTTTCAATGTAATTTTTTGAAAGGGGGCGAACATTCCCCTTGATTTAAAAATGTAACTCTTCTTGTCACCTTGTAATTTCAATCTGAACGTCATAGCAAAGAGTTACTGTACGCAGTCAATTTGTTTGATTATGGGGTTGTGCAATAAACAAGGGGCAGCTGCCCCTAGCCGAGATGATTTAGCTCAGCAACAGAGTTGATGAAGTTCTCAACTCTGTTCTTTTAACCGAGGTGATATTGCCTGGTCAAATGAGTTGGTGATCTGTTCAACTCTAGAATTGAAGCCGAGATGATTTAGCTCGGCAACAGAGTTGATGAAGTTCTCAATTCTGCTCTTCTAGCCGAGATGATTTAGCTCGGCAATAGAGTTGATGAAGTTCTCAACTCTGCCTTTTTTAACCAAGGTGATAGAGGAGAGGAAAGAGATACAGATTTGCTCCACCAAACCCAAAATCAAAATCAAAATCAAAATCAAAATCCCAACCAAACCAAAATCAAAACCAAACCAAACCTACATAATCAAAATCAAAATCAATCCCAAATCCACGAATCAAAATCAAAACAAATCAAAATAAAAATCAAAACAAAATCAATCCCAAATCCATGAATCAAAATCAAAATCAAAATCAAAACAAAATCAAACCCACCGTATCTGGAGTTGCTTACCTCACAAACATGGTACGAGTTGGGTTTTGGAATGGTTAGCGATCTTCGTCCATGGTGGTTCCATGGTCCCCTCTCTTTGTTTTCTTCTTCTCTCTTCCTCCTACCTCTCTCGTCTCTCTATTTCTCTGAAAGAAGAAAAAGAAGGAAGAAAGAAGGAAAAAGAACCACAAAAAAAAAAAAGGAGTTAAAACGACGTCATTTTGACTCTCCGGGAATTCGGGCCTTTTCAAACTTCGAGCTACGAAGGATTATTGAAAGGAAACAGTCAATGCCTCGTAGCTCGAGAGGTAAAGACTCGAATGGCTCGACCCTCTCTCTCTTTCTTTTTTTCTTTCTTTCTCATTTTTCTCTATCTCTCTCCTCCATCTTCAGAAGGAAAAAGAAGAAGACCAAGGCAGACCTCTCACACACACACACACACACATAGAGTCCCAGATTTTTCTTCACCTGCAAAAAACGCTTTTGAAAAGCAAGAAAAACCTAATCCAATCTCAACCCAAATCTCATCTCTCTCTCTCTCTCTCTCATCACCTTCTTCCATGAGTTGGGTGAGTTATGATTGATTGAAACAGACAAAGCTTTTCACCTTGTATCCCATCCCTCATTTCCCAAAACCCACTACCACTCACTCATTTCTTTCTCTTTTTTTTTTTTTTTTTCTTTTTTTTTTTTTCTTTTTTGTTTTTTGGTTTAGTTTCCTCTATTTTTGCTCAATGACAAGACTCATGGAAAATGGGCAACCAATTTCTTTTGTTTGGCTTGCTTCTATAGTGAATCAGTAGTGAATCACAAATGTTTCCCTGAAAATGTGGGAAAGCAAGAGAAAATAAAACAAATCAAAAAAGATAAAGAAATCCAAAAGAAAACAAAAAAAAATATCATAAATTGAAGAAACATGGATGGTAGCTTCCTTACCATTCCCTCCATGTCTCTTGCCGTCCTGTCTTTCTTCCTCTATTTTTTTCTTCTTCTCTCTTCCTCCCTCTTCTTTCTCTCTGTGTGTGTGTGTGTGTTCCCCCTCTCCCTTCTCTCTTCCTCTTGCCTCTCTGTTTCACAGAGAGGAAAAAAAAAATGTTTTGGCACCTCAAGCCGTTCGAGCCAACTCATTTTCGAGCTATATAGGAGAGTTGTTCTACAAAAGGTAAATCAAAAGAACTTTGATACAAAAAATATTAATTTTTTTTTTTCAAGTAAAGTAATAAATCTTATAATTTTTTTTACATGTATTTTTCTTGAATTAGAACAATTAAACAAAACAAAAATGATTTGTGTACACAATTTTCTCCCATGAATTCTCTTTGAATGGATTTCTGACTAATAAAAAAATGATTTAGTACCGATCAAAAATCTATTCTGGAGATTTAGAGAAAAAAGTTGTATGGATATAACATTAGAGAGAGAGAGAGAGAGAGAGAAAGAGATGGCTTACAGTCGACCAGAACCATGGGTAATGGGCTTCTTGGTTTATGTAGCTAGGAAAATCTCTGAACGTTGATCGGCTACTTGTTTTGCCCAAATATATAGCCCAGGCTTACAACCTGGCTATCGTGCCAAGTCATGCTTCCAAGTTTGCAATAGGCCCAAGCATTTATTACATATCAATTAATTTTAGAAATTAATATCAAGCATATTTAGCATGTGATTTTGAAAAAATTATTCAATGAATTTGGTTTCAATTTTTTGAAAAATGAATTTTTTATTTTTCATATATTTTTGTTTTTGTTGAATATTTTTAAAATTTTAAACAATTTTTTTTATAATTTTTTTAGATACATCTTAACTAGATATATCTAAAAAGTAAAATATTTATAAAAAATTAATAAATTCACAAGAATACAAAATATGTACTGAATTCTTTTATTATTATTTTTTTTATATTTTTGGTATTTAATGAATTTTCTAAAAAAAATTTCACAAATATTATACTTTTTAAATGTATTTATGTTAGGAGTATCTAAAAATTAAAAAAAAATTACTTAGCATGTTAAAAAAATTCAATAAAAAAAAAAATAAAAAATTTCAATTTTTTGAAAAGTAAATCTTGAAAATCTAAACTAAACAAGCTAAGTAGATTTATTTATTCATTTATTTTTTTCGGGTATTATGGAGGCTGAAGCAAGACACAAAGAACAAACTCCTCCTCCAATTAGGGGTATCTAAAACCGAGTCTGGATCCTCGGCTGCACAAGCCTGCCGCCATCCCTGCGGCACCTCCAAAACGACGTCGTTTTGGGGGAAATTTCAATTTTAAAAAAAAATGCAGAAGAAAAACCAGAGGACAAAGGAGGAGAAGAAGGAAGGAAAAAGGGAGAAGAAGAAGGGAGAAGGAGCAGCCGTGGCAGCCTTAGATCCGGCCGGACCAGGCGAACAGAGTGAACAAGGACAAAAGCACGGACGAGCACACGACGGCGGCAGAGATCGGCAACGCAAATGCCGATCCAGCATCCATGCCGGGCGCTGCTGCTGGAGCCTCTTCTGCAGATGCAGTAGCGGAGAAGAGTGCGACAACGAAGAAGACAACCAAAGCCTTGAATGAACTCATGTTCGCCATTGTAGATCGGTTATATATATACATATAGAGAGAGAGAGAGAGCGATGGTTTGTAGAGAGAGAAAAACCCGGATCTGGGGCCGCTACGGCTGCTCCTTCTTTTCTCTTCTTCCTTCCTTTTTCTCCTCCTCTGTCCTCCGGTTTCTGTTCTGCATTTTTTTTATTTTTAAATTGAAATTTCCTCCAAAACGACGTCATTTTGGGGGTGCTGCAGGGATGGCGGTAGGCTTGTGTGGCCGAGGATCCGGGCTCAAACCAAAACCAACATATACCGTAAAGCTACAGGAGGACGTTCAAACTCAACTACCCCTCTAATTGGTCCCCCATATGTGCCACAAAATCAGCACACATATTTGCTTCGCGTGGAGCAAAACAAAGAGAGCACTCCCAATCTCTCCCAAACACAGCCCTGATACGCAAAATTAAATTGGTCTGGGTGATTGCCATCATCTATTTGAATTACTGTTATTGTTACCTGAGAATCTGACTCAACGACCACGTTAATTACCATATCCTCGAGACCATGCAATGTTAATCCCTTGCCATATCACCCAAATTTCTGCCGTAATTGCTGAGGCCCACCCGACCTTTTGATAAAAGCCCATCACCCACATGCCGCTGTGATCACGAATAAGACCTCCAATCCAATGGTTGCCATTCCGGGATACCCCGCAGAATGGCAGCTTGGAAGTGGTGGTTCCCATCAAATCAGACCATTATTCCCCGACTTCTTCCCCAAAAAAATCTGAGCCAGATGCACTTTCCGCACTTGATTCAAAATGTACTGAACCATACCAAAAGGAATAACAAAGGAGCTGTCATTAACCGTCTTATTTGGCCAAAGCCATATTAAATGAATGGCACACTGAAATACCATTCCCCCATTATGGTCCATATTCAAAATGTTTATCTTTAATATACTAATACTATTTTAATTACTCAAGATTATGAATGAGTGTAGTAAAACTGAAAGTTTTGAATCTTTAGACACTACAAGAAAAGAGGGCAAAAAACACAGAAGCATTTACGACGGCGCGTTCCCTGTCGCAAAAAATGGTTCTTTGCGACGGCAAAATAAACCGTCGCAAAAAAGAGTTTTAGCGACGGCGTTTAACTGTCGGTAATAAAACTGAATGAGTAGGTATTAAAATGCGGAAGTATTAGCGACGGCGTTTTGAACCATCACAAAAAAAAAATTGTTTGAGACGGCATAAGTTTGCTGTCACAAATACTCGACAATTTGCGACGGAAAATGTCCGTCGCGAAAAAAGGATTACCAAAACGGCGTCAGTTTATTAATAATTATGTATCATTTGCGACGGTGTAAAATGTACCGTCGCAAAAAGTAAAAAAAAAATTTCCCCCATCTTCCTTTTCATTTTGCCACTCGATCAGTTGGATCGAAATCCTTAATTGTTTGAAACAAAAATTTTTTCCCCCAAAATCCCCAAACGAGCGACGAATGGCGAAGGGCTAGCGGTGTGGTACGATTGCATGCGGCTGACGAGCATTTAAGCAGCGAAGGGCTAAGCGGTGGTGAGGTGTGCGGCAAAGCGACTACTCGGGGCTCTCTCTCTCTCTCTCTCTCTGTGTCATTTGGGCCACCGATTTTTCAAATTCCTGAAATAATTAAGCTAGAGAACTTTTAAAATTGTTTAAGGCTGGTTCATTGAACAACATTTTGTGGCTAACATTGTTAATTAGGAAGCTAAAACCATTCTATTTTTCTATGATCTTTGCTGGTACATTACAGTTAGGATTCATGTTAACATTCTCTTTCACAAAATTGATTTCATGTTAACATTCTATTTTTCATTAAACAACATTTTGTAGCTAACATTGTTAACTTTCTATTTTTCTATTTTTCTATGATCTTTTGTTAATTAAATATGGATATTTGTAAACGGTAGCCGTGAAACTTATCTTTTTCACAAAATTGATTTCATGTTAGGATTCTCTCTCTCTCTCTCTCTCTCTCTCTCTCTCTCTCTCTATATATATATATATATATATCCACTAGCTATTGTTTTTGCAATTTTACATTTAAATTTTTAAGTGGTTTGATCAATAAGGAAAATCTTTTAACAATTTTAGACTATTTGATTAATGATATGATACGGTTATTTAACAGAGAGGACATTCTTGGGAAGAAAAAAATGACAATGTTCACAACTCAAAATTGAGAATATAATATAAATAATAAAATTATTAATGATATAATATCATCTACAATTATTTAAGGTAGAAGATGTTTTAGATATAATTCTCTCTTGAAACTTATGAAGGCAACACAAACTCTCTCTCTGCTACTACAACTTGATAATTATTGAGCTCTATAACTTGATAATTATTCATATGAATTTTTTAGAAGACATGATAATTAGAAATTAGAGAGGGGAAGGGGCTTCAATCCCTAACTTGAGCTTTATAAGATCTTAAAAATTGAGCTATATGACTTGTTCAAAATTATTATTAAAAAAATTTAAATAAAATATTTAGGCAAACTCTATAAAATAGTAGGTCATCATTTCTAAGAAAAAATAAATAAAGTTGAGCTATATTAGAATACACTTTTAATTTTGCATGCTATGCTCAATTATAGGAAGAAAGTGCAAGACATTACCAGCGAGATATGACTCCATGGGCCAATAAATTTGTTTGTGGGGGGCCAAAAACTCCATAGATAAGTCATTCACAGCTCCATCAAATCAAATAACAACTTGTTTACATAGCTTTTGGAACACAGAATGATTTACATGAGACACATAGGTGGCTCCACTATTTGTTTCATCAACTCAAAAACAAAACATGAACACCTAAAAAGAGAAAATCGAACACTAGTACAATTCCAAGTGTCTCAATAAAGAGAACAAAGACTGATAATTGTTCATGAGATTAAATGTGATCATTTAATAATTTCAAAATATTACATAAGATTATCTATGTGGTGTTCAAAATAATAATATAGACAATAATGATCCATCTTTATTAAATAATTTTTGAGACAATATATGATTAGTGTGTTTTTGTATAACTCATCTATCAAGTTTATAAATAATGCTGCATAGTATTATGGAATACTAATAATTTGGAGAATTCTACCATACACATCCATTTATCATATGCATCATTAGTTATGTCATTTTTTTTTCTTTAGTTATGATGAATTATCTTCGTTAATTATGATATTATTTTAGTTAAGACTTATAAGATCTTTGGTTGTGTCTCATGTGGTGTTTGGTTATGATTTATTTATTTTTTTAGTTATGACTCAGAAAGTATGAAATTATATCATTTTTTTCTTCAATTAATTGATTTTGCGTGTTGTTGTATAAGTATTTCATTTTTTATGTTCTCCTATCAAATCGGTAAATAACTAACTAGGATAAGACCACCTACCTATTTGAGAGAAATTGGACGGATAGGTATCATGGTACATGAATACGTAGGTATTATATTTAGAGTTACTTTGATGAGATATTTTTATGGATGTGTACAGATGATGGATAAGAGTTGGATTGATTTGCCAAATAGGATGTCGAGTGAATACATTGATAGGATTGATGAATTCCTTGTGTTTGCCTACACCAATAGGGTTGAAGGTTCGATGATCAGTTGTCCGTGTAAGAAGTGTGAGAATCAATACCATCTTGCACGAGAGGGTGTACGGGAGCATCTGATTTTGAATGATTTTTTTAAAAAATACAAACATTGGATTAATCATGGGGAATCTTACGTATCTCTGCATGGTAATCGAGAGAATGAAACATTAGCTAATTTAGACATTGGAGATGATATGATTGGAATGATACAAGGGGCTACGGGAAATTCACATGCCGGTACAAGTGTTGAGGGTAATGAACCACAGGGGCCTGATCCCCATGCATCTGAACCCCAGCTCGGTCCAAATGTAGAGACTGCAAAGTATTTCAAACTTCTTCAAGATGCACAAAGTAAATTGTATTCGGGTTGTCAGAAGTTCACTTCTTTGTCATTCATTGTTCGATTTCTACATTTGAAGGTGCTTAATTAGTGGATAGACAAGTCTGTTGACATGTTGCTTGAGTTATTGAATGAGGCGTTCCCGTTGTGTGTGAAACTCCTGGACTTATATTATAAAGCTCAAAAGGTCACAACAGATTTGGGCTTCACGTATGAGACGTGGGATGCATGTCCGAACAGTTACATGTTGTTTCAAAATGAGGACGCCAATCTTGATAAATGTGTCATATGCAACAGTTCTAGATGGAAATCAAATGGTAATGGTGGGTCAAATGGTCCTAACAAAGGTGGCAAACGAATAGCTGCAAAACAGATGAGGTATTTTTCTTTACAGCCAAGGTTGCAGAGGTTGTTTATGTCATCCAAGACAGCCAAGTTAATGAGATGGCATGCAGAGGAACGAACCGATGATGGTGTCTTTAGGCATCCTGCTGACTCCCTTGCATGGAAAGATTTTGACCGTCGGAATATTGACTTTAGTAATGATTGCCGAAGTGTAAGGCTTGGCTTAGCATCTGATGGTTTTAACCCATTCAGGACGATGAACATAGATCATAGCACTTGGCCTGTTGTGCTCATTCCATACAACTTGCCGCCATGGATGTGCATGAAGCAACCATTTCTAATTTTATCCGTGTTTATTGACGGCCCGAAAGGACCTGGTGACAAGATTGATGTGTATATGCAACCGTTGATTGAGGAGTTGAAAGAACTATGGAATGAAGGTGTGTCAACATTTGACGCATCAACAAATCAAATGTTTCAAATGCATGCAGCTTTACTGTGGACAATTAGTGATTTTCCTGCATACGCAAACTTGTCAGGATGGAGCACTAAAGGCGAATATGCATGTCCTTGTTGCAATAAGGAAACTACATCGTGTTGGTTGAAGCATAGTAGGAAACAATCGTACTTGGGTCATCGCAGATTTTTACCTACTGGCCATAAATTCCGGAAGGATAAAGTATTATTTGATGGTAGTTGGGAAGTCAGACTCAAACCAAAATTGTTGTCTGGAACTAAGATGTTGCTACAATTAGAATCTGAGGGTATTTTAACCCAATATAAGAGGGATGACCTTAAGGAGAGGCATAGGAGACAGGTAGAGAAGGAGAAAGCAGGACATCGCACCCATCGCTAGAAGAAAAAGAGTATCTTTTATGAACTGCCATATTGGGAGCACAATCTAATAAGATACAATCTCGATGTGATGCATATAGAGAAGAATGTTTGTGACAATGTGTTGTGGACAATATTAGGGGTTGCAGGAAAATTGAAGGATGGTGTTAATGCTCGGCGTGATTTACAAGATATGAATATTAGAAAACCCCTGCATTTGCAGTGAAGAGGGTCGAATAAAGCCTATTTACCACCAGCACAATTCACGATGACCAAGGATGAGAAAGATTTGTTCTTGAAAGTGTTGAAGGAAGTTAGAGTTCCCGACGGGTATTCATCCAATATATCACGTCGTGTGCGCTCACATGATAGAAGTATTGGGGTCTTAAGAGCCACGATAGTCATATTCTGATGCAACAACTTATTCCATTGGCTATTTGAAGATCGTTACTGAAGAATGTAATTGAACCCTTGATTGAATTGAGCAATTTCTTTAGACAATTGTGTTCCAAAATGAATCGTACGACGGATTTGCAATATATTCAAGATCGCATCGTTGTAACACTTTGTCATCTAGAGAAAATATTTCCTCCGAGTTTTTTTGATATAATGGAGCACTTGCCTATACATCTAGCTAATGAAGCATTATTGGGTGGAGCGATTCAGTTTCGATGGATGTATCCAATTGAGAGGTATCTTCTTACTTTGAAGCAATACGTGCGTAATAGAGCTCATCTTGAAGGATCAATTGCTAAAGGATATCTTATGGAAGAATGCATGAATTTTTGTGCACAATATCTCAACGATGTGGAAACCAAATCTACTCGACCCGTGAGGAACTATAGTGGTGCTGATAATCTGGGTCATGCTATTG
Organism: Camellia lanceoleosa; assembly: GCA_025200525.1. Classification (NCBI taxonomy): domain Eukaryota; kingdom Viridiplantae; phylum Streptophyta; class Magnoliopsida; order Ericales; family Theaceae; genus Camellia; species Camellia lanceoleosa. The sequence goes on from CM045758.1 coordinate 209,235,440, forward strand.
GTGAAAACACAAGCTTTTATCTTGATAATACTGCTTGGGTACAAGCTCATCGGTACATCTTATTTAATACAAGCGCGGTTCAACCATTCATAAAGTAGGTTAAGTCACTCACTCAATATTTTATTATGTTTTTTTGAATTTTCAACCAAATTTTTTGTATTGCTAAATTTTCAATACTACACAGCAAACATCTTGAGGTACTTCAGCTCAAAATGCCTCGTGTCGACGATCATCAGCTTCGGCGTGAACATTTTGAAACTTTTCACATTTGGTTGAAGGAACATGTATGTATTTAAGTCTATAGATTCTAGTTACTTAAGTCGAACTACATTTTAAATTTTATATTTTCGTTTTAAATAGGTCCAAACTTTGCGAAGGATTACTGATGTCATATTTTCTGAAGAGATTATTCTATTAGCAAATGGTCCTCATAACCTGGGAAAGAGGTTCAACGGGTATATACTGATTGGGTTTCGGTATCGAGTAAAGGCCATGGATGATCGTCGAGCCACACAAAATTGTGGTGTAGCTTTGAAAGCAGATACCATAAGTTATGCTAGTCGGAAAGACAAGAATCCTCGTGTAAGGTCTGTGTACTATTATGGACAATTGACAAATATTGTTGAGATTCGATATTCCAATGAGAAGAAACATGTGTTGTTTAAGTGTGATTGGATTGACAACATTCACGGAAAGAAAGAAGATGTCTTCAATTTCACATTGGTGAACTTCAATAATTTGTTGTACCGAAATGATCGAATTACCAATGAACCTTTCATCTCGGCATCCCAAGTAGAGCAAGTTTGGTATGTTGCAGACCCGTTACAACCAGACTGGCAAGTGGTGGTGAAGATGTCTCAAAGAGGTTTATTTGATATGAGTTCGACTAATCCACAAATCGAGCCATATATGAGCCAACAATTAGAAGAAAATATAATGCTTCGTGATAAAGAAGTTGGTTGGGTGAGGGAAGCCGCAGAAGGGGAAACAGTTGATGTTCAAATAGGCTGATATTTAATCAACATCAGTAATTCAATTAAGGCCAAGGTTCTAGTTAATCTTCAGTTTCTTAATTTACTTTGTCTTTGTAATTGTATTAGTACAATTAATGTCATATTATAGTTGATGACAAACCATTGTCTATGTTTCTAATGTCAATTAATGTTATATTGCTTGCAGATTATTATGGGAAGCAAGAGGAAGCCTGATCATCCCCGGCGGATGATGTCTGATGTGCTACATAACAGGACATCAGTAGCACCACCACCAGAGGAGGCATCACATCGACCACCATTGGAGCGGCCAGTAGTGCCACCACCATCTGACCAGCCATCGCAGCGACCACTATTACTGGCACCACGATTAGAGGAAGCATCCCAGCGACCACCATCAGAGGGGCCATTAGTACCACTACATTGACCATCATCCCGACTAGAGTCATCAGCTTATGAGCCATCCGCAAGTATATAAATTTGCTTTGATTTGTATGAAAATTATTTAAACATACATTTATTAATTCTCATTATATATAACTTGTTTATTTTCATTGTATTTTGCAGACCCTTCGACTTCTTCATAGCCCACCTCAGGTATAAGAATTTGATTTGTATTCACATTATTCAAATTTGCATTTGTTTATTATCATTGCATATTGTTTATTGTTATTGTATCTTGCAGTTCATGTTAGTTCTTCATCAACCTTGACTAGGCATGGTAGAGGATGTGCCAAGGGCATTAGGGAGTGGGGGACTGGTAAAAAGCTGGACATACAATTTGATAAAAATTACTGTCCAATAGGGGATAACGTGGCTAAGTTAACTACTCAACTTGGCATTATTATGAGGAATGGTAACATTGTTCCTCTTACTTTTCTTGACTGGAACAATGTGCCTGATGATATTGTTGATGCTATTTGGAAGGATGTGAATGTAGTATATTTTTGTCCAAAAATTTGAATTCCAAATTTGTGTTATTATTATTTAAACTTTGAAATTGTGTTTTATAGGACAATTTGAATATATGTCCAAAAGAGTACAAGCCAATCTGCATGAAAAACTGCAACAACATATGGAAGGATCACAAGAACAAGATTAAGGTTAAGTATTTCAAGTCTAGAAGTTCTGATCCTAATATGAAGGATGATGTTCCTTTGCATATTGTGCCAAGCCAGTGAGAAGAACTTATGGAGTATTGGCGTACTTCCGATGCTGAGGTATACAAATAAGTTATATGTATGATATGTAAACATACAAACCATATTTATATACTTACATTTGTTGAACCTGTTATAGAAAATTGCAACTAGAAATGCTAAAAATCGGAGAGCTCACGGCATAGCTCATACCACAGGGCGTACTACTTTCGCTCAAATACGGCATGAGGTTTATATTTTATTGTTTTATTTTTGTATATAAATAAAAATTGTATATTTGCAAATTATTTGGATTCTAATTTTCATATTTCTAAAAAAATGTAGATGACCAATAAGGGGGAGTGTACTGATAAGATGAATGTTTGGCTTATGACACGTAGAGTAAATGACCCAGAGGTTATCCAGACCTTGGTAGTTTCCAAACACCTTTGATTGTATTTAAAGTTTATTTTTTATTTTTTGTGTATCAACCATCTTAATTTGGCATATACTTCTATGTCTTATGCAGTACAGGATGAGTTTAATCGTCAACTCTGAGGATTGTCGGATTTTGGAGGCTAGGAATGCCATTTTCCATGAGTTGGTAGGTCATGACGGACATGGATATTATCGCACATACGGGAGAACTGTGCCTCGGAGAGCGGTGTATAAAGATGGTGCTGGGTCATCACAGTCAACACCTCAACCATCGACTATTGTTCAGATCACCCAACAGGTTCGTGCAGAGCTAAGGGATGAGTTGAGGGACGAGCTGCGAGCAGAGTTCGCTACATATTTACAGAAGATGAGAGCTGAGATGATAGCCTCAGTGTCATAGGGGGCGAATGTGGATCCCAACAGACAGGTTCAATATAAATTACATCGTTTGATAGTTCAATTTTCACAAAACATTATGTATAAAATTCGAATCTAATTAACACATTATGCATTGACTATCATAGGTTCCTGATGCATCGAGTGGCCACCGGGCATTTAGGGAATTTGCAGAAGACGAGAATCCATATACACCACCACCAGAAGATCAGGTATGAAATGTATCTTTGCATTCTAAGGTAAAATGTATTTTCGTATTCTTTACATTCTAAGTTAAGAGACTTGTGGGAGAAGACGGGACTCCAATCGGGTTCCCGGTTTAGGAGTTAAAGTCGGATTTCGGTCTAGGCAAACTAGTTCCTTAAGAAACTTGAACTCGAGGTGTTAACGCCCAAAAATCACGAAACAACGTCGGTTTAGCACGAAACTTGGCACGCACGACCGCCTAGACATGAGAGACTTGTGGGAGAAGATGGGGCTCGAATCTGGTTCCCAGTTTGGGAATCAGAGTCGGATTTCAGTCTAGGCAAACTAGTTCCTTAAGAAACTTGAACTCGAGGTGTTAACGCCCAAAAATCACCAAACGGCGTCGGTTTACCACGAAACCCGGCACGTACGACCGCCTAGGCATGAGAGACTTGTGGGAGAAGACGAGGCTCGAATCGAGTTCCCGGTTTGGGAGTTAGAGTCAGATTTCGGTCTAGGCAAACTAGTTCCTTAAGAAACTTGAACTCGAGGTGTTAACGCCCAAAAATCACCAAATGGTGTCGGTTTAGCACGAAACTTGGCACACACGACCGCCTAGGCACGAGAGACTTGTGAGAGAAGACAGGGCTCGAATCGGGTCCCCGGTTTGGGAGTTAGAGTTGGATTTTGGTCTAGGCAAACTAGTTCCTTAAGAAACTTGAACTCGAGGTGTTATCGCGCCAAAATCACCAAACGACGTCGGTTTAGCACGAGACTTGGCACGCACGACTGCCTAGGCACGAGAGACTTGTGGGAGAAGACGGGGCTCGAATCAGGTTCCCGGTTTGGGAGTTAGAGTCAGATTTCGGTCTAGGCAAACTAGTTCCTTAAGAAACTTGAATTCGAGGTGTTAACGCCCCAAAATCACCAAACGGCGTCGGTTTAGCACCAAACTTGGCATGCACGACCGTCTAGGCACGAGAGACTTGTGGGAGAAGACGGGGCTCGAATCGGGTTCCCAGTTTGGGAGTTAGAGTCGGATTTCGATCTAGGCAAACTAGTTCCTTAAGAAACTTGAACTCGGGGTGTTAACACCCCAAAATCACCAAACGGCATCGGTTTAGCACAAAACTTGGCATGCACGACCGTTTAGGCACGAGAGACTTGTGGGAAAAGACGGGGCTCGAATCGGGTTCCCGGTTTGGGAGTTAGAGTCGGATTTTGGTCTAGGCAAACTAGTTCCTTAAAAAACTTGAACTCGAGGTGTTAACGCCCCAACATCACCAAACGGCGTCGGTTTAGCACGAAACTTGGCACGCACGACTGCCTAGGCACGAGAGACTTGTGGGAGAAGACGGGGCTCGAATCAGGTTCCCGGTTTGGGAGTTAGAGTTGGATTTCGGTCTAGGCAAACTAGTTCCTTAAGAAACTTGAATTCGAGGTGTTAATGCCCCAAAATCACCAAACGCCGTCGGTTTAGCACGAAACTTGGCACGCATGACTGCCTAGGCACGAGATACTTTTGGGAGAAGACGGGACTCGAATCGGGTTCCCGGTTTGGGAGTTAGAGTCAGATTTCGGTCTAGACAAACTAGTTCCTTAAGAAACATGAACTCGGGGTGTTAACGTCCCAAAATCACCAAACGGCGTCGGTTTAGCACGAAACTTGGTATGCATGACTGCCTAGGCACGAGAGACTTGTGGGAGAAGACGGGGCTCGAATCGGGTTCCCGATTTGGGAGTTAGAGTCGGATTTCGGTCTAGGCAAACCAGTTCCTTAAGAAACTTGAATTCGAGGTGTTAACGCCCCAAAATCACCAAACGGCATCGGTTTTGCACAAAACTTGGCACACACGACCGCCTAGGCATGAGAGATTTGTGGGAGAAGACGGGGCTCGCATCGGGTTCCCGGTTTGGGAGTCAGAGTCAGATTTTGGTCTAGGCAAACTAGTTCCTTAAGAAACTTGAATTTGAGGTGTTAACGTCCCAAAATCACCAAACGGCATCGGTTTAGCACGAAACTTGGCATGCACGACCGCCTAGGCACGAGAGACTTGTGGGAGAAAACGGGGCTCGCATCGGGTTCCCAGTTTGGGAGTTAGAGTCGGATTTCGGTCTAGGCAAACTAGTTCCTTAAGAAACTTGAACTCGAGGTGTTAACGCCCTAAAATCACCAAACGGCGTCGGTTTAGCACGAAACTTGGCATGCACGACCGCCTAGGCACGAGAGACTTATGGGAGAAGACGGGGCTCGCATCGGGTTTGGGAGTTAGAGTCGGATTTCGGTCTAGGCAAACTAGTTCTTTAAGAAACTTGAACTCGAGGTGTTAACGCCCCAAAATCACCAAACGGCGTCGATTTAGCACGAAACTTAGCACGCATGACCGCTTAGGCACGAGAGACTTGTGGGAGAAGACGAGGCTCCAATCAGGTTCCCGATTTGGGAGTTAGGGCCGAATTTCGGTCTAGCCAAAATTATTTACTAAACTATCTTTTTAATTATATAGTAGTTAATTTTTTATGTTCTTCTGTAGTTAAAATATTAACACCATTATATTGTCATTAATTATTTTTATTTTGTTATTTTCAGATATTTCCTGAGTAGCAGTTTGCTTTTTATGGAATGTGGGCGTGTATAGATTATGACCGACTTTTGTTTTTGTAACCCACGGAAGAATGAAGACGAAAACTTTTGGTTTTGATTTACGTTATTTAGATTTGTGAACAACATTATGTATGTATTATGCGACATTATGTAGTGGGATCATCGACTATTGTTATGAATTTTTATTTATGTATTGTTATGAATGGAACAACATTATAAATTTTCATTATGTGCCAATTTTTGTTTATGTATGTATTTATATTATTATGTAATTATCGGTTTTTTTTTAGTTATTTTTCATTTAATACAGGTGAATTTCATGTTTTTAATAATTTTAATATAGGTTTTTTTTTTTTTTTTTTTTTTTTTTTTTTTTTTTTTTTTTTTGAGACGGCAGCACACACCGTCTCAAAAAAAAAATGAACAAGGGTTTTTTACGACGGCTCTTTACCATCGCAAAAGGTAAGGATTTGGCTGAAATGGAACCCCTTTAGCGACGGTTTTCTTCCCATCGCCAATAGTCCTTTAGCGACGGCTTAGGTTGTTGTCTCAAATAAACCTTTAGCGACGGTAGCTTTGCAATCACAAAAGACCTCTTTAGCGACGGCAAAACAGTACCGTCTCAAAAAAATTCAGATTTTGAGACGTTATTTGCAAGAGAATTTTGCCGTCGCAAAAAAGGAATTTTGCCGTTGCAAAGCAAAGGCGACGGTGTTGTGCCGTCACTAAAGCCCTTTTGCAACCCCCTTTGTTGCGACCCCCCTCTTGCCGTTGCAAAAAGCCACTTACCGTCGCAAAAAACCTTTTGAGACGGCGTTTGGAGTATTTGCGACGGCGTTTTGCCGTCGCAAAAAATCAATTTTTTTTGTAGTGAGAGACACTTTTAATATTTAGCTAATTAAAATAAAGGTAGAATGAAATTAAAATGATTATTCTTTTGCCTCAATAATTACTTGCAAAAGAGAAAATGATAATTTACTTGTAATTTAATTTTCATCATTTTTTTAGTGAATCAAATATGATAATAAATATTTTGATAGAATAATTATTTTATTCTATTTTGGTTTGCCAATGTCACACATAGTGTTCCATTATATTTTTATTAAAATGGTCATTCTATCTTTTATTTTTATTTTTTAGTTAATGTATTTAGAAAGTTAGTGAAAAATTCATGAAACATTTTGCTTTTTTAACTCACAACTGTGGGGTGGTGTGGTAGTAGTAGTAAAATAATGGTGGTGCCTGTAATGGTTGTGTTTGTGTTTGTGGTTGTGGTTGTGGTCATAGTAGTGGTGGCAATGACGGTAGTGACAAATGTAATAAATTGAATAAATTAATTATATTGGATTGTCCATATTTTGGATTGGAGGGATTCTCCTCTGTTTTTGTTTTATTTTTCTTCTAACTTTTATGTTTGAATTTCTTGCGAAAAAATAAAATTCCACACTGAAAGCTCAAATAAAAATTTGAATGTTTATTGAAAAAGTTAAAAATTGAATTAAAAAAACAAGTAAAAAAGTAAATACAAAAAGAGTCTGCCGAACTTAATTGTCATAACAAAAACGACTTGTTGATAAAAGAAAAGTTAGGGATCATGAAATTTTTTTCATGAAAATGATCATGAAAGAGTTATGATCTTTGGATTACCTTGATTAATGTGTGGTGCTTTATTTTAAGTGTAATTCAAGAGTCACAAAACTTTCATGACTATTTTCATGAAATTTTTTTCATGATACCTAACATTGCTGGATTGATAATCCTATCATGCATTATCATAGAAACGTGTATTCACACAAAACACATGATGTAGGAATATAAGAGACTAGTGTCCATACGGCATATGATCGACTTTGCTGGAAGAATAATAACAAGATGATTAAGGTCATATATTAAGAAAATATAGGAATCACTAAGTTCTTAAAACTTTAACGTTATAAGAGCATAGTAAGTTCTTAACACTCTGCCTTCTAAACAGGGGTGTGTTCTATTTATCTGTTCTGCATGCTGATGTTCTTTTGTCTTTATTGTCTGGCTCTGTGGTGGATTGGGTTTGTGCTCAGGTGTTGTGCTTGGTCTAACCAATTAGTCTTCTGCTCTTTATCTGGTTGGTTTGAATTGGTTGTTGGTCTAAATGGAGTTCATGGCAGCAAAGGCTTGGTTGGTTATTTGCTGCTAGTGTTGTGTGCTGAACTGTTGATGTCTGCACTAGTCTCATCACTGCTGATGCTACTGATGTAGTTGATGTCTGCCTTGATGAAGTTTTTGATGTTGTGTTCAGGGGTGCAATACTCAGTTCTAGATTTAGTGCTTAACTTGAATCAGGTTCAACAGTGCTTGGGGTGAAGGTCTTCTTTGTTGTCTTGTTGTCTTTATTCTTGCCGCCATTTCTTCTTCTTATCGCCATCTTATTTTGGGTTGTAGTTGTGTCTGTTTTGTTCTTGATGTTTACAGTGCGTTTGGCTGCTTATGCTTGTGTAGCAAGAGCAGCAGTGCGTTTAGGTGCTTGTTGTTGTTGCTAGATGTTGTCTACCAGTTGCGTGCTTGGGGTTTCTTTTTGGTGGTCATAGGTGTTATTGTTCTGTTCTTGCTGTCTGCTTGTTTGTTTTGCTCTATTTGTTGGTTGCTCACCAACTTCGAGCTTGGAGTTCTGTGCTAGCAGATGATCGGCGTGTGCATCTTGGTGCCAACCTAGTTGGGATTTTGGTGTTACACAATGATGCTCTTTGCTCTTTATTGATGTACTTTTTCATACTTTATATGTTTTTCTATCAATAAAGCTTTCTTTTGCTGATAAAAAAAAAAAAAAAAAACGTAATAGAAGCATAGCAAATGTATTGTCATTCATATAGCCACCCAACATTTCTATTTAATATAGTAAACTTCTTCTTCCCACTGAAAGTATATAGTAAATTTCTTTCCACATACAAAGGCTGGCTATTTCCATGTAACGAGGGGTTGGTGCCTGAAACAAAGATTTTACCAGGACGTTAGTGGGTGAATTAAAGGAAACAGAGATTTTTTTGGGACGTTAGCTGATGAATTAAAGAAAAGTTTTGTAAAAATTATAAGAAAAGTGATTAAACAACCCCAGGTAAATGTACCTTTTTTCAAGAGGAAAATAAACGTAGTTATTGTCCCCATTGCATCCAAAAGAAGGCTCTCCAGCATGAAACAAACTCATATGTTGGATCTTCTGGGGTAGGTGCAGTGATACATAGTTGAATTTCTTTAACTACGTAGTACCTTCCATCTTCAATTTCAAGGCATTGTAGATGAGTTATGTAAGTTGTTTGTTGTTCTAGCGCTGACATGATATTCTTCACAATGTGTGTGTTGAAACTTGGTTGAATTCTTGTTGAAGTTTCTTCATTATGTGAGTAATGGTAAAAATACTCCTTAAATTAAAATATATATAAAAAAAAGAAGTTAAAAAAGAAAAAGAAGAAGAGTATAGTTAGCAATTAGATATTGTGCGTACTGAATACCGCACTTGATGATTGTGGATCGGGGCTTCGCACTTGGTTGGACTGTCCAGGAATTGAGGCCCTATAACAAAGAGCATCGTCAGAGCTGCCCGGCCGGGGTTGGCCGGATAACCTCTCCGGTGTGGAAATGAGTAACGGAGGAGGAAGATGCTCTCTAAGTGTAGAGAGTTATGTTTCAATGAGTAGGTTTAGCTTAGATCAGTTACCTTCAATATGAAGTCAGTGTAGTTTCTATAGAACTCCTTGCTTGTTGCCCAAGATGGTTTTTTGGAGCTCTGATGCTGCCAATTTTCCTTTTAGCATTGCCCAAGGTAGGGGGCCATTTGGTAGTTGTCATGGGGTGCATATACTCATCGTAGTCATGCTGATAACAAACCACATTCCTCTGATTAACTATTTTCGTGATTCTAGGTATAGGGGACTAGCTGAGGTGGCAACTTGCACATGCATATACTCATAGCTTTCACGTTTCTCTGGTGTGTTCCTTTCACTTGGCATTGTTGTGTCTCAGCTTGGCCCTCTATGGAATTACTTGTGGAGATAGGCCGGCCCAGTATGATATCTTTGTGTGGGCTCGACCTCTTTTGGGTTCTATCCAAGGGTCAGGTCCTACGACTTGGCCCAGCCCTGCATCGTGGCTGGATTGACATTTCCACCACAGGCTGGGCCCAAGTGCTTGAGGACTTGGGTGGATTGTTGACGATGTAATTAGGTTGAACTAACTGGTCCACTTGCTTATCCTGCTTCTCAGGTCTTGAGTCTAATGGATTGGGTCTTGGTGACGGTTCAAACCTGACACATGCCCCATGCATATGTCATTTCATGGCAACACATGGCAGCGTGGTATTAGTGTATAAAGATAGTGCGCCGATTCCATACTGATGGTCGTGATTTATGTACCTTTACGCCGGCTGGTGCAATAAATGCTCTGGATTTATTAATCCAAATCCCTTCATCTGTTTTCAAACTTTTAGAGAGTCCAAAACCTTTTCCGTTCCTCTAACTTGGTCTCGTCGATGCTCTGTCCAGACATTCCGCTGCTGTTCTTGTTTCAGTGTCGCCTGCTTGTCATTGTTGTTCCAATCTCTGAAAGTTCTCCTGAGATTCTTCTTTTCTTGTATTTTTCTGTCTTGATCGCCTTCTTTGGCCCTTGCACCATTGTCTCCGGTATCTGGTTTTATTTTCTGCCTAGTCTGAGTTTTGTCTTCGTCTTATTAGGTCTGTTTAAAGGGAAAGTTTCGATCATTAGTTGATACCCCTGAGGCTATGGCCATGTTTTGTCGAGACTACGATATCCCTGATGATGTGACCTTTTTGCTGGCGAAGGTTAACGCCAAACGCATAGGCATTAGGAGTACTGTTGCCTTCCCAGTCGCGGCCATTGTTGAGGGAGGGGTTTGATTTCCCCTCGACCCTTTGGTGCATCAATTCCTGCACTAAGTTCAGTTTACCCTCATGCAGGTGTCTGTTAATCTGTTCCGAGTCGTCTGCAGCGTCTCCACTCTTAACAGGCGGTTGGGTTTAAATCTAGACATCTGGGACATTTTGGGTTGCTATACTCTTTTACACAACAAGGATCACAACACGTACTACCTTCGTGTTCGTTCGGTCGATTGTCATCTTGTGACTGGTTTACCTGATTCGGACAAACATAATGACGATTTTCTGCAAGTCAATGATAATTGGGAGTTTCCTACTAGGACTGAGTTCCAATCTGAATGGATGCCCCAGAAGGATGGCTACCCAGGTTCGAGTCCTTCCTTCTAGTGTTTTCTGTGTTTTTTGCCTTGTTTTGAATGTTGCTCTAATGTTGCCCTTCTTTTCTACAGAGGCTTCCCGTTTTCAGCGCAGGCCGAACCGAGAATACTGAGGCCATCAAAGCTATTTTGAGGTACAAGAAGAGGTCCGTGCCCGAGCTATTGGATTACCAAGCGACTTATCGTTCCATTATTTCGAAGAAAGCAAGGCTCATTGCGTCTTTTTTGGATTCTGACACTAAGACTGATACATCCCTTACCCCTCTGGTTATGAATCGCCGTCGAAGTCAAGGTGTGCTGTTTGAGAGGACACCTTCTCCTGCCCCTAATTTCGCAAGGGGTGGGTCTATGTCAAAAAGGAGAGTACTAGTGGATTTGGAAGCGGAGGCTTTTGGTTCCTCTGACGCTTTAGGGACTCCTTCGGTTAAGGCCAAAACGAAGAACCTTATGGATGTAAAGTTAGAGATAGGAGCCTCTGGCCCTTATGCTGCTGCTGCCAAACCCTCTGCTTCGGTTGCTGCAAGGGAGGGAAACCGAGAAGGCGGTAGTTGGGGAGGCTTCTGAAGATCCTGTTGAAGATGAGTCGTTTGAGAAGTGGAAGCCGCCAATGTTGCATCAGGGCAGACCCACTTTTACTTCAGATTCAGTTATTGCTTTCGGAGACTTTGCTTTTGACCTAACTAAGACCTTGTTAATGCCAGTGGACATGGTTGATCACAACAGGCCCCGTGATATTCCTATTCTGAAGGGGACCCTTCAAATGATGACTGCTGTAAGAGTGTTTTGTTTTGTTTTTGTTTTTGTTTTTGTTTTTAGGTGTTATACTACTGTTTTCTTTCTTTTAATACCTTGCTATCTGTTGTAGTGTATTCAGAGAATGCACCTGTCAATCACCAGAGTAGAGGAACTGGAGAAGGCTGTACTGGAGGCCTCTATGAATGCTAAGAGACTGTCAGTGAGCTTGGAAGCCGAGAAAGAAGGACGCAAGACTGTCGAGAGGGAGGTGTTCCATCTGAACAAGGTTGTTACCTCGACTGAGAAGTCTAAGGAAGCTGCCATTGGGGTACAGGCCCAACTTGAAGAGAATGTGGCAGAGTTGGAGGCTGTTATTGCTATGATGGCCGCTGAACGTTCTGCGTTGGAGGCTAAGTATTGGCAGCAAAGTTGGGATGAGGCTGGGGCTACTTACAAAGAAGAGGTGCTGGTGTTGCGGGACAAGCTCTTTCTGAAGGGTTAGTCAAGTGCTTTGGCCGTTGCTTAGGTTCCTGAAGGGTCTCCCGTGTTTCAAGATGTTCATGTTCCCTCAAAGTCCTTGGGTCCAAAGACTGCTGCTACCCCTGCAATTCTTCCAGCTAAGGTTTCCCCAAGAATTGATTCTATAACCAAGACTCTGGAGAGCGATGTTGCCAATGAGACAGTGAACGTTGAAGGAGGTGGAACCTTGGAAACTGAAGCTGTGGGAAATGTGGTTAAGAAAGCTTTTACTTCTTAAGAAGTTGGAGTTGCCTCTACTTTTCCTTCCCAAGATGGCCTGGAAAAAAATTGTGGACGCTGCTCCCAAGGTTCTTTCTGTTGATGGAAGTTGAAGTCTTCTTTGGAATGATTCGAAGTTTTTGATTTTTCTCTTTTTTTTTTGTTTTCATGTTTCTGCTGTACTGGGGCTCGGTCTTCTTGACGAGTTGTCTCCTTATATTTGCCAAGACAATTTTCTTCTTTTTTTGTTACTGATTGTGAGGCCAGCTGTGCCTGTGTTGGATGATGGAATTTTCTTTTTGATTTTGCAATCTGATGCTTTCTTGCTTCTATGTCTGAATGTTACCTGTACTGTTTGCCCCCGGCCAAGCACTGTTGGGACCTCCGGGCCAAATAGCTGCTTGGTCTAGTTAACAAATATGTTGTACCACTATGCTTGGTTTTGTAATGAAAGGACAGAGTCTTACTTAGGTCCAGGTTGGTTTTGAAAAACAATTATTTGCTCTCACCTAGAGCTAAGTAAGATTGGTACTGAAGATTGTGTTCTTTAGGCAAAATAGCTTAAGTCTGTTGCAACGTTAGTAGTATGAGTGTATTTGAATGAGATGAAGGTATAAAGAGGTGTCTTACTCAAGTCCTGGTTGGTTTGCCCCCAGCTAGAGTTGAGTAAGACTAGTGTTGAAAGTTTGCTCCTGATAGAATTTGGCCGAGTTTGTTCTAACTCTGTTTGTATGCAGCAGTGTTGAGGTGTTAATGTGACGATACTTAAGAAATTCTGTGGACTTAGAGATGTTTATTTAAAATATGTTAGTGCGGTTTCCACCAAGCAATTCCACTTGGCTAAAGTCCAATTTAGTTGCCAAACATAACTCCACCGAGCAATTCCACTTGGCATGTTTGAGTGCTAACTAAAATTAAATCTCATTCAGTCGTTCTGAAACTAAGTCCGTTTGGGTTAGACCAAAGCTAAATCCATTTGATAAACATCAAAGCTAATTCTGTTTGGCAAATACCAAAGCTAAATCTGTTTGGAAAATACCAAAGCTAAATCCGTTTGGTGAACACCAAAGCTGATTCTGAAAATCTCTTGCAATGAAGCCGGTAAGATATTAAGCACACAAAAAGAGAAAATTGAGAGAAGTGAGGATGCATTTGCATTGATCAAAAGATAAATGTCTTTACACTCTAATAGAGAAGTTAGGAGATAATTCTATTGATAGTATTTTTTTAGATTTGCTACATTCTAGGGCCGAGGTATGGCTTTGCCTTTGAGATCCTCTAGGTAGTAAGCTCAATTTCTAGCAACGACTGTGACTTTGTATGGACCTTCCCAGTTAGGTCCAAGTTTTCCTTTGCCAAGTGCCCTTTTGTGATCTATAACTTTCCTCAAAACCAGTTCTCCAGGTGTGAATTGCCTTGGGAAAACTTTTTAGTTAAAACTCTTGATGAGCTGCTGTTGATATGCTATAAGTCTGATCAATGCTGCTTCCCTTCGGCCTTCTGTCATATCCAGTGCTTGTGCAATAACTTCCTCGTTACTTGTGCTTTCAAATAGTTCAGATCGGAGGGTTGGGAGACCAACTTCAAGTGGGATAATAGCCTCCATTCCATATGTTAGGCAGTAAGGTGTTTCCCCCATTGAGTGTCATGCCATGGTTCGGTAAGCCCATAACACATGGGATAACTCTTCAACCCATTTTCCTTTTGCATGTTCGAGCCGCTTCTTTACTTTGTTGATGATGGTTTTGTTTAACGCTTCTGCTTGCCCATTACTTTGTGGGTAGCTTGAAGAACAATTTCGATATTCGATTCTGAGGTCGGCACAAAATTTTCTGAATATCTTTCCATCAAACTATGTTCCATTGTCTACACGCGGGATGCCGAAATGGACCACGACGTTTCTCATGAAAAATCGCTTTGTGTCCGCTTCTTTAATACTCGCCAGTGCTTCAACTTCAACCCACTTAGTGAAATAGTCGGTTGCAGCGATGAAGAATCGTCTGTTCCCAGTGCCTCGTGCCAACGGTCCAACAATATCCAGACCTCATTGGGCAAAGGGCCATGGGCTAGTGAGTGTAGTGAGAGTTTTGGCTGGCTGATGAATTAGTGGAGCAAACCTCTGACATTTATCACACTTCTGAACGTACTACTGCGTATCTTGTTGCATCTGTGGCCACCAGTACCCATGAGTGAGGGCTCGGTGCGCCAGTGACCTTCCACCAACGTGGCATCCACAAATCCCATCATGAATTTCATAAAGAACATTTTCGACTAGATTTGGATGTGCACACACAAAAGATAAGGACCGAGATAGGAGCATCTGTATAGCTTCCCAGACGGTGAGACCCAGAACCGAGCTGACCTATGTCGGATTTTGTTGGCCTCCTTCTTGTCTTCGGGAAAAGTGTCAGATTTTAGAAAAACAAGTATTGGATCCATCCAACTTGGCTCTAGGTTACTGTAGAGGACTAGAGATGTAATGCTTGGTTTTGGCATGAACTCAACCCAAACTTTTCTAGCGTCTTTGGCATCTAATGATGAACCGAAGCAGGCCAAAGCATCAGCGTGGCTGTTTCTATCCTGATTGATTTGTTCCACTCGTATGGATTGGAATTTTTTGAGTAGATCCTTAGCCTTGGCTGCATACATAGCCATTCTTTTGTCTCGTGTTTCGTAGACCCCGGTAAGCTAGTTTACAACCAACTGAGAATTGCTGAAAACCAGAAGTTGTTCTACACTGAAGTGTTCGGCACTGCGTAATCCAGCCAACAATGCTTCGTACTCTGCCTCATTGTTAGAAACTTTCCAACCAAGCCTAAGAGCTTGCTTCCAGATAAACCCTTCTGGTGACATAAGCACTACCCCTGCTCCCTAGCCTCGATTATTGAATGATCCATCGACATAGAGCTGTCAGATGTTACCAATAAAGAGTTTTCATGCTTCTTTAGTGCACTATTTTCCTAGTTCGGTGGTGCGTGGCACCTGTACCAAGCCAGAGTTCTCGAGCTCGGTGCCCTAGGTGGGATTGAATTCGGCAACGAAATCCACCAAGACCTGAGCCTTGATCGCTGTTCTGGGTTGATATCGAATGTCAAACTCACTAAGTTTAACCACCCATTTCGCTATTTGGTCAGAGAAATCGGCTCGACTGAAGACGGATCTGAAGGGGAATTCAGTGAGGACATTGATTGTATGACCTTGAAAGTAATGTTGCAGCTTCCTTGAGGTGATGAGCAATGCGTAAGCTAGCTGTTCCAAGGGTAGGTACTGTGTCTTGGTATCTAGTAGAGTCTTGCTAACAGAGTATACTGGCCTTTGTTCATTGCCAACCTCTCGAATCAATACCGCACTTACAACATGATCCGAGACTGCTAGATATAGGTACAATTCCTCCCCTGGTTCTGGAGTGGACAGGAGAGGTGGTGTGCTGAGGCATTTTTTGAGACTTTGCAATGCTTCGGTACATTCAGGACCCCATTCAAATGCAGCCTTTTTTCTTAGTAACTGGAAGAAAGGCTTCATCCGATCTGAAGACTTGTTGATGAACCGATTCAGGGCGGCTGCCATTCCAGCTAGTTTCTGTAGCTTCTTTGCCTTTATTGGTACTTCAAGCCCTTGTATTGCTTTGATTTGATCCAGATTTTTCTCGATTTCTCTGTAAGTCACCATGTATCCCAAGAACTTTCCTATTTCTACCTCAAAAGCTCATTTCAAGGCATTGAGGCGATGGCTTTTTAGGATACCAAAAACTTCTCTTAAGTATGCAAGATGGTTTGTAGCGAGCTTGCTTTTCACTACCATATCATCTATGTAAGCTTCCATGGTTCTTCCGAGCTGGTCCTTGGACATTCGAGTGATCATTTACTGGTAGGTTGCCTCGGCATTCTTGAGGCTGAACGGCATTACTTTATAGCGATAGGTGCCTCTTAGAGTGATGAATACTGTCTTCTCCTAATCTGGGCCAAATAGTGGTATCTGGTGATAGCCGCTATAAGCGTCTAAAAAGCTCATACACTCATATCCAGCTGTTAAATCTACCAGTTGATCAATAAGGCACTGATTTCTCTTGCTTTCTTCCTATAAATTAATCCATCGTTATTGTCTACCATAACCAATTTGATTGAGTCGGCCACTGAGTTCCTTGTGAAAGCCCATCTTCTTTATCTCTCGGTATCTCAATCCCAACCTTATTCTCATGGAGTACACTTGCATTTAAACCTTGGTTTGCCATGAACGACAACATAATAAGTGGTTTCCCAAACTAGAGTCCCTCTATCACGAAACTCTATCCACAGTGAGTCAAGAAACCTCCCACTCATTCATGACCCAATATCTTCAGTTGAGGCGCCCAACTGTTCCACACTACCCCTCGACTTTGTTAGGATCAAGGCACACCAAAAATCAATCACACAAAGAGGAAAACTGTCCTTGGGACAAGCTCTGTTTAGGCAGGTGAAGTCAATACAGACTCTCCATTTTCCTTTTTTCTTCTTAACTACAACTATGTTGGACAGCCATTATGGGTACTGAACTTTTCTAATCGCCCCCGATGCTAGGAGTTTTTCTACCTCAGCAATTACTGCTTCAGTGTGCTCAACTGGGGATCTTCAACTTTTCTACACGATAGGCCGAGTGGTAAGGCTAACGTTGAGTTTATGGCAAGCAAAATCCAGATTCAACCCTCGAATATCATATGCTAACCATGCAAATACCTCCATACTTTCCCTCACCAAATCCAGCAGTTGAAGTTTCTCATCAGCGCCTAGCGTGGTACCAATAAGGAAGTACTTTTCTGGATTATCCTAGTTTACTAGGACTTTCTCTAAATCCTCTACTATATTTTCTCCTAGGGCGCCTCCCATATCCTCCAAGACTAACTGTTTAGCTACTTCAACTGTCTGTACTCGATTGTAAAGTTGTTTAACTTTCATAGCCAGCATAAAACAATGTTTTGAAGCAACCTGGTCCCCTAAGATCTGCTCTACTTCTTGTTCCGTTGGGAAGCGGATGAGCTGGTGGTAGGTCGAAGGGACAGCTTTCATTTGGTGAATCCAAGGACGACCGAGTATGGTATTGTAAGGAGAAGGTGTATTAATAACTAGAAATTCTATCTGCAGGGTCTTTGTCCCAGCCACAACTAGCAACACTATCTTGCTAAGTGGCCATTCAGGCTGTGAATTGAAGTCGACCAATGGAGCTACCGCCAGGTGAGGTGCTGCTTAGAGAGACCGAGCTTCCTGAATAAGTTATAATACAATATATTCGCTGCACTGCCCTGATCTTTTTTGGCGTGGGCCCTACTGACATGACCTGCTAAATTTGCACAGCTTTGGCAATTTCTTCTTTCAGTGCCTCTTCACGCTCTTGGGTAGTTGTTCCGTGGATTACATTTATTACCAACCGAGGAGGATGCTCAATGTTCGGTTCTGGTGGAGGGTTCTCCTGTTTGGCCACCACTTTATCCTGATCATTATAGTCTCAGAGGTGTCCAGCAGCTACCAAGTCTTCCAAGTGTTGCTTCAGTGCTCTGCAATTCTGAGTCATATGCCCCTTGTCTTGGTGATAAGTGCATCTAAATTTCTGATTGCGCCGAGCTGGATCTCCCAACATTTTTGGCGGCCAAATAAAGAATGGCTTTCTTTTGATCTTTTCCAAAATATGATAGATTAGTTCTTTAAATACCGCCACGATTGCTTCATGAGATTTGGACTTATGATAGATTAGTTCTTTAAATACGGCCATGATTGCTTTGTGAGATTTGGACTTGTCTACTTCATTCACCGTGAGTCCTCGATGTTCCCCTCGGTCCACTCTCTTCTTGTGCCGAGCTGTTTGTTCAATTGATGCTACTTCGATGAGGATCTGGTCATCTTCGAGGCGAGCGTATTGCTCAATCCTAGCACGCAAATCTTTCAGTGCTGTGGCCGGGCGCTTGGTAAGTGACTGTCTCAGCTTACTTTTCGGGCGCAGACTATGTTTAAAAGACATCACAGCCATCTGTTCGCTGCATACGTTTTCCTCCAGGTCATTATACTCTTCCCAATACCTCCTAGCATAATTGCGCAGCGTTTCTTCCTGTTCCTTTCGGAAATCGAACAATGTATCCGGTTCTTTCAGGATCTTAGTGTTAGAGACGAACCTAGCCAAGAACTCTTCGGAGAGCTGCTTTCAGTCATAAATCAATCCAACAGAAAGTCGATCGAACCATCGAAGTCCGGATTCTCCCAAGCTGGACGAGAAGACTTTGCACATCAGTGCTTCGTCTCGGCTCCATAGGGACATCATTTGTCTATCATGGCTGATGTGCGTCAATGGGTCTAAGTTCCCATCGTACGACGTGAACTTTAGTGGGGTAAATTTCTTGAGAGGTCTCATGGCCTCAATTTCCAGGGAGAATGGAGAGGAGATGAGCTTATCCAACGCTCGGTGCTCTTTCTGGTGGATGGTACGGTCAAGGTGATCTCGTCGTTGCTCATTTTGCTTGTAACCAATCAGCTAAGTACGAAGGTCTTGAGGGGGGTACTCTGTCTGCTGTCTAGCTATCTTCTGCCTCTTAGCCCTTCTCCGGCGTGAGCCACGGGTGTGGTTGCTCGCCACCTCACTTTGTACCGGGATTGGCTGGCTCTGTTGCCCAGACTCATTTTTGGAAACCTACTTCACTGGTGGTTCTCGGGATGGGCTTCTCTGTCGCAAGTGAGAGGGCTCTACATCAGTCCTCTTTTCCGTTGGGTCATCCATCACTCTTTTGAGTTGCGCTTTTAGCTCTTGTATCTCCATTCCCATGGAGCCTATGATTTGATCCCTGTAATTCTTCTCCAGAAGAAAGTGATGAGAAGAACCTCCAGCAAAAGGCAATCGATGCTCAACAGATTCGGGAGTCCGGTTGTTGTTTCCGGTTTGTTCTTCTAAGACTGTTGGGAGTGCCAAGCCTTTATCCTTTGTCTTCTCTGTCTATAGAGTCTATGTCGGAGATGGGATGTCCTCAGTCCCTATCGTTGGAATCAAGTGTAGAACTCAGAGACAAAGTAATCCACGTTCACCGCACCAATTGTGCGTACCGAATATCGCACTTGATGATTGTGGCTCCGCACTTGGTTGGACTGTCTAGGAATTGAAGCCTTGCAACAAAGAGCACCGTCAGAGCTGCCTGACCGGGGTTGGCTGGATAACTCATCTGGTGTGGGAATGAGTAATTGGAGAAGGAGAAAGATGCTTTCTAAGTGTAAGGAGTTATGTTTCAGTGAGTAGGGTTTAGCTTAGATCAGTTACCTTCAATGTGAAGTCAGTGTAGTTTATATAGAACTCCTTGCTTGTTGCCCAAGATGGTCTTTTGGAGCTCTGATGCTGCCAATTTTCCTTTTAGCATTGCCCAAGGTAGGGACCATCTGGTAGTTGTCATGGGGTGCATATACTCATTGTAGTCATGCTGATAACAAACCACATTCCTCTAATTAACTGTTTCCATGATTTTAGGTGTAGGGGACCAGCTGAGGTGGCAACTTGCACATGCATATACTCACAGCTTCCACATTTCTCTGGTGTGTTCCTTTGGCTCGGCATTGTTGTGTCTCAACTCGGCCCTCTATGGGATTGCTTGTAGAGATGGGCCGGCCCAGTATGATATCTTTGTGTGGGCTCGGCCTCTTTTGGATTCTATCCAAGGGTCAGGTCCTGCGGCTCGGCCCAGCCCAGCATCGTGGCTAGACTGACCTTTCCACCACAGATTGGGCCTAAGTGCTTGAGGACTTGGGTGGATTGTTGACAATGTAATCTGGCTAAATTGACTGGCGCACTTACTTATCCTGCTTCTCAGGTCTTGAGTCTAATGGATTAGGCCGACCCAAGGCTTGGATCCGACCCATTTCATATTTAACCCCTTCAGATATACTTGAAGATCGAAAGAGCTTGGAGGATGTTGATTTTCGTTTTGAGCTTTATGGCAAGGGAAAAGTAACTCTAAGGGTCCAGATTATGCTTTGCCAATACTTGTTTCCAAAATCTAAAATCAGCCTGGAACTTGTTTTTGTCATCTTTGAGATTTGGCCAGTGGCTAGAAAGTTCAGCTTTAATACCATCCACCTACAACAAGACACCATCCAACAAACAATAAACAATACAAGTTCAAATGGCCGACAATAATCAGGTTAAAGCGAATTTATTGGAATGTTTTTCATATTTGCATTTGTCTCTTCAATTGTCACTATTAAAATTTCAAGGGTCATTTAAAATATTTAGTCATAAAAGAAACAAAATTAAAAGTATCACAACTTCAGTTATCAAATAAATAGAACTTACAGCACATCCAATACTTAACCTTTAAAATATATATATATTTTTAATTGGATGAAAAAGTTCTTAAAAATTATCTACAAGGCTTTGACCAGATGTTTATCAAATCAAGAATGAAACACATATTTTTTATGAAATTAAGAACTCATCAAATTTAAATTTAATGAAAATTCAAAAAGATGGGGGTGTTTGGGAAGAAAAAAAGTAGCCTAGTTTAGGCTAAAATTCACAAAAAGACAAAATAGGCTAAAATAGCTAATAAGACAAAATATCACATCAAACCCATAATCATTTCACTTTTTCTCTCACAAACATCACATCCAACCATAAAAAAATCCAATCATCTTCCCAAACACAAAAATTTTAGTCAACTAAAATAGCCAAAAACTAAAATAGCCTACTAAAATAGCAACTTCCCAAAAAAAGCCAAAGTAACATGGAGATGATTCTCTTTTTCTTTTTTTCCCATCAAATTTGATGAAAAGGAAAATTTGAGATAAAAGGGAAAATTTTAAAAAGATTTTATTGAAAATTTGATGAAAATGTTGAGATAGTTCATGTCAAATTCAGTTTTTTTTTTTTAAATACTTAAATTTAGAATTAAATTAGATTAAAAAAAACTAGTGACAAGTTGGAAATGCTCTTATAAATTCAAAGTGCAGACTCAAAAAGGTGAAAACAAAATTTGTAAAACCTATTCTAAAAAATTGGTGGAGGCCTCTTTTGAAGTGAGTTTTTTTTTTTTTTAAATTTGTGTAGCACTTTCCAATATGGATTTTTTTAAAAATAAATAAATTATGCATGGGAGTGTATTTCTTTTTCCTTACATTGACTTTGTGGAGAACTTCTTCAAAATAGATCATATAAGAAAAAAAATTGAATTATATTATAAATTCTGATTATATTTGGAGAATGTGGGGGCATTTTTGCAAAAGAGGCCAAGCTAAAAAAAAATCAAAAAGAAATTTGGAATAGTGAACTTACATCCTTCTTTCTTTAATTCCTGAATGGGTGGACAATAAGCCGCTTGCGTCCCATTCTTCCAGTAAGGCCATAAGCCATGAAGTGTGAAGTCTTGAGGGATAGGATTATGGCAGTTGTTTTTCCGACAAAAACCGTTTGGCCAAGTCAATTTCTTCCCATGGACAGCGATGAACACAAGCAATAAGAAGAGAAGAATAAATGTCTTTGGATTCAAATTCAGAAAGTTAGAAGGGCAACTTTGGAGATGCATTCCCATTGACGTCTCTTCAATGGAAGACTTCAGAATTGGGTGGAGATATGTGAGCTCATAAACATCCGAGTTGGAATTTGGGTCAAGGGTCAGTGGGATCGTTTTATTCAATCAACCATTTTATGTTGTGTTTGGTCTGTCTGTGCGGTGAGTTTGTTCTTATTGCTTTGGTCTTGATTTATTGTCACGGTGTTCTGTTGGACTGTTTCAACTATTCTTGGAACATGAGTGTGGTTTTGCCTAGTGCTATCCTAAACTTAAAAATGTTCACTTGGTGATGAGGTGATGACACAGGTGATGTTGATTATAAATCAAAATGGCTGAAATTAATGAATAAAAGTTTGAGTGCACATGGTATGAACTATTTTTGAATGTACTACAACCTTTTCTTATACTGAAATTTTCAATTTTTGAGGAAAACTTTCATATGGTAGAGCAGAAAAACTTGCCATATCAAGTCTATCCCAGTCCCAAGCTCAGGGAACCCAACTCTGTTGTGGGTGTTGTATTTTTTTGGCAGGGTAGGGTGCTCTGTTTTTTTTTGTATTGTAGTGCCTTTTGTACCTTTCGAGTCCCAAGTCCTAATTTGCATGAGCGGTTGACAAGTAGCATTAGGAGAACAAGACTACACAAATTGCAGCAGAGAAAAGATACATGCTTCGGGAAAAAAAAAAAAATTGTTTATAATTTTATCCAAAAATAGTTGTATGGTCGAGATTAGACTCGATGAATTGTAAGTCCTTTATCTTTTTTGGTACATCGGAAAGGGAATTCTCAGTCCTTTATCAACAATTAGATCTAATCCACTTAATTTAAATTTTGAATAAAATTTTTTTTTTCTTCTGAATTTGTAACATTGTTGATTATACCAAACAAATTTGTTTGGGTATCTACAATCATTCATTAATTTTTTTATTTAATTTGATTTCAAATTTGAATAAAAAATTTGGTTTGATATAACTATTCCAATCTTTACTTCAATTTTTTATCAAAATCTTTTAAAAATTTATTCTTATCTCAAATTTTATTTTCATCAAATTTGATGAAAAAATTATCCCAAGTGTTTCATCTTTTTAAATTTTTATCAAAATTTAAATTTGATGAAAGATTTGATGAATTCTCAATTTAATAAAATAAAATGACTATTAATTTAATAAATATTTAATGAAAGGATTGAAAATGAAAAAAGACAGAGAGAGTAAAAATGGGTTCATTTTATGTAAAATATTTTTGTGCAATTAGAAGAATTCCAAAAAATAAATAAAGAAGTAAACTACAGAAACGTCACAGAATAAATAGAAAGGATGGGTTTGTCAATTTGTCACTTTTCTGCGTCGCTGGACTTTCTTCTATGCAAGGACGTTTTTCACAAGGAACTCATGTAGGCATACATATGTTTGTTTGTTTGTTTGTTTTTTTTCTTTTCTCTTTTTTTTTTTTTTTTTGTGGGGAGACGTTTTTCACAAGGAACTCATGGAGGTATCATTATGTTTGTTTGTTTGTTTGTTTGTTTTTTTTTATATTTATTTTTGAGGAGGGGAGAGAATTATGATAAATAATACTATATATATTAATTAGTGTATACACTAGTATATTAATAGATGATGTGACATAATTTTAGAAGTTTTGAATATTTGTAATTTGTATAATAAATAGGGTCATTAATGATATGATAACACTAATTAGTATATTAGTGTGCACACTAATTGATGCATGTAACATCACCGAAATATGGTAAGTTAACTCTCAATATCTTGGAGGGAGAGAGAGAGAGAGAGAGGCATTGGGGAGTTTTTTTTTTTTAATATTCTAAATTTTTTTTAATATTCTAAAAAAAAATTATTTAGAGAATTGACCCACTTTTCAAATTATTTGAGAAATTAGCCTACTTTTTGAAATCGTATTTTCAAAATGTGATTTTAAAATTGAAATTGCATTTTTAACATACAATTTCACATTGAAATCGCAGGTTGAAAATATATTTTATGATAACATGGTGAAATGATATGTTCAACATACAATTTCAAGAAATCGCATTTTCAACATACGATTTCAAAATAAAATTACATATTAAAAATGTAATTTCAATTTCAAAATCACATTTTCAAAATAAAATTTCAAAAGCAAATTAGTTTCTTAAATAATTTAAACAGTGAGACAATATTTTAAATAATTTTTTTTAAATATTAAAAAAAATAAAACAAACCAAAAAACAAAAAAAAAAGGGCTGTGCTGGAGAGCTCTAATTAGAGCTGCTTTAATGATCTGTCATCCTTTATAAAAAAAAAAAAAAAAAAAAAAAAGGAGGTAAAAGACAAAACAAGAGAGGGAAAAGGATAAATTAATACCTTTCTAGAGCTCTAATTTTAGAGGTCTCACTCATTTCTGAAAAAAAAAAAAAAAAAAAAAAAAAACTCACACAATTGGGTCAAAGATTTATCTTACATCAATTAAATGATATGCTGCAAAACGAGTAATAAACACGTGCCTCAAGCCTCGTTTGGGAAGTGGCTAAAATAGTCAAAAAGTCAAAAAGTCAACTAAAACACATCACATCACCTCTCTACTTTTCTGCACACATTTTCGTAAAAAGTCAAAAAATTATTAAAATAGCCTGTTCCCAAATCAAGCCTCAAGGAGCACGCCTTGTGGACGAACCCTGCCCGCCTACAAATCCCCCCCCCCCCTCAAAAAAAAAAAAAGGTTCAATACTTTTTTTTTTTTTTTTTTGAGAAATTATAAAAGAAAAATTTTAAAATTTAATTTTTGTAACAAAATAAATTCTAATTTTTTGGTGGCGTTTGGTAAAATTTATTTTCAACTTAAATCAGCTTTTGGCTTAAATTAAGCTATATTGGTGTGTTTGGTACAGCTTATGAAGATAGATTATGGCTTAATTTAAGCTAAATTTCGGCTTAAATTGAAAGTTGCTCCGCAAGTGCTTAAAAATACAACTTATGCGCGCAGCTATTTTGGGAGGGACAAAATGACTTAAATGCGCCTCACAATTTCAAATAATTACAAGTGTACCATGTATATAAATAATAAAACTCTCTTTTTTGTCTCTTTGATGAAGCTCTGGCGATTTCCGGCGACACCTGGCGATTTCTAGCGACGTGTCCCTGGCTCCGGCGACATGTCCCCCCCTTTGTCTCTCTGTCTCTCTGTCTCTCTCGATGAAGATGGAGATCTGGGTTGCTTGATCTGTCATCTCACTCGATCTGATGAAGATCTGGATTGGCACTCGATCTACAATCTCACTCTCACTCTCACTCGATCTCGTCTTTCTCTCTCGATCTCACTCGATCTTCTCTCTCTCTCTCTCTCTCTCTCTTTATTGCAGACCACCGGCTAGGGCTGCAGACCATCGGCTAGGGTTGATCTCAGTTAGGGTTGCAGACCACCGGCGATGGGTCAATTCGGCTAGGGTTACGGCGTACGGATTGCTCAGGAAGGAAGAGAAGGAAAAAAAATTAAATAAATTAAACAAAAATAATAATTAAAACAAAATAATAAAAATAATATTGAACAAAATAAATTGAAATAAAAATAAAAAAATAAATTAATCAAAATAATAATAAAAATAATTTATTAATATTGAAATAAATTGTGCAATTCATATCCATTAAATAAATTACACAATTTAATTGTAATGAAAAAGAATAATAAATTAAAAAAAGAATTATATTAACATTATAATAATTATATCAATATTAAAAAAGAATTATATTAATATTAATTTAATTGTAATGAAAAAGAATAATAAATTAAAAAAATAATTATATTAAAATTATAATAATTATATTAATATTAAAAGAATTATATTAACATTATAACAATTTAATTGTAATTAGTATTAAAAAGAATTATATTAAAAAATAATAATAATTAGTATCAAATAATATTAATATTATTTGATATTAATTAAATTTTATCAAGTGTATCAATTTTTATATTAGTTTTTTTTTGGTTCAACCATCCGGTATCCGACCCTTAGGCCGACTAATCCGGATCCGGAGAGCAGTTCTGGATTAAAGGCTCAAGTCCCCTCCCAATTGGCGTTGCGGGGAATCGAACCGTAGTCCGTCCTTCCAAGCCGAGCTCCAATCACCACTCGGCCAACAACCAATTGGTAATTTTTATATTAGTTGATACTAATTAATACTAATTATATTAACTTTTATTAATAAAATAATTTTTTTTAAATTAAAATTGAAAAAAAAGGACAAAATTTTCATTTTTATATCATATAAGGGCAAAAAAGTCAATTATATAGAAAAACCTATTTTATAGCTTATTTACCAAAAACTATTCTGCTACTTAAATCTGTATTCCCACAGTTACACTAAACAGGTTACCAGCTTATGCTCACAGCTGCAAGTTATAATCTGTTAAGTTATAATCTATAATTACTTTCCCACAACTCTACCAAACGGGGCCTTTGAGTCTTATCAATTTAAGTTATTATATTTTGATTTATTTTTAATTTTAATAATTTATTTAATTTTTTTAAATAAAATTAGCGAAAAAAAACTATATATCATTAAACTAAATAATGTGAACGTGAAGAATGCACATTTTTTTTTTTCTTAGTTCATGATTAAGGGAAAGCCAAACTATACGGGGGGTGATGTGACCTACATAACAGGGCACTCAATCATGTTGTAATAAGTCACAAAATCAAACATAGGTGGGTATTTGACCTATATTCCTGACATTATGTACCATTGGCTAAAACTTGAAAAGTTTATCTTGCCAACTATATGTACTATTGTCTGAATAATTAATTTTAAGAAAAATGAAACCTGATATCTCAAAAGATTTCTACCTTAAGATTTTGCCAAGTTGTCACATTCACTTGGGTTTAGTTCAAAATTATGAATATTTGCATTACACAATTATTAAATTTTCATAATGGTTTTCCAAAAACGGTTCAGGTTGTCTCCAATTGGAGATGAAGGCTAGACTATACAATCTGACTCGTGAGCTCAGTTTTGGATTCTGTTTTGATAATCTAAACCGTTTAGTGTATAGAACTCGTCAAATAGTATATCCTTGTTAAAAATCAGGTTGATCAGATATCGATAACTATTTGATCAGATCAGTTTTGTATAAAAAAAATGAATGGTAAAAAAAAAACGGTTGACAAAAATTTGATTTGATCAAATAGCTATCGATATCCGATTAATGTAATTTTTTACAAGAATATAATACTTGACGAGTTCAACATATTGACGATTCGAATTATCTAAAAAGAATCCAAAAATAGACTCACTAACTGAAATGAACGGTTTAGGACTATTTTGGGAAGATAGTTATAATCAACTTTTTGGTTAAAAATTACTTATAAGCAGCTTTTTTGTGAGAGGAAGTGAGTTATAATCTGAGAAGTTATAACCTACTTCCCAAAAGGGGCCTTAGTCTTAGTTTCCAATCAGGACCAGCTAGACCCTTTCCAAAAGCATGAGGTACTCTCTGTGGGAAAATTTTAGGGCAAATTACATATACCTCCCTCGAGGTTTAGCTAAATTACAGATATCACCTTGAGGTTTCGAAAATTACAAATACCCTCCGGAGGTTTATATTTTCATAACAAATTGCTCCCTGAGATTTATATTTTTATTACAATTTGCCCCCTAATTTGTTATGCAAATAGTACCTTAAGGGGAATATCTGTAATTTTGCTAAACCTCAAGGGAGGTATATGTAATTTGCCCAAAATTTTTTAAAATGAGGAAACAAGGACACGTGAGAGTCTGCTTCTTTATAAAAATTGTACAACCTCTTTTTTTCACCTACTCATATACAGGCTTGCGAATGAATAGAGTCGGTCGTGAGCAGGTTTGAACTCGGTTCAGTAAGAGCTTGTTCAAATTTGATTCGTTAAATTTTTTTTTTTTTGCGTTTGACCTTGAGCTTGAGCTTGTTAAATTTTCAATAAACAAGTCTAAACATTCTAAAGCTCGACTTGTAAGCTCGGCTCGTTTAATGTTTATTATTTATATATTAAATAATATAAAAATATGTATAAAAAATAAGAGAAATATGCTATTTATATATTTAAAAAATATAAATGTAAATAATAGTTAACTATAGATAGTAAATTTATATAATAGTGGTAACAAATATTATTATTTTAGTAAAATATGGACTTTTTTTAGTATGTTTATATATATTGTATATATAATTGTGTAATCAAAGTTTTAATTATAACTTTAGTCTCACATGCAAGTATGAATTTATAATTTTTTTTGACTCGTTGAGGCTCGTGAACAGATTCAAGCTTGAGTCAAGCCTAAGCCAACTCGGCTTGAACTCGGTTCGTTAAATTTTTATTCAGGTCAAGTTCGAGTTTGAACTCGTTAAAATTTTAATAAACAAACCTAAACATACTAAAACTCAACTTGACTCGACTCGACTCTTTTACAGTGCTACTCATGTACATCTTTATTAATCTAAAATGTATATCACCTTGCGCTCAAAAAACGTATATGAGAAAAGGAGATAAGAAAATGGCATATAACAAGATGCAAGAAATATTATTATCTGTGGTAGTTTTTTTTTAAAATAATGTTACTAAATGATTTTTGAATATAAACTAACCACCTAGAAACCATCTCCCATCTTGGGCACCTGAAAGGAAGAAAAAAAACATTTATTGCAGAATTTTTATACAACATTTTACACTAAGAAAAAAAGACAATCATATTTTTGTAATCGGTGGTGCTACATATATCAATTAATAAACATACTAATGTACCAATTAGTGTTATGATATTATTATTGACTACATTTATTATATTGGTTACAAATATCTAAAATTATACAAATAATATCACATCATCTATTAATACACTAATATGTACATTAATTAGTACATGTAGTATTATTCTATTGTAATTAAAGTAATATAGATAGACCTATCTATAAAAGAGGAATATTGATAGATTTTTTTATTTTTAAGTGATAGACTGACAATACAATCACATTATATATATATATATATATATAATATTTTTAGTAATTATTTAATTAATAATAAGTGAAGTTATTGATGAGGAAGAGGGTGAAAATGAAATGGTTCCCAAATGACGTATGAGAATGAATTCAATTTGGCCAACACTATTAGAGATTATTACTCTCATTTTTTTTTTTTTTTACTTTCTCTCTCACTTCAACTTTTTATTTATTTATTTATGATTAGAGATTATATCTTATTTTGGATAAATTACACTAACCCTTATCATTTGTCTTCAAAACAAATAACCTTATCGTTCAAAAATTGATATTTAGGTTTTGTTTGGATCATTCGCATTTTATCTTTCTTTTTTTTTTTTTTTTCAATTTAAATTCTTACTCAAATTCATAATTTAAAGTCAGCTTTTAACTCTTTATAAATTTATGACGATGATGTTCTTTTAAACATACCCCCCTTATTTCTAACCACGTCCACCCTCACTATACACATTCGTACACCTTTGTCAATGACAAATTGTCAACAATGAGCTCACCCAAAATTATTAGAGAGAATAATAATTTTATTATTTATATCGTTAACACGTCCAAATTACTTATCACTAAAATTTATAATTGTAAAATTTTATCATGTTATGTTATTGTATTCTTATCTTCATATTTCAAAAGTATTTAATATGTTTTCTTAAAAATGGGCAAGACAAATATTATATAATTTTCGTTAGATATAGCTAGAAAGGAGAAATTTTTGATAGGCCAAGACTGATGGTATATTAACGACATTGGACCTGCCTATCATGGGTTCAGTCGGCTTTTTACTTGATTGATTTTAAGGGCCTCGTGGCCAGCCCACTAAGCCGGTCCAGTTGGATTAATATTCTTTTTAAAATTTAAATCAAATTGGATTAAAATTTTAAAATAGTTGAATTTTTAAATTGAGTGAATGATGAATTTGAGATCAGTTGGGCCTGTCCAGTTGAAAAAATTAGTTTTAATTTTCATAAAGAAAAATATATATATTGTTTTATAGAAGTTTAAATTTAAATATTTTTTAAGACATCCAACTTTATTTTAGTGTGAGATTTTTCTATTATGTTATATATTCACGTGATTATTAGAAGAGTCAAACTTGTTTAATAACCTCCAAGTAAAAAATAAAATAAAACACAAAAAAAGAAAAAAAAATCCACATATATTGAATTAAGCAAATTTAAAATTTTAAAATTCAGTTCAAAATCCAATTTGAGATGGTCAGATTAATTTTCTTCATGTGGCAGATTGCAAATTTGTGATAAAATCAACCGGATGGGGATGTGGGATTCGATACTTCTAGTCAATAACTAACAAAGCTTCCTATATCTTTTTGAATCTCAAAAAAGATTATTAATAATTTATTCAATGTTGTATATACCTAATCACTATGTATATATAATTATTATGTATATATTTTGGTCCTTCTTTTGTTCATTATCCTATCTAAAAAAAATATTATATATACATATTTAAACAAAAACTTTTTGAGAGAGGTGACCATTCATATAAAATCTTTTATTGAATATTATTGTAATAAAAAAATGCTAGGTACGTAATAGTTAAATAGAAAATGTGACACAGATGTCTCACAAATAGTGGGTGACGTAGAAAGAGGCATTCAAGAAGCTGTGATTGCTCTTGTCGACACTTCATGGCATGGTTGGCCGGGAATGAGAACAAAAGGAGTAAGCGGTCCTCTTGCTTGCTCAGCTCTTGGCCAATCTCTGCATTCGAGCGATTCGCGCCATCCTTGGTTCTGGCTCTAGTTGTCGGACTAGGAGCTGCTATATCATCCGCAGCAGATCTTATAGAAGAAGAAGCTATTGATGCTTTTGGACGGCTTTTCGGCTATAAGCATCGATCTTGCCTTGGTGTTGACCCGAGGAGCGGTAGACAAGGCTTTCCCTGTTCACGACTCCGGTGATATTGAATCAGCCCTTTGGCTTTAGCTGGGCACCTTGGCACTAGGATGTGAAGCTGTGAACAAATAGTCTTTTGTCCCTTGTTAGACAGCTCTAGCTCGGTACTGTGTCGATTGGGTCTGAGGGTTGTTCCATCCACTTGGTCTTCTTTGTACCCAGAGAAAGGAGAAGATCGAATTAGCTCGTTCAAGAAGACAAGAATTAGCTCGCTAAGGAATCGAAAGCATCCAATCCGCTAAGAGCGTAAAATCACATAAATAAGGTGTATATAGCACCCTACCTTGCTCGAGAGAGGCAAAGAGAAAGCAAGATAGTTGGCATTTTCACTCTTGAGTGAAAGTTAGATCCATTTGCCCAGAGGCGAGCAAAGAAAGCCTTAGATCTTTGCTTGACATCGAGTCGAATAGCTCTTTTCGAACAAAGAAGAAACTGGCTAAGATTCAATTGACCTATATAGCCACCAGTTCAACTAAAGGAAGTCGCCACGCTAAAAGGCAATTAGGGACTCGGGGCGAGAAGAAGCTTTTCCCGCATTCCTGTTGATGCAGAGATCAGACGAGAAGGCCCATCTCTTTACTAGAATCCGATGTGATAGAAGGAGCTGCTCTAGCTTAAGCTTAAGTTGATCCTTACTTAACTTAATAGAATAGCCGAACGAATTAGCCATAGAGCTCATCCCTGGTGAAATAGTTGATGATTTCTTGATGGTTGACTGCTATATCTTAATTAGATCATGTGGGCTCACCCCTTATGAGACATATGTGTTTCATTTTCTGTCTTGCTTTTATGCACATAAATTTATTGCATTACAATATATTTTCATTGTATTTTGCAATTTTTATCATTATAATATAGTTGAAAATCATTAAATATAGGAACATAATTTTTGGCATCAGAATTCAAAAGAACTCCGTACTGCTTAATTATATTATTTCCAAGCACCTTGTACCATTATTATACATGACATTCTAAATCAATTATATAGTAAAAAAATTTATAAATAGATCATAATGACACGTTTCTTAAATATTGATGGCAGTTTTCGGAACACACTAAAATAGTTTAAAAAATAGAAAAATAAAAAAATAAACTCTTCTACTTATATTCATATAAATTTTTTATAAAAAATTTAAAAAATCAATCAAAATAATTATTTGCCAAAATAACCCTAGATATACAAAAAGTTGAGTTAATTGGTGCTCTTTTGCAAAGTTGATAAAAAAGGTATCTTTTTCTTTTTTTTCAAACAACAATGTGGGATAGCTCGAAAGTGAAGTAGTTTGAATGGGTCGAATGTGTCAAAACGACGTCGTTTCGTCACATTTTTTTTTCCTTCCCCCGCTCTTCTTTCTTCCCCTTCTCTTTTTCCCTTCCTATTCTTTCTCTGCTCTTTCTAAATCCAAACACGTAATCAAAATCATTTTTTTTTTCTTTTCTTTTTTCCTTCCCCCTCTCTTCTTCCTCTTCTTCCTTCCCCCTCTATTTTTCCTTCCTCTTCTTCCTTTGTTCTTTTTTGAATCCAAACTTAAAATCAAAACTCAAAATCAAAATCAAAATCAAAATCAAAACCAAACCTAAAATCAAAATCAAAATCAACAGCCGAAGATCTAGCTTCGGCCTCTCCATCCATAGCGGTGGGTTGAGTTGTGGTGATTCATCAAAAATTAAAATAAAAACTCAAAATTAAAATCAAAATCCAAAATCCAAAATCAAATCCCAAAATCAAAATTAATAGTCGAAGATCTAGCTTCGGCCTCTTTGTCCATGGCTGTGGGTTAGGTTATG
The DNA here is from genome assembly GCA_025200525.1 of Camellia lanceoleosa. Lineage (NCBI taxonomy): Eukaryota > Viridiplantae > Streptophyta > Magnoliopsida > Ericales > Theaceae > Camellia > Camellia lanceoleosa. The sequence goes on from CM045758.1 coordinate 209,268,149, forward strand.
GTGGTTTGAGTGGTTCGCAACCTAGTTTCTTTGTTCTCCCTCTCTTTTTTTTTCTTCTCCTCTCTTCCCCCTTCTCTCTCTCTCTCACCTCTTTGTTTCTCTCTCTTTCTTCCAAACTAGTTTCAAAGAGAAAAGAGAGGGGGAAGTAAGAAGGAAGGGAAAAAAAAGAGTGCCAAAATGATATCGTTTTGGCAACTACCAGGATTCAGGACATTCGAGCCCTTTCCAATTTCGAACTATCAGGCAATTTTCTTTTTCAAATAAGCAAACGATAGTTTCTTTGAGCTATATATATTCATTTGTGAAGAGATAAATAAGCTGAATGTATAATTACCGAAATACACTCACTTTTTGAGAGTAAAATGGTAATTTCACAAATGTATATGAGGAAAATATAAAAATTTGACAATTTTGGTTAATGATGTAACACTATATTATAATACTTTTCAAAAAGCACAAAAAAAAGGGAAAACAAATTTCAAATACTTTTTTTTTTTCAAAAAAAATGTGTCAAAAAGTAACCTAAAAAAAAAAAGAAATTGTTTTTAATAATTGTGTCGCCCGACAATATATTAATGGCACTGTACCAATCACATGCGTACAATTGGCAGTCCACTTGCCCGAAAATAAAGAAGAAATACAATACTACATTACATTTGAAAAGGGAAAAGTTAGGGATCATGAAAATTTTATCATAAAAATGATCATGAAAAATTTATAATTCTTGAATTACCTTGATTAGTGTGTGGTGCTTTATTATAAGTGTAATCCAAGGATCATAAAACTTTCATAATTATTTTCATGAAAAAACTTTCATGATACCTAGCATTGCTGATTTGAAAAACATGGCCTTCGCCATTATAAAGATCGTTGTAATGAACCCATGAGAAAGAAGGAGATGGGAAAACCATGAAATCAATCAATCCACTCTCCATTTCTTCATCATCTTTCCACTAATATTATTTTCTTCTGCACTTCCATGTTTTGCAGCTGATTTCTTCTACCTAGTCCTACAGGTATGTTATTCAATATATATGCATTATATGGTATTGTTGACAGTACATTAGAACAGTGAAGCAATGGGGTTTTTTTGGGAGAACAGATCCCTAGCCATGTCAAAAAGCTGTCATTGCCAATGTGCTTTGTTTGGGTCACATTTACTTCACCGAATAGAAATTACTAAATTGCTGTGTCATTAATTTTATCTTATTTTTTTAATTTTAATTTTTCTACTTTTGATGTAGTGGCCAGGGTCCTACTGTGGTGGGAAGCAAGGTTGTTGCTACCCAAAGACTGGGAAACCTGCAAAAGATTTCACCATTGCTGGACTATGGCCATGTAATTTGGATGCAACAATCCCAGAGTTCTGCAATTTTCATGGTCATTTCAACTTAGCTAAGGTACTCGTTTTCTACTATTGAACTTGGATTAATTTTAAATCTCTAGTATTCTACGCTATGCAATGTGAAACAGGTAAAAAAAAAAAAAAGTTTCTTTGAATTTGACCTAGGAAGTTGCAATGGTGCCAATTTTTCATGGTTTTAGCAAAATTGATTCGATGCCAATAAAATTTTCACTATCGTTTGCCATAATGGCTACAATTTTTTCGTAAACCCAGAGTCTATAATCTCAAATGTATAAACATCTTTAAGGTGCTCAGTTTGAGTTTTAAGTTCTTTTGCATGGTTCTTCCAATTTATACATTTATTTTGCCTATGGTCCTTAATTAGGCCTAGGCTATATATATAAATTTAATCATGGGTGGTGCAATGATTTTTATGGTACAACAGACCTCAAACCTAACCAAAAACTTGCAAACAAATTAATTGGCCATCCCTTGCCTGCCCAAGCAGCGACGGTGAGAATAAGCTATGGTCGCACGAATGGAAGAAATTCGGAACATGCTCAGGACTCGACCAACATGACTACTTTGAAGCAGCTCTTAGACTAAAGAAACAGGTAAGCCTCCTCAAAATACTCACTAATGAAGGTCAGAATAGAAACTAATTAACACTATTTATAAGTCAATTTGCCAATTATCCTATTAAATCACATAAAAATGTTGTTTTTTTTTTTTTTTTTTGGTTGCAGGAATACAGCCAAATGGGGCAACGTACGATGCGGCCATGGGTGTAGAAGAGGGCATACGAAAGGCAGTTGGGTACATGCCAGGGTTATGGTGCAACGAGGACAAATCAGGGAAGCCTCAGCTTTACCAAGTCGTCTTGTGTAGCAACGTTGGAGCAACCAAGATCATTGACTGTCCAGGGATACCGATGAAAGCTAAATGCGCTCCATATATTAAGTTCCCTTCTTTCTAAATTATATCCACAATAATATTATTCACGACTTATGATTATATTTAAAAATTAAAAAAAAAAATTATGATTATATTTACATCAACCATTTGGATAAAAATTTGAGGAGGGAAACACAACTTAATTAGGATGAAAGAGGTGAAAAGTGTGGACAAAAATGAAAAATGAAAATTTCATATGTTTTAATATGAGAATATTGAAAATTACAAGTAAAAAATTGTGTACAATCCTGTGGTGGCACACTACTTTTTAGTTTCTCGCAAAATATATATATATAAAAAAAAAGTAGCAATATATTATATTACTTCTCAAATTTCTTTCTACTTTCACACATAATATTTTTGTTAATTAAATTCATATAAAGAAAAAAAAATCACATACATCTTTATTTCAATTTCCTATCTAAATTTTTTGACATATTTTTGCTTTAATCAAGGGAAATAATTTTTTCCAAACGTGCGGAATCAATCACAACATAAAACTGTAGCATAGAACAATTTTTATGTTGATAAATAATTAATCAACTGGATAGTATTTTTTTACAAAAATTTTGGTCATAAATAAGATGTTTGTTGGTAAGACATGATGATGATGCATTAATTTTTTCCAAACGTGCGGAATCAATCACAACATAAAACTGTAGCATATAACAATTTTCATGTTGATAAGGTATACATGAATGAAAATCAATAACTGATCAACTGGATTGTATTTTTTTAAAAAAAATTTTGGTCGTAAATAAGATTTTTGTTGGTAAGAAATGATGATGATGCATTAATATCTATGTGCAGTATATATATACAACAATGCTACAGACCTCCAATACGGACGACCCCCAGTCAGACCCTCAGTGACGTGGCAACATGTGATTGGCTAAAATCCAAAAAAAAAAACAATTTTTGCACCAATCAGGGAAGACCCCTAGCACCCCCAGCTGGGGGTCTAAGTCATTTTTCATATATATATATATATACCATCTAACGTGGCAATCAGGTGTGGCCTCAACACATGAGCAAATGAAATCAGGTCCTCTCCTTAATCTCTCTCTTTAATTCTTTACTTGTTAGTTTATTAGACTCACTTTTGTACCTAATTTTGATAATCTGAACCGTTCATATTTTAAGATTTATTGAGTATATCATACCTATAAAAAATCAAGTTGATCGGATATCAGAAAGTATGTGTTCAGAAAAACTGTTTATTAAATTTTTTAAACAAATGATTTGTAGTTCGATGATTTGAACACGTAATTTTCGATATCCGATCAACTTGATTTTTTACAGGTATGATATACTCAACAAATTTTAAAATGTGAACGGTTAAAATTATCAAAATTGTGTACAAAAGTGAGTCCAATAGCCCAACAAATAGGAAGTTAAGAAAAGAGATTAAGGAGAGGATCCGGATCCGAGCAAATGGGCCCAACAAAAAATCTCACTCTCTTCACGTCTCTCTTCCAATCGACTCTTTCTTCTTTCCTAGACATAATCACGTGCCACCACCGTCACCGAGAACTGCTACTGCCTCGTATCTTCACCTCTCTCCCAATGCCTTCTCTCCCTACTCTCTCTACCACCACCACCATTCACTACCACAAAGGAAGGCCGGCTCACTGCTGAATCATTCGGCATCGTCTTCTGCCCTCTCTTGTCGCAGCCCCATCCCTAACAATCCACTCCTCATCTTTTAAAACTAGATCTAGTTTTAGACGTGAGATCTAAATCTAATACATATAGTAAAAGTGTAAATAAATAGGAACCACACCGTTTGCCCAATCAACCATTGTCTTTCAAAGACATTGAAGAGAGCATCAAAGGGAAGACACGAAAGATCAACAAACTACCTTTTGAGAAAAATTGAAGGTTGGCCTTGGTTTGGTTGCCTTTATAGGTGTATAAATCTGGCCCGACCCAGCCCATGTCGGACCTCGCAAGCTCCCGCCAAAATTCGGGCTAGGCCAGGCCGGTCCACGGGTCAAAAAATTAAGCTCAAGCCCAAGCCCAAACCCAAGGGCATTCGGGCCTTGGTGCAGGTCAGTAGGCCGGCCTTGGGTCGACCCAATGGTCTTGGGCAGGTTTAACCATTTTTTTTTTTCTACCAAAATTTTATTATTTTCTATTAAAAAATACACTAGGCTTTGGGCGGGCCGAATGGCCTAGGTTTTGGATCGGGCCCTAAGTAGGCCTTAAACCGGCCAATGGACTGGGCCACGGGCCAGGCCTATGGGCCGGGCCAGCCTTCAAAACAATGGCCCAGGCCCTAGCCCAGGGGCTTGGGCTAGGCTCAAGCCTAAGCCCAAGCGGGCCTAAACAGACTTCGGGCCGATCTCGAGCTACAGGCCATTTTTACACACCTATGCCTCTACAACGTGTCGACGAGTTTTTCTGCTTTGGCATTAAGAAAGAAGGAAGTGATAAATTGATGAGTTGTCATATTTTTATTGTTTTATTATTATTTTACATCATCTGAAAATTTTGATTTTTAATCATTGGCGGTGGATAATGACGAAGAAGAGGATGTGGTGTTGGTGATAATTAATGTCTGGTTTTCGTTAGTGGTAGTGGGAAATCAAGGGGTGGTTTGGGATGATTTAAATAAGTATATGTGTGGGTCGATTTCTAACCACACTGCCAAACAGATACTCAGCTAGAGAACATTGACAGAATAGATTAAGCTCGAACGATCTGTCATAGAAAGAAGAAATTCCGACGGTAGTTCATCCACCAGGGGGTACTCCGACGATCAAGTCAGTTATCTCTCAAACATAGCAAAAGTGCTTAACTCACTATTCAGAATACAAAAAGCGTACCTTAGACCCATGAGGGTACCTCCCTTTTATGGCCAACACAAACCTAGTCTCAATAGAAGCCTAGCTTCAATGGGCTCTGGATTACTGCTAATTTTAGACTCCTAATAGAATTGGGATAAACTCTCTAAGAGTCTTATCTTTATCCAAACTGAAGTCTTCTCTCATTCTAGGACTCTTGTCTCTTATCCGCCTATCCCGGATTCTGGTATCTTCGTAGATAACCTCGGCTTGGCCGAGATTACCTCGACATCATGACCAGGACACGTGACACCTCAACTGACACTTCGGTGCCATCTCAGCCACGTGTTGTCACTCAAAAATTATGTCCTCACAACTGCCCCCTAGATTCTATTACTTCGGTATCTTGAGGTGATGGAACCTATATCATTTAACCATATAGCATGTCGGCTAAGCTAACTCCATTATTTATTACCGAAGTCAAGACTCGTCGACTTAATATGACCAGGACCTATAGTCTGTTTCCATCGATGCTTTAGAACCAATAACCAAGTTTACTTAAGTTTCTCAGCCGAGATCGTCCTCCTAGCCGAGGTTATGCTTCATTAAATCAAAAACTCCAAGAGTTTCTTTACGTGTATGAGTTGTTACGCACAGCAACCCAACCATTCTAGCCATGCGTCTTTCCCTCACTGGATCGTACTTGACACGCACCTTTAAGTCGCTTTGTGTTTACATGCGTTGTCTGACAAGCACGTCGCCCTAGGCACATTGATTGCAATTTTGCTGCCATTTTGCGATTTTGATCAAAACCACTTCTCTCTCTCCGTCTTTTCACTTTTGCATCCTTAACTTCGTGCTAACTCTCTCTCTCTCTCTACTCGCCCAAATCCGCCATTGTTTTCAAGCTCTCAAGCTTTACAATCACTTTCATTCTTCCCTTCCAGCGAAGCCTTTGCTGATCCTTTCCAGTCGCTGCTATCGTCTAACTCTAGCGTACTCAATACCGGCTTCATTCTCTTCGGTGAGTCATTTCTGTCCCCTTCGTTTCAATTTCTTGTTGTACTTCAAAGAACTCTGTTGTTTTTGCGAACTTGCTCATGTCTTTGATCATTTAATTTGTATCTCGATTTCCACTATGTATTGAGCATATTTGCTTCGTGATTCTATTTTTTCCCAATCCACTCTTGAGTATATACACACTGCTTACATATTTGTTGATTTTTGCCACTGTTCTTGGCTTTACATACCTGCACAAACTTTATCACTATTCTTGATTCTAAATCATTGTTCTTTGTTTCTGTTTTCTGTGTCTTTTTCAGATTCTTGCCTTCAATCTTTATTTGCCTAAACTTAGGTTTGGGACTTGTCGTAGAACTCACGAATCTTAGGGAAAACTGAAACGAATTCCTCTTAGATCCTCACAAATTTTTACCCCAGCACACATTTAGGTTTTAGCTGAGGTCCCTTAAACCCTTACAAAACACTTTTTTCTGAAATCCAATACCTTCCTCCTAAGCCGACGTCATGGATATGTGGAGGCATAGGGACACCCCAACTAAGTTAGAATATTTTAGGCAGGAGTTTTCTATCCCGGCCGACGTCCATCTGAGGTTGGTTGGAGAGGATGACTCCATCATGCCCACAGTCGACTCCATGCCCTTCCCAGTTGTAGCTTTCATAGAGTGCGGATTCAGGCTTCCACTTGACATCCTTTTCCGAGAAGTCCTCCACTATTATAAACTCAACCCAATGCAATTAGCCATTAACTCTTATAGAGTCATTAATGGTATCATAGCCTTAGCTAGCCAAGAAAACGCTAGGGTAACTTTAGCCGACATCCAATACTGCTACACCATGTGTGGTCTTAAGTTAGAAAAATGCTATATCTACTACCTCAAACCGAAGTCCACAGAATACAAACTTGTTGCTGACCTCCCAGACTCCAACAAGGGAACCGAGGACGATTACTTCATTGTCTCGGGCAACTGGGAGTTCATTCCAGAGGAGGACCTTCACCTCTACCCTCTTAGCCGAACAGTATTTATAGAGGGTAATGGTAAGAGCCAAGTGTTACATTTACTTGTTTTTCAAGTCTTCAATACTCTGTTCTTTCTATATGTTCTAATGTTTGTTTTTCTTGCAGCTCTTCCACAGCTACCAAAAGACTTCCGTAAGTCCTTCATCCCTAGCAAGGACTTGAAGAAGCTGTTGGATCTGCCAGTTCAGAGGTGGAGAGCTCCCTTACTGCTCAACTACATCCCAACCTACAAATTTGTTTTGCCCAACGTCCCAAAGAAGAAGAGCAAGTCTCCTCCTTCTGTCACAACTCCACTAACAACTTTATCACCTCGGCCAGATCAGGGATCAACTTCCGATCTAGCTGAGCAACCATCAACTTCGGCTCCATATCTGATCCCTCCGTCTCAACGCAAATGTTGACGCTGAACTGCAATCGTTGCCGAGATGGGTTGCAAGAAAGCAGTTGCAGACGATCTTCTGGCCGACATCCCTAACACTGTCAACGCACAAGCAGCACTATTCCAGCCTCAGCCAAAGATGAAACCAAAAAGGCTGAAGAAAGCCCAACCCAAGGCAACGGTGACTCAGATCGAGACTGAGGACACCTTGTCGATCTCCAAAATAGTTGAGGTGGAAAAAAGTGCCTCTGCCGCCGAAAAAAGGCCCGCCGAGGCTGCACCCTCCGAATCAACTAGGTCAAAGAGACCGAGGTCTGAATCGGCAATAACCTCGGGCTCTATGAGATCTAATGTCCCTTGGGCTCCCCCTATTACAATCGAGGACAAGCTGGTTAGAGCTGGCGACAGCGCCGATGATATTGAAGTTGGCGTTGCCCTCTCTACCGCGCTGCTCCTCTCCCAAGATCTCAATCGCAATGCCGAGATAAGCGAGTATGAAAACTTCGCTCTAATGTTGCAGCACTTCGTTCAAGTAAGCCCCTAAAATTTGGTGCTTTACATTCTCTATTTTTCTGTACTTAGAAAAATTTTCTAACTTTTTGTCTTGTCCATTCCTTTTAGGCGATCCAGCATGGCCATTTCTTCGCAATGCAAGCCTTCAACATTAAGAAGGAGTTGGCAAATAAAACCAAGGAGGCTGCTAGCTTGCAGAGAGCCCTTAACAAGGCTGAGGGCAAACTGAAGGCCTTGACAGATCAGGCTGAGGCTGCCAAAAAAGCCCGGGACGAGGCTGAGGAAAAGGCAAATGCTACCGAAGCCATTGCTAAGGTCCTTGAGGCTGAAAAGAAAGAGGCCTAAATGAAAACTACCGAAGCCCAGGCCGAGCTCCGGGCTGCCCTAACCACAAAGGATGTCGAGATCAAAGCGGCTGATGAAAAAGCATACACCGAGGGGGTAGCCGACGTCAAGGAGGATTATAAGAGAAAGTGAAACAGACATGCAACAAGGGTTTCACCCTTAGTTAGATAGCTGCTTTGAAGAAGTTGGCTGTCCCTGACGACTCTCCCCTAAAAGACGCTAGCAAGCTCATCTTGCCATTCCCTCCCATTCCAAGCCAATCTAAGGACGAGGTTAAGTCCGAGGAGGAAACTGAGGTTGACAAGAAGAAGGAAGCTACTGGGGCCAAGTCCCCTACTCTGAATAAGCAAGTCATGGACTTGTCTCAGGATGAGGAGGGTGAGGTCTCCAAAGATGCTACTCTTGAGAAGACAACATCAGACACGCCTTTCATTGAGAAGAGCATCGACCAGACTCTTTAAGAGATGGATGCTGAGCTCACGGCTGAGAAGGCTGCCGAGAAGTCTTCCTAACTGTCTTCTGGGAGTGAGACACAACCCTCCGTCAACGCCGAGTAGTTTAGTTTTGATGTTTCTCTTTTATTTCTTATACCTTGTACTTTTTTTTTACTTTTGAAACAATGTAAGCTTTAATTTGGCCAACGTGTCATTTTTGTAATCTGATAATTACTCTTCAATGTCAGGCTGAAGTGCCTTCTCTCCTTGTCTAAATGCATTCTCTAATTTATTCTTTCAGTGTGATTGAATGTTTGTCTTTCTTTTACTGTCTTGTATGATTCTATACTTAGAATAATTTATATGTCTTCAACGTTCACTTTAATTGTGTAATCTTCTCGGTGTGGAATACTTTGGCTATACCCACTAACAGTTTATCTTGACTTTGACCTAACACTTGAAAATATTCATAATATTTTCACAAGTGTTATTTACAACTTGCCACTTCACTCTTTTCCTATCAGGACCTCTGTCTTCTATTATTTCAACATAACGTTGGGTTAACTTCAACTTGTAAACTTTTCTTAAAATTTCAACAAGTGTTAAACCAACTTCCTTTAACATAACCTCGGCTTAACTTCAACTTGTAAATTTTTCTTAAAATTTCAATAAGTGTTAAACCAACTTTAGCTTGTAAATTCCCATTCCCAAGCATCATTCTCCAACTCTCTGCCCCCTAATGTGAACCTAAGTTCCACTTGGGTTCTCATTAAGCATGTGGCTTTTGAATTTGTTGCCGAGGCCAGATCCAAACAAAGACTGGCCGAGGTTACCAACCTTGGTCTCTTTGTTAATCTGACTAGCATGTGCTGAGTTCCAGCCTGTGTTTTGATTCTGCCGACATGACAAGTCCATATTTAATCCACTTAGTTCAACTTTATTATATGCAAGTATAATTCTACTCTGCCATATAATAAATCTAAGTTATTCGTCATGTTTCGCTTAGAAACATCGCCAACTTAATTCAACTCCATTATATACAAGTATAATTCAACTCTGTCATATAATAAGTCTAAGTTATTCGTCATGTTTCGCTTAGAAATATCGCCAACTTAGTTCAACTCTATTATATGCAAGTATAATTCAATTATGTCATATAATAAGTCTAAGTTATTTATCATGTTTTGCTTAGAAACATCGCCAACTTAGTGCAACTCTATTATATGCAAGTATAATTCAATTCTGCCATATAATAAGTCTGAGTTATTCATCATGTTTCAATTAGAAACATCGTCAAGTATCTGGTCAGTTGCACTACACAAGTTTAAAAATCAAGCTAAAACTTTATTATTACTTCGGCAAATAACAAAACAAAAGAAAATTTAAAAAACAAGAAAATCTAGTGATAGAAAAACTTCAGATTACAAGTATTCTAAGGTCTTGGCAACTCTTTGCCTTCACTGTCTTCAAGCCAATATGCCCCATTGCCCAAGACCGAGATGATTCTATAGGGTCCCTCCCAATTCGAGCCAAGCTTGCCCTCTCTAGGATCCTTCTTGTTGCCGACGACCTTTCTTAAGACGAGGTCACCAACTTGGAACTCTCATGGGTTCACCTTCTTATTATAAGACTTGGCAAGCTGCTGCTAGTATATCCCCGGCTGAATTGCTGCTTTCTCATTTCTTTCTTCTAGCAGATCCAAATCTCGGGCCAAGAATGCCTCATTGGTTCCATTTTCTACTCCCTGGGTTCTGATCCCTAGGATGCCGACCTCCAGTGGAATGACTGCTTCTCTACCATAAGCCATGGCAAATGGGGACTTCCCAGTCGATTTTCTCGGCGTAGTCCGATATGCCCAAAGTACATTGGGCCTTTTCTTGATCCCATCCAAGATAACTTTATTAAAGGCTTCTGCTTGTCCATTACTCTGAGGAAAGCTTGGGATAGAGTAATAGTTCTTGATTTTGTACTTTGCACAAAAGCTCTTGATTAGCTTACTGTCAAACTGTGTACCATTGTCAACTATTATTGCTCTTGGGATCCCAAACCTGGTTATGATGTTCTTCCATATGAAGTTCTTCACATCAATGTCCCCAATCTTGGTAAGGGGTTCAGCTTCTACCCACTTGGTGAAGTAATCTGTTGCTACCAGTAAGTACTTCCTTTGTCTAGTTGCTTGAGGCAGTTGTCCAACAAGATCCATGCCCCATTGGGCAAATGGTCAAGGACTGGACACTAGGTTCAGGTCTACTACTGGTTGATGTATCAAAGGTGCAAACCTTTGGCACTTCTCACACTTCTTAACATATGCTTTAGCATCTTTCTGCATATAGGGCCACCAATACCCCTGAGTAATGGCCCTATGAGCAAGTGACCTGCCCCCAACATGGCTTCCACATACTCCTTCATGTATCTCGTACATAAAATCTTCAACCTGTGCAGAATGCACATACCTCAGAAGGGGTCTAGTAAAAGATCTTCTGTAAAGATGTCCTTCTGCTATCAAACTGGATCTTGCTAACTTCAGTCTGATCTTGTGCGCCTCTTTATGATCATCTAGCAGTTTCTCATTTCTAAGGAATACTATTATTGCATCCATCCAGCTTGGTCCTATCTCCACACACATTGCTTCACGTTTTGTGTTCAGTGGTTCTATACTTGGACCTGACAAGTAGTCAACCATTATCATTCTGGCCTCTCCAGGTTTTACTGCACTAGTCAGGTTGGCTAGAGCATCTGCATGGCTGTTGTCATCTTGGCTAACTTGCTGTAGTCGACAATTCTGGAATAAGTCTACCAGTCTGCCCACTTCTTTTACATAGGCCGACATCCTTTCATCTCGGGCTGCATATTCACATGTTGCCTGGTTGACAATAAGCTAGGAGTCACAGAAGACTACTACCTCGTCAGCTTCTATGGCTGCTGCCAGTTTTAATCCTATAATTAGTGCTTCATACTCTACTTCATTGTTTGAGGCCTTAAACCCCAAACGAATGGATTGTTCCAGTATCTATCCATCTGGCAATACTAGTACTACTCTTGCCCCCGCTCCTTGTCGGTTTGAACTCCTATCAACAAACAACCGGAAGGAGTCGTCGATGTAAATGCTGCAGGGCCTGAGTTTCTATTCCTTTCTTTGTTCTGCTATGCCCCACTGGGTTTTTCCCTTTTCACTTGGATGTTGTATACCTCGGCTCAACGGAGCCCGATATATTACTGCGTCTGGTGTGAATTTGGCCACAGAGTCGGCTAAGACTTGGCCTTTGATTGCTGTCCTGGGTCTAAATTCCAGGTCATATTGGCCCAAGGCCACTACCAATCTGGCTATTCTGCCTATTAAATCTCCCTGTTGCAATAGGGACTTCAAAGGATGCTCAGTTAACATTATAATTTTGTGGGCTTGAAAGTAATGATTCAGCTTCTTGGAAGCTATTACTAAAGCCAGTGTTAAGTTCTCCAAGGGTAGGTATTTGGTCTCTGCATCTGCCAGGGTTTTGCTCACGTAATAAACAGCCTTCTGTTCTCCCTTTTCTTCTCTGATTATTACTACACTCACTGCATGCTCTGAAATTGCCAAGTATAAGAATAACTCCTCTCTAGGTACTGGGTTTAAGAGAACTGGAGCCGTGGTCAAATACTTTTTCAAGTCGGCCAAGGCGACTTCGCATTCTTCAGTCTATAAGAAGTCTGTGGCTTTCTTCACTAAGCTGAAGAAAGGTTTACACTTGTCAAAGCTTCGGCTTATGAACCTATTCAGGGCTGCAGCCCTTTCAGTCAACATCTGCACTTGTTTTGTCGACGTTGGGCTCTTTAGTTCTAAGATGGCCTTGATTTGATCTGCGCTTACCTCAATGCCCCTTCTGGTAACCAAATATCCTAAGAATTTACCAGACCCAACTCCAAATGCACACTTCGATGCATTGAGTCGAAGCCGATATGTTCTAAGGATGTCAAAAATTGCCTTTAAGTCTTCCAAATGACCCTCAGGTTCTTTGGTCTTCACGACTATGTCATCTATGTATATCTCCATAGTTTTGTCAATTAGATGTCTGAACATCTTAGTCACCAATCTCTAGTAGGTTGCTCTTGCATTTTTCAATCCAAAAGGCATCACTTTGTAGCAATATAGCCCTTTTGGGGTGATAAATGCAGTATTTTCTTCATCTGGGGGGTACATGGCTATCTGATGGTACCCTCTGTAGGCATCCAAGAAGCTCATCCTTTCATGCCCTGAAGTGACATTTACCAATTGGTCAATCTTGGGTAATGGGAAACTGTCTTTGGGGCAAGCCTTGTTCAGGCTGGTGAAGTCCACGCAGATCCTCCACTTACCATTCTTTTTCTTCACAACCACTGTGTTTGATAACCATATCAGGTAATTTACCTCTCGAATGGCTCTAGCCTCCAGAAGTCTATCTACTTCCTCTTCTACTGCCTCAACATGCATTAATGTCGGCCTCCTTGCTCGCTGGATGGCAGGTTTGGCCGACCTGTCCATATTCAATCCATGGCAAGTGACCTCAGGGTCAATGCCAGACATCTCGTATGGTGTCCATGCAAACACCTGCAGATTTGCTCTCAGGAATGCCTCTAGCTTTTTTTTCTCTTCCTCGGCCAAGCCCGAGCCAAGAAAGAAAAAACGTTCTTCATCCCCTTGCTGGACAATGATTTTCTTCAGGGCTTCTTCACTCTTCTCAACTGGCTCTTTGCCGACGTCCTCCAGGACTTCCACATTCTCGTCCTCTATCTCTACTGTTTCTGTTTCTCGTATGTTGCAAGTAGATTTCATTGTTGCCATGGAGTAATTATTTGCCTACACCTGATCTCCTCTAACCTCCTCTATTCCATGCTTTGTTAGGAACCGCAATAGCTGATGCAATGTTGATAGAACAGCCCCCATTACATGTAGCCATGGCCTTCCTAGGATAGCATTGTAAGAAGAGGGGGTGTCGATTATGGTGAACTCTGTTCTTATCTTTTTGGTGCCAGCCTGCACCTCCAAACTCGCTGCTCTTAGGGGCCACGTCGACGTTCCATTGAACCCAGCCATTGGGCCATTGGACTACTCTAGATCATCTTGGTGAAGGCCAAGCTTCTTGTAACACCTGACATACATGATGTCACAAGAGCTGTCCTGGTCAACTAAGATGCGCTTCACTTAGCACTTTCCAATCTGGAGGGATATTACCAAGGCATCGTTGTGTGGATGCTGCACCATCTCTAAGTCGTCTTCAGTAAAGGACACCACTGGTCCCTGGCATTCGTCTGCCCTAGGTCTTTTCTGACGGACCTAGTACACATGTTGTAAGTGCTTTACTTTCTGAGTCTCCTCACGGATTTCGTTCTCATTAACCTTCGAGTGAATCACATTGATCACTCGAGGTCTCACTCGCTCTTGGCGATGCTTGGCGGTGCCGGTGCTTAAGGGCGATCTTGCTCGCTTCTTCCTTTCCCTTGTCCTAGCTTCATCTACTAGGTCCCTTAAATAGCCATGTCTTACCAAGTCTTCCAGATGTGCTTTCAGGGCTCTGCACCCCTGAGTCAGATGTCCAGTTTCATTATGGTAAGCACAGTGCTTGCCAAGGCTTTTTCCCATAAATTTGCCTGGTACCCTGGCTGGTGCTCTATAATAGGGCTGATTTCGGATTTTCTCCAAGACTTTGTAAATAGGGATTCGGAATATGGTTGTGACTGCCTGTGCAGCCCTTAATCATGTTTCTTGCTTATTATATCTACCATTACCTCGACCTCGCTTCGACGAGCCGTTTTTCTTCTCTTGTTTCGACGCCTTTGTCCCCGGCGTGTCCTCCTTGGCTCTAACATAGTTTTCTATCCTAGCTATAAGCTCCTCCATACTTTTCGGCAATGTCTTTACCAGTGATTTTCGAAGTAGGCAGTCATCTTTCAGGCCGTTCTTAAACGACACAACCGCCACCTCTTGGTTGCATCCTGGTATTCGATTGAATACCTCATAATACCTTTTGGCATAGGCCCTAAGGCTTTCGTCCTCGCCGATTTTTAGGGCTATCAGGGTGTCCACCCTCAATGGCTGTAGCTTGTTTGTCACAAACCTGGCCACAAACATCTCGGCCAGGCCTTCCCAAGTTTTCACAGTTCCTTTCAGCAACTTATGAAACTAGTCCGATGCAGTTTCCCCGAAGGATGAGGGGAACACCATACAAAGCAACGGCTCATTCCCAGTGTACAATGCCATTGAGTTCAGGTACAAATCAACGTGAAAGTTGGGGTTTGACTTACCATTGTATATTTGGAATCTCGACATGTTAAATCTCTTCAGGGCTTTGAATTTGTCCAATTCTACCGAGAACGGCGTTCTCAGCTTGACCGGGGAAGTTACCTCGGCATCATGTTATTGCCTCTGTAGGTAATCCCTCAGATCCTCCGTGGTCCTGGAGCTCGGCTATCTCCTGACTTCAACCTTTTCAGTGCACTACTCCCAGTATTATTATGAGTCCTCTTGGACCTTTCTCCATTAGTTGCGTCGAAGCACAGCCCCTGCCTTTGAACATGCCGATGTTTTTTGAGGTCAGCTTCCTTGGTACGATGTGTTCTCCTAGAATCTCCCCTTCTTAACTCTCCTCGCCCGACCTCCCTTGAAGGCCGGTGAGAGTGTTTTTCAGTCCTGGTGTGTTGGGGGACTGTAGGGACTGTTTTCTGCTCATCTTTTCGAGCATCTTTCTTGGCCGCTGGAATCGGCGTATCTTGTAACGGGAATAGTGGTTGCATGACATTGTTCTACATCATGAAGTTGACAATCGTTTGCAGGTCCGCCAATTTGTTTGTCATTCCCTTCATCTCGTCGTCCCTCCGCAGGCATATTTTTTTTTCACACCTGGAGGTCGTCCTCGTTATAATACCCGCTTCGGTCTGACTTCTTTGATACATCGCTCTTCTAGCCGACGTCCTTTTCTCCGTGGTTCTTATTACGAGTCTCTTTGTTGTAATTATCTTCTTCGACGTCAAGGTTAATATGTTTCTCACTCCCAGTAAGAGTGTCGTCGCCAACCTTCTCTTGTTGTCCGTTATTGGCCATCTATTCTTTTTTCTTTCCAACAGACGGCGCCAAATTATGTGAGTCGATTTCTAACCACACTGCCAAACAGATACTCAGCTGGAGAACACTGGCAGAATAGATTAAGCTCAAATGACCTATCATAGAAAAAAGAGATTCCGGTGGTGGTTCGTCCACCCGGGGGTACTCCGATGATCAAGTCAGTTATCTCTCAATAATAGTAAAAATGCTTAACTCACTATTCAAAATACAAAAAACGTACCTTAGACCCATGAGGATACCTCCCTTTTATAGCCAACACAAACCTAATCCCAATAGAAGCCTAGCTTCAATGGGTTCTGGATTACTGCTAATCTTGGACTCCTAGTAGGATTGGGATAAACTTTCTAAGAGTCTTATCTTTATCCAAACTAAAGTCTTCTCTCATTCTAGGACTCTTATCTCTTATCCGCCTATCCCGGATTCCGGTATCTTCATAGATAACCTCGGCCTGCTGAGATTATCTTGGCATCATGATCAGGACACCGGGCACCTCGGCTAACACTTCGATGCCATCTCAGCCACATGTTGTCACTCAAAAATTATGTCCCCACAGTATACTTTTTGACTTTTTATGAAATATGGATTGGGTATGGGTTGAATTTGAAGTGATGCGATAGAAAGGTGATGTGACTTAAATAAGGTGATATATCTTAAATAGAATAGTGACTTTTTAACTTTTTGAGGTTATAACAAACAAGACCCAAGTGTTAGGAAACGAGAAAGGAGAGAGGAATTTTTGGTGTACCCACTAGCTTTCGTTTGGCAATGACTTTTTTAGTTGGCTTTTTAACTTTTTTAGTCTGGGACTTTTTTGTTTGTTTGGTATTCTTAATTGGCTTTTTAGCTTTGGAATAGTAAATTTTTTTTTGTCATTTTGTGATTTTTAATTTTTTGTAATTTTTAAAACTTTTTTTTGGCTTTTTATAATTATTTAGCCAAAAATAAGAACCAAACACCGCCTAATTAGAGTGTAGTGTCAAATCATGTGCATAATTTTCATGAATTCTTGGACAAATTACAAACACCCTCTCAAGGTTTGATGAAAATACAGATTCTGCCTGAGGTTTGAGAAATTACATCCCGTCCCTTAAGGTTTATATTTCTATAATAAATTGTCTAATGAGATTTTTATTTTCATATAGATTCCTCTCTAATTTCTCATAATTTATTATGAAAATTTAACCCTCAAGAGATAATTTATAATTTTTCAAATCTCAAAAAAAAATTTATATTTTTATCAAATCCCGAGCGAGTGTTTGTAATTCGTCCTAAATACTTTAATTTTGGCATAAATGACTTGTTTTTACTCAGATTAGGAAGGAGATTAATCAAGGTTGATAGATCCAGAGACTGTTTATTGTTTTAAAAAAGAAAAAAAAAAGGTGTCAAATCAGATGTAAGTGATAGAGAAATGATGGACTGACGTAGACACCAAAGCCCACTATAGTGGTTGTTTTTCGGAAAAATTATCACACTAGTACTTTGAAAAAGTTGATCTAATTTCAGTAATGATACTTAAGTCGAAAATTTTTAAATTTTAATTTATTCTAAATTTAAAAAAACATCATTTTAAATGATAATTTTGTTTTATGAGAAGATTATTTAATAAAAATTATCTTACTGATAAGAGAATTTTAATATATTTAAATGCCTAGGTTCAAATGGCTCGAGAGAGAGAAGAGAGGCCTCCACCATCTTCAAAAAAATTTGGATCTTGAGCAGCTATCAATCACTGCCGTTAAAAGAATTCAAAACGACGTCGTTTTAGGTAGTCAAGAAATTCGAGAAAGAAAGATTCAGTAAACAAAACATTATTGATATAATTTTATGATAAAAATTATAATTTTAATAATTAATATTTATAAAATTTATAAAATTTATTACTGTAATTATTTTTTAAAAAAATTCTTAATGGGTGCAGCTTTGTGCTAAATCAAAAGCATAAAATAATATGGGTTTTGATTTGTGGCACTAAAAAGTTGGGCACTAATATTCCTAATTTCTATATAAGGCAAAAAAAAAAAAAAAAACAAAACAGTTACCCAAAATAAAAATTAAGGACATTAGTACTCAATTTTTTAGTGTCACAAATTATTTTTAAAAATAATAAACACTCAAAAGTCAAAATCAATTCACCATTGAAATGAAAAAAAACAAAAAAAAAAAATCCGCTTCATACACAGGCCTGATCAGTTAACAACCAATTACATCCAGTTAAACACACCACATTCAAACCCAAATATCAAGTTTATATTGCATAAATGCGTGCGCTATTATTCTAGGAAATATATATAAGAAGGTAATGCTAGAATTTGTATGTAATTTTTTATTTTATAGAGAATGATTTAGTCCATTTATATTTATTTTAACATCTCATGTATAAATTTCAAAAATATTTTCTAGAGTGTTTTTATTATGCTATTAAACATTTACTTAGCATTGCAGCAACCTTCTCACATCAGCACTATTAAATAGAAAAATAAAAATATTGTTCAAAGTAGTAAAGAATAGGGAGCATTGAGTACACTGACTCGAGTTCTGGGTTGCCTCCTCACTAGCCCGTGCCAATTTCCAGTTTTGATCCTTTCGTATTTATGTCTATGGTTAAACTTTGCCTTAAACTGTTGTGATTTATTTTCTCCATTTTTCTTTATCTGACTTGGGATACATTCACAAGTTGATCCCTAGGGAATTTATAGTTGTTGCTTAGCCTGATAAAGAAAACGGATAACGTGCGTTAACTAAAATAATGAGGCTTGGTAATGAATAAGGAATTAATTTCCAATGGTTCATAATTTAAATTAGAGGGTTTTGTTCAAATTCATGGGTTTATCACGGATTTCATTTTAATGATCAAAATGGTTTATTCTATAAGGTCTTTCGTATATATTATTTTCAAAAAAATTAGCTTGATTTAATAATCGTAGTTTATTCATTTTATTGTATTTGCATCTAAAAAAAAAAAACAACAAATATGTTTTTAAAAATAAATTATCCATTTTTGGTGACAAACACCATAAATTGAATATATTATAATTATCGAATTGATTTAATTTTTTTTCTTCTTCTAATTAACATACACAAAGGACCTTACAAAATGAATGATGTGAACATGTGATGAGCCCCATAGGTCTGGACAATATTCTCCAATTCAGATTATAGATTAGAGGGAAGCTCAATCCAATAAATAAAACTAAGAGTTATTTACACGAAGATCCTGCTTTTAGACCCCAAACATAGACATATAGAAGGAGAAAAAAAAAAAAGAAAAAAAAGAGGTTATTTGTCAATAATATTTTTTTTCCATCTTTTTATTTCACTTCTTATTTATGGAATAAAAGTCATACGTCTGTATGACCCACTATATTTGAATAAGAAAAATAATTTCTAAAGAAAAATTTTACATAAAAAATGCTTGTAGAATGATGTATTAATTACATATTAAAATCATAAGGATAATGATGAATGTTTTGATTAAAAACAGTAGGTCATAAAAAGTCGCATTATTTTGTATAAAAATTTTTAAAAAATAATTATCAATCAAAAGTAGTTTGAGAAAATTAACATATTTATGAAAAAAATTATGATTTTAATTATTAATATTTATAAAATTTATCACTTAATTATAATCATTTTTTTACTAATCTAAAATTTTCTCAAATTTTTATTTGAACATCATTAATTAATTATTATTATGGTCATTTTTTGAATGTAACTACCCATGACGTTACATAAAAAATGTACCTATAAAAATATTAACAATACTACAAATCTATCCTTATCAACCTAAAATTTACTCAGAAAAAAAAATGATTCACATTCATTTTATATATGAACTCCACACTTAATCAATTTAATTTCTGCCCCCCACACATATATAAATTCACAGTCCCTAACCCAAACTCTTTTACTACAAATTCAGATTCATTAAAAATGGGTTTCTACAATTTTTCTAAGAACACCCAACTCCTTTAACCCAAACTCTTCCGCAAACGGACCAGTGACTCACACCACAACAAAGGCTGCAACCTCTCTCTGTCTCCACATGAGCAAATTCTCATTTTTTGACTTGGGAGCGAATTCTTTCAACTCCGTCTCGTTCCTTTCTTTCTCCGCTGTCATAGTCGTCATCTCCTTGAGAAATTTCAACCGAATCACAACTATTTGTCTAGAAATGATGAAAATTCACTTTACTTGCAACCTTCGTTGGCCAAATGAGGGAGGCAACTGGACTTAGAAATAAGGAAGGAAAAATATTTTCTATATATTACACACACAGAGTATGTACATGGTTATATAGCAGGTGAATCCCACCAATCATGGGATTGACTCTTACAATATCTCCTTTAATCAATATCTATGATCTGTCATACCTATCCTAGAAATAGAATGATTTACATGAATCAATTACAATAAATGCCAAATCTCAACACTCCCCCTCAAGTTGGTGCATAGATGTCATACATGCCCAATTTGCCAAAAAACTTTGTGAACACTTGGTTCGAGACTGCTTTGGTGAGGATGTCGGCCAACTGATCTTCTGAACGGATCTTCAGTAACTCCACACTTTTTTCATCCAACTTCTCCTTGATGAAGAATCTATCTACCTCGACATGCTTTGTACGATCATGTTAAACCGAATTATAAACTATATCACATGCTGCTTTGTTATCACAATATAGTTGAATTGGTACCCTAGACTTAGCCAGAATGCCTCACAAATTCCAAGTGCCATACCTCTATATTTAGCTTCTGCACTTGATCGTGCAACAACATTTTGTTTCTTGCTCCTCCAGGTAACAAGATTACCACCCACAAATGTAAAGTAACCTGAAGTAGACCGCCTGTCATCTACTGCTCCAGCCCATTCAACATCAGTATATACCTTTATATCTTGATCATCTGTGTTTTTAGTGAATAAAATTCCCTTTCCAGGAGCAGACTTCAGATACCTCAAAATGCGCATAACTGCATTCATATGTTGTTCTCCAGGATTATGCATAAATTGGTTGACAATACTTAATGCATAAGTAAGGTTCGGTCTTGTATGTGCTAAATACATCAATCTCCCAACAAGTCTCTGGTATCTCCCTTTGTCAACTGGCACCTGATCAGACTCAATACATAACTTCAAACCTTCTTCTACTGGTGCATCAACTGGTTGGCATCC
Organism: Camellia lanceoleosa; assembly: GCA_025200525.1. Taxonomy (NCBI): domain Eukaryota; kingdom Viridiplantae; phylum Streptophyta; class Magnoliopsida; order Ericales; family Theaceae; genus Camellia; species Camellia lanceoleosa. The sequence goes on from CM045758.1 coordinate 209,289,191, forward strand.
TGTCATACCAATCTCCTTTAATAAATCTAAAGCATACTTTCTCTGAGAGAGGAAGATCCCTTTATTAGATCTAGACACTTCACTCCAAGGAAATATTTCAAAGGACTTAGGTCTTTCATTTCGAATTCTTTGGATAAATACTCCTGCAGAGCCTTTTGTTCTTCTGAATCATTTCCTGTAACCACCATGTCATCCACATATATAATGAGTACAGTGATCTTTCCTTGCTGCTTCTTTAGAAATAAAGTATGGTCTGAGTTGCTTTGGCTAGCCAAAGGTTGTCATAGACTTTGTGAACCTTCCAAACTACGCTCTTGGAGATTGTTTCAACCCATACAGCGATTTCTTTAATTTGCATACCTTCTGATCATGCATTTTTGCTATCATGCATCCTGGTGGAAGATCCATGTAGACTTCCTCAGACAGTTCACCGTGTAAGAAAGCGTTCTTCACGTTGAACTGTTGTAATGGCCAATCCAAGTTTGTAGCTAAAGACAACAAGACATGAACTGTGTTGATTTTAGCTACAGGAGCAAAAGTTTGTGTATAATCGATCCCATAGGTTCAGGAGTACCCTTTTGCTACCAGTCTTGCTTTAAAGTGTTCAATTGTACTATCTGCTTTATGCTTCACAATGTAAATCTATCGACATCCAACTGATTTCTTTTCTGGTGGAAAATCAACGAGATCCCAAGTTTGATTTTTTTCCAAGGATTTCATCTCCTCGTTCATAGTGGCTTTCCACCTTGGGTCAGTTAAGGCTTCCTGCAGACTGTTAGGAATAGATACAATAGATAATTGATTTACAAATGACTGATTTGATTATGATAGATGGTGGTTAGACACATAATGATTCATGGGATATTTAACAGTACTAGAAAGTTCGGGTTCATATGTGGTTTTAGGAATACCTCTAGTGAGATGTAGTGGCAACTGTTTCCTGGATGGTTCAACCACTACATTAGGAACATCCTCAGTAGGAGATTGGTTGGGTGTATCAATTGCTTGTGGTACAAGGGACTCAGACTCAAACAGTGGTGGACGTTCCATACCTTCAGTTTCTGGGTGTTCATCACTACCTTGTTCTAATATGGTACCATTCAAATCTAATTCACCTACTTCCTGGTTAACACGCCCAGTTTGTGAGTTGTCACCAATAGAATCCAAGTTTTCACCACTTCTAGCCAAGTTGCTCATACCTTGGTTACCTGATTCATGGGATTCGCTTATCTCCGAGTTGTGAAAATCATATTCTAGAAAATCATAGTCTAGAGTTTGAATTTCTTTCTGATTCTCCCCCTGAAATTCGGGTTTGGAGGAAAAATACATTGAGTTTTCATGGAAAACAACATCCATTGTGATAAACATCCGTCAAGTCGGAGGATGGTAACAGTGGTATCCCTTTTGATACGTAGCATATCTAAGAAAGACACATCGCAATGCTTGAAGAGTCAACTTAGTGCGCTGATGTGTGTGGAGGTGTACAAATGCAACATAACCGAAGACATGAGGAGGTAAGTTTGGAATGGTTGGGGCTACAATTGCTTCAGTAAGAGCCTGGAATGGTGTTCGGAAGTCAATAGAGCTGGAGGGTACTCGGTTGATTAAATATGCTGCAGATGTAAGTGCTTCTCCCCAATAGGATAACAGCATATGAGCTTCTATCAATGAAGCACGAACACCCTCTAATAAGTGTCGATTTTTTCGCTCAGCGACTCCGTTCTGTTGAGGTGTAGTGAGGCAAGTAATTTGATAAATAGTGCCGTGTGCTTCCAAATACTGCTGAAGTTCACAACTCCGATATTCTCTACCATTATCACTGCGGAGAATTTGAATCTTTGTATGGTACTGAGTTCCAACCATTGTATGAAACTTTTGAAACAGCAAGTTCACTTCTCCTTTGGATTTCATTAAGCACAACCAGGTCATCCTGGTACAGTCGTCAATAAAAGCAACAAACCAACGTGATCCACCAAACATAGAGACTTTGGACGGACCCCAAACATCAGAATGTATAATCATAAAAGGAACTGGACTTTTATTCAAAATCAAAGGAAACGAAGCACGATGGCTTTTGGCTAGTTCACAAACATCACATTGGAAACTAGAAATATCACATTTTGCAAATAAACTAGGAAATAATTTCTTCAAATAACCAAATGAAGCATGCCCCAGACGTCGATGCCAAAGGAATATGTCAAATTTCTTTTTCTCCCACTCAGAACTGTCCACAATCAAAGTTTGTTGTAACTTGTCTGAAATCTTTGGCGCCAAGTCCAAATAGTATAGCTTTCCTTGCCTAATACCACAACCAATCGTCTTCCGTGTTCGAATGTCCTTAAATATACAAAAATTTGGCCAAAAAATTATAACACGAGATAAGGCTGTGGTTATTTGGGAAACTGACATAAGATTATAATTCAAGGATGGGACAACCAAAACAGAATCTAAATTTAAATTATCAGTGAGGGGTAAAGAACCTTCCCCAAGAACTACGGTTGTAGTACCATTGGCAGTAGACACAAATTTGTGTAAGGATGGGTTAAGAGAGGAGACATGTCTAGAATCAAATGTCATATGTTCTGTAGCACTAGAATCAACTATCCATGCACTATTAGAAACAGGTGTAGAGATATTTAAAACCTTACCTCCTTTGTCCGCTGTGGCTATCATGGCGGAAGCTTCATCATCTTCTGACTGTGTTTGGACAACTGCAGCAGTGGGAATTGCCTTGGAATTCCTCTTCCATGGATCCCGACTATGATCCCACCATTCTGGATATCCCACAAGTTCAAAACATCTATTTTTGGTATGACCAAATTGGTTGCAATGAGTACATTTGTATGTTGACTTGTCAACACCATTGGTGGGTTTATAATGATTGGGCCTCATTCGTTCTTGCTGGTTTGGCTGGTTTTTTGCCACCATGGCAGAAGCTTCAGTGTTTTCGGACTCGCCTTTCAGAGTGGTATGTCATACCACCTAATGACGAATCAAAGAATAGCATTCTTCTAAATTTGGGACTGGGTCTTTGCGCAAAATCTCTCCATGAATTTGTTCAAAAAACTCTTCTAATCCTGCAAGAAATATGTGTACCCTCAGTCATTCAATGGACTGCTGGTATGCTTCGATGTCATCTAGATCCTTCATGACCACTGTATCACGGTGATCTAATTCTTGGAAAATTTCAGTCAACTCCCCATAATATACAGAGAGTGATTTTCCACTTTGTCTAGCAGTGAAGGCCTTTTGGTTCAAGGAAAAAACCTATAATTCATCACTTCCATCATAGAAGACTTTTGACAGTGCACTCCAAATTTCGTGGGCAGTGGGTAGGCGTAAATAATGCTTCATAATTTATGGAGACATGGACATCAATAGCCATCTCTTGACTTTCTGATTGTCAGCATACAATTTTTCATATCCATCTTCAGATTCTGCAGAAGGAGTTTTCTTGCCTCGAATGAAGGAGAGTTTTTCCCTCTCAGCAAGATACATCTCCATCAACTGGGACCAGATGTCATAGTTTGATTCTGTAAGAATAATTCCTGCATTAAAAATACTCCCAGATTGAACAATAATAGGAACTGATTTTTTTTAGATGATTCAGTAATTTCTCCGCTCATAACTGTATTGGGTGGCTGCTGGTTTATGGTGATTTGGTTTAATTTCTGGGTGTCAAGGTTTTCAAAGATTCAAAGAATAGCTCTAGTTCACAAGAGCTTTTAAGGGATTCAGAGGTAAGAGAAAGGAGTACCAGAACTTCTGATTTTGGTGTGGCTCTGATACCAACTTAGAAATAAGGAAGGAAAAATATTTTTTATATATTATTCACACAGAGTATGTACATGGTTATATAGCAGGTGAATCCCACCAATCATGGGATTGACTCCTACAATATCTCCTTTAATCAATATCTATGATCTGTCATACCCATTCTATAAATAGAATGATTTACATGAATCAATTACAATAAATGCCAAATCTCAGCAACTGGGTCGTCCTCCACATTGTAGTAGGGCCACTCATACTTTCTTTGAATTTGATATGGGAAAGAAGGAACTGGACTCGGAACTGGAGAAGGCGGCGATGAATTCGTTTTTAACTTGATAAGTTATTGACCATCTTCTATTGCACTGTGCTTTGTCCCGGAGAATATAGTCTACTCAAGTGGTGGTGGGGTTGATCAGGGTTTGTACCAAATGATATAGATATACAATTTTTTTTTTTTTGTTACAACTGTCGTGGCTTTGTATATAGGCCTCGTTGTGGAAGTGACTATTTTTTTAAGACTTTTTGACTATATGATTATTTTAGGAGATTATTATAATTTTTGTGGTTGGGGGAGATTGGGTTGAATTTTTTGTTTGATTGGTGTGTGAAAAAATGTGTTTGAAATAATTGAGATAATAAATGACCAAAATATCCTTGTGTGTATTGTTGTTGCTGTCGTGGGTTTCTCAAAAATTAGTAGGGCAAAAACGTCATTTTATAGTCTAACCATTACGGCTTTGACATGATGTGGGATACTAAATGATCAAAATGCCCGTGTGTATTGCTGTCTTTTTTTGGTTCACCACCCGGTATCCGACCCTTAGGCCGACTAATCCGGATTCGGGGAGTAGTTTTGGATGGTTAGACTCAAATCCCCTCCCAATTGGCGATGCGGGGAATCGAACCGTGGTCCTTCCTACCAAGTCAAGCTCCAATCGCCACTTGACCACCAACCAATTGGTTCCCGTGTGTATTGCTGTCGTCGTCATGGATTTCTCAAAATTAAAAGGGCAAAAGAGTCATTTTACACTCAAGTCATTATGATTCTGCATCACATTCACATGGGAAGTGATAAGCAACCGTGCTGCGTTTTGGATTTTTTTTCTGAAGAGGCTACAATAGCTTGGATTTCTGTTTGCCAAACAATGTCATAGGGATATAGATATAGAATTTTTTTTTTTTTTCTTCTTTTTTCTTTTTTTTTTTTTGGGATACGATAGTCTTTGGTGGCTTAGTGGCTTTGCTTCTAGATACAAGCATGTAAAGAAAGGGTTTGGTTATGGTGTGCAACTTACACCTTACACCTTATTCTTTACACTTACACCTTATACTTACACCTTACACCTTTTGTGTAAGTGACACATGGTGTGCAACTCACTTACATCTTACACCTTACATTTACACCTTACACTTACACCTTACACTTACACTTTTTGTGTAAGTGACATATGGTGTGCAACCCACTTACACATTTTGTGAGTTGCACACCTAAGAAAACTCCGTAAAGAAAATGCTGTGGGATGTTTTGCCGTTAAGTAATATTTATCAAAGGAACACTAAGTTTACTTGCTAACCTCAGGCTCTGCAATTTGTCTAGTACAATTTGGGCGTTATCCTATCGAGGTTGGGTTTCGTTGCCCGACCCAGTTGGCCATCACGGATATCATTTTCTCGTTTCATTTGTAAAATTTTTCATATATATTATGTATGAAAATAATTATACAATGTGGAGATAGTAAAAAAAAATTGAACATATCATCATTATTGGATCAACCAAGTTTAATATGAATGATATTTACAAATAATTATATAAAATGAACGGTTTAAATTATCAAAATAATACTAAGCATTTAATTCATGAGATTGAGGTGTGGGATTGAACTCCATGTCTAATAAATTTATTAATTCATCATTTGGATAGAAAGTGAGGATCGGATTAATTGTCAAATACACATTATTTTTAACTAAATAATTAAGAGACTATTTATTTAAGACTAACTGTCCATTATATTGCAATTCGCTTTTATTAAACAAACACCTCGGTGATGAAATCAACGGGCCCAACCAACATTGCTCCGGAAGGAAGCATACCCTATCCTATCTGTTTTAGGAATTTCTTGAACTAAAAAACAAATGTTAAAACTCTGTTCATAGATAATCATCTAATTGCTTTTATAATCTTAAAACTATTTCTTTATCACTTCAATTAAAATAAATTTTCTCAGTGTCTATGACAATCTCTTTCAAGTTTATGTGGACAGAAACAGGTAGTTGGCTTGAAACTTGAATTCTATCTCAAATATTAAAATTTTCAACAAGCCAATGACAAAAAAATAGTAATAATACTTCTCAGATCAAGCCATCTTATGCCTGCCTTACTCTCTATGAAAAGAAAAATGAATAGAAATATAACAAATACCACTTTATGCCACCATTATGTAATAAGTTTTAAAATAATTAAAATGTTGGAAATACAAAAATGTATAATAAGAACATAATAAAACGGAGACCCATTGGCTGTCCACCCCACAGGTTTATATATTTTGTGTTTTGTGGTTATTAAATGGCAATAATACTAGGATAAAAATCAAATGCCACTTCCCAATAGGTGAAAAAAAAAAAAAAACCATCTTCTGAGAGGTTATTAAAAGCACTGATCAATCAAACAGGTCCAAAACATGCAGTTGCAAAAAAAAAAAAAATAATAAATAAATAAAATAAAAATAAAAATAAAAAAGTAGAACATGACACATCATTGCACTTTGTAGCATGGTGTTGAAAAAATTGCGAAATCGCACTAACCCTTTCATAATCAAGAGAATTTTTTTTTTAAATTTTTTTATTTGCACACCATTTATTTTAGGACTAACACTACAAAACACAAAATTGAATGTAAGAATGAGACAGGTGAGGCGAGACTTGGAGAAAGGATAATGAAACAATGAGAAAAGTGAGGCCCGTAGTCATATGAGGATTTGTGTTTTATTATGTTATTCATTTGATATACATTATTAAGAATTATTTTTTTAATATTTTGACGTTTGAAAATAATTAGTGATTGAGGATCATAATAAATGACAATTTGATGTAATAAATTTTCTATGTTAACATAAATTGTTATATAGTTTTTTCTAATATTATTTATTAATAATAATTGATAAAATAGTCACTAATATATTGATTTTAGACGGGAATCAAGTTCTCAATTTTACCTCCAACCAAATTTAATCTAATAATGAATTGAATTTAAATTTGATTTTGATTTTGGAGATCAACAAAAATTTAGAATCTCTCTCCAAAATGAGAAAGAAAAATTTGGTAGCTATGACATTACTTCACAAAAAAAAAAAAAAAACTCTATTAATACAAAAATAAATCTCACAATAAGACATGGACACTCAAATGCTTGTAAAATTCAAATGGGATTCATATATAAATATTTATGTTTCATTCAGAGATTTATTTTTGGTTCCATGTCAAGCGAATCAAAATTTGTTTTGATACATTATTTTATGGCAAGAGGCTGTTTCTGTCCAGTAACTAGGCTGGACTGTTATTTAGATCCATAGGCTCCACATTGGTCTGTTTAAAATATTTGAGTTGTTCAATTTTCTGGCCAATTTATTAGATTATTAACACAAAAAATTAAGTTGATGCGATATCTGTAATTATATAATTTTAGCATATTTGTTTTTATAAAAATAAACAAGAAGTATGATTTGAAAATAATGTGTATATATTTTCAAGACAAATGTAATAAAATTCTGTATCTACGTATCTTGTGATCCATCATTTTGTGTGTGTGTGTACGTATCTTGTGATCCATCATTGTGTGTGTGTGTGTGTGTGTGTGTGTGTGTGTGTGTGTGAGAGAGAGAGAGAGAGAGAGAGAGAGAGTAATCTACATAAAGTGTAACAGCGCAAATGATTAAATTGGGACACGTAATAACATATTTGGGGGCATTGTTGTGCGGCCCTATGAGTTTATTTTAGAATCTTTTGTGATAATTTGAACCGTTCACATTTTAAAGTACATTGAGTAGAACATATCTGCTAAAAATTAAGTTAATCGGATATCGTTAACCCTTTCATTCACTCATATTTGTATCTTCAAAAACAAAATGATATTGTGTTTCAAAGTATTAAAATGAATACAAATGTGAGTTGATGAAAAAGTTAACAATATCCAATTAACTTAAGTTTTTATAGATATATTCTACTCGATGTACTCTAAAATGTAAATGGTTCAAATTATCAAAACAGATCCCAAAATAAGTCAATTGGGCCGCACATCAACGCCTGCTGTGCTGGGGGGCACAACAGGCACCCCAAATCCGTAATAAACACCACAAAATCAAATAGCATTTTCCAATCGAATGACTAAATTGGAGAGAAGCTATTTCCTTATTTTAATTGTCCCATTTACGTTGTGTTTGGTTGATAGATTTGATTAAGGATTTGGAAAGAAAAATATAAAAGAAATGTGAAATGTGAATAAAATATATCTACATTTCATCTAATTTCACCTATATTTTCCTTTTTCTTTTCCAAATCTCCCAACCAAACGCAACGTTAGGATCTATCCAGTTGTTGAATTGAAACTAAGCTTTCCTGGTAAATTGCAACATACGATTTATTAACTGTTCCATGAAGTTGAAGATTTTTAGTTTCATGTGTCCTAAGTTCACATAAGATCAATTCTCCTTGGGAGCTTTGAACAAATAACTTGTCATCTTCCAAAATGGCCAACGGCTTGTCAATTCCTGAAAGAGGCTCAACCGTGAATTGTTTAATCCAACTCTCTTCTTCTCCAACAGCGCCGCTAGACTTACACTTGGTCGTCATCACCCATATTTCGAAGTTCTTGAGGGGTACACCAGGTAACGTGATTGGCTCAGGGTCGTAGCTATATGGGTAACGAATTATAGCAAAGCATCCATTTAACGATGTAAGCTCACAATAATCTTTTTAAAAGAAAAATCCGGTAGCCGTGTAGTGATTTCAAACACTTAGTTACTCATATCAAACGAAAGGGTGATATGGCCTTTGATGTCCAAGGCAAGGCAGTAAAATGCTCCATCTATATATGTGTGGATCCTATTTCCGCTCTCAATTCTAGCTGGTAGAACCATTTCAGTTTCTCTCCATGACTCACTAGTTAGCATGTATATTTGAACCACGCTAGGAACGAGGCCGGCCCTGAGTTTCTGAAGGCTTAAATCGAAATAATTTTTTGAAGTCTTTTTAGATATTTACAAAAAATATAAATAAAAATTACTCTGGTTTAGATTTTTAAAAAATAATTTTTTGAATTTGTAATTCGTATTTTTTTATATTTTTTTGTATTTGGTGACGTTTTTTAAGAATATATATATAAATATTATAGTTTTTAAGCATATCTAAATTAGATGTATCTATAAAATAAATAAATAAAAATTGTGTAAAATATTTTTTTTAAAAAATACTAGAAAACACATAATTGGGTCATAAAGAGAGAAAAAAAATAAGCCACACAAAATTAGGTTAACGACTAATACATATACATATATTTTATTTTTTTAATTGGACCAACCACTAAAACTTATAAATATTTTTTAATTGGGCCTTTTATCAATTGGGCCAAATAAATTTTTTAAGGCCCTTTTAAATGATCTAAATTAATTAAACAGAATTGGGTCATTTTAACTTTTTATTATAATGCAAGACTAAGGGCTGGTTTGGCTTAAGCTATATAAGTCAAAAAGTCAAAAAATTACTCCAAAATCAAAAAAGATATCACTATTCACTCAAAAAAAAAAAAAAATCAATTTTTTTCAAACCTTCCGTACACACCGAAATGACTCTGCATGCTGCTGTGTACGGCATTTTCAAACAAAAGAAATGATTGGGTGATTTTTACACACACTATTGTTCGTTTCATGAGGCTATCACAGGTCCCGTTTTGATAATCTGAACCGTTCAATGTGTAGAAATCGTCGAGTACTATATGTTTGCAAAAAATCACATTAATCGGATATCAATAACTATATGATCAAATCAGTTATGTACAACAAATGGATGGTGTTATAATTAATGATTGAAAAATAAATAAATCTGATCAGATAGCTATCGATATCCGATTAACGTGATTTTTTATAGGTACATAGTGTTCGACGAGTTATACACATTAAACGGTTCAGATTATTAAAATGGGACCCGTGACGACCCTCACGGGCCAAACAAAACTGTCTAGTTCTTTGTACAAAAAGTAACTAATAATTTTCAACTCCAATTCAACTCCAGCCGATTGTACGACTGGGGCCCACCCCTATCTAATCATCTCCTACACACCTTTTTTATACAATTTTTTAATACACATTTTTTCATAAAAAGTCAAAAAGTTAACCCAAACTTCCATATATTTTTTTTTTTATATTTTTTTTAGTCCAAAAAGACAAAAAGTGCACTTTTTTAAGACATCCCAAACCAACCCTAAATTTGGGGCCTTTTCTGGGCCCTAGGCACAGGCCTCACCAGCCTTAGCCCAGGGTCGGCCCTGTCTAGGAAGCCTCGATAGCGATAGCAATCATATACACCAACAATTTGCACCACCTTGTAGTTGTTGATTTTGGGATCAAAACAGAATGTTATGGGGTGTTTTGAGAAGTTGGTAAAAAATTATTTTTTTTTTTAACTCTTTTAGCTTATTTTATTTTTTTTATGGATAAGTTACGTGAAAGGTGATATGACCTAAAATAGATAAATAACTGAAAGCTGATTTTTTACCAGCATCCCAAAATGTAAGGTTGGAATAGAAATGGCTTGGATAAGTTAAAAATAGTGGTATCAATAGATAATTCAATTATCTAGTCACAGGGTTCAATGATACGAGATTGACCTCGTTTGACAAGTGACTTTTTTAGTCAAAAAGTCAAAAATTTACTAAAAAAATTAAAAAGTCAACAATCTATACAAAAAAGTTAAAGATTCTCTTTTCTCTCTACTTTTGCACAGCTTTTCCTAAAAAGTCAAAAAGATATTTCAAACATACTGATTTTTTTTACATCACATTTTAATCAAAAAGCTAAAAAGTTACTAAAAAAACGTGTTCCCAAACGAGGCGTGATTTAAACTTTAGTAGTTAGATTAGTAGATAAATTCCATTATTTGATCAACTGTAGTGGTAAGTATGACTAAATTTGTATTAGTTCTCGTTTGGGAATATATTTTTTTAGTAACTTTTTGACTTTTTAGCTAAAATATGATATAAAAAAATTAGTATGCTTGAGATGACTTTAGTTTTTTACGAAAAAATGTGTAAAAAGTAGAGAGAAAAAATAATCTTTAACTTTTTTGTATAAATTGTTGACTTTTTAATTTTTTTTTAGTGATTTTTTAACTTTTAGGTTAAAAAGTGATATTACGAAACGAGACCTAAGTTTAATCACATTGGAGGGTAACTAAATTTTTTTTATGACTTGAAAACTACCCACAACAGTTTGCCTTATAAATATGGCGAATTATTTGGTAAGGATGTGTATCACATGCAAAGTTATGTCATTTATGAATTTGATTATCATAAATGACCTAACTCAATATTATGAGGGCCGTAATTAAAAAAAATTTAAATTATAACCAAACATCACTAGGTCATTACTAACATTACAATATGTCATAACATCGTCATAACCAAACACAGTAAATATCATAGCAAATTGTGCATATGATACTTTGCTATCTTAAAAAGAAAAAAGCGTACATATGATACACCCTCCAAGGGAGATGTGTATCATAACATAAGCTTACCCTGCACTCTATTTTATTTCGCAAGAAAGACGGAAGAGGGTTTGGGTTTCAAATTATGAAGGTTTTCATTAGTCTTCTTGTTCTCTGTGCTTGACACCTCCATAGGACAAGCCTCAAGGGCACAGCAACCACCACTGGCTCAACCAACAGTACATATTCCATCCTTCTACAAGCTTGCACTCCAATGATCTGTTTTCGTTTGTAACCACCGCTACAACGAAAGTAATCTATGATGGTGAAAATTAATGAAGAAAATAAATTCCGTCATTAAATAAGAATGATTTATGAGAAATTTATAAATTTTGTCACATATATTAAAAAGTAAAAATAATAGGTGGCGGAATTTATTTTTGTCAATAAATTTTTCCTTTTAGGTGAGGAAAAATTAAATTTCGTCACCAAAAATTTTTCCTCTAATCTTTTTTGGTGGCGCCAAAATTTTGGGACTTTTGGTGACAAAAAAATTTGTCACTAATTATAAAATTATTTGTGAGGAATATATTTTCATCACCAATAATTTTTAATATTTTTGAGATCTTTTGGTGAGGAAATAATGTTATCACCAATTTTACTAGGAAAATTTTGATGTATTGAGCGGCAATGAAAAAAAAATAGGCTACTAATTTTTTTTACCCCTTTTCTATTTATCATCTCTCTCTTTCTCTCTCTCTTTCTCTCTCAAAATAGGGTTTAAATTTTTGTTTTGCCTCTTTTTCTGTTTATCAACTCTCTCTCTCTCTCTCTCTCTCACACACACACACACTATCTCTCTATCAAAACAAACACATGTAATACCTCTCTGCCATCCCTTTTTGTCCTCGCTACTCCACCTTCAATGCCTATACTACAGTCGGCCCTTCTCGTATAAACAGGGCTCCACTCTCTACATCAAACACCAGGTTCATTTTTCTCTATTTTCTTCTTGTATTCCATCGATTTAATTGAGTTGTTTCAAAATTTTTATGGGTTTTCAATCTTCACAATTTTTCTAGCTTATAATATGGCTTTATTGTTGATTTGGTAAATAAATTTGGAATTGTTTTCTTTATTGAGCAATTTAAAAGCTTTGATTTATCATTTGGGTTTTCAAGTTTATATGTATTTTTTGGGGTTTTTTTGGTAGTTAATTGTTAGCTATTAATGCTCTGCTCATTTGATTGTTAATGTTTATCCCTAGTAGGCAGGTAGACAATTATTTATTTGCTTGGTTGTTTTCACAACATTGATTGACTTCTGTTGCCTTCACAGTTTTCCCTTATTGAACACATTTCTAAATAACATATTGATGAAATAATGACTCGGGGAGGGGGGTTAACCCTCAAGGAAGTTAACTAATTATTTGTTGTAGATAGAAAAGGAGAAAAAAAAAGATTGTCAATAGATATCTAGCAAAGGTTTATTAGCTGACGCGGCTTGATTATGCTACTCCAACTCCATAAATTTGCTTACTAATATCAAGTAATTGTGCAAAATATTTTGTTTCCCTATTTTTGCCATCTTGAGAAATTTCCTTGTTATGTTGAAAAGTTTTGACTGGTTTCAAAAAATCATTGATATTGTTATGTAATGCTATCATTGAAATAGTATCTGTAGTAGGCTGATATATTAGTGTGATGAAAAATTGCTTGCATTGTCAACCATGGCACTTTCACACCAGTACTTACGGCCATTACAATATGTTATAGTGTCTAATTTTGATAGGTTTTGTAAAAGCATTCTGAAACCTTTTTTTTAACCCTAAATTTTGAGAGGGCAGGCCTTGGTGTAATGGTAAAGTTGTTCCATTGCAATTTGGGCATCACTGAAAACAACCCCTTCACATGCGGGGATAACACTGCGTACATTTGACCTTTTTTAGACCCCTCAACAATAGAGTCTCGTGCATTGAGACTAACCTTTATTTTTCTCAAATTTTTCCCTTTTATCTTGTTCTAGAGTTAAGTTGCTCTTTTTAGCTAAATTTACACTTTCTATCACCAAAATAATAAGATTTAACATCTTAATGTCAGATTAAACACTTTTCATGAGTCTTAAAATAATGTTTTCGTATTGGAGGTTGAATAATACTAATGTCTAATTTGCTTCTTTGATGAATCTTTGACATTGTTTGGTAGTATTTATTTGTGCTAATTGCAATTCTAGTTTAAAAAGGTTGGGGGAGTGAAAAGGTCAAGATTTATAATGAATTTTTATTTTAATAATTAAAGAATGACTAGCTAGGTTATTCAAGATTCTACTTAGGTTAGTGGAGTGAAAAGGTCAAGATTTATAATGAATTTTTATTTTAATAATTAAAGAATGACTAGCTAATAATTAAAAAGGTTGAAGGAGTGAAAAGGTCAAGATTCTACCTAGGTTATTCATTAAAAATAAAATCGACTAATTAGGTTATGATTTGGATTGATTCCTTTGCTTCTGTGGTCATCCTTGCTAGTTGGACTAGCCTCTTGATTCTTCTTGGATACCATGCTTGGCTATTTAAGGATTCTTGTAGATGTCTGATGCTCTGCTACTGTCATTATTTCTTGCCTTTGTTTTAGTTGGTTGTGGTCATCTTCTCTTTGAGTAGTTCCTCTTTGCAAGCTGTTTTGAGCTCTCCTTCTGTTAGCAAGTTTACAGACCCCATCTTTCTTTGTTTATGTGGTCTCTGAACTTATGTAGAGTTATCTTTTTATTTATTTTCTTTTCATTTATCCTTACCATGTGGGCTGTACATGGATTTAGTTTGTTAATCTTTGCTTCTCTTAGCCATGTCCATAGCCCATCTTCCATTAGGTAATCCATGTCTATGGCACTACTAGTTCAAGTTGCTTGTTTGCTGTTGCCGTTTGCTGTTGCCCATTTGCCTTGATTTCTTGGATGTGCTAGCTACTGGATGTAGGAAAATGGGTCTTCAATTGGTCCTTCTACTTATTTTTGGATGTCCTGTCCTTGATGGGTTTGCTTGGCTGCTGCTATGGTTGGTTTGGCATACTATTTGGTTATCGTGGTGTTGCTTTTGGCTACTGCTTTGTCCTGCTGAGAAGGCTTGCTCCCTTGGTTGGCTTCTCCTTTTTGTGGTTTTATTTTTTTTGTTAGGTTTATTTATTTTAGATTAGTAGTGCTTGCTGGTGCTTCTTTACAGGGCATTGAGTTCTGCAACTTTTTGTTAGGCTTTGTTTTGTTTGTGGTTTGCCTTGGGTAGGTTGCTTAGTTATTGTTTTTGGCTGGTAAAAACATATGTGCTCACTTTCATTCAAACCACATATAGGAACTCATATCACTCAAATATCCAAGAAATACAGTAACCTAACATATCTGGCCTCATCAATCTCAACCCTCATTCTCCCTACAAGCAGTAAAACAATTAGATAAACATATGGGAACAATGCAAAGAAGCTTATCCTAAATATCACATTACTCAACCCTCAGCATCCTTGAATAGGTACTAGCAGGACATGTAAAGAAGCTTATTAAAGGAAATAAGGAGCAGCTCCTGCCAACAAGCATGCACAGCCTAAGGAGACTTGCAATAGTAATAAGTCCAAACATACAAGATTCAGAGGGTTAATGCCATAGCCATAAGAAATCACCCCAGTTTCAATACAGAGGAAGAGAGCCTCCATCTGTCCATAAACCAATCACTAGTGGCATTCTTATTAAAGTTCTTCACAGAAAGAATTCTAAACCTTACAGGATTGACAATTCTTTTATTAATCACCTCAACAAGAGAGCTAGATTTGTACAGAGAATGCCAACAACTATCTCTGTACCAAGTACTTAGGAATAGCATTTTCATCTACTGTTATTATGTGGTCCCATATAGTGCCATGAGAACACACACAGAAAATTGAAGAGTCTTATCACATTAATCTAGGCAGCAAGAACAAACTAGAATCTAAGATTAACCACTTTGTGTCGAAAAAGTAGCACAAGCACATCAAATGGTAGACAATTGCCAAGTCTAGACAACCTATGGTAGAGCAATCTCAGCAACTTGAACAGTTAACTGACAGAAAGAAAGATTAAACTAAAAAAAAAATATGTCTCAAGCAACTTCAGCCAACATTTATGCTAAGAGAATTACTATTAATAAAAAATTTATGAAGTCCAATTTGTCAAATCCACACTCAATTGAGGAATCAGGAAGTTATAGAGCTCAAATCTACAACTAGAAGTTCAAAGGAATGAGGTCAAGTACACAAGTTTCTAGCTTCAAAATGGATCTAAAACTATTAGTTCAAGGGAATGAGGTCAAGTACACAAGTTTCTTGTTTCAAACTGGATTAACAACTACAAGTTCAAGGGAGTGAGGTCCAGTACATAAGTTTCTTGCACCAATTTTGAAAGTTTTTTGTGAACCTATAAATGGTTGACAAATGCTCGTCATCAATGATATCTTTTAAGGAATCATTAGACTACATGAACATTTTACTGCAAATTATTTCTAGGTTTTCTTAAGTGTTTTGAGGCTAGTGAGAAGTCTCCAAAGCATCTATCCATTTGAAGAAACATAGAAGTTTCCAACTCCAAAAGCTAAGACATTTTGCATACTCATTTCCAAAACTCTTCATATTGAGTGAATATGACTATGGTACAAATGGAGAATAAATTAGCAAATGAAAATAATAAATTAACATGCCCACTTCTAAAAATCTAACAAGAGTACCCTCTAAATTCAATCTGGAAAAAAAAAATACTTGAATTAACCTTACAATTATATATATATATATGTGTGTGTGTGTGTGTGTGGACGCGCCCCGAGGGACTTATGCTACCACAGTTCGGACTCGTTTTGTCACGGTTCTTAATCTGAACCAAAGAGTCCAAATCCGGCAAATCATTTTGAGAAAACAGATTTTTTTTAAAAAGAAGTGCCAAACATAGACTGCTTTGCCAGATACAGAGTCGCCACCTAAATATTTTTTATAGGGGAATTTAGGAAACCCTGACTTGGTGCCAAAGGCCACGTGTCCGTCATCACCAAAGTTGCCTTGGCTCGAGAGCTTGGGTACGATTGGGAAAGGTTAGCTATGAGCACCCCCTCTCGCTCGATCCGAAGATCGGCCTCTACTAACCGTGATATCTTATTTTGAAAACGTTATGTGTTCTTATTCCGGTTATTAGCCTAGAATTACTATGTTATGGGCACAGCAAACAAGTATAGACCAAATCGCCTAAATTGGAACAAAACATTGCATATCTGTTTGTTTGGAAAACGCTTTTGGAATTTGCTACTCGCAAGTAGGCTAAAATACGGATTTCAACGAGTTGTCCCAACACAAACAATCCAACCTTCACCCACAGGCATTCAGGCAGTTACTCAAATAAACATCTAGCCATATGATAAGCATGCTATTATGTTTAACATTCACACTCATGCGAGATGCTAAAACATAAAATACTTACAGTGTACTCCATGCCAAAACAGTAAACTAGTTAGCAAACATGCGTGATCCTAGTTCATGTTAAAGTGGCTAATGCATCGCATACAGAATGTCACATAGAATAGGCTCGGCTAATCTAAGAATGACATGCGAAAATGCACAAGTAGCATGTATTCAAGTTAGATTTGAAATACTTATGCAGTTAGCATGATGCGCCGAGCCCGATGCATGCAATACTGGTGAATGGATGCACGCATGCATAGCATAAAGTATGCTAAAGTAAATATGCGCTAATACTAATCACCAAAGTAGGTAAGTAAAAGGGAGAAAGAAGTGGGGGTTGGAAAACATGCACACACGCATCCACACTTATTACAAATTTTCCCTCGCTCGGAGAGGCCGAAAGAATAATACAATTTAATTAACCTACAAACTAATTAAATATTACAGATCAATTAAATTAGCTAAGCAAATTAACTACTCTAATTAAGCAGTAAACAACAGCCTCGGGAAGAGGGTCCAATGCATGAGCGCTCGGTTCTGCTCGGAAAGTCACTACCATGCACAAGATGCCTCTGCTTTGGCTATTATCCTCCTCTAAAGATTGCACAAGTCCGAGGGTTGCTTCTCTGAGTGCTGTAGAACACCACCGACTGAAAGGATTGGTCACCGGCCATGTACAATGGTCACCGGCCACAAAATACTCCATCGGCCAACAATGGATGGCCTGTCGATCAAGATGGCGGTAGGCCAAATCTCCTAGAACCCGGTTTGGCGACAGCAGAGGACAAAGCAAAGCATGGCAATGTATTTCAAGCAATGTATGCACTAATCACATCCCCTATCATGTTTATGACTCAAAGGGATATGGTCCTCGGTTCTTGGACCACCAATCACGCATTTCCATGCATGATGGCCCAAGGAATCAAGGGTACATTTTGATATTGGAATTTAATGCACATAAGCAAATAAAGGGGCTCAACCTCTATCACAAGCAATTCAAGAGGCAAAGTATGCATGCCAATGCAATGCAATCCTAAGCATGTCGACTAGTATGCAAAATGGACAATGCAAACAAGCAATGCATGTTAGGCGCACAACCTAAAGAAGCATGTAAGGCATGAAGCAATGCAACCTACAAGTATGCAAGATGTAATCTAAACATACAAGTATGCAAGGCATGCAACATCATACAAATGGGACCAAGCATGCGACAACACACAAGGTAAGCATGCAACACATGCTAAGGGAGGGAGTTACACTAATTGAACAGCCCTAAACTAGGTCCAAAACAGTGGCCAATGCTATGGAAGTGAGGTCCAAAACACACACACACATGCATACAAATATGGTCCAATTCCTAAGCATAAAGGGACAACTTCTAAGCACACTTAAAAGGAGGTAAACATGGACAATTATCATGCAAGGTAAGCTCTGAAAATCATGTCAAAGATGATGCCAAATCAAGCAAACAAGACAAGCATAGTATGCAATTGGTCCAAGTACTCAAGGCAAGCTAAGGATGTATTGAACTACCCTTAACAAAACCAAACATGGCATAAATTGAATGACCAAAATCAGAGGTTTAGGATGTTGAAACAAAACTAAAACACAATGACATGGCGTCCTAGGAGGCCTAAACATGATGGCATGCATGGAGGCCTAAACATGGAGCATGAGATGACAACCTTATAGAGCATTAAAGGGACATCAAATGCAAGCATATAAGTACATCATGAGGTCTGAAATAACATACCAAGTGATTCCAAACCACTGAAACAAAGCAAGGATGGCATACTAGAGGGGCCAAAGCTTAAGGCATACAAGAGGGATTGCATGGTAGCTATACAAAGCAAGACATGAATGACTCAAATGACCTAAAACAGTCCCTTAGCACATCAAAATATGCATGTAAGCTTCACAAAGCTTGGCCAAAACACATGAGCATGATAGTCTAAATGCTATGCATATATTGAGGCAAATCATGGCATTACAAGGCATGTATGCTAAGAAAGCATGGTGTACCAAAACCAACTAAAAAAAAAGATATATTATGCCATAATAAGCATAAATATCAGTCAAGGCATGGCCAACATGAACCTAAACATGGTGCTCACTAAAGAGGCAAAAATGGCAATTTTCAAGGACAACAAGGAGAGGGGGTGGCCCTCTCCTTCCTAGGACCTCAAGGCACCATCCTCATCACTGAAATCTCTCAAGATTTTAATGGTGAGGAGGCCCAAACACAATGATCCCGGAGCTCAACCAAAATGGCACAAAACAAAGGCCAAACAAGCCTTAAGAGGGGTCAAACAACCCCAAAGCTTAAAATACCCTTAACAAACTATTTAGAGCAGATAAAAACAAGACTTTCCTATCCTGTGTTATATGTTAAGCTCAAAAACAGTTTCAAGATAGGCAAAAAGAGTATGCAAAAATGGGAGAAAAAAAAGCAAGTTTGTTACCCTTGAAGACCTCCTTCACAAATGGTGGTCCAACTGCCTTTCCAAGCTCAAAACCACCTCCAAAACTTCAAAACAACCCTCAAGGGCCTCAGCTCCAAGAGAAGGTGTGATGGTGAGTGTTTGTGTGCGAAAGTAAGACAAAAAAACACACAAGGCAAAGGAAAGAGAGAAGTATAGAGATAGGATAGAATCACAAACCCTAACCCTAAAACCAGAGCTCTCTAGGAATGTTGTCTAACTTGTCTAAGTTGTCTAACCCTAAAGGAGGGAGATGAGAGCCCCTCTTATAGACAATTTGTCTTGTAAAGCTTCCAAAGGAAGCTAACAAGAGGGCAATCCCTCCATACACGTGTATGGAGGGGGTCAAAGTGCATGCTAGCTGCACAAAAAATATCTGCAAAAGCAGATGCACAGTAGTCGGCCGGCCAAAAATGCAATTGACCAAAAAAAGATAGCCGGCCGGCTATCTATAGTGCCGGCCGGCCAAACATTTGGCCGGTGGCAACAAAACACAGTCGGTGGCCTTAAGCCGTGGCCAGTGGAGTGTGGGGATGGCTCACAAGCCATTCCCTTCCCCTTCAAGGCAAAGCACAAGTGTTTGGTGCAAAACCAAACACGAAACAGTCGAGTCGAGAGATCCTGAGGCAAGGCGCGTAGCTGAGACCTCCGGGAACTCAAGACGAACACAAAGATGGATGATCACTGAGTGTTCAAGCGGTGACGTCCAAGTCTTGAGGGCGGTCAAAAATGGGGTGTCTACAGTTGCCCCTCTTTGACAGAACTCGAAAGTCATAACAATGACGAAAGTGATTGTCAAAACCTAGAGACGACCCATTTTTGACAAGGCCGAAGACTTAGACAAAGCATGCAAGACAAACAAGATATGCGCTCGAAGGCAGGGGCAAGATGCAAGACAATGCACAAAGCCGGACATAACTTATGATCATGCAAAGAAAGCTGTAACAAAGCATAATAATGCGACAGTTTAAGCTAGCATACACCAAACTACATTACAATGTAGAAAGGATGTAAGAGAATTATGCAATTCTCGTTACGTTTCACGCGGAGGATACAATACCTGTGCGGTTCGTCTGGTTGCACCAGCCTCAAATGAACCGCACATACAATATCGTGCCTACAAAGAAAACAAACTTAACAGGTACAATATTGTTAGCAACATGCATAACATGCAAAATGATATATATACAAAACTATGTATGTAATGCAAATGAAAATGCAATGCAATTAAAACAATGCAAACGAAATGCAATGCAATTGAATCATGATCCAATCATGAGCGGTTCAAAACCACACAAATGTCAAATAGATTGATGGAAGTAACAAGTCCGTCTACCATAGAAAAGGTGTCGCAACCCTCAAAGCGCGTACACATGCAGAACTATGAGTGATGTAGACGGACGCAAAAACAAGTATTTGGTGGAAATGACATAAGTGGGGAAACATCCCGCTAACGAAAGGACAATGATCCTAATGCTGGATGCAAAAATTACACTACAATGTAATATATACGGTGGATGTGGCATGCAACCAAACCAAATCTTGCCTAGGAAGGGCATGGACACATACAAGCCATGTCTAACACAGAAAAGGTGCTGCAACCCTCAAACCAAGTTCATCAAGGAATAGGCGCGTACACATGCAGAATTGTACTTTGACGTGAAAAGTATGGGCACATACCAAACTAAGCTCAACAAGGAAAGGTGCGAGCCATGGATAGAGGTGATGCAGTGAATGCATACAAGCTACAATGCAACATTTACAATATGCAATGGAATGGATAGATACAATGGATAAGGCAGACAGGCCAAACCAAATCTTGCCTAGGAAAGGCATGTACACAAACGAACCACGTCTAACACAGAAAAGGTGTCACCACCCTCAAACCAAGTTCATCAAGGAATAGGCGCGTACACATGCAGAAATGTGCTTTGACGTGAAAAGTATGAGCACATACCAAACCAAGCTCAATCATGGAAAGGTGCAAGCCACGGATAGAAGGGGATGATGCAGTGAATGCATGCAAGCTACAATGCGATATGCACTGGAATGGAACGGATATTTACAGCGGAAATGCATGACATATGCACTATATTACGATGAAATGCATGACATATGCACTATATATAATGAAATGCATGACATATGCACTATTTACAATGATGCATGACATATGCATTATTTACAATGTAATGCATGACATATGCATGTGCTGTGCACACCAATGCACCGAAGGTCTTGCACCTTCCAAGGATTTAAGGTCTCCTAGACCGTACGTATTTAAGGACGGTGTGATGCGCAAAATAGCGTGATTGAATGTATGCAAAATGTAATAAGATGCACAACATAGCGCGATTGAATGCATGCAAAATGCAATGAGATGCGCAACATAGCGCGATGTGTTGGACAATGCGAGTGCACAAGACAGTGCGATGCGCAAGATAGCGCGATGGAATGCATGCAAAATGCAATGAGATGTGCAAAACAGCGCGATACGCAAAATAGCGCGATGCGTTAGACAACGCGAGTGCACAAGACAGTGCGATGCGCAAGATAGCGCGATGGAATGCATACAAAATGCAATGAGATGCGCAAAACAGCGCGATGCGCAAAATAGCGCGATTGAAATGCGATGCACAAGACAGTGCAATTGAGGTGCACAAGATAGCGCGAATGAGATGTGATGCACAAGACAGTGCGATTGATTTGAACTGCACATGGGGCAACTTTCGAGTTTTGTAAAAGACAAAAGGATACGGAAAGGATACACCTTGCACGAATTCGAGTGCCACGCACAGAAGACACGGTCCGAGGTCAAAACGGAGGCCGGTTGAGCTTCGAAAATGCCTTTTCTTGTACTATCTTGAGCAATGAAGGCCCCAAACTACATATCTGACCCAAACAAGGTTGTAAGAGGCTTCACGGCCAGAAGGGGAAGTCATCGGCCATCCACCGGCCATAAAAACACATCACCGGCCAAATATTTGGCCGGCCGGCCAAAAATGTAGACGACAGGCTAAAAATGCCTGAATCGGGACAGTTTTGACTCTTCACCTCGGGTCTTTTAAAATAGGGTTCCAAACCCTATTTTCTTCATTTCCCTTGGCCAAAAATTCATTCTCTCTCTCTCTAGAGCATTTTTCTTCTTTCATTCTCCCGTTTTCTTGCGTTTTAGCCTCTGTTGCATCGTTCGATTCGCGATCTCCTTCGCGTTTCAAACATTTTGAACCGAACATTTCTTTGTTTCGGTGTTTCCTTTGCTATTTCCACTTTTCGGGGTTTGTTTCTCCCAAGTTTTTCTTGATTTCCGTACATTTTTCACATTCCGGCTTTTCCGGCCATTTTTCGCCCTCTCGGGGGTTGACTTTTCGTTGACTCTTCACATTCTCACCCGGTTTCCACTTTCCCGGTCATTTTCACACTACCCTTGATATGGCAGATGATATCCCACAGGGTGGGACTCCTCCGGATCATGAGATGGATCCCGGGGTTGAGCTTCTCCCCATGAGTGTCCGTCTATTCGACCCGGTGACCTACCGGCCGGCGATTCACGTACTACCTCCCGATGGACTTCGCCAGTTTCAGAGCTTTGATAGGGCAGTGCTTCCGGAGCTTCTCCTGCGCGAGCCGGAGTCCCATCTGTCCTTTGGCGCTTCTAAGGTATATTATTTCCTCTGTTTTATTTTCCGCAATGTAGAATATAAAACTGCCATAGTTGATTATGTTCTTTAATTGCTTTAGCTCGGATACACCGATACACATTGTAGTTGATTGTGAATACACTTGCAACTGATATCTGTTTGAACTTGAACACGCGCACACACTGCGTATCATTACCAACTCTAAATGTTTTTTCAAAACTATATGTTTTATCTTGCTTCGCAATTGTTTGTTTAAAAATAGGGAGATTCCCATACCGTCTGCGGGTATGGGAATATTGCCACCAGGGATTGGTACATGGAGTTACCAGAGGCAGTTCGCCACATCGTGGACTAGGCCGGGTTCGGTGCATTCTGCAGAGGACTTTCCAGGCTCACTACGAGCAGGCCTCTCCTTGCCGCTCTAGCGGAGAGGTGGTCGGACACCATCGACTCGTTCCACCTCTTTGCCACGGGAGATATGACGATGACTCCCTATGATTTCTCGATGCTTACAGGCACTGGGGTAGGGGGTGATCCGATCCCCTTTGATATCGACATGGACGAGTGGACGGCTGCTTAGATCTATCTGCTCGACGAGGTGCCGCCTCTTGCGCATCCCGGCTTTATCCGATACTCATGGTTCGAGGTCCAGTTCAGGGTTCAGCCAGCCCTAGTTAAGGAGGCTCCGATGACTCAGGAGGTTGTGGAGCGATATGCGCGCGGCTTTCTCTTGTTTCTACTGGGGACGACTATTTTCGTCGACTGGGCGAATATCGTGCCCTCATGCGCTCGATGCCTTAGTGGATGTCACCAGATCTGCGCTATATTTGGCGGTGCCGCTCTAGCCACACTCTACGGATACATGAGCTCAGCTTTCCATGGCAGCGGACAGTTGCTCGGGGGCTACTGGCGTGCTTGGGAGGTACATTTCTTTTTCTCCTTTACATTTCTGCTTTCTATTATCTGTACTCTGTACACTTTGCCCGCTCATGCTTTAATCAGATATCGCACACACGGCACACATATATCTTGTTTTACCTTGTTGCCTACTTTGCTCTGTACACTCTGCACAATACACTGCCTGCACAATACACGGCTTTGTTATTTCTGCTTTATTCTGTATTCTGCTCTATCTGATAAGCATACTGGTATTTACTTTGTAGTTGTGGGTCTACGCCTACTTTCCCAGACTTGCCCCAGTGCCCGATGTGGAGACTCCTCTTGTCATTCCGTTCTCGCGCCGTTTTGACGGGAGGTGCGTGCGGAGACCCCGCGAGTCATTCATCTTCTTCCGCCGTTATTTCGACACCATCACCCCTGCGGAGGTATTTTCAACTTCAAAGTTTAAGCTTCGCTTTGCACTGTATATTTTTCAATAATAGATAGATAACAAACTGCATTTCATTTCCAGATTACCTAGCAGCCCTGGGCTTTAGTGCCAGTCGAGTTTCGGGTGCGGTTTGTAGGTGTGGAGGAGACTGCCCGCTTCAGGCTTCTGCTGGAGGGCCCGGTCTGTTAGGCTTGGTACCAGGTGGCGTTTCCTCGCGGACCTAGGGTTACCAGCGAGATAGTCGATTCACCCTCCACGAGCATATGAGGATCTTGGCGATTCACTTACGGCGGATGGCCGACTACGATCGGTGGGGCCGCGATCCGCTTGAGGCATAGACGACTCTGAGAGTGCGTCTGACGTATATCATGCGGCCTTTGAGCGAGAGCCGTCGAGTTGAGGGAGAGAGGCCCATGGCGCCGGCGATTAGGCGGCGGGGTTAGAGCGAGTGCCGAGAGAGTTGGTCCCATGGCGGCAGAGCTTCGAGAGGCGGGCGAAATTTGGTTGGCTGCTCTGCCCACGCGATGACATCTGAGGCGGTGGAATGACCTACCAGATCCCCTTTGCTCCTCCTTCGGCTGATCATGAGTTAGTCGGTTTCCACGACTTGCCTCCGGTATGTACTACTGCATTTCGCATCTTGCATTGTCGTTTCATTTCATTTCATTTCATTTCTTTAATATTCCGCAGAATACTGATGCATCTAATACTTTTGCAGGCTTCTTCCGAGTACACCCGGCAGTCTCTGGAGCTGAATGCCTCCATGATGGGCATGTTACAGCAGACTTTTGACCTCCTGGCCCTCTATAGTATTCCGGTATGTTCTTCAGCCACAGTCTCAAACCATACATAAACTGCTTCACATAATCTAATGCACTACGTAACTCCTGATAAACTACTCACGGCATTTACACACTGTACTCATACACTGCATTCTGTACTGATAAACTGCTCACCACATTCACACACTGTACTCATACACTGCATTCTATCTTGATGCATTTGCCTTTTGTACTTTTCGGCCTCCTTCAGATTCCACCGTAGGAGGTGTTCAGCCGAACCTTCTGTTCTACGGAGGAGATGGAAGGGCCAGTATACCCCGCACCAAAGGCGGGGCGCACTCACGTCGGAAGTAGCTCTCGGCGCCAGTTCGGATAGCGATGAGGAGGAGTCCGAGGTGGAGGCAGAGTCATCGGAGGAGGAGACCGGAGATGGCTCGGACTCGAGCTCAGATGACAGTGCTGATGATGCTGCTCCTGGACCTTCGTCTAGGAAGAGGACTAGGACGGACCGATAGCCCTGAGGCCACTTGATATTGACACAAATTTTTGCTGTTTTTCTTCTTTTTTGTACTTTTCCCTTTTTGGTTGGTAGCTAGGGTACTTTGTACTGCCGTAGGCAGATTTTGTTTCCAAAACTTATGTACTTGAAAAAGATGATGAAATGAAACAAACCTTTTTTGTCTGAAAAAGTGTCACATTTGTATATTTCATATATTACATCGCATTGCATCATATTACACTTTAATGTAAACGAGATTGATCTATTGTCTGAAAATTGAACACTTGCATTGTAATTGCCAGATAACGAACCAACTATCAGTAAAACAACCCAAGCAAACCACTGCTTAACCTGAACACACAGCCCATACTCTACTGAGGATTAATCTACATACAATCCATAACACAGCACTTGGTTCATTCTACACACGACAAATCCTGAACAAACAGCCCAATCTGACAAGACGGAATACGAAGGTGAAACCGGCTGAAACTGAAACATACTCAGATACCCAAATTTTCCCTTTCTTCTTTTGGTTCACCTAAATGTAGAGAATGACACAGCACTCTGAGCATAAACGATTTTTGAAGTTGACAAAGGGTTTTTCAACCAGGGTATCGAGCCTACAACTGAACACAGCGGGAAAGACTCAAACAAAAGGTACACGACCTAAACACAACGAAACACGCTTAGAAAAGACCTAAAACGAAAGTTGGGCTAAACAAGACAAAAGACACGACACACGGACATGTTTACAAAACGAGAGACCTCAAATCTCGAGGAGCCAGTTCCTCCGGGTTTGTTTTCCACCCTTTCTAATTTGTGATTCTCACATCACTCGGCCCTCAGGCTCGATTTTTCTTTCAAAACCCTTTTCTTACTTTTCCTCTCGACTTACACCTCTCTATTCTTTATTTTCTCATTTTTCGTCCCTCCCCAGGGTTATTAATGGATGAGCTGGAAATTGTGGGCTCTCGCCCAACACTATTGGCTCGCAGCTGTTTCTTCCGGTGATGTCTAGACGATGTTCCAGGTAAGGGAACGGAGTATCTCGATCCACTCCAATTTGTACTCCATACTTGGTTCAATACCTCGTTGCTCGGAGGTTGTTGAAGGCTTTCAGCCCTTTATAGACAGCTTCGGTTGTGCCCTCTTCCGGTGAATAGAGTGCCCTTCTGGTAAGTATGTTGATGACGGAGGAAAGACAGAACACCTGACTCGACTGTGCCCCTAGTTCATCACTTTGACCATTTTTTCGTTTTTTACTAAAAAACAGTTTTGACCAAAATAAGAGTCGGATTAACATACTTGTTCAATTTTTTATTTGAAATTCATGCAAGTCAGGCTATAAGCACTGAAAATTTTCCCTTTTGGGTCCCAGAAATGGTCTATTTTCGGAAAATGAAATAGTTTTCGAAAAAATAGTCAACCTTAGTAAAAATTTTCAAAAACTATTTTTGCAAATGGCCAATGCTAAACGAGCATGGAACCTACCCTCAAGATGCGCAACCTTCGATCGGAGGCAATGAAAAATTGCCCATTGCTTGAAAGGCGTACATGGCAACGGAAAGTTGCCCCTGGTTTAAACGGCGACTCATGGCAACTCATGGCAACGGAAAGTTGCCCCTTGTTTGGATGATGCTGCAGCATGCTGAAAGCCAGTCCTCATCGGTGATGATTGCAAACGAACTCTCGGACATGGAGAAGACGAAGACGATCAAAACCAATATATGGACACAGTCACTATGAAAGCATTGGTGGCTGGACTTCAAGAGGAAGTTGACTGCGTAGTTCCAGTTGTCACAACCGAACTATCGAATTCAGAGGAGGCAAAGGTGATCAAAACCATTACATGGACTGAGACGCTATGAAAGTGTTGGGGGCTGAACTTCAGGAGGAAGTTGCCTACGTATCCCAAACATGGGAATCAGGCCTTACGTAGTTCCGATTAAGGTATACTCGGGTATTTTAACTTTCACTTTTTTTAGGCTCTAACTTTTGCCAAGGCGCCCGATGCGGGTTTTCAACCTTGCGAGCTTCTTTTTTCTTCTTTTTTTTTTTCTTCTTTGTAGATATTTTTTTCTTTTTTTGCATTTTTTTTTCTTTTTGTATTTTTTTTTCTTTTCTTTTGTATATATTTTTTCTTGCTCTAACTTTTGCCTGGATCGCCCTTTCGGGTTTTCGGCCCAGCGAGCCTCTCAAAGGGTAAAAGCGTAACAAGTCCATGCCAAATGGTTTTGAGGTCCTGAAGTCATCTGAATCCGGGAAAATGACCGTTGTATTGATTTGCAAAAGGATCCATCTTCGGCTCTACGAGCACATTGGACATTTTTGCCCCTAGTTGGAGGGGTGCTTCTGTTCTAGCTTCTCAAGCTTCTACTGATGAGATCTGATCTTCTTGATCCGACTTTCCTGGCCTCTTGTTCGAGGGCTGCTTCAAATCTGGCCACACAGGCCTTACATTGTGGTTGACCGTTGAACATTCTAAATGCAAGTTCAAGGTTTGAAAGCAAGGGGCCGAGTCTTGAGGCTGAGAGCGATCCTAGGCTGCACAATCTCAAGAGCGATTCCACACTGGTCTTCGCAGGATTGCGCAAAACATTTTTTGAAATCTTTTAAGAAAACAACAAATCGCTCGCACTAAAGATAGTGTGGAGCCAATCTGGATCAAGCCAGGGTACTTCCCAGTACTCACGCTAACAAGCATGATTTCATTCATTAAAGGCTTAGCATGCCTCACTTTCTCTCAAGTTGATCAAAGTTTTGTAAAACCCGAGGAATTCCTTCCTCTTCGTTTTCATCACCACAGTGTTCAAAAACACTTTTGAAAAACTTAAGTCAATACAATGATTTTCAGGGCACAAGAGAACAGGTGGAATGCACGGCTGTTCGATCCAAATCCTCTGGCACAACTAGCTCAAAATAGTAATAAGCACGGAAACATGATAGCCGCAGCTGTTTCATTCAAATTTCCTGGTTACAACTGGCTCCATGGCAGAGACAGACTCAAAAAGAAAACAAAAGGGGTAATTATAAAACGAAACGGTGTTCGAGGCAACAACCCCAGAATCACCTGACATTCTATACAAGGGGACTGATTTGCTACAACAAGACAGACCCTTAAACAAAAAGGACTGACTCAAGACAATGAGACAGATTCAAAACAAAACAAAAGACTGACTCAACACCCAAGTCAGAATTTTACAAAACTAGCCTTCGCAGATGCTCAAAAATGCGTGCCAGACGCCACATCAAAAAATATACCAAGCGCCGCCCGCAGGTGGTTCACTCCCTGATTACATACTCGCAGTATCAGTATCCTCAAAATCCAATAGCTGGGTAGTAACGGACTTGGCTGAGGTGGGTGGGACGACAACCTCGTTGTCGATCAAATCTTGCACCTCATGACGAAGGCGAAAGCAATTATCGCTTGCATGACCGGTTTGCTGGTGGTACGCGTAGTATTGAGTAGCATCATGTGTGAGAGGGAGATTCTTCGGGAGAGGCCGAGGCTCCAAGGGTTTAAGATGTCCTCTTTCGGCTAGGATTTGAAGTGCCTTGGACAACGGCATGTAGAGAGCGTGAAAGACCCTGTGCCCTCGGGGCAGGTACTTTGAAGTCTGGGTATTCTTGATAGATGCACTAGCGAAAGGGTCGGCAGGCACTGCCTTGGTTTTCTGATCTTTCCCGGGTGCAGGGTTGGGAGCGGAAGGAACTGTTCTAGCATGACGGGGCCTATCCCGATTTTCTGACTGGCTTGTGCTGCCTTCAGCTGGAGTGGGGAAAACATCATCTACAGTCTTGGTCAGGACTGAGGATACTTACTATTTGTTCATCTCCCTGGCTTTCAAAGCCTTGACTGCCCACAGCAGTTGTTCGATGGGATCAGCATCTACCTTCATTTTGTCTTTAACTCTGGCCTCAGCCTGATCGAGGGTTTGGGTTGATGTTGACACGTCATTGCCGTAGCTGGAGGCAACCTCAGGTTGGCTAAGTTCAATCACAATCCGTCCCAACAGTGGGGGCTCCTGGGTACAAAATTTTCGGCATATCATCCCCATAAGCGAAGCCGACATCCCGTAAGCGAGATCCACCACGGACTTCTGGAGGTCACCTATCATCCCCATAAACTGGAATGTGGTGGGCTCACGAGCCTGGTACAACTGGGGTTCGCAGATCGGGCGCGCAGCAGGCGACCTGGGTGGATACCGTACATTAACATTGGTCTCACTTTGTAGAGTGATTCCTTGATCTAATGCGGCTGTCATAACCACGATCTCTTCTGAATTCTGTGTCATGATAAGTCCACTGTTCTGAATGGTGACTGACAGATCAGATATCTATCTTGCCTTAACAAGGGGGAATACTGGCTATTCTGTATCAACTCTCCGAATCCCTTGAAAGGAAAAACAAGCAGCATTTCAGCCCAAACGGAACAAACACAGGTGTAGCTGAACAATTGTACTCTACTACTGATCACTGTTCCCCAGAATCACTGCCTCAAAACACTGAATCGAATACCCACAGATATAACTGATTCTCACAAATACTGATACTGGTGCCCTCAGGCCTAATACTCAAACTTGCAAACTGATATGCGTGTTCCTGTAGAGATATACTCTAAAAGCACATAACAAGTAAATAAGAGCCAAAACACCCCTATTTTGGGGTTGGGTTTCCCTGTCCTATTTTGTTAGGAGCTAGGGTTTCACTATGCACGCAGTAGTTTCAAACAACCTAACATCGGGTAAGCAACCTGTCCTAGTATGGAATGGTCACTATGGATTTCGATATGTACTAGGTCGAATGGTCGAAAAGGGTGCCCCCAAAACCGGGTTTATGTTTTATACTAGCAGAGCAACCGAACGGTCAGCTTATGGCACGCGCTCATGGCAAGCCTCCCGAAACCGCCTGAATAGCAGATGGCTAACACGGTGTCCTAGGCGCACCAATGCACATGCAATGCAAAGAAACACATAAGCGAAATCAAAACAGAATATCACGAGTTCGAGTCAAGCTCTCTAAATTTCCTAGCAGAGACGCCAGAAACTGTGAATCCGCCCCGAGGGACTTATGCTACCACAGTTTGGACTCGTTTTGTCACAGTTCTTAATCTGAACCAAAGAGTCCAAATTCGGCAAATCGTTTAGAGAAAACAGATTTTTTTAAAAAAGAAGTGCCAAACATGGACTGCTTTGCCAAATACAGAGTCGCCACCTAAATATTTTTTATGGGGGAATTTAGGAAACCCTGACTGGGTGCCAAAGGCCACGCGTCCGTCATCACCAAAGTTGTCTCGACTTGGGAGCTTGGGTACGATTGGGGAAGGTCAGCTATGAGCACCCCCTCTCGCCCAATTCGAAGATCGGCCTCTACTAACCATGATATCCTATTTTGAAAACGTTATGTGTTCTTATTCCGGTTATTAGCCTAGAATTACTATGTTATGCGCACAGCAAACAAGTATAGACCAAATCGCCTAAATTGGAACAAAACATTGCATATCCTTTTGTTTGGAAAACGCTTTTGGAATTTGCTACTCGCAAGTAGGCTAAAATACGGATTTCAACGAGTTGTCCCAACTCAAACAATCCGACCTTCACCCATAGGCATTCAGGCAGTTACTCAAATAAACATCTAGCCACATGATGAGCATGTTATTATGTTTAACATTCACACTCATGCAAGATGCTAAAACATAAAATACTTATAGTGTACTCCATGCCAAAACAGTAAACTAGTTAGCAAATATGCGCGATCCTCGTTCATGTTAAAGTGGTTAATGTAATGACATACGAAAATGCACAAGTAGCATGTATTCAAGTTAGATTTGAAATACTTATGCAGTTAACATGATGCGCCGAGCCCGATACATGCAATACTGGTGAATGGATGCACGCATGCATAGCATAAATTATGCTAAGGTAAATATGCCCTAATGCTAACCACCAAAGCAAGTAAATAAAAGGGAGAAAGAAGTGGGGGTTGGAAGACATACACACACGCACCCACACTTATTACAAATTTGCCCTCGCTCAGAGAGGCCGAAAGAATAATACAATTTAATTAACCTACAAGCTAATTAAATATTACAGATCAATTAAATTAGCTAAGCAAATTAACTACTCTAATTAAGCATTAAACAACAGCCTCGGGAAGAGGGACCAATGCATGCGTGCTCGGTTCCGCTCAGAGAGTCACTGCCATGTACAAGATGCCTCTGCTTTGGCTGTTATCCTCCTCTAAAGATTGCACAAGTCCCAGGGTTGCTTCTCTGAGTGTTGTAGAACACCACTGGCTGAAAGGATTGGTCACCGGCCATGTACAATGGTCACCGGCCACAAAATACTCCATCGGCCAACAATGGATGGCCGATCAGCACTGAAGATGGCCGGCCGGCCAAATCTCCCTGCAGAAACTGGTTTGACAGCAGCAGAGGACAAAGCAAAGCATAGCAATGTATTTCAAGCAATGAATGCACTAATCACATCCCCTATCATGTTTATGACTCAAAGGGATATGGTCCTCGGTTCTTGGACCACCAATCACGCATTTCTATGCATAATGGCCTAAGGAATCAAGGGTGCATTTTGATATTGGAATGCAATGCACATAAGCAAATAACGGGGCTCAACCTCTATCACAAGCAATTCAAGAGGCAAAGCATGCATGCCAATGCAATGCAATCCTAAGCATGTCGACTAGTATGCAAAATGGACAATGCAAACAAGCAATGCATGTTAGGCGCACAACCTAAAGAAGCATGTAAGGCATGAAGCAATGCAACCTACAAGTATGCAAGATGTAATCTAAACATACAAGTATGCAAGGCATGCAACATCATACATATGGGACCAAGCATACGACAACACACAAGGTAAGCATGCAACACATGCTAAGGGAGGGACTTACACTAATTGGACAGCCCTAAACTAGGTCCAAAACAGTGGCCAATGCTATGGAAATGAGGTCCAAAACACACACACACATACATGCAAATATGGTCCAATTCCTAAGCATAAAGGGACAACTTCTAAGCACACTTAAAAGGAGGTAAACATGGACAATTATCATGCAAGGTAAGCTCTGAAAATCATGTCAAAGATGATGCCAAATCAAGCAAACAAGACAAGCATAGTATGTAATTGGTCCAAGTACTCAAGGCAAGCTAAGGATGTATTGAACTACCCTTAACAAAACCAAACATGGCATAAATTGAATGACCAAAATCAGAGGTTTAGGATGTTGAAACAAAACTAAAACACAATGACATGGCGTCCTAGGAGGCCTAAACATGATGGCATGCATGGAGGCCTAAACATGGAGCATGAGATGACAACCTTATAGAGCATTAAAGGGATATCAAATGCAAGCATATAAGCACATCATGAGGTTTGAAATAACATACCAAGTGATTCCAAACCACTGAAACAAAGCAAGGATGGCATGCTAGAGGGGCCAAAGCTTAAGGCATACAAGAGGGATTGCATGGTAGCTATACAAAGCAAGACATGAATGACTCAAATGACCTAAAACAGTCCCTTAGCACATCAAAATATGCATGTAAGCTTCACAAAGCTTGGCCAAAACACATGAGCATGGTAGTCTAAATGCTATGCATATATTGAGGCAAATCATGGCATTACAAGGCATGTATGCTAAGCATGCATGGTGTACCAAAAGCAACTAAAAAAAAAGCTATATTATGCCATAATAAGCATAAATATCAGTCAAGGCATGGCCAACATGAATCTAAACATGGTGCTCACTAAAGAAGCAAAAATGGCCCTTTTCAAGGACAACAAGGAGAGGGGGTGGCCCTCTCCTTCCTAGGACCTCAAGGCACCATCCTCATCACTGAAATCCCTCAAGATTTTAGTGGTGAGGAGGCCCAAACACAATGATCCCGGAGCTCAACCAAAATGGCACAAAACAAGGGCCAAACAAGCCTTAAGAGGGGTCAAACAACCCCAAAGCTTAAAATACCCTTAACAAACTATTTAGAGCAGATAAAAACAAGAATTTCCTATGTTATGTGTTAAGCTCAAAAATAGTTTCAAGATAGGCAAAAAGAGTATGCAAAAATGGGAGAAAAAAAAGCAAGTTTGTTACCCTTGAAGACCTCCTTCACAAATGGTGGTCCAACTGCCTTTCCAAGCTCAAAGCCACCTCGAAAACTTTAAAACAACCCTCAAGGGCCTCAGCTCAAAGACAAGGTGTGACGGTAAGTGTTTGTGTGCAAAAGTAAGACAAAAAAACACACAAGGCAAAGGAAAAAGAAAAGTATAGAGATAGGATAGATTCATAAACCCTAACCCTAAAACCAGAGCTCTCTAGGAATGTTGTCTAACTTGTCTAAGTTGTCTAACCCTAAAGGAGGGAGAGGAGAGCCCCTCTTATAGACAATTTGTCTTGTAAAGCTTCCAAAGGAAGCTAACAAGAGGGCAATCCCTCCATACACGTGTATGAAGGGGGTCAAAGTGCATGCCAGCTGCACAAAAATATCTGCAAAAGCAGATGCACAATAGTCGGCCGGCCAAAAATGCAATTGACCAAAAAAAGATAGCCGGCCGGCTATTTATAGTGCTGGCCGGCCAAACATTTGGCCGGTGGCAACAAAACACAGCCGGTGGCCTTAAGCCATGGCCGGTGGAGTGTGGGGATGGCCCACAAGCCATTCCCTGCCCCTCCAAGGCAAAGCACAAGTGTTTGGTGCAAAACCAGACATGAAACAGTCGAGTCGAGAGATCCTGAGGCAAGGCGCGTAGCCGAGACCTCCGGGAACTCAAGATGAACACAAACATGGATGATCATCGAGTGTTCAAGTGGTGACGTCCAAGTCTTGAGGACGGTCAAAAATGGGGTGTCTACAATATGCATACACTTTATGAACCTGCATATTCTCGCAAACTTCAGATTTAAGTATTTTACCATGTGCCAGATTTTGGCACTTAAGACTTCATTTGTACAGGTAATAGGAAAATTGATTCTGAACTTAAAGTTAGTGCTTGAAAATGAGTTTATGGTGAATTGGTGATCATGACCCTATATTTTCCCATTTACTGCTTATAATAGAGAATTATACATTATAATTATCACTACATTTGATAAGAGAGGAAACACACTTTTTGGCGGTGGGATATATATATTAAAATATTTACTAATTGAGTATATAGCATTTACCCCCAATTGATTGGGAAACAAGGGTTTGGTTTGGTTTGGTATGTCCAATTTTCTAATCTTGTTTGATAGAATGAGCTCGAATAAGTAAAAATTTAATGAACTTCATGGTTTCAATTTTTGTATGTATTTCAAACAAAAACTAGTAGTCTAAAAGTGTTTATATATCTAGTATTAAAAAGTACTGGTTCTATTGCTCCTGTAAATTACTGTAATTCTTTGGTTTTATGCAAATTGGTGCAACAAAAATTTGTGAAAGCTTGATGCTCTGTTTGGTTGGGGAGAAAAATGTTCCAAGGGGAACCTTTTGAGGGGAAAAGTAAGGAAATTTATAAATTATAATCCTCTGTTTTTCGTTTCGTGTGCATAATTTAAACCTCAGACTTGTTTGACTAATGAAAGAAAACAACATGACTTTGATTATATGTGATTTTTTGTTCTCTACTTTTCCTCACTTAACAGCTAGACAATAGATGGAGTTACTGATTAATTTAGATGATATGTGCTCCAAACTATTTGCATAACATACCAATTGAAATTGTCACCAATCATCGATTTGTGTGTGTGTGTGTGTGTGTGTGTTTGGGTTGCCCTATGCACGGAGATCCCTTTAACTAATCATGTTGATCATACCTTGAATACAGTTGAGCTCTCTTTTTGGGCCCAATAGTTAGGAGTTGATGTATGTTAGGTTTTTATTCTTGGCAATCCCGTTTGACAAAACTCTTTTCAATTTTACTTATTTTCACACTTTTTATTTTAGTGAGGCTATGAGTTTTTAGATAGGAATCTAACCCAAATTGTGCCTTGTAGAGAAGTTTGTGATGTTAATGCTTTCAAGATTGCCACTTTGCAGCGCCCCCAAAGCAAAATGCAAAATTGCATTCGAAGTTGCATGTTCGCCCTTGCTCGCTCAAGCGAAGGAGTTCTTGCTCTAGCGAAGGCTGCATCTGGCAAAAAACCTGAGAAGGATGAATGTACGCTCGAGCAAAGGTTGTGTGGCTCGAGTGAAGCCACTTATGGAAAAACACGCGAGATTAGTTCCTCGCTCGAGCGAGAGAGTCTTTGCTCGAGTGAGCTTCGCAGGCCCAGATTTCTATAAGTACGTGTTTCTGTCAGATTTTAGGATTATTACTCCAGATCTTCTTTTTGGATGTTAAGGTTTATATCTGGGGATATTTTGCTAGTTTTCTTTGATATTTAATTGAGTATTTAACTCATGGGTTAAGAAGAATACATCAAAGGTTTGTTTATTCATTCTATACAAAAGAGAGAGTTGTTCTTCGGTGGATTCTGAAGAATTTGAGCCTGAAGCTTTGGAGGATTCTGGAGTGGCTCATCGTCAAGACAATTCTGATGTGAAGACGGGATTGGAAGAGACACATAGGGGTTGGTTCAATTTGGGTGTGGATTCGCTAGGTAATTAAGAATATACCTGTGTAATTCCTTTATGTCTTTTTAGTAGATTGTTTTGTGGCTTTTGCGCGTGATTTTTTTTATCACAGTTAGAGGTGTCCAATTGTGGTTTTTTCACGTAAAATCGTTGTGTCGATTTGTCTTGATTGTTTGATTGGGATTGTTGTTTACTGCTTAAAATTGATACATAATCACAAATCAACATCTAAGGGATTTCTAGATTTTTCAATGTATATATTATTTTTAATTGGATGGCTACTTAATGGTGTACTAAACTCATTTTAGTGAATGCTACGCAACATACTACGTGATAGCTTTATCTGAATTTTGTACGCAACATTGTGACTTGTGTTGTTTAGCTTAGCTATGTTATTCTTCTAATCTTTCAATGGATATTTTTGTCGGACTTGCATTATGTTAAATCTTTGTTTGTTGTTGTCCACTTTTTATGTAAATGAGTGAATACCTACAACTACCATAGTTTTGTATTAACTTTGATGAACGTTGTTTAATTAGCCCTTATATGCAGTGGCATACAAGTTGATTTTCATCTGGATGGATTCATAGATTCACATCATGCCATTCATTCACGCTATTTCACCTTATGAGAAAATCAAATATTGATTTTCATCTGGATGGATTCATTCACTCTTTTCAATTAAAATATTTATTTTTTATTTTTTTATATATAAAATTTTCCTATTCACCTAACTTTAATTAACTCGGCATAGTCAAACATGGACAAGAGTTGGACTGCACTAGGTAGCACAGCTGATGGAAGGATAAGTCGGGGCATATTATGATGGGGTAATATCATTTCTTTGTTTTGCAATGGCGGTTATCTATACAAAGCAATTGATAATATGTTAATGTTTTTCTTATTTATTTTCTTTGCAGATTGGTTTTTTATGACGTTTGGAAGCATACTTGCAAATAAAGATCAAGTGTTGAATTTTATTTTTTTTTCCTAAATTGATACTTAGCTATAGTTGCAAATCAAGATCGATTGTTGATTTTTTTGTACACTCCACGTTAGTTCATTTTGAGGTTTGCTTTGATGGTTTTTTTGTTATACTTAATGGATTATTATTAAAGTTGTTTAATTGATATATTTTGATTTATAATATAAATTGTTTAGTGAGTTTTTTTGTGGAGTGGTGTATAATAGCTAGTGGATTTCTTAGTACAATTAAAACGCTATTGGGATATGAACAGGGATATTTGTGAAATAATAATTTAAATTGAAATATAAAATATAGAACAAGTTTAGTAACGAATTTGTTTCGTCATTTGTACCTGTTATTATGACAAAGTGATTATTCGTCACTAATAAATATTTTTGTGACAAAATTTATTGCAACTTATATATGAAAGTTTTCATTGATTTTATTGTTTGGTGACTAAAAATTTCATCACATATATATATATATATCTTTGCGACAAAATATATTTCCTCACCCATGTATGACTTTTGGAGACGAAAAATTTCGTCAACTTTACATCTCATTGTGACGCAATTATTTCTTCATCAATGATCAACATGTATGACAAATTTATTCGTCAACTAAAGTTATAAATATGGTACTTAATAATTATTCGGTGACGAAAATAAGAATTTTTGGCGACAAAATGTTGTTTTATTGGTGACAAAAAATTTCGTCACTGAAGTAATTTCATTGGTGACAAAATTATTTTTCGTCACGATGATTTTTAGTGACAAACATTCAATGACAAAACCAGTGAGGAAAATATTTCCTCACAAATATCTCTAGTGACAAAATTAGCTCTTTAGAGATAAAAAAATTTCGTCATTCAAGACACAACTTGTTGTAGTGCACCGAAGGCCAACTTCATGTATAGCATCAATTTTACAACGTTTCACCATTCATGGCTTGTGGGCCTTTGATAGCTCCAACAAACCACTTCACTATCCAGAAGCAACACATTAACGAACCCTTTTTCTTTTGTAACCCTCTCTATTTTAATTTTTTTTTTCCTCAAGGTTTTATTTTGCTTCAATTTTTTGCTTTCTCTTCAT
The DNA here is from genome assembly GCA_025200525.1 of Camellia lanceoleosa. Classification (NCBI taxonomy): domain Eukaryota; kingdom Viridiplantae; phylum Streptophyta; class Magnoliopsida; order Ericales; family Theaceae; genus Camellia; species Camellia lanceoleosa. Next base: position 209,327,485 of record CM045758.1, read on the forward strand.
ACACAGGTGAATGATCGCGAGTCAAAATTTAAGATCTTGTGGCCCAATCTTTATGGAGATAACTCAAAATTTTGGACTCAAGAGTGGAACAAATACGGTATTTGCATGATCGGGATGACGGTTGAGAAATATTTTGATCCGTCAACGAGTATAATGGAAGAAATAGGGCATCTGGTGTCTAGTGGAAGAAATAGGGCCTTTCGTTGATGTTCGTAAAGGTATATTTTCTTTTCTTTCTATGTCTTTTTTTTTCATATGTTTTGTAACCTAATCACATATTTACCAATAAACTCATACTTAAATAAATATAACAAACAGACATAAATATAAAACACTAACAATACTTGTTCATTACCAACATTACTGGGATACATCACCCTACTTTCTACAAACACTCTTGTTGTCCATTATTTATATTTGCTCTCATTACCAACATTACTTAGGTGGGTAGGTTTCTTACTATACCACCCTACTTTCTACAAACACTCTTGCTATTCATTATTTATAATGATGCGTCTTTCCTTTATATAGTGTATTTCATTAACGAGGGATCTTCCATTTATATAGTATTCCACTTTCTTAATGGATGGCTAAGATCAACTTGATTTAAGGATCATCATTAACTTTCTAGAATATTTTAGGATCTTTTTACCTTTTACTATATTTTAGAATTCTCTAGTGAAATTTTTTACATTTTTCTAAAATACTCTAGAACCTTTTGAAATCTTTTAGATTTGTCTTGATCTTTCAAACTTATCCAATGTTCCAAATTCTTCTAGAATGTTTTAAAATCTTCCGAACCCTCTAAAACATTCCAAAACTTTATGTCTCTAAAAGTCCGGATGTTAATTTTTTGGAAGTTCACATGAATTTTGATCATAAACCCTTCAAAATAAGATTCTCTTACAAGGAAGACATAAAACGTTAGGCCAAAAGACAATACAAAAATATAGGTTCAATATACTGAAGGACAACACAACAGATATAGGCCCAACCCTTTGTTGCACCGAAAGACAAAATGAGTGCAAGGCCCGCACAATGGAAAACTCATTTAAAAAAGGAAAAATTACTATGTAGTCATATGTAGGGGATCTATTTCCCTTCTAACCCCAATATATTTTTAATAGATTAATAGGTCCATAATTTTTTAAGTTTTATACCCAGAGGTCCCGTTTTTTATTTTCGTATTTTCTAAATGACTGTATTACCCTTTGTTTTGAGATCTATATATACGTGAAAAATCAAATATTTGCTCCGTTCAAAAAAGAAAATCAAATCTTCGCCTCTGCGATCCCGATTTCTCTTCGTTATGGCGATCTCATTATGCTGTGTGGTTGATCTCATTGTGCTGTGAGGTGGATCTGGTTGTGCGATCTAAATCTCTGTGTACAGGCAATCTCTGCGTACGTTCTCTCTCTCTCTCTCTCTATGTATCTGGTTTGTATATGTTGATACATATATGTATGTGTATGTATGTATCTGTCAATGCATACATATATATATATATATATATATGTGTGTGTGTATCTGGTTTATATCTATTGATACATATATATATATATATATGTATATATAGATAAGCAAATTTGCGTGATATCTGGTTTGTGTTTGGCAATGTTGTTTTAGTTCTTTGTTTTGTGATAAATTTTGTTTGTTTGATACTTATTTTTTTGATTTTTGTATGTGATATAGTGTAATGCTTTTGATTTTGTTGATTTTGTTTGTTTTATAGTGTAATGTGTTTTGAAGTTGTAGTTTGGAATTGTGAATTCTGGTGTTTTGATACTAATATGTTGTAAGTGTATAATTTTTCAGTTCGGAATTGTGAATTGTGCGCTGTTGGTACTGATATGTTGTAACTGTATAATTTTGTAGTTTGGAATCTGTGAACAATTGTTTGCTGGTTTGTGATTTTGTAGTAGGAAGGGGTATTTCATGTTAATATGCAAATACAATAATTCTTGTGCTGCTATTAAGATTAGTGAGAGATGTAGTTATCATGAAGTTGTTGAGAAAATATCTGCGAAGTTCAAGGAGTTGAGCGTTGGTAACTTTTGTTTGTTTTTCTCTATTCCTGGATATTCTAATTATATTGTTAAATGTGATGATGATTTGGGGAATATCCTGTCAATGGTAGGTTGTAGTGGTTCTCATGTTGTTGATGTTGTTGTGGGTGATAAGAGAATTGTGGAGGTTGATGATGATAATTCTTGTAGGATTGATTCTATAATTTGTGAGAGTTCTTTGGTTAACGATTGTGATGATTTTGGTGGTTTGTTGCCTAATTTTTATCCAAAACCAGAGAGAGTTTTGTTGTCTGGTAGTTAGAAGGGGATTATACATAGTGTTGGTCAAAAATTTGAAGGTGGAGTGCCAGCGTTCCGCATTGCATTGGCTAAGTATGTAGTTAAGTGTGGTTTTGCAGTAAATTATTTGAAGAACGATGCAACAAGAGTAATTGCTGAATGTATGATAAAGTCGTCTACGGGTTGTAAATGGTTTGTGCATGGAAGGGTGTTGATGAATTCCAGTTTTTTTTTTTTATAATGAAGTTGGATAATGTGCATACTTGTGGGGTTGTCGCTCGTAGATTTTGTAGCAAAATGGTTGGTTCTAGACTTGTGTCTGATATTGTGCATAATGATATTAGTGATAGTCCGTTGACTCGTCCGTTGACTCGTCCTATTGAAGTTAAAAAAAGAGTTGAAGAAGCGATATGGTATATATGTTTCTTATCAGGTTGCATGGTTAAGAGTTGATAAAGCAAAAGGTGGGTTATTTGGTGATTTTGTAACTTTTTTTGACCAACTTCGATGGTACCTTGAGACGGCTATGAAAACAAATCTGGGAAGTGTGTTTGAATTAGATGTGGATGAAAGTAGTAGGTGTTTTCGGAGGTTGTTTGTAGCATTTCATGGATGTTTGTATGGCTTTCAATTTTGTCGTCCATTGTTGTTTGTTGATGGTACATTCTTGAAGGGGTGTTGCAAGGGGCATTTTCTTACAGCAACATCAAAGGATGATAATCAAAGTATGTGTTTATTTGCAGTTAGTATAGGTTTGTTTGTCAGTGTGTTATTATATTGTGAGTCTGCTAATTTTTGCAGCTTGATGTTATTTTGTTTGAAGGTCTGTTTCCTTTGGCTTTTGCGATTGTTGACGCTAAAAATCAAGATAATTGGATGTGGTTCTTAAATCAGTTGTTAAAGACTGTTGGTTCAGGTCGGAGATTGACCTTTGTGTCTGAGTGTCAACATGGATTGCTAGACGCTCTTTCAGTGGTTTTTACCAATGCACATCATGCATATTGCTTGAATTATTTGAAGAGAAATTTGATTGACAAATTAGTGGGACTTCATACTAACTATAAGCTGAGTTTGATGAAAACATTAGTTAAATGTGCTTATGTGCCAATGATTGCTTCTTTCCAACATTATATGGAGAAATTGAGGCATATTGCTGGGAATGGTAAAGTTGATAGTATGTTGGATGGTTTGCAAAATGATAAGTGGGAGAATATATTTTTTAGAGGGAAACGATATGGTGAAATGTCATCTAATGTTGCCGAGTCTTACAATAATTGGATTGGTGGGGCCCGTGAGTTGCCTATTACTTGTATTATTGATATGATTAGGGTTCAAATCATGACTTAATTGTCTAACGGAAGAGCTGAATCTAAAAGATAGACTACGAAATTGTGTCTAGTTATAGAAAAGAAGTTGGTGGACTCTTTGAAGCTAGCTAAGTCTTGGGATGTGATTGTTGCTAGTGATACTGTGCTTGAGGTTCATTCTTCTAATTCTTTTTATGTTGATATTGGTAGACAGACTTGTTCTTGCCATGAATGGCAATTGAATGGTTTTCCTTGTTGTCATGTTGTGCATGCTTTGCGTAGTAGTGGTAGAGATGTGCATGATTTCATTGATCCATTTTTTCATGTAGATTGTTTTAGAGAGTTATACAAGGAATCTATTTATCCAGTTCCTTCAAGTGAGAGATTTGACTTTAATGGTGCTGGTAGTTCAATTATCAAACCTCCTATAACGAAGAAGCAGCTCGAGCGAAACAAGAAGAAGAAGATACCTTCTAGGGGTGAGAATGTGAAGCAAATCAAGTGTGGGAGGTGCTTGAAATATGGAAATCATAATAAGAAGACGTGCAAGGCTGTTATTTGAGGCCACAGTCTATTCTTTTGGATTTGTATTTGAATTTGAGGAATTATGATAATACAAAATGTGATACTTAATATTATAGAAGTAATGAATAAAGTTGGTTGAATTGTTTTTTATTTTTTGATGTGTTCTTTAGTTATTGAAGTTGTTTTGTAACAGTTTCGTTTTGTTTTTATTTTTATTTTTTTTGTGGGTTTGGCTGGTTTTATTTTTATGGAATGCTGAGAAGGTTGTTAAATTTTTTTTATTGAAATTGTATAATATTGAAATGCAGTTTTACTACATGATTCATTTATTTCATATTTCATAGCGATAAAACTGTAAAATTTTGTAGTTTTATTTTAAATTTTGAAATGCAGTTCATCTATTTGTTGAGTCATGAAATTGGATGCATAATTGTGTAGCATAATTTTTGTTTGAGTAATGAAACGGCATAATTTTGCAGTTTTAAGAATTATGAAAAAATTGCATAATTTTGCAGTTTTAAGAATTATTAGAAACAACCTAATGAAACTTCATAATTTTGCAATTTGAAGAATTATTAGAAACAACCTTTAATGTATGAAAATATATGCAACTACAAACAAGTACACAAACATCAGAAGAACAACCACAATAATAATAATAATAATAAGAGCAACAACAACATCAATGATAACAATCATTTTCACCATAATAGCCAGAAGAAAATCATTCCCAAAAGCATATACAGTACTTGTTACATGTTTAAAAAAAAAAAAAGTACAAAAATATGTTCACTTGAATATTTGAATTGTCAAGAAATTTGTTCATTGTTTCTATGGTTTGGTATGTTTTGTCAACATTTGGTAGTGCTCGAGTTTCCAAGATCGGTTCTCATCATTGAGGAATTGACTGATGATTTTTGCTCGAAATTTGACCCACTCAGTTGGTCGAAGTGATTTCTGCACAGGTTGCCAGTTGATATATTGGTTGATAACATTGCAGACAACGATTGCACAATCATTCCTACAAAGTTTTAGATGAAGTTAATTAGTTAGGTAAAACTGCAAAATTTAGCATATTGGAAGATTAGTTTATTGATTTTGTATCTTACGAGTGTGAGATTTGTTGTGGGCATTCCTCAATTGATACAATTACTATCTGGCACTCTTGAGATGATAACATGTTTCCTTGATTGCTGAGTAATGCTTTATTCCATCTCAATTGATGTTGTTGCTACAAAATAGTTAGTGGGTGTTTTTGTTAGTTATAGTGATAAGTTGAGATGTTTTTAAAAGAATGAAAGTAAGTAGGAAATTTTATTTAACTTATAATTTCCTTTACAATTTCAAAGTGCTTGTTGTGGCAATCTTTTGCTAGTCTCAAAGAGTTATAGTGCCTCCATATCCCATCAGCATTGTCAAAGACCGCAATTGTCCAATGGTTGTCGTGGTTGATTGGGAAATGGATATATCTGTTTTTCATTGCTTCTGGAAAATGACTGTCCATCATTTTTTCTCTCAGTGCTTGATCTTGGTTTTGTAATGGAGTCTGTAAGTTGTATATATGTTTGAAATATGTTATAAAACTATGTAGTAAGACATGTTAAGAAAGTAGAAAATTTTACAGTTTGAATAATATTGAAAGGTATGTTAAGTTTTGCTTACATTGATGAGTGTTGAGAAAACGTAAGATCTTCCCGTGTATGAATTTCTTGCAAAGGCTAGATCATGTTTCTCAAATTCTTCAATGGTTGGTTGGAGTGCCAATTTCATTTCTGAGAAGGCATCAATGACCTGAAACATGTTATATATGAGAATGTGTTAGGTTTGTGGAATAGGTTATTGAATATAAACAAAAACTGTAAAATTGTGCAGTTGGAGACCTACATTCCCATATAAGGGTTCCCTGTTGGTCAATCTGCATATATCTAAAAAGTATACGCAATTTTCATCTTCGCTGCCAGACCAGACACAAGCACTTGATTGTGTGTTGTTGATGAGTTGAATTTGGTCTTGGTCTTTTTTGGATTGTGTAACAACCTCAACCTCTGATTAACGTTAATCTGTACTTAATTATGTCTGATGGTAATTTAGGAAGGATTTGGGATTAATTTGCATGTGTATTGCATTATTTTTGTGTTTCTATCTGTTTGCGATAAAATGACCTATTCATACCTTTGACTTTAAACTGCGAATTGAAAGCCTTATCGGCAACCGATTCAGAAATTGAGTAGTTTTTTATACTAGTAAGAATATATGAGATTTTAGGGTAGGTTTAATTAAAATTTGGTTGGTATGATTAAATTAGATTAAATAATGCTAGATTAAACATCGATTAAGTGGATGCAAGTTAATTACATCATTGCCCTTGAGTGGGCCACTTTCTCATACATTGTTTAGAATTGATTCATACACCATTTTTAGCCTTTTTCCTTTCCAAAACCGTGAGAGAGATGGAGTGAGGGAGGAGATTGAATTTATCTAGAGATTTTGCTTGGAAATTGGAAGAATTGTAGAAGAATTATATAATTGAGCCTCCATACTTGGAATTGAAGACCCAACGTAGGAAAATCATCTTCTTGATTGTACATTTAAGTTATACCTTGCCTGGTCCATGGTAAAATTGAAGATTAAAGTCAAGAAGTGGTTTAAATGTTGAATTGAGTAGTAATTCATGCATGCATGTTCATATTTTAGCATTTTGAAGTGTCTTCATGGAAGTTCTTACATGCAAGCCTATATTCTAGCCTTAGTCCATGAATTCATCATGATTTTGAGCTCAATCTTACATTTGGTCATGTTTTAGAGCATTGGATTTAAAATGAACACTTGCATGTTAAGCTCTTGTTTTGTTCTTGAAGTTCTACTTGTAATTGTGTTCAATTGACTCACCCTTGGGTTTTGATTTTACAAATTGATCTTTGAAACATCTTATACTATGAGTTTACAAGTGTTTTCCAGAAAATGGGCCCAAAGGGTTGAGATTTGAGGTGTTGAATGCTTTGTTTGAGCTTGGGAGGCAAATCTGGAAATTCTAGAATTTGGTTTCTTCGCTCGAGCGAAAGATTCCACGCTCGAGCGACCATCGTTTGTTCAGAGCTTCGCTCGAGCGAAGAAATGGTGGCTCAAGCATAAATTGCAAGCTCTCAGGTTTTTGGTGCACGTAGACGCATGCTCGAGCGACGAGACTTATGCTCGAGCGAAGAATTATGTCTCACGCTCGAGCGAGCATTGAATGAGCATCGAGCGTAAAATTTCAACAACCAGTACTTTTGCATTTTTACAAACCACTCGAGCGACAGAGTCTACGCTCGAGCAACCCCTCTGTTTTGGTAATCTCGCTCGAGCGAAGAAATCCATGCTCGAGCGAGACCCCTGTTTTTAGCAAGTTTTGAAAAATGTTTTCCAAGGCATCTTTGCATCCTCATTCCATCCTAGGCATTCCTAGGCCATGTTTAAGACTCTATAGTGAGGATTAAGGGTTAGAAACACATTAAGAGCCAACGAATTAAGTTTTGTACAAATAGAACGTGTGTTTCAAGTGTGTGTCCATTATGTGTTATGTAGGTCACGTGCCGCGTATCGTGTTATCAATCTGCTCCGTCTGTCTGTTTCAAGGCCAACTGTGAGTAATAACTTAGTAAAGTTATGTTCAAACTGTATCTACTTTCTATGTGATAAAACAAGATCTGTTTTTCGAAATGATATGTTCTGTACAATGAATGATTTTTTAATTTCTGATATGTATTCGTGACATCCTTAGCATTATGTGATATCTGTTAGCTATTACTCGGTATCGGAGGTTCCTTTACGGAACTTATTTCTGTCTGCATTCTGTTACCCGTACCGGAGGCCCTGTCACGGGGTTCAACTTTTGTTCTGTTGCCTGAATCCGGAGGTTCCTTGATGGAACTAGTTATTCATAACCTCACGTGTATACGTTCTGTTCTGTTAATGCTAATGGATGTATCACGTAAACTTAATCATAACTTATGATTTCTGTCTGTATATGATATGGACAAATGATGAATTTGATACAAATCTGAATTATCATTTCTGAACCTGTACGAACTCATTCGTTGAAACCCTTTACTCTATTATTATTCACTGGGCTTTCACTCACAGTTTATATTATGTATGTAGGTGAGCCGGCACATGACCAGGGCCAGAGTTGACGGCCTTCTGTTCGGTTTTTGTTAGCCAACTGCTGTGCCTCTTGAAGAGGTTCTAAATGAAGCCTAATGCCATGGCTGTTTTTTTTTTTTTTTTTTTGTACTCATGCTAGTCTTTATGTATGCTCTGTAAAGTCAGGTCTTAGGAAGTACATTCTGTAAATACCTTGTAAATATTGTGTATCTGGACTAACATGTTTATATATATATATATATATAAGTTTTGAAATGTTCTGTCCTATGTACGTTATCATAGCTCATTGAACCTTGTCTATTTTGTATTATTGGTTCCACAACCCCTTATTATTTGCTAATCTGTTCAGAGGCCTTTGGTAATCCACGGATTACTGACCGGTTATGGTGCTAAACCTACAGGGGCGGGTTTGGGTCATGACAGAGTGGTATCAGAGCACGTGTTCTACCGCACACACAAGTTCATATGAGCTTAGGATGTCCTAGTAAGAGTTAGGGGCATTCCATCTGCATGTGTGAGTGTGTGGTAATGCAACTGAATGTGAAAACTGAATGTACATTTGAATCAAATAAATTGAAGGAAACGAATAAGATTATGCCTGTGTTTATTATCATTTGATGTCTGTATAGTAAGATGGAGAATGCAAAGGGAAGTGGTGAAAGTGAATCTTTAGAGGCTCGTATGGGCCGAATGGAACAGATGTTAGCAGCATTGACTGAAACCTTGACACAACAACAGAGACAGCAACCTTTGCCCCCACCGCCTCCACCGACACAAGCTGAGGCAAATAATAATGACATCATCAACTTGACACAGAAATTCATGAAAATGAAACCGCCAACGTTCTATGGTGGAATTGAACCTTTGAAAGTTGAGACGTGGTTGCTTGAAATGGAGAAATTGTATGAGGTGTTTCCTTGTTCTAAAACCTAGAAAGTCCTCCTAGCCACCTACACTCTGAAAGATGAAGCCCGCAGGTGGTGGTTACTGATCCGAAGTGGCAATGGAAATATGATGTGGGCACAGTTTAATGTTGTTTTCTATGATAAATATTTTTCCCAATGTTTCAGAGATTGGAAAGTGTCTGAATTTCAGAAACTCAAACAAGGAAGGATGTCTGTGGCAGAATATGAAGCCAAATTTACCGAACTGGCACAGTTTGCTCCACATATGGTGGATACTGATTACAAGAAAGCATGAAAGTTTGAAGGTGGATTGGATTTAGAGGTGTTTGATCGAGTAGGCGTCCTGAAATTGCCTACTTATGTGGAAGTTTTAGACAGAGTCAGAACAACCCCGTATACTTTATCGATAACCTAATGACCGATAATGGATTAAAATCAAGTAATTGGATGATGAAATCAATTGAATAAGTTTATTTATTGAATTGCATATTGCATCTGTTTGATTGAATGACTATCTGTTTGAATTCGTATGTTTAAACTGCTAATTGAAGGCCTTATCGGCGGCCGAATTAGGAACCGTTTAGAGTTTTGGGATCGGTAGAATATTTGTGATTTAATGGTATATTTAATTGAAAACTGATTGGGTATGATCAAATTAGATAAAATAAGCTAAATCAAATAATTGACCTTATTTACTTTAATTGCCATAGCCCACTTCATACCATATTTGAGCCTTGGTTTATACACTTGATCAAACATTTTCATCGGCTCTTTCCTTGTCTTTAGAGATTGGGAGAGAGTTTGGTTTCATCTTGAAATTGACTTGTGTACTTGAAGAAATTGAAGGATAATTGCTAAAATGAGCTTCTAGTCTTGTGATTGAGGATCTAAGGTAGAGTAATTACCTTCTTGTTTATGAATTGAACCACTCCTTGCATGGTTTAGAGGATTATTAAAGATTAGAGCCAAGATATGGCTTATAAGGTTGAATTGAAGCTCATCTCTTGCATGCATGCTTGTATTGAGGAATTTTAAGTTGTTTTCATGGCAAAAGGTTGCATGCATGTTCACATTTATGTATAAGTCCATGTTTTCATCTTGTTTTGAAAGGATTGAGCTCATTAGAGCAAGAATTGAAGCTTTGAAATGGTTTTGACCCATGCATGTCATGTTTGAAGATTATTCTTGAAAATGGGTTTGAAAAATGGTTTCAATTGACTCACTCTTGGGCTTTGAATTCACAAATTGAGCTTTGAAACTTATTGTACATTGAATTTAGATGTGTTTTCCAGAATTTGGGCCCAAGAGGTCGAGTTTTGAGTGAAAGAATGCTTGGTTTGAGCTTAGGAGACAAAAATTCAGTTTGGCTTCTTCTCGCTCGAAGAGATTCTTTCGGCGACCAACCTTTGTTGTGTTCTTCGCTCGGCGTAAGATTGTGGGCTCGGCGTAAAATTATCTAGTACTTTTGGTCCTATTTTTAGCAAACTTTGCAAAATGTCTTCTAAGTGCATCTTTGCATCCTCATTCCATTCTAGGCATTCTTAGGCCTAGTTTAAGACATCTTAATGAGGATATAGATGTAGAACACGAGTAAGTTATTGATCTTTAGTAACAATTGTGTAAAGATATGTTCAAAATGGTTATCTTTTGAATCATTCATTCATAACCTCTTTACGCATTATGTTATTCATATATATATATATATATGTAGGTTCTCGGCAGCCTGCACGGGAGGGGGGAGGGCGTGGGTTGGTCTTTTTTTTTGCACCTGCCTATTCCTCTTTCTGAGGTTCCCGAGTCCATCGATGCGGTGTGTTTTTAGGGTGTTTTATTCTATCTCCTTGTTTGTTTTTGTTTTTGTATCAATAGTTTCTTTTATTATCTATTTATCTGGGGTTAGTTCCGAGGGTTATCCGTGTTGAATATGATTGTATAAATGCATGAAAAATGTTTTTGGCATCTGATTTTCACAGCGATGGACACTAGTTAGGTTTGGGTCGTGACAGAGCCTTAATGGTAGAGGCCACCCTAGCCGCCATGAAACAAAGCAAAGCCCCAGTAACTACAACAACTGAGTGGAGAGGAAAAAGTCCAGGTTTGGTTTTAAAAGAGGCCGGTCCTTTGTCAGTAAGAAGCAAAACACAGGGACTTTGAACAGCTCGAGTCAGAGTAATGGGTCTATCCCGGTCTATTCTAATTGTGGTAGAAGGCATAGAGGTGTGTGCTACCGAGTGTCCGGTGCTTGTTTCCGGTGTGGCTAGCCAAGTCATGTGGTGAAAGATTGCCCGCTCAGGTCTGAGACGACTAGCGGTCCTAAAGCAAGTTCAGCGGGATCTACTTCTGTGGCCAAAACCAATGCCAAAGCCAATACTGGGAAAGAACCTCTGAGACAAGGTCAAGTGTTTGCCTTAGTGCCCAGTGACGTACCGAACACCTATACTGTGGTGTCAGGTACACTCCCTATATGTTCTTAAAATGCATGTGTACTGATAGATTCTAGTTCTATACATTCTTTTGTGTCACATGCTTTTTCTTGAAAATTGACTAGACCATTAGAACTTATGACCTATGTGTTATCTGTGTCTACGCCGTCTGAGGATTTTATGATGTGTGCTCATGTTTATCCAGCATGTGATGTTATGATTGGCGACATGATATTATATGTGGACTTATTACCCTTGGACACTAATCATTTTGATTGTATTTTGGGAATGGACTGGTTGACTAAATACTGTGCTACTATTGACTGTGCAAATAAAACTATTGTGTTTAGACCACCGGGTATGCCTGAATTTACTTTTATTGGGAATGGGGTAATTCCTCCCTCATATTTGATTTCGGCTATGAAAGTTGTAAAACTCCTTAGGAAGGGATGTAGGGGTTATCTGTGTTGTATACTAACTGCATCATCTAACATTACTACTGTAGAAACAATCCCTGTTGCTTGTGAATTTCCCGATGTGTTTCCGACTTACCTGGGGACTTAGTTGATAAATAAATTGAATTCACTGTTGAGGTGTTTCTGGGGACACAACCTATTTCCAAGACTCCCTATAAAATGTTTACCTCTGAATTGAAAGAATTGAAAACCCAACTTCAAGAACTGTTAGATAAGAAATTTATCCATCTGAGTACTTCACCTTAGGGTGCTCCAGTTTTGTTTGTCAAAAAGAATGATGGATCTTTAAGATTGTGTATAGACTACCGAGAACTGAACAAAGTGACTATCTAGAATAAATACCATTTGCCCCGAATAGATGACTTGTTTGATCAACTTCAGGGTGACCAAGTGTTTTTCAAAATTGACCTCAGGTCTGGGTATCATCAATTAAAGGTTAGAGCTAAGAACATAGAGAAAACTGCATTCCGAACTAGATATGGACATTATGAATTTTTAGTAATGCCGTTTGGGATGACCAATGCACCTGCAGCTTTCATGGATCTTATGAATAGGGTGTTTAAATCATATCTGGATGACTTCATTGTTGTATTTATTGATGACATTTTGATTTATTCTAAAGACAGGGAAGAACATGAGAACCATCTGAGAACCACCTTGCAGATTTTGAGAGAAAAGAAATTGTATGCTAAATTGTCCAAGTGTAAATTCTGGCTTGACAGTGTGGCATTTTTGGGACATGTAATCAATAAGGATGGAGTTTCTGTTGACCCTTAGAAAATTGAAGCTGTCGTGGATTAGCCTAGACCGACAAATGTGACAGAAGTCTGAAGTTTTCTGGGACTTGCAGGTTACTACCGGAGGTTTGTGAAAGACTTTTCCAAGCTTGGCATGCCATTGACTCAGTTAACTCAGAAAAATGTGCCATTTGACAATAATGAACAAAGAGAGGCAGCTTTCCAAGAGTTGAAAACTAGGTTAGTGACTGCACCAATCTTAACCTTGCCTAATGGTACTGATGGGTTTCAAGTGTACAGTGATGCTTCCTATAAAGGCTTGGAGTGTGTACTAATGCAAAACGGAAGGGTGATTGCCTATGCTTCTAGACAACTTTGACCTCATGAAAAGAATTACCCAACACATGATCTTGAATTAGCGGCTGTGGTGTTTGCTTTGAAAATATGGCGTCACTATTTGTATGGGGTAACTTGCAAGGTGTATACAGACCATAAAAGTTTGAAATATTTCTTCACCCAAAAGGAATTGAACATGAGACAAAGACGATGGTTAGAACTAATCAAGGATTATGATTTGCAAATCTTGTATCATCTAGGAAAGGCTAATATCATAGTAGATGCCTTGAGCCGAAAATCCAATGCGAATTTGTCATGTTTGCTATCCAACCGAAAAGAATTGTTAACTGACCTAGAACAAGATGGGCTATTAACTGCTATCGCCGCTCAACCTACAATTCTTGACGAGATCAAACAGAAATAGTGCGAGGATGAATACTTGAAAAAGATCATGGAGGAATTTGATTCAAAGCCGAGGCTAGGATTTGTGTTTGAGAATGATGTGTTGAAATTTCAGAACCGTCTTTGTGTGCCCGATTGTTATGATTTAAGGAAACGTGTTATGACCGAAGCTCACGGTAGTAAATTTGCTATGCATTAGGGGAACACAAAGATGTATCATAATTTCAAACAGAATTTTTGGTGGCCTGGAATGAAAAAGAGTATTGCCGATTTCGTGGTTAGATGTCTACATTGCCAACAAGTTAAAGCTAAATATCAACGACCCACTGGTTTGCTACAACCACTCCCAATACCGAAATGGAAATGGGAACACATTACCATGGACTTTATTATGGGATTACCTCATTCTTCTCGAGGTATGGACTCTATTTGGTTTATAGTTGACCGTTTAACTAAGTCTGCGCATTTCCTGCCGGTCAAAACTATTTATAACACTGATAAATTGGCCAATATCTATATGACTGAAATTGTGAGATTGCTTGGAGTGCCAATATCTATTATATCTGACAGGGATTCAAAGTTTGTATCGAGATTTTGGCAGAGTTTGCAAGCTTTTGGGGATGAATTAAGATCGAGCAAAGGCCTATCACCCATGCAGATGGCCAAACTGAACGAACGAACCAAACTTTGGAGGATATGCTCAGAATGTGTGTGTTAGACTTCCAAGGGAATTGGGAGACCTACTTGCCATTAGCTGAATTTGTGTACAACAACAATTACCATTCAAGCATTAGAATGGCTCCTTACGAAGCTTTGTATGGAAGAAATTGTCGTTCTCCGATATGTTGGGCATAAGTAGGTGATAGACCTTTGTTGGGACCAGAACTTGTGCAAGAAACAACCGAGAAAGTAAAACTGATACAGCAACGTCTAAAAACTGCACAGAGTCGGCAGAAGAGCTATGCCGATGTTCGAAGAAGAGAGAGGGAATATGAAATTGGGGACCACGTGTTCATAAAGGTGACCTCGATGAAGGGTCAAACTCGGTTTGGTGTTAAGGGAAAATTGGTGCCAAGATATGTTGGACCTTATGAAGTCCTCGAAAAAATCAATCTGGTATCGTATTAGGTAGCCTTACCTCCAGTAATGGAACACATGCATAACGTCTTTCATGTATCGATGCTACGAGAATATTTGAGGGATCCACTCCACGTCATCGAACCGACACATGTGCTTTTGAAAGATGACTACACTTATGAGGAAAGACCTATCCAGATTGTGAATCGCCGGATCAAAAAGTTGAGAAATAAAGAAATACCGTTGCTGAAAGTGGATTGGCAAAACCACAGAGGAACCTATGCAACTTGGGAAATCGAGGAAGACATGATGAAGAGATATCCGGGTTTGTTCCCATTGGACCCAATGTTGATTTCGAGTGAAGGTAATTCCAGTTTGGAGGACCAAACTCTTTTAAGGAGGGAAGACTGTAACAACCTCAACCTCTGATTAACGTTAATTCATACTTAATTATGTCTGATGGTAATTTAGGAAGGATTTGGGATTAATTTGCATGTGTATTGCATTATTTTTGTGTTTCTATCTGTTTGCGATAAAATGACCTGTTCATGCCTTTGACTTTAAACTACGAATTAAAAGCCTTATCAGCAACCGATTCAAAAATTGAGTAGTGTTTTATACTAGTAAGAATATATGAGATTTTATGGTAGGTTTAATTAAAATTTGGTTGGTATGATCAAATTAGATTAAATAATGCTAGATTAAACATCGATTAAGTGAATGCAAGTTAATTACATCATTGCCCTTGAGTGGGCCACTTTCTCATACATTGTTTAGAATTGATTCATACACCATTTTCAGCCTTTTTCCTTGCCAAAATTGTGAGAGAGAGGGAGTGAGGGAGGAGATTGAATTCATCTAGAGATTTTGCTTGGAAATTGGCGGAATTGTAGAAGAATTGCATAATTGAGCCTCCATACTTGGAATTGAAGACCCAAGGTAGGAAAATCATCTTCTTGATTGTGCATTTAAGTTATACCTTGCATGGTCCATGGTAAAATTGAAGATTAAAGTCAAGAATTGGTTTAAATGTTGAATTGAGTAGTAATTCATGCATGCATGTTCATATTTTAGCATTTTGAAGTGTCTTCATGGAAGTTGTTGCATGCAAGCCCATATTCTAGCCTTAGTCCATGAATTCATCATGATTTTGAGCTCAATCTTACATTTGGTCATGTTTTAGAGCATTGGATTTAAAATGAACACTTGCATGTTAAGCTCTTGTTTTGTTCTTGAAGTTCTACTTGTAATTGTGTTCAATTGACTCACTCTTGGGCTTTGATTTTACAAATTGATCTTTGAAACATCTTATACTATGAGTTTACAAGTGTTTTCTAGAAAATGGGCCCAAAGGGTTGAGATTTGAGGTGTTGAATGCTTGGTTTGAGCTTGGGAAGCAAATCTAGAAATTCCAAAATTTGGCTTCCTCGCTCGAGCGAAAGATTCTACGCTCGAGCGACCATCGTTTGTTCAGAGCTTCGCTCGAGCGAAGAAATGGTAGCTCGAGTGTAAATTGCAAGCTCTCAGGTTTTTGGTGCACGCAGACGCATGTTCGAGCGACGAGACCTATACTCGAGTGAAGAGCTGTGTCTCACGCTCGAGCGAGCATTGAGGGAGCATCGAGCGTAAAATTTCAACAACCAATACTTTTGCATTTTTACAGACCGCTCGAGCGAAAGAGTCTATGCTCAAGCGATCCCTCTGTTTTGGTAATCTCGCTCGAGCGAAAAAATCCACGCTCGAGCGAGACCCTTGTTTTCAGTAAGTTTTGAAAAATGTTTTCCAAGGCATCTTTGCATCCTCATTCCATCTTAGGCATTCCTAGGCCATGTTTAAGACTCTATAGTGAGGATTAAGGGTTAGAAACACATTAAGAGCCAACGAATTAAGTTTTGTACAAATAGAACGTGTGTTTCAAGTGTGTGTCCGTTATGTGTTATGTAGGTCACGTGCCGCGTATCATGTGATCAATCTGCTTCGTCTGTTTGTTTCAAGGCCAACTATGAGTAATAACTTAGTAAAGTTATGTTCAAACTATATCTACTTTCTGTGTGATAAAACAAGATCTATTTTCCGAAATGATATGTTCTGTACAATGAATGATTGTTCAATTTCTGATATGTATTCGTGACATCCTTAGCATCATGTGATATCTGTTAGCTGTTATCCGGTATCGGAGATTCCTTTACAGAACTTATTTACATGCGATTACATTACCGTATCGGAGGCCTGTCACGAGGGCTCGCTGCTCATTACGGATCCGGAGGTTCCTTGATGGAACTGGTTATTCTTAACCTCACGTGTATACGTTCTGTTCTGTTAATGCTAATGGATGTATCACGTAAACTTAATCATGACTTATAATTTCTGTCTGTATATAAACTGGACAAATGATGAATTTGATACAAATCTGAATTATGATTTCTGAACCTGTACCAACTTATTCATTGAAACCCTTTACTCTATTATTATTCACTAGGCTTTCGCTCATAGTTTATATTATGTATGTAGGTGAGTCGGCACATGACGACCTTACATTACATTTTTGTCGCTTGTTGTGCCTCCCAATGAGGTTCCGAACGAAGCCTAATGCCATGGCTTTTTTTTTTTTTTTTTTTGTACTCATGCTAGTCTTTGTGTATGCTTTGTAAAGTCAGGTCTTGGGAAGTACATTCTGTAAATACCTTGTAAATATTGTGTATCTGGACTAGCATGTTTATATATATAAATAAGTTTTGAAATGTTCCGTCTCATGTACGTTATCACAGCTCATTGGACCTTGCCTATTTTGTATTATTGCTTCCGCAGCCCCTTATTATTTGCTAATCTATTCAGAGGCCTTTGGTAATCCACAGATTACTGGCCAGTTATGGTGCTAAACCTACAGGGGCGGGTTTGGGTCGTGACAGATAGGCTATGCCAAACCTTGTTTGTTTTGCAGCATGAAATGGCAAGTGACTTGTTTTAGATTGATTCTTCCTTAAAATCATCATCACTTTCCAATACTTGAAGTTGTTTCTTCTCTTAATTGGCATCCTCTTTTGGGTTGGTTTCAACAGCAACTTCTTTCTCTTGGCCAATATCTTCTTGCATCTTTTCTTTCTGTTGTTTTTTTGCTTCATGAGCACCTTCTTTTTGCTCAGGTTCAGTAGCAGGTTTTGTCTCTGTTTCGATTTCTTCTTTTTTCTTTTCATTCTTCTTCCATTTTTCTTCATCGGTACCCTCTGTTGGTTTGGGTATATCAGCAACAATTCGTGTCTTGTTCCTTGTATCTTCTTTGGCTTTTGTCATTGGTTGGTATTCAAAATTTGGGTCATGTACTTGTTTTCTTGACTTTTGTTTGATTCTCTTGACCATTGATCTTTGTTGGGGACTGCTAGTTTTTTTGGCGGACATTTTCTTCAATTGATCTTCTTTTTTACGTAATTCAGCCATGAATTTTTTGTCCATATCTTGCATTTGTGCTCTCATGGCTGATATGAGCTTGTCCTTGTCGTCCTCTTTGGTTGATGTTTGTGCTTGGTCATGACCTATAAAAATGTTGGATTGTGTTTTGGTTAGTTTAATTAAATTTTGCAGTTTGCATTAGTATTAGACAAGAGTTTACCTTGTGCATGAAATATGTCAAATTTCTCTTGGAGTTCTTCTTGTTAGTCTGTCAGTTCTTGTTCACTGACTTCTTGTTGTTGGTTTGTTTGTTGTTCTTCTTGTTCTTGTTGTTGGTCTTCTTCTTCATCAGTGTCTTCTTGTTGATCACCTTTTGCTTCTTGTCTTTCTTCTGCTTCATCATTGTCTTGTTGTTCATCAAGTTCTTCTTCTTCTTCTTCAGTTTCTTCTTCATCAGCTTCTTCTTCATCAGTCACTTTTTTTTTTCATCATCACTCTCTTCTTCTTGTTCATAACTTTCTGGTTCTTCTTGTTGTTGTTTTTTTTTTTTTTTTTTTTGTTCTTCTTGTTCTGATTATGATTCTGATTCTGATTATGATTTTGATTCTGATTGATAATCTTCTTCAAGAAAGTCATCCTCATCACTGTCTAGAAGTCTTTTTTCTTTTTTTTTGGCTTTTTTTATTTATTTTTTTTCCGCTTATTGTCCTTTTTGTGGTCATGTTTCTTTGCTGAAGAGTCTGTTGATGCGCTTTGATTAAAATACAATAACTGTATTTCTTGTTCAGTTGGGGTTAAAGCACTTTGGTCAATCTGCATTGGAACAATGTGGCATATATCAGTAATATTGTAAAATTGGTCAGTTTCATAAGATGAGTTGTACTGTGAGTAATGTGGGTTAAGTGTCGAAATATGTTGCTTGAAACTAAAAAATTTTACAATTTCATAATATGAGTGATGTGAAATAGATTTGTGCTCTTAAACTGTAAACTTTTGCAGTTTCATAATATGAGTGATGTGAAATAGATTTGTGCTCTTAAACTGTAAACTTTTGCAGTTTCATAACATGAGTGATGTTAAATTAGTGTGTGCTTTGAAACTGCAAACTTTTACAGTTTCATAATATGATTTGTACTATGAATAATGTGAGTCAAGTGTTGAATATATGTTGTTTGAAACTAAAGAATTTGACGGTTTCATAACATGATTTTTACTATAATGACTGTGAAAGGAGTGTTGAATAGATTTGTGCTATGATAATATAGAAGAGTTTGAATACCTTTTCAAAGTGAGCAAAGCTGATGTGTTTCAACTTGGAGTACATTTTGCCAAGGTTCCATTTCATAAATCTTGGAAAGCCTTCTTTGTTGAATGGTCGGAGGAGTTTACCATGCTCACAGTACCAGTACTGTAAAAAAAAAAAAATTTAAAATATGTTAGATAGTTAGAAATAAGTGGATGTCTGATATTTTTGTGTAAAGTAATTGAGTAATGTGTTTACCAAGAGTAACATGACGCATCCAATGACATGCCTTGGGTTGTTGTTTACATTTGCCATTGAATTCATCAGTGTGTCTTTTATTGCCTCAATCCAATTATACTTCTTGATGTTGTTGAGATTGTCAACATAATTGAGGAAACTCCAACTAAGTGTATAGCCTGTTGTAGACATGAGAAGTTTCAAGCATAAGTAAAGGTTGATGACCCTTGCAAGATCTTGACGATCATTGATTGATTTTCCTTTTTTGTTTGTTGAAACATTTTGCTTAAAGACTTGCCATCCAATCTCTTTACTGATTTGCATCTTCATTTGTAAAATAGAAGCTCAAAATCCTTTGGTCTTGCATAGGATTTGGTGGTGATGTTGTTTTCTCCACAGCCGATACCAAAAATGAGCTTGACATCACTGTTTCTGAATTTCATTTCCTTTTTGCCAAGTATAAATGCTCTTTTTCTTTTGTTGTAGAGTGTTGTCATTTTTGCTATAATGGAATTGTAGCATCTGCACCAAGAGGCCTTCAGTTATGTTGAGGAGAGAGCATTTATAATGGGCCAAAAAAGGGTTTTTTCCAGCTCTGTCTGTTGGGCTTTTGTGAATTTGACCCCCTTCAGTAGTTTGATTACTATTCCGATGTTGGAATAGGAATTAAACTGTTGGACTCTCTTTACAGGGACTGCTGCTTTTTTCCCTTTTGAAGCCTTGGTTTTTGTTTTGGGAGTTGATTGGCTTTCTTGGAGCTTTCTTTTTTTGGTTGGAGGAACTTCTTTTTTTTTTTTTTTTGTTGGCTTTCTTTTGTTTGTTTTTGTTGTGGTTGGAGGTGTGGTTGGTATTTGTTGTGTGGGTGGGGTCTGTGGTGTAGTTCTTGGGCTTTTTCTTGTAAGTAGTGTGGTTGTTTTGTGGGTTTCTTGGTGAGGTCTGTGGTGTTTGGTTGTTTTTGGTTGTGGTGGTTGGGTTTTTTGTAAAGGGGGAGATGTTGGTGGCATTTTAATGGATACAGGAGAAGGACTTTCAAAAGGGGAGATACTTAAATCCCTGATTGGATTTTTGGGCATATGGGTTTGTTTTTTCCAATATCTTCCAACAGTTATTTTTGAAAAAATGAAAACGACAGCAAGGTATGAGTAATTTAATGACAAAACTATATAGTTTTGCAGTTTTATATACAGTTTAATATGAAGTTATATGTATTTGTTGGTAACAGTTATGAAACTGTATAATTTGACAATTTGATTTGCACTTTATAATAAGTTACCTATTTGTTTTGAGTAGTGATTAAACTGTGTAATTTTGCAGTTTCATTTGCAGTTTGAATAAATTTAGATATGTTACTTGTAGAGTGATGAAATGAAACTGTATAATGTTGCAATTTTTATAAAACAGTATCAACAATAAAAACAACCTATTGTATTTTGTAAATAGCAACAATAACAACGAGAAGATTAAGTATTCAACAATAACAATAAGAAAAGCCAATATTGAACAACAAGAATAAGAATAAGGTGTTAAATGTGTAAAAATAGGGATTTATGTGTAAAAATAGTGGATTAGAATGTTTAAAAACAAGAGACTAAAATGTTTAAAAACAGGAGACTAGAATGTTTTAAAATAGGGGATTATATATAAAAGAGGATTTATACATTTTGAAGTATGTAAACTGTGTATATACAAAATATGAAAGAATAATGTACAAATTTGAATGAAAAATAATGGATAAGTGAAGAGAGATGTTACTTTTTTTCTTCATTTCTGTGAATCGGAAGTCAGGAACTATGAAATTTTTTCAGAGTGGTGATGGTTCTTCGTGTTGTTGAGAGTCGCCGATTGGAGAATATGAACGGGTTGGTGTTGTGTTGAAGATGAACGGTTTTGTTTTGTGGTTAGAATAGGGTTTCAGAGGGAATGGAGTCGAACGGAAGAGAGATGGAGGATTGAGAATGCGATTTCGAGCGGCGGAGATGTAACAGTGTACTGATCAAACTGAGATGATCATAGGTGATGGTTGCGCGCGTGTAAATTAGATGATATATTGTAGGTATTTTCGTCTGATTGATAATTTGAGGACTTAATGGAGTATGAAATTTGTTTTGGGCCTAAATAGGGCATGATATGTTGAGCTTGGACCTTTGGGTCAGTTCTCCTTTAAAAAATATGTTACCAAGATTGTCGGATGTTAATTTGTTAGTTTAGATTATAATCAAAGGTGTCATTACTGCTCCATCAACTCGAACTCTGATCTTTCCTTCATTGCACGCTAAGATGTGACTATAAGACCACCGAATCAAATTCAAAATCTAAAATAAAATAATTTAACACCTTATAATTTTTTATGTAAATAGTTAGTTTTTATAAAATTAACATTTTAAAAATATTTCATCAATATCGATCAAACAAAATTCAATAACAATGAAATTTTTTAAACAAAATTACAGTGAAATTTCATGGTTCAAATATACTGAACATAGTAAATTTCACTTTGTTGACATTAACTGACAACGAAATTCCACCACCACCAAGACCATCACTAACCACCTCAATGATCACAACACTTTTTCATTTTCTATTTCAAATTCCTTACGACCTTTTTCTATTACAAAATTGTGCTGGGTGACTTTAAAGCCAATTTTTTATAAAAAGGCTAATAACGCTAAAGATTTTTATAATTTGTGACTTGTATTATTTTAATTTTTAAATTTTTAATTATAATACGTTTGACCTTAAATTTTGAATCTTATTCTAAATAAGAATAATTGAATATAATCATTATTCAATTTCAAGGACAAAATCGTCAATTTGATAAAATATAAATTAATTTGACAAAAATAAATGTCAAAAAATTATTTCCCTCCAAAGATAAAAGGGCAAATTACACTAACAGTCCTTATAGTTTGGGACTTGTATCACTTTAGTCCTTGACTTTTCAATTGTGACACTTTTAATCTCGAATTTTGAATCTTGTTCCAAATAAAGACAATTGAAGATACCATTGTTTAATTTTAAGAGCAAAATTATCAATTATAAACTAATTTGACAAAAATAAATGTCAAAAAAATATTTTAAATTTTTTAAAAATTATTTCTATCCACTAAAGATAAAATTATGTAAAATTGATCAAAATTAATAAAAATTACATAATTAATTTTTTTAAATTAATTTTACATGATCATTATCCGAACATGAAATAAATATTAATTTGGTAAAAAAAATAAATAAATGTCTAAAAGATTTATCAATTTTACATAATTTTATCTTTAGTGGGTAGAAATAATTTTAAAAAATTCAAAAATATTTTTTTGACATTTATTTTTGTCAAATTAGTTTATATTTTATCAAATTGACGATTTTATCCTTAAAAAATCTAATGATATCTTCAATTGTCTTATTTGGAGCAAGATTCAAAATTTAGAATCAAATGCGTCACAATTGAAAAGTCAGGACTAAAGTGACACAAGCCCCAAACTATAAGGACTATTAGTATAATTCACCCAAGATAAAATTATGTAAAATTAATAAATCTTTTACACATTTATTTATTTATTCATTTTACCAAATTAAGTTTTATTATGTATTTGGATAATGATCATATAATGGGTGATTGTTTTTATTTTTATTAAATTAATTTCTATTTCTTCAAAAGTGACAACAATTTTGATATCATTATTAAACCAATCCATTAAATCAAAAAATCTAAAACCAAAAATATTTTATATATTAAATATATCGATTACATATTTAAAGCCTAACAACCACCTATTATATGATTATCATCCAAACAAATAATAAAAATTAATTTGGTAAAAAAATAAATATATGTGTAAAAGATTTATCAATTTTACATAATTTTATCTTTGATAAGTAAAAATAATTTTAAAAATTTTAAAAATATTTTTTGACATTTATTTTTATCAAATTAATTTATATGTTATCAAATTGACGACTTTGCTCTTAAAATTGAGCAATGGTATATTCAATTGTCCTTATTTAAAATAAGATTCAAAATTCAAGGTCAAACGTATTACAATTGAAAAATTAAAAATCAAAGTGACACGAATTCTAAACTATAGGGATTATTAAAGTAATTCACCCTTTATAAAAATTGTTAAGGTGTCCTTTTTCCATTAGAGACGAATGTTTTTGGCCAAATATCTATGAGAAATTATTTGCTAACTTAAATTTTATTTCCAAAAAAATAATATTGAAAAAAAAAAAAAGAACAATAACGCACATTAATTGGACCATTCAAATTTCATTGATCAATTTAAAATCACTGAGACAAATTCATAAGCCTACATTACCTTAAATAGAATATTTAGGATTGGTTCGACATGTTTAAAAAAGGTTAAAAAGTCACTATTGTATTTAAATCATATCATTTTATTTAAGTCATATCACTTCTTTAACACATCACTTCAAACCTAACCTAAAGTCAACTCATATTTCATAAAAATCAAAAAATATACTTATTTAAGTCATCACAAACAACCCTTTAATCTAATTAAAAGAGTAAAAGGAAAATATATCCTCTAAAATAATATACCATTTTAATAGTCATTTGACTACAAATAAATAGATAAAAATCTCCCACAGCATTTTGTATAAATTTTTTTAAGTAATTTTTGTGTTCTTGTATATCATTGCATTACCAAATCAAACACACCGTTGGCCAGATAATATGCTCCTAAAGTCCATGGCATGGTTCGACTTCCCATATCAACTGCCACTCTGATATCCCCGCCAAAAACCTATAACGGTAATTTGAATTTGGTCTTTAGAAAGTTACAATGCCTTACTTTGCTGAGGGATTGCTCTTCCATGAAACAGCTCTATCAAATTCATACGCAGATCCAAATCTTTGGACTCCACAATGACTGTGATATTGTAGACGAAATCGTCCAATTTTGTGCTTTACATAGCTTAGGAAGCTTGACTCATGCGCGACTCGTCATCAAACACACCGATAACTCGCTAGTCTCTTCATGGAACCATCTCATCAGAGGTCATGCAACCAGAAATTCCCCAACAGAATCCATGTTGGTTTTCCTTGCAATGCGAGGCCGAGGCATTAGACCCAATAAGCTCACCTACCCATTCCTCTTCAAGGCGTGTGCCACTCGTTTGACCCTCGAAGAAGGGCGACAGATTCATGTCGATGTTATGAAGCATGGTGTGGATTCGGATGGTTATGTTCAGAACACTTTGATTCACTTTTACGGGTCTTGCAAGAAGATTGGTGATGCATGCCGGGTGTTTGATGAAATGACGGACAGAACTGTCGTTTCTTGGAATTCCATTATCTCTGCTTATGTTGAGGGCTTACAGTTTTACGATTCAATAGAGCTTTTTGTCAAGATGAGAGATTGTGGGTTTGAACCAGATGAAACCACAATGGTGATTTTACTTTCGGCTTGTGCAGAGGTTGGGAACTTGGGCTTAGGGAAATGGGTTCATTCTCAAGTGATAGAAAAGGGGCTGATTGTTAATTGTGAATTAGGTACTTCCCTTGTTAATATGTATGCAAAGTGTGGTGACCTATGTTGTGCTAGCCAAGTGTTTGACAGGATGACCTTACGAAATGTATGGACATGGAGTGCAATGATTTTGGGGTTAGCACAACATGGGTGTGCCAAGGAAGCCCTCAAACTTTTCAAGAAAATGAAGAGCTATGGAATACAGCCCAATTATGTAACCTTTCTAGGGGTCCTCTGTGCTTGTAGTCATGCTCGACTTGTGAATGACGGGCGTCGATTCTTTCACAACATGCAACATGTGCATGGAATCAAACCCACAATGGCACATTACGGTGCTATGGTGGATTGCCTCGGTCGAGCTGGTCGTCTTAGAGAAGCATATACCTTTGTTATGAACATGCCTGTTAAGCCAGACGCAGTTGTATGGAGGACCTTGCTTAGTGCATGCAACATTCATGATATTAATGACTACAATGGGGTGGGTGAGAAGGTTAGAAAGAGGTTACTTAAATTGGAGCCAGGAAGGAGCGGGAACTTTGTGATGGTTGCAAACAAGTATGCTGAAGTTGGAATGTGGGAGAAAGTGGAACGTGTAAGAAGCAGTATGAGAGACAGAGGGTTGAAAAACATTGCTGGGGCGAGCTGTGTTCAGGTAGGTGGTTCTATGCATAGATTTTTTTCAGGGGATGACTCTCAAGTTTCTTATGAGGGCATCTACCTCTTACTAGAAGGATTGAATTTTCACATGAAGATGGTTAACCATGAGTATTCAATCTAGCTGTCTGTTTTTGTTCTTTTCTTTCCTTTTTTTTTTCCTTTTTCTCTTAATTTTCCCCCTTTCTTTGGGGTCATACTGTTTTCTTTCTTAGTAGCAAGAGTTACTTTAAGTTTATGTTGAAAGAAATAGGCTCACCAATATTGTTGTGCAATGTTTGAGAAGTTTCAAAATTAGCTATTGCAAAGTATAGCTTTGGCCGTCAATCTTATGCCAACTCTGCTGAATAGATTTGAGAAAGATTAGCGATAGGTTAGTTCCAAAACTGTTGCTTGGCCTAATTAAGTGGCTCTTTGGAGCAAAAAATATGATTTGTTTTGTAGTTGGAATCTGTTTCATAAACCTTGGAAGCCCTTTTACGTTGTGTCTGGTTGGGGGATTTAGAAAGGGATTTGGAAAAGGGAAAAGGAAGAGGTACGTGAAATATGAATAAAATATACTTATATTTTACCTAAACACACATTTTTCCTTTTCCTTTCCAAATCCCCAATCAAACACAGCGTTGCAGAATGAAGAAATGGTTTGGAAATTATATCAGAAGAATTATCAAGTCCTTGAAGTTGATTTTATTTGGCGGAGACTAGACTCTCCTTACAAACAAACAACTCATAGAGGAACATGTTCCTAAAATTTAAGTGATTTGGACAATGAGCTCTCAAAAATCTCATCCTTTAAACATTAGTAGATTGTCACAAAAATGCTATTGTCATGGAATACACTAAGCACCCCTTGTGTACTAACATTCAAATGGATTACACAACTGTAATTCTGTGGTCAAGAGCGAGACATGAAACACTTACAAATGCCCAATTATTTCTGTAAGTGATGTGTAAGTACCAATGATCATAATCAAGATACCCACTAACAATATACCCCCTATGATCACCATTTCCAATCCAAATAGTGAGACATGAAATGCTTACAAATGCCCAATTATTTCTGTAAGTGATGTGTAAGTACCAATGATCATAATCAAGATACCTACTAACAGTATACCCCCTATGATCGCCATTTCCAATCCAAATCTCTGGTAAGTGCCCGAAACCTTCAAGTAACACACGCATGGAAGTAAAATGGAAGCAGTTACGCTTAGAAACGCTCCGACAAGTGACATAAGATACCCAAAAAAGGGGATGGCCAGTGCTACAATGACAGTGCTGATCACCAAGATGATTCTGATCAAGAGGCTTGTTGGTCTTCTATTGTAGTATGGAAACAAATTCTCGATGACATTCACAATTGGTGTTACCATCAATGCATATTTAGCTATGGGATTGACTAGGGTAGTGTAAATTGCCACTTTCGAGCTAATTTTTTTAGTTGGAAGGTTTAAGGTTATCTGTGACTCTACCTTTGAACCAAACATTAGGTACCCAAAAATGGCCATTGATGCATAAATGATAGTACTGAAAATAAAGCATAGGAGCAGCACCTGCAATGGCCAACCAAGTGACATTTAGAACTTTGAGTAGCTAAAACAACTTTGGGCTATTTGAAAAACTGTGTTTTACCTTAGAGAATTCGTTTTTGTTGCTCATAGAAGTGTACAGGCTGGGGAAAACTGGATGGGCACAATAACAGAATGCATATAAACTCATAGCAGTAGGAAGTCCATTCCAATCTAGAAGCGTTCCTTTCTCGTGAAATCCAATGCCATCGTACGCACCAGCCCACAAAATCGAGCCAAGGATGATTACAGAAGCTAAAACTCCACTGGCAGAGATATAAGAAAGAATACGCATGTCATTTAACAAAACTGTAGGCAGTATAATAAGGCCAACAATTATAACAAACATTTGTTTCCCATCAATTTTGGACCCAAGAATTTCAAATCCTTCGACCGGGAATAAATTATATAAATTATCTCCTTCTAGAATCAGGAAACTTGTCGCCACCATGTACAGTTCTAAGTTTATAAAAATAGATACCACTAATCTCCCCGTCTTCCCAAATGCCAGCTCGCCAATATCGGGATAACTTTTGATATTTGGATCAACATCCATACATCTTTTAAGAAGCAAGCTTGTATAGAAGGTTGCAATGGCAGTGCCAAAAAGCAGTATCAAGCTCAACCACCCTCCTGACGATAGTGCATAGGGAATTGACAATATCCCAACACCTGAGGAAAGAACAAAGAGTGAAAACATCTTTTTTTGGTAAACGTTTTAGTTTAAACGCACAACTAGCTTGACTGAGTTCTGAAGAAAATGGAAAGAGAGATGGTGGTTTTGCTTGAGAATGCACAGTAAATTTAAGCAAATAGGCGGTTTTTCCCACTGCTTGAACATTGCTTTAAAAGAAAAGAAAAGAAAAGAAAGGAGATAACAAAGGAATTAGAAGAGAACCTGACAAAGCGTTGAGACCATTGAAACATGTCTTGAAAAAGGAGGTGGCGATGGTGGCTGTAGTAGTAGTACTAGTGGTGGTGTAGTTGTGCTGGCCAATTGACTGCACCACCAGTACTCCCTCAGCGGCCTCTGCTTCCTTCTCATCCTTAATAGTGTCAAGCACGAGCGGTATGGTGAGACCGTACCCATCTCCTGGTTTTGTCTCCATTGCTGAGCTAGCCTTTCAAGTGTACAAATTAAAAATAGCCAAGAAAGCAGAGAGGTGTGGAAGAGGACATTTTTAACTCATATATACCCATGGTCAAGTGTAGTAGAGGTTGATGATATATATTGTCAACCTAACATTGTTGTTTTTAATATGTTATGTTATACTTTATCACGTGGCTGCAAATTGCAAGACTTTGATTCTTCTTTAGCACGGGGTTTCTTTGGTACAATCATTAAAAGTTAATAATTAGATAATAGAATTTAAGACGTCTCTCCCAATTTATTTGTTTTTTTTTGATAAATATCTCTCCCAATTTTTTTGAATTTCGTTTAAACTATATTTGCCTAATAAATTGTAACTAAAATTTATACTAAACACTCTAGTATTATATCTTTAAAAATATATATATATATATATTATTATATGTGAACACTGAACTTAGTGTTCATATCTCTAAATCTTCTCCTCATATCACATGGCAGATTTTTGTATACTAAAATAAAACATTATTATACTACACTCCTCATGTCAAGTGTCAAATTTTTATATGCTAAAATAAAAAAATTATTATACTACAGCGCAAGTAAGGTTTGAACCAAAGATACTGAGTTTAATTAAAAACACAATTACCATTTAAGTAAATTACATATTATGATATTAATTTCTTTATTATTTTTTATTTTTAATTATTTGAATTGCACACGCATTGCATGTGCCATCTACTAGTGTGTAATATATATAATTTAATTTTTTAAATATAATAAGATTAAACACTAAAATAGAAGAATACAATGTTTAGTGCCGTACCAGACCTATTTTGAGAAGTAAGTTAAAAACTAATTTTTTGACTTTTTTTTTTTTTTAAGAAATGTGTTTAAAAAAAAAAAAAAAAAAAAAAAGAGTTATGTAACCTAAAAAAACTTAAAAGTTAAAAAATTAACTTTTAACCAACCTTTCAAAATAAGAATGTGGGGTTGGGAGACCTCCTTGCATCAGCCATTTGGGAACAAATTTATGTCTGGTTTTAACATTACTTTAGCCATTATATATTTTTTTGTTTTTGTTTTAGTACAAAATCAGATGATTAACTTTTCTATGTTAGTTTTTTTTTTTGGGTAGTTCCTAGAAAGACCCTTACTTTCGTAAAATATTATAATAAAAAAAATTGAAGAGTTAACTACTATAGCTTGTTGGTTGACAGAAAAATTAGAAATTATGTATGTTAGTAGGCGTTCGGATTCTCTGGGGAACTTTTCTCTGGAGGCTATAGCATCTAATAACTACTTTTGTATAGGTATTTCAAATTCATCATAGTAAAATTCTTTCATATAATTTTGAAATACATAGGTAACTGTTCGTATTTAATTTGAACTATTTTTTTTTACATTATTCTCGAATAATTAATGTCAAAGTTCATACATTTCAAATTTATAAATACAAAATGGAACTTTAACTCTTGTCAACTCACATTTTTTTTTAGGTAGCAAGAAAAGTTAAACAACAGCTCCAATTAGGAAATGAGAGGGAGTTAATCCCTCTTATACACAATTCTAACCATGTCAGTCACTAAAATGGGCCTTAACAAAATAATAGGTCTTCATAGATCTTCAAGTCTTCTATCTGGTTTTCTCTCATATGAGCAAGGACATCTTCACACTGATTGACTTATCGAAAAATATACTTGATAGTGTAGTCCATTCAGGAGGTAAGGAATTTGATGTCATTCACAAGAGCATGGTAAGGGCAATTTGGGTGAGCTCTTTCATTGATAAGGTTGACAGCATCTTGACAGTTTATTTCAATTATCACATTTCTCCAACCTTTTTCATGAATGATAGTTGTTTTGCGGTAAATAACCTATATTTCTACTTCAGGACTTGTTGTTACATTCAACTTTCCAGAATATCCAAGAATCTAAGAACTTTTTGCATTTGTAAAGAGTCCTCCAATATTTACTTTTTCCCAACTTTTCTTAGCACATCTACCAACATTTAGCTTGATATTACAATTTAATTCTTTGCTGATCAGAACTTAGGGGGCATTGGAAGGTCTCATGGATCTCTTGAATATAGTGGAACACTAGGTACAAACCGTCACAAATGTTAATATCACAATTATTAAAAATAATTTTATTCATACCTTTTCAAATGAACTAAAGGATGACAGTAAACCATCTATTATAGTTGATACCTGCAAGTTTAGTTTTATCACAAAGATTAAAAGAAATCTAAACATTCATAAACTTTTCAATGTCATCCTTAATCCACTAATCATTTTTAATATTTTTCCACAACTCCCTCGAGTAGCAGCAATTTCTAAGAAAGTGGCTCATGCTTTTCCCATTGAAATGGTATCTAAGATAAAAGGTCATTACTGTCAAAACCTTTGCTAACTCTAAATTGCTTTGTAAGGAGTCCACCATGTATAACAAACCACAAGAGCCTTGTTTTTGAGGAATTGTTAATTTCCAAAGCCAATTCGAGCAAAAGTGACGTTCTTCAACAATAATGATGAGATCATAAGCAAATTTGGAACAGAACCTGTCCAGTGGGATTTATCAAGAAAAGTCAAAAATGGGGAACGATCAATATCAATAGGTGAAACGTTGCTAGCAATTGGGTTCAAATTCCAATCCCCCTCACCATTATAATAGTGTTGACCAGTGGCGGACTTAGGAAGAGACTAGGAGGGCACGCGTCCCCTTTTAGATTTAGTATTTTTTTTTTTTTTTTTTTCATATAAGGAAAATAATTAATTAAAAAAAATTTATATAAAAATAACATTTAGAATGATTCCTTTACTGACATTTTTTAAATTATAAAAATAATGATGATTGTTTTATTTAAAAATGAAAAAATTATAATAAATCACATTATTAAAAAAAATTTAATGCAACAGTAATATCAAATCATCACTTATATGTAAACATAATTAATCCCACTACGAAAATGAGAAATTATTAAATTGTTAATTATATTTAACAAATGTGATTAATCTTCCATGCGTTATTTTATTATTAATTAATGATATCATATATCGATAATAATGTGGTATCACAATTATTTATATATTATTATATAATCTATTATACGACATACAAGACTCTTTTGCATTGTCTATAATACACTAATTACAAATAACACCATATATTTTCAATTTTAATTTTTTATAAGGTCAATTGTAAAACAAAAATTTTATATTAAATATTTAAAATTTTGTGCGTAATAATAATTTAAATTATCTATTATTATTGATTGTGAAAAAAAAAAATTCAAAATTTTAATTAATAAGTACCTCTTTTAAATTATTTTTCTGACTCCGATTTTGACAGTGTCGTAAGTGTTAGCGTAAGGGCTAAGTGAATGTGTTTGCTAAAGGTTGGGTTTCACACAATTGGTCCTAAGCTACTAATTGATTTTGACCTTACATTATTAGATATATGTCAATATTTGCAACAATGGATGAAATAAGATATTCTTAGAAGAGCATTGCTAGAGATCCTCTCCAATCACCACTCTCATCACTTCCACACACACGTGGCGAGTGGTGATTAGAGGAGAAGGAAAAAAATAAAAATAAAAATAAAAAAAAAAATTCTCCAAAATCAAAGAGAGAGGGAGTCAAGGGGGTAAGAAAAAAAAAAGAGGGTCCGGATCTTTATTGTTCTTAGAATATGCTTGAAGAACATTCACATCTCTAGAGCTTAAACCTTTAATTTAACAAATTAATTTGAAAATTAATCTAATGTTGTTAATTTAGTGCCTTTGCTTACCTAAACAATTTCACCTCAACACATCCCCACCAAGTTAATTAGTGTTACACTTCCTACGTTGTCTATTTCTAGCGGCTTTGTGAATTTGGTTATTGGACTCCTATAAATGTTAGATTATGATTATTTTAATATAATTTTATTCATATTTTTAAATATTTTCCTATCAATTGACTATTAAAAAAAAAAGTTTTATTCAGTTAAAAACAACAACAATCAAATTAAAGTTCACGTATGCAAAGATTTGTGTGGATTAATATGTAGCAATTATTTAGATAGATAGAACTTCAATCAAAATCTATATATTATATAAGTAAAATGAGGTTTCGTAACCTTGTGAGAGTTCTAAAACCTCATAAATTTGTGGACTTATTGAATTAAAAAATAAGTTTAAAAAGTAGTATTGGCTAATCCATTAAAGTAATAGTTTTCAAAATATTAATAATTCCTTAATTTATAGTTTTCAAAAGGAAAGATAAAAAAAATATTTTATATCTTTCCAACCTAATCCTCTCCTACTGAGTTTTATTTCCTTTGAAAAAAATTAAAACTTGTTTCTTACTATATTACTATATTATTCATACCATATATAACTACTCTCAAATCTTTAAAATTCATGATAAAAATTAAGCACCTTCAAATTATTTTGATTTAATTACACACATTTAATTTCTTTTGTAAATTCTTTTTCTCTTTTTTTGATTCGTTTTGTACACTCATATGTACTAATATTTATGCCTAAATTATAAATTTTTTAATACATGTGATGGGTGCGAAAAGAAATTTGTGTATGATTATAAGCATCTTTCCTATTAGCCACATTCATTGATTTTGTTTTTAAAAAAAAAATCTATATAATTTTTTTAGTGTTTTTTATATTGGTAACTTCATTTCACAAATAATTAATTATTTTTTAAATATTAAAAAATTTTACGTGAAAATTTGTATTAAATAAAAAAATTTTAAAATTTAAATTGAAAATT
The DNA here is from genome assembly GCA_025200525.1 of Camellia lanceoleosa. Lineage (NCBI taxonomy): Eukaryota > Viridiplantae > Streptophyta > Magnoliopsida > Ericales > Theaceae > Camellia > Camellia lanceoleosa. The sequence continues at coordinate 209,360,558 of CM045758.1, forward strand.
ATGATTTGTTTTGACACTTTACTTGTTTGATCATGTTCTATACTAAAAATAAAATCTATGAACTAGGTTAATTTGATCTTAAATAATTCTTTCAGATATAAATATAATTTAATATTAAACATATTTTAAGAATAAATATAAAAAAATTTAATTGAAGTTTTAGAATATTAATAAATATGCCAAATATATATTCATATATATTTTTTTATTTTGGTTATAAAAAATTTTACAATATTTTTACCATTTTAAAAAATAAATAAGTGGGCAATGTGATGATTGGTCATGAACCAAAACGATTATCTAAAAATTGGATTGATGTATAGCATAAAAATTAACCAAATTCAGTTTCTACACTACTTTTAATATTTGATCCAGTATTAGCTCGAACACATCATGACTTAACAAATTATTAAACATAAACTTAAATTGATTATTATTAACTATTTTTACTAATTAACTGATGAATTTTTAAATCGAGACCAAGGTAAAATTAGAACAAGCTCTATATTTTAGGTTGATCTAGTATTATATAATTTTTTTATACATAAATATACTTAATTATTTATGTAAGAATTTTTAATATTAATATATAAATCTTTTTCAAAAAATAAATAAATAAATATGCCAAAAATAAACATACATTTTCTTATTTTTGTTATAAAAAATAATCATAATATATTTACTGATTTTAAAAACTAAAAAAAAAAAATGGGTTAAGTGATCATGTATTAGGTATGAATGACGATAATTCTCCAAAAATTTAATTGTTGGCATAAAAATTGATCTTAATGTAACTTCTAAACTACTTTTAATGTTTAATGTCAGTACTATCCTTCAAATTAGTTCATTATATTCAAAACTTGAGAAATTATAATATAAATTAAACATAAAATTTAAATTGATTATTACCAGTGATTTCTATTAATTGATCGATAAAAATTTTAAATTAGTTCCAAAGTATGGTTAGAACAATACCCATATTTTAGGTTGACCTTTAATAGTTTTTTCACACATAAATGCACTTAACTATTCATGTAATAGTTTTTGAATATAAATATAAAATTTTATCAAAGTTTTAATTTTTTTTAATAACTATGCATAAACATGTACGTATTTATTATTTTATTATAAAAAATTCTAACATATATTTATTCACCAATTTAATAAATAAATGAGTTAAGTGATTCATGCTTAGGTATAAATTAAGACAATTCTCTAATGATTAGTTTATGGCCAAGTTTGAGATAAATGTTGAATTAATTAGATTATGTCACTTTTAGTGTCTAGTATAATTATAAATTCTCAAGCCAATTCTTATATATTTTATTATAAAAAATACTAACATATATTTATTCACCAATTTAATAAATAAATGAGTTAAGTGGTTCATACTTAGGCATAGACTAAGACAATTCTCTAATAATTAGATCATGGCCAAGTTGAGATAAATGTTGAGTCAATTAAATTATGTCACTTTTAATGTCTAACACAACTATAAATCCTTAATAATTTTAAATATAAATTTAAAATTTTATCAAAGTTTTAATTTTTTTAATAACTAGACATCAACATGTACGTAGTTATTATTTTATTATAAAAAAATACTAACATATCTGTATTCACCAATTTAATAAATAAATAAGTTAAATGGTTCATGTTTGGGCATAAGACAATTCTCTAATAATTAGGTCATGGCTAAGTTGAGATAAATGTTAAGTCAATTAGATTATATCATTTTTAGTGTCTAGCACACAATTATAAATCATCAAACCAACTCTTATATATTTTATTATAAAAAAATACTAATATATACTTATTCTCAAATTTAATAAATAAATGAGTTAAGTAGTTCATGCTTAAGTATAGACTACGACAAGTTTTAATAATTAGATCATGGCCAAGTTAAAATAAATGTTGAATTAATTAAATTATGTCACTTTTAGTGTCTAACACAATTATAAATCCTCAATAATTTTAAATATAAATTTAAAATTTTATCAAAGTTTTAATTTTATTTTTTTTTTCATAATTATGTATACACATGTACCTATTTATTATTTTATTATAAAAAATATTAACATATATTTATTCACCAATTTAATAAATAAATGAGTTAAGTAGTTCATGTTTAAGTATATATTAAGACAATTTTTAATAATTAGGTCATGGCCAAGTTAAAATAAATGTTGAATTAATTAGATTATGTCACTTTTAGTGTCTAACACAATTATAAATCCTCAATAATTTTAAATACAAATTTAAAATTTTATCAAAGTTTAAATTTTTTTTTTTTTAGTAATTATGTATACACATGTACCTAATTATTATTTTATTATAAAAAATATTAACATATATTTATTCACCAATTTAATAAATAAATGAGTTGAGTAGTTCATGTTTAGGCACACACTAAGACAATTCTTTAATGATTAGGTTATGGCCAAAGTGAGATAAATGTTGAGTCAATTAGATTATGTCACTTTTAGTGTCTAGCTTAACTATAAATTCCTAAGCCAACTCTTATTCTTTTATATTTGTGAATTATGACGTAGGAGAAACAATAATTTTATGCCTAAGTAGACATATTTTTAAACTTTTACAAAATAGACAATGGATAGTTAATAAATTGGCAAATATAATTTATTATATGATTTGGCTATCTCTGACATAAAATAAACTAAATTGCAAAACTTATAAGACAAAATGCATTTATATTTTATTGTAAAAAAAGTTTTTGTAATTTTATTGCACTTTTTAAAAATACATTCTATCATAATTTATTTATTTCTTACAAATAAATTTTTATGTTATTATTTAATTTTAAAATTAATTTTTAATTATTTATTTAAACCCGTGCATAGCACGAGTATTATGGTTTATAAAATAATTTTAAAAAATTACACTCGCGCTATAAAAATCTATTAAGCAAAGGTGAGTGAGATAGAAGAATAAGAAAATGGCTCAATATGATATGCCAAAACTAGCGATTGTAAAAATATCTAAAAGTTTTGGTAGGTAAATTTTGATTTCAAGAAAGATAAGAGGATAATAGTTACTGATAATTCATTATTTGTCATTTTCATTTTGTTATTCAATTTTTTGATTTAAACAAATTTTGCTAGATTGAGTTTCACAAAAAAATTATTATTATTATTACTATTATATTGTAACGCCCCCAAATAATATAATAAACACAACCCAAACATATGTTATTAATTGCAGGAATCAGAGTAAGTATCCATTTCATTACATAAAGTTAATGAATACAAAGAGTTTAACGTAAATAAGTGTCCGTTAGGCTTACACATTTCCAAGCCGTGACTTGGTTACACAAAACTGAGACTAGCTTTTACAGTTAAAACCCTAGGCTATACAAGTAATGAAACAAAACACAAAAGCTCTCGCTCCCCAAAAGTCCCACTGATGCTATTGCCTTGGAGGAGGCATTTCATCGACACCTGAAAATATTTTTCCCAAATAAGCTGAGCTATAGCCCAGCGGGAATAATCTGACATATAGATGAGGTTTAATAAAGGTATATGTGCAATGTGCATATACAATGCCAAGGATGAAACGTTCACATTTTATATAATCATCAAAATATCAAGTCTACATTCCATTTCATTTTCCTTCAATTCATTTCAATACGTGAGCCAATTCCATTATTTTTAATAAAACTCAATGGTTCTACAATCACATCATTAACACACAAACACTTCGATCTTGTTATTTTACGGATATTTCGTCCACGGGATCGGCACCCATGTATAATTTCAATTTGTCATTTTACGGATATTTCGTCTGCAGGTTCGGCACCCATGTATAATTTCGGGACTTTCACCCAAGACACTCCGACCAACTTAATTATAATGGAGTCCATCCTCTTTCTTCTCCCAAACAATCATTCATACATATGCAATGTATATAAACATATAATCACACATGGAGTACATCTCATTTCTTCTCCCAAGTAATCATACATATACAATGTATATAATCATAGTTATATTTAATGACAACCAACAAAAGGTTAGTTTCAATTCACCACCTAATCCACATGTAATTTCTACAACAATCAAAACTATTTTCCACCGATAGCCCAATTCAGATATTTCTAAACAGATATACAATCTAAAAACAGATAAATTATCCAAAATTTCCAAAGATGTGAAGTATTACATACTCAATTCCACCATCTATTCCAATACTCACTTAATTTCATGTTTACAATACCAATTTCAATTATTTGTACAAAATAATTATGATAATCATTTTAGGGCAAAATCTCCCTTTTCAAAATATCAATCCAAGTATCAAAATCAACCATTTTGACACCTCATGAATTCATTCTCAAACTCCATGTTCACTTATTTCACTTTTACCCAAAAACCCCTCTTTTCATTTCTTCCAAACCCTAGGTTTGTTTAAACTATTCCCAAGTCCCACCATTGTTACACAACTAACAAATAACTAAGTTAAAAACCATATTAAAGTGTAGAAAATTCCTTCCTCAAGAAGAGAATACTAGCAAAACAAGGTTGAAACTCCACAGACACCGAAATCCAAGTTTGTTCAGATCAAAATGAAGATCTTGAAGCACTCTACCTTTTTCACGGACTGTTATACACGTAGTCCGCTCGAGCGTGGAAACTAAAGCTCGAGTGTCAGACACAAAGTTTTGCTCGAGCGTGAAAAGTGTCGCTCGAGCGTGCGATACGCACTTTCAGAAGTTTTGCAGACGAAAAATCTCGCTCGAGCGTCCAATGCACTTTCCCAGTATTTGCAGATCTGCAAAAATACTGTGAATTGACAAATCCCATTCAAGTGCAAGAATGACCGCTCGAGCGGAAGAGCAAAATTTGTGAAGCCTACTCGAGCACAAGAATGCCCGCTCAAGCAGAATAGCCAAAATCTGGGCATCACAGGTTTGGAAAAATAAGCAACCAACTTGTTCCAAATACAAAACTACAACTCGATAACCAAGATAATGGGAGACAAGGGAAACAAGACATGAATAACCGTTCTAAACCATACATACCCGAGTCCGGAATGCAATAGGTAACGAGTCAAAACCGGAATCGCTATAACCTCCCTCCTTAAAAAATTTCGTCCTCAAAATTACAAATCAAGTTTGAAATTAAGATTTAACCATTCACAACAATGCTATTCTTACAAATTCAACACCATGACCCCTTTCTTCGGTCATCCATCGTCATTGACTTAATACACAAGTCTCACATCGAAAGTACATTTTACAATTTCCCAAACATGTGTAATGTTTAAATCAAAGTCCAAGTTTTCAAAATTCTATATAGCATATACAATGCTTCCAAAAGTGATATAATACGTATGATATTCCACATTCTCAAACATATGCAATATTTATAATAAACTCATATTTCCAAAATATAAACAACATATACAATGTTCTCATATTTTACTAATCATAATCACAATACAATACATGTTCAAACATTAACAAATAAATCTGGATACTTCTCTTGGACTTCCAATTCGCGTTCCTAAGTTGCTTCCTCAACTCCGTGATGTTTCCACAATACCTTTACTAAGGGAATTGTCTTGCCTCGCAGGCTTGGTTCCATCTATCCAAGACTCTCACCGGCCTTTCCTCATATGAGGCATCCTTATCTATCTCCAAGTCAGTCCAATCCAACACATGCGATGAATCCGGCTCATACTTCCAAAGCATACTAAACACGTCATGCACTCCAGAAAATTGTGGCGGCAACACCAAATGATAGGCTACCTCTTCGATCCGTTCAAAGACCTCAAAAGGGCCAATAAACCGAGGGGATAACTTCCCACTCTTTTCAAACCTCATCAAACCCTGTCTAGGTGATGTTTTCAAAAAGACATAATCTCTTACCTCAAAAGACAAAGGTCTTCTCCTACGGTCGGCATAACTTTTCTAGCAACTCTAAGCCATAACCAACCTCTTACGAATAAGTGCCACCTTTTTCATCGTTTCCCGAACTAACTCTTGGCCCAACAAAGGTGTATCACCCACCTCAGCCCAACACACCGGAGACCTACACGGACGGCCATACAAGGCCTCAAATGGTGTCATGCCAATACTTGATTGGAAACTATTGTTATAGGCAAACTCCACTAAGGGAAGATGCTTCTCCCATGAACCCTTGAAGTCAAGGACACACCCTCAGAACATATCCTCCAGGATCGGAATGGTACGCTCGGACTGTTATACACGCAGTCCGCTCGAGCTTGAAAAGTGACATTTGAGCGTCAGACACAAAGTTTCGCTTGAGCATGAAAAGTGTCGCTCGAGCGTGGGATACGCACTTTCAGAAGTTTTGCAGACGAAAAACCCCGTTCGAGCGTGAGATTGGACGTTCAAGCGTCCAATGCACTCTCCTAGTATTTGCAGATCTGCAAAAATACTATGAGTTGACAAATCTCGCTCGAGCGCAAGAATCACCGCTCGAACGGAGTAGCAAAATTTGTGAAGCCCGCTCAAGCACAAGAATGCCCGCTCGAGCGAAAGAGCCAAAATCTGAGCATCATAGGTTTGGAAAAACAAGCAACCAACCTATTCCAAACACATAACTATAACTCGATAACCAAGATAAGGGGAGACAAGGGAAACAATGCATGAATAACCGTTTTAAACCATACCAACCCGAGTCCAGAATGTAATAGGTAACGGGTCAAAACCGAAATCGCTATATATATGGCATACTAAAAAATGTAATTAGTAAAAAATAATAATAATTATTGAGTTTCATATAGTTTATGATATTATCTAATATATGGCAAATTAAAATTATGAAACCCTTATAAAATAATAATGTATTTATATTTTATCATAGGTGTAATTTTTGTTCTTAAAAATAAAAATTAAAAAGTGCAATTTTATAATTTATCATAATTTTTTGTTTAATTTTTACTAATTACATTATAATTCATGTTATTGTTATTGAGAACTTAAAACATAGCATTAATGGTAGGGGGAAAAAAATCATAAGCGAAATTGTGATAATTTTTTTTATTGTTTAATTTTAATTTTAAAATTAATTATTAATAATTTATTTAAAACTGTGCATAGCACCGGAATTACGCTAGTATATATATATATATATTAAATGAAAGTCTTAAAGTCCTATTTTTCCAATTATTTGCTTATCATCATTTTTCTAATATAATGAGCTAAATTAATCAAGAAAATATCACATTTTTTATCATGTAGCCCTATATTCTTTCCTCTCTCTTTTTTTCTTTTTTAATTTGTAGTTAAAATGTTCAGTTACAAAATATAATCGAACACTCCAATTTCAAGGTTTTCATTTTATACGACCTAATACACGAATTAAATAAAAAAATACACAAATTAAAATGATTAAAATATATATTATCAGATAAACAAATTATTTTGTTATGGGACACATCTTTCGTAAAAAAAATTTAAATTGGTAGCTTGCTAGGTGGCCAACAACATCTTTCAACGTCTCTCTACCCCTTTTGAGTTTTTTCGAACTCTTTTTCTCTTTCTTTGGATTCTTAGTTGATAATAATGACATTTTTTTTTATTTACTTTCAAAATGCACAAAATATTTACATAAAAAATTAAATTAGTTAGACAACAATAATTAAATAAATTGATTATATTTTTATGATACATGTGATTCAATATGTGAGTATCGATTTCCTATCAACTCATAAACTCATCTCATATAAAAAAAAAGTTGTATTTAATTCTATAATTAATTTATGTGAAACAAAAATTATAATTTTTTTATAAAATTAATCTTATAAATTAAATAATTTAGATCAGTGAAGTGTCTTAAAATGAATCCACCCAATTATAAAAAATACGGATTTTGATCATCATCATTCTATATAAGTTATAAAAAAAATCCCGTTACATATTTAATAACTATGAAGTAGAAATATAAATTTATAATTAATTTAAATTAAATATGATCATTTCACTCACTATTAAATGATATAATGCAGGGATTCAATCACCAATAAGCTCAACCCTTAACTCAATGGATATGTTTGATATTATACTAATCATCAACTTTAAGTTCACGTTTCGTTGGTCTCATAAGATGAGATTATTAGTGTGGTATTATTAGATTAGAGATGTAAGATAAAGTGTATTTATTTGTATATCACTAGATTAGCAATACTATAGATAATATTAACATATAAAATTAATATTTTTTAATTTTTAGCTTTTTTTAAATATTATATTAAAAAAATTGTTCTAAAAAATATATAATTTACTTAAAAATATGTAAATGATCAATTTCTTCACTCAATTTCTTATCTCAACCCTCAATGGGATTGGTAGTTCTACCAATGGAGAAAATTACTAGTCTAATACTTTATTTGGTTGAGGGATTTGAGGAGGGATTTGGAAAAGGAAATGGAAATAGTAGGTGAAATGTGAAAAAAATATACCTATATGTCACATAGTTTTACACACCTTTTCTCTTTCCCTTTCCAAATCTCTTCCCAAATTCCCAAACCAAACATAGCGTAAGGGAATAATCAATTTCCTCACTTGCGTCCCTAATTAAATACTCTTTGTATAAGTCTCATAAATTATTAATCTAATCTCACTTCTTAAAAAATCAAACAAACATGGCCTAAGTCCTATGGGGACATCCGATAAAATCATGGGTAAACTAACAATAGGTCCTACTTTAGGGACTTATTACCCATTAGGTCTTATTGATAAATTTATTAAGTAATAAAGATAAATTTATCAGTCTTTTAGTTTTATGAATAAATTTATAGTGATAAATTTATCAGTCTCTTTGTTTTTATGAATAAATTTATAGTGATAAATTTATCAGTCTCTTATTTTTATAGTGTTAAATTTATTAATTAAGACCTATAAATAAATAAATCTAGTTAATAAGACTGATTGGTAAGTACCCCTAAAATCTTCAGCTTGGGTCCCCTATCATGTTTAGCTGTTGGTCCCATCTGGTACATCATATTCCCACTTTTAAATTTGTTACTTTTTTTTTTTTTAAATAACTCTATATCTGGATCTAATAGAACGATTAATCTAACAAAATTGAGATAAAATTTCGTATAGATTAACTCCAAAAAAGTATTCAGTGTATTTGATTTTAATTTTTTTTAAATTAATTTTTTTATTTTTCATATTTTTTGTTTTAGTGAATATTTTAAAAATTTTACATAATTTTTTTATTTTTTAAATACACTTTATTTAGATGTATCTAAAAAGTAACATATTTATAAAAAAATATATTTTTTAAAAAATTAGTAAATATACAAAAATACGAAACTAAATTCTTTTATTTTTTTATATTTTTGGTATTTAGTAAATTTTTTTCAAAAATATTATACTTTTTTAATGTATTTATATTAGGTGTATCTAAAAATTTTAAAAAATACTTAAATATTTAAAAAAATCAGGAAAAATTAAAAAAATACAAAAAAATATAAAATTTTAATTTTTTTTTAAAAAAAAATCATTAAAATAAGAATCAAACAAGCTAATTTATACTTGAGAAATTTCAAACCAAAAACTCCGAAAATAGCACATCTCCCGACCTAGTAACCACTAAGAGCATCCACACCAGTCTCTTCAAATTTTTAGTCAAATTATAACTTAAAAAGCCATTTTTCTATTTTAGCTAGTCACACAATTGCATTAAACTCTCTATTCTAATTCAATCATATTAAAATATTTGTTATTCTTTCTTTTTTTTTTATTAAATTGATGAGCTGCAAGCCAAACAATTCTTATGTTCCTTTGTAAAGGTAAAACTAGAGGAAATGTTTAAAAAATATATATATATATTTGTCGTTGACCGATTGATTTGGCGGGTTGTTCGGCGAACTTAGGCGATATTGATAACGCATAAAAAATTGAATAACCCATGAATAGTTGCTCGCTTCATCAGGGGAGGTACTGTAGCGTTGGCAAAATGAATGAAAGCTATAGCGAGGCTGATGGATCACATATTCATACCTTTTGCTATCAACAATAGTTTCAAAGCTATTGTAGAGAGACTGAGGCTGATGCTCTAAGCCAACCCGGTTTTGTTACTTCTCTTTTAACACAAGATACATACACCAATTAATATACTAACTAGTATACCAACTAGTATTATGTCATTATTACTGGCCTCACATATTATACAAATTACAAATATCCAAAACCTCTAAAATTATGCTCCATCATCTGGTAGTATACTAATTAATATACTAATTGGTATATATAGTGTTATTCTACTAACAATAGTGGAGGGTTGTTGGATTTGACAATTATTTTTCATAATTTAAAAAAATATATATTTTCAAATTTTTCTACAATAGACCGACATGAAAAGTAACATAAATAAATAAAATTAAAAAAAGTTCACTTTTTTATAAATAAAAAAAATTTAACTTATTTATTTATTTCTAGTGATATTTTATTTATTTATTTACATTCTTGGAACTAGATGGGCTGAAAAAATAAATTTAAAAACTTGATACAATTATATATATATATATGTGTGTGTGTGTGTGTGTGCTGTTTTCTGACCACATTGCCAAACGGGTACTCAGTTGGAAAACACTAGTAAAATAAATAATGTCCGAACTACATCACGAGAAAAAAAGATTCCGATGGTTCTTCCACCCCGGGGCACTCCGACGATCAAGTTAATACTCAATTTATCTCTCAAAGATAATAATTAGTGCTTAACTCACTAGCCAAAATACAAAAAGCGTACCTTAGACTCACGAGGGTGCCTTACTTTTATAGCCAGCATTGACCTGATCCCTGTAAAAGCCTAGTTTCAATGGTCTCTGGCTCAATGCTTATCCCAGACTCTTCAACAGATAAAGATAAACTCCCTAAGAGTTTTATCCTTATCCAGGCTGAAGTCCTCCCTCATTCTAGGACTCTTCACCCTTATCCATTCATCTTGGATTCCGGTATCTCCGCAAGTAACCTCAGCCTAGCCAAGATCACCTGACGTCATGACCAGGACACGTGGCACCTCGACTGGTACTTCAGTGCCACCTTGGCCACGTGTTGTCATCAAAAAATATGTCTCCACAACTGCCCCCTAGGTTCCATTACCTCGGTATCCTGAGGTGATGGAACTTCTATTATTTGTCTATATAGCACATTGGCTAAGCTGCTTTGTCTTTTACTACCGAGGTTATCATGCATCGGCTTCCATAAGATAAAAAACTTATGTGTGTGTCAATCCTTTAGAACCAAGAACCAAGTTCTTTCAAGTTCTTTAGTCGAGACTGTCCCCTTAGCCGAGGTCGTTGCTTCATTAAATCAAGAACTCCAAGAGTTTCTACACGCATATGAGTTGTCACGCATAGTAATTCAATCGTTTTTGTCACGCGTCTTTTCCCCATTGAACCGTACCTAACACGCGCCATTTAAGTCGCATCGCACTTGCATGCGCCGTCTGACAAGCACGTCATCCTAGGCACACTAATTGCGATTTGCCGCTTTTTCATGTTTTAACAAAATTACTTCCCTCTCTCTTCGTCTTCACTTTTACAAACATGATTTCTCTCAAAACTCTTAACTTTTTCTCTCTCTAAAAATCCCTTACCTCAATTGTTGCCCTCTTCAAGCTCCCTGCATCCACTCCGTTTACTTCCTCCAGCGAAGCATTTTGCTGCTCTTCTTCACTCGCTGCCACTGTCTAACTCCGGTGAACTCCATACCAGCCTCACATTCATTGGTAAGCCACTGCTTCTCCCTATTTGATTCACTTCGAGCTCTGTGATATTTGTACCATGTCTTCATGAATGTACTCAGTCTTCACTTGTGTTTATAAATTTTATCATTCGTTTGATTGAGCATGTTTCGCTTCTGCAATCTTGTGTTTGTCCACTCTATTTTCTGGGTCTACCCATACACACACATACTTGATTTTCTTGATAGCTTGTCACTATTCTTGATTTTGCTTTCTGGGTTCTGAACCAAACACATACTCGTTACTCTGCCACTGAACTTGGCTTTTTATCTGTGTACCTCTATCACTAAAATGTTCTTGAATTTCTTCTAGCTTCTAAATCATGTTTTTTGCCCTGTTTTCTTGTTGTTTTTTCTAGATTCGTGCCCTCAATTCTTGTTTCCATAGTCTTTGGTTTGGGACTTGTTCTAGAACTTACAAACTTTAGGAAAAATTGAAACTAATTCCCCTTAGATCCTCAAAAAAACTCTTGCCCCAGCATACGTTTAGGTTTTGTCGAGGTCCTTTAAACCTTAACAAACCACTTCTTTCTGAAATCCAACACCTCCCCCACTTTAACCGACGTCATGGGTATGTTCAAGTGGAGGGTAGACACCCTAACTAAGTTAGCATACTTTAGGCAAGAGTTTGCCATCCCTGCCGACGTTCACCTCAGGTTGGCTGGGGAAGATGACTCCATTATGCCCAAAGACGACTCCATGCCCTTTCTAATTATAGCCTTCATAGAGTGTGGACTTAGGCTCTCTTTTGACATCCCCTTCTAAGAAGTCCTTCACTATTATAAACTCAATCCAATGCAATTAGCCATTAATTCTTACAGAGTCATCAACGGCATCATTGCCTTAGTTAGCCGAGAAAATGCTAGGTTAACTCTGCCGACATCCAGTACTGCTACACCATGTATGGCCTTAAGTCAGAAAAATGCTACATTTACTACCTTAAGCCGAGGTCGACGGAATACAAACTCATCACCGACCTCCCTGATTCCAACAAGGGCACCGGCGATTATTTCATCGTCTTGGGCAACTGGGAGTTCCTTCCAAATGATAACCTTCGCCTCTACTCTTTAAGCCGTACATTGTTCAGAAAGGGAGACGGTAAGAGCCAAGTGTTACTTTTACTTGCTTCTCAAGTCTTTAATACTTTGTTCTTTCTAAATATTCTAATGTATGTTTGTTTTATTTTGCAGCTCTTCCTTAACCTCCAAAGGACTTCCGCAAAAACTTTTATCCCAGCAAGGATTTTAAAAAGCTGTTGGGTTTGCCAGTTGACCAACGAAAAGCCCTTTTGTTGCTCAACTACATCCCGACTTACAAATATGTACTTCCCGACGTCCCAAGAAAAAGCAAGTCTCCTCCTTCAGCAACAACTCCTCACGTTAAATCATCAAGGCCTGACCAAGGATCAACATCTGGTCTTGTGGAGCAACCATCAACCTCTACTCCAAAACTGATCCCACATTCTCAACGCCAACACCAACGTCGAACTCCACTATACGCACTAGCGAGCAGAACTCGAAGCTGAAGATGCCGAAGTGCCGAGGCGTCCTCATACGATCCAGCCAACCCCCAACTGCTCTTCCAGCAATCCATTTCGGCACTAAGGTCACCGTTGTTGTTTCCGCCGACGAGATGGGTCGTAAAAAGGCTGTAGCAGACGACCTTCTAGCCGACATGCCCAACACCGTCACTATACAATCTTCTCCATCGCAATCTCAACCAAAACCAAAACCCAAGAGGCTGAAGAAAGCCCAAGCAAAGGCAACGGTAACTCAGATTGATTCTGAGGATACCTTGCCGATCTTAAAGATGACCAAAGCGGAAAAAAATGCATCTGCCGCTGAAAAGAGGCCCGTAGAGACTGCTCCCTCTGAATCGACCCAGTCAAAGAACCCAAGGTCAGAGTCTGCGACAACCTTGGGGTCCATGAAATCTGATGCCCCCTGGGCCCCTCCAATCATTATTGAGGACAAGCCAGTCATAGTCAGCGACAATGCGACTAACCTTGAAGCCGGCGTTGCCCTCTCTACTGCCTTGCTCCTTCCAAAAGACCTCAAACGCAACGCTGAGGTCAACGAATATGAAAACTTCGCTCTGATGTTGCAGCACTCTGTACAAGTAAGCCCCTAACACTTAGTACTTTTCATTCTCTATTTTTCCATACTTAGAGAGTTTTGTTAACCTTTATTTTTTTCCATTTATTCTAGGCGATCCAGCTCGCCCACTCCTTCGCGATGCAGGCCTTTAACATTGAGAAGGAGTTGGTTCGCAAGACGAAGGAGGCTGCTGGTTTGCTCAAGACCGTCAATAAAGCCGAGGCCAAGATCAAGACATTGATGGATCAGGCTAAGGCAGCCAAACAAGCCCAAGACGAGGCCGAGGAGAAAGCAGGAGCTGCTGAGGCTGTTGCTAAGTTCTTTGAAGCCGAGAATAAAGAGGCCGAAGCAAAGACCGCCGAAGCCCAAGCCGAGCTTATTGCCGCCCTGGCCACGAAGGACGCCGACATCAAAACGGCGGACGAGAAAGCATATACCAAGGCGGCTGCCGACGTCCGTGAGGACTATAAGAAGCAAGTGAAACATGCATGCAACAAGGGTTTTACCCTTGGTTGGATGGCTGCCTTAAAAGAGTTAGCTGTTCCCGAGGACTTAACTCTCCGAGATAATAGTCTCCTCGTCCTATCATTCCCCATGTAGACACCTCATTTTTTACCGTCCTCAAGATTTAGACGTCATTGTTTGAACACCTGATGATTGTGCATCCTCATGTTCGTTCTGAGTCTTTGAAGGTCTCGGCTGAGCGCCTTGTCTTGGAGCCTCTCAACTTGTTTGTTTTATGCTTAGTTATGGACCAAGAACTTGTTGCTTTGAATATGGAGGAGAGGGTGGCTTGTCGGCCATCCTCAGTGTCCATCGGCCATGGCTTGTGCTTGCCGGCCATCAGTGGTGGCCGATCGGCTACATGTGTGGCCGATCGGCCACTATTGATGGCTGACGGCCATTTTTCTCCTTTTTTAGATATTTTATGTACCAGCTGCCAAGCTTTTGGCTTGTTTTTCTATATAATGAGGGGTCTCTCCTCCATTTGGAGGTTGACAAAATTTGTGAGCAAAATTTCACACACACTCTCTCTCTCTAGAATCCTCTCTATCTTCCTACTTAGTGCTTGAAACTGAGGTTTCTCTACATATTTGCACTAGCACCCTTAGCCAAACACCTTGACCTTGGAGCTGAGGTTCTTTAAAGCTTGGTTTGAGGTCTTAAAAGTGGTTTTAGCTCAGAATCTTTGCTGTTTTGTTGTTGTGCTTCAAAGGTTAGAACTTATCCCTTTTAAGCTTTGCTTTAGTTACTTGTTTGACCACCTTTGCATGCTACTTTAAGGCTGGTTTTAACCTCTAAAAAAACTCTATTTTTAAGGTTTCAAAATGATGGTTTGAGTCTTGTTTAGTTAGGGGGTGGTTTCCTCCCTTTGCTCTTTGGCTTGTAAAGCCTTTTGAGCCATCTTTCAAAGCTTTTGAAACCTCCTTTTCTTGCCCTTTTAACCACTGAATTCCAGGGGAATTTCAGTGGTAAAAAGTTGGTTTTGAGGTCCAAGATAGGAGGGGGTGGCCTCCCCTCCTTGTGTCTTGTTTGTATGTGTAGATGGCCTAGTATGTGAGCATGTTTTTCTACATTTTTGTGACTCAATCTCAGCATGTTTTGGCTTCTGATTTGCCATGATTTAGCTCTATTTTGAGCTGTCTTGATCATATGAGCCATGTATTGTATAGCTATAGTGCAAATGCCTTCACTAGCTTTGTATTTTAAGGCCTCTAACATGCTTTGCTTGAGATGATTGTATGATATAGTATCATTTAGCATGTGATTTCAGTGCATATATCTCTGTTACACTCTCACATATTCCACTCTTTCTCTGATTTTGAGAGTTGTGCTTTGAGCCTTGCTTGTGAGTTAATACATGAGCATGTTTTTTTCTTGTTTTTTGTGCTTTTATCTTAGCATGTTTTTGCCACTGATTTGGCATGTTTAAGCTCTATCCAGAGCTGGTTTGATCATTTGAGCTTGATATTGCATGTCTCTAGTGTAGTGCTCTTTATTAGCTTTAATGCTTTTGGCTTTGAAAAGTCTGCAACCTCCCTCATTTCTTCATTTTTCCATTTGTTTTGAGGGTTGGTTAACCTTATGCTTGTGTTTAAGCTTGAGATGGAGCTTGTGCTCAATGGCTTTAACTCTCTTTTGAGGGTTCCTCCTAGCCAAAGGCATGATGTCTCTCATGTCTTAAACCATCCTTTGGTTGACCCCTCTCTCATTAGAGGATTTTCACAGTGGACTTAATCGGTTAAAGGCTTAATCGGTAATGTAAAATGTGTAAACAAAATTGAATCAAGTAAAACTTGAGCAAGATAAGCATATGTTGCATTACATGTGTTTGGATCGGACGTTAATCCAAACACAAGGAATGTGGGATGTTTCATACTCAAAGTGATGAAACGTGTCACATTTCTTGGTCGCCAAGACCCTTGATCATGCATGATAAGGTGAAGGTACTTAGAGTCTTATTTGTGCATTCATTGACTTGTACAAGCTTGACTCTTTGGCCATCATGCATTGAAAGTGCTTGATTGGTGACTTGAGAGCCAAGTATTACACTCTTTTGAGCTTGAGAAATAATAAAGAGGGTAATAATGCATATATTGTGTGAGAATACACTGCTTTGCTTCTATTTTCTCTCCATTGCAACAAAAAGGAGAATTCTAGAGAAAGGGTGGCCGACAGCCACAAATAGTGGCCGACCGGCCATCAGTGGAAAAGTTGCTCAAAATGTTCCTGTGGTGGAGCAGAAGCAGTCTGAAAATTGATGCAATGTTTAGAGATCAAAGCAAAGTGCAAACAGAGGCATCCAAAGGCAAGGCGGTAGATTTTCGAAAGAAAGCCAATCGAGCATGCATATCTCTCTCGCCCGCGAGGCCACTTCATTGCTTTATTAGCTAGTTGTAGTTAATCAAAACATGTGTTGTAATTAATTAGTTTAATCTGTTTTGTAATATTTTAATTAGCTTAGCTTAGCATAGCTAGTTAATTTGTGTTGTAATAATTAATTAGCTAGAATAGTTAATTAGTTGTTTTGTAATAATTAGCTTAGCTTAGATTAGCCTAGCTTAATTATTCAGACCCTCCTTCGAGAGGGCGTATTGTTGTAATAAGCGTGCGTGTGTGTGTGTGCATGTCTTCCAACCCCACATCTTTTTCCCTTTTACTTAACCGCTTTCGATGGTTAGTTTAGGGCACGTCTTGATTAGCATATCTTATGCTTGCATGTTTGCATCATTCATTTGTCTTGCATGCAGGGCTCGCATCATTCAAGCTGTATTGTATTTCAATACCTATTTGAATACGTGTTTCAAAGCATGTTATCAAATTGTTGCATTCATATGCTATCTTAGGTAGCCAAACCTATTAGTTGCATTATTGCATGCGTTGCATTAGACATCTTGTATAATTAGGATCATGCATATTTCTAACTAGCTTTTGTTTTGGCTCGGAGTATATTGTAAGTGTTACGCTTTAGCATACTTGCATGAGTGTGAGTGTTGCCATGATAGCATGCTTGCCATGAGGCTATTTGCTTAAGTACTTAACTGCATGAATGCTTGTGGGTGGAGGTTTTGTTGCTTGAATTGGGACAATTCGACGAATAAATGTTTTAAGCCCACTTTGCGAAGTGGCAAATCATCATGTTTTAAGCCCACTTGATGGTGGCAAATCCGTGCTTTAGCCCACTTGAGGGTGGCATTTTCAAATCATTTTCGAAAAAAAAATATGAGTCGAAATGTTTCAAGTCTTGCGACTTAGTCTATGTTTACTTGTATGTGTGCGCCACCTAGTAAAGTTAGCTAATAACCGGATAAGAACACATGAGGTTTATAAAACAGCATATCATACTTAGTAGAGGCCGATCTTTGATCGGGCGAGCGGGGGTGCTCATTGCATGACCTTCCCCTATCGTACCCAAGTTCCCGAATCGAGGCAACTTTGGTGATGACGGACACGTGGCCTTTGGCTCAAGTCAGGGTTTCCTAAATTTTCCAAAAATAAAATATTTAGGTGGTGACTCTGTAATTTGGTAAAGCAATCCAATTTTGACATTATTTGATTCAAAATCGATTTTTCAAAATGATTTGCCGGATTGGACTCTTTGGTGTTTATTAGTCTCACATTGCACTTTGTGAGATTAGATTCAGAACCGTGATAGGAGTCGAACTGTAGAAGTCCAATTCACTTCTCTCCGAAAGGGGGCGCGCGAAGAAAGTCGAGTCTACACCCCCCCACTCCAAGCCAATCCGAGGACAAGGCTGAGTCCGAGGAAGATGTCAAGGCCGATAAGTCTGAGAAGGCCGAAGCTGCTGGGGCCAAGTCCCCAACTCTGAATGAACAAGTCCTAGACTTGACTCAGGATGAGGGGGACGAGGTCCAAAAGACCACCTCTGAGGCCGAGGTCGAGGCTGCCAACAAAAGCCTTGATGATACACTTTGCCAGATTGATGTTGAGGTAGAGGCTGACAAAAGTGTGCAACACTCTCCAGCCGACGAAGCTAATCCCAGTACTTAGGATATTTTTGTTTTTCTTGTTTTTTTTTTTTTTTTCCTGTTTCCTTCTTAGCTGTAATACTTTGTCTCTAAACAATGCTAGCTTTGCATTTGGCCGACGTGCCCTTTTGTAATCTGAACAAGTAACCCCTTTTGTAGGCCGAAGTGCATTTTTACTTCTTTTGAATGCAAGTACAACTCCTCTTAAGATGTTTTGTATGTTTGTCTTCTTTACTGTCTTGTATGATTCCATACTTAGAATAATTTGCATGTCTTTATAGTACACCTTAACTGTTCAATTTCCTCGGGGTAAAAATACTGCAAATATACATGTTGAATGTTTATCTCGGTCTTGTTTGCCACTTTACTCTCACTTATCAAGACGATTTTCTTCCATTACCTTGGCCTCGGCAAGTACATAGATACTTCTTCCAACATAACCTTGGCAATATTTTAACTTGTAAATTTTTTTTAAAATTTCAACAAGTGTTAAACCAATCTTCTTTCAACATAACCTCAGCTTAACTGCAACTTATAAATTTTTCTTAAAGTTTCAACAAGTGTTAAAACAACCTTAACTTGTAAATTCCAACTTCCAAGCATTATTCTCCAACTCTCTGCCCCCTAATGTGAACTTAAGTTTCACTTATGTTCACATTAAGCATGTACCTATGATCTTGTCGCCGAGATCAGATTCAAACAAAGACTGGCCGAGGTCATCAACCTCGGTCTCTCTGTTAATCTAATTGATATGTATTTAGTGTCATTCAAAGTTTTCACTCTGTTGACACAGCAAATCTAGGTTAATTTAACTTAGTTCAACTCGATTATAAGCAAGTATAATTTCAACTCTGCCAGATAATGAGTAAGTTATTCATCATGTTTCAATCAGAAATATAGCCAACTTAGTTCAACTCTATTATATGCAAGTATAATTCTACTCTACCATATAACAAGTCTAAGTTATTCGTCATGTTTCAATCAGAAACATCGCCAACTTAGTTCAACTCTATTATATGCAAGTAAAATTCAACTCTGCCATATAATAAGTCTAAGTTATTAGTCATGTTTCAATCAGAAACATCGCCAACTTAGTTCAACTCTATTATATGCAAATATAATTCAACTCTGCCATATAATAAGTCTAAGTTATTCCTCATGTTTCAATCAAAAACATCGCTAAGTGATTGGTCAATCGTTTTTCACAAGTTTAGAAAACAAAAATCGAGCTAAAACTTTATTAATTACTTCGGCTAATAACAAAAGATTTTAAATAAAGAAACAAAATGAAATGTTAATAATAGAAGAACTTCAGGTTGTAAGTATTCCAGGGTCTTGGCAATTCTTTGCCTTTACTGTCTTTAAGCCGATATGCCTCATTGCCCAGGACCGAGATGATTCTATAAGGTCCCTCCCAGTTTGGGCCAAGCTTGCCCTCTCCAGGATCCTTCTTGTTGCCGACGACCTTTCTCAGGACGAGGTCCCTAACTTGAAACTCTCATGGGTTGACCTTTTCCTTATAAGCTCTGGCAAGCTGCTGCTGGTATGCCCCCAGTTGGATTGCTGCTTTCTCCCTTCTTTCTTCCAACAAGTCCAGATCTCGAGCTAAAAATGCATCATTAGTCCCATTCTCCACTCCCTGGGTTCTGATCCCTAGGATGCCGACCTCCAGTGGAATAACTGCTTCTATGTCATAAGCCATGGCGAATGGAGACTCCCCAGTTGACCTTCTCGGCGTAGTCCGATATGCTCAAAGTACATTAGGCAACTCATCCACCAACTTTCCCTTTGCTGCTTCCAGCCTTTTCTTGATCCCATCCAAGATAACTTTGTTGGATGCTTCTGCTTGTCCATTGCTTTGAGGGAAACTTGGAGTGGAATAGTAATTCTTGATCTTGTATTTTGCACAGAAGCTGTTGATTAGCTTACTGTCAAGCTGCGTTCCATTGTCTGCTATTATTGCTCTTGGAATCCCAAACCTGGTGATGATGTTCTTCCATATGAAGTTCTTTACATCAATGTCCCGAATCTTTGCAAGGGGTTCAGCTTCAACCCACTTGGTGAAATAATCTGTTGCCACTAGTAGGAACTTCCTTTCTCCAGTTGCTTAAGGCAGTTGTCCAACAAGATCCATGCCCCATTGGGCAAATGGCCAAGGGCTAGACACTGGGTTTAAATCTGCTACTGGTTGGTGTATCAAAGGTGCAAACCTTTGACACTTCTCGCACTTTCTGACATAAGCTTCAGCATCTTTCAGCATATAGGGCCACCAGTATCCCTGAGTAATGGCCCTATGAGTAAGTGACCTCCCCCTTGTGTGGCTTCCACATACTCCTTCATGTATCTCATACAAGAAGTCTTTAACTTGTGAAGGATGTACACACCTCAAAAGGAGTCCAGTAGAAGATCTTCTGTAGAGATGCCCTTCTGCTGTCAGACTGAATCTTGTCGACTTCAGTCTGATCTTGTGTGCTTCTTTATGATCATCTAGCAGTTTTCCCTCTTTAAGAAATATTATTATTGCATCCATCCAGCTTGGTCCCATCTCTACACACATTACTTCATGCTCTGTGTTCAGTGGTTCTACACTTGGACCTGACAAATAGTCAACCATTATTGTCCTTGCCTCTCTTGGTTTCATTGCACTAACCAGGTTGGCCAAGGCATCAGCATGGCTGTTGTCATCTCGGCCGACTTGCTATAGTCAGCAATTTTGGAACAATGCCATCAGTCTGTCCACCTTCTTTACATAGGCCACCATCCTTTCATCTCGGGCTGTGTATTCGCCTGTTGTCTGGTTGACGATAAGTTAGGAGTCACAAAAGACTATTACTTCATATGCTTTCATTGCTGTTGCCAATTTCAACCCTACAATCAGGGCTTCATACTCTGCCTCCTTGTTTGAGGCCTTAAACCCCAAATGAATGGATTGTTCAAGCATCTGTCCATCCGGAAATACTAGCACTACTCCTACCCCTGCTCCTTGTCAGTTTGAACTTTCGTCAATGAACAGGCAGAAGGAATCGCTGACGTAAATGCTGCAGGGCTTGAGTTTCTCTTTTTTCCTCTGTTTGGTTACCCCTAACTGGGTTTCTCCTTGCTCACTTGGACATCGTATACCTCGACTCAACGGAGCCCGATGTATGGTGGCGCCTGGTGTGAACTCGGCCACGAAGTCGACCAAAACTTGGCCTTTGATTACTGTTTTGGATCTGAATTCCAGGTCATATTGGCCCAATACTACTGCTTATCTAGTTATCCTACCTGTCAAATCTCCTTGCTGCAACAAGGACTTCAGAGGATGCTCAGTTAACACCACAATCTTGTGGGCTTGAAAGTAATGATTTAGTTTCTTAGAGGCCATTACCAAAGCTAGTGTTAGCTTTTCCAAAGGTAGATGGTCTCTACATCTGCTAGGGTTTTACTCACGTAGTAAATTGCCCTCTGTTCTCCCTTATCTTCCCTGATTATTACTGCACTTACTGCATGCTCTGAGACCGCCAAGTATAAAAACAACTCCTCTCCAGGTACTGGATTTAAGAGAACTGGAGCTGTGGGCAAGTATTTCTTCAAGTTGGCCAAGGCGACCTCGCACTCCTCTGTCCATAAGAAGTCTGTGGCTTTCTTTACTATACTGAAGAAAGGTTTGCATTTATCATAACTTCTGCTTATGAATCTGTTTAGGGCTGCAGCCCTTCCAGTCAGCATCTGCACTTGTTTTGCCAACGTTGGGCTCTCTGACTCCAGAATGGCCTTGATTTGATCCGGGCTTGCCTCAATGCCCTTTCTAATGACCAAGTATCCCAGGAACTTCCCTGTCCCAACTCCAAATGTGCACTTTGATGCATTGAGTCGAAGCCGAAATGTCTTTAAAATGTCAAAGACTGTCTTCAGGTCGGCTAGACGATCTTCAGGTTCCTTGATCTTCACGACCATGTCATCAATGTATACCTCCACTGTTTTGCCTATTAGATGTCTGAACATCTTAGTCACCAATCTCTGGTAAGTTGCTCCTGCATTTTTCAACCCAAAAGGCATCACTCTGTAGCAATACAGCCCTTTTGGGGTGATAAATACAATCTTCTCCTCATCTGGGGGGTACATGGCTATCTTATGGTACCCCCTGTAGGGGTCTAGGAAGCTCATCCTTCCATGCCCTAAAGTGGCATCCACTAATTGGTCAATCTTAGGTAGTGGGAAACTATCTTTGGGACAAGCCTTGTTCAGGCTGGTGAAGTCCACGCAGACCCTCCACTTCATATTCTTTTTCTTCACTATAACCGTGTTTGATAACCATGTCGAGTAATTTACCTCTCGTATGGCTCTGGCCTCCAGAAGTTTATCCACTTCCTCTTCTATTGTCTGAACATGCATTAACGTCGGCCTTCTTGCTCGCTGGATGACAGGTTTAGCCGACCTGTCCACATTCAACTTATAACAAGTGACCTTCGGGGTTAATGCCAAGCATTTCGTACGGTGTCCAAGCAAACATCTCAAGGTTTGCTCTCAAGAATACTTCTAATTCCTTTTCCTCTTCCTCAGCCAATCTTGAGCCGAGAAGGAAGAAGCGCCCTTCATCCCCTTGCTGGACTAAGATCTTTTTCAAGGCTTTCTCATTTTTCTTGACTGGTTCTTTGCCAATGTCCTCAAGGACTTCCATGTCCTCATCCTCAATCTCAGCTGCTTCTGCTTCTCGTATGTTGCAGGTGGATTTCATTGCTACCATGGAGCAATTCTTTGCCTGCACTTGATCCCCTCTGACCTCCTCAATTCCATGCTCTGTTGGGAATCGCACAGCTGGTGCAATGTTGAGGGGACAGCCCCCATTGCATGCAGCCATGGCCTTCCCAGAATAGCATTGTAAGGGGAGGGAGTGTCAATTATTGTGAACTCAGTTTTTACCTTCTTGGTGCCAGCCTACACCTCCAAACTTACTACTCCCAGGGGCCATGTGGGCGTTCTATTGAACCCGACCATTGGATTGTTCCAGATCATCTTGGTGAAGGCCAAGCTCCTTGTAACACCTGACATACATGATGTCACAAAAGCTGCCCTAATTGATTAGGATTCACTTTACCTAGCATTCTCCAATCGGGAGGGATATTACTAAGCCATCGTTATATGGATGCTACACCATCTCTAGGTCATCTGCAGTAAAGGACACCATTGGTCCCTGGCACTCGTCTGCCCTAGGTCTCTTCTGCCAGATCTGATACATATGTTGCAAGTGTTTTACCTTCTGAGTTTCCCCACGTATCTTGTTCTCATTGACCTTTGAGTGAATCACATTGATCACTCGAGGTCCGCCTTTCTGATTCTTGGTCTTTGGTGGTGTCTGGTGGTGCACGAGGCGATCTCGCTTGTTTTTCCCTTGTCCTGGTTTCGTCTACCTGGTCCCTTAGATGACCTTGTCTCACCAGGTCTTCTAGATGTGTCTTTAGGGTTTTGCATCCTTGAGTTAGATGCCCATCCTTATTGTGGTAGGCACACTATTTCCCCAAACTTCTTTCCGTAAATTCACTAGGAAGCTTCTCTGGTGCTCTGTAATAGGGCTGATTCCGGATTCTTTCCAAGACTTTATAAACCGGAATTCGGAATCTGATTAGACTGCTGTGCGACCCTCGATCTGTCTATTGCTTATTATGTCCTCCATTACCTCGGTCTCGCATGGGCGAGCTGTTTCTTTTCTCTTGTTTTGACGCCTTTGTCCCCGGCATGTCCTCCTCGGCCCTAGCACACTTTTCTATCCTGGCAATAAGTTTCTCCATACTTTTTGCTAGTGTCTTTGCCAGTGATTTTCGAAGCAGACAATCATCTTTCAAGACACTCTTAAAAGACACTACCGCTACCTCTTTGTTACATCCTAGTATCCGAAGTCATTCTTAAAAGACACTAGCAAGTAGTTTGAATGTTTCAGAAGTCGTATCCCAAACAATCTCGATTGTGAAGGACTTCTATACCGATAAGATTTCATATCCAGATGAGTTTTGCATCACATAAAACATTAATGCAGTGTTTGATAAGAATTTGATAACTGTCATACACATGATAATTTACAATTACATGCGTGGCGATTGTCGGGATCCACATAATTCTGTAGTTATTTTATTCTCTCTCAATAATTAATAAGTGCCCCTCTAATTTAATTTTATGGCTCTGTCACTGACGGGGTATTACGCTAATATATATATATATATTAAATGAAAATCTTATTGTCCTATTTTTCCAATTATTTGTTTATTATCATTTTTCTAATATAATGAGCTAAATTAATTGAGAAAATATCACATTTTTTTATCATGCAGCCCTATATTCTTTCCTCTCTCTATTTTTTTTTTCTTTTTTTAATTTTTAGTTAAAATGTTCAGCTAAAAAATATAGTCGAACACTCCAATTTCAAGGTTTTCATTTTATACATAAAATACATGAATTAAAATGATTTAAAAAAAAATACACGAAAAAAAAATATATTCAGAGAAACAAATTGTTTTGTTATGGGACACATCTTTCATAAAAAAATTAAATTGGTAGCTTGCTAGGTGGCCAACAACACACTTTAATTTTTTCGAACTCTTTTTCTCTTTCGTTGGATTCTTAGTTGGTAATAATGACATTTTTCTTATTTACTTTCAAAATGAGCAAAATATTTATATAAAAAATTAAATTAGTTAGACATTAATAATTAAACAAATTGATTATATTTTTATGATACATGTGATTTGTACGAGCACAAAACAATCTTCTCGTATAATCTTGTTTACAAAGCTTGCACTCCTCCAAACGTCGTCACTTCGCTAACTAAAAACACATGTGAGCTAGCCGGCAAGTGTGTGCCAGAAAACCCCTCCAATGTCTAAGTCAGTAAGTAAACAATAGATAATAAGCTATGTGTGTTCGTAAGTAAGAATTACAATACCTGTGCATAGATTTTGTAATGAGCTTTTATAGATTCCATGTGACACAATCCAAATAGGACTCTAACTCTTCTTAGTAAAGTCCTACTAGAATTCTCATACTTAAGGATAATGCCTATCAAACCAAGTGAGATAGCCAAACACCCCGCTCGGCTAACTGTGCCTAATCGACCTACCTTGTGTAGCTATTCCTCTGACTGAGCTGCGCAATCCCTGACCGCCTTGAGTTATCTCGCCAAGCTACTCCTAGCTCGGCTTTCTTCATGCAATCGGCGTGTCACTTCGGTTTGTTTATTGATCGCACACAGCTAGGTTCGAGCTCGTTGACTAGCCTCTCAACCATTGTTCCTCAAACCGAGTTATCTGGACTCGTCACTTGGCCCACAAACGTGGCCAATATTCAGGAACAATGCTTCCTAGTTCAGCCCAATTTGTATACATAAATTACTCTCTCAATTGCTTCGTAATTCTATCTGCATAGCATGATTGGAATTATTGTCTTTCAGCCAAACTATCATTGTTCAAGTTAACCGAGACAAAAATGTCTGCTCGGTCTTGCGAGCAATCGTTCTTTCCTCTCTCTTTTTTTCTTTTTTAACTTTTAGTTAAAATGTTCAGCTACAAAATATAGTCGAACACTCCAATTTCAAGGTTTTCATTTTGTATGATATGATACACAAATTAAAATGATTAAAAAATATATATTCAGAGGCCCAAATTGTTTTGTTATGGGACATATCTTTCGTAAAAAAATTAAATTGGTATCTTGCTAGGTGGCCAAAAACATCTTTCAATGTCTCTCTGCCACTTTAATTTTTTCGAACTCTTTTTCTCTTTCTTTGATTCTTAGTTGGTAATAAGGACATTTTTCTTATTTACTTTCTAATGAGCAAAATATTTATATAAAAAATTAAATCAGTTAAACATCAATAATTAAACAAATTGATTATATTTTTATGATACATGTGATTCAATATGGGAGTATCGATTTTCTATCAACTCATAAACTCATCTCATATAAAAAAAAGTTGTGCTTAATTCTATAATCAATTTTTTAGAATAAAAAATTATAATTTTTTTTATAAAATTAATCTTATAAATTAAATAATTTAGATCAGTGAAGTGTCATAAAATAAATCCACCAAATTATAAAAAAATACAGATTTTGATCATTGTCATTCTATGTAAGTAATAAAAACATTTCATTACATATTTAATAACTATGAATTAGAAATATAAATTTATAATTAATTTAAATTAAAATTGATCATTTCACTCACCATTAAATAATGTAATTCAATGGATATGTCTGACATTATACTAATCATCAACATTAAGTTCACGTTTGTTTAGCCGCATAGGATGGAAGAAATTAAGAGTACGGTGAGATTGAGTAATGAGATTATTAGTATGGTAGTATTAAATTAGAGGTATAGGATAAAGAGTATTTGTTTGTATACCACTGGATTAGCAATACTATAAATAATATTAATATATAAAATTAATATTTTTTATTTTTTAAATATAATATTTTTTTATTTTTTGGTTCTAAAAAATATAAATTTTACTTAAAAATCATTTAAAAATTCACTAATTCCTTTACTCAATTTCTTATCTCAACCCTCCATGGGATTGGTAATTCTACCAATTGAGGGAATTACTAGTCTAAGAGAATAGTTAATTTCCTCACTCATGTCTCTAATTAAACAATTTATTAATCTAATCCCACTTCTTAAAAAAGTCAAACAAACATGGCCTAAGTTCTTTGGGACATCCGATAACCCATGTCATGTTTAGCTGTCGGTCCCATCTGGTACATCATATTCCCACTTTTAAATTTGTTACTTGTTTTTTTTATTTTTATTTTTTATTTTTTAATAACTCGATATCGGGATCTAATAGAACAATTAATCTAATAAAATTGAGATTAAATTTTGTATAGATTAACTCCAAAAAAGTATTCAGTGTAGATTTCAATTTTTTAAATTTAGTTTTTTAAAAATTTAGTTTTTTATTTTTCGTGTTTTTTTTGTTTTAGTGAATATTTTTAAAATTTTAAGCAATTTTTTTTTATTTTTTAAGTGTACCTTATTTAGATGTATCTAAAAAGTAAAATATTTATTAAAAAAATTAAAAATTAATAAATGCACAAGAATAAGAAACTAAATTCTTGTATTTTTGTATTTTTAGTATTTAATGAATTATTTTTTAAAAAAAAAAATTCACAAATATTATACTTTTTGAATATATTTATATTAGGTGTATCTAACAATTAAAAAAAATACTCAAAATATTTTTAAAATTTAGTAAAAAAAACAAAAAATACAAAATTTCAATTTTTTTAAAAAATAAATCATAAATATAAGAGTCAAACAAGTTGATTTATACTTTAGAAATTTCAAACCAAAAACTCCAAAAAGAGCACATCCCCCGACCTAGTACCACCAAGCCAACCCGGTTTTGTTACTTCTCTTTTAACGCAAGATGATGACATATCATAAAAAGTAAAATAAATCAATCAGTAATGATATAGATCCTCACAAAACATTACTCCACAACCTCTAAAATGATCTTAACTATTCATGTCATTGTCAGATACAACTCTTAAAAAAAATTCAAACACATCAATGATCAATAAATCAGTGGGGGTCATGAGAGTCCTCCTTTATGGGGTCCCAAACATTTTCCATAAATCAATTAATAACAATAGTGGAGAGTTGTTGGTTTTGACAACTATTTTTTATAATTTAAAAAATATATATATTTTCAATTTTTGCTATAATAGACTGACCTGAAAAGTAACATAAATAAATAAATTTGAAAAAAGTTCACTTTTTTAGAAATAAAAAAATGGGCAAGTTACAGATAAATCCTAAAATGTAAAAGGTAGTCCAATCAATCCTTAAATATATTTGGTACTCCGTTTGGTCTTGTTGGCTGAGCTGTATCGAAAATGCCCTCGCTTTTCATAGGGGGTGTGAAGACGATTGGATTGACTTTGAGAGTGGCGGGTGTTTGGGTGTCACATTGGGAAAATGCTCTACAGTAGTTTTTCGTGTGTTGTAATTGTGAGATGGTGTGACGTCACACCGATTGTAACTCAACCCGACTGAGTTGGCCCGCGTGTTACGATATGGAAATCCCCAAATCAAGCTACAATGTCGCTTAATCCTTGGATTTTTGGTGTTGTTGCCGTTTTCATGTCACTGTAATTGGGTGTTTGTGGTAGATATTGATTAGGGTTCTGGAAATATCCGGTAGGGTTTCGTGTGGTGTGGTGTGAGTTGGTCGTCATTTTTATGTTGTGTGTTGGTGTCACAGTGTAGGGTTTGTGATTTTGTGGTCAGTGTGTTTACACTGTGTTGGTGGGGAAGTCGACGTGCAAACGAACTATAATAGTGGCAATGGCTCATAAACGTTATGTTATTTTGTTTTGCAAGTAATTCGATGGGGGCTTTGATTGCAGATGTGGTATGTGCCATTTGTTTGTGTGCTTGTACTGTGTAAATGTCTAATATTTGTAGTTCACTATTAATGGATTGTGTTTTTGGTTTTGTATGTTGTCACGATGGGGGTGTGGATGTTTGTGTGTGTTAGTATGTGTCCATTGATGGGGCTCAATTGGTGGGGTTTCTTTGTGGAAAGTGGTATAGCTGGTAGATATGAATATGGTGACCAAATCTTGCACAATATTGTCCCCCCACACACACAATCACATACCACAGTTGATGGATATGAGGATATGGACATGGTCCCTAATTTTGTTTGACCCAGTAAAGGAAAGTGTACATATAACCATAACATCAAAATATAAATCAAAACATGACCTAATAGTGATAATGTTATCACCTATGGGATCTACCAGTATATGCGTAAATGGGTAGGACTAAATGGGGTTGCTGATGCTGATATGGGATTTTTGGATAATTTTTCCTAAAAAAAAATCAGCTTATTTATTTATTTCTAGTGAAATTGTATTTATTTTTTTACATTCTTGGGAACTAGATGGACTGAAAAATAAATTTCGAAACTTGATACAATTATATATATATATATATATTTTAAATCAATAAAGAAAAAAAAAACTCACTTTTTTAAGTGTTGCCAATGGAGAGAATCTCATCCATCAAGAAAACAAAAAGGCAGATTGTAAACATGGACCCAAAAGCAAGCAAGCAAGCTGTGGTTAAAATTCCAGTACCAAACCTTCTTAGGCCTCATTGGTTTTATATACACATTGCATAACCAAAATAAAAACTAAAAATCAAAAAATAAAGGTGCCCACTCTATTAACATTAATCTAGTGGATTACACAACAGAAACTTTTATTACTCCCGATTTTGTTATGAGTCCTCCTGGATCTCTCTCCATTAGTTGCGTCGAAACAAAGTTCCTTCCCTTAACCATGCCGATGTTCTTTGGAGTCAACTTCTTTGATACGATGCATCCTCCAAGACTCTCCCTTCACTGACTCTCCTCGCCCGACCTCCCTTGAAGGCCGGTGAGAGTGTTCCTTGGTCCTGGTGTGCTAAGGGGCTACAATGTTTTTTGCCCTTCCTTCTGGGTATTGTTCTTGGCATGGAATCGCGTGTCTTGTATGAAGCGGTGGTCGCATGACGTTGTTTTGCATCATGAAATTGACGACCGATTGTAGGCCTGCCAATTTGTTCGCCATTCCCTTCATCTCGTCGTCCCTCCGTAGGCATCTATCTTTCCATACCTGTAGGTCGTCCTCGTTATAATACCCGCCTCGGTCTAACTTCTTTGGTATGTCGCCCGCCTGGTGTTGTTTTGGGGTATTTGGGTGAAGTTAGGGTTTTGAAATTAAAATTATATAAGAGAGGTTTTCTATTTTTGGGGTTCCAAGTGTTTGAGTGGTCCCTAAAATGAAGTTATTGTGTATGGTTGATGAAATTTGGCCTTGGGTGCAATTTTTGTTAAAAGGGGAAAAAAA
This sequence comes from Camellia lanceoleosa, assembly GCA_025200525.1. Classification (NCBI taxonomy): domain Eukaryota; kingdom Viridiplantae; phylum Streptophyta; class Magnoliopsida; order Ericales; family Theaceae; genus Camellia; species Camellia lanceoleosa. Next base: position 209,390,750 of record CM045758.1, read on the forward strand.
AGCCCTAATTTATTATGGTTGATTAATTTGTAGAATTAATTTGGGAAATATGGAAATATGAAATTGAGATGAACATCATGAAATTGGGGAATTATGGGATTGAATGGTATAGTTGGATAAATAAATCACTCACCTCCGAAGATGTTAATATTTTATATGTTTGATAAATTTATTATCTGTTTAGAGATAACTGCTTTGGGCTATCGGTGGAGGATAGTCTTGATTGTTGTAGACACTATATGTTGATTAGGGAAATTAAAACTAATCACCTGAAATATGTCATTGAATATGACGGTTGGAATAATACATCGAATATGTGCATTGGTTGATCATTGTATATGATAAGTGTTTAAATACATTATATATGTATATTATTTGGGAGGAGATAGGGGATGTACTCCATGGTTTGAGAGGAGATAGGGGATGTACTATCAAACCTGTTTGGGAGGAGATAGGAGATGGACTTCATTCATAACTAAGTTGGCCGGAGTGTCTAGGGTGAAAATCCCGAAACCCCAATTGCTTTTGCATAACGTAGATAATTGAAGTATTGAAGTGTTTTAATATGAGTTGTAGTCTCATGAAATGGTTTGGCTAGATAATGAGCCATGTTTATGATTTTAATTGGATAAGTAAAGGAAAGTGAAATGAAACACGAATGTATTTGTCCTAAAATTGGGAAGTATTGTAAGTTGGTTTACAAGCGTTAACCTTTTATCAAATGCTAATGTTTTAGTTATTTCTGATACTTGGTTTAGTATATCTCTACTAGGCATTGGCTCACCCTATATGGGATATCATTTTCAGGTTCAGGTGATATGCCACCTCCAAGGACGTAGCTTGGGAGGCTTTGAAGCTAATAGATCTTTTTTGTTATTCTCTTTTGATATTACATGTAAATTCAAGCCAATGGCTTAATGTGTATTTGAGTTAGTACTCTCTTTTTGCAACCAAGTGTTGGCTTAGAAAGTTGTAAGCCCATAAGGCATTTACTTTTGTTGTCAACATGTAATACTTTTGTAATTAATACTCTGATAAATAGAAATATGCTTTATTCTCTCATGTCTATGGATGTCTTGAATGTTGGGTTTATGTGTATTATTTGGAGGGCATTACAGTACGGGTATCAGTGGCGGAGGGAGTGAAGGCCCAAGGGTCACATGTCCCCCCTGGATTTTGAGATTTTTTTTTTTTTAATTTTGCAAACATAAAGAAAATATTTTAAATAAAAAATTACAAAAATATTCTTAGAGTGAAATGTCAATGACATTTTAAAAATTATGATAATAATAATGGTTGTTTTAATTGAAAATGAAGACACTACTATAAACCATATTATTTATGAAATTTTTTTAATATAACAGTGATGTCATTATTATTGACATGCAAGTATAAGTAATCTCACCGACAAGCGAGAGAGTGAACACATGACCCCTAGATTTTTGGATTTTTTATATTAAATTTTGCAAATATAAAGAAAATATTTTAAATAAAAAAATTACAAAAATATTATTAGAGTGAAATGTCAATGACATTTGAAGAATTATGTGAACAATAACAGTTGTTTTAATTGAAAATGAAGAGACTACTATAAACCATATTACCTATGAAAAATTTTGAATGTAACGGTAATGTCATTATTTTTGACATGCAAGTATAAGTAATCTCAGTATAAAGATATGAAATTTATTGAATTGTTAATTACATTTGACATGTGAAATTCACTCTCTATGTGTTTATGTACTATTAGTTGGTGATATCTCACATCAATAATGACGTGGTATTACCATTATATTGAATTTTGAATCAAATTTTGTACAAAAAAAATTTATCATTATATAATTTATTTTAAGACTTATTTCTATATTTTTTTTTTATATTGTCCATGATACACTAATTACAAATAACATTATTTTTTTGATATTTCTCGAAATTAATCGTAAAAACTTGCATAAAATATTTTTAAAATTTTTTTCGATATTGTAATTAATAAGTGCCCCTTCTAATTTAATTTTCCGACTCCGCCACTAACGGGGTATTACGCTAATATATATATATATATATATTAAATGAAAGTCTTATAGTCCTATTTTTCCAATTATTTGTTTATTATCATTTTTCTAAGGAAAATTTACCCATAAGTCCTAGTTTTTGAAACGTTGAATCATTTAGTCCTAAAAGTTTTCTTATGCTCCATTTAGTCCTATTTTTACATCAGCATGATGTAGATGATGTAAATGATCTGATATTTCATTCTATAATTTTAAAATTTATTGAAATCTGATGAACATTAGATGTTTTTCATCCTATATTTTCAAACATTATTGAAATTTGATTAACATTAGATGTTTGAAATCTAATGTTTGTAACATGACTCTAATGTTATTAACATTGTATCTGATGTTATTAACATTGTAATGGGACCTTTCAGTCTATACGAAAACTTTTAAGACTAAACAGTGCATAAGTTATTAATTTAGGATTTATTGGTGCATACCCCTTTTTCTAATAAAATGAGCTAAATTAATCGGGAAAATATCACATTTTTTATCGTGTAGCCCTATATTCTTTCCTCTCTCTTTTTTTCTTTTTTAACTTTTGGTTAAAATGTTCAGCTACAAAATATAGTCGAACACTTCAATTTCAAGGTTTTCATTTTATACTGTGGGGATATATTTTCTGAGTACCCACACATGGCCAAGGTGGCGCCGACGTGTCAGCCGAGGTGCCACATGTTCTGGTCATGATGCCGAGGTTATCTCGGTTAGGCCGAGATTATCTGCGAGGATACCGGAATCCGAGATAAGTGAATATGGGACAAGAGTCCTAGAATGGGAAAATACTTTAGTTTGGGTAAAGATAAGACTCTTAGAGAGTTTATCCTAATCCTACTGGGAGTCCAAGATTAGCAGTAATCCTGAGTCCATTGAAGTTAGGCTTCTATTGGGACTAGGATTCTGTTGGCTATAAAAGGGAGGTACCCCCATGGGTCTAAGGTATGGCTTTTGATATTCTGTCAAGTGTGTTAAGCACTATTGGATATCTTTGAGAGATATGAAGTACTGACTTGATTGTCGGAGTACTCCCGGGGTGGACGAGCCACCGCCGGAGACTCTTCTTTCTGTTGCAGGTCAACAGGTGCCATCTATTCTGCTAGTGTTCTCCAGTTGAGTACTAAGTTGACAGTGTGGTTGGAAATTGACACCCACAATTTGGCGTCGTCTGTGGGAAAGAAAGGAGAATAGATGGCCATCACTGTACAAGATCAACATGTTGAAAACGACGAGTTTAGCGAAGATGGAGAGTCTGTCGACATAAACGGAATGAAGACCCTTCCAAAAGGGATACAAAGACAATGGGCATGAGCGCTCCCAAGGAGATGACATTCAAGTATAGAAGAGCTCAGCCTAAGTGAGCAGATCCTGGATTTCAGGCCCCGGACCCCAGATCCCGAAAGACAAGATCTCGGCCTAAATAAGCAGGTTCGAGAAGAGAAGAGCTCAACCTAAGTGAGCAGATCCAAGATTCCAGAAGACATGATCTCGGCCTGGATGAATAGGTCCGAGAAGAGAAGAGCTCAACCTGAGTGAGCAGATCCAAGATTCTAGAAGACATGATCTTGGCCTGGAAGAATAGGTCCGAGAAGAGAAGAGCTTAACCTGAGTGAGCAAATCCAAGATTCCAGAAGACAAGATCTCGGCACTTAAGTCCGAGAAGAAAAACGGCTCGCCGATGCGAGGCCGAGGTAATGATGAATAACTTAGACTCATTATATGGCAGAGTCAAATCTTGCATATAATGGAGTTGAACTAAGTTGGAGTAACATAGGCTTGCCATGTCGTGAGAATCAAACTCAAAGTTGAAACCAAATAAGATCAACAGAGAAATCAAGGCTAACAATCTCGGCTTGAAACCAACTTCAAGAACAAGATCACATGCACAAGCTTAATATGAACATAAGTCCACATTAGGGGGCAGAGAGTTATAGATGATGTTTAACACTCTTTGAAATTTGTAGCAATTTACAAGTTGAAGTTAAACCAAGATTATTGTTTAATACTTGTTGAAATTTGTAGCAATTTACAAGTTGAAGTTAAACCGATGTTATGTTTAACACTTGTTGAAATTTGTAGCAATTTACAAGTTAAAGTTAAACCGAGATGATGTTTAACACTTGTTGAAATTTGTAGCAATTTACAAGTTGAAGTTAAACCGATGTTATGTTTAATACTTGTTGAAATTTGTAACAATTTACAAGTTGAAGTTAAACCGAGATAATGTTTAACACTTGTTGAAATTTGTAGCAATTTACAAGTTGAAGTTAAACCGATGTTATGTTTAACACTTGTTGAAATTTGTAGCAATTTACAAGTTGAATTTAAACCGAGATGATGTTTAACACTTGTTGAAATTTGTAGCAATTTACAAGTTGAATTTAAACCGAGATGATATTTAACACTTATTGAAATTTGTAGCAATTTACAAGTTGAAGTTAAACCGAGATTATTGTTTAAACTTGTTGAAATTTGTAGCAATTTACAAGTTGAAGTTAAACCAATGTTATATTTAACACTTGTTGAAATTTGTAGCAATTTACAAGTTGAAGTTAAACCGAGATTATGTATGACAACTCATACGCGTGAACAGGTTCTTGGAATTCTTGTTTTTTAAAGAGACATGTCGGCCTTAACGATGATCTTGGCTGTGATACTTTAAGCCGACGTACTGGAAAGTACCGATATAGGTTCCATCACCTCAGAATGCCGAGGTAATAGAACCTATGGGACAGTTGTAGAGATATATTTTCTAAGCACCAACACGTGGCCAATGTGGCCTAACGTGTCAGCCGAGGTGCCACATGTCCTAATCATGATGCCGAGGTTATCTCGGCTAGGCCGAGGTTATCTGCGAGGATACCGGAATTCGAGATAAGCGGATATGGGACAAGAGTCCTAGAATGGGAAAAGGCTTCAATTTGGGTAAAGATAAGGCTCTTAGAGAGTTTATCCTAATCCTACTGGGAGTTCAAGATTAGCAGTAATCCTAAGTCCATTGAAGTTAGGCTTCTATTGGGACTAGGATTTTGTTGGCTATAAAAGGGAGGCACCCCATGGGTCTAAGGTATGGCTTTTCATATTCTGTCTACTGAGTTAAGCACTATTGGTTATCTTTGAGAGATATGGAGTACTGACTTGATCGTCGGAGTACCCCCAGGTGGACGAGCCACCGTCGGAGACTCTTCTTTCTGGTCAGAGCGATTGCCATCTATTCGCCAGGTGTTCTCGCTTGAGTATTAAGTTGGCGGTGGTGGTGAAATTCAGAGAAACAAATTTTTTGTTATGGGACACATCTTTCAAAAAAAAATTAGTAGCTTGCTAGGTGGCCAACAACGTCTTTCAACGCTCTCTACCACTTTAATTTTTTCGAACTCTTTTCTCTTTTTTGGATTCTTAGTTGGTAATAATGACATTTTTCTTATTTACTTTCAAAATGAGCAAAATATTTATAAAAAATTAAATTAGTTAGACATTAATAATTAAACAAATTGATTATATTTTTATGATACATGTGATTTGTCTAAGTACAAAATAATTATCTCGTATAATCTTGTTTATCAAGCTTGCACTCTTCCAAAAATCGCCGTTACCTAAAAACACCGTGAGCTACCTAGCGGGTGTGTGCCAAAAAACCCCTCCAATACCTAAGTCAGCAAGTAGACAATAGACAATAAGCTATGTGTGTTCGTAAGTAATAATTAAAATACCTGTGCATAGATTCTGGAATGAGCTTTTATAGATTCCATGTGGCACAATCCAAATAGGACTCAAACTCTCCTTAGCAAAGTCCTACTAGGATTCTCATACTTGAGGATAATGCTTATCAAACCAAGTGAGATGGCCAAACACCCTGCTCAGCTAACTGTGCCTAACCGAGCTACCTTGTATAGCTATTCCTCTGACCGAGTTGTGCAATCCCTAACCGCCTTGAGTTATCACACCAAGCTACTCCTAGCTCGACTTTCTTTACGCAATCGACGTGTCACTTCGGTTTGTTTATTGATCGCACACAGCTAGGTTCGAGCCCCTTGACTGGCCTCTCAACCATTGTTCCTCAAATCGAGTTATTTGGACTCGTCACTTGGCCCACAAACGTGGTCAATATTTAGGAACAATGCTTCCTAGTTTGGCCTAATTTGTATACAAAAATTACTCTCTCAATTGCTTCGTAATTCTATCTGCATAGCATGATTGGAATTATTGTCTTTCAGCCAAACTATCATTGTTCAAGTTAACCGAGACAAAAATGTCTGCTCGGTCTCGCGAGCAATCGTTCTTTCCTCTCTTTTTTTCTTTTTTAACTTTTAGTTAAAATGTTCAGCTACAAAATATAGTCGAACACTCCAATTTCAAGGTTTTCATTTTGTACGATATGATACACAAATTAAAATGATAAGAAAAAAATACATGAATTAAAATAATTTAAAAATATATATTCAGAGGCCCAAATTGTTTTGTTATGGGATATATCTTTCGTAAAAAAAATTAAATTGGTATCTTACTAGGTGGCCAAAAACATCTTTCAATGTCTCTCTACCACTTTAATTTTTTCGAACTCTTTTTCTCTTTCTTTGGATTCTTAGTTGATGATAATGACATTTTTCTTATTTACTTTTAAAATGAGCAAAATATTTATATAAAAAATTAAATCAGCTAAACATCAATAATTAAACAAATTGATTATATTTTTATGATACATGTGATTCAATATGGGAGTATCGATTTTCTATCAACTCCTAAACTCATCTCATATAAAAAAAATTGTGTTTAATTCTATAATCAATTTTTGAGAATCACAAATTATAATTTTTTATAAAATTAATCTTATAAATTAAATAATTTAGATTAGTGAAGTGTCTTAAAATGAATCCACCAAATTATAAAAAAAAATACAGATTTTGATCATCGTTATTCTATATAAGTAACAAAACATTTCATTACATATTTAATAACTTTGAATTAGAAATATAAATTAATAATTAATTTAAATTAAAACTGAACATTTCACTCACCATTAAATAATGTAATGCAGGGATTCAATCACCACTAAGCTCAACCCTTAACTCAGTGGATATGTTTGACATTATACTAATCATCAACATTAAGTTCACGTTTGTTTGGCTGCATAGGATGGAGGGAATTAAGAGTATGGTCAGATTGAATAATAAGATTATTAATGTGATAGTATTAAATTGGAGATGTAGGATAAAAAGTATTTGTTTATATACCACTGGATTAGCAATACAATAGATAATATTAATATATAAAATTAATATTTTTTAATTTTTAGTATTTTTTAAATATTATAATTTTTTTTTTTTGGTTCAAAAAAATATAAATTTTACTTAAAAATCATTTAAAAATTCACTAATTCCTTCACTCAATTTCTTATCTCAACCCTCCATGGGATTGGTAATTCTACTAATTGAGGGAATTACTAGTCTAAGAGGATAATTATTTTCCTCACTCACGTCCTTTGGGACATCCGATAACCCATATCATGTTTAGCTGTCGGTCCCATCTGGTACATCATATTCCCACTTCTGAATTTGTCTATTTATTTGTTTGTTTGTTTGTTTTCTTTTTTTTTTTTAAATAACTCGATGTCTGGATCTAATAGAACGATTAATCTAACAAAATTGAGATAAAATTTTGTATAGATTAACTTCAAAAAAGTAATCAGTGTAGATTTCAATTTTTTAAATTTAGTTTTTTAAAAATTTAATTTTTTATTTTTCGTGTTTTTTTTGTTTTAGTGAATATTTTAAAAATTTTAAGCGATTTTTTTTATTTTTTAAATATACTTTACTTAGATGTATCTAAAAAGTAAAATATATATAAAAAAAAATTAAAAATTAATAAATACACAAGAATACTAAACTAAATTCTTGTATTTTTTGTATTTTTAGGCTAGGTTTGGCATGTTTTAAATAAGTCAAAAAGTCACTATCTTATTTAAGTCACATCATTCTATTTAAATCACATTACCTCTCTAACACATCACATCAAACCCAACCCAAACCCAACCCAAATTTACCAATAAATCAAAAAGTACACTTTTTTAGGACACTCCAAACCAACCCTTAGTATTTAATGAATTTTTTTCAAAAGTTTTTCACAAATATTATATTTTTTGAATGTATTTATATTATGTGTATCTAAAAATTAAAAAAATATATTTTAAATATTTTAAAAATTCAGTGAAAATAAAGAAATACAAAAAATAAAAAAAAATTAATTTTTTTAAAAAATAAATCATAAAAATAATAATCAAACAAGTTGATTTATACTTCAGAAATTTCAAACCAAAAACTCCAAAAAGAGCACATCCCCCGACCTAATACCACCAAGCCAACACGGCTTTGTTACTTCTCTTTTAACGCAAGATGGTGACATATCATAAAAAGTAAAATAAATCAATTAATAACAATAGTGGAGGGTTTGTTGGTTTTGACAACTATTTTTTATAATTTAAAAAAAAATTATTTTTAATTTTTTATACAATAGACCGGCATGAAATGTAACATAAATAAATAAATTTGAAAAAAGTTCACTTTTCTATAAATAAAAAAATCAACTTATTTATTTATTTTTGGTGAAATTTTATTTATTTTTTTTACATTCTTGGGAGCTAGATGGACTGAAAAATAAATTTAAAAACTTGATACAATTATGTATATATATATATATTTTTAAATCAATAAAGAAAAAAACTTAGGCCTAGTTTGGGAACAGACTTTTTTAATAACTTTTTGATTTTTTGGTTAAAATGTGATGTAAAAAAAACTAGTATATTTAGAATGACTTTTTGACTTTTTACGAAAAGATGTGCAAAAAGTAGAGAGAAAAATAAATCTTTGACTTTTTTATATGAGTTGTTGGCTTTTTTGTTTTTTTAGTAACTTTTTGCCTTTTTAGCTAAAAGGGGCACTTGCCCAACAAAGCCTTAAACTCTGTTTGGAAGAGTTTTGAAAATGTATTTCTACCTCTTAATTTGCGCATGATATTTGGTTACCGTTTTCCAAAATTAATTCCACATCCACTTCTGTAAACTCTGTTGAAGACGAGACAATTTGGACTAACTAGTCGTCCCCCTGGACGTTCGGCCAGTAGTCCTCCCAGATATCCGGCCGGTTGACCGGTACAGTGCAAAAAAAATTTAAAATTTTTTTTATGAGTTTTGAATAGAATTTTGAGTTGTTTGTTTGATTATGAATTGTAAGTTTCGTATCAAATATCATATGTCAAATCAAAAATTTCTCACTCAATCCAAAATTCTATTCAAAACACATTCACTAAACAAATTTTTCACACTCAAATCACAATTCTAAAACTCACAAACTCAAAATACAATTTCTATTCTCAAATCATATTTAAAAAACTCTACCAAATGCTACCTTACTTTTTTTAAGTGTAACCAATGGAGAGAAACTCATCCATCAAGAAAACAAAAAAGATTGTAAACATGGACCCAAAAGCAAGCGGTTGTAGTTAAAATTCGAGACCAAACCTTCTTAGGCCTCATTGGTTTTATATATACATTGCATAACCAAAATAAAAACTAAAAATCAAAAAATAAAGGTGCCCACTCTATTAACATTAATCTAACGAATTACACAACAGAAACTTTTATTACTCCTGGTGTCGTTATGAGTCCTCTTGGACCTCTCTTTGTTAGTTGCGTCGAAACAAAGTTCCTGCCCTTGAACATGCGGATGTTCCTCCCTTCTGGGCATTGGTCTTGGCCGCTGGAATCGCACGTGTCTTGTAACGGAAACGGTGGCTGCATGACGTTATTCTGGATCATAAAATTGACGACCGATTGTAGGTCTATCAATTTGTTCGCCATTCCCTTCATCTTGCCATCTCTCCGTAAGCATCTATCTTTCCATACCTGTAGGTCGTCCTCGTTATAATACCCACCACGGTCTAACTTCTTTGGTACGTCGCCCTCCTGGCCGACGTCTTTCTCTTCGGGATTCTGATCTCGAGTTTCTTCGTTGCAATTATCCTCATCTACGTTAGGGTCAATGTGCTTACCACTCTGAGTAGGGATGTCGTTGTCGACGCGCCCCACGTGAGGGCCTCCGTGCTACAGTTCGGACTCGATTTGTAACAGTTCTTAATCTGAACCAAAGAGTTCAAATCCGGCAAATCGTTTTGGAAAATAGATTTTTTAGAAAGAAGTGATTTTTTAGAAAGAAGTGCCAAACATATACTGCTTTGCCTGATACAGAGTCACCACCTAAATATTTTTTTAATGGGGGAATTTAGGAAACCCTGACTCGTTTGCCTAAGGCCACGTGTCCGTCATCACCAAAGTTGCCTCGACTCGGGAACTTGGGTACAATTATGGAAGGTCAGCTATGAGCACCCCCTCTCGCCCGATCTGAAGATCAGCCTCTACTAACCATGATATCTTGTTTTTGAAAACACATGCGTTCTTATTCCGATTAATTAGCTAGAATTACTATATTATGCGTACGGCAAACAAGTATAGACTAGACCGTCTAATTTGAAACAAAGCATTGCATATCCGTTTATTTGGAAAATGATTTGAAATTTGCTACTCGCAAGTAGGCTAAAACACGGATTTCAAATGAGTTGTCCCAACTCAAATAATCCAACCTTCACCCACAAGCATTCAAGCAGTTATATCACATAAGCATCTAGCCGCATGGTAAGCATGTTGTCATGTTAACATTCACACTCATGCGAGATGCTAAAACATAAAACACTTACAGTGTACTCCAAGCCAAAACAATAAATATGTTAGCAATCATACATGATCCAAGTCCATGTCAAGTGGCTAATGCAACGCATACAGAGTGTCACTAGAATAGGCTTGGCTAATCCTAGGATGGCATGTAGGATGCAACAAGTAGCACATATTCAATTTGGGATTGAAATACAATGCTGATAGCATGATGTGCCGAGCCCGGTGCATGCAATACTGATGAATGATACACGCATGCATAGTATAAGGATGCTAAATTAAACATGTCCTAATACTAACCATCAAAAGCAGGTAAGTAAAAGGGAGAAAGAAGTGGGGGTTGGAAGACATGCACACACGCACCCACACTTATTACAAATTTGCCCTTGCTCGGAGGGACTGAAAGAATAATACAGATTTAACTAACCTACAAGATAATTAAATATTACAAACTAGTTAAACTAGTTAAGCAAATTAACTAATCTAATAAAACAGTAAACAGCCTCAGGAAGAGGGCCCAATGCAATGCGTGCTCGGCTCCGCTCGGAAGTCCACTGTCATGCACAAGTTGCCTCTGTTTTCCTTGCTCTACTTTTCTGATCATTGCAAAATTCCCAAGGTGCATTCTATGAACCCTGTGGGATACCACCGGCCGAGGGAAATGGTCATTGGCCAGAGGAAATGACCACCGGCCATTGGAAATGATCACCGGCCACCAATTATTGGTCGGTCGACACTAAAGATGGCCAGCCGGCCAAACCATCCTACAGAATCTTGTTTTGACAGCAACAAAGGGCAAAACAAGGCATAGCAATGCATTCCAAGCAAATGTGTGCACCAACACATCCCTTATCATGTTTATGGCTCAAAGGGACATGGTTCTCGGTTCTCGGACCACCAATCACGCATTTCCATGCGTGATGACCCAAGGAACCAAGTTATGCACTTTGATTTTAGATGAAATGCAAACCAAACAAACAAATGGGCTCAACCTCTGTCATAATCTATTCAAGAGGCAAAGCATGCATGCCAAGTGCAACCTAAGCATATGAAACTAAGCATGCAACATGGCAATGCAAACAAGCAAGCAATCAACAAGTATGCAAGCTAGTGGACATGCAAGACATGATGCAATCAAAGCATGCAAGGTGTAAGTAAGTCCAAAACAGTGGCTAAGTGCTATGGAAATGAAGGCAAAATGACATACAAACATGCATGCACACAAGGGCCAACACTTAGGCATATAGAAGCAAATTTTAAGCACAATTAAAAAAGACCAAACATGGGGCTAAAGGCATGCATTGTAAGCTCTGAAAATCATGTTATAAAGGTGCCAAACCAAGTAAACAAGACAAGCTAATCATGCAAGCAAGCCCAAAACTCAAGGTAAGCCAAGGGGCTTAAACCATGGCGATGCCAACCAAGCCTCACAAGGCTAAGAGGACTAAGAATAGTCCCAAGGCAGACCTAGACAAAGCTAAGGACACGCCTAGATGGCATCTAAATGGTCTACACATGCAAGCATACAAAAGGGTCCAAACATGGAGCACAAGACAACAACCTTTTAAAGCATTAAAGGAGCATCAAATGCAAGCATACAAGCATACCATGGGGACTGAAATAACATGACAAGTGGTTCGAAACCACTGAAATGATGCAAGGATGGCATGCTAGAGGTGTCAATGCTTAAGGCATACAAGAGAGGTTGCATGGTAGCTATACAAAGCAAATCATGGACGACCCAAATGACCAAAAACAGACCCCAAACACATCAAAACATGCATATAAGCTTCACAAAGCTAAGCCAAAAACATGCTAGAACAAAGGGTCAAAGCCTAAAGCATGTTAAGGCAAGTCATGGCATTACAAGACATGTATGCAAGGCAAGCATGGTGTGTCTAAACCAAGTAAAAACAGAGCCATATTATGACATAATAAGCACAAAAGACAGCTAAGGCATGGCCATCATACACTTAAACAAGATGCTCACACATGAGGCAAAAATGGCCCTTTTCAAGGACAACAAGGCTTATGAGGCTTATGAGGGCCTAACAAGGCTTATGAGGGGACAAACAACCCCAAACAACAAAACACTCTTAAACAACTATTTAAAGCACTCAAAAACAAGACTTTTATTAGTTATATACAAATTCTAAAAACAGTTGTAAGATAGGTCAAAAAGCTATGCAAAAATGGAAAATAAAGGGTGAAGTTCTTACCCTTGATGACCCTCTTCATGAACAGCACTCCAGCTGGTTCTCCAAGCTTAAATCCACTCAAGAACACCACGAACAGCTCCTCACCACCTCAAGAGCCAAGAGAAGGTGTAACACTAGGTGTTTGTGTGCAATAGTAAGATTAAAACACACTTAGAGCAAAAGAGAGAAAGATATAGAGATAGAATAGCTACAACTATGTAAACCCTAATTCAGAGCTCCCTCTGTCTTTTTTTCTTAACCCTAATGGAGGGAGAAGAAGCTCCCTCTTATAGAGCTCCCTCTTGCAAAGCTTCTCAAGTAAGCTAGTCAAGAGGGAAATCCCTCCATATACGTGTATGGAGGGGAGCAAAGGTGTATGCCAGCTAGCACAGCTAGCATAAAAATATCTGCAAAAGTAGATGCACAGTGGTCGGCCGGCCAAAAATGCAATTTGACGAAAATAGATGGCCTGTCGACTACAAAGAGTGCCGATCGACCAAACATTTGGCCGGTGGTAACAAAATAGTGGCCGGTGGCCTCAAGCCATGGCCGGTGATGTGTGAGGGTGGCCAACAAGCCATTCCCTGCTCCTCAAAGGCAAAACACAAGTGTTTGGTGCAAAACCAGACACAAAACAGTCGAGTTGAGAGATCTTGAGGCAAGGCACGTAGCCGAGACCTCCGGGAACTCAAAACGAATACAAACATGGACAATCACCAAGTGTTCAAACAGTGACGTCCAAGTCTTGAGGACGGTCAAAAATGGGGTGTCTACAGTCGTCCCCAACCTTTTTTTTTTCCGTCCATCGTTGGCCATCTATTCTTCTTTCGTTCCCATAGACGGCGCCAAATTGTGTGTACTGTTTTTTGACCACACTGCCAAACGGGTACTCAGCTGGAGAACACTGGCAGAATAGATTGTGCCCGAACGACCTGTCACAGAAAAAAAAAAGACTCTGGCGGTGGTTCTTCCACCCGGAAGCACTCTGACAATCAAGTCAATACTCAATTTATCTCTCAAAGATAATAATTAGTGCTTAACTCACTAGCCAGAATACAAAAAGCATACCTCAGACCCACGAGGGTGCCTTACTTTTATAGCCAACATTGACCTGATCCTTGTAGAAGCCTAGCTTCAATGGTTTCTGGCTCAATGCTTATCCCAGACTCTTCAACAGATAAAGATAAACCCCCTAAGAGCTTTATCCTTATCCAGACTGAGGTCCTCCCTCATTCTAGGACTCTTGACCCTTATCCGTTCATTTCGGATTCCGGTATCTCCACAGGTAACCTCGGCCTAGCCGAACGTCATGACCAGGACATGTGGCACCTCGGCTGGCACTTCGGTGCCACCTTGGCCACATGTTGTCATTCAAAAAATATGTCCCCACAATATATATGTATATATATATTAAATCAATAAAGAAAAAAACTTACTTTTTAAGTGTTGCTAGTGGAGAGAAACTTATCCATCAAGAAAACAAAAAGGCAGATTGTAAACATGGATCCAGAAGCAAGTAGGCAGTAGTTAAAATTTCAGTACCAAACATTCTTAGGCCTCATTGGTTTTATATACACATTGCATAACCAAAACAGAAACTAAAAATAAAATAAAGGTCTCCAATCTATTAACATTAATCTAGTGGATTACACAATAAAAACCTTTATTACTCATCAAAGGGGCTAATTAATGCTTAAAAATTCCCTATTATTTTTACAAACGATGCGTAAGTACCAACAATTGCAATCACACTGCCAAATAACACAATTAACCCTATAATCATCACTTCAAATCCAAGACTTCGATAAGTGCTTGAGATCTTTAAGTAACACAAGCAGGGAGTTAAAATCAAAGCTGTGACGCTAAGAACTGCTCCAACAAGTGACATTAGGTAACCAAAAAATGGGACGGCTATGGCTACGATAACAGTGCTATTCACCAACGTGGTTCTAATCAAGAGGCTAGTCAATTTTTCACTGTACTGTGATCGAAACCTATTTTCTATAGCATTCACTACTGGTGTTATCATCAATGCATATTTTGCTATAGGATTGACTAGGGTAGTGTATATTGCCACTTTTGAGCTAATTTTTTCAGTTGGAAAGTTTAAGGTTATTTGAGACAGTACCTTCGAACCAAACATCAAATATCTAATAATCGCCATTAATGCATACGTAACCATACATAAGAGAAAGCATAGGAACAAAGCCTACAATAAGAGCACGAAAAAGTGAAATTCAATAATTTAAACAGCTAAAGCAATTTTTTTGATTTAATCATTTTTGCTTTACCTTAGTGAATTGGTTTTTCTTTTTCATAGAAGTGTACAGAGTGAGGAAAACCGGATGGGCACAATAACAGAAGGCAAATAAGCTCATTAATAATTTTAAAGTTATTTATTTAAAACTGTGCATAGCAAGGGTATCGATTATGAGGGAATGAAGGCTTATGGGGTCACGTGTTCTCGGATTTTGAGTTTTTTTTTTTTTTTAATTTTGCAAACATAAAAGAAAATATTTTAAATAAAAAATTACAAAAATATTCTTAAAGTGAAATGTCAATGACATTTTAAAATTATGAGACTAATAATAGTTGTTTTAATTAAAAATAAAGACACTACTATAAATCATATTATTTATGAAAATTTTTTAATATAACGGTGATGTCATTATTATTGACATGCAAATATAAGTAATTTCAGTCAGTAACGGAGGGAGTGAACACGTGCCCCCCTAGATTTTGAGATTTTTTTTAAAAAAAATATTGTAAATATAAAGAAAATATTTTAAATAAAAAAATTTCAAAAATATTATTATAGTGAAATGTCAATGAGATTTTAAAAATTATGAAAACAATAATGGTTATTTTAATTGAAAATGAAAAGATTACTATAAACCATATTATCTATGAAAAATTTTGAATGAAACGGTGATGTCATTATTATTGACATGCAAGTATAAGTAATCTCAATATAAAGATACGAAATTTATTGGATTATTAGTTACATTTGACATGTGAGATTCACTCTCTATATGTTTATGCACTATTAATTGGTGATATCACATATTAATGATGACGTGGTATTACCATTATATTGAATTTTTAATCAAATTTTGTATATAAAAAAAATTATCATTATATAATTTATTTTAAGACTTATTACTATTTTTTTTTTTGTATTGTCCATGATACACTACTTACAAATAACATTATTTTTTTGATATTTCTCGAAATCAATCGTAAAAACTTGCATAAAATATTTTTATAAAAAAATATTGATATTGTAATTGTACGGACATAAAAAATACCGTATTTGATGATAAAGAAATCTAACGAAAAAGATAATCAACACCACCACGCGATGGTTATCTGCAAGAAAAACCACCCCCATTTGTAGCCGAGGGCCCTCCGACACCCAAGTCAGTTCTCTAATATTATCAAAATATTTAATGGACTAATTCATAGAGAGAAATCGCATACCTTAACCCATGAGGGTGTTGCCTATATATAATATCCAGTGACTTGCTCAGCAAGTAGTTTGAATGTTTCAGAAGTCATATCCCAAACAATCTTCGGTTGGGAAGGACTTCTACACTGATAAGATTTCATATCCTGATGAGTTTTGCATAACATAAAACATTAATGCAGTGTTTGATAAGAATTTAATAACTGTCATACATGTGATAATTTACAATTACGCCACGTAGTAGTGTCGGGACCCACATAATTCCTGTAGTTATTTTTATTCCCTCTCAATTGCCCCCAAGCTTTCATTCTCTTTGAACCCAGTGAAAGAGTAGAAGCTTTCTATTGTTCTAATAAAAATAGCCGTTTAATAATGCCTAGCTAAAAACTATACATAGGTGCTAGGGCTTGTTCCAAAATGCATAACTTTATTAGGACTTATTTCAAAAATGCCTAGCCTTGCTGAAAATTATTCCAAGAATGCCTAACCTTGTTAGGACTTATTCCGAAAATGCCTAACCTCGTTAGGACTTATTCAAAAAAATGCATTGTTAGGACTTATTCCAAGAATACCTAACCAAGTTAGGACTTATTCCGAAAATGCATAACCTTGTTAGGACTTATTCTAAGAATGCCCAATCTTGTTAGGAACTACCAAAACACCAACTTGCTTATTAGCAAGCAAAACCTGCTCAGTAAGGAATCTCATTGTTGGACAAACCACCAACCTACTTTGTAAAAAAATTCAAAGTTGATCAAACTTGCGAACCCACTTTGCCAAGAACAACCCACTCAACAAATATTTTTCAAATTGGCCAAACCTGCCAATCTACTTTGCTAAGCAAAACCTGCTCGACAAAGATTTTCAAAGTTGGTCAAACATGCCAACCTACTTTGCCAAGCAAAACCCGCTCGACAAAGATTTTTCAAGTTGGTCAAACCTACCAACCCACTTTACTCGACAAAGATTTTCAAAATTGGTCAAAAGTTTCAATCTACTTCACCAAGCAAAACCCGCTCGATAAAGATTTTTCAAGTTGGTCAAACCTGCCAACTTACTTTGCTTGACAAAGATTTTCAAAATTGGTCAAACCTACCAATCTACTTTACCAAGCAAAACCCGCTCGACAAAGATTTTTCAAGTTGGTCAAACCTGCCAACCTACTTTGTTTGACAAAAATTTTCAAAATTGGTCAAACATGCCAATCTACTTCACCAAGTAAAACCCGCTCAATAGAGATTTTTCAAGTTGGTCAAACCTATCAACCTACTTTGCTCGACAAAGATTTTCAAAATTGGTCAAACCTGCCAACCTACTTCACAAGCAAAACCCCGCTCGATAAAGATTTTTTAAGTTGGTCAATCATTTACTTATCTCTTTGCCCAAACCAAATTGGCAAAGAGATAAATTTTGTAACCATATGGTAGCGTAATTCATATTGGCTCCATGATCTATAAGCGCGAACTTCATCTCAGCATATTTGACCTTAATAATGGTCTTCATCCACGTTTGGTATAAAAACTCATATTTTTCAGATAATAAAAATCTGATATAATAATTTAATCTTCCATGTATTCGTGGTTGGAATAATAATGCATAAAGTTGATGCTCCACATATAACAAAAATCCGACATAATGTAGAAAATCTATGCTCCGTAGCATAATAATCGATAATAATACCTCCATATCGTAATGATAATGCATAAAATCCATATGCCGTAGACAATAAAAATCCAATATAATTGATCTTCTCCGTGATTAGAATAATAGTGTACAAATTTCGTGCTCCGCAAATAATGAAATCTAACATACTAACTGATAAAAATATCTCCACATCCAAAATAATAATACAAAAAAATCTTACTCCACAGAGCTGCTCTATTCTCTCATTGAATCAGGTTTGGCGCTAAACAAGACAAATTGATTCATGTCCACAAAGTATAGCGTGCCATAATATTACTTCATAAGAGTATTTATTTCTCCAAGCCGTCCAAATACCTCAAATAAAATTAGTGATGTTAGGCTATACTCATGCTCGATGTGATCCAAATTAAATTCAGGGGCAATCAAATCGCAACCACGAAGCTTACGCATGTCCCACTAGCAAAGCTGCTACAGCATCATTATGGACATATTGCTTTACATGGCTTGGGAATATGTCCCTTAGCCAATTTAATACTCTTTCCTGATTCGTTGGATGGTTGACACTAGATACATCCAAACAAATAATACCATATGAACAAATCTCTTTCAACTTGAATTTAAAAAGGTTTCTGCCATAACTTGTTCTAATGTATCATTGGCTGCAGTTTAAAATTAATGTTGATGTATCTTCGTGTTGATAATAGTGAATTCATCTTGTTTGTTAGATTTAGTCGATTCCCACAGATGGCACCAATTGTATGGACATAAGAATATCGTATTTGATAATAAAGAAATCCAACGAAAAAAATGATTAGCACCACCACACAATCGCTATCTGCAAGACAAAACACCTCACCGGAGTCGGCCCTCCGACGCTTAAATCACCTTCAATATTATCAAAATATTTAATGGACTAATTCATAGAGAGAAATTGCATACCTCAACCCACGAAGGTCAAACATATTTATAATATCCAGTGACTTACTTAGCAAGTAGTTTGAATGTTTCAGAAGTTGTATCCCAAACAATCTCCGGTTATGAATGACTTCTATACTGATAAGATTTCATATCCTGATGAGTTTTGCATCACATAAAACATTAATGCAGTGTTTGATAAGAATTTGATAACTGTCATACACATGATAATTTATAATTACGCCACGTGGCAGTGTCGGGACCCACATAATTCCTGTAGTTATTTTTATTCTCTCTCAGTAATTAATAAGTGTCCCCTCTAATTTAATTTTATGGCTCCGTCACTGACGAGGTATTACGCTAATATATATA
Organism: Camellia lanceoleosa; assembly: GCA_025200525.1. NCBI lineage: Eukaryota > Viridiplantae > Streptophyta > Magnoliopsida > Ericales > Theaceae > Camellia > Camellia lanceoleosa. Next base: position 209,410,118 of record CM045758.1, read on the forward strand.
TATATATATATTAAATGAAAGTCTTAAAGTCCTATTTTTCTAATTATTTGTTTATTATCATTTTTCTAATATAATGAGCTAAATTAATCGAGAAAATATCACATTTTTTATCATGTAGCCCTATATTCTTTCCTCTCTCTCTCTCTTCTTTTTAATTTTTAGTTAAAATGTTCAAGTGTCAATTTTCACCAATCGCCAAATGTACTCAACTCGAGAACACCGAGAATAGATTAAGCCCTAACGACCTATCATAAAAATATAAGATTTCGACGGTTGTTCATCACCAAGTACCGACGATCAAACTCAGCTATCTCTCAAAGATAGCGAAAGTGCTTAAATCACTATTCGAATACAAAAAGCGTGACTTAGACCCATGAGGGTGCCTCTCTTTATAGCCAACACCGACCTAATCCCAATAGAAGCCTAGCTTTAATAGACTCGTTCAATGCTAATCTTGACTCCCAATTAGATTGGAGTAAACTCTTTAAGAGTCTTATCTTTATCCAAACTCAAGTCCTCTTTCATTCTAGGACTCTTGTCCCTTATCCGCTTATCTCAATTCTCGTATATTCACAGATAACCTACCTAGCCGAGATTATCTCGGCGTCATGAACAGACACGTGGCACCTCTACCGCACCTTTGCTACCTCGGTCACGCGTGTTGTCATTCAAAAATTATGTCTCCATTAACTACCCCTAGGTTCTATTACCTCGGCATCCCCGGAGGTGATGGAACCTATATCGCTTTCTTCCATTTAGCACGCCTACTAAGCTCGCTTTGTCCTTCATTACCGAGGTCATCATTCGTCACCTTCACGACCAAGACTTAGTCTGTTTTCATCAATGCTTCAGCACCAATAACCAAGTTTGTTCAAGTCTCTCAACCGAGATTGTCCCCCATAGTTGAGGTCTTGCTCCATTAAATCAAGGACTCCAAGAGGTTCAACATGCGTATGAAGGCCACGCATGATTTCAACCGCTTTTTGCCACGTGTCTTTCCCATCGAGCCGCAACTCTACACACGCCATTGTTGCATCGCATTTGCATACACCCGTCGACAAGCACGCCGCCCCTAGTCACTCTTATTGCCATTTTCCCGCCATTTTGCGTGTTTGATCAAAATCATCCCTCTCTCTCCGTCTTTTCACTTTTTCATCACCGTTTTCGTGCAAGTTCTCTCTCTCTACTCCCAAATCCTCCATTGTTTCAAGCTCTCAAGCTCTGCCCGCCCACTCTCACCTCCTCCGCCAAGCTTTTGTCGCTTTTCTCCGATTGTTGCCATCGCCTCGACCTATGAACTTTACACCGGCTTCATTTTCTTTGAGTTACTATTTTCCTCTCTTTAGTTTCATACTGCTGTTGCCTCTGCTTATTTGCCATGATGAATACATTCATATGCTCCTTGCTTCTCGTGTTTCAAATTTCACCCTTCGTATGCTTAAACATGTTATGTTTCATCTTTACAGGTATACACACGCACACACATACTTGATGTTCTTGATAGCTTGTCATCGTTCTTGGTTTTACTTTCGGGTTCTCAACCAAACACATACTCGTTGCTCGCTTGAACTTGGCTTTGTATATCTGTGACTTCTAATGTTCTTAAATTTCTTATGGCTTCTTAATCATGTTTTTTTTCCCTGCTTTTCTTGTTGTCTTTTCCATATTCTTGCCCTCAATTCTTGTTTCCATAGTTTTAGGTGTGTGGGACTTGTTCTAGAACTTACAAACTTTAGGAAAAATTAAACAAATTCCCTTAGATCCTCAAAAACTCTTACCTCAAAGATATTAGGTTTTGCCAAGGTTCTTAAACCTTAACAAACCACTTCTTCAAATCCAACACCTCCCCACTTTAGCCAACGTCATGGGTATGTTCAAGTGAAAGGTAGACACCCCAACTAAGTTAGCATACTTTAGGTAGGAGTTTGCCATCCTCGCCGACATTCACCTTAGGTTGGTGGGAGAAGGACTCCATTATGCCCAAAGACGACTCCATGCCCTTCAAATGTAGCCTTCATAGAGTGTGGACTTAAGCCTCTTGACATCCTTTTTCCCGAGAAGTGCTTCACTATTATAAACTCAACCCAATGCAATTAGCCATTAACTCTTACAGAATCATTAATCTGTATCATCGCTTAGCTAGTCGAGAAAATGCTAGGTAACTCTAGCCGACATCCAAGATCTTGTTGCACCATGTGTGGGCTTAAGTCGAAAAATGCTACATTTACTACCGAGGTCGACGGAATAAAAACTCATCGCCGACCTCCCCGATTCCAACAAGGGCGCTGGGATGATTATTTCATCGTCTCGCAAGGGAGTTCCTTCTAGATGATTTACCTTCACCTCTACCCTTTAAGCCATACATTGTTCAAAGAGGAGACTAAGAGCTAAGTGTTACTTTTACTTGCTTCTCAAGTCTTTAATACTTTGTTCCTTCTAAATATTCTAATGTTTGTCCTGCTTTATTTTTGCAACTCTTCTCAACCTCCAAAGGA